>OZ004697.1:19297843-21697843 GCA_963924545.1 Pogonocherus hispidulus
AATAGCTATTTGTATATTAAGAGCGCAAAGTGATACAATGCCGCTCTAAGCGTCGCGCATCACTTTGCCGCTCAGCGAGCCACAAAGTAACCAAAACGCTCGTTCCTCTGAAAAGTGCTACTCTTGGAAGCACTAATTTGTACTTTGGGCTCGGTTGTAGAAAAATAATATTAAACTTGCATGTGTTAACAGTGTTGTCAAATCTCGGGCTTGACAGAGTCAGTATTACATGGCGGGTCTAACAGCGCTACATTCTGGAATACACAGCATATACAGAAACGTGACGCGCGCCCTCTGCACCAGCGTTCAGTGAACCAAATCTGTATATGTTACGATATTTAACCGCCTTTTCAGTCCAAACAAAAAAAATCCCAAACTCTCCCCTCACTATAATATACTTAAAACTATTAAAAAAAAACATGAAACGTAACCAGACTCACTGGCGGGTCTGACAACGTCGAAAATGGATTAGTAACGTAGGTAGTACATAGCAAAATGGGTCTGTATAAGCGGTATAACAAATCTATATATATATATATATATATATATATATATATATATATATATATATATATATATATATATATATATATATATTTATGAAAGATACCTAGTCACTTCCAAATCAGATACTTAGTGTATGTTATCACTTCATATATGACGGAGTCACTTCCAATAACGGAAGTGACATCGTAATGCACTATTTTTTACTGAAATATAATAATAGATGTCATTAGTAGTGTAATTACGAAAATTATGGTAGAAGTCATTCTGGCCCATATATATCTGCAAAACTTTCTTTTAGTTCCAGTATAGATATTTGGCGCTAGTGTCGTCTACCAATGCATAATGCGCAGAACGAACCGACTTCCGCGTTATTTGCGTGTATTATTGTTCTGAAATTTGGCAACAATGCACTGCAGCGGAGAATATTATAAAAGTGTGACAGTTTATTCAAACCTTTAAATCTACAAATCTGTTACTTGTGTGAACGTTGTGTCTTCCGCGATAGTAATTAACATGGCTTATAGTAGGGGACGGTTAATTGTGGAAATGGTAACTGGCAAGGGTAAGTAAAATTTACCACTTTTTAATAATTTAATATGTATGTATCTACTAATAACAGCTTACTCTAAAATTTGCATTTTAAAATTATTTTATATGATGCTTTATTTTATACCCCTGATTTCTGTATTTTAGCAATATTGAAAAAATGTAAGAACAACAATCCACAATTTACATAATATGTAAATTTTAACTTTATTTTTAATATATAAATATAATATATAATAAAATTTTTAATTTAAAACAACATATTATGTTGTTTCAATATAACTGTTTAAAAAAAAAATCTAACAAAAAATATACTGATGGCTAGACATGTAACAATAAAATATTTGAGTTTTTTTATATTAATTTCACAGTTAAGAATATATTTTGAACGAAACTTCGTAATTTTTAGTTTCTTCCTGTTTTTATGCAGTATTCTGCAGGCGCAACCAAATAAAAAGTAATTAGATATATTGTTCAGATTAAGATAATATACGAAAATATTTATTTGTGGCATGGTTTAATTACTCTTATTTATTTGGGTATTATGCCACTAATGAAAAATACAAAAAAAAATTAATAAATCAACCTCTGCGCCGACAGATCAGTCAAAGGTTAGTTTTTAAAAATTATTTTTGCCTAATATGTCTCACACTAGAAAGCATATTAACAATATAAAAGATTAACCACATCACTTTAAATCATTTACGTTTCGAAAACTTCTTCGTTTTCGGTATCAAAACTTAGGAGGTTGATTTATTAATTTTTTTGTATTTTTCAGTGGTGGCATAATACCCCAAAAATAAGAGTAATTATGTTTAGAAGTTAGTTTAAAGAATCATGGTACAATGATGCGCTTGTCGTGATGCAAATAAGTTTCAAGTGTTTTTCAGTTTATCAAAATTAAATCTACTTGTCAAATTAAGAGAAATTTCATTTGAGTTAAAATATATGATTTCGGTAATGTCCACTTAACTTATTTGTGAAGTACCTCATAATTAGTACCTACCATTTAAATTGTGGAATAAAAATAATTCTTGAATTTCAAATTAAAATTTTGCATAGAAACAGGATACTCATCAGTTTGAATATTTTTCTAAATTTTGAAAAAGTGGGTTTTAATACAAAAAAATAATTTTTACGCGTACCCGGAAGTGACGTTACCAATTTAGGCGCATAATTTCACAGTCTTAGAATAGGCACAAACGACTCATTAAACCATATTTGTTTTCTTAAAAAAATTGTGGAAAAACTTATTTTTCCCATAGGCATAATCCGTACTTTTTAGATAACACTGTAGTATAAGTTTTTAATTTCATTTTCAGTTTCCTACTTGAATAAAAAATGGATACACTTTGTGTGCCCGTTTGCCAGAAATATGACAGATAATATATGTTATAGGAACTGAAGTGAGGAATTTTTGACAAGAAGTTATACCTATCTAGATATGTATTAAGTTGTCAGTAGGTGTTTTCAAACGCATTAGTAAAATAAACATATTTTTATTTCTAAATTTAGATGGAGTATATATCATGCATGTAAGGCATTTTCAAAGTAAAAAGTACAGTCTCAATTTGAAGTAGGTTGCTTCACGTCAGGCTCTCCGAATTATCCATTATTTTATACGCCGTTTTAGAAAGTAAGAAAATAAATGTACTTATATTTTTAAGCAAATGAAGATACAAACTTATCGGCAAAATGCACAGAAGGTACTATTCATAATAATGACGAATCACCAGTTACAAATACCTACGAAAGTTACCAAAAAACCTGTGTAAGTAGGTATACCTATAAATAGCAGATACCCAGTATTCATCTAAGTAACTTTTTTGTTTGGTAAAAATAATTATAATTAATGTTCTGCTTATTAAGGAATTCAACACTAATGAAAATTGTTTTTTGTAAACCTAAGTTCAGGGTGGAAACATTAATTATTTTTGACCACCAGTAGGATCTCAAAAATGGTCAAATGTATAGGGTTGGTTTATTAACTATTACCCCAAATTAAACTACTCATAATAAGAGATGTTTGAAATGTCCTGAGACTTATTGATTACTTATATTGATGTCTTTGTTTGCAGCTGCCATGGAAACAATTGAACTTTTTCCGGTTTGAAATAGAAAAAATTTCGTTATTTTGATTATATTCTCTTATGTACCTACCTGATACATTTTGTATATTGCTATACCTACCTAGTTTATATATAATACAAATTTTGCAAACTCATGATCAATGTGAAATAGAAATTTCAACTTTATAAAATATTTACTTGGACGGTTGGTTAATACGTGCAAATAGTTTAATATCAGTCAGTTGTGCTTTCATTTGAATTTTACTCCTACTCGTACATGGATAATAATGTTCGAAAATTAATGTAGGTAGGTACTATTTTTTTAATTTAGAATCAATATTTGTAGCACTTAGGAAGCTTATCTCTTTTTTGACATATTTTCTAGTCCACCATAAACCATACTCCACGGCATCCTACTTCTGCAAAATTCCAATATTGCGGTCATAAGAATATAAAAAGTTGACTATCGCATACTATAAAATCTGGAGGGAAGGTAGGACATGAGTCTGATTTTTTGAACTCGCAGTAGCTAATAATGTAAAAAATTGTAATAATGTGTAATAAGTAAAATAATTTTCAGCATTTTCAAAATTGTTCATTTTAGGTTTTTGTCGGTAAGTTGGGAAGCTGTAACTATGCGTATTATGTATTTTTTTTGCAACTAATACTATATTTTATCGTTTGTGAAAGGCCATAATCAGCAAAATTAAAGTTTTCACCCCGTATATATATATAACATCTTAGACGTTTGTTTTTTGTAATTATGCGCTTCCCGAATTGTAACAAGATAAAAAAGTTAGAAATGCGATTACTTCACTAGTTTTGACAACATCTATAATATAAAAATGTACCAATAGTAGAGTATATAAAGTCAATTATAGTAGGTACAAGGCTTTTATAAAATAGCCCTTAGCTTTGTTTTACTTATACTTTATTTCCTTTATTTCTAATTGGGTTTCTCCCAATATCTCCCCCGATATCCTGACTGCATCAGACATTTTCACATAAATTTTCACATTTGCATAAAGAGTATTTTCTTTATGTTTCCCAAAAAAAAAATAATAGGTGGACAGAATCTTAGATGAATACTTATATCTGTCGCTGTACATAGTTTATTACAGAGAATACAATTTTGTATTATGTTTCACTTTACCTGCTCCTCTATAACAGGATTGGATTAATAAAAGTAATTTTGGTGATCCTAATTACTCTGGTAATTATGTTGAACAAATAAATTTGAATACAAATTTGTTAACTATCGATAAAGAAGAAACAAATGCCTCTGATAATGATGAAAGAATATCGAAATCATACGAAGGTAGTAGTATTCCAAGTGAAAAATTGTTTATTCCATATCTTAAAAATTTAGAAGACTGTAGTATCAAAATATCTGAAGAGCCTTCAACATCAAAAATCACAGTAAGTTATATACTTACTTATACAGGGTGGCCTACGAATAACGAAGCAAGCGAATTTTCGGATACTACTTTTTCTTGCAAATCGCTCGGACACGTCAATTAAGTTTTCGAGGGGAAAATATTTTGTGCATATTTTCAATGTCGTAGTTTTTACCCCCTAAGCGAGGTTGAGGTTTACCCTTGAAATTTTAAATGGGAAGGGGGGATCGAGTCAAACGTCATTTTAATGCTTGAAAAAATACCTTTACAATGCTGCATACTTTTTTGAATTTGAGTCACTAGTTCTTGAAAAATTTTATTTTTTATTTTTTTTATTTTTGCAAAATAATTGGAAACATTTCCAATTTTTTTTCTTTAGATTGTAATATTGTTTACTAAGTATTCTTTTTTAAACATTACCTAATGTAGTAATACTCTTGATCCTCAAGAAATCCGATGTGTAAATTTCCGTTTAATATCGTAAAATAACTAAAATACTTTAACTTAACTAAATAATCGTGAAACTTAATTGACGTGTCTGAGCGATTTGCAAGAAAAAGTTGGTAAGTATCCGAAAATTCGCATGTTTCGTTATTCGTGGGCCACCCTGTATACGTTACATATGTAGTAATTGATCCATTCGATGATATTTGATTTAGGTATTATCAAATATATTGGTTTCAAGAGTAAACAATAATCCGAATGATTCTTTAAAAATTAATACTGAAGCTATCGACAATTATTCTCCAAATAAAGAAAAGGACAAATCGCATTCAAACATATTAGACATTTATGAATTTACGTCAGATAGTATCGAAGATGATAAAAATGATACAGATTTTAATATTAATGAATATGTAAGTCAAAATTCCAGTGACATGGAAACTGAATCATCCGAGAAAAGTACCTTTGACCCACCCATATCAAATATACACCCAGTAGAATCCGGTAATCTTATATCTCATGAAGAATCTGATCTACTATTTCAAAGAAATAAGGTAAAGTAGATTATTCTTTACAAATTGGTTTTTGATAAATGATAATTGATAATATTGGACTTTAAAATTCATTTCATTTGCTTATTGGACAGATTTGTTTTTTAGTGCAAGACGCTTAGGTAAGCATTAGCCTTGGAAAAATTCGTCACCCTAAAATGAATGGTAACATAACATTTTATATTCTCATTGTAATTTAATCTATAAGCCATATTGAAATACCAAAATAACTTTTTATAAACATTATGAGATTCTGCAGTATTCAGCACTATTCATGTTTTAAAACAAGCACGTCTTATTTTAAGCACTCCTTAAATCAAATAAAAACGGATTAGAGAATAGAATTTTGCAGCCCATGTTGGCCCATGACGGGGTGGTCCCGAGAAATGGAAATGGATATATATTTCTTGATGTTATTAATAGTTGCCAATTTTAAAATATTTTGGAATCAATGACGTTTCTGGGTAAACAGGTTTATTTTTCAAAATTGTTGAACAAAATAACCATAGATGCCACGCATAATAAATATATGGTGTCTCAACATTTGGAAAAAAAAATAGTTTCTTAAAAACTTAGTAAAACAATAACAACAGTAAGTCCACATACACTTAAAATGGATCACCCCATACAATTGGGAAAGGAAACTTAGCTCCGTTTCTATTAGCAACTATATTTTGGTATAGTTAGAGCATCCATTAAGACCAATATTCTAAGATAATATTTATATATACCGGGTGTTCATAACATGAATGTCACATAAAAATATTTTTTAAATGTAACTAATAATTTTTAATATACCTACAATTTTTTTATCCGCCGATATCTTGTTTTTTGCAATCGCATACGACGTTGCCAGTTTATTCACGTTTCCCTTAATAATTTGAGAAGTGAAATTTTATATAGACATTAACAGGATATAGCTCTATTACACTTACGACCAGAAGTCAGATATTCCATACAAAGTGTTCGCCAGATCAAATTCATAATTTTCAGGGAGTTAAAACAAGATTTTTTTAATGGAGCATCCTATATATTTTTACATCTCTGAATTATCTAGTCATTTCTATCTGGTTTGGCTTAATAAAGTCCTATACCTTTTATGATTTTCGAGTTATTTGATGGTTTTGCAACTGCAGGAAATCAATATTGTGGGTGTGTTGTATTGAGTGTAATTATTCCTGCTCGTCACTGTTTACATACTTATTAATAATGATTATGAATCATTTCACATGCAGATAGAATTCATCATTGAAAAACCAATTTTGCAACCATAGTACCTAAGTAAAGAGATTTAAAAATAGGAAATTGCATAAATACTAATAACTTTCATTACCTTGAGATTTCAGTTGAGTTGAACAAAAATTGATGGATTTTTTTGAGTGAACATTAATTCAAAACATCTGCACTTTTTCTTATAAGTTTAACATAGTGAGTAAATATTGTGTCACATGTGGAAACTATTTTAATTACGTATAATTAAAGAACAAATTATAACACATACACAACAATAATTAACAAATACTTAACAATAGGACTTGCTTAAGGGAAACGACTGGATAATTATTCTATTATTTTATTATAAATAGAAACTCCTGGATAATTAAAAAATGTAAAAATAAATAGGAGGTCCATTTAAAAAAATCAGGTTTTGACCCCTGAAAATCGTGAAGCTGGTGAGGGTTTGGCGAACACCCTGTATGGAATATCTGGCTTCTGATCAGACATGTAGATTGAGAAATCCTGTTAATACTTGTATGACATTTCAATTAATCCTCCAGGTCTAAAAAAATTTTCACAAGGACATGTAATTCACCATTTTCAAGCAACCCGTTTATAAATTTGCAACTCTGAATGCGATTGCAAAAAAACTAAATATCAGCGGAGAGCCCAGAGCAGGGCCAATTAAAGTGTTTATAAATATATAGGGTGTTACATTTAAAAAAATATATTTTTGTCTCACTACATATAAAATTAATAACAAAGGATAGTTGCTTATTGCTAACACCAACGAAGCTATGCTACCCACGCTTTATTAGGTCACCCTGTATCTATTATACAAAGGGGGCAAACTTACTTGTGTTTTACAGACAAATATACATGTGTATGTGTACTTATATCTAGAACACAATGCCTTTTTAATGAGAAAGAAATGTTACTAAATAAAGTCAAAGTAAACATGCGTTTGAAATGATTAACATTCAACATAATAGGTAACTATTTTCTGGTAATCTATGTTCTTAAAATTTTTAGAATCAAAGAGATACAGGAAAAAAGAATATGCACTGCAAGTTTTGTTTACAAGACATAGCGACTAAAAATTTCATGCGCCATTTAACTCGAAAACATAGAAGTGTAGATGAAGTTAAAAATTTACTTCAATATCCCAAAAATAGTAAAGAGAGGCGACGGGCTTTTGGTTTGCTCAGAAATGATACAAATTTTAATTTGTATATTCAAGGAATAGTGAGGCCAAAAAAGCAACGGTTTAAAAATTTGAATGAAGATATTGAATATGTACCATGTGCATATTGTAAAGGGTTGATTGGAAGGCATTATTTGAAACGTCACATAAAATCATGTACAGTTTTCACTGCCAATGAAATTCAAATGAAAGGAAAGATAAATCATCTTTCACGTTCTCACACACTTACAGCCTGTGCAGCAGATCCCACCAATGTTATTTCACAATTAAATGTTAAAAAACAGGTAAGCTGCTACTGCTATTAAACTTAATATTAAATAAAACAATTGTAAAGTTTAAAATGATTAAGTTTACATTGAAAATTATTTTATCCAAGATCTATACTATAATAGATATACTATAGATCTTACTATACATATAATTTACTTTTTTACTTTAATAAGACAAGGATAAAGCTTCAGAATAATTCATTTTGATAAGTCTTTTTGTTCTAGGTTTTTGATTTGATGAAAGGAGATGACATTTCTCTTGTAGCGAAAAAAGATTTACTAATAGTTCATTTTGGTAATTCCTATTTAAAAAAGCACAAACGGGAACGCATGGCATACGCTTGTAGTAGTCGGATGCGAGAACTTTCTCGATTGCTAATAAGTTTTCAAAAAATTATAAATAATGAAATTATGAGTCTTAAAGACGTATTGCACCCCAAACATTTTGATAATGTAATATCCGCTGTAAGAAACATTGCGGGATATGATCCTTTCAAAAAAACATTTAACGCTCCCAGTCTAGCTATGCATTTGGGCACGTCATTAAAATTAGCATGTGATGAATTGCTTCACCTAATTCTAAAAGAAAGTCAGGGTTTCACATGCCAATCAGCTGCAGAGTGTAAGCAATGGTTAGAAAATGTCAAAAATTTCAAAAAATTAATTATATCTCGATGGAACACGGAATTAGGATCAATTGCAAATAAAGATTTACAAGAGAAACGTTGGAATAAACCACTACTATTGCCTTTAGTTAATGACATAAAGAAATTTAGAGAAGAAACTTTAAAAATTGCAAATAACTGTAAACAGTTACTTTTGAACAATGAACATAATGAAAATGCCTACAAGGAATTAGTGCAATGCGTTTTATCCCTCTTAATAGTGTTCAATAGAAGAAGAATTGGGGATGTTCAATATCTAAAAATAAAAGATTATCAACATGAAAAAAAACATTGTTTTACAGATTTTGAAAGTGTATTAACAGAAAATGAAAAAATTTTAACTAAAACATATAAAAGAATAGTTCATAGTGGAAAAGGATTTAAGCCCGTAGTAATATTAATACCCCAAGTCATACAAGATTTTATTGATATACTGCTAAAAAATAGAAGTAAATATATTCCATCTGATAATGAGTACGTTTTTGCAACGCCAGGTAGTACAATTAAATGGGGAAAAGGGGATGTATCTATAAGAAATCTCACAAAAAAAATTGAGTTGGAAAATGCAAAAGCTTTTACGAGCAACAAGTTAAGAAAGCAAATCGCTACTGTCATGCAAATTCTTAATTTAAATAAAAATGATATTAAACAGTTTTCCGATTTCATGGGGCATACTCAAAAGACGCATGAAGAATTCTACGAGTAAGTAGCTGATTTCTATCCTCTAATATACTAGTAATATGCCTGTCACTTTAATTTGCTTAGGAAAAAGGAACATTTTGAATAAAAATAGTTTTTTATCGAGACGCCATTCTTATTTAATATAATATACGTAAAAAAGTATATACAAGATTTCCTTTCTTATTAACAATATTTTTTAAATAAATTAGTTATTATTGAAGATCACTAAAAAATTATAAAACAGTTTTTGAAATTCAATAAAAGGAAACCTCTTCGAGAAAAAACGTATTTTGAATTTTTTTCAGGCTGAAAAAATTTATTTTCGGAGAAGTGTTATGTAGTTATTAATTTGCAGCATAACTTTTCCTAGATGAGTCAACCACTACATTTTTTATTATACTTATGTGCATTGAGCACCCGGTATATAAACATATAAATATTTTTTAAAGTATAGTATTCTTTTATGGTTTAAAATAATTGTTCGTGTCAGTCTATATGTAAAATAGTGACAAGCAATCTCCTGAGAGTTACTTCATTTAACAAAAGACACTTGTTAGACTTCCAGTTGATATATATCAAACAGCAAAAGTTTCAAAAATACTTCTCCTGATGGAAAAAGGGAGTACACCAGGAGAATTTAAAGGGAAATCATTGGCAGAAATAAGTTTTGATCCTAACATTGAATATGCAGAAGAAAATGACGATGATAATGATGATAGTAAGTTGTTAGAAATTTGTTTGAAACATACATAAGTTTAAAATTTTTTCAGATTTTGGAACAGTGTTAAATAATATACAACATTCAAATGATATATCACAAGATTTAGAGGATGAAAGTTTCAATGAATTAAGTCAAATTACAAAAGAAGGTATATTGGTATTCCAAGCACCAATCAAAATACGATAATATATTTTAAACTACTGCTATTGTGATTTTCAACTTCTTTTCTTTTTTCAGAGTTAACTAATAAAAAACAAGTTCAGACTTTCACTGAAACACGAGTATTATGTTCAGAAGAAACCGTGGAACATTCAGGTAACTAATATTTTAAATTACCTCCTTTTTTACAATTCATTTAATATACCATTATGTACAGTGTAAGTTTGTATTGTTACTTCTTATAATAATTTCAATACTTATTATAGATCCAGATTCCGCCGACATTCTAAATCCAAAAAAAACTAATATTCGGAAAAGGACTTGGACTGAAATGGAAAATAAATTAATGAGAAAATATTTTGAAAAGCACATCAAAACAGGAACATATCCAGCAGCTTGTGAGATAAAGAAATTTATATCGGAAACAAAGATGAACCGAAGCATTCCAATAATAAAAGCCAAAATTCAACATTTAATGAAACTGTCAAAAAAATAGATTTTCTATTTTAGCTTCTTCTGTAGTTTGAAGCAGATAATTTAAATACATTATATTATTTTACATATTTTATGTGCCATAATATGCCACATTCCAACTAAGTACTTCTTCGCTTACTCATTTGAAGATACCAGTCTAACCTTCCGAAAAATTTTGTGCTTTTAATACAAGTTTATTAAACTTCCATTTGATATATCTGGAGTATATCAAACTGCGACAGTTAGAAAATGATTCTGAAGATGAGAAATTTCTAGGACACAATCTTGAATGCGCTATCGCATTGCAATTAAATATTTCTTCGTTTAGAACATACTTACCTAACTTCTGAAATGTTTTGTGGTATTGTATTCATAAAGATGTATTAAACTTCCATTTAATATACTTGGAGTATATCAAACTGCGACAGTTCAAAAATCTTTCTGATGATGTAAAAGTTTCTAGCACAAGAACATAAACGAAGGTCACTGGTATAAATATTTATCTAATTTTAAATATACAAACGAAATTTATGATAATGGTTTTTGATAAATGGATATCTACCTACTAAATTATTTGAAACGATCTTTTCTTTTGAACTACTTTTGATCCATGAGCTTGTCGTATGTTACAGTAATAGTCTTTAATTTACATGAGTTTATTAACCAAGAACATCAAGTTATAAAAAAAAGGTATATTCTATGTGATATATAAAGTACTCTAAAATATTAAATTACACATTTGCTAATTTATTTCAGATTTAACTAATAACAAGCAATCACAAACTGTGTAGACAAGATATTTCAAGAACTATCGACAACAAAATAGGAATAGCATACTATAGCTCATATAAATTTGTATTAAAAACAGAAAATTACTGAAACCTTCAAATAAGGAAATCCACAGAATCACACAAGATGGAAAATAAACAGCATACATTAAAACAAATATAGTTTTTAACTTCATATTCTTTTATTTTATTGTATTTTATTCCATTAGTGGTTAACAGAAACATATTGTCCCCAAGTCCCCAAGAAACGTTAATAATAATAACAAATTCATTAATAATTTCATAAGTTTTAAAAATTTTATGGGTAAGTACCTACACCTAGTTTAGAGTATTTCGGAGAGCCTGACTTAAAACACATAGGTGGGTACATTAGGTACCTATCGATCACATTATATTTCTCTGCCTATTTAGTATGACTGTGGTCCATCTACTTTGTTGGAATTACCTAAATAAATATATATTCGTATTATTGTAGTACCCTTACTCAAATTGAGATATTATTAGTCTATGTTACTTAGTCTACTAATGTTAAGTCTAATCTTACTTAATTAGTGTTATTCAAGTTAATTATCTCAATGGTTCAATATATTATTTTAGCATTGATGTTCATTATACACACTTTTGTCTTTTTTAATGTTTATATGTTAAAGCGTATGTTGAAAAACAGTGCAAGCCTATGTTCTTTATCTTTCCATGCGATGATTATATTAATTTGGGATTGTCTTGAAAATGAGGAAGATGGAAATACATTGTACCTACCTTGGCAGATTATAAGAGCAACATACACAATTTTCCATCCTGATTTTGAAAATACAGAAGAAAGGATAATGGTGAGTTATTAAATTTAAAATTATTAATTTTTCAGCACAAACGAATAATATTTTCAAATTACTGTTACAATTCATATATTATGCTTTTAAAGTAAAATTGTTAACGCGGAATTAGCACTGAACACATTGACAGGATATGGCTTCCCTTATTATAATATTAATAATAATAATAGTTATACTTTCATTTATATTTAATATTGAGCAATTTCATAATAGATGCCTATTATGTAGAGTGTGTCTCATAAATCGACAGTTTCCACGGGAATCTTGCTTATTATTAGAGAAAGAGAAAATAAAAAAGGGTTTTTTGCCGTATCTCGCAAATAAATGCAGATAAGAATGTTTTATCAGCGCCATCTTTTAAAGCATAAAATTCAGCAAATTTTACCGAATATAAACCCATCCTCTATCTCTAATAATAAGCCAGTTCCGCATGGAAACACTAGAATATTAAACAAATTGTACACGCCGGAAACTTTAATTTTCTCCACCAATGGAATATCGGAAATGGTAAAATATGCAGGGTTGGTTAAATTAGGAAGAAGTTGCACAATTTTATGCTAATTAGTTTCATCACAAGTTTTGTTATAAATGATAAAATATTGCATCCGTTCGCGATTGTAAGAAGAAAACCCGAAAATGAACGGGTTTGAGAATGCTGAATATTATGGTTATTAAAATTAGTATTTTTATAATAATATACATACAGTGTGGTCGTAAAGTAAGGAATGAATACATACAATATCTCGTAAACCACAATTAAAGAAAAAACGATCGGATTCATCGAATTTTATTTTTAGTTGCTTTGGTTTTGTTTCGTAGCCAGTTTCAATTTATACAGGGTGACTCAAAAAAGAGATATTTACCAAAACCTTATAAGCATAATGGGTTAGAATGACAATATCAATTCGTTGCTAGTCTACAGCCGTTAAAGCCTTTTTTTATGTTTATCAGAGATAAATTTAGAAACGTGTAGAAATTAATTAATAAATGACAGGTATATTATTCTTAAACTTTCACCAAATCAACCGACCAAAATTTATAAAAACAATTGTGAACACTGCACATCTTGACACACTCTCGTTATTGCATTAATTGTTACTTGTTTTTCAGATATTCCTTAACTAAATATTTTATTTTCTTTTTTTATCATAGGCGTTGCTGCAGCCGAAAAACAAATGAAAACCATCCAGGCACTTTAATTAAAAACGCATGAAAATGGAGAAATAAATACAATTTTATAAGAAAAATATATGCAATCAATAATGAAAGAAATTGAATTTCAATAATAAAATGTATTTAACTACTTCATTAATTTGTTTTTCTTCTTACGCCTATAATCAAGCACTTATGTGAAAATTAAATTACTACTAAACGAAGTACCTATTTCTCTTTTACTTAGGACTCGTAAGTATTATTTCCCAAATTATGAATTCTACAGTTAGTAATCAAAAGTGAGTAACTACTTACGTATTTTAAGTTACAAAACACATACTCACCTTACTTTTTCAGTACCTATCTATATAAATAGTTATAAAAGCAAATTCTGACAAGAGTTTAAAAAAATCTCAAATGAACTTATAGGATCTGTGCATCTCCTGCTGCATAAACAGATTGATAAATTTGAATCTACTTACTCCAAATTAATATAAAAAATAAGAAAAAATCCAATAATATCTCAACCCTTCATCATAATGACAAGGATTAGCCCAGAAGTCTGGAACTTGTGGGTGAGGAGGCGGTATATTATTATTTAGTGTGTTTCATTAAAGATCAAGAACGGTTTAATTGGTAAGCCTTAACTACCGTTCAGTGCGGGAATGAAAAAATTTTATGGTTCAAATTGTTAATTCATAAGTAAATTGAACATTAAAGAAACCAAATATTAAACTGAAATGAAAGATCTCTTATCAATTTTACAATTTTTAAATGTACTTACTTCATGATAATTTTCTTAAAATTACTAGTAACTTGTAGCTTTTTATTGTTTAATTGTTTAAAAAAATTAAATTGGAAAAAATCTCTCCCATTTAGAACTCAAAATTTGCAAGCCGAGTGAAATTAACATTTTAAATTAAATTTTATAATACACTTTTCTGCAGTTCTGATAAATAGTGAGTTCTTGCAGTTTATTTTAAGAAAAATTTGATTTATCATAAACTTACCTGAAATTATATCACGAATTTAGAGGCATGATTTTACAAACTTTGGTCAAGCCCAACAGGTTCCTATCATATTTTTTTAGAAAAAAGATAATAATTATTATTTTTCTATTACTTTTATGGTAACACAGTCAATGTTTTATAAGCCAGCTTTATTTAATATCAGCTAGATGAGACAAAACTGATATATTATGAACAGTCAATTTGATTATAAGCTAATTTATTTTGTGTGCAAATTTTAATAATCTAATACTAATGACCATAACTTTGTTATTTGATTTAATTTATTTTAAATTGTGATTATATAAATAATGTCATTTAGGTATATTATAGATATATTTCATTGTATAAGATTTATGGAGAAGGAGAAGAAGGAAAATAATACACAACATTGAGGGGAACATATACTTGTTTAAAATTTTAATTAAACAAGGTTTTCATAGTCCAAATCAAAAAACAAGCACTCGTATTCATCTAAATTTTTTTTTGGAAATACGCCATCTGCAGAATGATAAAGAAGAAAAGATTTATTATGAGTAGGTACCTACTTCCTGCTTTTTCCTTACTATACTTTGCAGATAGCGTATTCCACCAAGAATTTTTGATAAAATACAATGCAACATATAAGTTTTATAAACAGTACTAGGTTCTCGTATTATTGAATTGAATAGAAAAAAAATTTTAAAGTAACAAGCTAGAAAGGGTTTGAAAATACTATACAGTAAAAATTGTTAAAATTTTCGTGTTTAAATCGAATTTGTAGATTTTCAATTTTTCTGAAAATTTTAAATTTTGATTAACTAACGCTAAATTTCAATGAAGTAGACCATTGAACTAATCAAAACTTTGAATTAAAAAATAATAAATTATAATGTGGTACTTTTAAGTAGATAATATACAATCTGAGGTAGATAAGGTTTAGAGACATTGAAAGGCGTGGAAGTAGTCCGTCTCTAGACTACATCTCTAGCCAAGAGTTGTAACCAACGTTACCAGGTGCACTGAAAGCATCTGCTAAAGTGAAACAACAAAGAAAAATATTATCTCATGAGTTTTCCACAAAACACTAAAAACACTACACAATAGATCTGATACAGTCACTAACCTTTCTCACCCCCTTTTAAACCTCTTATTGTAATTTCAGAAAACTTGTATGAATTTACAATGGTTTATTGTTGGTAAAAATTTAGACTCATTAATTTATGTGCATAGTGTTCCTTTTTTTTGAAGCCATGTAAGTGGCATTTTATCAAAATGCATATATTTTTCATCAAAGAGGCCACGAAAATAGCATTCATAAATATAATATAGTTGGTATCTGCTTCGATCCGTTTTATAAAAATATTAGCTACTGAAGATACTATATTAGAAGTATTCAATAAATACCTACATACAGAAATATAAGTTGTTGTGCTAATCGTATTTTCTGCAAAAATTACGAAAATACGAATAGCTCAACTCATACTTTTATGGTTTTTCAATATTAAAGCAGTTACATTTCAAAAACGAATCAAAGCAGATACAAACTATATATCATTTTTGAAAGCTCCTTCCGTGGTCTCTTTGATGGATGAAAAAATATACCTATGCATTTCCATTAAACAAAAGCCACTTTAATGACACCAAAAAAATAGAACACTCTGTACATAAATTAATAAGTCTAAATTTTAACCAACAACAAACCATTTTATACTCATATAAAAACAGTATCTTGTTCACTATTTTCTGTAATGGCAATAAGAGGTTAAAAAGGGGGTGAGAATAGTTACTGACTCAGACTATACATGTACAGTGTTGTGTTACATACAGACATGGTGTTATCATATTACCTGTAGGTAATATGCAAAACTCATCAGATTTTAATGGGAAAATATTTTAAATAAATCAGTAACATGGTTAAAACAAAGCGATTTTAGAAATAAAGATAAAGATATGAAACCATGTGAAGCTTGATACGCATGATAAAAGCTCGCTTCAAGGCTATTATACTCGCAATTGTGAAAATGTATTTAAAAGAGAAAACGTCTATAAATTATACGATGGTCTATTAGTGTCACAGTTTAAAATTACTTACTTTTGAAAATCCGAAAATGGTAACATAGCATATCCAATTTTTAATAAAAAAAAATATAGTTATATATATAAAAAAACTACACGGTGACGCTTATAGGCCGTCGCTTTATGGCAACGTTATTTTTGTACAAACTTCATTTTTTAGAAGAATTCGCACAAGGTGATGGTTCCCTTGTGTAACCCTCTGTAGAGCATATATTGTAAAAGTGCCTGTTGTACCATCTGCTCGATCTCCTTCTACGTGGAATCTTCGTGCAGTAACAGTTCACCAAAATCTCCACTGAAATATGTTGTCGATTAGGGATATTCACCACTGTTATTGTTCTAATTTCACTTCCATGGGGACAGTATCTTTTGAAGTCCTTTTTTACGGCGGTTAAGAAATCGCAGCCAGTTTCATAGTTATTATCGTTGCGGGTAAATGTTGCTACCCATCGATGTGGATTTCTTCCCATTGTTACCGTAGGTATGACTTCATCTAAGGCATATCCCGGAGGAACTGAATCTCTTCCTATAATACCTCTTGCAGTGTTTATAACTGCTGCATCCACATTGTCAGTACAAGGGAGGATAGCTGATGCACTACCAAAGAGCACCCCAATCACAATAATACTTGTAGGTAGTGACAAAGCCTAGAAGAAAGATATACATGGTATATCCAAAAACGAACACACAAAACGCTTTTTTCGAATGAGATATAATTCAATAATTAAGAACATGTAGGTAATTTATTTCTTCTCACTACATGTTAAGTTTATAATATAAATACAGTGTTTCTCGCTTTTCATCATTTTCATTTCTTTACCCGGCTATTATTAAAACAATTACAAAATTTTGGTTTAACAGATTAACAATAAAACATATTTTTCACCAGTGATGTTCATTGCTAAGAGTAAACAAATTACTGAAATTTTGAAAGAATATATTTGACAATTTATAGAAAAACGGCTTTCATATTTGGGTACAGCATTTCAACTATTCCTCTAACCCAAATTTAAAAATAATTAATCATTTTTTCCTCCATGGCCGTGAGGTAAAGTAGTCTTATGGAAAATGGTGAAAATAAATTTTATAATTACAACTTTTTTTGCTTATGCAAGTATGTTTCACCAAAATTTTGTTATAAAATTGCGTCAATAATAACCGTGAAAAACACTGTATATTTCTATTAATATTTTTATACAAAGCATCAACTTGACTTGAGAAAAATCATATAAAAATATAATGCAGATAATTTTTGGGCGAGGCTGTAAAATTTTTGATAAATATGACAAGTAACTAAGAAAAACAGGGCTTACCTTGTAACTCATGTTGTTAATATATTCTTGTTCTTGATCTGGACTATGAAAACTGAAATATTATTAGCAGAGACTTTTAATTATATAACTCTCCTAAACCAACCACATTAGTAATTTCCAATTTCCATCTAGCAACCAATCACAGCATCGGATGCTAACTTACTGCTTTTCATTGGTAGGAAATGGTAATCAATCACACAAACTAGTCAGTAGATACCCGAAATGAATTTATATTTATTCAATACACAAGATACATGGTCACTTCCGAAATTTGGCATCACTGCTGGAAGTCACTAGTGTATATGTATGTGCCAGATTGTAGAACCTCGTGGAAGTCAGTTCGTATATTGTATATGGCATATATGAAGTAAATAAAAAAACAATTATAAATTACCCCTCTTTTGATTTTAGTGTTAAATAGGTCCCCCTTTAAATGCATTAAAAATTATATGCAAAAATAGTACACGGAAAGCACGGAAGTCAGGTCACCTTTTCCACGCTACGGAAGTGACTGCGTATTGCGTATCAATATATATATATATATATATATATTTATACTTGTGCATATACCTAGCATCTTTCAATCAATTCCAGTGTTGTTCTTGTCAGCTCAATTGTACTGAAATCAATACAATTGCCTTTTTTTACAGTATATCAGTACAGTCACTAACAATTTCAGTACAACTAAAGGTGAAAGATGAGTCATAAATTGTTCAATCTTGTCTTCGCATGCAGCGTTAAATAGTTGGTAGCATGAGAGCAAATAAGTCGAAATGACCACATTAAATGATGTCGACTGGAGGCAAGAAGAGCAGGATGTCATCTGCTTTTAGCCGATTTCTTTTGGCTGTGATTCCGGATAATGATTACGTACGATAATTCAATATTAGCCGTAACCAATCTTAGTTCTACACATATTATTCGTTATATTTTATACTTTACGTTAACATTTATTTGTTGCTTAATATGTAACATTTTAATACTGTCCAAATAGATACTGCATTCAAATATATTTGTTTTATTTTCTACATCTGAAATTCCTACTTTAATTTCCTCTTTTACAATTCTACATTGTCTTGGGAAATACATATACTTCCGTATTACAAGACAACGAAGAATTGTAAATGAGGAAATTAAAGGGAAGTAATATTTTAAGTAGGGATATTAAAGTGAAATTCAAACCTCCCGCCTTGGTACTGGCATTAAACCTTTTTTGATAGAGATCAAATTTATCCACTCCGTGTGCCGTCCCAATAGATGTCACTACGGCCCATTTCTCATAATTGTTCAATGGTCTTTAGTTCTATTTTTCAACTATAGGGGGTGCTATCTATTTCTCGGTAATTCATATATGGTTAAGTCGACCATACTAAGTGAGAGTAGATTCCCGTGCATCGGTAGTGCTGTGCCTGAGAGGAGGTTTATTCGTTTCGGAGTCGGCGGGTGGTTGGAGGCCACGACTATAGCGGCCAATCCCGGACTCCGTAGCTTCAAAGAAGGTCAGCAGGTTGGGTGACATATTGAACTGCTCGTGATCGGATGGGACCAAGTGAACTAACAGCAATTAAGTAAGACATTTACGAGTAGTTAGATACTTGAAAACCTTTTAATATAGATTGAACGTTTTGTTTTTGTATATTAGATGTCGTTGGCTTTCGTCAACCGCAGACTTATGTTAATATATGTTTATAAAAATCTACCCTACTGGTGATTCAGCCTGATACCCACCCCTATCTTTTAAATAGAAAGAAAATTAAAGTTGAATTATTGTCTGACTCATTACAATTTCTTGTTCGGATCTGAGACTGGAAAGTTGTTCTGCAGGTGTGTTAAGAGTGTTTTCTTACCAAGAAAACACTCTTTTGGATAAATATACTGTCACTAATCTAATTTAATTAGTCATGTAAAAACATTATTTTAAGTATTTATGTAAGCTGTGAATAAGTCCGAAAACTCGGACGAAACGTCGGAGAATGTACCCATGTAAATAATAACGAGCTGAAAGTCCTCCAAAAATAAAAGGATAAAAAGATTTTCTTTTGATTTTTTTATTGAAGAAATAAATTCAACTATAATAACAGCCAACAACTTGTCTAAGTATCATCTTTATTTATTAAGATTTATATTTTAGATTTGTGATGAAAATTTGACAGTACTGAATGTACTGTCAAATTGATATGTAAATGCATTTATATGGAATCAGTAAAATATTTCAGTTATTGGAGACAATATAGGTACTTGTAAGTATATGTAACTAGTTAAAAGCCATAGAAATATAACTGTTACACAGTATTTTGATTATATTTATAATTATTCTCACTGAAGAATGTTATTGCATAAATTTAAAAAAAATATATTAGAAAAATTCTTGCTAAAATTTATTTAAGGATTACATTCAATATTGTGATATATTATTTTTTATTTAGGATACCCTCTACGCCCATGGCTTCTTACATCACTGCAGAATCTTGCTCTAAATACTCCTGAAGAGCGTATGAACAATAGACTGAAGAATGTACGAAGCATATGCAAAAGAAAGATGCAATGGTGTCCTGAGGAATCGGTTTCGATGTCTACTTAAACATCGGTTATTACATTATGTACAATATGTGTATTGCGTATAACATTCTGGAACCAGAAATAGATGATGAAATTTTGCAAGTTGATTGTGGGATGAATGTCAACGATGATGTTGATGAACTGATCGCTCAAATTAATTTAGACTAGCAGCAGCAAGAATAATCCGACAAAATATTATTAATAATCATTTCAATTAATATATTTATTCTATTTTAATAAATCAAACAATTAATTTTTATGGTTCTGTACCTACTCATGTGTGTAGTTTTCATTTATTGATTAAAAAATGAAATTAGTAAAATATAAAATGAAAACTTTTTATTTAAACTCAACACTGTTTCAACTAAAATAAAAAAATACATTTCTCTAAAATATAAAAATAATCAACAATCAAATAAATAAAAATAACAAAATCCTTGTAAATAAACATTAATTTATCATTTTTACATATAACTCCGTAGTTAAATATACAGTGTGAGGATCAAGTTACACCCACAAAACTTTTGTAAGATAAAAACTAAAACGTTTTGATCAATGCACGCCTTAATATTAAAAATTCATCCTTAATGTTAAAACCCTTTATAGGGTACTGGTTGCTATTCCAACCAAGCAAAAATTAAATAGTTCCTACTTGCGCAACGGCTTCATATTCCACCAGTTGACTCGTATGGCATTGCATTGGAGCTCACTGGGCGAAAATTCAACCGATTCTATATTATGCTCGAAGTGGGGACAAAGTGGTGTGTAATTCGCCCAGAGACCGGCATAACAAATCGTGAGAAATTGTGCACGTGCTGTTACGGCTCGGAACACAATTATTGTTCCTTCGTTAATTACTCACAGTTGAGATTAAAAAATTTATAGGTGAGTACAACAATATTTCCGCAAATATGTTATTCACTATTAGAGTTAGATAACCTCAAATACAAATGGTGAAATCATTATATTTGCATGACATTACACCGCAATTTATTTTGTTTGCTAAGTTTTACATTGTATTGTATTATTTACGTTATGTATCTATTATTGTATTTTGGTTTTATACATATATCTAATAAAATTGAGACAAATCAGTAGTCAAAACAGTAATATTTGTTTTTGATTACAGATTTGTCCATACAATATGTATAATTTGGATAAATTTGCTTCCATGGAGCCAGATAGATTATTTGACTTTATTGATGATGTTGGCATTAGTGACGAACAGGCATTAGAATCTGACATTGGAGGTGATTCCGATGCTGATGATTTAGTTCCGTTAGATGTTTCGAACACCTCTAGATCCAAGCGGCCTCTTGAAGAAGACTTTGATAGTGATGATTCAGTGGCTGATCCTGATTATGATGCTACTGATAAACGACCAAGAATAGTATATGAGTTTTCTGATGAAAATGACGAACCCCTGGCAAACTTAGTACGTTCAAATAATCATGAATCACGTCCCGAAGATGAATATCACTGTTCTAAAATTCCATTCCCATGTCGCAGTTTTACATTATCTGTTTTTGCTGAACCGTCTGGACCACAGATACCAGTAAATATAAATTCCCCTGCTGATATTTTTTTGAGCCTTTTTGATCAAGAAATTATGTCTATAATTGTAACAGATTCAAATCGTTATGCAAACCAAAAATCTATGGATCTAGATTTATCTGAAGGTGAGTTGAAAGCCTTTATAGGAATACTGATTATTATGGGATTCAATAAACTACCAAGTCTACGTATGTATTGGTCATCTGACATGAATTTCCGTCACCCTAGAATAATTGAAATAATGCCAGTAAAACGGTATCTAAAAATTTTGCGTTTTTTGCATATAAATAATAATGATGCCATGCCCAAAAAAGGAGAAATTGGTTATGATAAACTATATAAAATAAAACTGTTGATTCTGATTTTGAACAACAACTTTTTGAAATCCTTTTATCCGGACAGAAATTTATCAGTTGATGAAAGCGTGGTGGCTTTCAAAGGTAGAACAACCCTAAAACAATACATGCCGCTAAAACCAATCAAAAGAGGATTCAAATGTTGGGGAATCCCATGCTCTGCCACCGGTTATCTTTTACAATTTTCAGTATATGAAGGAAAGAAAGAAAACGATGAAGATGGACCTCTTGGCGAGAAAACTGTACTGGAACTAACTCAGCATTTTCAAAATAAAAATTTCTGTGTCTCTTTTGACAATTTTTTTACAAGCTTTCCTTTGCTTTCTAAACTTCTACAGCGTGGAATTTATTCATGTGGCACTGTAAGAACAAACCGGAAATTTTTTCCAGGAAAAGAACTTGCTCCTGATAAAAATTTAGTAACAGGGGAACATGATTCAGTAAATTCGGGTGACATAACAGTAAGTAAGTGGAAAGATAGAGGGAAAAAATGTGTGGTTGTTGCCAGTACCATACACTCAATAACAGATAAATTGTCTGTGCAACGTCTAAATAAAGAAATGAAAAAAGTTAACAATTGATTGCCCCAAGAGCATTGCTGATTACAACCGTCATATTGGTGGACTTGATTTGTTTGACCAGCTCCATTCATGTTATAATATAGCTTGTAAATCTCGAAGATGGTGGCTAAAACTTTTCTATCATTTCCTAGATGCTGCAATAGTAAATGCTTATATACTATATAAATCTACTGCTGTAGATTAGATAAGAGTATGATAAACATATTTTCAATACAAAATGTTCAATAATTCATTTGTAGTTATTTGCCCTATAAAGGGTTAACCCCCTCCACGTGACAGCTACTCCTACTTACTTGACCAAATTTCTTTGTACTGTTAAATACCTAAATAATTTTAACCACTTTCATTTGAGATATCCTTTGATACCATTTGCTATTTAAAAAATACCGTAGGGTTATAGTTGTCACATGGAGGGGGTTAATATTAATGATTATATTTTTACAACAAAATACGTATGCCTTGATCAATTAAGTTTTTCTTATAAAAAGTATTGGCGAACTTAATTCTCACGCCGTATGTATATTATGTGAATCATAAAATATAGTTATAGTTCACACTTATAAATTAACTTGTGTTTATTATTTCTTTTGCCATTTTCACTGTGTAGCATTTCTTAATTTATGTTGATAGATTTCTAATAAGTTTTATTTTTTAGATTCGTAGTCTTCTCGAAATTTAAGATATCTTCTTCATATCTTCTACCTTGAGCAACTCTTGCGAAATCTTAAGGGAATGTTCAAGTTTCATGCTTTTACTTAATTTAGATGTTTTCTTTATATGTGAAATGGATGGAAATTCTAAGTTATATGTGTGTGATCATCAGCATCCTCGAAGAAATTAGTTAATATATTAAAAAGTTTTGAGGGTGATGCCAATTAATATTATGAAAATAAATTAATAACTGTTGCTTTACAACGGTGAATTTCTATAGATTATGTACATTCGTATATTCTGGATGAAGTGTTCTTTCTCTATGAAGTTACTTGTATTTTATAAATGTATGTCTGTATTATAAATTTCAAAGTCCAATACAAAATGACGACATTAAAGAAATTCAGGTACTATGTGAACTCTCCACACAATTAGAACTAAATTAATTGTGGTTACAGTATCTATGCAACACCGAACAAACTGATGTTTGTTTTATTTAGAAACCATTATTTTTTGTTTGTTAAAATACTCATACATTAAGTATGGAGTAGCGAAATTTGATATATCTTAAAGTAAATACCTTTCAGCAGATTTTTAAGGAAAAGTTTTATTTTCCAAAATTTTTAGAAACAAAAGATTTAGGAGATTTAGACCATTTGTCCTACTATCTTCTATAATTAATGGCACCATATCAACATTATCCCACAATCATACTCACTTCGTTTTCTTTGTCGTCCACTGTTTCTTCAGACACTTCCATATCAAACTCAACTTGTCCGTGACTCGTGCTTGCTTCCTGCAATAATTTATGGTCAGTTCAATCAGTTGCATCACTAAAATTCATTCACTAATGCTGATTACTCATATAATACCACAAGTGCACGAAATTTTGCTGAAAATGTTTCCTGCATCTATATGAGTACCTGTTGCGACAACTAATTAAAATAAGTACTTAGTATGACTTAATAAAATTATGAGGAGCATGACGAGCAAGAGATATGACATTTTAACGCACAAAAAAATTCAGGACAACGGTGTTATATGCTATGACAATTTTGGATCTCTAATGAAGTGTTATAACCTGATTTTTAAATTTATTAAAGTTTCATAAGTCAAATTTTAACAGGAAAAAATTGCCGCTATAACATTCATCGTACAAAAAAAATATTACTGCAATACTCATGTCTTCTATACTCACATCCAGATTTGAAAACTCACATTCTACGGCAGGATCTTTTGTGTTCTCTAGTCCTCCAGTCACTGTTAGAAATATCATTGTCATTTATTTTGTTATCATCGTCAGTGAGAACTTTTAAGGGTCCTCCACCACTTGTTCCTCAAGAATGTTTGAGATTTGCAGCAGCCTTTGACTTGTTTAAATCTTTCCATGTCTGTTTTTAAAAAAGTGGATTAATGTCATGTAGTATAATGGAAACAAAATTAATACACGATGTTATTTTAGTTTAGTTTAGAGATTTCGGGGTAATGTATCGTTTCGTTATATTTGTAATTGGTTAAACTTTTCACTTTTCTTGGTTTTGAATTTGCGGCCAATCTTGGAATCCATTTAAATGTATTGGAATGTTGGTTGCATGCCAAAATGGTTCTAAATGTATGTGTTTACTGTTTAAAATTGTATCCTCCTTTTTTGCGCGTTCCTTCTATTTTATGATATAGACAAGAAAAAAAGACTGCGAACCACGACTCAGCTCTGAACATTGTTCAGAAAAACGCATCGCTAATTATCTTATTAATAAATTCACCTTTGTTACTACTAACTTTAGTGCATTACCAGAAACAATTTCCGCATTTTTGTGGTTGGTACTTGCTGAAGATTGAAGACAAACCAAAGGCCAGCCGGTCTTCAGAAGATCGCTCAGGTAGCTGCAGATTCGAAGAAAGTGGTGAGTTTATGTCACAAACGCTTATTTAAGAGACATTATTATTTGATTAATCCCGCATGGGAATATTGGCTCAATTCTGAGACAATTCCTACACATTTTTTGGTCACTTCGAGTAGCCGGACTAATTAATTAATTAATCGAATTAAAACATCCATTTAGAACCCAATTTGGTCGAAATCAGTCCATTATTTAGGTAAATAATAGAAGTACTTCTCATATTTCTCGCTGTAAAGTGCTGCCCGCCATTTTGAGGCGTGGGTTACATTTTTCATTTATCTACCGCATATTTGAAATATTTCTTTATCATTTCGCTAAAATAAAAAATACATTATAATTTATAGTTCACTAACTTTCCACTATGGAAAAAAATATTAAAAAATTTAAAGCTTTACGTCAAGACGCTATCAACCAGCTACATCAGTTACATAATATTGCTCAGACAGCAATCGACCATCTCGCTTCTAGACAGTTGTTTAAACTTATGTGTCAAGATATTTCAGACGTTAATTCTGAATTTAAAGAAAATCATTCAAATTTAATATCTATTTTATCAGGCACTGAAGGTGCAGATATTGTAGCTGAACAAAATGTTAGAGAAGCTTTTAATCAAGAATATTACGCAATTAAGGCCATTTTCGAGAATATATTTGAAAATAACACTGACATAAAGTTTGAAACTTTGAATAGTTCTAAGGTTAAACTTCCGAAAATCGATATCTTACATTTTAAAAGCGATTTACGCGAATTTTCAACATTTTAAGACATGTTCTAAGCTTTTAATCAAGAATATTACGCAATTAAGGCCATTTTCGAGAATATATTTGAAAATAACACTGACATAAAGTTTGAAACTTTGAATAGTTCTAAGGTTAAACTTCCGAAAATCGATATCTTACATTTTAAAGGCGATTTACGCGAATTTGCAACATTTAAAGACATGTTCGAGTCATCTGTTCACAATAATAAAAAATTAAGCAATGTTGACAAATTTAATTATTTAATATCTTGCTTATCAGGCCCTCCTATAACATTGGCAAACTGTTTGCCAATTACCTTACCACTTACGAGTGATAATTATTCAAATATTTACAAAAAATTAGTAAGTCGCTACTCTAATTCATGTATGCTAGCTAATTCGCATTGGCGTGAAGTATAAGCTTTCAAAAAAATTATTTTAGATGGGATAATTTAGATTTAATAATTTCATACATAAATAAAATGGGAGGGGTGCGTTTCCAAAATTTAAATAAATTATATAGGAGCGATCCCGTGGCTCAGGACTTAGCGTCACGATCGCTCAACCCAGAGGTCGCGGGTTCAAATCCCCATTCCACCAACAATTTTTAATTAAATTGTTTACTCGTAGATCAAGGCTTATTCGCAGGGATGGCTTGGCAACCATCCTGGCGATGGCCTACGATGGGAAGAATGTCAACTTGGTGTTAATGTGAGAGATTAAAATCAGTTGATGTTTGACTTGTCCCCTTAACTAATGAGGTTTTCCAGGTTTCCCTCATTCCAGCACTGAATGGTGGTTAGGGCCTACCAACATAAGTCGTTCCTGAGGCGCAAATGCGGCCCGCGAAATAATAATATGCCGCCCCCTCTCCCACACAAGTCTCAGACTTTCGGGCTAATCCTTGTGATTAGAATGAGGGGTAGAGATATTATTATTATTATTATTATTATTATGTTATGACCTTTGGCAGTGGTGCGAACACAGAGAACTATATATTTTTGCTTCTTACATTAAATCGTCAGATAATAAAGAGGCCGATTTAGCATCACGTAAACTGAGTTTGGAAACAGAATGGGAACTTAATGACAATTATTTTGATCAAATAATCTCTTGTTTTTTCAAGCCCGATATTGATATTTTCGCCAGTAGGATCAATCGGAAATGTGAAAAATTTGTCTCTTGGCATAAAGATCCAGAAGCAGTACAGATTGATGCTTTTACCTTGAACTGGGGCCAATTGAAGTTTTACGCATTTCCTCCCTTTTGTATGGTATTGAAAACTTTACAAAAAATTATAGAAGATGGGGCCCACGGCATCGTAGTCGTACCTCAGTGGCTGGCACAGCCGTGGTACCCCACCTTCTGCTCTTTATTAGTGAAAGATCCCATTGTTTTAAGTCCCAATATAAATTTATTACTTTCTGCCAATAGATCGATTCCACATCCGTTATAGCCTCAACTTACCCCGGTGGCTGGAATCTTACCAGGGAAGCCCTCCGGTTAAAACTAATTCCGGAGTCTGTCTCTGACATATGCCTAGCATCGGTAACAGCGTCGACGCACCGACAATACGATTCGGGATTAAAAGCATGGTGGAATTACTGCAATAATAAGATATTCTAAATTTTTTATCACTTTCTTTCAAAAAAGGAGCGTCCTATAATACACTAAATAGCTATCGTTCGGCTATCGCGCAAATTTTAGGATCTGATATGGCTCAAGATTTTAGAGTAAAGCGTTTCTTCAAAGGAGTGTTTCAACTAAGACCAGGACAACCTAAGTATAGTAACACGTAGGACCCTAGTACGGTTCTAAATTAGGCAAGGGAACTTAACAATGAAGAGGTTTCCCTAGAATATCTTACGTATTAACTGTCTATATTGTTGGCTCTTGCTTCTGGCCAGAGGGTACAGACCTTATCTCTGATCGAGACTCGTAATATAATAAAATTGGATAAAACTGTCGAAATTAGAATCTGACATAGAATAAAAACCTCAGGTAAAAATAGGTTACAACCTGTTATAGTTTTACCATTTTATACTCAGGATAGTAGTATATGTGAAGCAACTACACTTTTATGTTACTTGAATAGAACAAAAGACCTACGATCAAATGGTACCAATTGCAATAATCTATTCTTAATATTTAAAAAACCACACCACAACGCAACTATTCAGACTATATCTAGATGGATTAAAAAGATTATGCAAGAATCCAGATTGGACATCTCACAGTTCTCTCCACACAGCACGCGTCATGCTGCCACATCTGCAGCTTTTAGAAAAGGCATTCCCTTTGATACCATTAGACTAGCAGCAGGGTGGTCTGAAGGTTCGAAAACATTTGCTATAATCGACCTTTACAAGATCAGTCTACCTTTGCTCAGGCTATTTTAAGCTCATTAAGTAAAAAATATAAATCCTTTTTCATGAAACTAAAATATTGTAGCGAATATGACTGTAGATGCAATTAGTAAGAAATGGAAAAATTACGTGACAGCTAGATTAGGGCAACAGCTAATGTAAGCAAAAAAATATATTCTGGATCTTCAGTAAGTGAAAAAATAGCAGCTGACAAAATCCGGGATAAACACAAAAATTATGAAATATTGCAATTTTTATTTACGAGACCGTAGGTTCCCTAACTATCTGTACTTTCAAAATAGTGAAATGTACATTTAAATTTTGTTTACAGTCCTACTTCAAATTTGAGCAATAACCAAGAGGAAATATTAGATCCTTCAACTCCCTCTTCATCAAGAACTTCGTCGAGAATATCGCTAAGAACACCATCTCGATGATGATAGGAGAAGCTGATACGGCATTCTTGGAAACTGTAAAAACTTTTTCCCTGGAGAAGAACTTCTCTGCTACTCAACATTTTTGTTTGCGAGTGACAGATAGCTTAGACAGATTACCAAGAAATGTTCGAAATAAATTAGAACTTGATATTTTACAAAAAGTGAATGAGGATGAGAATATGTATTTATCAGAATAGTTTTATTAAAATACATATTTCTGTAGGTATGTAAAATTTTAGGAACATGCATTTTTTGACAAATATTGGATTTAATTTATAATGTCTTTCATGATATATTAAACTGTAATTAAAGAAAATAAGATTAGATTTTCCCCGACAATATTTTTTATTTAATAAAAAGTTTAATTATGTTAATCTATTTTATTTCTACAAAGATAGTGTTATTTCTAGTGAATAATTTTATCACTATCAAAAATATTATAAATAAAATTAGATCCTATAATTATATACAGGGCGCCCTATTTCTTGACCCGTTGCATGGGTAACTTTTTTATTAGTAGAGATACAAAAACGCTTAAATGAGCAAATTAGTGCAGTTTCGTATTAGTAATTCTACGGTAAGGCGAAAAATTATATACGGGGGAAGGTTGAAAAGTTATTGACAAAAAACGAAAAATCCAACTTTTCTATTATCCCTCGTAGCTCGTTCATTTGAAGAGTTAGAGAAAAATGATTCACATGTTTTCTGCAGTATTTTTCATGTAAAATGACATGCACTTGCTACTTTTTATATATCTCTTAAAATGGTTGAGAATCACAGTAAAATATATTTTTTTTAAAAGTAATGGATAGGTGGCTGTGACATTAACCGAAAGTCCCCTTTTTTCTCTTTCAGATGATATAACATACTCCATATTTTATCCTTACAAAAGTAATAATAATCGTTGTTTTTAAAGAAAGTTTATTGTCACATCAAGAATGCTATGGAAATAAAACAAAAAATAAGATTCCTGATATTTTTAAAAAGTCTAGTTGGCATTTAATTATTGACAGATCATAAGTGACATTTTTAGTTTTTGTTAAGTAGTTTATCGTTTATTATTAATACTGCATACAAAATAATAGTGTTGCAAATATGTACACCAACGAAGAGAAAAATGATATGCTATTTTGTTATTATAACCAAAATCGAGATGCACAAGCTGCAGCGAATCTTTATTTTGAAACTTACATGGAACGAAGACAACCCCATCATAGAATATTTAGACAGTTGGAAAATAATATACGATTATACGGTTCTTTTTCAAAGCCTAAGGATGAAAGAAACTTCAATGAAGACACTGAAATAAATGTTTTGGCTTATGTAAATTTTAAACCTGATTCTTCAACTACAGAAATTGCACATCACTGCAACACTTCCAAGGAAACTGTAAGAGCTATTTTAAAAGGTAACAATTTAAAGCCTTATCATTATTCCATATGCAATACTTTATATCCAGCTGATAATCAAAGAAGGATGACATTTTGTCGATGGTACATTTCAAAATGCGAAGAGGATCTAGACTTCTGGAAAAAAATTTTATTCAGTGATGAAAGTAGATTTACCAACAATGGTATTTTTAACCGCCATAATAACATAATGTGGTGCCGAGAAAATCCACATCTTGTTTCTGAAAGAAGAAATCAACGTCAATTTGGGATAAATGTGTGGTGTGGAATTTTTTGTGGCAAAATTATTGGCCCATATTTTTACGAAGATAATTTGAATGCGAATAATTACCTTCATTTTCTAAGGAATACTCTAACAGAGGAATATTTAAATGAATTACCACTTCATATTTTTAGAAATCTTAAATACTTCCAACACGATGGAGCACCTGCGCATAATTCCCCCGAGGTAAAACAATATTTACATGAACAGTTTGATAATGTTATAGGAAATAGAATGGATATCGACTGGCCAGCGCGAACACCTGATTTGACCCCCTTAGATTTCTTTCTTTGGGGGTTATTGAAAGATAAAGTTTATGTGACAGCTCCTCTAGATATAGAGGATCTAAAAGTCAGGATTCAAGATGCAATTAGAAGCATACATGGACATACAATAAATAATGTTTTAAGAAGTATCCAGAAACGTTGCTTACTATGTATCCAACAGGATGGTGGTCATTTCGAACATTTACTTCAATATAATTAATTAATTAACAATTTCTGTTCTCAAAACATTCTTTTGTTCCATAATCCATAGCATTCTTGATGTGACAATAAACTTTCTTTAAAAACAACGATTATTATTACTTTTGTAAGGATAAAATATGGACTATGTTATATCATCTGAAAGAGAAAAAAGGGGACTTTCGGTTAATGTCACAGCCATCTATCCATTACATTTAAAAAAAATATATTTTACTGTGATTCTCAACCATTTTAAGAGATATATAAAAAGTAGCAAGTGCATGTCATTTTACATGAAAAATACTGCAAAAAACATGTGAAGCATTTTTCTCTAACTCTTCAAATGAACGAGCTACGAGGGATAATAGAAAAGTTGGATTTTTCGTTTTTTGTCAATAACTTTTCAACCTTCCCCCGTATATAATTTTTCGCGTTACCGTAGAATTACTAATACGAAACTGCACTAATTTGCTCATTTAAGCGTTTTTGTATCTCTACTAATAAAAAAGTTACCCATGCAACGGGTCAAGAAATAGGGCGCCCTGTATAATGCACCTCAAATTATTCTTTCAAAATTCAAAATTTTTTTATAATTCGAAACCAATTTATAATTATTAACCAATTAATAATTGGTGATGAAATAAAATTAAGTAAACTCTGATAATATTTTTTATTAAAAATAATTTGTTCAGTTAACATAATACAGTACAGATTATTTTGTCTAAGCAGTTAAAAAAACGTTAAGTAGTTCATGCAAATAAAAACGGGCTTAGATTGGTGTTTACCAAGCTGACACATACAATGTGTCAGATTAATACATACTTGCTTTATAGTAATAATTAATAAACTTTTATTGAAATCGGACATTTATTTATAAAAATGTCAGTGTTACACAACATAATATCCTTCGTAAAAGTGCAACTCAGGCATTAAAATTGAAAAAATTACGTTGCCAAATTATAAACATGGCAATGACAGTTACAGTGACAGTTTAAACAATCTAAGCCTCATGTTTTGTTTTTTTTTTGATGGACTACTTGGCGTTACAAGACTAACATATTTTAAGTTATGGTAGTCTTGCGTTAGAGGCGATTTCTTTACACAAATTTTTGTACGCTGCAGCCAACTTGTGGTAACGAGTTGGAATTATTTTGTTTTAGTTTGTAAGAGTCCTTTACAAAGCGTGGTAGTATACTGTGTTTCTCAGTTTAATAAATTAATAACAGCTTGATAATTAACTGTTTTTTGCAAAATGAGTGCACGAGCAAAAAAGTTAGTAGAATTAGCAAGAAGTTTAAATCGAAGTACATCGCAGTAGTATAGCTATGCGCGTTCTGTGACACTCGATGGCATGTGTCCATCCGAAGTGACCAAAGATGAGGGGGTCCCGTAAGGGAAGTTTTTAAATGATCTGAAGAAGTAGGTGGTCAATGACCAGAAGGTTTAGTTCCTATGTTTTGCCGCGCGAATAATCCAGATGGCGCTGTTTTGGGGGTGGATTTAAGTTGCCAAAAGGTCTTTATGTGGAACCCTAATGTATTGAAATCTGAAGAAGTGTAGTTGACAATGGCCAGAGGCTTTTAGTTCCTATGTTTTGCCGCGTGGATTCTATAGGGGGCGCTGTACAGTAGGGTTGTTTCTAGAAGGGGGGTGTGCTACCCCCTAATGGCTTTAAAAGAAGAAGAAGAGTGTGTGTTCAATGACCAGAAGGTTTAGTTCCTATGTTTTGCCGCGCGAAAAATCCAGATGTCGCTTTTAATTAATTAATTAATCTAATTGAGGGCGGCTCCCACTCGTCGGGGGTTTTAAGCTGATCAATAGATGCTGCCAAAAGAGGCCATATTTGTATCGGCCTAGCCTAGCCCGATACGGTTTAAATTTGGTGACATCACGCCTTTTTCTAATATATAGATGAAATTCAATATGACTAATTCGATTAATAAAACATCACTTAATAAGCCCCATTGAATAGATTGAATTTAACATAAAGGTAATAAGAGAATAGAAGTTTTATAGGAGAGTTTTGAGATTTATAAAACAGTTTAATATTGAATTTTTTTATATTTAAAATTACTAAAATTATTACAAGATAAAACGGATTAAGATATATTATCACTAGAAATCCAACTATTGTGTGTATTATTAAACCCGAGCCACTTAACATAGACTTTATTTTTATTTCGTTTTAAAATTTTTTCAACTAAATATATGTCTGAAAATTTAACTTTTTGTAGTTGTTCTTGGTAGAATCCTCCTTGAATATCTTGACCACCATCATCTTGTAATAAATATGTAGTTGGATTAGTATATACGACTTTTTTTATAGTGAATATTTCAGCTGTCCAATTCGGCAGATATTTTTTATCAAAAACACCTCTAACTTTTGATATTCGTACATGATCTCCAACTTTAAATTTAGGATTTTTAATAGCTATTTTAATATGATTATAAGCGGTGTCAAGTAGCTTCTTTTCATCTTTCTTGGAAACTTGTGCAGGTTTCATTTTTATTGTGGTGTGTTTTGTATTATTATATTTCGACACCACTTTTGGTAATAATTCCACCCACCTATAATGTCCTTGTAAATTAAATTCTTTCCACATGATAGTTTTTAATGTTCTATTAACCCTTTCAACGATTGATGCCTTCTTTTCGCTATACACATTGTAATGGTGAACATTATATTTCTTCAATAATTTCTTAAAGTCCTTATTAAAATACTCAAGACCCATATCGGTTTGGATGTGGATGGGTGTTTGAATTTTAAAAACTTTTTCCATAGTCTCACTTACTTCACGTCCTGTTTTAGTTTTTAATGGAAATGCCCATACGAATTTTGAAAAACAATTAATTACCACCAATATGTATCTATAACCTTTATTTTCTTTTGAAAATTGTTGCATTTCAACTAAATCCGATTGAAATAAATCGTTTAGAGATTTTATAATAACCCTACGTCTTTTAAAATTAATTCTAGCAGGTTTATGTAATTCTTCAACAACCTGCTTTTTTACATTTGTAATATACTGTGTCATTATTCTATAATATTAGCTTCACGTAGTTCTTCTATTATGGAATTTATTTCATTGATGTGTCCTGTATGTCCGGCCTCTTGTGAAGCAATTAGTAAACGTAATCTGTCAACAAGTTCATTTGGATCATCCCAATGTACATAATCTATTGGATTATTATTAACTTCCATAAACATTCCATGACCAACTGCAATAGGTGCAATAATTTGTTTATATTTCGGAAGTTTACTACCATCAACTTGCTTCAACGGTTGATAATAACGTTTATGAGCATTTGTTTTAAGAACAATTTCTTTATACATTTGTTCATCTCTTTCTGAAAAATGTTTAGGATATTTTTTAAATAGTAATTCATACAATCCTTGAGTGCCTTTATATTTTTTATTTTTTACAATTACATCAGATCCATCTATTGTTAATTGTGAATCACCAATATAAAATTTTTCCAAAGTTGAATCGTGTCTAATTCCATATTTATGGTCAAATTCATTGTTTTCATCTGCCAGCATATTACGTATATATATCCTAGGTAATTTATCATATTGGTCTAAATAATCTGTAAAAGATTTTTCAAATATTTCTTCATCCTGGTTTTTATGTAATGACACATCAGTATCACGGTAATCGTTGTAATCATCTGGATTAATTTCTTCTATTATCGATTTCTTTAAGTCACTTTTTATTGAGGACGTTGGCGGGTGAAATCCTCTAGTAATAGTTGCTTCATTAGAAATTGGTAAAGTATCATCCGCATAGATATTCTCTGATTTGGGTAAAGGTGGAGCTAGCAGGTCAACAAATTTTTCCCTCTTCATATTAGTCGCAAAATTTTTTGCATCAAGTTTTCGTTCAATATCTTCCAAATGCTTTGTTATAGGTGAAAATATTTGGTCGTGTGCAATTTCACCCCGTTTTAGTAAATTTAATTTGTCTTTAATGATTTTACGTTTAGCTATTAGTTTCTTTTTAATTTTTTTATCCATTTTTAATCAGGTTTTTGATCAGCTTTTAAATAGGTCTGAAACAGGTTTTATCAGGTCTGGAACAGGTTTGGAACAGGTCTGATTGTCATCTGATGATTTTTTATTAGTTTATAGTATTTTATGATGATCATCATCATCATCATCATCAGGATGAAGGGTTATAAAATCGTGAAAACCTCTTCTATAACCACCTTCTTTAATGTTATTATCTTTGAAGATAGCTAGAAATCCATAAGAATTTTTCCAACATGATGAACAAATATGTTTAAATTTCTCAAAAGTCATATCAGCACCCACGTGATCATCATATACATGTTTTAAGTTTAAATCGTCTTGCTTAAAAAGAATTATAACGTTTGCATTGTCTCTAATTAGGTGTTTTGCAATTTTAGCATAAGACTGATGTAGGTAAAAACAGTCGATATTATTATGTCGCCCCATACTGAAATATTCTCGAATTACATTTTGTTGAGCACAAGCCACATCATCAAATATAAATACTGAATTATGTTTTGCTTGTGAAGGTTCTAATATATTTTCACTATTGGTGAATGGGTAATACCCAATACCTTTTATAGGTGTTAACAAATTCTTCAGATATAGATATTTGTCTTGATCTACAGACTTTGAGTACACGTACACATTTTCAAATTTCAATCCATTTTCATGTTCTATTAAACTAATCATCACATTTGTTTTACCGCAATTTGAAGGACCAGTAATTATACATCTTATTGCATTTGGTAGTAGTATACTATGTTTAGTTTTCTTTTTTAAAACCAAATCATGATTATCTACATCTAAGGTTACCTTTTGTCTTTTTAGTTTCATACCTGATTTTATACCGTTAGTACTTCTACTGAAGTCAAATGATTAATAACTATATAATCAAGGGCATATATAGTTATAACCAGTTATCAAAAGACTGCGTTATAGTTAATTAGAGAAGCAGAAAAATGAAATACTATTCTACTAAGGGCGAGGGTCTTTTAAATTCTGTAATAAATAAATTGCCATTTGAGTTACATATTCCTACATATAACTTTTGTGGGCCAGGTGATTGGTACTACATGTTTTACTAATATGCTGTTTTTTATTTTTTATTTTTTGTTTAGGTACCAAATTGGAAAAAAGATTAGCTCGAGGAGATAAGGGAGTAAACGGTTTGGACAACGCATGTCGAGATCATGATATCTTTTACAGTCAAGAAAAGGATGTAAAACGTCGTCATGAGGCAGATAATATTTTAGCTAATAAGGCGCTAGATAGATATTTTTCTCGCGATGCCTCAATTGGTGAAAAATTAGCTTCACTTGGAGTTCACAATGCTATGAAAGCTAAAGTTAAACTTGGTATGGGATATAATCCTCATGAAAAAGCTCAAATTTATTCAAAAGTTTTGAAAGATTGCTTAACATCATTAAAGAAGCTTAAAAAAACAACTGAAAGTTCCTTATCAAATATCGATACTTGTTTAGTGAAAATAAATCAAAGTAAAGTTGAACGCGAAATTAATAAGCCTAAAAAAAGACAAATTAAAGTTAAAAAAACTAAAAAAATTAAAAATATTAATAATTTAGATGAACCAAAAATAGTCCCACCGCCCCCAGTACAGTTAATTGAAAAAAATAGTACTAGTAACACAATAAAATCGCGTAAAAGAAGATTTGCACCTGACAGTGATAATGAACCTTTTAAAAAAATAAAATCTAATGTTCAAGAGAATTCAACAAGAAGACCTAAAATTGCTGCTCGCAAAAGAAAAATTGATTTCACTAATGAAATCGAAAACTCCTCATTGAAAAAAATTAAACTTGATACATCAGCCTTTAGAAAACGTAAATTAGATGACTATGATGATAATGATGGTGATGATGATTATGCTGCTGATGATAATGATGAAGATAAACCGTTTCATAAGAAACAAAAATTGTTTTAGTTTTAAATATTTACGAATGACTGTAATATATTTAGTTATAAAAGAACACTTAAAGAGGAAACATTTGACTACAAGGTCTTGAGACAAACAAAAAAACAAAAAATGGTTTCAATTTCTAAAAGAAAAAACAAAAAAGTAAAAAGGAAACCCAATAAAAAAAAATCTGGTGCAAATAAAAAACTGCGAGCTCGAAATTCGGTTACCCTCAAAAATGTAATCACACAAGTTAAAAAGAATGTTATACGAAGTAAACCCAAAAATTTTGGCGATGCAATTTTAGTGGCATTAAAGGCGGCGAATAAAGTGAAAAAGAAAATAAAGCCGGCAAGAGTGGTAAAGATACCAAAAACAGGAGGATTTCTACCGCTAATACCAATATTTGCCGCCTTAAGTGCTATAGGGGCTCTAGGTGGAGGTGCCGCAGGAATAGCAAAGGCAGTTAATGATGCAAAAGCTGCAAAACAACAATTAGAAGAATCCCAACGACATAATAAAACAATGGAGTCAATAGCTATAGGTAAAGGGGTACACCTTAAACCATATAAAACTGGTTTGGGTCTTTTTTTACGGCCAGCTCAAGCCTCAAACAACTTCCCATAACCTTACCTAAACATGCCTTAACAAATATCGACCTAGTTAAATATGCAAAGTCATTAAAAATTTCTAACTTTCGAGGCGTTTTTATGAGAAATAATTTACCTGTTAAAATACATGTAAATGAAAGTGGAGTTATAAATTTGGATGATAAAAATGGTTCTGGCACACATTGGACGGCATACAAGAAACACAACAATCAAATAGTTTATTTTGACAGTTATGGAAACCTTCGACCTCCCATAGAGGCTGTTAAATATTTTAATTCAAATGGAATTTGTAATATTTTATACAATCACGGAATATATCAAACTTACAATAGTTTCAATTGTGGACATTTGTGCTTATTGTTTCTATTCAATAAATAGTTTAAAATGTATGTTATTTATTTTATTTGTATTGTAAACTTTGAGTGAGTAACATGTCTTATATATTTACTTTATCTGCAAGAGAATCTGTGCTGTCTGCAAGAATTTATCCTCCTATAACTTTAAATGTAAACGATGTATACGCTTTAGGTCTTATTGATTTTGTTAGTTACAATTCAATTCCAAATGTAGATTCTTCAAATAACATGTTTTATTATAACGAGTTCGATGAACTTCAAATACCAGATGGGTCGTATGAAGTTCAAGACCTGGAAAAATATTTGTTAGAACATGTACCTAATACAGAAAATGATGCATCTCGATTCGCTTTGACTATGGTTGCTAATAACAATACATTAAAAAGTGAGGTAAAATGTAACAAGAAAATTGATTTTGGACCCTCAAATAGCATAGGCAGCTTATTAGGGTTCAAATCCCGTGAACTAGAACCAAATGTTAAACATATATCAGACTACCCTGTAAATATTTTTAAGGTTAACTCAATATGTATCGAGTGCAATTTAGTAATAAATTCATTCAATAACAAAAAACCAGTACACATATTGCATATGTTTTACCCTACTGTACCACCTGGTTTTAAAATTATTGAAAATCCTTCAAATGTCATTTATCTACCAATTAATACACAACACATAGATGAAATTGTGCTTAAAATTACCGATCAAGATGGAAAACTTATCAATTTCAAAAAGGAGCTCATCACAGTAAGGCTGCATTTGAAGAAAGTTACTTAAGAGAGAAAAATGGTGTTTAGATATAATGATGATGATGATTATATTAATAGCGCGCCCGACTTTACACCAACCGCAAAATCTAAACATATATTACAAGTTAATGAAAAGAACTGCATTAGTCGAAAGAGACATCTTAAGCGGTTAACACCTGAAAACAAGAAGTATTTACACATATTGGGATTAAAATTAATTCAACATTAAAAAATTACTTAGAGATATTTGGTATACCCTTAAAATTAACATCAGTTTAAATATTAGAAAGTTTATTGTATTTGTGAGGTGTAACTGTGGGTATAAAAAGGAACAATATGAGTTTTGATATATTAAATGTTCACAAATCTGTTTCTGCAGATAATTCTATTCGCAAGTTGGAGTACCATACCCATCTACCATATGCCTCAAACAGTTTTAATAATAACGACGAAATTCGTATTCCAATACTTTCTGAAGACATTTATACATTACCATCACAAAGCTTTCTCTATATCAAGGGGAAATTGTTGGATGAAAATGATCAACCAAGCGCAACATTAAGTTTTGTTAATAATGGCATTGCATTGTTATTTGAAGAAATTCGATATTCACTTGGTGGAACTGTTATAGAAAATATTCGAAATCCTGGTATAACTTCTCTATTGAAAGGATATGCTTCCTACACAGAAAACGAAAGTTCAAGACTAAATAATGCAGGATGGTCTCACCTATCGAATCCGAAATTATTAGACGATAAAGGTAATTTTAGTGTTTGTGTACCATTAAGGATGCTTTTTGGATTTGCTGAAGATTTTCGAAAAGTTGTTATGAATATGAGGCAGGAACTGATATTGATTCGAACTTCTACCGATGTAAATGCCATTCTTACAAACAAGGCTGATGAAAAGCCTAAAGTGAAATTACAAAAAATACAGTGGAAAGTTCCATATGTCTCTGCATCAGATTCAAAACAATTGAAACTAATGGATTTTATTGGTAGTGAGCTTGATATTCCCTTTAGATGTTGGGAGTTACAAGAGAACCATTCGTTAAAACAAACAACGAAGCACATGTGGCAGGTTAAGACAACCAACCACCTTGAAAAACCTCGATATATAGTTTTCTCATTTCAAACTAAAAGAAAAAATATTCCAGCACGAGAAATGAGCTACTTTGATCATTGTAATTTAACAAATTTTAAAGTTTTTCTAAATTCTGACGTATATCCTTATGATAATTTAAACCTTAATTTTAATAATAAACAATGGACTGTTTTATATGAAATGTATGCAAGATTTCAAGAATCCTATTATTACAAAAATCAAAGTGAACCCTGTCTCTCTCCTGCAAATTACCTTCAAATAGCACCAATAGTAGTTGTCGATTGTAGTCGTCAACATGACGAGGAATCATTGGCTGGGATGGTTGATATAAGACTCGAATTTGAAACAAATATAGAGTTACCTGAAGACACAGTCGCATACTGTTTGATACTACACGATCGTCTAGTAAAATACAAACCTAAAACTGATTTTGTAAAAATTGTGTAGTTACAGTGTGTTAGTTAATTTGAAGAAATGTTTATCATTGACATCCAAGGTTTTCAATATAAAAACAGTAATTTCTACATACGGGAAATTGCCATCCTGAATGTTCAAACTGGGTCAGTACATCACAATTTTGTTAATTTACCATATATACCAGAATGGATGACATCTAAGGAGATTTGCCAGCACATTAATTGGACCACATTCAACATACATGGTTTATCATTTCAAGATAGTGATTGTCTTTTATATTTAAATTTTAATAAAATGCAAAATTTTTTACAAAATATTCTTGAAAGTGAGACAGTACTAGTTAAAGGATTAAATAAAAAACAAATTTTGAGTAAAATAATTAATAATAATATAATTAATTTAGATGAAAGGAACTGTCCTTCTCTGAAAGCACTAAAAACTTGTAATAATTATAAGTACCATTGTAATCAACATGAAAATAATAGCTTAAGTTGTGCTCATCAAAATGTTCACTTGTTATATAATTGGTATATGGATAATTATCGTTATCATTGAATAAAATAAAATCTTTAATATATTACGTTTTTATTGAATAGACTATATAAACTTACAATTATTATTATTAGTAGTGTTTTAATAATAAATAAAGGAACAAATAATATCATATTATCTGAAATTAGTTAAAGAAATATATATATATATATATATATATATATATATATATATACATATATATAGACTAATTAGTCACCTGCAAACTATAAAACAAAATTCTATTTTGCACATAAAATAAAAAACTACAATAAATTGAAGAAAAGTCCTTTACACGAATTAATCGTTAGGATGGGGAACAACAGGTAGGTTACATTTCCTTTTAACAAAAATTGCAAAATCTGAAGGTATATCTGACTTATCTACGAGTCGTGATAGATCGTTTTTAGTTAATGGACCTGGTGAATCAAGAACAGCCCTCAGCCTAACCGCCTCGTACAAAAGTCTAGGATTTCTTTTTATCCAATGTACATTCGATTGGTATTGTGCCTCGCGTTGGCTAATATTTGTTTTCACCATTTTTGTTTCTTTTAGTATTATATTTTTTATTATGATGATACTGATGATGACGATGCTGATGGCATTCTTTCGTCACAATATAAATTATTAACTTCTTCTCTGCCTTTATGAACAGCCAGAGACCATGGACAAAAACAAAAATTTACCTTGCACGCTTGGCATGTTATTGTCCCATAACGATTAACTACCACTCTAACTTTTTCTAATGATGGTGACAGTGACGGTGGTTGTGGTGGTGGTGATAATGGTAATTTAATCCTCTTGACTACTGGTGATTGAGTATACCGCTTGTGCATACCTATGAAGGTCTGTCTTTTCAAACTTGTACAAATGAATAACACCACATTCACTGCACTGCTCTAGTCTATTATTTTCGTTAATCGGTTGAAACTGGGTACGTACTTTACTTATTCTACTACCACACACAGTACTAACATAAGTGTCTTTGTATAGGGCAAAAGGTTTAGCTCTAAGTACGGTGGCTCGCTGTTGTGGTTGGGACATCAATATCTACAAAATTTTTAAAAAATTATTCATTTAGCTCACAAAAATGTTTTTGCGAGTTAAAAGAGGAAAAAAATTCTTCATCCACTTCTTCATTAGAACCCAAATTTAAAAATCGTCTCTTCTTATTCGGATTTGGGTTCGATTCTACCGCCTGCGAACTTGATGGTCCAGGTAATACCGGCTTGTGGAAAGGTTCCATGTTGTTGTTGTTTTCTTCCACATGGTCATCCAAATCAAAATTGAACCTTTTCATAGCCTTTTCGAAATACTTAAATTCCTCCACGTTTTCAATTTTTGTACGAATGTACTTAATGGGTAAATTTCCAAATTTTCTTAATAATGTTGTCGTTCGCGGAGCATATGTTAAGTGGATAAAAATTTTGTCCCCCTTTTCCGAAATTTCTTTAACGCCATAACTATAAAGCAAAACACACCATAACTATAAAGCAAAATACATGTATACATAGAAAAGAAAAATAAAAAAAATACTTACCTAAATATTTGTTTAAACACCACCAGTGCCATTTTTACAGGAAAATTAATTTTATCTGTAATTGTTATGATTAAAGTTGTTGGAGTTGTCATTTTGTATTAACTTTTAGTCTTTACAGTTCGTTTGACTAGTATAACACTCACAGAATAAGATTTCTTATTTATACGTTTTTATAATCGTTAGAATGTAAAACATTGTAAAATTTTATAATTAATGCCTTTATATTTGCATGGAATGTATACATGACACAAATACACAATGCCATTAATCATTGTGTATTTGCGTCATGCATGCATACCATGCATGCATGCATATACGCTTATTGTTTAGCTCAATTAAGGTACGTATATAATGTTAATTATTCGTATACCGTAGCATGTTATGATAGTGAAATTTGAATAACAATTGATAAACCTAAGGTTAACTGCAACTGATTAAATATTAATTTGAATAACAACTAGTGTAACTGATTAAATATTAATTTGAATAACAACTAGGTAGATAATAATTCTAGTCACTTGTTCATACAACTTACTACTGTGCAAACGTGTTTCTAAGGTAACTTTACATTTTTAAAATAATCTTTAACTATACCAGTGTTTTATCATTGTAGAAATAATACTAATATGGCAGAAAAATCCTTGGATTCTATGATCTCTGTTGCTTTGAAAAAAATTGAAAAGGCTTACAGTTTAATTAAAACAAAAGAGGAATTTTCAAAGTGGATTAAAATTTTAAATAAATTTATACATTTAACAAGAAATAGCATAAAAAATAAATCTGATTGTGTCTCCAATTTTTCAAAAATGGAATCTACATTGAGTTTTCTAAAATATTATAAGGAGCATTTAAAAAATGCCAAACGATTGCATATTGATAAAACCAATGCCAATGATTGTACTAGTGGTAGTAAAAAATATAAGAACCATTTAATTTGGCAAAATGTTGACTCATGTTTCAAAAAACGAATACGGACAGGGGCGGTAATTAATTTGGACATAAAAGAACCAAAAATTTTCTTTATTAAAGCTTTTAAAATTTTCTCTCATAAAATTAATTCTGCATTGCAAAAGTCTTTATTAAAAGTAAACGTTATATTTTCTGCAAATTTTATAAACCCCAAAAATGCTGAAACAGATATTAAAACTTTTAATACAAAAAATCGCATAATTGACAATAATACAAATTTGAAGGAATGGTACAATGAATATGTACAAGATAAAATTTTAACAAAACTTGAGGATTTTCAGGAAAAAGATTCAGGATGGGCTTTGTACGAAATTTTACAATTAAAAGTAAATATAAACAATTATTCTCCTATAAGTTCTGGTATATCAACTTATATGAATGTACCATCATTTATTCAGAAATCAAAATCTGTTTTGAATATTCAAAATAGTGATGAGTTTTGCTTCCTTTATGCAATTGTGGCTGCTTTATATCCAGTACCATCCTATAAAAATCCAAACAGAGTTACATCTTATCCTCACTTTAGTCAACTTCTAAAATATGACGGTATTGATTTTCCAATAAAGTTAGGTGATATTCCAAAATTTGAACAGATGAATAATTTGGCAATAAACGTTTTTACCACTGAAAAGAAATCTATTGTTCCATTATGTCTTAGTAAACACAATTTCACCCCCAGAATTAATTTGCTATTGTTGCAATGTAATAATGATAATGTTGATGATACTGATAATGATGATGATGATGATGTTGATGATTTAAAAAATGTTTCAAATATTAAAACACGGGTAAGAAATCATTTTGTTTTAATTAAAAATTTATCACGTTTATTGAATAAACAAACTGGTCAATTTAATCATAAAAAGTGGTATTGTGAACGCTGCTTAAATCATTTCTTTACGGAAGATTCGTTAAATAGGCATTTAGAAGATTGTAAAAATTTAAATAAAACTAAAATCACCATGCCTTCTACAGACAAAACTATATTAAAGTTCAAAAATTTTAAAAACAAAGAAAGAGTACCTTTTGTTATATATGCAGATCTGGAAAGCATACTTAAGAAATATAAAGATTCAAAAGCAACTTCCACAAAAAAGCGATATCAAAAACATGTTCCTTTTAGCGTTGCATATTATATAAAATGTTCCTATGATGATTCACTTTCCAAATTTCAATCATATACAGGTAGCGATTGTATACAATGGTTTGTAAAACAACTTAAAACAATTGCATATGAAATAAATGACATTTTTTGTAATCCGCTTCCATTGAAAATGACTGAACAAGAAGAATACGATTTTCAAAATTCTAAATTCTGTCACATTTGTTTAAAATCATTTCAACAGGTTGATGAGAAAGTTAGAGATCATAACCACTTAACAGGAAAATTTAGGGGGGCTGCTCATAATTGTTGTAATATTAACTATCAGGATACTCATACAATTCCAGTAGTATTCCACAACCTAAGTGGTTACGACGCCCATTTTATAATTAGGGCCCTAAGTACAGAAATTAAAGGAAATGTAAATTTGCTCCCAATAAATAAAGAAAAATATATATCATTTACAAAATTTATTGATAACACGAAAATCAATTTTCGATTTATAGATTCATTTAGATTTATGGCTAGCAGTATGGATAAGTTGTCATCTTATTTGGATAATAATAAAAAAACCATAACTAGAAAATATTGTGACACTGACGAGGAATTTAAACTATTAGAACGAAAAGGAGTCTTTCCTTATGATTATCTTGATAGTTGGGAAAAAATGTTAGATAAACAATTACCTTCTAAGGAATGCTTTTTTAGTAAAATAAATAATTGTAACATTACTGATAGTGATTATGAACATGCCTGTAAAGTGTGGCAAACGTTTCACATAGAAAATTTGCAACAATATGCTGAACTGTATTTAAAAACTGACGTTATACTTTTGGCTGACATTTTTGAAAATTTCCGTTCAGTCTGTCTAAATACTTATCAATTAGACGCTCTTCATTATTACACTGCACCAGGTTTAGCTTTTGATAGTATGTTAAAAATTACTGAGGTTGAATTGGAATTATTAACAGACATAGATAAAATAATGTTCTTAGAAAGAGGTATAAGGGGGGGCATATCACAATGTTCAAATCGTTATGGGAAAGCAAATAATAAGTACATGGGCTCAGACTATCAATCTGACATACCTTCTTCTTACCTCATGTACTTTGATGTAAATAATTTATATGGTACAGCCATGTGTTCAAGTTTACCCCAAAGCGATTTTGAATGGGTTGATGATATTTATTCAATAAATAATATTGATGAAATTCCTGATGATAATGAATTTGGGTATATTTTTGAGGTTGATATTTTATACCCCAAAGAACTATATCAAAGTCACAAAGATTTGCCTCTTTTGCCAGAACATCTAGTGCCTCCAACATCGAAAAACAAAATTCCTAAGTTATTAACAACTCTGTATGATAAAAAACGATACATTATTCATTATAAAAATTTAAAACAAGCTCTTGCTCTAGGATTAAAAGTCGGAAAAATTTATAGAGTTTTAAAATTTAAACAGTCCTGTTGGATGAAAAAATATATTGATTTAAATACTGAATGTCGTAAATTAAGTAAGAACGATTTTGATAAGAATTTTTTTAAACTTATGAATAATGCAGTTTTTGGAAAGACGATGGAAAACGTGAGAAAATATAAAGAGATAAAGTTAGTCACTAGATGGTCTGGTAGATACGGTGCGAATTATTACATTTCAAAACCAAATTTTCATAGTTGTACAATTTTTGATAAAGATATGGTAATAATTGAGATGGCAAGATTAAACATTACATTTAATAAACCTATATATGTAGGATTCACTATATTAGATATTTCTAAAATAATTTTGTATGATTTTCATTACAACTACATTAAAAAGAAATTTAATGATAATGCAAAATTATTATATAGCGATACGGATTCCTTAATTTACCATTTCTTTGTTGATGATATATATAAACACATTACACAGGACATTGATAAATTTGATACTTCAGACTATCCACAAGATAATATATATCAAATACCGTTAAAAAATAAAAAAGTTTTAGGAGTAATGAAAGATGAAAATAATGGGAAAATCATGACAGAGTTTGTTGGATTAAGATCTAAAATGTACTCATTAAAAGTTGTTGAAAATACAATTGAAAAAACCACTAAAAAAGCCAAGGGAATAAGAAATGCTGCATTAAAACAACTGACTTTTAATGATTATTACCAATGTTTGTTTAACAGTTCCACTTTAAATTGTACACAAAACTTGATACAATCTGAAAAACATGAAGTATACACAATTGCACAAACAAAAATAGCCCTCAGTCCCTATGATGATAAAAGAATTGTCAATTATGTGTATACCGACACTATACCTTGGGGATATAATTATAATCAAACATGACACACACACAACTGAAAAATCCTCTTTTTTATATTTAATAAAAAAAATTTGCAGATGAATCCCAACGAGATCATAGATCCAATAGGAACAATAACAACCACAACAACGACTAAACCGGTGAAGAAAGAATCACAAAAAAAGTCTAAAATAACAACAACAACAACAGCAACATCAGCACCAACGAATAAACAGACGGTGAAGAGAGAATCATCACCATCAAAAAAGCCCCGCAAAAGAAAAACTAATGAAAACAAAAAAGTGCAACCAGCAGCTAAAAAACCCATGACTGATGCATATAATATATTGTACAATAAAACACCAGCTCAGAAAGCTGAATTATTAATTGCCGTTATAGATCAAATTTTAGATAAATATTTACTAATTGAGTAATGTTTATTAAATAATGTTTTTGTAAATCATTGCTTTTATAGTTGAATGTAAAATAAAATGCTTTCTAATCAACGTTTAAGCCATTAATGGTGAAATTAAAAAATAATGCTTTTGTAAATCATTGTTTTTATAGTTGAATGTACAATAAAATGCTTTCTATTCAACATATAAACCACTTAATTGTGAAACTGAAAAATAAAAAACTTAAAAATATTAAAATACTATATTTTATTTACGTAGTAATTAACATATCATTTAAAGTTAATTTCAACCAACTTCATCAAATCCCTCATCTATTTCCATCTCCTCCTCCTCCTCCTCCTCCTCCTCGGACTTATCGTCATCAGTAAAATTAATTTCTCCTTTAGGAATAAATGGTTTCAAAATGGTGAAAAAAACTTGCAAATAATTTTCCTTTAATCCCTCATATAATTTTTGTATATCAATTTCTAAAGATAGAAACTTGGCACACAAATCTTGTCCTCTTTCATAACGATTTTTCTGCAACAAATAGTCTTCTTCACTCAATATACTGCGACCATTGCCATAAACAGATTCATGGCTGACATCAAATGCTAAATCTGTGAATGTTTCATATAAATTTTGAACACCAGATTGTAAATCAATTACTTCAGTATATTTCCTATAAGCCATCCACATTTTCCAAAACTTAACTCTCACAAGTGCTTTAAAGTACTAATACTATTTAGCATTAGTATTTAATTTATATTAGAAAAAGGCGTGATGTCACCAAATTAAAACCGTATCGGGCTGGGTTAGGCCGAGCTAGTCCGATCTAAAAAGAATTCTTGCTAAGACCACGAGAGAGAGAGAGAGAAATTCCATACAAATATGGCCCCTTTTGGCAGCATCTATTGATCAGCTTAAAACCCCCGACGAGTGGGAGCCGCCCTCAATTAGATTAATTAATTAATTAAAAGCGACATCTGGATTTTTCGCGCGGCAAAACATAGGAACTAAACCTTCTGGTCATTGAACACACACTCTTCTTCTTCTTTTAAAGCCATTAGGGGGTAGCACACCCCCCTTCTAGAAACAACCCTACTGTACAGCGCCCCCTATAGAATCCACGCGGCAAAACATAGGAACTAAAAGCCTCTGGCCATTGTCAACTACACTTCTTCAGATTTCAATACATTAGGGTTCCACATAAAGACCTTTTGGCAACTTAAATCCACCCCCAAAACAGCGCCATCTGGATTATTCGCGCGGCAAAACATAGGAACTAAACCTTCTGGTCATTGACCACCTACTTCTTCAGATCATTTAAAAACTTCCCTTACGGGACCCCCTCATCTTTGGTCACTTCGGATGGACACATGCCATCGAGTGTCACAGAACGCGCATAGCTATACTACTCATCGCCTATTTAATTGGTAAGATTTTTAAACTTTCACCCTAACCTAGCTTCTGTATTACTACATAGTTCATTACTCCACTACAGCTGCAATGTATATTTTTAGGTGGATTCAACTCCCTTTCGCGGCTATATTGCGCACCGCGTTTTTTTGCGGCTATATTGCACTATATTGATCACCTGATTGTTGTACAATCAGGTGATCAGATACAATGTTGTACCGAAAAAGAATCCACAAACCAATACAACAAGCTTTCAGAAGAAAGTCCTTTTAACAGAGTAAGTGTAGCTAGCATCGTTTTTAATTATAAAGGGGTAAAGTGTAGTTACGCTTTTAACGTTATAAATCAAAGCTTAAAGATTACTCAGGACAAAGAGTCCGTATATTAAATAATAGTGAGGTGGACGTGTAAAATAACGAAAACAAAGAAAATATTGATTCTGACGACTCAAACTTGGACCTCTTGACAATAATTAAATAAAATAAATTAAATAATAAACAGATGAAAGTAGTTGGAAAAGAAACGTAAAAAAGGAAAAGCGGAATACTGGCAAATTTAAAAAAAAATTAAGTAGATAAAGAAGGGTTGGGAAGCTTGCAGTCAGAAGTGTAGACATAAATGCGTCAGAACAAAGAGAAGTGTGTTTTAAATCATTTTAGGGCCTTCTGGATAATGATACAGAGACAATTTATTTCTGTTAACATCACGACAGTTGAACCAAAGTATAGGTATTCAAAAGAAGACAGGAATCGTTTCAAAAATAAGGTTTATTTTCTTATAAAATGTGACCAAAAGGTAAGAGTTTGCAAAAAGTTTTTTGTGTAAATTAGATATAGGTGACACAATGATTCGTACCACCTTGAAAAAAGACAATCTAACGCCATTGTACAACCCAAACAACGAGGCAAACATGATAATAAAAAAAAAGTTGGATCCAGACTTGCGACAAATTGTAAGGGACCATGTTGACTCTATTCCTAGGGTAGAATCACATTACCTAAGGAACCAAACTAGTAGAGAGTATTTCGAAGGTGATTTGAACATAAGTACTCTCTACCGCTTATACATTAAAAAATGTAAATTTGATGGAAAAACTTTTGTAAAAAATCCATTTATGAACAGGTATTTAATACTGAATATAACAGGCTTCCATAGACCAAAGAAAGATCAGTGCAGTGCTTATGAAAGCTATAATTCAAATTTAGAAAAAGAAAGCAAAATGAAGCAAGAACACGAAATTCATTTGATGGATAAAGAGTTGTCACAAAAATAAAAGGCTATAGATATAAAAAATGCCTCGGAAAATACAAGCAAACAACTTGTGACGGTGTATGATTTGCAAGCTGTGCTTCCCATGCCTTTAGGAGATGTGGCATCTTTTTATTATAAAAGTAAACTTTTCACTTACAAATTGACAATTGATAATACTGTTAATAGAAATGGGCACTGTTACGTTTGGTCGGAAAACATTGCTAAACGTGGAGCTAATGAAACAGCCAGTTGTGTTCTATCTTTCTTAAAGATGTTTGCACCTGAAAGGAACGAGTTATATTCTATTCAGACAATTGCGTAGGACAAAATAAAAACAAATTTGTAGCTGGGATCTACATGTTTGCTTTACGTTATTATGCTATAGAAACAATAAGGTACACATTTTTAATTACAGGACATACACAAAATGAGGGAGATTCCATGCATTCCTGCATTGAACGAGAAAAACGAAGAGTTCTAAAGGTTTTCCCATCTACACTCCGCAACGATGGATACCAGTAATCGCTTTGGTAAAAAAATGGCTTGTCGTATAGTCCATTAAATGGAAACAAACGATTTTTAAGATTTTTAAAGAATTAAGCTGTGAAATTGGAAATAATTTTACGTTTAATACAAATAATCAGAAAGTAGACTGGCCCAATATATGAATTCTGGTCAAGTACATATATGTAACTATTGTTTATAATTCACTTTCATACGGAAGATCAACTAGCTATACATCATAATGATAGTCCATTAAATGGAAACAAACGATTTTTAATATTTTTAAAAAATGAAGCTGTGAAATTGGAAATAATTTTACGTTCATTACAAATAATCAGAAAGTAGACTGGCCCAATATACGAATTCTGGTCAAGTACATAAATGTAACTATTGTTTATAATTAACTTTCATACGGAAGATCAACTAGCTATTCATCATAATGATTGCAATAAAATGGCAACTATTATGCCTTACCCAGCTGAACCTGGTGAAAACGAATTAAAATTTAATAAATATCAAAATAGTGTAGAATTATCATTTGTGATTTATGCAATTTTTAATGTATTTTACAAGACGTGGATACTTGTTTACCCCATGAGTAAATATCGTTCACTACAGTTATTCAACAACATGTACCTTGTGCTTTTGCTTATTATATATTTTATACATATGATAATAGTTTAAACAAAATTAGTATGCATAGCGGACAGGACGCATCAACAAAATTTATTTTATCACTTGATGACATTAAGAATATCTATAACAACATTATGAAATCGACGCAACCTTTAACTACAGATGAACAAATACTTCAAATTAATTCTGCAGTGTTATATTTGGAATAAACAATTAGGAAATGAGGTAGTGCGTGGCCATTGTCATTTAACTGGTAGATTTCGAGGAATGGTTCCTAATAAATGTAACTTGATATATTGTTTACCCAAATTTTTTCAATATTTTTCCACTATTTTTCTGGCTATGACTGCCACCTTTTAGTTAAAGCATTGAGTATTATTGAAGGTAAAATTAATTTAATTCCTCAAAATAAAGTGTTGTATATATCATTAACAGAGTGGATTCCCGTAAATGAAGAATTTGTAGAATTACGATTTCTTGATTCCATCAAATTCATGCAGTGCAGTTTAGAAAAATTATCTCAAAATTTAGCTGATTCAGATTTTGACGATGTAGTCTGTTTTTCCGGATAAAATGTTTCCACTTGTTAGAAGAAAGGAGTTTTTCTCATGAATATTTAAATTCGTGGGAACGACTAAATGAAACTGAGTAGCCACCACAGGTAAACTTTAATAGTAAATTAACTAATAACAAATGTGTAAATCTCTGGAACTACGTAAAAAATTATTTAATAATCGATGTATTGCTATTAAACAGATATTCTTCAAAGTTTTCGAAAGGCGTGTTATAAGATATACTCTCTTGATCCAGCACAATGTTATACTGCTTCAGGATTGGCCAGGATGCTATGTTGAAATATGCCGATATAAAATTAGAACTCTTAACAGATGTTACAATCTACTTATTTGTCAAGAGAGGCATTAGAGGTGGTTTCACCCAATGTTCGCATAGCGATTTTTTAGCAAATAATAAATATATAGAAAATTACGATAAAACAAAACCGTCCCAATATTTAATGTATCTAGATGTCAATAATTTGTATGGATGGGCAATGCCACAAATGCTTCCACATGATGGTTTTAGATGGGAAGAAAACGTTGAAAAAATTTATATTATGAATATTTCAGAAACTTTTAGTATTGGATATATCTTTGAAGTTGACTTGGAATATCCTAAAGAGTTGTGTGACGGATACTTCCCGATTTGCCGGTAGGAACTGTCACGTTAGTGCCCGAGGATCGGTTTCTCTTTTATTTTACCTCGGGCACCAGTTCCTGTTTACAGTGCAGAAACACAACTACACAGGTAGCTTTAGTGAAGATACGGTTCGCCAGGCGGTCGATAGGGAAAATTAGACTTCACAGGACAGATAATAATATACCAATAAACCTTCAATACATTTATTCAGTTACGACCTACTATTTACAAATCTACTCAGAATACGGGTTGTCTCTTCCTAGGTCAAAACACACGTGCGGGGTAAACAAGCAAAGGATGAGCACACCTGGGTAAAAACTGCAAGCGGGTGGCAACAAGCTAATTGGAGTTATCTATGGCGGCTAACAAGCTACTAGGTCAACTACGGGCGGTGGTCGTGCGTGAATACCAGGTGAGAAAGCTGTTATTAATAAGCAAACATTTAGCAATTAATAAGCAAATAAAAGCAAGCTCCTATTATTAAATTATTTACACACTTGGCTATTGTCTACGTTACGACTGTTCTAATCAGCTGGAATGAGTTATAATTAGAGCTATTCTAACAATGGGCCCACTCGCCTGAATGACAGGTCGCTTGCGGCAAATTGTTTTTATAGACCGGCGACAATAACTGAAAGGCAAGGTATGATTGATGCTATCCTAACAATGGGTCCACTCGCCTGAATGACAGGTCGCGTGCGGCTAATTGTTTTATAGACCGGCGATATCTGAAAGAGACGGAGAATTAGTAAATACAAGGGCTTCCTATCCTAACAATTGACCCACTCGTCTGAATGACAGATCGCGTGCGGCTAATTGTTTTACAGACCGACGATATCTGAAAGAGACAGAGAGTTAATACACAAACATATACGTTACAATAGCCAAGTGACAATTCCCTACTCGTTGTCTAGCTTACTTCCTTAATAACTAGTCCTGGGCACGTCTACTGCTGCCGGGCGGTCGGTGAAGACTCAATACTTGTGCACCGGCTAGTAGCAGGTACTGGAATGGCGGGTGGGAGCACTTTTGATACCTGCGCAATAGCTCCAAAGTCCACACGTTCTTGTGGACTCTGCCGAATTGCTGGACCTGCCTGGACAGGTCTTGCTTGGATGCGGTGCGGCCACAGACTGAATGTAGTGGTGGGCAGAATCGAATAAAAGTATCGGTTTATTCGATACTAAAATGTATCGAATACATTTATCGAATACTTTTTTTTAATGAATATAAAAATGTATCGATAATAAGAGTCACTTGCATTCTATAATAATAATATTTTGGTTCGACACTTTTTGATTCTATTTGATGAATCGAATAAACGAAACGAAACGATATACCTAGTCTGTTAACACATTCTTGTCGACCGAACAATTCTTGAAGTAAATACCGCTGATTCATTAGCAGTATTTGATATAGACGGTTTTTCCGTGGACCGTCTTTGTTGTGTCTTGTGACTTGAGAAACAAATCTAATATGTATAAGTGCAGTTTTTAATCAATAATAATTAACTAGGCGTCGGTATTAAAATATTATTTAGAAAAATAAATTATTTAATATTTAGTTGTTGTGACATAAGTCATAAACAAAATGCAAAATGAATAAATATCTACAGTTACTTTAAGAATTAAAAAAATTCATACCAATATCAATATGAATATCTAAATTTAAAGTAGTAAAATTGTAGCCATCGACATTTTGCATTGATGATTTAAAACTATAATATGTAATAATAAAAATAATAATAATTCAAGTAGGATATACAGCCTATACCTACATACAATATAACACAAAACCAAAATGGTATAGGGACTTGATGAAGTAAACATATAAAAAAATATATAAATGTAAAATAGAACCACATAATCATTAACAAATTATTAAATACGAAAAAATAATTACTTCAATAAAAAAAAGGTCGGTACTCACTTGGTGAAATAAACATCCACTGCCTATAAAAAGTAAGATATAGAAAATATAAACCAGTCAACTAATTATTAAAACTAACTACACTACACACACTACATGTTCTATAGTTCTGATATACTAGTACATGATATAGTTCTCACCAGGCTGAGAAAAATGAACCATGGCTTGAATACCCTGGAGTGGAAAATACTACACCGGGAAGAGTCTGGCCCAGGGCAGGTCTAGACATTCTCGACTGACGAGGGGTCTAAGGCAGCTCTGGAAGGGCTGAACAATCAGCCCTACTTTGGTTTTGGGCAGGTGCAATTCCGCCCAAAAACCTACAAAATCAAAGGGGTAAAGGGGAAAGAACCCGCCCCAATAACTAAAAGATCGGAGGATGAACCACCAACCTCGAGGGGCAAATCTAAAATGCACTCCACTGGTGGTAAATTTCCCCGACTCAAACCACTTGGGAAAGGAAAATCCATCCCAAACAAACCTCCTCTTCGGAAGAGTGTATCAAAACCGCCATCCGGAAAGAAGGGTAAACCGCCCTCCCCCAAACCCAAACCAAACACCTAAACCCCGTTTCCTATCCTAGTTTCCCCTCTTTATAACCTTCTTTCCATCCAATAACCTATCCCCTCCCCCTGATGTCTACTACTACTACAAACATCAGGTGCCTACAGGCGAACATTCAACATGCCAAGGCTGCGACGTATGTCCTTGGAAAAAGATTCCAGGACGAGCAAATTGACATTGCTCTCATTCAAGAACCCTGGACCAGTAATACAGGCCGAGTAACCGGACTAGGTAACACTTCTGGAAAGGTAATAGTGATGGGATCTGAAGCCAGACCCAGAGCTTGTATCTGGATCAGAAACAATATTAACTATTTTGTACTTACAGGTTACTGCACCCCGGATGTCGTAGCCATCCAACTATCGATCCGAATGGGGGAGAGCAGGGGGAATATAATCCTCTGCTCGGCCTACTTTCCGGGCGATAGGGATGCTGGTCAACCTCCTCCATCTGCAGTGCGGGATTTAGTCGCCTTCAGTAGGAGAAACAATGTCCACCTGGTCATCGGATGTGATGCGAATTCCCACCACACGGCTTGGGGCAGCACAGACATTAACCAAAGAGGTGAGTCACTATTTGATTATATATTAGGTGAAGGGCTAATGGTAAACAACATTGGTTCAGAACCAACCTTTATCACTAGAAATAGGAGAGAGGTACTAGATCTCACCATCAGCTCAAATCTTTTGAGCAATAAGATAACTGACTGGAAGGTATCTTCTGAACCATCATGTTCAGACCATAAACACATTCTATTTAATATAGAAACGGGGCCTAGGCCCATGGTGAAATATAGGGACCCGAGAAGCACAGACTGGGGCGAGTACAAACGATCGGTCCAGTCACGACTTCAAGGTACCCTGACCACTATAAATAATCGTGACGAGATAGAGATTGCGACGGAACAAATTCGGAACGCTCTTATGGCAGCTTATCACGAAAACTGTCCACTTAAGACCAAAAAAGATAATAGAGGCACATCTTGGTGGAACAAAAAACTGGAAAAAATGAGGAAAGAAGTTCGACGCCTCTTTAATCGAGCTAAAGTTTCGGGCGCCTGGGCTCCATATAGATCTGCATTAACAGACTATAATAAAGAAATAAGAAGGGCAAAAAGGGAATCTTGGAGGAAGTTCTGCGAGAGTATATCTGATTTACCTAGCAGTACGAGAATCCACAAGATCCTTTCTAGAGATCCGGCAAGGGAATTTGGGTCGATAAAACGACCTGATGGAACCTTCACGAACTCTGGAAGGGAAACCTTGGAGCTTTTGTTACAAAACCACTTCCCAGGTAGTTCGATTTTGGATAACCAGCAACTACCACTACCAGAAGGCCGATTTAAACGACCTAACCAAAATGACTGGATGGTGGCCAGGAAGGTTATCACAAGACCAGCTATTGAGTGGGCTATCAAATCTTTTCAGCCATTCAAATCACCCGGTGAGGATGGTGTGTTTCCGGCTCTGCTCCAAAACGGACTGGAAATCATCATACCGTTTCTTATTAGACTATTCAGAGCTAGTCTGGCATGGAGCTATATACCATCCAGTTGGTCCGCAGTGAGGGTGGTATACATACCTAAAATAGGTCGAATAGACCTATGCCCCAAATCGCTCAGACCCATTAGCCTGACATCATTTCTGTTGAAAAGTCTGGAAAAGGTACTGGACGGACACATTAGGACGAGTGTGTTAAGCATTCATCCTCTTAATACCCACCAGTATGCCTATCAAACCGGCAAGTCAACAGAACTAGCCCTCAACAACTTAGTCGCTAAAATCACCCAATCTCTGCAGAGTAGGCAAATTGCAGTGGCGGCCTTTCTTGACATTGAGGGAGCGTTTAACAATGCACTGCCTGACTCCCTATATACAGCTGTCACTGCTAGGGGAGTCGACCCAACCATAAGTGGCTGGATTCGGGCTATGTTAGAAAATAGAACTATAACGACGTCCCTTCAGGAAGAAACGGTCAGATTTAGGGCCGCAAGAGGGTGTCCACAAGGGGGGGTTCTTTCCCCCCTACTTTGGTCACTGCTTGTGGATGACCTGCTGGCCATACTTTCTGTGTGGGAGGTTGAGGTTCAAGCATATGCGGACGATCTAGTCATTTTAATCAGAGGAAACTCTGAAGAGGGAATTTCCTTCACCCTCCAAGAGGTACCAGAGACAGTACTGAGTTGGTGTAAGAGGGAGCAGATGTCTGTAAACCCTCACAAAACGGTAATTGTACCGTTTACCAAGAAAAGGAAGCTGGACAACTTAAGACCTCCCTCCTTACTTGGTGAAATAATTCCATTTGCGGAGGAAGCGAAGTATCTGGGTGTAGTACTGGATAAGTCGCTTAATTGGAACTCCCATCTGGAAAAAATGATCCACAAGGCACGACTGTCCTTATGGACTTGTCGAAGAATTTGTGGGAAATCTTGGGGCACTGGACCCAAACAAATATATTGGCTGTATGTGACGGTCATACGACCCATGATCGCATACGGCTCCATAGTTTGGTGGTCCAAAGGACTACAACAAAGGACCAAACTCAAACTCTCTGGTTTACAGAGACAAGCCTGCCTGGCCATAACTGGAGCAATTAGCTCCACACCGTCAGCAGCTCTGGAAATCCTACTGGACCTACCTCCTCTTCATATATATTTGGAGAGAGAGGCCAGATGGGCAACATACAGACTAAAGCAGGCAGCTTTTAACATGCCGCAGTCTGACACCATGGAGCGCAATAGGCTGCTGGATGACATGGAAAGTCACAGTATCCTGGAGATGATTTCAGATGTCATGCCTGCAAAGACCAACCTTGAACTGCCCTTTCACATTCTCTTCCCAGGAAGAGATGAGTGGGATCGGAATAAGGCTGACCTATTAAGGGCAGATAGTTGTTGGTTTACAGACGGATCCAAAACAACCATGGGAGTTGGAGCCGGAGTATATAGTTGCAACCCAACGGTGAAAATATCTTCATCCCTTGGCAGTTATGCAACTATATTTCAGGCAGAAATTTATGCCATCGAATTGTGTGTACAGAGGCTGGAACAAAGGCAACTTACACGCAAATCGATAAAAATCTTCTCAGACAGCCAAGCAGCTCTTAAAGCTCTTGGTTCCTACCGTTGCAACTCAAAAACGGTATGGAGCTGCCAGCAGGCACTTGCTCAATTGAGCAGAAAAAATAGAGTAACTCTGGTCTGGGTCCCAGGCCATTCTGGCCATGAAGGGAATGAGGCAGCCGACTCTCTAGCTAGGGAGGGTGCTGCTTCTGAATTTGTCGGACCAGAACCGGTGCTTGGCATATCCTCGAGTACTGCCAAAGCAACGCTCTTGACCCGGGCTGAGGAGCAAATCCTCCAGTACTGGCAGGAACTACCACGATTAGTTCATTCGAAGGCGTTTATAATAAACCCTTCAAAAACCAGAACTAAAAAACTTCTAGAGTTAAGCAGGTTTCACCTACGAACTCTAATTGGCCTATATACGGGCCACTGCCGTTTAAAATATCATCTGTGCAAATTCGGCCTAGCAGAAGATGCTGAGTGCCGCCTATGCTTAGAAGATGATGAAACGGCAGAACACATATTGTGCACCTGCCCTGCTGGGGAAAGGATCAGATACTCATTATTTGGCAAAGGACAACTTCTGCCAGAGGATCTGAACAAACTCTCACCCAATAAGGTGATCAGCTACATTAAGAAGCTGGACCTGTTGGGTGAAATATAAGTAGGTGTGAGCCACAATAGACCACATGGTCGCGGTGGAGGGTCTGGTTTTCGGCCCACTCACTTTTGAACCTAACCTAACCTAACCTAACACACACTACACTAACGAAGTTCGTAGTTTTGATTCATAAAAATTAGATAATTAAAATTTTTTTCTTTTATCCTATTCCTCCTGTCTTTTATTATTAAGCCGGCTTTGGAAAAAATTCTTTCCGAAGGGACAGAAGTTGCTGGAACACATAAATACTTTCTAGCCAAGCTGCTAAGTTGTGGAAAAAGTTGCTGATTTTTATTCCAAAATTCTAAAGGATTGACATTTCTATTTTCATATTTCAGGTCTCTGTAGTTTTTTAAAATTACAATTGCATCTGCTACTGGGGGTGGAGTTTGTTTGAAGACTTTTTACTTTAGTATCAAAAGTGTCCCATAAATTGGATTGGAGTTTTTTAATAGATCCTTCAACGAAGGGGCCAACCAATTTGTTAAATCAGCTGGACCAACAAATATACCGGAAAGTACAGAAACACCATACGATTTTTTTACTTTGTTGTTTCCAAATGAACTAATTACCATGATTACTAATGAAACCAATGCAATGAATAAATAAATAATAATAAAAAGCATAAATTGAATGTACTTCAAAAATACAAAGATAAAAATAAATTCAAAGAAACGACGATAAGGAAATAGGCATTTCTGGCGATAAATATCTTGATGGGAATAAAAAAATTACCATCCATTATGGATTACTGGTGATCAAAAGATGAATTGCGCGATTTGTATATCGCCAACTTGATGTCGAGAAATCGTTTTATCTTCTTATTGTCACCTAAACGACAATGAACAGCAGGCCAAAAAAGGTGAGTTGGGGTACAACAAATTATACAAAGTACGACCATATCTGGATATAATATTAGATATCTACAAGAAATATTAGAGCGATGATGAAAATCAATCTGTGGACGAGTCGATGATAAAGATCAAGGGCCGATCGACCCTGAAACAGTACATGCCCATGAAACCCGCGAAGAGAGGGTACAAAGTTTGGGTGAGAGCGAACGAGTCTGGATATATCTCAGATTTTCAAATATATGCTGGAAAAGTTGATAACGCGGAAAAACAACTTGGTGCACGAATTGTGAAAGATCTCACTAAATATTTGAATGGTGAAAATCACAAAATTTACATGGAGAATTACTTTACTGGGTTGGACCTCTTGCAATATTTGAAAGATAGACAACTTCAAGCATTTGGGACTATAAGAAAAGATAGAAAAAATATGCCCGGCGACTTCAAAAGTGATAAAGACTTAGAACGAGGAGAAAGTGATTGATGAATGTCAAAAAACTGTTTATTAGCAATGAAGTGGAAAGACAAGAAATGTATATACTTTACTTCAAATTTTCACAATCCGAAGGAAGTCCTAACAACTGGAAGAAGAAATATGCAAGGACAAGTTGAAGAAATTATGTCCCCTAAACTAGTAAACGACTATAATAAAAATATGGGACACGTCGATAAGGCAGATATGGTTAAATCTATATATCAACTAGAGAGGAAAAGTCGAAAATGGTGGCTCAGGATATTTTGGCACTTTCTTGATGTCACAATAGTGAATAGTTTCATTATGTTCAAGATGAAGTCTCCAGGACCATCCCTAAGTTTGAAAGACTTTAGACTTTCTGTAGTAAGGGGTTTAGTTGGTATTGCAAAAATGCCTAGCCGGTCACGAATGCAACAGGAAATAGCTGTACCTAAGAAGAAATATAAAAGACATGTTCCCCAAGAAATTCGTTATACGAAAGCATCTCATATGCCCCTGTATTCTTCGAAGGTGTGTTGCGGTATGTGTAGCACAGCGAAAGAGCCCCATCGTACCAGGTGGACATGTTCAGCCTGCAAAATTGGGCTCTGCCTCAGCGAGAAAAGAAACTGTTTTGCTGCCTACCACACCAAGTAGAATCATGTCAGCTCTCAGTGGTTCCGTTGTAGGACCATACGGTTTTTTGAAAAAAAAAATGGATTTTTTAAATTTAATATAACTTTGTTTCTTTTATATTAAAGCATAAATAAACATTTATAGTAATATATGTTTGGTTTTCCAAATTTTAAATGCTTGAGCATCAAAGCGTTAAAAAGTGATTTTCGTTGCCTTGTGCAGTGTATTTTCGTCCAGTCGATGATGCTTTAGGAAAGTCACTCCATTTTTGGGATTTTGGATCACTAACTGAATATATTGATGACCACATTGCACCATTTAAGATCACCTTACTCCATCCTTACCAAGAATGGAATCCTCACCAAGGATTCCATTCCACTCCAGGGATCATCTGAGCCACTAGAGAAAAACCCTTTCCTCAATAGAAGGATTTTTCTGGACTTTCTAATTTTGCTGTTATTGAGTCGGCGAAGGTTTCACCCCTAAAGTCTGCAGACACCATCACTGGGTGCAAGTTACTACGTAATTTTGGACTATAGGTTGGCTTCACCACGACTTTCTTTCCTTCCTTCTACATGCAGGGACTTCAGCTGTAGGGAGGCCTCAACAAGCAAGTTTTTTGTCTTAAACGAAAAACTTCTGAGGGTTGTACATTCAACATCAGTTGTACATTATTATTGCATATTTCCAATAAAGGAAACCATTGTTTCGCTCGACCATACTCTAATTAACATTTCTAATTAATTTTATAGGTATACTGTGCATGTTTGTATATATTTTCTTGAACCTACTTCACAGAGTTTACGTAACTTTTGGTGAGTTCGCATATGGCTGTTATAAATTTGCTTCTCACTACCGGATCTCGGAAGCGGTAAGAGATGATACGAACTAGCTTAACTGGGGCAAAGTTGCGTAATCAGGGACCAACATTATGCCTCTAAAAAATCAAAGCTAACATGATTAATTTTCCAAATATTTGAAAAAAACCGAAATTTTGAATATCCGTTTTGGTTCCATTTCAGCCTTGTTTGAGGTGATATTGAAAAAAGAAGAACACTTTCTCGTGGCAACTTTTTGCCCTCTATCGAATGGGACAATCAATTTTTATATGTAACGTTTCGTCTTTCCAGGACCATCATCAACTTCAATTTTATAAATACGGCTCTGGTAATTTTATTACATTTTTTGCAAGGCTTCATGACCCCTAATGCTGTACTGCCTCAGTTCGAACCAGATTCAGACGTTTTGTCTCGAAAAATTCATCTTCAATGAATTCGTTAAAAATTTATCTAAATTTTTTATTTGGATTTCTGTTTATTAAATTATCGTACACTTTAAGTGTCGTTAGACTCTGTGAAATCCACCTGGTTATTTAAATTATATTTTAAATCATCACGCGTTATAATAAAACATTATTAGAGTTTTCATCTCGTGCCCATATTTATTTCTAAGTTTCTCGAGTGCTCAAAATTCAAACAAATTCTGATCTAATTTTTTTGATCTAATGGTAATAGTTTAAATAACCAGGTGGATTTCACAGAGTCTAATGACACTTAAAGTGCACGATAATTCAATAAACATATAAATCTAAATAAAAAATTTAGATAATTTTTTTACGAATACATTGACGATGAATTTTTCGAGACAAAACGTCTGAATCTGGTTTGGGCTGAGGCATTAATTAAACAGCATTGGGGGTCATGAAGGCTTGCAAAAAATGTAAATATAAATTAGTTCTTATTCTAATTCTGCAAGGAAAAACCCCTCCGTCAGATGTCGGGAACCCTGGTGGTACCGCCTTGCCGGCATTGCTTCACCCAGGGCACCCCCTTTAAATACTCAACCGATTTCTCCTGCCTGTCTATCTCTCTCCTCCCTCTCTTTGGGTATTCGCGGCATACATTAATACTAAGGAAAACTGGGTAGCCGATATGGAGTCACGTGTACTTAAACCCGAGACGGAATTGTCACTCTCGGACCTTGCCTTTAGTCAATTGACTGAAAAGCTTGATATGCCCGAAGTAGACCTCTTTGCTTCGAAAGATAATTTTAAATGTAGCAAGTACATTTCTTGGCTTCGAGACCCAGAGGCGTACGCGATGGATGCGTTCACGGTAAAATGGGGAGATATATTATTTTATGCTTTCCCGCCATTCTCTTTAATCTTACGAGTTCTGCAGAAAATAACTAGGGATAGAGCAGAAGGTATTTTAGTAGTACCACACTGGCCAGCACAGGCCTGGTTCCCACTTTTTATAAGACTTTTAAAATCTGAACTCGTTTACTTTCAACCAAGTCCTACATTGTTGTTCTCCCCTTACAGCAAGGAGAATCACCCCTTGGCACGAGACCTTACCCTGGTAGCCGGCAAGTTATCGGGGAGGCTTTAAGAGCTTTTAATGTACCAGATTGCGCCATAGACACTACGCTGCGGTCTCTATCGGAAGCTACCATCAAGCAATATGGGGTAACATATAAAGGCTGGTGGGATTTCTGTACCAGAAACGAAATCTGCCCATTTACGGCTCAAGTTAGCCACGTATTAACGTTCCTACAGAAACTATTAGAGGACGGCAAAAACAAGTATGGCTCATTCAACTCCCATAGAGCAGCACTGTCGTTAATCTTACAGCAAAACATCTCTGAGAACCCTTTGGTTAAGAGGTTTATGAAGGGCATTGCGAGAACAAGACCGGCAAAACCACGTTACTCTTGTACCTGGGATCCAAATCAAGTACTTGAGTACTTCGAAAAAATTCCCGCTGACTCACTTAAGGCTCTTTCACTAAAGCTGGTCACACTTCTGACATTAGCTACGGGCCAGAGATTGCAAACAATATCCCTGATAAAATTATCTGAAATAAAAACACATGAACAGGGTTTACGAATTTTCATCACAGACCAAGTAAAAACTTCCGGGGTAGGCAAAAGTCAGCCCTGCCTGGACATTCCTATTTTTACAGAGAAACCCAATTTATGCGTAGTAGCTGCCTTAAATAAATACATAGAAGCGATACGCAGCTCGCGCAGTGAGAAAGAAGACTACTTGTTCCTCACTTATAAAAAGCCATTCCGCACCGCAAGTAAATAGACGTTAAGCCGTTGGGTTAAAGAAACATTAACATTGGCAGGCATTGACACCAGCACCTTTAAACCCCATTCAACACGTCACGCAGCAACATCGGCTGCCAGGAGATCTGGTCTCTCATTGGACGCAATAAAAAACTCGGCAGGATGGACCAAAAAATCTTCTACATTTGCAACATTTTACAACCGTCCCTTAATTGAGACTAGAGCTTTTGCCGAAGCAATCTTCTGTTAGCCTTACTCCTAAGTTTGAATTCAGTAAAATGCTGAAATAGGTATATCCAGAATTCTAATTTTATTTGTTACATACGTATATAAGAATAGTAAGTTGTTTTTCACTCCTAAACGAATGATTCCGTTATGTTCTGTTAATTGGTTTATAATCATTTACGATTGTATTTTCCCAATAAATGTTATTTTCAGGCCTAATTTCACAACCTCATCTTTAAACATCTACATAGTTAAATAATCATAACATCTTTGGACTGGATGGCGAAATATAATTAAATGATCAAACGAACTTACCTGAAGTGAAGTTCGATCATAATTATATGAGCCATCCAGTCCAAAGATGTTACAATACCCTCCCTCCCGGCCCAAACTTGTGAAGCCTAAAAATAATAAACAGAACGTATTTGAACTAGAATGACAATATGATGGGTGGAGAGGGCAGGCGTAGCAGGACAGGAGAGGGGAGTCTAAAAACTTTAAAATATTGTGCGTTGAAGTACGTAGATCACGGACTACATAGTTAGATAATCATAACATCTTTGGACTGGATGGCTCATATAATTATGATCGAACTTCACTTCAGGTAAGTTCGTTTGATCATTTAATTAGTGATCAACGTACTTAATGCAGAGGGGTGTTAGTGCGTGACATGGGGATTATTATTCTGTTTATGTTTTCTCGTCAATCTATGTACTACAGTTTTATCTACATTCTGTATTTTATGTTCTATTTTAATATGCTTATGTTTATGATAATATTTTATACTATATGTGTAATGTATAATTGTAATTATTACTGTTCTCTTACTGACGTACTTATACATTGTAAATTTTATATATGGCGAAACAATAAACTAAACTAAACGGAAATAGTTTAATGTATACAAGGTAATGAATTGTATGAATTGTTTTTAAACAATAAAATTTTAATAAAAAAATTAAAAAGTTTACAAATAGAATATTTAAAAAAACTTGGGGCTTGAAAACTGAAATCAAGATTTGTCAATTTAATTTACAACATAATGGGGTGTATTTACTTTTCTTTAAAATTTAAAGGCCCGTTAAAAATATTATTTTGTTCTTATATTTAATAATATTAAAATATTATTATTTTATTATTTTATATTATTTTAATTAAAATTTTAAAGGTCTTTACATTTTAAAATGTGTTTTACAGAACAGACTTCTTACCCCCAGTATTATCAACAGTTTTAAAGGGAGTTTTAACTAAAGAGAGTTTTAAGCTCAAGAAAATGTGTTACTAATATAATTTAAACATGTGTTAGCCCTATCAACTTTGACAAGTTTGGTATTTAGTTAAATATATGTGCGTGTCAGTTCAAATATGCATGAAAAAGGTAAAGAATATTTTACTAAGTTTTATTATAATGGACCGTTAGCTAAAACTCCATTTAGATAAGTTGATAATACTGGGCGTTAGGGTTTTAAAAGATTCCTCAAAAATTAGTTTATTTTAAGAGACCTCTATGTTGCAAGTGTATACAGAAATACATTAAAAATTATCACTAAAATAATATTTTTAACGGACCTTTAAATTTCAAAGGAAAGCTACAGAATACACCTCGCAGTTGCCAGTTCTTGATTAACAATTAATTGTAGACTTCTCAACTTTAGCTGTTCAAGAATTTTCTATCAAATCATAAACTATATTAGAAATACAAACCATTTAAATGATTTATATTTTTAATTTCATTAATTTCATAGAACATATGGTGATTCTGTTACACCTTATTATTTATTACAGATTACCGCAAGATGTTTATCAAACAGCTAATGTGGCAAAAGTACTGCTATTACTCGAAAAAGGAAGGGGAAAACATTTTCAAGGAAAAGCATTAAATGAAATACAATTAGAAAAAGACATATACTACAGTTCAAACTCTTCTGAAGATGAGGACGGGGAGGAGAGTAATACGGTTATTAAAAAACTTTGTAAGAGAATGTCAAATACAGATTTATTAGAAAGAACAGAAGAAAGCTTGAAAGAACAAACTGCTACAGATTTACATCTAAGTGAAGAAAAAAGACAAGAAGACAATGGAGAGAAAATTGACACAATGAACATATGCAAAGACAACTTGATGGATCATAATAAGTCGGATACTGACGAAGTTACAGAGCCAGAAAACTACGTCAGCAGAACGATTAAGAAAAGAAAAAAGATTAACACAAGGAGCCACAGTGAACACAAGGGATGACAGCCTAGACAGTACGAAGTTACAGAACTAAAAAGCCATGCAACCAGTATAAGTAACAAACAGAAAAAGAATAATAAAAATGAAATTACGAAAGAGAAAAAAATTGTAGGTCGTATTCGATGGCTGCAAAAGGAGAAAGAAATTGTACTTAAATACTTCGAAAAACACATTAAAAATAGAATAACACCTAAGAAGCATGAGTGCAACCAGTTTCTTGTTATACATGGGAAGGAGCTTCAGAATAAGGACTGGGTTAAGGTGAAAACGTTCGTTTATAACAGTTTTAAAGGGAATTAAGGTTAATAATATAATATATTTTTGTCATTAAACTTCTTCGCGAAGCATAGAGCGAAGCATCATATCTTTATTTCTTTTTAAGCGTTATCGTTTTTCTTTTAGCCTGTAATTATACAGCTTACACCAATGGCGTGCATGGAAGCGGTAGAAGCAATATCACATGTTTATACTGTACAAAATTTTATCAAATTATAAATTTGGTGCGCTTCAATCCTAATTACAGTAACTGGAATTTTCTAATGATACTAGACAAGTTGTTGGCTGTTATAGTTGAATTTATTTCTTCAATCCAAGAAAATCCAAGGAAAAGGATATTAAAAGGAGAAGGATATTAGAAGAACACATTTTCAAAAGATCAAATTTTTCATACAATATTGGCAAAGCAAATTACGACGAAATGATATTGAAAATACAGAAACTGAAAAAGAAATATCGTTATTTTACAGAAATAGATCATGATTCATTTGACTCCCACATAAGACTCGATATGTTGAAATTAACACATACATTTTATCAGTCTTGCTATTATCATAATAAGGAATTGTGTTAAATATTAAAATATATATTTTAGAAACAAAACATTTATTTTACACAAATCATCAAAAATATGGAAAAATGTGGGAAATAGATGCGAGTGACCCAAACCAGTCAATATCGTCCTCATGCAAATACCACTTTTTCTCTTCCGGAAAAGAAAGGCGGGGGGATAAAAGAACCACATCCACCAGTAGACAGTTAAACTGGAGGCACCCAGTCTATCGGAAGAGGGACGTGAGGCCACACAAAGGGCGACCCTCAACTTGGTTTATTAAGTGCATAGACTGATTTCGATTATTTGGGGAAGATATACGTTACGGCTTTGCATATTATGGGGATGTGTTGCCAAAATATTTTGGCATAGTACAGTAGCATAGTATATTTTTTAAATTAAAACATTTTACTTAACTAACGTGCAAGTATACGCAAGTAACGGTCTATCCGCATGATGGTGCGGATAGATCTTCTCTAATTTCACGCTACCTATCTATCAGTTTACATGTAGGTATTTTAAACAAAATACCTAATCGAATTTGATCTTTAATTTATCAAACAAATCCCATGTCTAGGAATTATGGCTTTCAAAACGGCAGTAGTGGTGCCTCAGAATTGAAATAAATACCTAACTGCTTACTTTTTAATTTCCTTAAATGCTTTCAACCAGAGAATTAATTTATTGGATTTGTTTTATAGAAAACTTAACTAAATCCAGTTTTAAGTGGACAAAACAATCAACGATGCTGTAGTGCAGTTCATATAAAAATTACCGTAAGGATTTTCGAAATCCTAAAATTAAAAAACGTAGTTTGTGGACTTCGATAAAGGAGGAATTTGGAAAACATGGGTATATACTTAGTGAAGATGACCTGGACCGGAAGTGACGTAACATGAAAAAACTTTTACGGGCCTGTTGAACTCCAAGAAATCAACAGGATGTGATTGAATTTATTGGGAATATTTTTAAGAGTTCAAAGATATGAGAATGAAAACTCACTTAACCTGAAGGCCACTTTAGATTAGAACTCATCCTTTCGAGAGGTGAAAAAAAATGGCAGATTTTGGTGGAGTTTGGCGAGATGTGTTGTCTGAGTTTTGGAATACTTTTTACGAAAAATGTACTGTCGGAACATCTATAAAAATTCCTTATATTACACACGACTTTGGGAAATGCCAGTGGAGAGCCATTGCCCAAATTTTATTAAGGAGGTTTACAATGGAAAAATATGTACCTATTCAATTGAGCCCAGTTTTCTTGAAAATTACTATATCTGTGAGACTGACCGAAAAGTTCTTCAAAATTTTGAGAAGTTGATAAGGACGAGGTAATCGAAATTTTTACATCGTACGAATCTAAATGGTGCCCAAATAAACATAATTTTAAAAAAACTCCTGAGTGATATAGCTCATAAAGAGTTAATTCAGAAACCTGCATTTGTAGTTAAGTGTTTCCAAAAACAATGGGAAAATAAATTGACAAATGCTGAGGAAATTTTCGAATAATTTTTTCGATAGTTTTCGAAAAAACTGTATGTAAAGTAGAAATAGATAAAACTAATTTGACTAGTGAACAAAATACAGTTTTCATACATTTAAAAAGTTTATAAAAGAGGCAGACGAAAAAACAAGAGAAGCCCTTTTCCGATTCTGCACAGGTTCTAATTTACCAGTAATGCCAATGAAAGTTGCATTCACAGAAACTACAGGCATAAATTGCCTACCTATCGCTCACACTTGTTCGAGACTTCTACAACTGTCTTCAAGCTACGAAAATTTTATAACTGTACGAAGCGAATGAAATTTTGTCTTAAGATAAAATATTTGGATTATGAATATGGTATAGAAAAGTAAAATCAGTCCTGGAAATTTAACCCTAACGCCCTGCATTCAGAACGAAGATTTATTTCATCGCAGTGATAAATAGGTACAATGAAATAAAATTTTGCTCTGAATGTAGCTTATTGAGAATTAAAAATTGAAATATTTTTAGTCGATATCTTGATTGTACCGGGTCATCACGCGAAAATGTTGGAGCCGATTATATCTCAGTTGCCTTTTGGAGATATCGAAAAAGTAAAAAGCAGTCGTACCTGATATTTTTGACGAGGATCAGAAAAATTTTTTTGCTTTTATTCTTATCAATGTATCAATTGTGAACTTACTCAAATCATTATCATTGTTAAGATTTAAATAAATTTTGATGTCTACATATCCGCGCTAGCAAGATCGCAACCTGGTTAAAAGGTAGTAAGGCAATTGTTCCCTCTCCCTTCGACCTATATTAAGATCAGTATGTCTCGATAACTTGCAGAAACGACACACGTCGTACAATTAAAGTTTAAATTAAGCAAATAATTGTTTTTTTTAAAATACAACATATTCTCTAAACAAGGGTGGCCCTTCAAGCATTAACGAAAAGTAACACACATAATTTTGGTCCATTCGAGAGACTGGATTAGCAATTTATGGAAAAATAAAGTGAAAAGTTCATCTCGCAAGTGAAGTTTATACACGAAAAGATTCATCTCGCAACGAAAAGTTATATGTGCAGTAAATCAACGTTTTACATACAAAACAGTGACATGGTTATATGCAATTCATAGTATTTAGCATCGCAGAAGCTCGTACAACATAGTCAAATTATTACGCATCAATCCAAAAAAAAACACCAAAAAAAGCGGGACACCTGCATTGGAAAGAGAGCCGGCAGTTCAGAATTCCAGAAAGGTGACGTCAGAGCTACAGTGCGCAAGAGCCGTTCGAAAGTAAGTCCATTCATCCTTTTTTATTTCCATTATTTTTCTTCCTTCAGGTTTAACATTTCTCGATTGATATGTGTCAAATGGATGCCGAAACGAAGACTCAAATCAAACAATTACGTCATGATCGCACTATAATAAAATCAAAATTAACAAGGTTTGAAACTTTTTTGAATATACAAGAAAATTTTAGTAAGATTGCGCAACTTCTGTGTTTCCAGAAGTCGTGCACCCAGTATCTTCTTCTCTCTTTTTTTCCTCGTGTAATAACAACACGGCAACAGCAAATACATCATCATCGCTAGATGAGGAACTCGACATTTTGAAAACGTGTGTTCTATTCGGCAGAGTACTGTTGAATGAAATGTTTCACATCAGCTACGCAGCTGCTGCACTGCTTGATGTGGGAATGCCTCAAAGGTTTTTGCATCGCAGCGACGCTATGAAGCGCTGCTGCTATGCTGCTGCGGTGCTGCTATGTGGGAATTGGCCTTAAGGCAGTAGTGCTACATATCACAGCGTTTGCTGGATCATATAAGGTTTTATTAAATGCAATAAGGTTTTGTTACCGTCTATCCTCTCAAACAAGTACCACTTTCTGGCCAACCACCACCCTCAGGTGAGCAAAACCCGATTATCTCTGCCACTTATGTTCAACTGCACGGATATGCATCTCTCTTTTTAGGCCACTCTTCATAGGACCAGATTATTCCGTCACTAGTTCACACATAGGGCTTCAGCGCTACTTAGGGTCCTATTTCATTGCACCCAGCTAATCGTACACCTAGCCTAGAACTTAATTACACACTGCTTACCAACTCACCGCAGAAATCATCAGTGCATTGGATTCTTTGGTGAATTACATGCCACCTAGAGTATCGAGATATCGGAGGCAAGAAGTTGCTCTGCAGAGTAGCTTACAGGCAACTTATAAATTCTTTATTTGTTTATTTATTCATGCTATATATTGCTATTATTTGCTTTGCTTCACTATCAAACTGCATGCCTTTTTACTCACTTTGCGGCTTGTTCTATTATTTACTCTTAGTAGAAATTTGCTTACATTCTATTAGTAACTATTAGCTATATAACTTCATTAGTAACTATTATTATATATTGGCCATCTGCCTCATTTAGCTCTTAGTTTGTGTTGCTGCTAAAACATAAAATTTATTTAACGTTTTTATTAGTACCTATTATATATTGCGTACCTACCGGATTCTGTTATGATGCACGAATCCATTAGTGCACCAAATTTTGTCATCGACCTATGGTCGATGTAAATGTATATAATTCCTTGGTCCTAAAGATTATCATTGTTTTCTTTGTTTTTCATAAATTGATTTAACATAAATACTGCCCAAGAAGTACTCACACAAATCATAACAAACAATCGCAAACAATCAATCATAGAGAAACCTGCATAGAACCATAGATCGAAATGCGATGACCGTGCCAATTGGTTACCGCTCTTTGACCCACGGATATCCCTTGAACCCTCTGAATTTTCAGAATTTTTCGGAAAAATCAGAAATTTTTGAAAATTCCTAAAAATTTCAGGAAATTTTTTGTAAGGACCCCACACAAATCTTATAGAAATTGCCTCCCAGCTAAATTGCCTGAATTTTTTATATACAGGGTGCACCATTTAAGTTGGCAAACTTGAATATCTTGAAAATGAAACATTTGAGAGAAAAATGTTTAAGACAAAAGTATCATCATTTTACAAGCGGGGTTTAATGGTTATATATTTGGTTCGTTTGGTTTACAGTTTCAAGGTTATTTGAAGGGTAACTTTGATTTTTTAAATAGGAACCCCTATTTTTTTTAATGATTCGTATTCTTCGTAGAAAACTTAACAACTTTTGTTTTTTGACTTTTCGAGTTTACTTTCAATGTTTACGAGTAATTAAGCATTGAACGTAGCAGTAACAATAAAATGTAAAAGTAGCCGTTACCCCTGCAATGAACACTACCATTGGCTATTAGTTTGGCTACTGATTCATCAGATATTACAAAAAGTGGGAAGAGGCTACAAAAAATTTACTATCACTACAAACTTGTAAGTGTTTATTAGACCAAAAAGAAGTATGTTGGCCACGAGCGAATTTTTTGCCGTATGTTTGTTGCTGATCTAGACTCAATTATAAAGCCAATTTGTAATTTGAAGACTTAAAGAGTTAAGTTGAGTCCGAGCAACACGTGAGATCGCATCAATTCAAATTTCACGAAGTTATTATTTAGCTGTGTGTTACTAATAAAGCGTTGTATGTTAACGAGTATGTTACCGATGGAAACCTTAACAGTCGAAGAAAAAATTGAAATGATTTTCATTTATGGAGAAGCCGGTCGCAATTGAGAACGCGCGCGAATTGTATGCACAGCGTTTTCCCCATAGAAGACAATCCATCCAGTAGATCATTTTATCGTGTTGTGCATCAGTTTTCTGAAGATGGCAGTATTCAACCAAAGAAAAGACAACGTCGACGAACAGTAGCTGGAGAAGAAAATGAAATTGCAGTATTAGCTACGGTCAATATGACTCCACACACAAGTTCTCGTGCAATTTCTCATGATCTTGGCATCTCACAAACAAGCATTCTTAGAATACTGAAACGTCATAAATTTCATCCCTACCACGTATCTCTCCATCAGGAACTTCATGGCGATGACTTTCACAATCGAGTCACATTTTGTCAATGGGCACATGCACAATTACAAGCTGATGGAAACTTTTTTCACACAGTACTATTTTCTGATGAGTCAAATTATACGAGTTATGGAGAAGTGAACATGCACAACATGCATTATTGGTCTTCAGAAAATCCAAGATGGTTGCATGAAGTACAAATGCAGAGACGATGGACGGTAAATGTTTGGTGTGGCATAGTTGGCGATAAATTAATAGGGCCTGTCTTTATTGATAGTGTTTTGACGGGGGCAATGTACACTGAGTTTTTGGACCATCAATTACCACAACTTCTTGAAGACATACCACTACAACTCAGGAGGAACATGTGGTACCAGCACGATGGTTGTCCACCACATTATGCACGGACGTCATGTGCAATATTGGACCGGGATTATCCTGGGCGATGATGATATATACTGATGTCTCTGTAGGCACAAAGTCAAATAATGAACAGTTTTGTGAGTTGTTATTTTCTTCTTCACAGAAAAAGGAAATTATTATTAATACTCCTGTTTTAAATCTTTTATTAATGATTTTTCATTATAATATATTTTTATTTTATTATTTATAAGGGTACATTTATTTGTTTCTAATGCATTTTGTATATATCTTCCTTCTAATTGTATGAAATATGCCTATTGGACATTCTAAGGACACATAATGTGTCATTTGGGTAATGATTCATTCATAGGAACTACCTAATATACACAAATATTTTTTAAAAATGTAATAAATTCATTGATAGTATTATACATCTACATTAATTTTCTGTACTTCCCATTCCCTGATTTCCTCTTATTGGTCTAACAATACGATATTCCATAGCAATTTCATCTTCAAGAGTAGCTGCACGTATTTTTTGTACAATAGAAGTGTTTTCATATATAACCCCTTCTTGCATTAAGGTAGTAACGACAAGTCCTGGAGATATAAAAGATTTACAAATACCTTGAACTACTCTAGCATTATGTGGAATCCGAAGAGTATTTCTGGGACAAGTATACATTATATAATCGACATCCGCAATACCATTAATTTGTAGCCCTCTAGCAAACCATGAACTTCTTGGTGATCATTCTAGGTAAGTATTTGGTGGCAACCTCATAGATACTCCTAAATTTACTGTATTTACCATATTTCTTCTTAAAATAGGTGACAGTGAGAGGCATGTAAAATCCATACCTGCCGCTTAATTTGTGGCTCGTACAAGCAGTAGAGGTCTAATAGATCTATCCAGCCTAATATCCCAGTAAAATCACATTATGTAGTAATATTTAAAAATCAAATAAAATTAATGTACATACATCGTAATAATAACTAATAAAATAAGGTATTGTCGTAAATGTTTTGTAATAGATATCCATTTAAATTAGGTAATTATACTTGAACACACACACTCAAAATACACTCAACACATACACAAGCGTTATGGAAATTGGCTCCCAGCTAAATTGTCTGAATTTTTGATATTTTGTAGATTTTAACAAATGTCTCTTTAGGCACAAAGTGAAATAATGAACAGTTTTTGAGTTATTAATTATTTTGTCCAGAGAAAAAGGATATTTTAATTCTGATTGTATTAATAATATATTTTACGACCTATTGTTTTAAATCTTATATTTGTTTTTTTATTGTACCTATTTATATGTTTTCAGAGTGCAGAGTGCTGTTAACAGAGTGCATTTCTTTTACACACACACATTCACACATACATGTTTACCTTAAGTTGTGAAGCTACCTACATTTTAAGAATGTGGTGGGGACTTTGAAATTACACACACACACACACAAGGATTGGTCACATCTTAAATTAAATCATCAAAATCGACCATAAGCAGACATCACGTAGAAACTAAAAAATCAGAGATAGACCCAGAAACTATAGAAAACAAGCTAAACAAAGAGAAAGATGTAGAAGAATAAAACCCTAAGGTAAAGCCAGTAGTTAAAGTTATCCAAAATGTCCTTATAAATCCTAGTTGTAGCAATAAATCTTCGAAAGGAAATCGACCAACGAATTTAAATAATCATATTGCAATAGGGAAAATATATACTTCTGAGGTAAGCTATGGTGAAGAGTCTGAGCAATCGTTCGAAGATAATTTCGGTCCTAATGACAATGAATATTTCCTAAATAACATGGAACCAGATGAGTGTATAAGTGAAACTAAAAATGACGAGGAAGAGACAGAAAACCAAAATATTAAATATAAAATCTTGTAAGTCTTCTGGAAATAAGTTTTATGGAAAAAATCTGTTTCAGAACTTTCTAATAAAAAAATAGGTTTTGACATAGCAAAAAAAGATGGTGAAAGTGGAAAAAGAATATACTACAAAATGCATTCCTGTTACCTATGTCAGACTACATGTATAAAAATGGTAAGACATTTAGAATATAAACATCACAATGAACTTGCTGTTGCTAAACTATTGGCCTTAGAAAAAAAATCCATCGAGAGAAAAAAAGGTTTTCTAGATTTAACTAGAATTGGAGATTTCTACCATAATATGGAAGTTCTTTCTTCAAAAACAGGGCAGCTTGTATTATGCAGACGTCCATCTAAAAATTTAAAAACCTTATTAACTTATGCCAGATTTGGTCCCTGTCCCTATTGTTTGGGGTTCATGTTAAAAAGTTACTTATTCATTCACGTAAAGAAATGTATTTCAAAAAATGTCAGTGATGATGAACGTATAAAGAAGTCAATTCAACTGGCAAGTGATGCAATAGTAAACACAATGCTATTTGACGGAAATGTACATTTTAAAGAGAATATTTTAGACCGTTTAAAAAATGATCCCATTTCTTCTCTCTGCAAATGTGACTCCCTGATTTTAGGATTTGGATGTATGCTTTTTTGAAAAACACGGCACAACACAAAATGATCTGATTCGTCAGTCTATGCGCCAACTGGGTCAATTACTTCATAACATTCACCAAAATAATCCGCAGTTCATGAATAGGAATTTAACTTTTTTTTTAAACCCGAATATTTTGATTTAGTTATTAATTTAGTTAATTTTCCTCATTATGCCCCGCTAAATCGGGAAGTTTTGAAAAAGATAGCTATGGTATCCCATCCTTGGCTCTAAAAATTGGACATAGTATGCGAAAATGTATAGGATTTCTAAGAGGGCAAGCACTAAGGGCTGGTTGCGTTGAAGACGATTTCAAGTTGAAAAGTTTTTTAGATTTATTAGAATTAGAATGGGAAATTCGTGTCTTCTAATGCACTGAACACACTGAATATGAGGAAAATGATTAATGTCGAATTACTACCAGTGACAGATGGTCTTCTAAAATTAAATAAGTTCATTTTTAATGAGATTGACATTTTTAAAGTACTTCTATAAAATAATCCATGTGAAAAAGATGCTTCGTTTCGTCTTGCAGAAGTAGCACTTGCACCAACTATACTTTTTAATAAAAGACGTGGTGGAGAGGTTTCACGTATGACACTTAAACAGTATTTAAGTTCACCAGATTGGATACTGAATAGAATAGAGAGAATACTTTAACCAATATGGAAAAGGGACTAGCAAATAAGTTAACATTAATACAAATACGTGGTAAACGTGGCCGAACAGTACCAGTAATATTGACAGAGGAGGTTGTATCAGCTATAAGCTTGCTGATATCAACGAGATTATTAGTAGGAGTGCCTTCTGATAATATATATTTTATATATGTTCACAATAATTCTTTATCACGTATCAGAGACTCCGACGTAATCAGAACACTCGCAATCAAAGCCAACCTAAAAAATCCATCATTTGTAACAAGTACAAAACTTAGAAAATATGTAGCCACAGTGAGCCAGGTGTTTAATCTAAAGGAAACTGAAACTGATTGGTTAGACACCTCGGTCACGATATTCGTGTACACAGGGATTTTTACAGACTGCATGAATCAGTTGTAGAGCTAACAAAAATTAGCAGACTTCTTTTAGCTGTGAATGAAGCCAAAGTAGCCAGATTTAAAGGTCGGAGTCTTAATAATGTTATTAATTATTTATTTTGCTCCAGACTTACCAGATATATCAGAGAATGAGGCAATTTCAGATGACGAGATTGAAATAAGTAAGTAATTCAATAAGTAGTAGTAGTAGCATAGCTTAAACCGATATCGTCTCAATATTTTTAATTTACAATATTTAAAAGTAAAAATAAAGTTCCATAAACTCTGTGGTGCCTGCAAAATTTTGGCATACGCCCCAGTTATATTAATCACATGCAGTGCGTACGTCGACCCATATTCTCCCCACCTCCACTTATTATGTTTATGTTCCCAAAGATGAAAGGTACCGCGTGAGAGTGGCACAACTATATTTTTTTTAGGCTATGGTAGCAAAATCTATCTAGAAAGATTTGATGGTAGTAGTAACAGACAATTAGCTTGAGTTGTCATATATGTATATTGTATATACTGATAGCTCGCTCATTAGTATGGTGTGATAAAAGAAACAATTGAAATAAAAACAAAAGTATAGCATTAAACATATTTAGACGTAACATATGTAGCTACAAGTCAACTGAACGCTCAGGCTTAGCAACAGCACCGCCACATGGATTTCATACAATGCAACCCAATGATACGTTAACATGCTCAGATAATTCACATAACGCAACCAAATATACGTTAACACCGTGCATTAAGATTTTTAGCAGATGAGTTAAAGAAACCAGAATATTTAACTACAGCTTGGTTTTTAGATCAAATTGAAAAATGGTTTTTCATAATGATGTCAAGACATCCATCTTGTGCTTTAAGCAAATTAAATATAGATGTATATATTATATATTATAGATGTATATTAAATATAGAAATTTTAGTGTTATTTTCAAGCATGGAGGTGGGCCACAAAACAATCTGAATTGTTATTGGTTTCTATTAGATATAATAATATTACAAATTTGAATATTTGATAAATTTATTAATCATACATGTGAACAGTTGTTTTAGTTTACTTATTTCTGAGAGGTGTTGAAGTAAATGATACTACTGTTGAAATTAAATATTGCTTTACTTTCAAAGTTTAATCTTATTAATGTGATCTACAATTGTCTACTAAAAATTTACTGTGGACTGACTCCTGAGAAAGAATCTTCTCATAGGCAAAGTATCATATAAAAAGAAATAGAACAGGTAAAGTATATGAGCAGAGCTAGGGTAAATAAGTGACTAAATGAATAAGAAAGAAAATTAAAAAATTATATTCAATAAAAATCATAATCAATAAAATTCAATCAATCACACAAACAGGTGTGTTAATTTCAACTCAATCTATGCTGAATTTGGAAGAGACTATAAATTTTCCTAACAAGCAGAGTTGCCTAAACTGCCTTTCTTTCTGTAATGAAGAAACGTTTTGTTTTTTTTAGAGATGGAGCATATATTTAGGAAGTACTTCTCCATTGTTTCTTCACAAAACATAAATTTAAAAGATTTCTTTAAAAAGAAAATGTGAGAAGATAATTTACTTCTAAATGTTCCTGATTGTCATAAATTAAAAAACAAAATTATGAAAAGATTCATTGTATTCAGATTGAAAACAAGTTCAAAGAAGCATAAGAGCGCTACAAAAAAGTCCGTTGCTGGTCACTTACTATAGTTGACTTTTAAAACTAAATTTTTATTTATTAATGTACCTATTTTGTAGATTGAACACTGACAATTAGTTCTATTATAAAATACAGGTAAAAATTGATGTAGTAATGTATACTAGTGCTAAGTCTGATTGAAGGCTGGAGATATGAAGGTTTAAAGAATGCGCACGCATTCAGATATGACTACGCCAATCTAGGAAAACAACGAGCGCTAAGATTCAGTCTCCTGTTACCGGCTGTCGAGGCCGCCTGCACCCGAGATAGCCTTTCGCAGCCGGAAAGTATAAAAAAAAGGGTACTTAAACATTTTGTCAGTAATTTATCTGCCTGCTGGGATATTCTTCAGAGTCCGTAAAATAGAAAAGGTATAATTCCTTAAGTCCCTGTTTCCACTACTGCGCCAGTCCAAGTGTTCACTGGCTCTACATCGACCTGAGACCAATTTAGATAGTCAGTCCGGTGCTGTACGCCACGACGACGAGTCCTGCCTGTCCCACCGCTGCTACTAGTACGTCAGGAGAATAGGTAAAATTCGGCAAAGTCCACAAGAACGTGGCGACTTATAAATTTTACCGATTTTGTGGTTTGCAGGTATAAAATATACAAAGTCCGAGATTTCACTCCTGCGCATGTCCGAGGTTTTCATAGAACCATATACAGCTCCGAACGACTCAGACATTCAGTCTGTGACCGCATCTAAGCAAGACCTGTCCGTCTACACCGCTGCTACCAGGACCTAGAGAAGAGTAAGTTAAAATTTGGCAAAGTCCACAAGCCCGTGTGGACTTGTAAATTTCACCGATTTATGGCATACGAGCATAAAATATACCAAGTCAGGTATTGCACTTCTGCGCATGTCCGAGGTCTTCATAGAACCTCTTATACTACTGGCACCGACTCAGACATTCAGTTTGGGACCACACCGCATACGAGTAAGATCTGTCTACCTTCGCCGCTGCCTACCAGTGTACAGATACCAGTAAGTAAACTAGTACAAGTCCCCAAAGGCATTGGGACTTGATATAATTTCATCGACTTGTGTGGACTACGCCAAGAATATTACAAGTCTAAATAGGGAGCTACTGCGCAGGTATCAAAAGTTCTCCGACCAGCCATTCCAGTACCTGCTACTAGCCGGTGCCAAAGTATTCAGTCTTCACCGACCGCCCGACAGCAGCAGACGTGCCCAGGACTAACTAGTAAGGGAGTAAGCTAGACAACGAGTAGGGAATTGTCACTTGGCTATTGGGGCGTAGATATTTGTGTATTTACTAATTTTCTGTCTCTTTCAGCTTGTGGCCGGCTACAAAACAATCCGCCTCACTCGACTGGTCATTCATGTGGGTGGTGTAGTTGTTTAGATAGCCACCGTATTTACTAATTTTCTCTCACTTTCAGCTTGTCGCCAGCTATAAAACAATTCGACCTACTTGACTTGTCATTCATGCAAGTAGGGAGATTGTTAGGGTAGCCACCGTATTTACTAATTTTCTGTCTCTCTTTCAGCTTGTCGCCAGCTATAAAACAATCCGAACCACTTGACTTGTCATTCATGCGAGTGGGGAGCTTGTTAAGATAGCCACCGTATTTACTAATTTTCTGTTTCTCTTTCAGCTTGTCGCCAGCTATGAAACAATTCGACCTGCTTGACTTGTCATTCATGCAAATAGGGAGATTGTTAGGGCAGCCACCCTAGTTACTAATCATAACTTTCATTCCAGCTGATTACAACAGTCGTAACGTAGACAATAGCCAGGTGTGTAAATAATTTCCTAATAGTAAGTTGCTTTTATTTGCTTATAACTTGCTTGCTTATAAATAATTGCTTCCTCACCTGGTATCCACGCACGACCACCGGCCGTAATTGACCTAGTAGCTTATTAACCGCCGTGCATAACTCCACTTAGCTTGTTGCCGCTCGCCTACACTTGGTACCCCAATGTGCTTACTTCCTGTTGGTTTACCCCGCACGTAGATATTGACCTAGCAAGAGACAACACGTATTTTTGAGTAGATTTGTAAATAGTAGGTCTAGAGACAATATATGTATAAAAGGTTTATTGGTGTATTATTACTATCTGTTGTGTGAAGTCTAATTTTCCCTATCGACCGACCTGGCATACCTTATCTTCACTGAAGCTACCTGAGTACTGGTGTTTTTGCATCGTAAACACGAACTGGCGCCCGAGGCTAAGTAAAAGAGAAATCGAACTCGGGCACTAACGTGACAATTACTACCTGTGCAAATCGGGAAGTATCCGTCACAAATCTGGCGCCCGAGACGGGACTTAAATAGGGAAAATTAATGAAGATTTCCAGTTCGAGGAGCTTTCCGTCAAAATCTGGAGGTCCCCGATTTTTGACCTAACTACTCGAGCCAAGCTCTTCTGTCAGCCAACCACCTCGTGGGGTGTCATTTGGCACTAAACCGACTACGAGGAACCGATTCCGACCATCCCCGAACCGCCCCGATCTTTCCCGAAGGCGTTATTGGACTTTTAACGCCTAAGAGTTAGAATAACGACAAGCGAGCTTTGGAAGTATTTTAGGACGACAAGGTTGGAGCTTTGCCGTCATTGACCGACCCCCTACCCCAAACTCACCTGAACCAAACAAAGGCGTGTGGGGTATCGTTTTCTGGGTAATCGGACCCAAGGAATCGATTGCCGGTATTGGCAGTTCGATCCGAGCAGCCGTTCCGCCGAGAAGTGCCCCACAGCGAAGTACGAAGTCGAAGTCGAGAAATAAGGTGTTCAGAACGTACTCCGCAGTCGCCCGCACCTGCCAGTAAGACTTTTACCGCTTCACCGGATTTTGCCCGGAGTATTTCCTAACTCCGGTGACAAAATTTACCTAGCTTTTGACCCTTATTTTGGCACTAAACCAGATACGCAGAATCGAATACCGCAGCGATCTTTACTTTTAAATATGAAACTCACCCAGTAGCAACAAGATTTAATTCTAAATTGTCCCTTCCTCGATACTACACGGCGATGTTCACAAGATCATTTACATATAATTCTGTTAAAATTTATAATAGCCTTAATGATGAACTAAAGATTCTACCCGTAAACAGTTTTCGCAAAAAAAACTAAAGATTATTTCTTAGCTCTTCAGTAGTGGCATTTAACTATTATGTTTTAGAATGTTTTATTGCATTTTCTGTGTAATTGATATTTTTGCTGTCTTTGTATCTTTTAAATTTTTATTTTATTGTACATGTTGATTTACCATTTGTCATGTTTCAACGACAATGTTTTGTTGAGTTGTTTTTGTGTATATATTTTTTTTGTGTTTAATTTGGGTTAAGTGGAATAGCCAGTGCTAGACTTCGCCCAGCTGTTGCGTGTTTTATATTTTTGTAAACACCTTATAATAAAGACCTTTTATTATTATTATTATTATTATTATTATCTATATAGCCTTTGCGAAGAGTCCTAGGAAAGTAGTTGTTACTAGGACCAGCAACATCGTCGAAGATACCGCTGTGGAAGTAAGTACCAGTGTTCTACACCTGCCAGGAGTTAAGACTAGCCCGTGTTAGCAGCATCGGAGATACCGCTCCGCTACCAGAAAATACTAGTGACCGCCTGACCGCCTGTACCTGAAGATGCCCAACGAAGAAAACCCACCGACTGACAATGGAGCCCAAAGACGAAGCCGCAGTTACCGACCAAGGTGACTTCCGCCCAAGCTGGATCTATAAGCTCAGGAAAGATCAGCTTGATAACGAGTTGGCCAAGTTCCGTCTAGACCTGAGGGGAACAGTAGAGGAGAAGAGAAGGAGCCTGGTGAAGTTTATCAAAGGCGGTTGTACTTCACCACTGCCAAGCCGCCAATCAATCCCTCTATCTTTTCCCGTACCACCGCCACCCGTAGACGTACCTGGCACCGCTGTATCGGTGCCCCAGGAGCTATTACCACCTTCACCGTTAACACAGTTTGCGAAAGGGTGCGAAAATGGAATCTGCACTTTAATGGCAAAACAGATGCTGTGGAGTTTCTAGAAAAACTATGCGAATTCCAAGAGCACAGCGGCATTCCTACTTCCGCACTGTTGCCCTCCCTTTACGAGATATTCCAGGGGAATGCTTTGGCCTGATACCGAAATAACCAAGGTTTATGGACCTGCTGGGAAGACTTCGTCACCGACTTCAAACAGTTCTGTCTCCCGGCTAACTACGATTCGTTCCTAGAGGAACAAATATACCACCGCCGCCAGCAACTGGGAGAAGCCGGTCGAGACTATGTAGTAGCCCTATAAACACTGCTACGCCGCCATGGAGGATACACCGCCTCCGAGAGCCGCCGCTCCACCTCTAACTGAACGACCAGCCGTAGCTAGAAACCCACCGCCAGTAACTCGATAAACCAGGGCACCGAACACCTACAATCAGGGAAATACTGCTAGGGTAGAGACCGCTCCCGCACCGCGCCCTCTACCTATGAGAGCCCCTGAAGACCGCCCTACAACCGCAAGCACCAGCTTTGATCGAAATGCCATCTGCTGGCGTTGTAGCCAAGCTGGACACTTCCGCAGTCAATGTCGATCACCGCCCCGACTTTTTTGCTCACGATGTGAAAAGACTGGAGTCATGACCAGAGACTGCCAGTGTCCCAGGTCGGAAAACTAGCCAGGAACTGTACCGTTACGAAGCCCGTACCGTTCCGTCCCATCGATGCCTCGGAAATCGTAACTCTACCTGATCAAGACAACCGCCCGCACGTACCAGTTTCTATCCAGGACCAGACGTTCTTAGCCCTAATAGACACCGGAGCTGCGCGCTCGTACATAGGAGACAGTGTTAGTCAGTTCTGCAATCAACATGGTGTCCCAAATAATGTCACCGCTGCACCCGCTGTCCAGTTAGCAAATGGTAACTTAGTTACCGTAAACAGGGCTTATTATGTGGATTTCCACATAGGAACAAGACGTTTTGAACAGTGCTTATGGCACCTTCCCAACCTGGCCTCAGACTTAGTAGTGGGAATGGACAACCTGAGTAAATATGACTTTGTCATAAGTCCATCCACTGCCACCGTACGCCTAGAAAACCAGATCGTGTCTCCAAGGCCACCGCCTGTACAAAACCAGCTCGGAGCCATCTCTCTTTGTATCTCCGCTCAAGAAGAGAGACAGCTACAAAGTTTTCTAGATACCGAATTACCTGGCTTTGAGGATATACGAGGAACCACCGGACTTATACAGCACCACATCTACCTGACCTCACGGCAGCCAATTAAACATCGATACCGTCCTCAGAATCCCCGGATGCAAGAAATTATCAACAAGGAGGTTGATGAGATGCTAGAGAACAGCATAATAGAACCATTCGGTAGTCCATGGAGCTCCCCTGTTGTGATAGTCCGGAAAAAGGATGGGAAACCTAGATTCTGTATTGACTTTAGGAAAGTCAATGAGGTCACACGAAAGGACGCTTATCCGTTACCATACATCAATGCTATATTGGACAAACTCCGTAAGGCCCGTTACATCTCAAGCCTGCACCTGAAACAAGGATATTGGCAGATACCACTGTCCCCGCAAAGTAAGCCTGTCACAGCATTCACCTGTCCACTCCACTCAGCGCCAGCGACCTTCCAGCTACTGCTAGACCGAATTATAGGCCCCGAGTTAGAACCGTATGCTTTCGCCTACCTAGTAGACATCATCGTTTTAGGGGAAACTTTCGAACAACACTTGGCAAACCTACAGGAAGTATTCCGACGGCTCCGCATGGCAAACCTGCAACTGAACCCGGAGAAATGCAAATTCTGCCGGAAGTCCTTAAAATACCTAGGCCATGTGGTTACATCCGAGGGAATCAATACAGATCCAGAAAAAGTGGAGTCTATCTGTAAATTTCCTGCACCGCGAAATGTTCGAGATGTCCACCGCTTCCTTGGTATGTGTTCCTGGTATAGACGCTTCGTGCCCACATTCTCACAAGTAGTGGCACCACTAACTCGCCTACTACGTAAGAAACACCGTTTTCAGTGGACACCGGAACAAGAGGAAGTTTTCTCGAAATTAAAGACCCGTCTAACTGAGGCTCCGATATTGACCTATCCCGATTTTGAAACCGTTCACGCTCCAGACCGACGCATCCGATCACGGGCTCGGTGCAGCCCTGACCCAGAACATCGAAGGATGCCATCGAGTAATCGCTTATGCCAGCCGTACTCTGTCTGCAGCTGAAAGGAACTATTCAGTGATGGAACGAGAATGCCTAGCCATAGTCTGGGGGATCGAGGAGATGCGCCCCTACTTGGAAGGTTACCACTTCACCGTCCTGACCGACCACCAATCACTCAGATGGTTGCACTCGATTAAGAGTCCAACAGGCCGTCTAGCGACGTGGAGCATATTCCTGCAGCAGTACGACTTCGAAATCAAGTACCGGAAAGGAGCGTTGAACCGAGTAGCTGATGCTCTTTCCAGACAACCGCTCGAAGGAACTACGTCCACACAGACACGGGAGAATTATGTATCATAACCGCCCCAGCAGACTGTTCCTGGTACACACGAAAAAAGCAAGAAGTTGAGCAAAATCCGAAGGCATTCCCAGATTTCTGTATACGAAATAACCAGCTATTTCGTCATTTCTGGGACTCCAGTGACTTAACAGAGCCAGACCGTACACACCACAGGCTAATCCCGTTGAACGAGCCAAACGAACGATCAAAACAATGGTCGCTCAGTACTGCGAGCATGATCACCGAACCTGGGACCAATACCTGAAGCTAGCCATGAATAGCTCGAAGGACGAGTCCACCGGATTTTCCCCGGCTTTCCTGATCTTTGGACGAGAGCTACAATTACCGAACACCCTCTATCGCTCCGCCCAAGAAGATTCAGGGGAACCGACTGAAGAAAACGAGATACCACCAGCACATACCGATCGTTTAGACAAGCTTAAGGAGGTGTACACACTGGTTCGTGTTAACTTGGCACAAGATTTCACCTCCCAAAGTCGGTATTACAACCTCCGTCGACAAGAATGGCGTTGTCATGTAGGCAATCGAGTAATGAAACGAGAAAATTCTTTGTTATCCGCTGTCAAAGGATTTGCGGCGAAACTCGCTCCAAAATACTCCGGTCCGTATACTGTCACCGCCGTGGTATCACCAGTGGTCTACAATCTGAAAGCCGATACCGGGAGGAAGCTACATCGTATACACGTAAAAGACCTAAAACCGTATGTCTTCCAGTGCCGAACCTGCTCGTCCTAGCCGTCCCCAACGCAGCCAGGTCGAAACCCCCGTTGCCGCAGGCTCTTCGTCTGTCAGTACCACCACCCCGGGTTCGACTACCACCTGCACCGCGTCGGCAGCCCGGGGAACCACCGAGAGGAGGCCGAGGAGGAGGAGGAGCCGACTCCGTCCCCATGGATCAAATTCCATGGACACCACTGGCCGCTATAAGCCGGCTCGCACCAACACCACCGCCGACACCCAGTACATCAGAGCCGGCAGCCCCCCCGGTCGACCCACAGCCTGACCACGTCACTAGCCAACCCATTTCCCCCACAGGAGCTGGCGGAACAGGTGATCGCCGCCGGGCCTTGTGAACAGTGGGACCGGCTGCTGTACGAGGGCATCCAGCAATACCGCCCGCTGGGCAAGAGGGCAGACCGACCTTGGCGGTGTCGAGTGAAAGGGGCAGATCACCAGCTGCATTGGATCGCCGTCCTACCCCGGAAGAACCGTCCCGATAAATAAAGGCGCCACAGGGCCGTAACCGATCAAGAGAAGACCGTTTTTGTTTAATTTCAAATGCTACATAAGGCAATTTATTTTATAAATCGAAATAAACCGTTTAGTTAAGAAAACTCGCCTATTTGTATTCCCCCACCCCCCTGTTGATGTGTCCCGCACCAATACATAGTCATATATGTTATTTGTTCTAGATGGCATCCCCCTGTGTCCACCTCAATTTATCCTCTGATGCCCGTCTTATCCTCTGATGTCCTGGCCGTCCAGTGCCACATCCATCAACAATCAAACTGAACAAGAGGCCGATCACACCGATGTCCTCCCGGATTCCGTCCTGATACCTCGGGAAGAACCGCAACTCGGAATACGACCAGTTAGGGAAAAACCGCATATACCCATCACCGCCCCGACCAGTAGTGGCTCAGAAAGAATACCCATGTACTTGCCGGTTAGGCAATATTCGTTGTGCTGGAGATGTGGCGAACCAGGCCACTCTCGAACGTACAGCGACGCTCCGGCACGTCTGTTTTGCCCCCGCTGCAGCCTGGCCGGCATCATATCAAAAGACTGCGTATGCAATCGAACCGTAACCAACCTATTGGCCCCGACCGAAAGAGCATCCCGACCTCGAGTCATTACCGTTCCTCACCGGCAGCCCTGTAGCTCGGTAACACAGAAACGGTCATATCGTTTGAGCCACCGACGACTAGCGCTGCGACCCGACTCCCAGGTATCAAGAAGCGTCCAGTGCTATTTTTCCGACATCCTGCAAAGATCCAAAACCTGTTCCCGAGGTACCCAGACTGACGAGTCTTCGTAGAAACCCGTTAGTACCGTAATCAAGAAGCCGCTTGACGGAGCGCCGGAAGTTTCCGTTTTTTTATTATTGTCTTTTTGGTAAAGGAAGTGACACCCCCTCACAATACCGTTTATTTTTTTTATTTTAGAGTCAGCTTGGTTATTATTGTTAGGGATTAACAGGTGCAAAACTAACTGCTAGGATGTTTAGTTTTGTTTCTTTTGGGTTTGTAAAAGGTGTACATATGCTCAAATAAAGTTTCACGTAACCATTGGAGGGTATGCGCCTTATAAATTTTTCTTTCAGTTAGGGAAAAAGGAAAAAATTCATTTCATTCTCATTTTCTTATTAAATTAAAAGTAATATTCTGCACCTGTGAATAAGTTTTAATACACCGCCGTGTAATAAAACTATTTGCCATATTTTTTTATGGCAACACTAGCAATTAACCACAAAGTTATTACAACAGTTCTTCGAAAACAAACGCCATGCGAAAGTGGGAAAGTTTTAGAAAAAGACAAATGAGGTAAGCATGGAAAACAACAAAGAATAAGTGAAGACATAAAGAATTCGACAGAAAACCTATTAACTCAATTCCGCGAATAGAAAGTCATTACTGCCGTTCCCACTTTACTAAAGAGTATATTGAAAGAAGTAAAACAATAGCTGATTTACACAGGGACTACCTTGAATTATGTAAACAACAAAACTTACCGTCAGCGAATTACCTTATGTACTTCAGGATATTTAATGAAGAATTGTAACGGTCCGTTTGAAATTTCCCGTTACAAGGGTTTTACCTAAAATGGCTAGTTTTATTGCCGATACAATTTCAACTTATTATATTATTATAAGTAGGTGATCCAACTTTTAGCAGTTAGCTGCGAGCCTATTAATCTGAAGAGTGTGTGGGTTGAGCTGTCTGCCTTGTTTATTTCAAATGCTCGAAGGTAAGGAGTCCTGAATAACTGAAATTGCCGATTAATATGCTTCGACAGAATAAATATCTACTTTCGAACCTGGAAATTCCAGTACAATTACATTATAATTATATTTTCGTATTATTAAATTGTTAAATCAGTTTAAAAATATTCTTGTACCTAGGTCAGTAGTATAGTGAATTAATGATGCAAAATAGAATATTCAAATTTGGAGGGTACTGAGTTACACAATGTTGCCTGTACTTGCGGGATCTGAAGGTAAAGCAATCCAAGGCCAGCCAAACAGAAGGGCAAGGCGTCCGAACCCGCAGGCGACTATCCACGTAGATTATATTCCTAGAAAACGCTTGGTCAGTTGAGATAAGGAAAACTATAAAAAGGCGTACTGACACACATTACGTTTCTTTTGCTATTAGTTAGAATTTATTCTTTCAATAGTTTTTAAAAACAACATTTTTTCAATGAAAGAACATTATTCGCATTGGTAAAAACTAGCCGCACCAGAAGTAATTAGAGTAAGAATTTTCTGATTTATTTTTCGTTTGTTAAAGGTTGTACACACCCCTAATAAAATTTTGTTTTCTTCACATGGGGTATGCGCCTTGTTAAGTCTCACATTATATTGATTAGAGTTAAGTAAGGGTAGTTTAGAAAAAAAATGATAATAAATAAATTTCTTTGATTTATTAATATACCATATTTACCTATTTTTACCGAATAAGCTTAAATTAAATTAAGTTATGTTGAATTTAAGATTGTTTAATTATTAACTATGTTATTTCCGTTATACCCTGTATATAGTTTTGTAAATGATAAATATATTATGATATTTTTATTTTTTTTTTTAATGATTATTATGATTATTTTCTGTTGTATTTTGATTTTAATTATGTTTGAATATGCCCTGACTAATGTATTGATTTCTACATATGTTTTATTTTATTTCAATTATTACTTACTTATTTACTTAGCTCTTTCGGTGAGACATGAGATTCTTTCTCAGTAGTCGGTTCAAAAGGTCACACTGTACTTTTTTTTTTTTGTATCTCTAATAGATATCTTTTTGATTGTAATGTATGTGCAATTAAAATGAAAGTATTTGATTTTTTTTAATGTTATCTTAGAGTATTGCAAACTAATATGAGTTTTGTAATGATTATTTATCTTTAAAATATTTAGAATTAAAATTTATGTCAACTTAACAAATTGGTTTATTTAAATGTATCAAATAATTATAACTTTACAAGTAGATAATTCTCAATTGATTTGAGATGTATTGCTTGTTGCCTATATTATAAGAAACTATTCCAACTTCTTACTACTACTTTACATATCTGTGACTATTCTAATGACACGTATGTCCCTAACTTATACTAAATTTAAGTCTGTCAAATATCATTTGTAATACACAAAAGTTTTTATTTTATTTAATTTAGTTTTTATTTAAGAAAGTTTATCAACACTGATTGTTGTTAGTTATTGTGACTATGATTGGATTCAGCTGGTATTTGATTCTTCTTATAAGGAATATTGGATTTGTCTTTTCAGGTATGTACGTACTTATTTTATTAATGGGTAATCTCCCTTTTAATAATATTTATGAAAATCACCTTTGTATTTTGTCTTATAAATGCATTTATGTACTATTGATCAATAAATTTTTAATATTAATTCAGCCTTGTATACTATGCATAGATTTTATGATTAATTTAAATTTGTTGCTTACGTTCCGGGATTTGCTTTGAAGTGTTTGACCTTCCCTGTCCTTGATCTATTACTCTTGGTTCACATTTACTTTTAATTTGTCCTTTAATTTCATTTAAATTCCCTTAGCGTCCTTTTCTTTTAAATTTTTCCTGGCGTCGTCTTTCCAAAATTTTTCTTATTGTCCTCGTTTCCTTGGATACCATACTTTTTTCCCCTTCACAGCCTTTCTTTTATTCTTTAAATTCTTGCTTCATTTTAAATTTTTACACATTTCCTTAACTACATTAAACAATTTTGACGTACTTTCTTAAATTAAATAATTACTTATCTATTTATTATTTATATTAATTCTAAATTTAATTCCAAATATTTTACCAATTTAATTCTTTTACCTTTTTAAAACTTTCACATTAATTGACATGTATTTTTCTGTTACTATAAATTTTTGACTACATGAATTTTGAATGGATTGATTTTAAATATGTACTGATTCTATGTCCTTTCTTTCCACCACATGAAATTCCTCTCATTTAATTTAAACTTTAGATTTAGACTTTAATTAAAACTCGTTTATCTCAATATATGTTATTTTGTTAGAAACCGATATTTAAATGCAGGTTGATGCAGTAAGGCATAAAAGTCAAAATGCTTTTCTAATTATGATTAAAATATGTTTCAATTAGACATTGGATTCATATCCTTTATTTTCCGATATTTTAAATTCATTTCAAGTAACTATTCCTCAATTCTATAAAATTTAAGACCATATTTGGTCATCAAATGAAATCCGCTTTCCAGATTGGTTCAAGCCAGCGGCCGAGCACTATAAAAGACGTGCTGATTTTCGTTCAAGGGAGAGTACTTCACCGATCTCTGAGACAACAACTACACTGACCGGAATATAGATATCACCAATTATCAATTAGAGTAAGTTCTAATAGGTAGGCTTTCTTTCCTTTCCGAACCTACTAGGTAAAAGCTAATGAATAAACCTGCAGCGTGTGTTCGACCTTCAGGAAAGATTTCTATAGCTATACCTATCCCACACCTTGATATATAAGCTAATGAATAAACCTGCAGCGCGTGTTCGACCCTCAGGAAAGACTTATATAGCTATATCTATCCCACACCCTGATATATAAGCTAATGAATAAACCTGCAGCGCGTGTTCGACCCTCAAGAAAGACTTCTATAGCTATATGTATCCCGAACCTTGTATATAAGCTAATTAATAAACCTGCAGCGCGTGTTTGACCCTCAGGAAAGACTTCTATAGCTATACTGCACTCTTTTATATAAGCTAATGAATAAACCTGTAGCGTGTGTTCGACCCTCAGGAAAGACTTCTATAGCTATATCTATCCCGAACCTTTTATATAAGCTGATGAATAAACCTGTAGCGTGTGTTCGACCCTCGGGAAATATTTCTACAGCTATATCTACCCCGAACCTTGTATATAAGCTAATTAATAAACCTGCAGCGCGTGTTTGACCCTCAGGAAAGACTTCTATAGCTATATCTATCCCGAACCTTTTATATGTAGGGGGAACTATTAAAGGGTTTCTAATAAAAGAACAATTTTCTCTTCTAACTCAAACAGCCACTTTATTCCACCATTTTTCACATACATCTGCTTCGTCCTTCGTCTACATCCCCACTCCTTTTCCTAACCTGTTACCGCCAATTTTTTCCCCTGTAGCTTCTGCCAACCTAACACTAAAAAGTTCCTAACATCTACTAAAAGCGCCAAATTTAAATTAGCTAAAATGTTCTCTACAACTCGGCCTTCCTGACAATTGATCGCCCTCGATCACATTTCACAGAAAACCGATCATAGTTAATACATAAATAATAGTAAGTACTTAAATATAAGAATCTGGATACATCGCATCAGAATCATAAATGAAGGATAACATAAGAATAATAACTGCATAACCATAATACATTTCAAATCTTAAGGTAAGTTACATAAACATAAACTAGAAACAGTTCATTCATAAGTTGACAATTAAGTATCAGTAAGTAAAAATTGGAGTAACAATAACATTTTTCTTTATTTTTTTTTTTTTTTAGGTACTGTAAGGCTTGAGACGAGAAACGTCCAATATACCATCATATGGTATTTGTGAGTTCTGGAAACCTATTATATCTGTCACAGCATACCTGTCATTAGGTAATACTGATTTTATAACGTAGGGACCCCGATACTTGGGAATTAACTTTTTATTGACTCCTACCGTAGTATCGACATTACTTATCATTACGTAATCCCCTTCCTTATAATCATGCGGTTGTTTATGCCTTTTATCATAATACTGTTTATTTTGCAACTGATTCTTTTCTATATTATTGCTGGCTATCTCTCTTATTTCATCTAAATTTTCTTGTTCTATTTCATTAATTGATTCTAATATCAAACGCAAATTATCTCTTATTGGCCCTATCTGATTCCGACCAAATAATAATTTTGAAGGAGTTTGTCCGGTAGAACGATTTATCGTATTATTGATAGCAAAAGCAACATCGTTCAAAGCTTTATCCCAATCAATCTGTTTTTCGTCTGAGATTTTCGCAAGAATCGGAGTTAATAATCGATTCATACGCTCTATCTGTCCATTTGCCTTAGGGGCACCCGTAGCTATCAAAATATGTTTTATGTCCCTTGCTCGTATAAAATCACTGAAGGTTTGGGAAGTGAAACTAGTTCCCCTGTCTGAGATAATGATCAAAGGATGACTATAGGTACTGAAATAATTTGTTAGATGTTGGATTACTTCCTGACTATTTGTACTCTTACATGCATAAAAACGTATAAATTTCGAAAAACCATCTATCACTTCAAAAACATACTTATTTTTTCTACTTGTAGGTCCTAATGGCCCATAATGATCGATATGAATACATTCGAATGGTAGCTTTCCTTTCGGTATGTTATGCAAGAAACCTTCCCCTTTTCCCGATTTTGGATTGAATTCTATACATTTCAAACAATTGTTTATATAGGTTCTAATTTTCTTTTTCATTTCCGGAAACCAGTATGTTCGAGAGATTATTTCTAAGGTTTTGTCTACTCCTACGTGACCTATTTCATTATGGTAAGTATGTAGAATGCTACATTCCATTTCTCTTGGAATATAAAATAAAATCTGACCTTTTAACTTCCGGTAAACTAATCCATTCCTAAGCTCGTAAAAAGGGTGCTCAGAGTTTTCTAAAGATGCCTTTATGCGCACTATTTCTGGATCAGTCGTTTGCTTAACAGCTAAAGTCTGTTCTAGGGTGTTCCCTTCTAGTATTAATATATGATGAGTTCTGCTTAACGCGTCGACATGTCTCATACGCGAATTTGATCTGTGTTCAATCGAGTAGTTGTAATTTTGTAATAAAAGACACCATCTCATTATTCTAGGTACTACGTCTCGCTTTGCTAACGTTAAACGAAAACTGTCACAATCGGTCACAATTTTAAAAGGAATGCCCTGTACATATACATGAAAACGTTTCAAAGCTTCTACAATCGCAAGCGTTTCCAATTCATAACTGTGGTACATTGATTGACAATCCGTAGTTCTTTTGCTAAAATAAAACACAGGATGAAATTTACCATCACTTTGTTTTTGCATCATAATTGCTCCATAGCCTAACGAACTAGCATCGCAATGTAGTTCAGTCTCATGTTTTGGAGAGTAAATTGAAAGAACTGGCTGAGATATTAATTTATTTCTCAATGTTTCAAACGCTTCCATTTCTTTAGCCCCAAATATAAATTTCGAGTTCTTCCTGATTAAATCGTACAAAGGCTTTGCAATAATGGAGTAATTTTTAACGAAACGTCTGAAGTAACTAGTTAACCCTAAAAATCGGTGTAACTGTTTCACATTTGTAGGTATTTGATAGTTTTTTATAGCACAAATATTTTCATCGTTCGGAGTTATACCTTTCTCATCAATACTATAACCTAGATAATTAACCTTTTGCATAAGAAAATAACATTTATCTATTCTCAGGTCTAATAAATTTTTTACCAGTAAATCAAAAACTATTTTTAATGTTTGCAAATTTTCTTCAATAGTTGTAGTTGCAATCAAAATGTCATCTAAGTATATTAGAGTTTTTCCAGACTTTATAAGATCTCTAAAAATTTCATTGATAAACCTAGTAAATGTAGCTGGGCTAGTACTTAAACCGAATGGCATTTTACAAAACTCAAACTGTCCAGAGGGTGTGATAAAAGATGTGTATTTTCTAGATTCGTCATCTAAGGTTACATGAAAGAAAGCATTTTTTAAATCGAGTTTCGTGAAATATTTTTTGTCCTTTAGATTATCTAATAAATCTTCAATTAAAGGCATTGGGAATTGATCACGTACTAAATATTTATTAAGAATGCGATAGTCAACGCACATACGATAGTCTCCCGTTTTTTTCTTAATCAAAACTATGGCGGAACAATAAGGTGAATCGCTCTCCCGGATAACCTTTTTATCAAGTAAATCATTAATTAAGTCATTTAAAATATTTTTCTCAGAAAATGACAAACGTCTTGGACGTGTATAGAAAAAGTCATGCTCCTTTAAAGTCAAATGCATTTTGAAGTTAGTCTGTGGCTCTTGGGGTCTATTCATCTTGACATAATTGTTAATAAACATTTTTTTAGTTTCAGATACCACTGAAGGTGGCAAATAAGGATTAATATTTATTTCCACATCAGGTGAGTCAAATATGTTTTCAATTAATAAAATTTCGTTATTCAAGAAATCTAAATAATCGTTTTTAGGTACAATCTCTACGTCCTTTCTGTCAAAGATCACTCTATCAATGTTGGGATGGTTAATAAAATCTCTACCTAATAGACAGTTCTCTGCCATGGTGCCTTGTTGAACAACATGAAATTTGATTTTATAAACATTATTGTTTACTTCAATTTGTGAAATAAAGTAACCTTTAACTACTAACTTAGAATTATTTATCCCTTTTAAGATATGATCGTTCGAACTACATGCATTAATTAAGTTTAGCGGTACAAATTTTTCACTAATCATAGAAATGGGACTGCCTGTGTCCAAAATTGCATTATCACTAATATTTAAGTCAATAAAGTGAACAAATACCCTGTAAGCTCCAGATAATGATAGAACCTGTTCGTCCTCCACTAACATCGTTGTTACCTTGGATACTGCAACTGGTCCTGGTTCAGTTTTCACCGATGGACACGCCTTCTTCTGGTGCTCCATGGATCCGCATGAAAAACAAGACCCTTTCATACGTGCAGGTTTCGGACAGCTACTCTTAAAGTGACCCATCTCGTTACAATTATAGCATTTGGGCTGCACTACTCCTCCTTGGTTTGCTTCCCGTCTAAATTCTGATTTTTGACTTCTGACAAAAGTTGTCTTCTTCTCTCCGTGTTTGTTCACATCTAACCTGATTTCTTTCCCTCTCCTTGCACCGTGAACTCTCTCATAACTGATAATGTCTTTAAATAATTCATCCTCGTCAGTATGTGGTTTAGCCAGGATGAAATCGGCAAGCTTTTCTGATGATAAACCAATCGCTACTTGCTCCTTGATTTCTTTAAACTGAAGACCACAAGTTTTGCATAGGGATACCTTGTCATGGAAATAAGCACTAATACTCTCATTAATACGTTGAGTACGTCGTTGCATACGATGCCACAAATCGGTTTTACTTTCTTCGAAAATAAATGTCTTACGAAAAGCTACTTCAAAGTCGTTCCAGGTTTTGATTTCAAAAGTTCTGCCTTGTAACCAATATTTAGCAGCTCCGATTAAATGAGTGCATGCAGTCTGTAGGATGAAAGCGTCTGGCCAGCTGTGTAATAGAGCCGTATTTTTCACCTGGTTTAACCAAGTCTCTGCCACCGCTGGACTTGCTTCTCCACTGAAATTATCAATTGCCTTGCTTAAATCTGGCATAACATTAAAGTTGTTAATGTCTGTACTTGGACCACTAGCATTACTTTTCTGTTGATTACTCGTCTGTAATACTTTTAACATCTCGGAGTTTTGTTGTAAAAGCGCAGTTACAGTGTTCATAAGTACATTAATACTACTCAAATTGGGATTTGCACTAAGCATGTTATTGTCATTCTCACTTTGGCCTCTATTTTGTTCAGGGGTTGACACAGAAACCACTTCTTCCTCACTACGGCCCGTGTTCTCTCTTCGTAAGTTAAAAGATGAAGACGCCGCCATTTGTCGGTTACAAAAATCGTCGAATTCTCGTTCAGGAAAAGACATCATAAAGTTCCACGTACCTCCGGTTGCTCAGGTAGCCTCTAGGTGTAACCCCACACCTGATAGTTGTAGGGGGAACTATTAAAGGGTTTCTAATAAAAGAACAATTTTCTCTTCTAACTCAAACAGCCACTTTATTCCACCATTTTTCACATACATCTGCTTCGTCCTTCGTCTACATCCCCACTCCTTTTCCTAACCTGTTACCGCCAATTTTTTCCCCTGTAGCTTCTGCCAACCTAACACTAAAAAGTTCCTAACATCTACTAAAAGCGCCAAATTTAAATTAGCTAAAATGTTCTCTACATATATAAGCTGATGAATAAACCTGTAGCGTGTGTTCGGCCCTCAGGAAAGATTTCTACAGCTATATCTACCCCGAACCCTCTATAAAAGCTGATAAATAAACCTGCAGCGTGTGTTCGACCCTCAGGAAAGACTTCTACAGCTATACCCCGCCCAAACCCTTTATATAAGAGTTGATGAATAACCTGTAGCGTGTGTTCGACCCTCAGGAAGACTTCTATAACTCGTTCCTTTGTTCCGTATCCATACAAAGCAGTTTGATTTATTTTGAAATAACTTGTTTAATATTTGCACCGCTTCTTCTCTTAAACTGTGATTGAAACTTTACTGCCGATTTAATGCTTGAATGAGATGCATTACTGCTAATAACCTGAGTTTAATAGATTGCATATATAATTACCGTTGCTTATTACCGTTTGTTTATTTTGCTGCTTATCTACTTTTGCTAATTGTATATTTCTGCTGTTTGTCTGTTAAGTTGCTGCTTGCCTATTTTATTTTATTTAATAAACCTTGTGGTAACTTCCGTTTAACCGACTTTTATTACCTATATTTAAGAAACATTTGACCCTATGGCATGTGTACTTTTACAGCTTCTTCACTGTAGCTACTCAGCCTTTACTCAGAAGCGAGTAGAGTCCGCATTTACCACATAAAACCAGTGGATGGTGGCGCTCGAGGCAAAAAAATAGACCGACCGATTATTTAAGAGTAATAACCGATATTAAAGTAAGGGAGAGTCATAAGTAGTATAGCTAGCGGGTTCCTGGGACCGAGGATGGCATGTCCATCCGAGTCTTACCAATAGTAGGAGGGTTAAGTTCCGCACCTGAAGAAGTATCTCCAATGACCAGAAGGTATATTGAAGGTGTCACAAGAAGAAACAAAGGTGCGGTTTACAAGACAAAGGATGATTCCTCAGGTGTCACCAGTAGGTATCTTAATTACAGGTGACAGGTGACAGGTGACAGGTGACAGGTGACATGTGACAGGTGTAATTACCAGGTAGTTTCTGCAATTTGTAGGCACGTCAGGGTGTCACTTTTTACGTGTTGAGATGGAGCAAGAAGGCCTTAATTGGATGTATTTCTTGAGATATAAATGAAATGTTGTAACAAGAGAACAGAAGAGATAAGAGTTAAATTATTGCTGTTTGTTAGTGTCTAGAAGTTATAATTATATTAAACAGCTGATAACCTTTCACCTTGTTTTCGTACTACAAGTGTATTATCAATTGATTAAGGTTTGCAAATAAATTATATATTAAACAGCTGATAACCTTTCACCTTGTTTTCGTACTACAAGTGTATTATCAATTGATTAAGGTTTGCAAATAAATTAATATATTGTTGCAATATAGTTTGTATCAAGGAAATAAAACAAATAAGAGTGGTTAAACGTTTACTACAGTTAAGTGAAGTGTATTTGGAGAAGAATTGTGATTACATCTTTTTCTATTTTTATAATAATCAATGCAAATGTTATCATGTTTACTACAGTTTTAATTTCTTACATGGAGAAGAATTGTTATTGTGATTACATCTTTTTCTATTTCTATAATATTCATATATTTGCGTATAGTAATGGACTAGCGATTTTATTTCAGTCCAATATTCTTCACAAATGTTATCATGTATGCAGGCCCACTCGTATTCATCCGCCATTTGTTTCCATTCCTCTTCTGTTTGAGGTTGAGCCTGATACATATAAAAATGTTGTTTCAAACCGCATATCAAATCCTCCTTCATTTGAAGGAAATCCTCTTTTGTGGGAATGTCCAATAAGACTGCTCTTTTCTTTGTAGGAGGCACATCCTCTCCAAGTCTTGTAAATCTTCGGTAATCCGTAAAGACGGAGTCCCAGTTGATCTGAAAAAAAACACGAATAGTTTATAAAAATTAAAAATAAAATCTAAATTTTTCTTACTTATTATCCGCTGTCTTGCTTGTCTAACAACATGAAAGCGAGAGAGAGTAATATTATCTAAAGATGAAAGCCCCACGGTACAGTATCAGTAAAAATATAGTTAACAACTCTTTTGTCATCATGTGGACTCAACGCCTTTTTAACTTGTTTAACAGTGTAAACTTCATGTTTTTTGGATAATATAGAATTTTGAACAACATCAATTTCAGTATTATCAAAGAGACAGTTGAAATAATCATCAAATGAGATAAGTTTTATAGCCGATGATTGAATACCCTTAGCTTTTTTTGTAATTCCAAAATTTTGAACAAAATTTTTTATATAATCTTCACTAAATCTATTATTTATTAATTTTTGAGTCTGTTTCTTTTGCTCATCCTCACTCATTTGCAATTTATAACAGTACATTTTTGATCTTAAGCCAATAAACTCCAACATAATTTTCCCGTTATTTTCGTCTTTCATTAACCCAATTTCCTTTTTATTTACAAGCGGCATATTATATATATTATCTACCGCATAGTCTGATGTATCAAATTTGTATATATCAGTTTTGATATGCTCATAAATATCATCTACATTAAAATGATAAATCAGACTATCAGTATCGGAATATAATAGCTTCGCCGTGTTACCAAATTTATTTTTAATATAATTATAGTGAAAATCGTATAGATATATTTTAGAAATGTCTAAAATAGACATTCCCATGTATATGGGTTTGTTGTACTTGATTTTTAACCGCCGCATCTCAATTAATACAAAATCTTTATCAAAAATTTCACAACTATGGAAATTTGGTTGAGAGATATAAAACTTTGCCCCGTATCTTCCCTCCCATTTAGTAATCAATTTAACGTCTCTGTATTTTTTCACATTTTCAATGGTTTTGCCAAATGGTGCAAGGTTCATTAATTTATAAAAATTTTTTTGAAAATCATTTTCACTCTTTTTTCTCATTTCAGTATTTAAATCAATATACTTTTTTAGGCATGATGATTGTCTGAATTTTAAACAGCGATGAATTTTCTTTATTTCTAAACCCAATTTAACAGCCTGTTGTAAATTTGTATAATGAATGACATATTTCGACTTATCATACAGAGTCGTTAATAATTTGGGAATGTTTGATGTTGAAGTAGGAGGCGTTATGTGCTCAGGACAAAGCGGTAAATCTTTGTGCAAGTCAAACAGTTTCTTGGGATAATGAAGGTCTACTTCCAACACATATCCATAATCGTGGTTTTCAGGTATGGTTAAAAAGTTTTCGTTATACATATCTATGTTCTTTACCCATTGAAATTCTCCAATAGGTAAGGCTTGACACATGGCAGCGCCATAGAGATTATTAATGTCTAAATATAAAAGATACGATGATGGTTCTTCGGGATTAAATTTTTCTCCCATGTATTTGTTATTAGCTTTACCATATCTATTGGAACACTGAGAAATTCCTCCCCTTATACCCTTTTCAAAAAACAAAATCATGTCAATATCTTGTAATAATTCTAATTTAATTTTAGTTATTTTAAGTAAAGCATCAAAAGCTAATCCGGGAGCAGTATAATAGTGAAGACTATCTAGTTTATAAGTTTGTAAACATACTTCACGAAAGTTTTCAAATATATCAACCAGAAGTAGCACATCGGTGGTTAAATAGAGTTCGGCATACTCTTGCAACGTTTTAATATTAAAACTATCCCAAACATTGCATGCATGTTTATAATCCTCTTCCGATATCTCTGAATTCCTAATTTTGCTATAAAAGCATGCTTTTGGAGGCAAAGATGTTTCCTGCAATTTTTCCCAATTATCTAAATATTCATAGGGAAACACACCCTTTCGCGTGACTAAATTAAATTTTTCATCATCCTGATAAAAATTTCTAGTAACTTTCTTTTGATTATCATTCAAGTAGGATGATAGTTTATCTAAACTGTTGCTCATAAATCGAAATGAATCCAAGAATCTAAATGTAATAATTGTATTTGGAATTTGTTTAGAGAAAGAGATATATTTTTCTTTGTTAAGTGGTAATAAGGTCACGTTCCCCTTTATTTCTTTACCTAGTGCCTTTATTATAAAATGACTGTCATATCCCGATAAATTGTGAAATATTACAGGAACATGTTGCGCATCTTTATAATTCAAGTTACATGAAAAATGTGCAGCACCTCTAAATTCACCAGTTAAATGACAATGATCACGAACTCTGTCTTTAGAATCATGAAACGGTTCATTACAAATATGACATGATTTTGCGGAATAATAAGCTTTGTTTTCATCAACAGATAAAGTTTTCATGGGCAGAGGAGTTGAAAATATGGTATTTAGTTGGTATGCAATTTTTTGCAGTTCCTTTACAAACCATACCTGACAATCTTTACCCGTATAACGTGAAAATTTTGACAGAGTTTCATTGTACGAACATTTAAGATAATAAGCAATACTGAATGCTTCGTGTTTTTGATACTTTTCAGTTTTTACATTTTCATTAATATTAGGTTCCTTGTGTTTAACTAAAATGCTTTCTAGATCTGCATAAATTACAAATGGAACTTTAATCTTATTTCTAAAATTTTTAAAAGTTATTGCAGCCTCACGATCCTTTGGTAAAATAATTTTTGCGTCATTTAACATTTTACAATCTTCCATATGCTTTTCTAAGGCATCCGAATGTGTAAAGTGGTTTAAACATCTTTCACAATAAATTTTTTTATTTCTATGATTTCCAACTTGTCTATTGATTAGACGACTTAAATTTTTAATATAAGCAAAGTGAAATATTTTCACATCATCATCATCCTCATCATCATCATCAGTTTCGTTTTCAAATTTCGAGAAATTCGTAATCATTAATAAATTAATGTTTCGAGGATATCGTGTTTTTGTTAATACTAGAGGCAAAATTTCTTTTTTCGATATCGTGAAAACGTTTATACCCAAATGGTTTAAATTTTCAAATTTTGGTATATTTTTCAATTTCATAGGAAAATCAATACCATCATACTTTAAAACTTCACTGAAATGTGGATAGGATGATGTGCGACTAATATTTTTATTTTCTGTAGCAGGGTGTAATGCACATACTACAGACCACAAAAAACAATATTGATCATTGTTTTTTATATTAACTACAGCTTTTCTCTTTAAAACAAATGAAGGAAGATCAACATATGTTGAACAACTAACATTTATTGGACTATATGTATTTATGTGTACTTTCAAGTAGTGAATTTCTAAAAGAGCATATCCGCTGTCTTTTTCCTGAAAGCTTTCTAGTTTATTTAAAATTTTATTTTCCACATACTGTTTATACCAATCAGCTATAATCGTATTTTGATCGATTATCTCATTTCTGGTAGAAAAATGTTTAAGCGATGTTTCGCCAGTTTGCGGTTTGATAAATAAACCATAAAACACAACATTTACCTTAACAATTGATTTTCTCAATGTCTCCTTGATTTTAAACGTGAATACACGTAAAGCTTGTTTTAAAAATAACATAGGATCTTTAAATTTAAGGTTTACTATTATACCCGTTTTAATCCTCCCCATAAAACACGAGTCCACATCTTGCCAAATAAGTTTCTTTGACTGAATACATTTAGATTTTTTTAAATTAAATTTAAATTTATTTAGATAGTAATTTAAATGGCTTAGGTTTGTCTCTATTTTAGAAAAATTTTTTGCGCATGCAACGCGTTGTTTTATAGCTCTCTTTAGTACCAAAATGTTTCTCTTCAAAAACGATATATATTTCTGATATTCATCTTTAGATTTTATTAATCTACTCACCATCTCCATTTTTTCAACTACAGATGTTGACAATGCATCAAGAACTTTTTCGCTCATAGTTGAAATAGAACAGCAACAACAACAACAACAATAATAGACAGCAGCAGCAGCAGCGGTGGCACTTTCTGAGAAGTATGTATTGGACTGGATAATGTGTCTCTGCACCATTCGGAATTTATACTGTAGATAATAAAAATCACTTGACGTCAATAAGATAAAATATATTATTTTCAACCGCTTGCATAACAAGATTAATAATTTCCATTGATTATGTTGCAATTAATTACAAGAATGATCGTAATTCTTTTATTTTTAATGATTCCAGTGTCAAGAGTGCTTTTGCGTATTAGTAATAAATGTAAAAAATCTTCTCCAACCACGTCTACTTGTTCACATCTACAAATAAAAAATAAAGTTAGTGTTTTTTATAGACTATTATAACAGTGTTTTGTATAAATAAATTTAATAATAATATTAACTACCAAAATCTGCCTGTAGAACCATAACCACCTCTGGATTTTATAACGTCTCTTTCAACTTGTAGACATCTCCTTTCTGGCATTTTCATTATAACAATTTGACAAAATCTTTCCCCGCTTTCTATGATACAATCCACCAGTGGAACGATCGTTGTGGATAATGTCTCTGCATATCCGGCATCTACAATTCCTGTCTGTAGCAGAATTCGATCGTGCCAAGAAGAACGTGAAACCAACATTCCGCAATACCCCACAGGAATAAGACACATTTCATTTAATTTAATTTTTCTTGAAATTCCTTTCTTCAGTTCATATGTTTCTTGTGATGTTAAATCTATTCCGGCATTTTTATCGCAAATCTTGAGAATTGTATTCAAAGTAGTTAAAATAACACAAGAATCTCTCATGTGATAAATAAAACCACTTATAGTGGTTATCATTTCAGTTGGTTTTTCCACATCAATTTTTAATGTTGGTAAGTCAAATTCAGCAGCAAAGCATTCAAATACCAAATCCTGGGTTTGTATATAATTAATATTTAAAATGTCGATTCCATTATTTCTCAATTTCATTTTTTGTAAAACGGCATTTGAATCACCATTAGACAATAATATTAGTGCACGCCAAGACGACGGAAAAATTTCCAGTCTCTTCATTAATTTGAAATAATTTTGTACATCTTCTAATGTTTTTTCATTTTTCATTAATGCAAACACCAAAGCATAGCAAATGTTAGTAAAAGGCAATCTGTCATGAACACAATTTTCCTTTAAACGACACGAAACAAATGTCTGATATATCAGATCGGTAACTGGATCTTCATGTTTATTTAAAAATAAAGACTCACCAATACTGTGCTCAAAGAAGTCTCCCAAAACAACTGGCACGCCTTCTGACTGTAGTTTTAATAATGTGGTGCTCTTAAAGAGACAACAAGTTCCATCAACGAAATATTTCATTTTTATTTACTTGGGAATATTAAAAATCGAAAAAGATGTAATCACAATTCTTCTCCAAATACACTTCACTTAACTGTAACACTGTAGAATGAAAACCGTTTAAAATTTCTTTGCATTTATACATAAATTATTTTTTTATTCACTCTCATGTTTGACGTAAATAAAATTTCCAACAGTAAACAGCGTGATATTTGCATGTTATTTGTTAATGATCAGCAAATGATGCAATGTGTACCCAAATTTCCATCTTGTGCAAGCTCTTATCATAGTTGTTTGTGCAGTTTGGATATTGGCTGATGCAATCAATATTTGTCTTACATCCCGCAGTTTGAATATTGGCTGATGCAATCAATATTTGTCTTACATTCGCGACTTTGAATATTGGCTGATGCAATCAACATTGCATCCTGCATTTGTCTAAAGTGCATTTACGTACTATGTGATTAGAAATTTTTTGTAAAACTTAATATAAATATAAGGTTCTGATTTAGACAAATAGTATACAGTTCTACATTACTACTACGCTAGAAGAAGAAGAAATGGCCACCATTCCATCAACTATTGTCGTGTTCACCGAAGACAAAGTGAATTTTCCTTTAAAATGGGCGGTTGTTGTCATGAAACAATTATTTCAGTAAGTACTATTTTTTCTATAAATTTAATTGTTGCTGAGACATGGCTTTACTGTTTTGTAATTGTTATGATATTTCTCGTTATAATTAATACGAAACATTGCACTCTCGCCAATCTGTAGGTGGTTGGTTGGTTGACGTAGCGCGCGGTCTAAGACACCGCTCTACTTAAGATTGGGTTCTCGAAATGTCGCACTTGACACTACTTTTTTCTTTTTAGCTAGTGGTTACTTATACTACATACGTTTGATTTAGTAATTTCCTATTACTATTCAAATTCTGTTGTTCATATTCTGTATTATTCAAATGCTGTTATAATTTTCTCTTATTTACAGATATGGGGTTAATAAAATATCTGTTCGAGACGAAAAAATATTTATTGAACTCGCTTACACCCCGAATGCCCAACGATTAAAGAGTAAATTTGGAACTTTACCCGTAAGGTACATGCGGGTGAAGCTGGAAAACCCACAAGAATTCAAAATATTGGAAAATGTAGTGAAGCGCTATCGCTTCAACTTAATTGATGAGGATGCTTCCTCTATTCAAAAAATTGAAGGAGGCACCACCACCACCAATAAACGTAAATTGCTGTTAGCACCAGCATTTGACTTGGATGAAGGAGAGGAGACACTGGAGGAGGAGGAGACGCACGAGCATGACGGCGAAGCGGGAAGTAGCAGTAGTAGTGGTAGCAATAAAAAACAAAAACTTAGTGTAGATTAGCAATAAAACATATTTTAACATAATTGGTTTTTATTTATTCCCTTTACACACATATTATAATAGTAAATAAAGAAAACATTTTCCAATGTACAATTTAAATCATTATTTAAATGTCTTTGACAATGAAAAGATTTAAAAATTGATTTCATTTCATTTAATGACATACAGTTTTCAATATCATCATCTAAATTGTGAACATTGCAATTAAGAGATAATTTCTCCAACCATTCCTTTTTTTGGCTTCCTTTTACCATAATGACAACGTTCTCGTCTTGATCCCAGGAAATATTCGTTTTTATAAAGTTATGAATAAAATTGGTTAAATCTTCATAATTTACGTCATCCCATTGTCCATTTGACCACTCCAAACCATGAAAATTATTAGTTAACCAAGTCATATGCTTTTCAGTTTTAAATTTCATATGTTTCAAATCGAAGGGAAGCTTTACCATTGCATGTGCATATTGTCCATTAACTGTATTTAAAATAGAAATTTCCTTACAGAGAAAGTAAATGTTTCCATATTGAAAGCCTTGCAAATCAACGATAAACATTTTGATATCTCTTCACTCTAAACTGTATGAGACTAAACTGAAGAAAAATTTAAACTTTTTACTTATTTATGTCTTCTAATTGTTTACGGTATGCGCTCCACGAATGTTTTTGTTTACTGTTTTCAAGTACGCGAGATTCATATCCACAAGGTGCACATAAAGAATTACGTATAGGAGTTTCTCCGCCGCACTTTGTACATTTATATTTGTATCGGGTTGGAATAGGCATTTTTGAAAATATTACAAAAGTCTGACACGACCGGTTAAAGGTTCGTAGTTCACGTACTGTTCATGAAGAACTAAACAAAAAGCAGATGTGTTAATCGGTACATCTCCCATGGTTTCAAATTCTATTCTCGCATCTATAGTTCCATTTTTTATTTGCTCGTTTTGATAAGAACAGTCAATTACAAACAATGGAGCATCCGACTTGTACTTTGTCACATCAAGCAGAGGTTCAGATTTCTTATTATGAAAATAATATGACTGTTGAAATTTAGCATACATGTCATATGCTAGTGCATACTGATTCTTTGTAAAATCCAAATTTAAGTTTTCATAAGGGTAAGACTCGGAGTTTAAGTACAATTTAATATTTTTTAAATTGCAGTGATCAAACTTGCTGCCATCCATTCTTAAATTATTTTTTCTGTCGGTTTGAAAACCAAAAATAATAAATCTTGGTTTTTCCAAAAATGTAGACGATTTCAATACCCATGTAAAAGTTTGATTTGATTGTAGTGTGGGATAAGTAAACAATTCCCATCTTCTGTGCACTATTGGAATGGGATTATTTTTCTCAATTATATCTAGTATTTTTAATTTTTCATAATCAGACACCTTGTAATGAGGAAGTTTCCAAACGATTTTGGTTAGAACAATTTTTCCTTTTTCTGTGCCAGTAGATTCCATAGTTGCATTTAAATCATCACTTGATCGAATTAAAACGAGCTCCTGACGTAAATTGAATAGCGCCTTTTTGTAGTCTTCGGCAAACCCTAATATAGATGAAAGAGGCCAACACACATCAAATGTTCCCGATGCATCATCAAAAAAGTTATCTCTATCTACGGGATTCCATCCCGCATTCATTAAAGCTTTACTTTCATGAGGTGTTAGTGAAATATAAGATTTCATGGCGGTTGTTATTCCTGGGTTTTTTACTCTGTCAATTATCACGCCTCCAAGCTCATATCGAATTTCTTCAAAGAGAAATGCTATAAAGTTGTTAACTAACTTACATTTTGTAACATTTCCGGTTCCATCGTGGTTTTGAAGTTTCCCCTGAATCTGTAAGTAACTTTCTCCTGGTGCAGTTAGTAGTTCCTGCTGTTGGATTATTATTCTACATTCATCATTATATTTTAGTTCACCAGATGTATAAGATTGATAAGAATGAAATTCAACATTTGTAATTGAATTATCAAATGCAACCTTTTCATTGACGTTCAACAATCTATTCATGTTTTTTAAGTTTAAGACCAATCGAGGTTAGGAATTCTTTATTCTCCAACGTTAAGCCTTCTCGTCTCTTTTTATTACTAAAGTTTCTACTACATGATGGTTGATTTATACTTGAAGGAATTTTTCGAAGATAAGAATCACTATTGTTTAGTTCCATATAGGAAGTATTGAATCTAACTACCATAATTATTTTTCAGGAGCTTTCTTAAATGTAATGTTATCGTCATAACTTCTTTTCTGAAATTAACCGGTTCTCCATTCTGATCGATTATTTTTAACGTTATATTATGTATGACATGCGTATTAATGGGCAAATAGATAACATTCAAGGGACTCTCAAGTATTTTATATCCAGGTGGTTCTGTTGGGTAAAATGAATGTATAGTGTGAACTGAATTTCCATTGTTAAAAGAGTTTGTGGTAATGTTACAGTCTACTCGAATCATATTGACTCTCATAATATCTACAGGGAAATCCGAATAGTGTAATACGTTTGCTGATAATTTTCCTTTTTTAAATCCTAGCAATGGACCAATTGAATTCGGTTTTGAAAAATCTATGTCTTGATTACACTTAATCTCGCATTTCAATGTATTAAAATTTGCTTGTATCCGTAGAACAGTTTTATTTCCAGTTTCTTTCTGTTCTCTAGCAGAAAGAGCATTCCTTAGGTATTCGCTTATGTTGGTTAATTCATAACTTCCAACGGGAATCTCTATACATTCATCTTTACCATAATAAAATTTATTATTTTTCTCGTCTACATTAGGTATTGAATTATTAGCACTGAAATTAGTTAATCCAATTTCATAATATGCATTTTCATCTAAAAGTATAGGAGGATAGTAGTCTGCTGATAATTCAGATGTTTCTTCACCATTAAAACAAAAATAGTAAGACATCTTACTAGATTACTGGTTGAAATAAAACTAAATTGTTGTTATATTTATTCACTATTTATTAAAGTCAAAGTAACTCACAATGTTGTTGATTTTTTTGTAAGCTACCCAGTGAGTTCCTGGGCCTCTGTCTTCATCCAAATTAATTATTCCACTTTCCTTTTTGTGTATTCTATTGGGTAATTTGTCTCGCGAGAAAACACCACGAAAATAAGGTATTTTAGATTTATATTTTTCAATATCAATATTTGTTAGAGGTCTATTTGGTAATTTGGTGGGTCGTGGTGTTTTCATCGGCCTAAAAAAAGACCGAGACCTTTTTTATATGGTTTTAAGAATAATCCTTTTCCCATTGCGATGGCTTCCATTTTTTGATTGTGCCTTTGCGCCTCACTCAACTCCTGTTTTGCAGATTTTGCTTCATTAACAGCCTTTACAATACCCGCCGCACCTCCGCCCAAAGCACCAAGAGCACTGAGCCCAGCGAAAATTGGAATTAGGGGCAGTATGCCTCCGGTTTTTGGAATCTTTATTACTCGTCCAACTTTAATTTTGTTTTTTTGTTTCCTTGCAGTTTTTAATGCCACTGAAATTGCATCACCCACTGTTTTTGATTTACTTTTAGATAATTTTCTTTTAATGTGTTTTGCTACTTTAGTAAAACTTACGTTTCTCTTCCTTTTGGTAGAATTATTTTTCTTTATTCGCTTTTTAACTTTTTTGGTGGCTTTAACTTTCATTGTTGCTTCTAGATGAAAGACTGTTTTATTTCTAAAATGTTTTCAGCTTTTTATTATTCTCATCAGTATCGTCATCACTATCATCATCATCGTCATCATCAACTTTTCGCTTTCTCTTCAAGGTCTCTATATTATCGGTCATCTTGATTTTCTTTGTGCTTACATCATCATTATTATTGTCTAATTTACGTTTTCTAATCCTGGGCTGCAAATTACTTAACCTAATCTTTTTACCTATGTTTTCATTATTGCTACTACTGCTGCTACTACCGTTATATTTTCTTTTCAACGGTCTTTGAGCTTCTATCCGTTGATCATCAATATTATCCACCAGCATTACATTAACATCTTCAATTTTGTTCTTTTTTTCATATTTCCTCGTATTTTTAGTTCTATATTTCCGTTTCTTCTTTTGTGTTGAATTACTAGGAGTAGTAGTATTTAAATTAGTTTTTTGTTGTGAAACTTTATTTAAACACTTTTCAACACTTTGTTTTGCTTTAACTAATTCCTTTTCACATTGATTTAAGATTATCTTACAATGCTTTTGTTTTGATGACAGTCCCATACCTAATGTAACTTTTGTTTTCATTGCAGCAGCAACACCCAGAGCCGCCAATTTTTCCTTCCAATTGGAGTCTTTTGCTCGAAATCTCCTTAAAGCCTGCTTTGCTAAAATTTTATCAGCTTCATGTCTATATTTCAAGTTATCAGTTTGTGAGTAGCTGACATCGTGATCCTTGCACGCTGAATCAAGTCCATTTATACCCTTGTCCCCTCTTTGTAGACGCTCTTCTAATCGTGTATTAGGACCACAAAATTGGTAACCTGGTAAATGCAATTCGTGTGGTATTGCATATAACGTTTTATCTAAAATACCTTTTCCCGATTGGTAGTTCATCGTGATGGGTTTTCTATATAAGTGAACACAAGACAACAAAACTAGTCTAATATAGAAAATGTTAAACATGAAAGTTGTTAAACAAAAAATATCGCTGAATGTCGATAACGTTGATTTATTAAAAAATCCTGCCATAAAACATAGTATTTTATTTCCAATGACATTACGTTGTTTAGTGATTGGTCCATCAAATTGCGGAAAAACTAATGTTATTATGAATTTATTAGAACATGTAAATGGTTTAAAATTTGAAAACATATGCGTATATTCAAAAAGTCTCGATCAACCAAAATATATGTATTTAAAGGACTTATTAAAACCTATAAAAGGAATAGGATATTATGAATTTGCTAGCACTGAAGACATAATGGATCCAACCGATGCTCCATCAAATACGATATTTATATTTGATGATGTGGCCTGTGATAAACAAGATATTGTAAGAGATTATTTCAGCAGGGGTAGACATAATAATATTGATTGCTTTTATCTGTGTCAAACGTATGTGAAGATTCCGAAACATCTTTTGCGAGATAATTCAAATTCCTTTATTATTTTTAAACAGGATGATATTAATCTTAAGCATTTATATCAAGAACATGTTGGGACCGAGATGAGCTTTGAACAATTTAAACAAATGTGTTCTCTGTGTTGGACTCGACCATTTGGGTTTTTATCTATTTTTAAAGATTGTGAAATTGATAAGGGTAGATATAGGAAGGGGTTTGATCATTTCATTTATATATAACCAAATACCTGTTTCATATCCGATTAAACCCGTTCAATACCTGTTTCATACCTGTTCAATACCTGTTTCATACCTGTTTTGACCTGTTCAATACCTGTTTGAAATACCCAGTTTACAATGAAAGTTGACAAAAATGAAAAGGATTTGAAAAAGAGACTTATAATTAAACGGCAAATAATAAGGCATAAACTAAAATTGCTTAAGCAGGGAGAATTTATGCACGAGGATGCGCTGGATCCAATTACAAAGCATTTAAGAAACATAGAAAAGCAAATAACTGGTAAGGAGGATAAATCGAAAATAAAATCCGAAAAATACTTTGATCAAACAAAAGGCGTGCAAAAGGAAGAGGAACCTACTCTCTCGACTAGTGCTGCTGCTGCTGCTCACATTTCAGGAAATAAATCTTCAATTGATTTTCTGAATAACGAGGATGAAGAAATATTTGCAAGTGCTGGGGATGATGATAATACAGAAAAATATCAAATAGATGAAAATGAAGCATCTTTGGTACAGGAAATTTTATCTCCATCTACATCAAAAGAAGAACAAGAAAGTCATGAGTATTCAAGTGATATTGTAAACGAATATTTAGATCAGTACAAATGGTTGCCTAAAAAATATATTTCAGAAATGTTGATTGATAAAGAGGATCAATTTGACAACAAATATGGAATAAGATTCAATCCTACCACCGAATCTTTTAATATAGGTGATTCTAGAATATTTATCGACGACAATGATGTAATATTTAAAAACAAACGCTACAAAGGAACGCTCGGACTATATGAATTGTTATTTAAAAAAGCACCTTTCAAATATACTAAAGAGGATTTGGAGGCTTACAGAGAGATTATATTAAAAAGTAATGCATACAGACGTTACTATCAGGCTAATCAACAAGTGGATGGTAGTAGATTACCAAAATATAAATACATTATAGCACCTCTCATATCAGATGAACGCAAAGGATCACCATTACCAAAGAAGAGAAAATTTGGACAGGGGCTATTTAAAGAGGTGAATAGCAATAAAATTGATTATACCTATTGGGATGATCCTAATGAACTGGTTGATCGTTTACGTTTAATAATTGCATCTCAAGAAGCAGGTCATACAAACCATAGGAATGAAATTATTAGTATTATTGAGGAATTACGAGAGGCAGATATTATTGAGTAAATAGAAAAATGAAAACCAAAACATCAATCAAAAGACAAATTGTTAACGAAATTCATAAACCAGCAAGAATTAACTTTAACAGACGTCATGTTGTAATCAAATCACTTAATGATCTATTTCAAGCCGATTTGGTGGAAATGATTCCTTATGCAAAGGAAAATAATGGGTATAAATACATTTTAGTGGTTATTAATTGTTTTTCAAAATATGTGTGGGCATATCCTTTAAAAACGAAAACAGGTGAAGAAGTCTCAAAAAGTATAGAAAAAGTTTTTAAAAAGCAAGTTCCAAGGAATTTGCACACGGATATGGGTAAAGAATTTTTTAATAAGCATGTTAAAGAAGTCTTAAAAAAATATAATGTCAACCACTATAATACCTACAGCGAGAAAAAGGCCTCCATTGTTGAGAGAGTAAATAGAACATTGAAGAATTTAATGTGGAAGGAATTCAACTACCACGGACATTATAAATGGATTGATCTTTTACCAAGTATTGTGGAAACATACAACAATACTAAGCACAGAACAATTAAAATGAAACCGTCTGATGTGGGGAAACACAATGAAGAAATGCTTCTACGAACCGCATACAACATAATAAAAAGAGTTGACTTGAAAAATAAAAAGTTTGAAGTGGAAGATCATGTGCGAATTTCTAAAATTAGAGGAGTTTTCGATAAAAAGTATACAGCCAATTGGTCTACAGAAATTTTTACTATTGCAAAGGTATTACTTACGAATCCTATAACATACATATTGAAAGATCAAAACAATGAGGAAATTAAAGGTTGTTTTTACAGAGAACAATTACAGAAAGTTAAGTTTTCTGATGCGTATTTAGTAGAAAAAGTAATTAAAAGAAATAAAAATAAAGTTTTTGTTAAGTGGCTAGGTTTTGATTCTTCTCATAATAGTTGGATAAGTAAAAATAATGTATTGTAAATACTTTTATGAAATAAAACATTTTATAGATATACAGTTTTTTATTTCTTTATATATTCATTATTATACGTATACAAAACATTGAACATTATTAAAAAGTTTCACTTGTCTCTTTAAATCTTTTATAGATTTCAATTTCCTTCCTTGATAAATAATCTCCCTTTTCCTCAACAATCTTTTTAAACCATAATTTCCACAATACATTTCCTTGTCTTGCATCTTTGTTATTGGATAATAATTTTGATAGTTTCCAATTATATGTCCAACTGTTTCTCCATTAAGATTTTTTATTAAGGTTCCCAGCTGAAATGTTCCGTCTTCGAAATAAAATGCAGGATATTCCTTTAATTCTACTGCATTTTCAGATACTTCAAAAAGCAAAAAACTTCCATCCTCTTGAATAGGGATGTAATACACTTCAATAATTATAGTTCCATTATTCTGCTGTTCAGTACACTTACAAACACCAGCTATAAATACAACAGCTAATACAAATTTTACTAAATTCATTGTTAAACGTCTTATGTATTGGACTAACAAGAAGTTATTGAATGTGTAGACATCAGTCCGATAGAATATATACATTTTTACACACTTGCGCAATAACATTTAGTAAAGCTCATATTAGTTTGAAATTAGCATCCACTTGATCAAAATTAGATTCACAAGAGCAAAAGTTTATACAGTCACATCGAATTTTTTTTATAGTAATTTGTTCTTCCTCTTCCAAGAAACATAATATAAATTTACATAATCTCATAAAACAATTTCCCATTTTTTCAAATCAGACCCAACCATCTGTGTGACTATCAGTAAATGAGGAAGAAAGTAACATTCAATGAAAATTATATGAATCGAAATACCAATAAACAAACGTACCTACAAATTGCAGAAACTACCTGGTAATTACACCTGTCACATGTCACCTGTCACCTGTCACCTGTCACCTGTCACCTGTAATTAAGATACCTACTGGTGACACCTGAGGAATCATCCTTTGTCTTGTAAACCGCACCTTTGTTTCTTCTTGTGACACCTTCAATATACCTTCTGGTCATTGGAGATACTTCTTCAGGTGCGGAACTTAACCCTCCTACTATTGGTAAGACTCGGATGGACATGCCATCCTCGGTCCCAGGAACCCGCTAGCTATACTACTGTCATAATTTGACATCTCAAAAGAGTGAAAGGAAAAAGAGCGTCACACAGAACTGTTAATGAGTCCAGTGTGTCCCCAATGTAAAGGATGTTTTTCAAAGAACTCGCTGAGACGTCATTATAAGAAATGCGATAAGAATTGCAAATTGGGTGATAAAACTTTATCTATAAAATCATGGATTATTTATGGGCAAATTCACAAGATAGCAAATTACGTACTGAGAAATAAAATCTTTCCGAATTTAAGATTTTACAGTGTTTCCCACATTATAAGATTTGATGAATTGGCCACCGTTTATGGGAATAAACTGGTCGATAAATATAAAAGCTCACACCTGCACAAAATGATACTTTCCAAATTACGTCTCATTGGACGTTTACTATTGGAATTGAAAAACATTAATCAAGCTGTAACTGATGATGACATATGCTGACTTATGATGACATTACAAAGGCAATAAATAATCTCCCATTATACAGTTGTAAAACAATAAAGTATAAGTTACCGGCTACGAAACTTTGCTGAAAAAAGTGCAAAAATCCTAATCAACGAGTACATTGAAACAAATAATGAAGAAAAACACACAATAAGAATTTTTTTAAGTATTTTAGAAGAGGATTATGGCTGTACAATAAATAAAACAGTTTTGGAAAATCAATGGGATATTTAAGCCAAAATATCCCAGAAATCTTGCAACGCAGATTTGCGAAAATCTCTACCGGCAGTATTACAACGGCAGCTACCCTCTCGCTGCCTCCTGCTGAGCAATTCTCGGCAAAACTAGTAAAGTGGACTTCTAACAACTGCGCATGTAGTGCAGTCATCGCAAAACAATTGGGAGAGCAACTTCAAGCCAGGTATTCTGGGAACGGAATAAATGAACGATTCGTCAATAAAGCCAGCGGAGACTGGATCAACAATCCGCCGTCCTTCTGCTCAGGGTACGACTATATTAAGGCCATCCAACTGCGAGGCAATCTATTACCTACGAAAGGCATCCCATCTAACCCACCACATGAGAGAAAATGCAGGATGGGATGCGACCGTAACGAGTCGCTAAGCCATGTTTTACAAAATTGCCTAGCGTATTCAGCGGCACGACCAATTCGTTACGTGCATCAGAAACAATGCCGAGAAGAAAGGGTGGATTGTGGAAGTCGAGCCCAGATTCCGCTTAAACAACGGTGCTTTAAAGATACCCGATCTGATATTCAGGATGGGAAATCGAGCTATTGTGTCTGACATAGCGGTCACTTGGGAAGGCCCTTCTCCCTTGACTGTAACCGCACAGAACAAGCGTGCAATATATTCAGAGCCCATGTTTATTCAAGCCATGCAAAACCGATATCCCGGTACCATCATCAGCACGGCGCCCTTTATCGTCGGGGCTCGAGGCATCTGGTGTAGCGACAATTCACAATTATCTAATATTCTCGCGTTTACCAACCAGGAAGCCCGGAAATTAATAACAATGACGATTCAAGGCAGTATCTCTATATATCCCCACTTTATGAGTCAAGCTTAGAGACTGTATGTATATTCTATGTGCGTCATCAAGTCCCGCATTCAAAGTCCTGAACTTCCTGCATCCTGGCACGTTAGTGTTGTGGTGTCTTGGGTGTTTTTTAGTATACGTCTTGTCTTTTATATTATACATGTGTTTAATTTTAGGTGGCTGATTTCTTTGCCCTTACTATGGCAGATCACCTGATTCTGAAGTGGGACGGTGGGGGGGGTTCGTTGATCCTCTAGGCACGACATCAGCCTATACAGTGCGCTCACTCGGCCGAGGACGAAAGTGGATTCATGCTCATTACACAGTGTCTGTAAACAAATTATTGACCACTACGCCTAGCACGCGCCACTACGTTGGACCGCCCGAGGGTATATATATCTACGATTTTAATAAAAATTTAAATGGAGATAATAAATGTGGCTAGATATTTACTATTGCAAACAAAATTATGAAAATAATAAAATTATTTGTAGTTTATTTTATAGTCTCTACTCACCTTAATTAAATATTTCTATCAAGAAATATCCTTAAACATTGACTTTGAACTACCTTAATTTCCCTACAAAGTGACTAAACAATTACCCAGGTGACAGATTTTCCTGCAAATGAGGTTATATAACCTTAATGAAAAATTAACCATCAAAATCAACTGCCTTGTCGTAAATTTTATTTGAACTCTAATTTAGAAAATGCTAGTCTGAAAGACATGAATTCAAAATAAAACTAATTAACCCATATAGCCCTACTGTCCTTTTAACAGGACGGAGAAAATCTGCTTACTATCTATCTATTACAACTATTTGAAAACAGGTGGCACCACTCATACTTCAGCTTCACAGCATTGACAATCAGTCTGTGGTACGTGTTTGTTAAAACCGTGGAAGTTTAGTGTATAATTTACGTTTTTCTACCGGGCCATCGACCTGACAATTACAATGAATGATAGAAGGTAAGCTATAGTAGTTTTTAATGACAATAGGGGCTTTATTATGTCTTATTTGAATACAATATAAACCCATAAACGTCGTAAGTACCATAACCTCGCATTTTTGTCAAAATTATTACCAATATCGTAGAAAGAAAAACAGAGTCCTTTTAAAAGGACGGTACGTTTATCCACTACTAATATTGACTAAAGTATGTATCTTTTACAGGTACTGGAAAGAGCCGCTAACTTTTGCCCAGGTACTGGAAGAATTAGAGAAAGATGATTTAGATGATTTTTCGGAACAAATAGCAATTTTTGCACCAGTAAATGCTAATGAGGACTGCGACACTGATGAAGATTCAGGTGATGAAAACTTTGTAGGTGTAGAACGGTTTTAGAAAACAATTCAGGGGACTGGGATAGTGACGATGATAAACCTCTTTCAGCATTTGTAGAACGAAGACCAACATTTCTGAAAAATTTTGAGCATAAAGTTAGTGATTTAGAACAAACGACTTTCTCCAACTGGAAGATAGAATCATCTGTGAACAATAATTTTTCACCTGCTGCTACGTTTCAGTTGTTCTTTGACGAAGAAGTGGTAAATCAAATACTCAACTTTTCAAATATATTTGCCCGGCAAAAAAATCGTGCAGAAGATATTACCTCAGACGAGCTACTGTGTTTCATTGGAGTTCTTCTTTTTAGTGGCTATATTTCTGTTCCACGAAACCAAATTCTTTGGCAAAATAGGGGTGATACCAATAATAAACTGGTATGTGACGCTATATCGCATGATAGATTTCAATATATAATGAGTAATTTGCATTGCAATGATAATACTAAACTAAACAAAGCAGATAAATATTCGAAAATGAGGCCATTATTTGATATTCTAAACAACAAATTTTTTGAGTACGCCCCCGCTGAAGAAAATCACAGCACAGATGAGTCTATGATTCCTTATTTTGGGCGTCACAGTGGAAAACAATTCAATAAAGGTAAACCAATCTGGTGGGGTTACAAATTCTGGATCGGTGCTTTGCGTCTAGGTTATATTGTTTATTTATCGTTCAAACTGACGCTTCCAACTTCGGTATCGGAGCTGTTCTTTCCCAGAACTATGATGATGGTGAACATGTTATATGTTACGTAAGTCACTCCCTAACACGTCAGGAAAGGAATTTTAGCACGGTTGGGCGGGAGTTATTAGCGGTACTGTATGCAGTCGAGAAATTGAGACCGTATTTAGAGGGCTACAGGTTCACTGTTGTCACGGATCAACACAGTTTGATATGGTTAAATAATCTTCGGGAACCACGGGGCGTTTAGCACGTTGGGCCGTGCGATTACAACAATTCGATTTTAAGATCATCCATCGCAAGGGAAAAGACCATATCGTCCCCGATATATTATCCCGCTCAGTACCGGAAATCGATATCATTAATACCACCACTTCAGATACACCTTCTGATAAATAGTATCAAGAAATGTGTACCAAAATAAGCGAAAATCCCCTATAATACCCGCAGTGGCGTCAAGATGGTACTAGACTGTATAAATACGTATCCAATACATACCCCGATCTTCTTGGTGAACAAGACTGCTGGAAGGAAGTCGTTCCTAAACATATGCGTAAGCAAATTATTAATGATAATCACGACTCCTTGAAGGCTTGCCATGCAGGCATTTATAAAACATTCGAAAGGCTTAAATTCCGTTACTATTGGACTAAAATGAGAGCAGATGTCGCGCGATACATTCGAACGTGTATCATTTGCCTGAAACACCCGGTTTTATGAGTAAACATCCAGAAGTAGATAAACCTTGGCAGATGGTAAGTGTTGACCTATTTGGTCCGTTGCCACGTTCATCTCAAGGTTACAAATAGGTTTATGTGGTTACTGACACATTCAGTAAGTTTTCGCTTTTCTTCCCTCTTCGTGCAGCTACGGCGACAGCAATTTGTAAAGTTACCGAGGAGCAGGTATTTCTAGTGTTTGGTTGTGCTCAGTATTTGATTTGTGATAACGGGACTGTTTTTCGATCACATGCGTTTCAGAACATGTGCGAGCATTACAAAGTGGCTACCAGATTTACTCCCTATTACCATGCCCAGAGTAATCCGGTGGAAAGGGTTAACCAGGTGTTGAAGACTATGTTGTCCTGTTACATTGAGGATAATCATAAAATCTGGGATAAACTACTCCCAAAAGTAGGTTGTGCCATATGCTCCGCGGTACACGAGACTACGGGTTTAACGCCATTCTTTATTAACTTCGGTCGGGAGTATATCAGTTCTGGCGATCAAGATAATCAACCACTATTCTCTACCGATGATGCTAAAAAGGTAGCACCTTCGGTCACAGAATTTGAAAAGGTATCAGGATGTCCGGAAACGATTGGATGTAGCACATGCGCGTTCTAAACAAAGGTATGACCTTCGGCGACGTCCCATTTCATATGCTGTCGGTGATAAAGTTTACCGCAAAAACTATGTATTGTCTGATGCGAGTAAGTACTTTACGGCTAAACTAGCTCCTAAGTATATAGGTCCATTTAAGATAATTCGTAAGTTGTCTCCAGCTACGTATGAGTTGGTAGACGAAGGTAAGAAAAATAAAGGTATATGGCACATTAAAGACTTGAAAGCACATCCACCGGATGCTGGCGATCAAAGCGAGTCTGATTGAATTATAAATGGTTTTGAGTTTCATGATCATTGGATAAGCTGCTGTAGGTTAAGTGTTTAGTAATAAGTTTCGTTCGTTTTCTTTTTGTACTGACGAAATAGGGTCTAATTTAAGTTTTTTCTTGTGAATTAGGCATTTTGGCCAAGCGGGGATAGCTCCAGACTAAAACGGGAAAAATTCATATTATGGGCACATTATTAGGGTAATCTTGCACATCAGATTATCATTCTTGTGGATTATGAACAAATATCGTCGGTACTTACTCTGTTAAGTTGCAAGTGGTTAGCATTTTTATAAAAGCATATAGGTAGTAGGTAACATGTTTAAGATAGAAACCTATAATTGTACCCAAAAGGAGATTACGGGGTAACCTCCTGGGGGTAGAGGGGAAATTGTTACGGGTTATTTTATGGTGAGAACAAAACATAAAGAAAAAAAAAATAATTAATACTTCAGTGATAATCAAATTTATTTAGTAATTTAATAATGTACAAAATTTTAGATTTTATATATATATTTGATCATGTAATTTATTGTAGCTAACTGGAAATCGTCAATATTCCGCAGTTGAGAGTCGCCTAACACAGAAAAAGAAATTAAGGTACAACCTACATAAGCTTTAAACAAAATCAATTCCAATTCATGGCAATAGGCGAATTGGATTAATGTGCTACAAGTAAGTACCTACGCTACACATACCTTAAAGCGGCCGATATTTAATTTATTACGTGGCTTGCTGTTATCCGGCCTCATGTACCTCTGAAAATATTCAGAGCAGGGAATTGGTTCTCATTACTGTATCTCTGTTATTCCGTGTGCGAATTCGCGAATTCATAGGCAATAACCATGGTTCGTATTTTCTTTCTATGGCGATAAGCATTCTTTATCGACGCGACTAGCTGTTGGTAGCCGCTTCCTAGGTAGGCTTAATCTGAAGTTCGACATCATTGTGGTTATCGTAAATTCCTCTTAATTTTAACATGAAGTACTAGCCCAATTATCTATTAGGTTGGTTGTTATATCTGGGAGTCCAGAGTATCATCATAGTCTATATTTTTGTCGTCGAAAGGTCTTTCCATTTAATGTCAATATTAGTTACACATACCGAGTTGTTAGCAACCTAAGTTCGATCGCAAAAGTTGGATTTTTATATTAACTCTGGGAACTGCGCAAGTCTGACTGAAGGACCGTGCTAGATAGGGCAGATGGTACTGGGACGTGTAAGGTGTACGTTTTCCCAAACTTAGCCAATTTTGAGTGCCTTCTAAGTATTTAGGATTACGGGAAAACCGCACACGGTGTTGGTGTTTTGTGAATAGGATAACCCTACATCCTTCCATAATTGGGATTTAGATCACGTCTGGTACAGTCCACCTAGTAATTCAACTTGAGCCCGCTCAACAACCACAGGTAACTACAAGTTATACTTATGTATGTTTTACCATGAATCAGGTTGTGTAATCTAGGACTACTTATCCTTCCTTTTCCTTAATTTGGTAGTTATACTTGTTCCCTTTTGCAGGGATTTATCTATCGGGCTCGATAGGTATAGCAGATCTTATCTCTCGGAGTTTGTTCAGCAGCTGTTAGATTAATAGTGTTATCTATAGGGCCTTATGTAACTGGTGGTACTTTTCTGGCTTATCCTTTGTCTGGTTGAGGCTGTTCGCACCCTATTTGGCACGGAAGTCCTACTGGGTGATCTGGAAAGACTACGGTTGACGTCCTAGGAATTATTTTCTATCACGAGGCCAAACTACCGGAAGTTGGAGGGAGCGGCCATTGTGAGAACCGAACCCGCTTCACCAGCAGTTCAGACAGATAAGTCCCAAACCTGCGCATCTATCTTATAGTTGAATTTTGGAACAAGTGTCGAACTTGAATTAGTTCATAAATTATATTACATATTTATCATAAACTCAGGTCCACTACCTGTACACAACAATCCTTATAGATAGAGGGTGTTCGCCTATTTGCTATACTATTGCGTAATCTATTACTTGACTAAATATAATTCCGCTGCAAACTGAAGTGATCACTTCCGTAACATCGATGTCAATATGGTATATTTGTTCTAATTATTATCATTAGTTTATGTTCGATATCAGTAAAATATTATTCTTGTTTTATATCTAGGAGGGCACTAGCAACTCACTATCTAGAAATACTAGTCATTTCACCTAGATAGTACAGTTTGAGAGCACCGCCCTTATTGATTAAATTGCTAGTTATAGGTATTAGTTACAAATAACTTACTGTGGTTACTTTGATAACCTATGAACCACTCCTAGTGAGAGTTATTATATTCTATTTTAGTGAAATACATGGGTTTCTATTGTGAATATTGTTCTTTAATTACCCTTACACCAGCTTACGTACCCCACCCCCCACTGAGCTAGTCAGTGTCTTTTCGTCCATTTTTTTAATACTCATTGATTGAGGAAGAGGCACTTTAAATATTTTTTTGTTACATTCCCTTGCAGGAATTGTAGTAGAGAAATATAAATCCCGTTCCAAGAAGTTTTGACGCCCGCTGCGAAACTGGCAAATGGATTAACAGTAAACATACAGGGTATTGTTACTGTTTGGAATTTCCTATAAGTGGTATTCACTTTTCCGAAACAATTGTATATTTGCCAGATTTGACGTCCGATATTTTATTGGGCATGGACATCCTTGGTAAGAAGTTTACCATGGACATGTTGACCAACACACTGTAAATGACCAAGTAGTCTTTAGACAACAGCCGACACCATCATGTAGTCCTATTGGAGGACTAGAGATACAGTTGACAGATACCGCGGCAACTGATTTAAAAGATAGCATCCAAACGATAGAGTTAAAGGGAGAAACAGAATTTGTGTTGCCACCCAACTTGCCCGAACCTTCTGCCAGTGAGGATATCGAAGAACTAAGTGCAGTAGAAGGTGCACTTAGATGTTCTTGGTATCAACGCAAGAAGGTAGATGTTAAAAATAACCCAAAGACATTTCCGGATTACTGTGTACGTAATGACTGGTCGTATTGTTACTTTTCGAATTCTGAAGGCATGTCCAGACTCTGTGTGCCGAAACCGATGCGTGAAGCCGTTCTAGCAAAAGACCACAGTGACCTTACTATAGGACATTTAGGGGTAGCTAAGACAACAGCACGCATGGGACTCCGTTACTACTGGCCAGGAATGTTTCGGGAAATAGCAAAATTTGTAGAAAATTGTATGGAGTGTCACCAGAAACTATCCTTGCCCCCGACTTCCACAACTTCCAAGAACTTCCGATATCGAAAACCGAAACCCTCCATCAATCATCAATAGTAGAAACCTATCAGTATAAGCTTGGTAGGCCTCCTACCCAGTTGGTAGGCCCGCTAATGGAAACCGTATTCTGGCAGTTTTCCAAGACTGTGTTTCAAAAAGGGTTCAGTTAAGACCGTTGCGTAATGCAAAAGCACAAAGTATCGTTAAAGCACTTCAGAAAGAAGTTATCTGTCGTTTCGGCTGCCCCCGTAGGATTTTCAGTAATCGTGGCACCCAGTACGATAGTCGTCAGTTACGTCAACTTCTAAAGGACTTTGAGATACAGCTTAGTTGCATCACACAGTATACTTCACAGACCGATTTGATAAAAAGAACAAACCGTACTCTAAAAAAGAGTATGGCAAATTATTGTAGACCGAATTTGAATAACTGGTATGAGCATCTTCAGTCATTTCAATCACAGATTAGATTTCAACCGAGTCGCTAGTTTAAAGAAAGAATGCGATACAGGCCAAACCGAACCGACATGATTGCCCTTCTTTGTATTGTAGTGGTGTCAGTACGACTACCTGGAGAACCACCATCGCAACAACCATCGCTGCGAACACCCGCGCTCGATGCCGTCTTTGCTCGGCTAGAACAACAGGTGCGACGGCATGAAGTGCAGCGGAGAGCGAGGCTCCTACAACAGGCAACCCCGGGCAAATCACCCAACCCAGGAAAACCGCCGATAACCATGATTAGAAACCCCTCGATAAAAATTGCTCCCACCGTTTTGCAAGCCGTCCCGGAACGTTCCGGGGATCTAACATTCTGCGATTGGCTGTATGGCCATCGTAATCCGGCCACATAAGACGTCACCGCCTGAGAGCAGGTACGGGAACGGACCCATTGTGGGCCCAAACATGGACGGTTCCGGGCCCACTTTGTTACGTCGGAGGGCGTAACATTCCGGATGACCGTACCGGCCGAATAAACCCCTAGGGTTAAGGAGGGAGATTGTCCTCTCCACAAGAGACAGACATTTTTACTAAAAAAAAAACACCAATGTAGTATATAACCGGCAGTGTCCAGAGTAGGCAAATAAAGTTCTTAATATTAGCCAACCATTTTTATTTTTTGTTGTAGATGGTTATATATATATATATATATATATATATATATATATATATATATATATTTTTTTAGAGTTACAATGAACAGCCCGACGCTAGAGCTCTGCGACCAAGAACTTTTACAAGCTCTAGATGAGGCAATCGGAGACGAGATAGGTCCAGAGAATCAAGCCGCCCGCCGACCGCAACCGACGACCATTGTGTAAATACCGCTACCCGTCACCAAATCCCCTGCACCACGTTTCCTCAAGGCACCGGGAAGCTCCGCGTCTGGATGTCCCAGGGATTGGAACCCCTATAAAAAGGAAACGCTTATACACCTACCCATCGACCAATATATGCTATGCTGACGATGCGGTTTCCCAGCCCATGATAGGAGTACTTGTCAAAGGAAGCGGCGGTTGTTTTGCTCCCAATGTGGCTTATATGGGACTATGACGAGAGATTGCAATTGTCAGCAGACCCGTCTCCGTTTTCCAGCCAGTTCCTGCACCCGCAGTCAAGGGATTCAATGCTGCCTATCCCAAAAGCGGACCAGCAAACACAGACCCCCGGGACCGTGACCCACAGACGACAGTGGGCCCAAGGTAAATAAACACATCCACAATAAGATAAGGGATAGGTTTCGGAGAAAGAATTTTTGTTTCTTCTCATGGTTATTAATAAATTGTACAAAGTTGTACGTTCCCCTAATACATTTTTAGTCTTCCCGTCAAGGGACGCAACTTTTTTTAGTTTGGTTGAACAAAAATAATTTCTTTAGTTTTGGTAGGTTAAGGTTAATTAGGGGGAGTTAAAGAAAAAAAAATCTTTTAATTTTTTTTTCGAAGTATGAGGGGGTGTAACGAAGTTACTTTTTGTTCAGTAGTGATTTAAACAAGAATCATATATGAACCGTTTTATTTTAACACACCGTATATAAGTACATAAATATTTTTATGAACAACTTCAAATACAACATATCCAAATAATGCATTATGAGCAACATATCCAAATAATGCATTAATGTTTTCCGGTATAGTTTTACTATTATAGTACATTTGTTAGATAAGACTATAAACAATATACAGTTATTTTATTAAAACCAGCAGATATCCAAGAAATTCCAAACGCTGTTTTTACACCGCCCCCTTAGTTTTTGTTTCCAACAAAATATATGAATATTTTCGAGTTGTAGGTACCCTACAATATTTATTTATTGCTTATTTAATTTTATTTTAATAAACCTTGTAGTACATTCCGTTAAACTGACTTTTATTACCTAGATTTGAGAAACATTTGACCCTCTGGCATGTGTACTTGTACACCTTCTTCACTGCAGCTGCCCAGCCTTTACTCAAAAGCGAGTAGAGTCCGCGTGGACCATTCACCATATAAAACCAGTGGCACGTGGCGCTGGAGGCAAAAAAATAGATCGACCGATTACTTGAGAGTAATAACCGAGTCGTAATTTGACGTCTCAAAATAGTGAAGGGAAAAAGAGCGTCACAATAGGGGTAATAGCTTGCAAAATGTCAAATGACTGATAATTTGCATTAAAGAGGTGCGTGATATTAGTTATAAATCGTTATAAAGATATTAAAAATGTTGACTTTAGAAACGCGTTGCAATATATTATCCCTTTATATAAGAAATAACAAGAATGCGACATATGCTTTTTTGTATCCTCAAGGGATTTTACCAGCAAGAGACACATTTAAAAAATTTATAACAAATTTACGAATACTGACAGTGTAAAAAATAAAAAAGGATAATTCAAAATAATAATGAAGAGAGGGAATGGAACGTTTTATTATATTTTAATGAAAACCCGAATAGGTCAATAACTAACGCTGTACTGGAATTGCAATATTCGTGTGGGACCATTCGCAGAATATTAAAGAAACATAAAATGAAAGCCTTTAAAATCCTCCCTGTCCAAAAATTAAGTCCTGCAAAAATTCAGAGCAGATTAAATTATTACACTTTAATAATGTTAAGACGACTCCAAGGTAATCCGAATTTTTTAAAAGTGATATGGACAGATGAGTCAACTTTTACGACAGCTGGTGCTTTCAACCGCACAAACACCAGATTCTGGGCTTCAGAAAATCCGAACAAAATAGTGGAAATTAAAATTCAGGGTAGGCAGTCGATACACGTTAGGTGTGGTATTTTACAAAACCAGATAATTGGTCCTATTTTTTATAATGAAAATTTAACTGGCCAATTGTATAATTTGTTTTTTTTTTGCAAAACGAAATCTCACAGAGATTTCGATAAGCCAGGTTACCACCATATGTAATCTGGCAACAAGATGGTGCCCCTCCCCATAACACTATGGCTGTTACAAATTTTTTAAATCAAACATACGATAAATGGATTGGAAGGTCAGGGACCATAGAATGGCCAGCCACAACCTACTCTACAGATAGCCGTGCTTAGTGAAATCTGGCAATGTAGCCGGAAGACCGGCAGGTTTTATAGATCGAATGTTGGTTTAATGCCGTTATGTAAATAAAGCTAGTTTCAAATCGGTTTTTGGGATTAACACTCCAGTACCCGCGTGGGGTACCACAATACCCCAACCTCCCACTATCGGCCTATATTTGTGGTGAGGAGATTCAGGATTGACCACGGCCCCATGCTAATCCTTGCAGTCTAGCAGACAGTAGCAGACAGTCTAACGAGTTCGCTTGCGTGTGCGGTACTATTACAGTAGTGATTTTGCGGTATTTTCAACGTTTCAAACTGAGTTGGTGCATCTAAATACTCCACGCGACCTTCCAAGTTATATTTTCTTCTCGTGATATACTAAGACGACAGGTTAGTAAATAAACTTTGTTTGTATGTATTGGTCTGATATATTTTATTGTGATCTAAAATGTTAATATAACTTGAGTTATCTATTGTTTTTTTTGTTACAGAATGTTGATGCAAATTAATATATAGCTTCTTTTGTTATAGCATGGGTAGTAGAGACCCTGAATAGTGGTTGGAATGGTACGATGAAATAGAAAATGAAAAAACTGAAGTTTATGCAGATGATGACGACGATGATAGTGAGGTTGATGTAGTTGAAGAGAGCGAACACGACACAGATACAGAACAAGAAGCCAGATCGGATGAAGATCTTGATAATACAACTACATCGAATGAGATATACGAGTACAAGGGACTTCTGACATATCTAGAGAAAGATAAACAGACAAAGTGGGGCAAGCTACTCCGCCCAGCTCTCGAACTAAGGCTCATAATTTGGTGCTAAGGATTCCAGAACCAGTTGGTATTGCAAAAACTGCAAAAACACCACTTGACTGTTTTTCGACGTTTATAGACGACGACATGATAAACATAATTGTGAGGTGTACAAATATAAAAATAGAATATATAAAATCTAACTTTTAGCGTGATAGGGATGCTAGAGAAACAGATTATTGTGAAAAAAGAGCTTTTATAGGAAAATATGGCCGGGACAAAAAAATCAGGAAGAGAAAATATACTAGACCTATGGGCGTCGGATGGTACCGGATGTGATCACATATACCTAGCAATGAGCTACAATAGATTTAGATTTCTATATCGTTGCATTAGATTTGACAATATTCACGACCGGCATGCACGACGTGAATTTGACAAACTGGCGCCAATAAGAGATATATTTAAAGTATTTGTTAATCATTGTAAACAAACAATCTAACAATTAAAAGTATTTGTTAATCATTGTGACAAGACAATTGAAACTTGCGAAGATCTCCCTAAAGTTGTTACGCTCAAAATGTCTGACATTATTGCACAACTAGATGATATTGATCTATCATTTTGGACACATATACATGCACTTGATGTAATATCATTATTCTTAAAAAAAAAAAACGACGTGGATTTACAAAACGTGTAAATCCACGTTTGTTCCTAGTTCTTATCTAACTATTGACGAACAGCTTATCGGATTAAGAGGAAGATGTGCCTTCAGGCAATACTTGCCGTCAAAACCCGCCAAATATGGCATAAAGTTATTTGCGTTGGTAGATTTTAAAACAATGACTCTAAAAATCTCGAAATTTATCTCGGACAACAAAATGGTCCCTATGCACAGCGTAACTCACCCGCTGATGTTGTGAAAAGCATGATTGAACCAGTGAAAAACACTAATAGGAACATTACAATGGACAGATGGTTTACAAGCTGGTTTCCTTTGTGTCAAGACCTGCTGGCAAACAAACTTACCGTAATAGGAACCATTAAATCTAATAAAAGGGAAATTCCACCAGAGCTAGTGAATGTCAAAACAAGACCTCTTGCGAGCAGTGTTTTCGCATTTCAAAGTAAATGCACTACTGTATCATACGTCCCAAAAAAAAATCGAAATGTTTTGATAATGTCAACAATGCATCACGATGATGGTCTTGACAAAGTGACAGATAAACCAGATATTATCATGGACTATAATCGTACAAAGTATGGCGTCGATGTTGTTAATAAAATGTGTACTTCATATAACTTTTCTAGGAACAGCCGACGATGGCCCCTTACAGTCTTTTTTGACCTTCTAATTATAGGTGGCATCAATATGTTGAATCTATATGTAGCCAATACAAATTATGAGTCTATAGAAAGACGAACATTTTTGAAGACCCTGGCAAAAAATTTGTCAACTCCTTTGATGAAAAAGCGATTATATCTACATAAAATTCCTCCAAAGATAAAGACCCGAATCCGTTTGCATCTAGATATCAATAAAGACGCGTCCACATCTGTCGAAGAACTAGGAAGGGGGGCGATGTCACCTCTGCCCACGAAAGGACGACAAAAAAACTGCTATAGTATGCTTGAAGTGTCAAGGATGGGTTTGCAAGAAGCACCAGAAGATCATATGTCAGTCCTGCTCCAACGAAAATGAAAGAGATTGAAATGGATGAACATTTCCAATAGATTCTTAATACATTTAATTATTTCCGATTATTTTCATTATTTTTCGTTCATGTGATGATGTAGTCCACATTTGTACAAAGTTTAAAATATACGTTTTTCAAAATTTTTTTCATTGTTTTAGATTTTTTGTTCGCTTTTTAATAAATATAACTTTTTGGGACTATCTCTAATAAATATTTTATAATATCCATAAATTTTACAGAAAAAAGGGTTGTTGAATAATAGGGTTAGGTACCAAGATACCACACGCGACCGTTTGTGTTATAATAATCGTTTAAGCGAGTAATGGAGTGTTAAATTGTAGTGAAAAATTGTTATTACAAAGTTATTTTATGAGTTAAGTGTTTTAAATAGAGTGCAATATGTGCTGCGATACAAAACGTGATTCCTTCGAAAATACGGTAAGGTAAACGTAAACATAACCTCAATAATAAATACCGGGTGCATTTGGAACATTGTCATTTTAGCAACCAATTCCAATTGATACATTGTGATTTTGAATTAATTTGTTAATTGCCCTGCCTTTGACATTATCTTGAGTGCATACAGAATATTTGCTTTATTTTATCTTAAGTCAGATCGAAACTATTAAGTTACCTACGTAGAAGTAAATTTTAATTTAACAATGCCTAGTAGATGTTGTGTCCATGGTTGTACGAGCAACTATGATTCAAGTTTAAAGAACGTACAAAATAAACGAGGCATTACTATATTCAAATTTCCAAAAAATGAGGAAAGGAAATTAGCTTGGAAGAAAGCAATCCCGAGCGATGACTGGAAGCCATCTTCAAACACTGTTGTTTGTCAGTTACATTTTAAACCTGATGATATTATTAGGTATGATAAACATGTTCAACCTTATAGGACCTGGAATTTGCTTTTATTAAGTCACCCCCATTTGACGCAGGATGCCGTTCCCTGTATATTCCCTAATCTTCCAGCATATTTATCTAAAACTGTGAAACCACGTAGATCTGACCCACAACAAAGACGTGATACAATTCTGAAAAGATAAGAACATGAGATTGACTCTTTTCTAAAAAGCGACCTTATTAAAAACTTCAGTGATTTCAAAACTAATTATTCTAAAAGCATTAGTATGTTGGGATCGAACTTTAAAATTTGCGAAAATGAAATTCATTTTTTCACATTAAATTTTGACAATTTTATATCTATTAATACTTCAATAACTATACCTAAAAAACTTGGCGTAAAAGATTGTATATAAGGGACAGTCTCTACTCCCCCTGATTTAAAGTGGGTTGTCCCTTGCGACCTAAAAATTTCTAGATGGTCCCAGTTGACAAATTTATTATCAAGGTACAAAGAATCTAATGAAGATAGGTCAGAATTAGTTTAAGATAGTTTGAAAAAAGCCCTAAATATCTTAATTTAAGTGCAAGATAAAGTAATTCTACAAAACTCTGACAAGGCAAAAAATTTTGAAATGATCATAGATCAATTGAGGCAAATTATTTACCAAAAACCAAAATATTTATCTGAGACTATTGTAATAGAATTTATCTTATTTAGTCTCCTTCATGCTATGAATTAATTCGAGAATATTTAATACTGCCCCATAAACGATATTTACAGTCATTATTGTCTTCATTGCAGGTGTAAGCTAATTCCGTTCAAAGTAATAAAAATTATATTCTAAATATCAGTAAATCTTTAAGTTCGCTGGAAAAAGTTGTATTATTATATGTATGTATTATTATATTAATAGATGAAATTTATATTACTGCCAGATTAGATTAAGGGCATCAAATATTATTGGTTGGGCTGTTCATACAAATTCTTCTGATTTGGCTAAAACTATCCTTACTTTTATGATTTCCTCTGCATTCGGAAGTACAAAAGAGGTAGTGAAACTATTGCCCGTACAAAACATTAAGAAAACTGAAATAGCGGAAATAACAAAGCAAGTAATACCTTTGTACAGAGCTGTGGTTTTGAGGTTCTTTGTGTAATAACTGACAATCATTCAATCAACAGAGTTATGTTCAAAACATTGTCAAGGACAAATTCATTTCCAAATCCAACATATATGGAAAAAAATATTTTTGACATTTGATTGTGTTCACATTTTTAAAAACATTCGGAAGAATTGGCTTAATTTAAAAAATATTGAACAAACATTTGTGTTTTGTGATTGGGACGACGGGGAGACATTAAGATTTGCTAAATTTCAAAATATTACAAGACATATCATGCAGAACAAAATTTGCTCGTTAAACAGGCTTTGAAACTTACTTACAAATCACTTTACCCATCCGTTTTAGAAAGACGAAAAGTTAATTTGGCTGATAATATATTTCACCAGTACACAATTGCTTGCCTAAAATCTAAATCGATGTCTGATACTGGACAATTTACTGAAATCATAGGCAAATAGTGGGATATTGTCAATAACACTTCTCCATTTAAGGGAATACAAAAGAGAAATGAATTATGTACGCCTTTTTAAAGGCCCGGCTCTAATGACAACACTATCGACATTAAATTAGAGTTCTTGAAAAAATTTACTATATGGTTAGACAAGTGGCATAATTTGAAAGATTATAATGGTAAACTATCAAATGAAACTTATCAGGCTATGCGACAGTGTACTTTGTTTTAATAACATTGATTGATTATAGTTTTCAAACTTATTTGGATTTAAAATATATATTAGCATTAAAATTCAGTACGGACAGTTTAGAGAAACGATTCGGTTTATATAGATCTTTATCTGGATGCAATTATAATGTCTCATTTGATGATATCCTTGGCGCAGAGAAAAACTTAAGAGTTAAAAAGTTATTTAACAAAGTTAATGGGAAATTTTCTTTTTCCAAAATTCGCGAATATTTTGAAAGTGGTTACGATGATGATAATGTAACAAACAATAATTATGTAGATGGTGAGTTCCCAAAAGTTGATAATTTTATTTTTATATTAGAAACAAACTACCTCCAAACCTGTGACATAGATTATTCTGCAAAAGTATGTTTCTGGTTATGCTGCTCATTCAATTTCAAAAAAAGTTAAATGTGTAGATTGTATTTCCTTAGTTCGAGCTGAAAAGGGAACATTTATTAATGACGAATATTTCGATAATTTGCAGATAAATAACTTAATAAATAACTAATGTAACTTGAGTCCACGCACGGGTTCGCCTTAGTGGAATTTTGTTTATTCTGTCGTCCTATATATGTATATGTACACTCACATTGTTATAGTTACTTTCTATATGTATTGCTGTAAATTTTTTAAATTTTGAATTTTGAATAAACTTTATTATTATTATAAATGGTTTATCTATTGCTACTGACTCAGTAATGTTTATTTTTGTACACATGTGCTCAGTTTTACAATACATCATAAATGACTAGGTTTATGAATCTACATTTCTAAAATGTAATGATCAAAAAATTGTTTTATGTAAATTAACCGTGTTTAGTATCGAAAGGGATTTCTATTTTCAAGATTTTCTTGAAACATGTGTTTGTGGAAATAGTAACAAAACTATGTTAAATTCATTATGTTCGATTTTCGCGAACATTTGTTTAAATAATTACGTTAAAAATAAAAATAATGCATCAATTAGAATTGACCGCTAAAAGAAACGAAAACCTTTACAAGATTGCCAAAACAATACAATTAAAAATTTTAATGCAAAGAAGCTCGCGACTTCCAAACATATCTATTTTTTAGTATACATATATACTTCGGGCTTTATACTGTGGTACATACCTATTTAGGTATTTTTGTTAGCATAGTCGATATGTTACATCTTTGTTGTAGTGTGATATTATGTATTTGTTAATAAATTACAGTTTAGAAGTTACCAGTAAAGCTTAAATTGTCGATTTAAGGCCAAAATTAGAAAAATATTTAAGTGAATGTTATATTTTTTAAGGTGCCAACTATTGGGTTCTTAAACATACAGAAATCCAATTATTGGCACCTATGCCAATCACTAGTAACTCTATAGAAAAGTTATTTAACTATTCATTGGCACACCTAGAATATATTTTTTACGATCTTAGTCAGGAAATTATTTAAAAAAATTAAAGCAAATGTATTAAAAAATTACATTACCTAAAACTCTAAAAGTTATGTTCATTTAGTCTCCAGCTGTTTTTCCGTACAAGTTAATATTTTGAATAAAATCTAGGTACTTGCTTTGTAACGAATATTTTATATGAAGATATTTACAGCTTAACATTGTTTATAGATATCAACATGCCGAAAACCAAAGACAGAAGTAAATATTCAAAGAAATATAGTGAAGAGAATTTACAGAAAGCTTTAATAGATATAGAAAATGGGTTGCCAAAAAACAAGCGGCGACTAAATATGGTATTCCTAGGTCAACTTTACAATTTAGGATAAGCGAAAAATTTAAAAAAATTGAACCTGGCCCTAATACTTACCAATCTAAAGAAGAAGAAAAGTTAATAGTGAAGTGGATAATCGAATGTCAGAGAAAAGGATTTCCGAAAAGAAAATATGATATCCAAATGTCTGTGAAATCATTTTTAGATAAAAACCCTAGAGTAAATCCATTTAAAAATAATATACCTGGAGATCACTGGTACAAGTCTTTTTTAAAGAGACATCCTGAACTCAAAACGCGTATACCTGAAGCAGTAACCAACTCTAGTAGCAACGTTTCAGAAAGGGATATCAGGAACTGGTTTAAAAATATTAAAAATATAGAAGAATATTTGAAAGAAAAAGATTATTTTGACATACTAAAAGATCCAACAAGTTTTTAATGGAGACGAGTCTGGCTTTATGTTATGCCTAAAAAAAGTAAAGTTGTGGCACTACGTGGAAGTAAAAATGTGTATCAAATTGATCAGGGACTGGCAAAAGCAAACATGTCATGTTTACTTTTTCAGCATCTGGGCTTATGACTCCCCCGATGATAATTTATCCCTACAAAAGAATTCCATCTAACATAGTCAACAGCGTTCCTGAAGGTTGGGGTATTGGGACTAGTGATAGCAGATGGATGAAATCTGAGGTGTTTTATGAATATATTTCGAATATTTTCCATCCCTATCTGGTTAAGAAAAGTACAAAATTTCCTGTTATTTTATTTGTGGATTGTCACAAGACTCATCTTACATATGAATTGAGTAAATTATGCAGAGATCTCAAAATTTTACTAATATTTTTATACCCAAATGTTACCAGAATTCTACAGCCTGGGGATGTTTCTTGCTTCAAACCGTTGAAAAGTATATGGAAAAAAGCTATTTTACAATGGAGACGGGTAAATCCTTTCGTGCAATTAACTAACTTCACTTTGCACCAATTTTAGAAGAGGCTATAAGTCACTTAAAGACGACTTCTGTTAGTAATGGTTTTAGAGCTTGTGGGCTCTTTCCATGGAACGAAAATGCTATAAATTACTCCAAACGTCTTGGCAAACAAAATCAATTAGTAGATGTAGAACCAGATGTAGATGTGCCCTATAGTCAGGAAAAATATAAAATTACGTATGAAGAGTTTATTCAAGTTATTGCAAATGATAAAGTTAAAGAAATTAAAGAGGCATTAACAAAAGATAACAACAGAGCTTATAGTGAATATTTTGAACTTTTAATAAAAATATTTAACATATATAAACTGAATCAAGAAAACGTTACTGAAGTAAATGACATAAATCATTCTATAATTAGAATTGATGCCATAAACCTAACTATACCACAAGATAATGATGTAGATAATTCAATACAGGGTTATTCAGAACCTATTCATAATAAAATTGGGGATGTTCAACATACATGTAGAAATGTGGTAGTGCAAAAAAAAATTTTTTTGGGGGGTCTGAAAACTATTTAAAAATTTTTCATTGCACGCCGCTGGATACTGGTCCACTGTAATGGAGTGACCTTGGGACTGACAATGCAAACTAGCTAGCACGAAAAAAACCGGCGCACCCGGCGCAAAAAAGATTTGCAGCGTTTTTACTTTAAAATAAACTTAAAGATAGATAGGCGTTCCAGGTACAAAAAACTTGTTTACTGTTTTTTGTCGGAATGTGGTATATCCGATGTCGTTGAAGTACAGTTGCCCACCTACGTAGTCCTTTATAATGGTATAACTTTAAACATTGTTTACGGGAAATCCTAAGCCTTTTATTATAATTTTTTTTGGTGATATCGGTTTCTTATTTAAGGATGCACATATCCTCAATGTTTTAGAGATGAGTTCTGAATAACCCTGTATACTTGGAAACAGTACCTGAATACAGTGAGAAGGAGTTTGATCAAATGCCAGTAATCATCGCTAATGCAGATCAAATTTCTTTAAGAAATCCTAACGGTGAGTTACAATCTACGGAGGAAAACATAAATATGATGATATTGGAAAACCAACCCTCTACTTCTACCACAAGCTTTAATGAAATTTCCGAAAGTATTCTAAATGAAAATATTTGGCCTTTGAGACAAGTGAAGAAGAACACCGAACATATTTAAAAGAATATTTACTATGGCCAAAGACTCCTGAACGAAAGGGAAAGCGACAGAGTGAAAGATTACCGTATGTTATTACTTCAACTGGCTGGAAGAAAATTTATGAAGAAAAAGAGAAAGAAAAATTGGAAAAAGAAAGAATAAACCAAGAAAATAAAACAAAGAGAATTGCAAAAGCATTTACAAAAATTAAAAAACCAGATATAAAAGCTCAAAAAGTAAAAACAAATGATAAATTGAAATAAAAAGGAGTAACTAAAGATATAGAAGCTAATAAGGAAAATTCTGAATTAAATCCAGTACCAAGTAAAGTTCATATTACAAATTTATCTTTAACCTTTGACCCTGTTGACTGTCCTCCATTAAACAATAATGAAAAATTAACAGGCTCACCTCCAAAAAACAATAAAATACTTAATAAAGGATTATGCTTTTTGTGTGTACAAAATATGTCTCTATTAAAATTTGGTATACAATGCCAAAATTGTACAAGGGCATTTCACAAAAAAATTTAAGAAAAGAATGGCTGTAATAAGGAATATTTTGTGTGCAAAACATGTTCCAGTTGTAAATAAGTGACTTAATAAAAATGTTTTCATAATACTTTTTTGTCTTGTACTTGTCTGTTTTTCATTTACTATTGTTATTATTATTATTAAAATTTCGTATTTTTAAGTACATACCTAGGTACCTAGGCTAGGTAAGTGTTTTTTCGACTGCCATTCACTAGTAAACCATAAGTGCCAATAACTAGATATCAATTTCTATAAACATTGTTTATTTTAAGGTTTCAAAATATAAGTTTAGTAAATAATATTACTATTCTTAAACCTTAATGTTTATAGTTTTTAAAAATATAAATTACACCAACGTCCAATTGAAGTAAATAAGACAAACAATACCTCAAAAAATGGTTGGTGCTTACGGTGCCAATGATTGGGTCGATTACCCTACTTAATGTTAATGTAACAAGTTCAGTAAAATATTAAGTAAAAAAATTTTATTTATTGGGCAAGTAGAAATCCTGTCCTACTTATTTTTGTACAAGATTTGACAAACTCTTTTAAACCTCCGCTCTGCCACAGTCGAGTGCAAGCGAGAGCCTAACAGAGGTCGTCGATTATTACCGGTCTTCTTGACGAACGAATTGCGACGTTGCCTTTTTCTCAGCACGGGTATCTGTAGAGTAGGTTGTGGGCTAACAAACACTTTCGACCTTACTCCGCTAGATACATTCTTGTGGGTTTTTTTGAAAAATAAAATATATGCGGATACAATAAATAATTTAGAAAACTTACAAAATAAAATAATGGAACCAATTGAGAATTTAAATAATAATCCTGAAATGATAGAAAATTCTTTAATAAATCTACAGCGAAGATATCAACTTTCTTTTGAGCACCAGGGGCATCATTTTGAACAGTTCTTGTAGACCATGTAATGTAGTAGTTTAGTTATAATTGTTTTCTAAGAAAATTTAAACAGTTCTCCATTCAGAGGCAAGTTTTATTTTGTGAAGTTGTTTTATTACTTTTTAAACAAATATAACCTCAAAATAGTCCAGCGTATTTAATAAATACTTTGAGATTATCTGTAATGAAATAAAATTTAATTAATATCGTTATTATTGTGCTAACAGTAGTATTTGACGTGCATAATGCATAATGTCTCAAGACCCATGTAGTCTTTATATTAGTGAGATATTATATAGAATCAAGTTTACAGGACGAAACAATTAATGATGTACCAAATAGTAACGATATTTTACCTAATAGTGGCAATGTACCTAAAGAAGACGTTAGTGAAAGTGAAAGTGTTCTGCACGTTCTGCACAAAATAGTAATAATGTAGAATGTAATCTTTCTCATACTAAGTTTACAAAAAATAGTGGAACTGTAGTTAAAAATTTTATGTTAATTAATAACTCTGCAGAAAGTTCAGACTCAGGTGTGGAAAACCAAATAAATAAAACAATAGTAACGTCTTCAGGGCGTCTTTCAAAACCTAAACGTTTCTGAGACTGAATTTTTGAAAAGCTAAAATGTAATGTAATATGTAAAACAACCTAAGAAGGGGGATGTAGGATAGACAACCAAAATGATAGAATAGATAGACGCACTTCAGTCAGTACTATGACTAGTTTGCAATGTGGTAATCCTGGTCGTAATGTGACTGCAAAAATATATAGAAATAAATAATTACAAAGTAGTGATCTGAAGATTTTAATTAAACAAAATACAATAACAATACAATGGGTCACAAATTGACCCATTGGTCGATTTATGACCCATGCCATAGTCCGCGTCGGTTGCCACGACTTTTGTGGTAGAAGTGTTAATCTCTTAAATACTTGAAGTTGAGTACACGGCTTCAGTTTGTATACCTCTACTGTGATAAGTTTAGCTACAACGTAAAAATGAGCCGTCAGTTGACCTCTTTTTCACTAATAAAGAGAACGCCCTCCGATGATGAAGAAACAGATGATGAGCTGGCTGCTCAAAAATATTCAATGGGCTAATGAAACTGTGGAGAACATCATAGTGCTGGATGGGTCTTTCTCCGCACTGAAACTGCCATACCTTCACCAGGGCCATCATCACGGCTACGACAGAAGAAGAGACGGTCAACGGGACCAACATCTGCACCACAACCCACGAAGAAGGTAAGAGCTATGAGCCCTGTCGCTTCAAGTAGCGGTCTGGCAGCAGGCCGCGCCGTCCAGGATGGTATCCAGAATGGTTAGAACAGCCATTCTAGTTATTACAGGTGTGGGGCAAGACTAACTGGAGGGTTCCCTAAGTGAGGTTGTAGTTAAAGGCCGCGCCGTCCAGGATGGTGTCCCGGACTTTAAACAGCCATTCTAGTTATTACAGGTGTGGGGCAAGACTAACTGGAGGGCTCCCTTAAGTGAGGTTGATAGAGGCTAAATTAGTTAAGTGTTATTTTTAAGATCAGACTGCATTAGTTTTAGTGGAGTGATAGAGACAGTGTTCAATTTTAAGAATATTTGTAAAAATTAGTTTTAAGAAAATGTGAATATATTTTAATACATGTGTCACATGCATTTTGCTTATTATTTATTTTTCTAGCTTTCAGGTCTTACTAACGAAATATTAAATACATAAAAATATAAATGATAGTTTTAAATTTCAAAAATACGTTCAAACGAAAATAAGCTAATCTAGACTGTATTATGAATATATACGCAGAATTAAATTATCTGTAGTATAAAGCGAAAGTTTAACCAACTATAGAGTAATAAAAAATAATTTTTTATACATTAATTGCTGCAATATAAACAGTTCTCTGTTTATTAGACACCTGGTTTCAGAAAATCTTTGTAGCCTTTATAAAATTCTTCAATATTTATTTCACATAAAAATCTTATTCTCATTTTCTTTGGTGTAATATTCTCGGGATGGAGTTAAAGCCATCCCGTCATTAGTTGGGAGACTCACCTTGCAGTCGAATTTTAATCCAAAAACTAACTGTACTATACTTTAAGAATTCTCAAAAGCATAATATATTTTAAAATTACTTATCGCTAATAACTTAATACATATATTAACTATTGACTATACTATTGGGTCACCATTGTAGGGGGTCTCGATTCTGTTTATTTCTAATCAATTGTTCATCATGCTTCAGACACCAACTCATTACAATATACATGTTAGATGAAGACTCAGCCCTTGCCAACAGGAACTCACTTAAGATAAAAATAGATTAAGGGTGTCGCAATAATGGACTTTAGCCATAACATTACAATACCTCCCTCACTGAGATTTAATTAACAGACACATATGTTTGTCAACCTTTGCTCTTAAGATAATGGTATTTTTCCTAAATTACTTAAAACCATTAAAAGCATCCTTTATGGGAAGTTGCCGCTGATTTGTTTATTATAGTACGAGTCATTAGAAGACTCTAGAACTTTGTCCCCTTTATATTTCGTCACATACACAGACGGCACCTTTCTTATAAATACCCCTGTAATCTTAAGAAGGGCGTCACTTAGCGTTTAGAATTAGTCAGAGTCACTCGACGTTAGAATCATTGTTATTCGTTTATAAGAATTATATTAGTATTTGTAATTATATTTGACATCAGTAAATAAAGTGTTTTTAAAAATATAAAATTGGCATTCAACATATAAAATACATATCCGGTCTGCTCACATAAAAACTCTGCTTTATCTAAACATTCTCGACAAACATTGTTCCAATAATGTGCCCTTTACTTGATTGCAAACTAGACATCTTTGTTTCGTGGAATCATTTTTGTCGGAACATATGCCACAAACGTCCCTGTAGACACCGAAGTTTGTTTGTTTTAACATACACCAACACTTGACACACCTGATTTCACCGCTTCACAGCGGTGAAGCAAGGTTTCTCTGTTGACATTAATTTTACGCGATTCAATTTTCTACACCAAGTAGAGACCCGTAATACAATTGAACTCCTCTTAGTGCCAAGTTCTCCAACAATTATGGCACACTCTTGCCTCATCTCGTCTAAATGGGAACGCGGCAACCTTTACTTTATTATCATGCCTTTGGAAAAGGCATCGTTTCTATAACTAACAATCCGACAGATATTTCGATCGTTTTATACAAAGAGGTGGGTTGATTGGAAAGAATTATTGCCCAACCAGTTAAGTTAGTGTCATGTAAATAGGGTAACTTGTTTTGAAACAGGTCTTTCTCCCTGCCTCTTTTTTATTATTCGCTAATTTTTCCTCTTTATAACGAAAAAAGATTCTATTTGTTCTATTTGCTCAAATAACCGAGAAAATATAAAAACCTTTTCTTACAAATTTTACCATTTTCACTTGTACCGCCGAAACGGTGCGTCTGACGGAAAACTTTATTTGAACTTTTTGTCTACTGTCTACTATAACGTAAATTATTTTCGGAATTTTTGCAAGATTACTTTTGTTTTTACTTTTTTAAATTATTACTTACAAAACCTAAAATGTGGTTATGTATCGTAACTTCATCAATCCCTTCATTTTACTCAAATCTGTTATGGGTTCATAAATGAGCCGTCTAAATGCAAACCCGCCAAGTGCAAAAATAAAAATAATTGAGATAGCACCGCCATCTGATGTAGAATGTTAATATCTATCCTCTGTTATTGCTTATTATCTCAAAAAAACCCACTATTTGAATTAGTATTCTCAATCAAAAAATGAGTTTACTTTCAACCCATCGCCAAGTGCAGACTTGTTTACCTGCAAAAACAGCCAAGTGTTGATGACCAATAGGAGAACCTTATTTTTGTCGCGTGATCATGTGTCTTGATTCGCGCGCTATTGATGTGTGTATTCCCAGAATTGTATCAGTTGTTATTACTTCTTATTGCTGTGAATTAAGGTAAACAGGGTGTTTAGCGTTATTAATATTGTTGTGGATTAAAAGCGTACATAATTCAGTGATGAGTGAAATTAAGATTACAAAAACTCTTCCAGACCATAGTCGAAAAAGGGTAGTACAATTAGACAAACATAAACGTGCTATTTCTAAGCAGAAAAGGTAAGTTTGTTGTAGCTATTACAAGCAAAATATACTAATTTTTGTACTTAACAATAATTGAAGATATTCTGCAAAGTCCTTACCTCAATATCCAACTTACAATCATAAAGGCGGAAGTATTAAATGCAAAACTTATATGGGAGACATTAAACGGTTCCATGAATTATTTTATAAAAACAAAGATAAAATAGCACAAGACACGTTAATTTCCAAGTGCTGTTTTGCATTAAGACCAAAAATATCACGTTTGGCAATAAATGCAAAGGGTAAAAAGATACTCACTATAGTCTATCATGTGTTAAAGAACAACGAAATGGTTCGAGTGTGTAGAAATGCATTCCTTGGTATATTAAACTTAAAAAAAGAAAGAGTACAAAGGGTTGTAAAACAAAGCGAAAACATTCCAAAGGAAAATAGAGGTGGCGATAAAGTTGGCTTAAAGAATGAAGAAAAAAAGCTAGCAATTTCTCAATTCATAGAAAGTTTAAAATGTACAGAGTCCTATTATTGCAGGAGTCGCACCAATGCAAGAATTTACCTAAGCTGCACTTTGAATATTAGAAAATTGTATAAACTATACAATACATCTGTAGAAGATCATCTTAAAATTAAAGAATCCTATTTTACAAAATACGTAAACAGGAACTACAATATTGGATTTGGAACTCCACAGACCGATGTTTGTTCTGTTTGTTTAAACTTTAAAGAGGAAATAAAGAAAGAGAAAGAAGAAGCTTTAAGAACAAACTTAATAACAAAACAAAGAATTCATAAACTTAAAGCCAATGCCTTTTTTGAATTGCTTAAGGAAGAAAAAGATAATGTGGTAAATTATTCCTTCGACTGCCAGAAAAATTTAGCCTTGCCCCGTTTACCAGATTCTTCGGCATATTTTTCTCAGCAGTATAATCTGTATAATTTTACAATTGTAAAAGGTTCTTCGAAATCGCAGTTACGTTCCTACAATGTGACATCATACCTGTGGACAGATGTGGATCTTCCAAAAAACTCAAGTATAATAGCCTCAGCCTTGTTTGACTTTTTAAGAAAAGAAGACATTCCTCCATCTAAAGATACAATTCGTTTGTTCGCCGATGGCTGCGGCGGACAAAACAGAAATTCGATTGTTTTAACGTTGCTTTCATTGTGGCTTGTAAAATATGCCCCGGCGTATGTAAGAAAAATTGAGTTTGTCTTTCCTATAGTGGGCGACTCTTTCATGCCTCCTGACCGGGTTTTTGGTTTAATTGAAAGTGAAATTAAAAAAATACAACTATATGTGAACCACAAGGGTACTACAGCATTATAAAACAACATTCAACAATAAAAGTTTTGGCAAGGAAGGATGTAAATCCATTTTGAAAAACAACTTAATTTATTCCGCATTGTGTGGTTGAGTACTGTCTTGAAATGACTCAACTAAAGTGAACATTATCATTTTAAATGAATAGCCCCATCTTCAAATCAGTTCTAAAATAAAACCTGTTCACTTTGATCGGTTGTACAGGTGGGCAATTGGTGAGGGGTGTGAAATGGATGGGGGTAAGATTGTGAGGGGCTCATGGTGGGGGTGTGAAAAGTGGTGGGGGTTCACATTTTGTGGTCTAGAACTGTCATTTATCTCCAACTTAAGTATAAGTAACGTGAATGGCATTAAAATGACGCCTTCCTTCGATTACCTAAATCTTTGTTTCAAATATTAATTACGTACTATTAGTAAAGCATGAAAGAAAATAAGAAAACTAATAAAAAATAGTTTAAACAAAATATGATTTATTTGTATCTTCTACAAAAATATTAGCACATTTTTACTATAAAGAGCCAAATTATAATTTGGTAGAAAGTCCACTAAGAATGTGTCAAATTTTATATAATTTATGATAAAAGAAGCTTCTATAAAATCCACAAAATTCTTCAGTTTCGCAAACTTTCAGAATGATTCTAGAAAAAATTCCATAACGTATTTTACTAATATAAAAACCGCAACCAACCATGGTACCATATAAGCTGACAAAATGCATTGTTTCATATAGACACTTATGACGGTTTCTTGTCACTTTGTTACTAGTCAACTATTATAGTAGTATTAATTTACTTGTGCAAATTATTCATAATTAAAATAGTTCGTTTTAGTATTAAAGAAAAAACTGACATGTACGAACAAATTATAATAAAGGTCCAAATATGAATATTATAGTCAATATTCTTATTATCATATTATCCTGAAAATTCAACTACACAAATTGCAAGAGAATGTGGAATTATGCAACAAGCAGTTTAAAAAATTTTTAAAAACAGGAATATCGCCCCTACAAGTTTCATATAGTTCAACATTTACAAGAAACAAATTATGAAAGCAGATTAAACGGCAATGGTGTTGGATCTATCTAAACGTAAAACTGGTTGCCTAAACTAATGTTTACCATTAGTACTTTCTATTTAATTACCGCAACCGCCTCCCACTAATATTGGTGGGGAGTTTTCTTACTCTTTTCCTCTTAGGAGTAGTATCTGTTGGTACTTTGTATAGTCAGGATTTACTTAGTTATACATTGTACAATTAGCCATTATTATACGAGACTAACAGTGAAATATATTATCGCCTAATCAACTCTGAATATTATTAATACAAAAACAATACATGCATTATAATTGGAAACAAGTCACCCAGCCTTACCAAGTTAACAAAGCGGTTTAGTCCACTACACAGGAGATACAAGCGACTACCCAACATTTTTGGACCTTCGAGCCAGGGATACATTTGAACCTTCAACCAGAATACTCAGGTCAATTCAGCGAAATACAACATTGTACAAAAAACAGCACCATTGGTAATTCAAGCCGAAATACATAATCAGTGGTCCTTCAAGTCAAAACACAGAAATTCATTCGTCAAATACAACTCCAGGTTAAGAAAACACACACAGGCAACGCTAGCAAAATACACTAAACGAAACTATTTGGCACTATTTGAAGAACTACCCTCAAAACGACTATATACAACAGAGGAGTTGAATGGCTATAATAATGCAGCCATTTTACCATATCCTCTTACATTGTATTTAGAGTCTATAGGCAATACAATTGATGGCAAGCAAATAATAACGCCAGTTATCGAAGAATTGCAGAAGATGAGCTTGCTGTATACTGTATTTGTCATTCTTTATTTTATAACTTATTAATAGTCAGTTTAATAACATCACGCAGATGTCTACAGATGCTGAAATTAACTTATTAATATTTAAACGCGGCCAATTAAAGGCTCAAATAACTAGATTCAGTAATTTTGTATCAAAAATCGACGACTCATTTGATCCAGTTGAACTGGAAATGCGTCTTTTGAATGTTAATAAACTTTTACCGCGTATGAAGAATTGCAATAGAAATTTTATCGGAATGCGAAGCCGTCGAAAATGAACGCGAACAATTTGAAAGTTCTTTTTACAAAATAGCCCAAGCAAAACAATTTTTATCGAATATATAGACTGAGGTAAAATTACCGAAAATAAACTTGCCAGACTTTTACGGTTTTTATAACCAATGGATGACATTTTTTGATTCATATTCACTTCTTTAATGCATAATAATGCACAGTTATCCAATATTCATAAATTTTATTATTTGATATCATGCCTCAAAGGAGAGGCTGGCTGTTCAATGAATACAGTCAATTGAAATCTCAAATAATAATTATGAAGTAGCTTGGAATATGCTTAAAGAACGGTACGAAAATAACAAACTAATTGTACACACTCATGTCAAGCAATTTTCGGCCTCTTTCCAATAAGAGAAGAATCTCATATGGCACTCAGAAAATTACTAGATATTTTTAATGAAAATCTCAGATCATTAACGGTTTTAGGTTAACCCACAGAAAATTGGGACACTTTGTTAATCTATATTCTAACTTTATTTAGATCCTAGACAAATTTAGATTCTACTACGAAACGAGAGTGGGAAGAATGAGTTAGTGATAACGAATTTCCGAAAATAACGGACTCGACTGATTTCTTGGCAAAACGTTCTCATTAGTTAGAAACAATAGACAATAAAAGCAGAACACAGAAATTCGAAAAATTTAATTTAAATACAAATCGAGATCAAAAAAGCTTTGCGATAATAACAAAAAAACTATCATGCAGTTTTTGTAAAGAAAATCATTTCAATAATTTTTGTGAAAAATTCAAAAATGTCTGTTCAAAATCGTTATACTGAAGTAAACAACAACAAACTCTGTTCTAACTGTCTTAGGCCTAATCATTTAAAAGCACAGTATAATTCGGGTAGCTGCAAACATTGCAATAAAAAACATCATTCTTTGTTACATTTCAGTAGTGCCAAAATATTTCAAATCATAATAATAATAATTCTGAAAATAATATTCAAACACGTGAAGAACCTGTTACAGAAAATGACCTTGTTGTTGTCAACTCACATTGTTCGCAGCTATCACCGCACAGATGTTTGCAACCGCTACAAAAAGGCTCCCCTAAACCAATGCGAATTATTCGCAACGGATTCGTGACGGAAGATTCGCAGCGAAATTCGTGGCGGAATCCGTAGAGAACCTCACAGCAAAGCGAATGTAATCGCTCATATTCGTCATATTTTCAGTATCGAAATGGTTGATTGCTATTGCTGAAAACGAAACCCAAACAATTTGTACTTGTACTTACGTACTTACCTATCATACACAAAATATGTATACATCATCGGATCAAGGAGAGGCCCTTGTGTTGCTTGTATTGGAAGAAGACAATTTAAGGTAAAATTATTATTATTACTTAAAAATAAATATGTTGATCATATTATGTATCTCATCTTAGGAAGAAAAGAAAATGGGTTCACGATATTAATCAAGAAAGACGACAATATGGGGAATTTCATACATTAATGCAGCAATTACGAAAAGACGAGAATCGATGAACTTTTTTCGAATATTTTTGTAATCGTCATGAGAAAGGTCGTATAATATAGGATACTTTCGCGCTAATTCATTAATTTTTTTTCCATTTTATTAATTATTTTCATATTTAAGACACTGCGAAACTACTACTGATCCGAGAAAAAATGCAGCCAATTGCGAACTAAAATTCCGTGCGAATACATACGCAGACAATTCGAAGTCTAACGCCATGTGCCAGGTGACGCGGGTGCTGCGATGGGTGCGGTGCGGTGCGTGCGTTGCGAGGAACGTTTATAGTAAAACAATAAGAGTTTAAGAAGCCAGTCCAGCGTATACACGTGGCACGATAAATTCGCACGCAACTAGATTGCCACATCGTATGCATTGCTTTTAATTAAAACTTGTTTTATTTTCTTTCAGCGCAGTTCTCGTCCGATATTTGCAATGGAAGCGTTGATTTATGAAGTGCAAAAAAGAAATGTTTTGTGGAATAAAAGAAATTCACGTTACAAGGATCGGTTAATTGTTGATATATAATGGGATGCTGTAGCGCACAAGACGGGATTTCCAAGTAAGTATTTGCCTATTTAATTCTCAATCAATTTTTTATTAGATTTTAAACGAAAATATTACATACCCGTATATTTAAATTTTGTTTAACCAAAAGTATTGGCAAAATGTGTCTCGCAAATTTTCTGCTTCCCTTGGCGGACGATTATGGGATCTTGAAATACGTAAATTATGATTATTACCACTATGGTTGCTATCCATGGTACCTTGTAAGCCGTTGGCAAATGGGTCTAACTCCATGTCGATTATAGCTTTGTGTTCCGTCTTTACCATAGTAAATTCGTTTTATCATAAAAATAAATTTAAACTCTCATTTTTCCCTAATAAAATAATTAATATGCAACACACATTTCATACCCTTTCCCACCTAACTTCCTAAAAGCACATGCGCCGATGCCGACAGTGTGGAAGAAGGGATTGAGAGAAAAAAAGACTCTTAAGAAAACTCTCGTGTGTGAAGAATCGTATCGTATCACACGCACATCTCATTTTTCTATAAACCTCTTAAATTTCTCATTCTCGACATAAATATTCGTTTACGCGAGTTACAAGTGTGCCGGCTGGTTAACGTAACAACAACAATCTCGAACGTGGAAACAGCGACGCAGAATTGCAACCCAACACGCCGCGTGTACCATCAGCGAAGCCAGGGATCCCAGCGACCTATGTAAGTGTGCTATACCTATTTACCCATAATACAGTCCACTAATATCTGCGCACACATCACTTTGTGTAAAATACAAATTGCTTTTACAATATGAACTGTATTTTCTACGTTTGTCTCTATTAATTTCAATAAAATTCTAAATTGAGTAAACTATTCCAAAGGCAGACTAATTCTCGCTAGTGATAAACGGTAATTATAATATGAGGCAGCTTTATTATTGTGAAGTCGTCTTCTAGTATAGGGTCTCAATAGATAGGTTCTTAATGGGAACGCTTTATCTCCTATGAACACATTGGGAGTTTTTTTTCAGAGTTAGGTAACTGCTTATCTCTAGGTAGAAGTACAGTGTCATTTTCAATGTTTCGATAAATTGCTGAATTAGAAAATACTCCTGCGTCGCTATCTTTTCCATACGCACCCACATCAATCATTAAAAATCGATAATTTACATCCACAATTGCCATTAGTACTATTGAAAAATAGTTCTTGTAATTGTAAAACATGCTACCTCATTTGGCTGGACACTTAAGTCTTATATTTTCCGTCGATACTGCCTAAACAGTTAGGAAAGTTCCACTTATTGAAATATTGTGCTGCGAAATTTGCAAAATCTCTGACGGTAGGTATGCACGGTTGCAAATTTCTATAACTATAGACGCAACTGATGATTTCGATATTCTAAATGTAAAGGCAATTTGCCTAAATGCGATTTCAGTAGATAGGTACCTAAAACAAAACAAAACCTAATTATTGACACAACATTTTCTATTTTAGATGAAGAAGCTAAAAGTAAATGCAGAAATTTACGCGATCAGATCGCAAAACAATTGAAGAAAGTGAAATGAAGATGAAGAGCAATTCACGGGAAAATGACAGTATTTTGCCAATCTACAGTTTCTGAGGTGCATAGTAGCCTCTAGGAGTACGGAAGGAAATGTACCTTACAGTGAAGTTTTGGAAGATTTGCAGACCTCGTTGGTTGACAATGAAGATATTGAGAGCCTGTATCTTAATCAAGAAATTTGTTGCCTTCGTCCAATAAAACACTTTCTCGTTCAAAGAGAAAGACAGTACGCGAAGACAATATGGATGTAGAAGAGAAGTTATTAAATTTAGAGGCTAAAAAGCTTGCTCTGCTTGAGACACTGCTCTGCTTGTTTTTAAAGTCACTACTGCCTTTTTTCAAAAAATGGGTCCGTTGCAGCAACTGCGGGTAAGAACCAAATTCCAAGATATTAATCCAATAAATGTCATCGCAGTCTACCAGTTTCCGCCCTTGCAATACATATTTCCCTTTTCGTCCATCGACTGCTATGTCATCAGTGCCTTCGTCAGCATATTCGAATATGTCTTCGCCTGCTTCACCTGCTGACGTTGTATATTCCTCAAGTAATTTCAGTAATCCTATGTTATCCAAATACTGAATTTACTGAAGGAAATTTCAATTAGTTGACATTAATGTTTTAAAATTTCCTTACCATGTATTATTTACTGCCCTATGAATTATTTTTGGAAACTCCTCTGATAACTAATTGAGAAAAAGACTCGCTAATTTTGTAGGACACAGAAATCTGATTTATATTTCACCCCCATGTTAAATCCTGAATTCTTCACATATTTATAATGTTAGTTATTACTGATGAGTTCATGAAACAATTTGTATTTACTTTAAATTATTCTACTTTGTACATTGAAAGCCAGACCTTTCAAAGGGGCGGGATGTTGGATCCTATGATGCATGTAAAGCTGGTTGCCTAAACTAATGTTTACAATTATTATTTTCTATTTAATTAGCGCAACCGCCTGTTCCCCTCCCACTAGTATTGGTCGGGAGTTCTCTCACTCTTTTCCTCTTAGGAGTAGTATCTGTTGGTACTTTGGATAGTCAGGATGTACTCGTACTTAGTTATACATTGTATAATTAGCCGTTATTATACGAATTTAATAGTGAAATATATTATCGCCCAATCAACTCTGAATATTATTAATACAAACACAATACATGCATTATAATTGGAAACAAGTCTCCCAGGCTTATCAAGTTAATAAAGCGTCCACTACACAGGAGATACAAGCGACTACCCAACAAATGGTTTTAAAATCAGTCTAATGCAATGGAAGATTTTGCTTCCAATATTTTGGACATTGTTGTGTCCAACAAATAATATGGTGTTCTAATATATGTTTGTTTTGAGTCTCCTTTAATTTCAGAGATCCCATTAGTGAATAAGTTTAATAAAGTACCCTGTAACTACATGATGGTATATTTTCTATCAGCCACCTCTCAAAGTTAAATATTTATCACGTTTTTGTACTACGCTTTCACTCACAGGGTTCGCTTAATAAAATATATCAAAAAAATATTAAGTTTCAAATTTTTGTGAATCTAACTTCGGTCAAACAATTTAAACATTGCATGTTCCTTAAACAAAATCGTCATAATCGAGTTTTAAACCGCATAACAAATTCAAGTACTTATTTTATTATATATGGTTTAATGGCCTAATTGTCTTTTATTCCATAAATTGAGTACCGTCAAATAGGGTGAAATTGATTTTAATATTCCGTTAAATAAATGTAAATATCCCGCAACTATAATCCGCCGACATTCACGCTGTGCTTAGTCGAAAGAGTGAAGTTCCGCCATTATTGTGTGGTGTTAGAGTGACGGTAAATAGTTGTTATAATATTTTTGTAAATATTCTTCTATAATGCGTCAAACTGACGTTAAATTGACACTGTCAAAAATAACGTGTTTCATTAGTTTTTACAATTTTTTTACAATATCGGTTATTTACAATGATTTGCTTTCTATTTAACCTCACTCCATGTGAAATTTGGCACAAAATATGTTTGTTTGAAAATTATTAGTTGATGTGGAGTCACTTTGATAACACTTTAGGAGTGAGATTGATAGTTATCAAAGTCGCCCCATAGTTTATAAACAATAACATTTCTACACCTTTCCGTTGTTTGCTTTGATTTGGACCAGTTTTAATTTTAATTTCAGGTCAGCTTCACTCACAAAGTCTACAAAAAACCTACAGTGGACCGTATCTATAAAAGTAAAGTTGGGAGCAGAGCTTACAAGAACTCCAGCGATGAGAATATTGAAATAACCCTAGAAAAGATGTTGATAAAAACTGGTCTATTAACAATGCATCTAAGGCATTCAAGATTACCTACGGAACCTTATACAATATATAGTAATAATGTCGTGTATGATCTGCTTAAAGTATATCCAGAAAGTGTATACACTCCTAAAGTAATGTAAAAATGTGGTGTATGCAGTGAATATTAAAACTTAAAAGTTAATACAAAGTTATATTACGTAAAACTGAAATTTGAAAATCATCAAATAAGGTGAAAATAGGTGCAAGAAATGCGAGTTCCATATAAATAACCTGACAAATTCTAAGATACCAAAGAAATCGTTATCATTTTATCTGTAAATACTTATTTTTTACCGGCTAACTAAAGGAAGCCATACATTGCAGAACAGAGAAGTATCAATTTGCAAAATATGTCCGAAACTATTACTCTACAACAGTTATTACAAGAAATAAAGATAACCAAAAATAAAATAATAGATAAAATCGAAGCCTCTGAAACCAGATTACTAATAAAAATTGAGTCTGTAAATGAAAGGGTAAAAGAGTTAGAAAAAGAAAATGCAATTTTAAAGGAAGAGGTAGAAAAACTGAAACAAAATAATAATAAAAATGGCATCATCATTCTTGGTTTAACTATCCCAACAGAAGATTTTGAAGTTGAGAATATTTGCAACCAACTCCAAGATCTGGTCGAAGTAAAGGTTGAACCCTCAGATATAAACAATTTTTATAAACTGGGAAAATTTTCAGATAGTCCAATTAAAGTCCAGCTTGTAAGTTATCTGAAAAAACAGGAGATCCTAAGAAATTGTTTTAAATTGAAAGGGAAGAGGGTAACTATAAAGTCCGATCAGACACTGCAACAGAGACAAGATTCAAAAACTTTAAGATACCACTTGCATCGTGCCAGAGAAACAAAACAAAACTGCTATATAAAAGGGAACACACTATACGTTAATAACAAAATTTTCAAACCGGAAGATCTTACCCGTGAAGAAGAATTTGTAAAAAGAAGAATTAACAGCAATCCTGCAACTCCACCACCGAATAGCGAAGGAAATCAAACGGAACTAGAAAAAATTGCAGAAACAGCGTCACCGGCAAACGTTGCAACATCCCAAAGAGAAGTTGAAACCAAGAAAAGAGCCACACGCCAAAACCCCCTCTTACAAACCAGGAAAGTTAAGTAGTAACACCCTAGCTTTATAAATGAATCTCTTGTTTATGTTGCTGTGTATATCCGGTTATTTATAGCGTTATATTATTTTCTCTTTATTGTTTTATCGCTATATTATTATTGTTAGTCTAATTTAAAGTAATTTAAGCACTATGAATCCGTATATAAGAGACTGTGATTACACTATGAAAAAGGCCACGGAATGTAATACATTCAACGAATATAATGATCACAGTATTTACGTAAATAGCAAAGGGTTTAACATTTTGGAGCAAAATATATGTAGCTTATCTAAAAACTTGGATGAATTTAAAATCTATTTAACAGGATATTCTATTGATTGCATTATTTTGACTGAGACTTTCCAAATCTCAAACCTAGAAACTTTCCAATTGCAGGGTTATGATAATCTATATAATGATGGGACTTTTAACAAAAACGATGGTGTAATTATTTACATTCGCAAAGGCATTTATTATACTCATACAGTGGAAAAAATCTTAAACTTTAGTATATTGCAAGTTAAAATACAATTATTCGGTAAGACGATCTTAATATCAGCCAGCTCTATTACAGAGAGATAAAGCAAGCCTGCAAATACTGCAAAACAGCTGTCTTAGATATTGCTTTAATTTAAGAAAATTTGACCATATTTCTGATACGTTTACAAGATCCAAGTGGCTTAACCTTGACGAACGTTTCAGAGTTCATATGGCTTGTCTTGTATTTAAAATAGAGTTAATAAAATCTCCAAAGTATTTGCTTGATAAATTAATAAAGGGTTCTTCAATTCACGATCGAGCAACTCGTTATAGTCATTGTTACAATGTTCCAAGACACAATACCTCACTGTTTAAAAACTCGTTCTCTTATAACTCAGCTAAGATATATAATCAACTCCCTCCGGCGGCTAAAGCTTCTAGTAGTCTGAACGTTTTTAAAAAACAAGTCAAAACATATATACTAAATTCTAGAATTCGTTAGACAAAAATTACTTGCTTACTTTCCTCTTTTTTTCTTTTTGTTTGCGTGTATACTGTTGCTTTGCAATTACTTTTTTGGGTGGTTAAGTGGAAGAGCGACCTTGTCGAACTTCGCCATCCTGTGTTATTTTTGTATTAAACTGTTATTTTGTTAGTAATAAAGGCACTATTATTATTATTATTATTATATACAGGTCCCCTTCTTCTAATGAGATTGATTTTTGCACGAGGTAAAACAATACTTAAAAATTACGTCCAAAGTAGAAAGCGAATTTGAAATACTTATTGGTGATATCAACATAAACATTTTAAAACAAAACGAAGTAACATCTGAATATTTGAGTATCCTTTATGAATATAATTTTGAATCCTTTGTTAATAACGTTACCAGGCCAAAAAGTGGCAGTTGCTTGGATCATATATTCATAAAAACTAAATTACGGAATGAAATATATTCATACGTTATAAAAACAAACATTACAGATCATTATATGTCAATGGCCACAATAAAGCTAAATGCTTTAACAAATAATGAACAAAATACGCAGTATAGAAAATATATTGATTACTCTAAGTTGAAGCGTGATTTACAACAATATGATTGGAGCCGTTACACTTCCATCGATTCGGTGGACGAATCTGCATCCTTCCCTGTTAACCTGTTGAAGGAAAAAATTAATTTATATTCAAGCTACAAAAAAATTAATCATAAAAGCATCAAACGGAAAACTTGGATTACTGATGGTCTTATTATGTCTATTCACGAAAGAGATAAACTATTTAGATTACACAAAGTTTATCCAGATAACAATAATTTGTGGGAGGAATACTTACTATATAGAAATAAATTGAAGTGTTTGATCAAAGAAACAAAAAGAAAATACTATGCTGAGCATATAGACAGAAATAAAAAAGACAGTAAGGTATTGTGGGACATGGTCAATATTTACAATAATATAAAAAATGACAATGCAATAAAAAAAATAAAAAACCAAAATAGCAAAATTATAGAAAATCCATACGACATTGCAAACTTATTTAATACTGACTTTGCGTCTGTTGGAGAAAAAATAGCCAGAAATATTTGTTCCCCTCTTCATCCCCCGTTACATAAAACTAATGTATCTTCTTCTCTTTTTCTTCATCCTCCTAATAGTCCTGAAGTTATTGATCAAATCATGTCTTTAAAAAATAATAAATCACCTGGACAGGACGGCATTAAATCTGAAACACTAAAAGAAATAAAGCATGAAGTAGGAGGCCCTTTGCAAAACCTCATAAACAAAATTAGTAGGTTATTATAGCCGGAATTGAGACGCCCCCACCCCTTTTGACCTTGAATGACCTTTGGATGACCTTTGTATAACCTTGAATTGACCTTTGGATAACCTTAGAGTGACGTCATTTAGTAAACAGACACGACTCCTCCCACACTCTCCAATTCCATATTTAAAAGGAGGGAATGGGCAAGCTGAAATCATTTTGAAGTAAATTCTCGTGAGGAACGTGTAATACAACAAAAAATGCATTTGTGTAGTAATTGTGGTAAAACGTTTACGCGCAGTGGCAATTTACGTCGTCATGAGATAATGTCTTGCAAATCGAAAATGACTAGTGATGATGGACCCAGTGCTAAACGTGCTAGAATGGATTCCTCAAGTACTCAAACCATTATTTGTTGTAACAAAAATATACCTGCTAATCAAATAAATTCGCATCGCAGAACCCTCGAGCATAGATCAATGTCTTGTACTCCTAAATGCGATGGCGTACAAATTATTAACAGTGCCTTCAAATGTAGAATTATTAGTTATCGAGTGCATAGTCAAAATCAGCATATAGATTACAATTTGTTTTTCGACGAAGTAAAGGAGAAGATATTGAAATTGTTGGAAGAAATTGTAAAAGTCCACAAATCTGTAAAAATGAATATGGAAACATTTGCTAAATACACATTACCGAAACAAGAAACAACGGATGTTAAGACTTTCAATAGTTCTAACAAGATTATAGACGAATCCAAAGATCTGAATAATATTTATCAAGAATTTGTCGATAAAATGATATCTCAAACATCCGAATTTGAAGAAAAAGATTCTGGTATGTAATACATAAAATACAATTAATTAGTTTTATACATGTATGTATTCAATGTTTCAGGTTGGGCTATCGTTGAAGTTTTATATGTGGAAGTAAATATAAATAAAAATAGTCCTCTGTGCGCATCATCATACATGAAGTTACCAAAGTTTATCGAAAATAAGAAAGCTGTAGTGAACATAAGAAACGATGATCAGAACTGTTTTGCATGGGCCATTACTTCAGCATTATATCCACCTAGAGGACCAGTTCAGGAGGTCTCTTCGTATCCACATTATTCTACAGTTTTAAATGTGACGGGTATGGAATTTACAATTAAATTAAAAGATATTACGAAATTTGAAGTGATGAATAATATATCAGTTAGCGTTTACGGTTAAAGGAATTTGTTGATAATAAAATGAAATACGAAATAGTAGGACCGCTGCGCTATGCGTCAAAGAAATTACGTTATCATGTAAATTTGTTACTTATTACAGAGGACTGTGGAGAGAACCATCATTGTAGAAAGGAATGTATAAAAAGTCACTACTGCTTGATAAAAAATTTTTCAAAATTAGTTTCCAGTCAAGTTTCACTTCACGAACACAGAAAATATTTTTGTGACGGTTATTTAATGTATTTCAGTAGTGAAAAAGCGTTATTACAACATCAAAGTAATGATTGCAATCATGTTTATACGACGACGCCTTCAAATAAACTTCGTATAGATAAATTTGGAAATAGCGTTCCCGAAAACATATTAAAATTTGAAAATTTCGAAAAGCAATTGAAAGTACCTTTCGTAGTTTATGCCAATTTCGAATCAGTTCTAAAACCGCACGACACTTGTGAACCCGATCCTACAAAATCTTTTAGTAACAAAACGTTCAGTCACGAACCGTTCTCATTTGCATACATAATAAAATGTTCATTTGACGATTCTTCTTTATCTAAATTTGTATTATACAGAGGGGAAAATGCCGGTAAAGAATTTATAAAGCGCATCGAGGCGGATTTAACTGATATCTATAATAAACATTTGAAAGAGTTCGTTCCAATGACTCCTTTATCTGCGGAGGAAGAACAGGACTTTTCGAATGCAACCGTTTGTGGTATATGTGAAAAACCGTTTCTTGAAGGGTAGGTAAAAGTCAGAGACCATTGCCATTTGACCGGCAAGAAAAGGTTCGGAGCTGCTCATTCTGTTTGTAATTTAAATTATAAATTACCTAATTTTGTCCCAATTATATTACACAGTATGAGTTCTTAAGATTCCCACCTTTTTATTAAAGAGTTGTGTTCTAATAAAGATAGAATAGATGTAATAGCTCAGAGCAAAGAAAAATACATATCTTTTACTAAAAACCTGTATTTGCATGATTATACGGACAAAGAGGGAAAAGTAAAGAAAAAATATTTGAAGATGAGATTTATCGATAGTTTTAAATTTTTATCCACTTCACTAGAAAATTTAGCGCAAAACTTGAGCGATAATCAATTTCAAGAAACGGTTAAACATTTTCCAGATTACGAACAATTTAATTTAATTAGGCAAAAGGGCGTTTTTCCTTATAGTTTCTTAACGACATTGGACAAACTAAACAATAAAAATTTACCCGCGAAAGTATTAAATAAATGTATACATATAATTAATGTTAGAGCAGTAAGAATAGTGTAAGATAGAAAAATAAATAAAGGTTGAAAACCGTCGCGACAGACTCGCAAATAAAGTAAACTGGATAAAACAATCGTTAGGTTGGCAATAGTATTAAATAAATGTATACATATAATTAATGTTAGAGCAGTAAGAATAGTGTTAGATAGAAAAATAAATAAAGGTTGAAAAAAAAATAAATTGAATCTTGAATGGAATGAAAGAACAGAATGTACAGAGACTGAAGTATGTAAAAGGGAGCAAGTAATAAAATTGAAAGTTGGTAACACTGGTAATAAAGAAACATGGAATGAATAGAAAATGAGTTTGGTGACACTGACAAACGGGGCGCATAATCAAAGGTGGAGGGAGTCCAAATCTAACCCAAGCTGCGTAGAATCACTGCGCAAGTTGAGAGGGGGAGTGGAAGCCATGAACCACGCTAGAGACGTCTGTGAAATTCTTTTGCTTCCAGCCTCCGCCGGGTATAGACGTGTGTCTCCGTGAAGAGTCTAAGCAATTGTGTTTGAAAATAGCTTCATTCGTTTTCGCGTTTTCGTGTTTGTGTTTTATAGTACAGGGTGGGGCATAAAGAGCTCCCCAATTTTAAAGGCGGATAGCTACGCCTATGGTGGTGGTAGCGGAGTGGGAGATATATCATTCGACGTGTGTATTCATGCCATGTTCAGTGTTAACTATGGCTTGGACGGGACGTCACCGTGCTTTTGTCGTCGAAGAGTTTATTCGAAATGGCGGTTCGCCGATATTGACGCAGCGTGCGTTTCGCGTTCACTTCGAACTCGGTCGTCATGCTCCGGTTCCCGATAGAAAGACAATTGGCCAGTGGGTGTCACACTTTCGAGAAACAGGATCGGCATTAAAAAGAAAATCTCCTGGTCGACCTCGGACAGCGACTGGACCGGCAAATGTCGCCGCTGTGAGAGTGTCAGTTCAGCAATCTCCGAGACGCTCTGCACGTAAACACGCGATTGCCTTGGGGTTGTCAAATCGAAGTGTTCGGAGAATTTTGCACCGGGAGCTCCATATGCACCCCTATAAAATTGCTATTGTACACGAGCTACGTGAAAGAGACTGTGAAACCCGCATCACTTTGTGTAAAGAACTTCGCAACATTCCCCGCAGGGATGTTTTGATCTTTAGTGACGAGGCGCATTTTCATCTTTCGGGCGCAGTCAACAAACAAAACTGCAGATACTGGTCTGGAAATAACCCTCGGGAACTTCACGAGCGTCCACTTCATAGCCCTAAGGTTACAGTTTGGTGTGCCATATCTGAATTTGGTGTGTGGGGTCCGTACTTTTTCGAGGAAAACGGTGCTACTGTTACGGTAAACGCAGATCGGTATGGTGCGATGCTAGAGAACTTTTTACGGCCCAGGGTGGCTGCTCTTGTTGCTGAACGTGGACAAGAGCATGTGTGGTTCCAACAGGATGGAGCAACAGCTCACACAGCTCGCCATTCAATGGCAATTCTGAGAGAAATGTTTCCTGGGCATGTTGTTTCTTTGCGGGGTGACATCGGGTGGCCTCCGTATTCGCCTGATTTAACCCCATGTGATTTTTTTCTGTGGGGCTACCTCAAGGAAAAGGTGTACCAACATCGTCCCCAAACCCTGGAAGCACTTAGAGAGGCGATAATTCAGGAAATTGCTAACATTCCGTCTGAAATGACTAGAAGAGTGATGGAAAATTATCGAGAGAGGCTTACTCAATGCATCAACAATGGAGGCCGCCACTTAAGGGATGTCATTTTTAAAACCCGTTGATTTAAAACGGCATTATGTATGCTTATTTACGAATAAAAATTTTTTTTTACGTCTTGACTAGTTTAGTTTTTATTACCTTCCTAAATCGGGGAGTTCATTCTGCCCCACCCTGTAGATACAGTTAACGATGGTCGGTTTAAAACGTCCAAAAAAGCGCACCACCACTAGGGGTGAAGAACATCAACCCCAACCGCTGGTGACGCCGGCCCAGCGGATTTTACATCGGCAGTGGCTGCAACCGGCAGTTCCGCAATTACCGCCAGAAGTTCAGCTCCCCCAGGGCACTGAAATCGCCCTGGTGCCGGTGGCCAAGAGGCCAAAAACTTTTTATATAAACAAGAGAAAAATATTTAGGAAGCGAACGGGTTGGAGGAGGAAATCACTCGTTTAAACCATCTATTCACAGCCACGACTAGTCGACTGGAAGAGATAAGTAACCGTCGCGACAGACTCGCAAATAAAGTAAACTGGGTAAGACAATCCTTAGGTTGACAATAGTATTAAATAAATGTATACATATAATTAATGTTAGAGCAGTAAGAAAAGTGTAAGATAGAAAAATAAATAAAGGTTGAAAACCGTCGCGACAGACTCGCAAATAAAGTAAACTGGATAAGACAATCCTTAGGTTGACAATAGTATTAAATAAATGTATACATATAATTAATGTTAGAGCAGTAAGAATAGTGTAAGATAGAAAAATAAATAAAGGTTGAAAAAAAATAAATTGAATCTTGAATGGAATGAAAGAACAGAATGTACAGAGACTGAAGTATGTAAAAAGGAGCAAGTAATAAAATTGAAAGTTGGTAACACTGGTAATAAAGAAACATGGAATGAATAGAAAATGAGGTTGGTAACATTGGGTGAGTTGGTAACACTGACAAACGGGGCGCATAATCAAAGGTGGAGGGAGTCCAAATCTAACCCAAGCTGCGTAGAATCACTGCGCAAGTTGAGAGGGGGAGTGGAAGCCATGAACCACGCTAGAGACGTCTGTGAAATTCTTTTCCTTCCAGCCTCCGCCGGGTATAGACGTGTGTCTCCGTGAAGAGTCTAAGCAATTGTGTTTGAAAATAGCTTCATTCGTTTTCGCGTTTTCGTGTTTGTGTTTTATAGTAGATGTGTTTTATAGTAGATACATTTAACGATGGTCGGTTTAAAACATCCAAAAAAGCGCACCACCACTAGGGGTGAAGAACATCAACCCCAACTGCTGGTGACCCCGGCCCAGCGGATTTTACATCGGCAGTGGCTGCAACCGGCAGTTCCGCAATTACCGCCAGAAGTTCAGCTCCCCCGGGGCACTGAAATCGCCCTGGTGCCGGTGATCAAGAGGCCAAAAACTTTTTATATAAACAAGAGGAACATATTTAGGAAGCGAACGGATTGGAGGAGGAAATCACTCGTTTAAACCATCTATACACAGCCACGACTAGTCGACTGGAAGAGATAAGTAACCGTCGCGACAGACTCGCAAATAAAGTAAACTGGATAAGACAATCCTTAGGTTGACAATAGTATTAAATAAATGTATACATATAATTAATGTTCCCCAACATCAACCCCAACCGCTGGTGACGCCGGCCCAGCGGATTTTACATCGGCAGTGGCTGCAACCGGCAGTTCCGCAATTACCGCCAGAAGTTCAGCTCCCCCAGGGCACTGAAATCGTCCTGGTGCCGGTGGCCAAGAGGCCAAAAACTTTTTATATAAACAAGAGGAAAATATTTTCTAAGTCGCTTAGCCTATAATTTTATTTAAACCTGAATAAAGTCGCTTACTAATAATTATTTTTTGTATTTTTTTTAGTTAATTTTCTGCATATACAACATTACGTATTTATTCCAAATTTTTATATTAGGTAATAAAGATTAAAACATTATTTTATTTACTCCGTTTAAAGAAATTAGTAGACCTATATAAGTAGGTACCTATAATATTTCAGAAATACTATTTCATATTTAACATAATTTAAATCATATTTAAAAAGAATTCTAATTTTACGGAAGAGCTTTAAATTATAGCCTGAATAAGGTGGTTTGCAGCCTTAATATAACGTGGGATTAATCACGATTTAATTGATAAACTCAATAATAATGTATTTCTTTTTATTAGATATTACTTTTGGAACAGGGAATTTAATCTATATTTCCAAATAAAACATTATAATAGGTTTACCGCAAACATTGTCCATTAAAGACTTGTAATTTTGATTTCAACGTGACGTCACATAGTGCGAGAGAGATAGCGTGAACCTGCGCAAGCAGACAAAGTCAGCATACCGGTGTATGTGTATCGTGGCTGTACGGGATGTAGCAGCCTTCGCACAATCGAAACTCCTGATTGTCGACAGTCTATAACGACAAACATCCACGTCGAGCAATACAGCGTGTCCACGCCAGCAAGGTTTCGGTTTTGGATGTCCTTGGTATTGAAAACCGCTTCCTCGTCAAGGTCGACAGCATCTGGGATGATTCCCTTATCTCCACCATCTTCCGTTTCTGGTTCCACCAGAGCATCATCTTTCTGTGCTAGCTTGCGCAGAAATCTGAAATTGTGAGCTGCAGCCATTATTTTATTAGTATTCTCAAACGTTGAAAGTTAACTGGCTATATTTCAGATTTCCTCCTCTTTTATATTAAATATCCGATAGCGTCGCTTCTGACGTCAGCAGAAAATATCTATATAAATAAGAGGAGGCATGATACAAAGAAGTACCACAAGATATGACATTGTCATATCCGTTGTGTGGCGTCATGCGGTTAGTCCAAACGACCCATGATACAAAGAATTGTATCATCCAAACAACCAAATGTCATTCATCTTGTGTTGCGCTGAGAGTTTGTGCTTTGGTTTTTCGATTATTTTTATTAATTTCCTTTGAAAATGCGTTGTGAAGTAGCTGGGTGGAACACAGACTATCAGTCTAAAAAGTTTACAAGTGATTTGCTGTTTTTCAGATTTCCCAAGGACGAATATCTTTGCAGGGAATGGGTAAATGCTTGTATAAGGGTAGACAAGGTAAATGTTGAAAATGCGCGGATTTGTTGAAAACATTTCGATAAAGACTCTTATGAAAGGAACTTGAAATTTGAGCTTGGGGATATTCAGCCAGAAATCGTCGACTTCTCAAACGAGATGTGTTACCCACTTTGAATATACCCAAGAAATCTAGTGAATAAAGTTTTAATAAGAACAGGAATCATAGCTTGAAACAAATAAATCGAACCAAGCTTGTTAAAAATATTCTACAATCTAGTAGGTACGTGGATTATTTTTGTGGTTTTTACCTAGTAAACCTACCTAACCACAGAATCATTTATTGGAGCATTCCATAGACTTGTCTCAAGTCGAGGAAAGCCACATACCATATACTCTGATAATGGGAAAAAGTTCGTTGGAGCGCCAGCAGAATTAAGTAGATTTCTGTTAATTCACAATGAATCTCTGTCAGAGTCATTTACCAACGACGGTATCGATTGAAAGTTCAATCCATCCCATAGTCCTCACTTTGGAGGATACTGGGAAGCCGGGATTAAATCCACCAAACGTCACCTAAAAAGAGTACTGGCTAACTGCCTTTTAACATTCGAGATACAACCTTACCACAAATAGAGGCTGTACTTAACTTCAGACATCTTACACCAATGTCCTCAGGTCCGAACAATCTTGATGTATTGACTCCTGCCCATTTCCTTATTGGTCAAGGGATCAATTCTCTTCCTGATCCCAACGTTCAATATATTACAGAAAACCGCTTGTCGAGATTTCAACGAGTTCAGCAACTTAAAACAACATTTTTGGTCCCATTGGTCAAAGGAGTACGTTTCAGAATTGCAGCAGCGAGTTAACCCTTTGAGACCCCATGAGCATAATTCTGCACAAAATATTCACAATTTTTTATTTGGTTTTAAAAATTAATTCTGTTGCGTCTAGACCAAATGTACGTAATAATGCACAAGTTATCCTCAATATGCTAGGCTGGTGTCGCCATCCTGTGACAAATTTGAAAACTACCACTTGTTTACTTCTTAGTGATCATAGACGATGGACGGCACACAAGGTAAGAAATTACAAATCTTGTATCATCGACACATATTTATGAATACATTTACATATTATTACCTAATATTGCAAACAAAGGTTTCAACTAAATATATACATGTTTATTTTGTCAAGATCTTTCACCAACGTAAAATAAAATGGGGTTTGTTTTTAGGCGGCATAATTATGCACAATTGGTCATAAGAGTTGTTGCCTAAAGAAACAATGCACGTTCGCCCAAATAGATATTTGTTTTATTATTAGGAAGAAAATATTATGATCCGGAAAATGAAGCAGATGCAGCTATTTTACTAGGCTTTCTGGAGAATGGTTCTGATTTGGAGTTGAGCGACGATGAACAAGGGGAAGAAGAAAATGATTTTCAAGTTCCTACACCAGATATTGTTCGTGTAGGAGCCGACAGAGTTGGGCCAAAAACTTTTGAAATTCCTGAGTCCCATTGGAACGATGAAGATGATTTGCCTATATCCATATTTGTAGGAACACAGAATAAGGGAAAATTCGATGACATTATAACTCAAAAGGATTCTGTAAAATGGTGTAAACGTAATTTTCAAACTCCTGATATAGTCTGGAATGAATTAGAGCAAAGCAATGATGAGCCTGAAGTACTGAGCCCTTTAGAATATTTTCAAAAATATATAACTGATGAAGAGTTTGAAAAAATGGCAAACTGTACAAATATTTATGCACATCAAAAGAACATTCATTTCAAACCAACGAATTTAGCCGAACTAAAAAGCCTGTTTGGATTGCACATTGCCATTGGCTGTCTAAAATTTCCAAAAGTTCGGTTGTTCTGGGATAAGGCTTTATACATAAATCTCTTTAGAGATACAATGAGTTTCAGCAGCATTTCGTTCCACTCTTCAAAGGTCTTACCATGGCAGATGATTTGAATACTGTTATTAAAAAATTGATGGATAATTCCAATGGACAAGGTCAAGACAACTATGAAACAATTTGCATTGCAAATAACATTGATTACACCAAATGGAATAATCATCAAAGACATGAAAGCAATGGGTCCTGTCTTCACAGTGATGGGAAAATTCTTAGGATATCCAAATTTAATCAGCCGCACACATGAGTTCTTTCAGAAAAGTTTTGTTTATTATAATGCTCGTCCAGATTTCATTGCCATAAATGACAGAATTCCTGTGAACAAGACTGATAGAATTGTATGCTGGAATGGACAAGACGGTGGATTGGAAGGATTGAGGCAGAAGGGATGGAGTGTGGTCAATCTTTTAGTCATCAGACGAGAATCCATCATTCGAAACACCAAGGTAAAAATTCTAGCACAGGGTGACAATCAAGTTATCTGTACTCAGTATAAGGTTCAAAAAACAAGAAATAATGAGGAGTTAGAAAAGTGTTTGAGAAATATCGTCACAAACAACAACACCATTATGGCAAGTATCGAGGCAGGAACCCGCAAGTTAGGATTGATAATTAATAGGGATGAAGGAATCCAGTCGGCAGACTTCTTGATTTATGGGAAGGTCCCCATTTTCCGTGGGAATATAAAAGGAATCGAGAGTTCCTTTGAGAGAGAGACCTTTGGCTAGGTAAGACAGATTTTTCCAACTTCGAACAAATTTACACTGTGTCAATAATTTGGAAATACCAGAAAACTGCAATGATAAGTTGTACAAGGTTCGCCCTATTTATGATGCTATTAGAAATCGTTGTGCAGATTTAGACTTAGAAGAAAATTTATGCATTGACGAACAAATCGTGCCATTCAGGGGCCACTTGTCAATCAAACAATATACAAAAGGTAAACCAACCCCCTGGGGTGTAAAAATATTTGTTTTGTGCGGAAGATCTGGAATGGCATACGATTTCGTAATTTACCAAGGAGCTTCTACTGGCTTAGACGTAGTCAACCTAAAAACATTTGGTCTTGGAGCTTCAGTTGTCATTCATCTTTCACAACGAATACAAAAAGAGGGACACAAATTGTTTTATGACAATTATTTTTCGCCATTTCAACTTCTGCAAGTCCTAAAGCATAAAAAAATTTATGCTGCTGGGACAGTAAGAGCGAATAGATTTAGCAAGCCTCCTCTATTGGATGACAAAAAGTTGAAAGACAGAGGTAGGGGATCTCATGATGAATTGACAACCGAAGATGGAGATGTTGCATTAGTAAAATGGATGGATAATCGTACAGTAGTTCTGGCTTCAAATTTTGTAGGAGTTGGGCAAGAAGATTTAGTTTCAAGGTGGGATAAGAGTGAGAAGAAGTACGTTGATGTTAGAAGGCCCGAAATTGTAAAATTATATAATCACTCAATGGGTGGCGTTGATTTACTTGATCAAATGATCGGCCTTTATCGAATTTACATTCGTTCTAGAAAGTGGACACTCCGCCTAATATTCCATGCAGTTGACTTGGCTGTCACCAACAGTTGGTTTGAATACAGGCAAGATTGCAATAGACTACAGATTCAAAAAAAATCTCAGATGGGTCTTTTAGACTTCCGCTTACGTTTGGCAGAGTCTTTGGTAAAAGTGGGTAAACCAGTTCAAGCTTCAAGCAAAAGGGGAAGGCCAAGCAACGGAACACCTGAGGTCAGATCAAAACTTCCAAAACGTAATGAAGAAATCAGGCCCTGTCTAGAAGTACAATACGATTTTGTAGACCATCTGCCACATCTAGATGGTAGTAAGGAAGGAAAGCGGTGCAAAAATGCCAAATGTAACAAAAAAACGCATTTCTTTTGTGATAAATGTATGGTACATTTATGTATAAAAAAAGAAAGAAACTGTTTTGTCATATATCATAGAAAATAATTTCCATACTCTTATGTAAATTTATGTTTTTTCCTAATGGGATATTTTTATTTTTTACGCCTATTAAAACATTTTGTACACAATTATACACATGAGTTTTTTTCAAGAAAAACACAAAAAATAATTTAAAAACACTGACTAGTACCTTTATGGATACACAATAATTAATAATTTAGATCAAAAAAATTTTTATCGCACTATTAAAAAAATCAAGTCTCAAGGGGTTAAGTGAAATGAAAACAAGGCAGAACTGCGGGAAGGTGCTAGGGTTGTAATAAAGGACGAGCATTTACCACCTCTCTGTTGGCAGTTAGGACGCATTATTCAGTTATTTGCGGGTTCTGACAATGTGTCGCGGGTGGCGCTCGTAAAAACCAAAAATGGTGCAGTGAAACGGTGTTTCTCAAAAATCAATGTCTTACCACAAGAATAAAGTGAAATCAGGTTGACTTCTTAAATTAAACCTTACCACTTAGTTTGTTCATATTATGCTTCTACTATATCTATATGATATGCACTTATTTCTTTATATGTATTGAAAGCTCACCCTTTCAAGGCTGGGGGTATGTGAAGTTCATATTTCTATTACCTGTTATACGGGGTGTCCCATTTTGTCGCCTTATATCTCGAAAACTAAAAGCGATATCGGGATGCAGTTTGGACAGTTTTTTTGGCACTGTTGCCAAATTTCCAAATATATTAGTAAATTTTTTATGGAATACGCATCTCTTTGGAGTAACATTACTTGCTTATATTAAATGGAACACCCTGTATATTTTGCCATAATCGGAAAGCCTAATCACTCTACTTTTCAAAAAGGTATGCATTGTTTACATTATCTTGAGAATTGGAGCTATAAAATTCAGTTTAATGGGAATACCTCTTACTTGAATAGTTTGTGAAGCTGGTCTTCGTTTTCACAGTAGCCATGAAAAACAAAAGTACAATATTAAACTGTATTGTCCGTTGTGTAAAATATTTGAAGTGTAGATATAAAAATGTCCACATTAAAAGAAAAAAACGTACTGTAGTTTTATACATCGAAACCACATGTTACCACCACATGTTACGGTTTTGCACCATTTTTAATAAAAATCCGCCTTCAAGAAAAAGCATTTTACCATGGTTTCAGAAATTTGAAGAATTTGGTTCACTGAAAAGGCAAAGTAGAGTGCGTGAACATCAACAAAATTTAATTGTAAATGAACTGTTGGCAATTGAGCAAATTTTAAGTGATAATAGCCTTTCTATTTTAGGGAGGAGTGTGAGAAGATGTTCCTGAGATTGCTAGAAAGCCACAGAGGGTAGTGTTACTGTGAATTTATAAAATATGTATAACATGCTGTAGGTACCTATTTCTGTAAGAAAAATGGCAAATGCATTGGAGATGTCGAAAAGTAAGATCCATCGTTTACTAAAGATCTTAAAATTTAAGCTGTACAAATACAAACATTTCAGAAAATTGCTGAAAGTTGTTATGAGAAAAGAATTATTTTCTGTGAAACACTTAGATTTATTTTGACCAGAACCTAACACCAAGTTTATAGTGTCGAATGAAGCTATTTTTCACATGAATGAACGAGTTAATAGACATAATTGTCGAATCTGGGGAAATGAAAACCACAGAATTTTTAATTAATTTCAAAGAGATTCACCAAAAGTTACTGTTTGGTGTGGTATATCTGCGACAAGGGTTTATGGACCATTTTTCTTTGGTGAAAACGTGGTGCGAGGAGATAACTATACAGATATGTCAGAAATTGTTTTTATCCACAAATCGATGAAGAAGGCATTGAGCAAGAGGTATTTTTCCAACGGGATGGAGCTCTCGCACACTATTCAGCAGCCGCAACGGAGTCCTTAAACATAAAATTTCCTGGGCGATGAATCGGTAGAGCAGGACCTATCGAATGGCCACCTTATTCATCTGACTTGACAGTGCCAGATTTCTTTCTATGGGGTTGCATCAAAGAGAGATGTTGAAATCCCATCCCACAAACATTACCAGAACTTATACGTAACATTCGAAATGTTATAGAAAACATGCCTCAGGAAATGCTACATAATTCTTTTGATCATTTACTACTAAGGATGCACAAATGTATTGAAGAAATAGTGGGCACTCCCAACAAATTGTTTTCTAACTTATTCAAATAATTTTTATTTATATCTTTATTTTAATTGTAACAATCGGGGTTATGTCAGAATTATATCACGGAACGTTTTACATTTATAGGTCCTGATAATAAATATTAAAAGCTTGTAAACTTTGCAGTTATCACAGGCGCCCGTCGGGCGTAGATAAACAATAAATATTTATTATAAATTTCCGCTGTTCACAAACGAAAACATTTTAGCAAGAATAATAAAATAAGCTGATCAGCGACACTTTCAAAATTAGTAAATATTCTTTGAATTATGAGGGATCACAACACCGACAACATTAAATAAATTATGGGTAATACTAGACCAGATGTACTGACAAACAAAGATTAGAGGAATATTACCCGAAATGTGAAGAATTAAGGTCCGCGAGGTCCGTCGCAGTCAATTATTTAGATAAGTATGTAATATAATGATTGGAAAGAAACGGTAACGGTAAAATCGAGACGTGGGGATTTTCAGGGCATCCAACATGTTATAGATGTAGATAGATTAAGAAAATATAAGCGCTCAAATGCATCAGTTTTTTAGATGGGAGTTTTCTCCTGGTGCAAAATCACAGTACATATTTAGTTTTAGATTGGTCTCAACTCCTATCCTGAGCTTGTTCTGAGAGACCGGAGGTTTTATTAGGAAAGTCCATATTTGTGTATGTGTATTTGTATTTAAAATTTATTCATATTTGTCGTGGTGCAATTGAACATTACCCGCTAGGGATCAGGAAATGGTCACATTCTGATGCCTCCTACCCGGAAGAAGGGGGTGTTTCCAGAGATCTCTTCAGCGTAAGTAACACCCACCCCCGATAGAAACAAATTTGTTCACCTTAGAGGCCAGAATAATAGCCAAATTAGAGTATAGATATAGAGTAGAGTATAGATTTAATCTCCAATATTAATTGTAAACAGTCGCGGTCGATGTAATGTAATGCTCAAGGCTAGGTTCAAAGTCATACAGTAGCTCAGGCAGGTCGATGTCAAGTTTCACTACCTTCAAGGTCATTCAAAGCCATTCAAGATTCGAGGTGATTAAAGTAAGATATGTTCAAGGTCATTCCACATCATCTAAGGTTCAATATCATTAAATCAAGGTCATGTTCAAGGTCACTTAACCCGCACACACCTGCACAGACGTGTTCAGAGAAAGTGGTGAACAGTCATTATTCCTCTACTATGTAATACGGTTCATGATCATTGAGTAAATCTATTTATATCACCTTCATAAGATGTAGTAGGTCACTATAAACAAACAGAAATTGTTTACGTATAGTAGGTACTGCCGATAACAGATCGGCAAGAATCAAAAGAAAATAATTTTTAAATATTTTAGTACAATCAATTCCACAATTTTTATTAAATAGTGATACTTTATTTAAAGACCTTGAAAATCACAATAAAGAGTACCCTTTCTCTCTCAGAAATGCACATAAGACTAATAAAAACTGTATGAACAAATCTAGGACTTGAGCAACCGAATAATTCCAGAAAGCAGAAACATTACCCAGCAAATTTTTGTGAAAGTAGGATCAGAAGTTGAGCAAAGATTGTATTACTAGCTTAAACAAATTAGAACTAAAAACTGGTTCAACATTGTTAAAAATCATATACTAAAGGGATGAAAAATCAGAAAGCCAGTAGGGTAATTCGAAATATTAGAAAAAGAGTAATTGCTGTACATAAAGAAACAATTTTAAATATACCAAAAACTCGTTGCGCCAGAAAAAGTCGAATAATTGCCAATACGAGTAGTAATGACGAAAACGAGAGCCAAAATCAACTGATCATTGAAGAAACGTGGAATAAGAAAATTAAACCAATGATCAGCAATTTTAAAGGCGTTCACATTAAAAAGGCATTCGAATCATCCACTTTGGCAAAAAAACGAGAAAACACGCCTATAAATCATGATATATATTCAACCAAGGACAACATTCCAGTTCAAAAGGAAAAATCTACAACAATTCTGGAAATTTTAGAAAACGGTTTAGTAAAAAACAAAAATTATTATATTACACACGAATCATACAGTAACTATATAATATGCACATTTAATTCTTTGCTGCACAAACACATATTAATAAATGACTGACACTCTTACAGGTAAGCAGTGGCTCTCCGATGTCATAATTAAATGCAACCCTCCACGTAATTACAAAAGATGAAACGGTGTGCCCTACTTTCCGTAGACCAATCGTTTGCAATTTTTAATTACGGCAGATACTTACAAACACCGTCTCTCGATGATCTTTCAGATCTTTGCAAATATGATACATTAATTATACCGATCCATTGCAATAGAAACCATTGGTCCGTAATATTCGTCAATTTTGACAGAAACAGTTTTTTCTTTTTGGATTCAAGAGGCAGTGAAGTCTCAAAAACTGCGGTACGATACATGAATACATTTTCCGAATTTATTAACAAGTACAATCAAATAAAGGGTGGAAAAATATCAGTTACTTTAAAAAACTGCGTAAAAGACCATATAGTGCAAAGGGACACATACAACTGCGGAGTTTACATTATATACTTTGTATACCTTTATTTAAATAACATACCACTAACAACACCCCAGGACATGAATACATTTAGGGAGTCTTTAAAACTGATGTTGCTCAAACATTCAGAACATTAAAAAAATATGTGTTTAATATGCGGGGAGGACGCCACCCACGGTTCAACATGCACATCTTGCCAAAGAAGGTTCCACAACGGTTGCGCAACACTAGATTACAACTTGCAACACATAGCAAGCAAATTATAATAATATTGGCAACAGAAATAACTGCACATTGAGTAACGTAATTGAAACATGCTGAGGGAAATTTTAATATATTGCATAATATACATAATATATTGCTTAATATTTAAATGTACGTTATTCATATATGTATTTACAGACGAAGCCGAAGTCAAATAAAAAATCAATAATATGTGTTAATCCAATTAAGTTGTCTACTGTTCCCCAACAACACCACACCAGAAATAATTGCGGTCAAAATCACATTTTCAAAATTTCGAATATTTTAATATTCTTACGTAATAATTAATTTTCACCCCCTCCGACGGCACTGACATTTGAAAAATGCGGTCAAATTAAATTGTCAACTGTTCCTCAACAACACCACACCAGAAATAATTGCGGTCAAAATCACATTTTCAAAATTTCGAATATTTTAATATTTTTACGAAATAATTAATTTTCACCCCCTCCGACGGCACTGACATTTGAAAAATATATTCCAAATAAGTTGTCTAATGGTCCCCAACTACACCACACCAGAAATAATTGCGGTCAAAATAACATTTTCAAAATTTCGAATTTTTTTATATTTTTCAGTAATAATCAATTTTCACCCCTCCGACGGCACTGACATTTGAAAAATGTATTCCAAATAAGCTGTCTACTGTTCCCCAACAACAACACACCAGAAATAATTGCGGTCAAAATCACATTTTCAAAATTTCGAATATTTTAATATTCTTACGTAATAATTAATTTTCACCCCCTCCGACGGCACTGACATTTGAAAAATGCAGTTCAATTTAGTTGTCTAATGTTCCCCAACAACACCACACAAGAAATAATTGCGGTCAAACTAGCAGTTTCAAATTTTAAATATCGTTCTATTTTTCAGTTGTAATCAACACCCCCATTCCCCCCTTGGACGGTATTGGCACTCGCAAATCGTTGTCAGTTTATTTTAGCAAAAAGGCTTATTGGTGTATACCTTGAAATTAACAGTGATCTTACTTCTTAGTTGTATTTAAACGTCGACCGCATTTGTGACCACGACTTTATCGATTATAGTCCTACTTGAAAGTGTGGATGTGGCTGGCTTCACACCAGTATATCTCACAAGGTAATTTTAGACTGATAGACTTTAATAATAACTTCTTAGCAATTAGCACCTTATTAATTAAACCTTACCTTATTAATTAAAGCGTACAGTATATGTAGGAAAAAATGTAAATAATTATTTTAAATTAGGTAAAGCAAGAATTCAAAATAATAATAAAACCACATTAAAATTCTGACAAGGTCAAAACTATAATAACAGGAATTAAAACTATGCAAATTTCATTTACAATTACTCCAACATAGTTATATAGATTTTGCAGTTCGCTAAAGTGCCTTAACAACTTAGTATACATGAAAGCACGTTCACGCCTTACAATGTTCAATCCCTACACTAGAACGATTTTTTAGATCTGAACTCGACCTTCGTATTATTAAAGGAATTTAACAAGGACTTAAAATATGGAAACGAAGACAATGAAGAAGATTTCTATATAGTGACCGTTTATTTGATTTCCAAAATAAGGCAAACAAAACTAAATAATTTAAGATTGTCTTTCTCCCCCTTTCATTGTTCTCCCTTATATTAATGATGGAGCTAAGACCAGAATACTCTTTCCAAGAACTCACACCACACATTTCTCAGCATGAGGCCAATAAAGGCACTTGGAAATTGTATTTATAACAACCAACGAAGAAACGTTAAATGGAATTTGACGGTTAGGATAGTTTAAACTAAGTTGTCAGGTTGATAACCACGTTGTGAAATAGTGAATTTGGTTTGAATCAAAAATGGATCTCATGGATGCATTTTTGATTCAATCATATATGATATCGATATGATGATCGAGTCATCATCCATGATATCGATCGGGATATCATGGATGATGCCTCTGACCAATATGACAATGTAGTTGATTTAGCAGCTATCGAAAATAATTCTTTGTCACGTCAACAGATAATAATAGTTGATTCCACTAATGCTCCATTGGTATGTTAGTAGTGGTGGGAAACACAGTACTGCCCTGCCGGTCTGTGCTATGTCTAATAATTATTGTCTAATTAACAGATAGATCCTGCTTTTCTGCAGGTAAGAAAATTGTTTTCGTCTTTCTTAAAGACTATAGAGGTCAAAGCTACAACGATGCCTGCAGAAAAGCAGCTCCCTATCCAATTAGAAAATTATTCGAAATTATTAGATACATTATCTAGGTCAATAGAAAATAATTATTGTCGGATAGTAACACAGACCGCAAGAGGACACTACTGTGTTTCTCACAATTACTATCATTTCTAGGAATACGTTATCCTAATTTTAGGTAATTTTTAAATAAAATAAGACATTATAAAATATAATTTATTTTTCATTATAAAGATACTATGGTGAAAACAAGAATTCCAGCGGTGCAGGACATCCGAGGGGTTAACCACTCAACAAAATTGTGTACATGTATTGCGAAAAGATGAAATTTATATAGGACTGCTATGTACTGCGAAGTTTTTTAAAGTACTACAACATACTACGCGGTAATTCGCCTACTGCGATGTAGTAATGTGTTAGTATGCAGTATTTGGAATTAAACACATAATGTATTAAAACGATTAACATTTATAATGTTAATGTAATAACGATAAACATTCTAATTGAGAACAGGTAGATATTTTTCCAACAAGTAATTTTTTATATAAAAATTGTTAACAAACTATAAATAAAATTCTTTGGATCAAATTTTTCAAACTTCTGAATACTTGTTAATTCTTTAGTATTTACACTTCTCAAATGGAATGAATAAAATGTGTCATTTTATATTGTCATCGGGCATTTTGAATAAAATTTTCTAATTTTCTGTCATGTTATAGAGTTCCAAAAAAATAGAATTTATAATTTTCAAATTGGAAACTTTCAGTTACATTTTAACCCAGATACGCCTACTGTCGGTTAAAACATACACGTCAGGAAACTGCTTAATTCATAGATTCTACCGCAGTCGGATAGATGACGCTAGTAATTCTATATTAAATAATCCCTACTTAAATTGAATTTGACGGTTAGGATAGTTTAAACTAAGTTGTCAGGTTGATAACCACGTTGTGAAATAGTGAATTTGGTTTGAATCAAAAATGGATCTCATGGATGCATTTTTGATTCAATCATATATGATATCGATATGATGATCGAGGCATCATCCATGATATCGATCGGGATATCATGGATGATGCCTCTGACCAATATGACAATGTAGTTGATTTAGCAGCTATCGAAAATAATTCTTTGTCAAGTCAACAGATAATAATAGTTGATTCCACTAATGCTCCATTGGCCAATAATATAGTAGAACAGGAAGACAGCGATTTTGATAGCGAGGATAACCTACCATTATCTACTTTTCAAAAGCGTCGCAAATTATTGAAAAAAGAAGCAAAACCTTCCTTTTGCTGGAATCAAAAAGACATAATTCCTAAAATTTCGAACTGGAAAGAAGTGAGTGGTGCGAAAAACTTTTTAACCCCGTTGGAACTGTTTTCTTTATTTATAGATGACGAGGTAATTGAAAATATTACTCATTACAGTAACCTATATGCATCGCAACATAATCGTGCAGCGGATATATGCTCAAATGAAATAAAATGTTTCATTGGGATACTGTTGCTCAGTGGGTATTATTCCTTTCCGAGGCAGGCAATGTATTGGGAAAATAGTGAGGATGCTGGAAACAAATTGGTCTACTCAGCTTTATCGAGAGATCGTTTCAACTTTCTTATGCAAAACATTCATTGCAATAACAATATCAATTTAGATAATAACGACAAATTTTCGAAAATGCGACCACTGTTTGATATGGTAAAAAAGAAGTTCGATTCATTTTCCCCTGTTGAAGAATGCCACAGTCTGGACGAATCGATGGTACCCTATTACGGAGGCCATGGGTCAAAGCAGTTTATTCGGGGTAAGCCCATTCGATGGGGGTATAAATTATGGACTGGAACAACAAAACAAGGTTACATAGAATGGTTTGAACCATATCAAGGTTTAAAAAATCACGGTCCTGAACAATATCAGACACTTGGTGTAGGAGCAAATATTGTTTTGCGATTTGCAGATGTACTTCAACTTAGAACAAAAGACGCACCATTTCACATATTTTTCGATAACTTTTTTACCTCTATGCCACTGTTAAAAGAGCTAACAACCAGGGGCTTAAAATGCACTGGTACCCTACGAGAGAATAGAGTATCTAGTTGCCCACTAAAGTCATCGAAGTTCATGAAAAAAGAACCAAGAGGCACATTTGAATATACTCTAGAAGAAAACAGCAATATTATGATCTGCAAATGGAATGACAATAACGTGGTGATAATCGCATCAAATGCTACTTCACCCTTTCCTACTGTTCAAGTAAAAAGATTTTCTCAAAAGGAGAAAAAAAATGTTCATATTGCACAACCTTATTTGATCAAAAAGTATAATGAAAACATGGGGGGGGGTTGATCGTGCAGATCAAAATATCAGTTTGTATAGGGTGGGTGTTAGGGGGAAAATGGTACTTCTCGTTATTTGCGCATTGCCTCGATATGGCAGAACAAAATGCCTGGCAATTGCACAAATACAATGGTGGAAAAATGGACCATCTCTCATTTAGACGATGTATAGCCTCCGGATTACTGGAAACGTATAAAAGAACATCGAAACGCGGACCTTCAAAAAAATGTAAATATACTCATATGGAATCAAAGTACGATAGGCTTGATCATCTTATCATTTACCAAGAGAAGCAAACTCGTGCAGTCTGCCATAAACAAGCAGCTTTTAGGTGCCAGAAATGTGATATTGCCCTACACCCTAAATTATGTTTTCTTATGTGTCACACTAAAGAATAAATTTCTATTAAATTTAATTCCTAATTGCAAATATTTGCCTATGTTTTCACTGTTTTGTAAACAATAAATAAGTTTCGATCTAAAGTAGTTTAAATTGCTACCGTCCGTTTAAACATACACTCTCAAATTTCACAACTGTGAGTTATAAAAAAATATATATATATGAAAAATCACGGCTATAAGAAAAAATAAACACATTTTCAAAGTTCTAGACCAAAATGATAAGATTCAGAGTTTCAGGAGTATCTGGGTTAAGGGCTAACATTACGAATTAGTAATTAGAGGAATGGCCACGAGAATTGTATACACCCTACAGTAGCCGTCGTTAAATAGGACGTTACGTTAAATGCAGTACTACCATCTTTTCCTATATTAGCATTAAAAATAAAGAATTAACATTTAAGTATAAAGAATTAACAATCAAGTATTAAAAAGTTGGATAAAGCTGCCCTTTTATTCTTAAAATGTAATAAAATTCAACTCGGCTGATTAACTTTTTTTTTTTATTGTTAAAGTTTTTTAAAGTCAGCCTTCCTTCATTTGTTTGTATTTTTTTCAATTAAAATTTTTTCTGCTCTTTTCAAGTGAAACGGCCCATTACCGAATTGGACGAGCAATTTCCTTGGAAGTGCCCATTACTGTACCTTCTAATTCGTCTGAGACACGTCTGTCTTCAACAACAATCGATGATTCATTGCCAGATCAACTTCCTGGAACAAGCAAAAACTCAAGTATGGATCAAGAAGATCTGCCGTTAGACCTCAGTAACCATATACAAAACTGTTTTGAGTTCACTCCAGTAAAGTCACCTCAAGAAGAGACACAGGCAGCAGCACCAACACCTAGAAAAATTATTGACATATTTTCAACAAATTTGGTAAAATTAAATAAGCAATTACATGCCGAGTTGTCAAATATAAACCGAGAACCTAAAAAAACAAACACACGATTGAAATGTGCCAGTTATGGTGAAGTTCTAACAACAGCTGGTGTTATCCAACGACTTAAAGAAGCTGATGAGAAAAAAATGAGCAAGGGGGAAAAATCAAACGTAGCTTGTCCAAAAAACAAAAAACTGCAAAGAGAACTAGAAAAGTTAGTGAATGTGATGATTCAGATGAGAAAATTTTACAAGAAATAGAAAAAGGGGACAAAGAAGAGAAAAATAACTATGAGGATTGGGTGGAAGAAGTGGAAAAAGAGAACTGTCCAGACATAGATTATGAAAAGCCGCAGTGGAATGATATTAAACCTGGGGTATTTATTTTAGTAGATTTTCTTGGCGGGCCTAGAAAAGCCACGCATTACACGTATGTGTGCTGTGTAAAAGAAGTCGATGACAATGACAGCGACATTGTGGTCACAGGATTGAAGAGGGAAGATGCACTAGCAACAAAGTTCACAATGGATGAAAAAGATGTCTCTACAATCTCTTTTGAAATGATTAGGGCAAAATTACCTGATCCAGACATAGAAATAGAAAAAAGAAAAATGCTATATGTTTTTCCCGGCACAATCAGTGTTTATAAAAAATAATACGAAATATTTGCTACTTTGTATGTTACTTACCTTTTATAAAGAGTTTATATAAATAAATATAAACCTTTTTTTTCAACAAATTTAGCATATTTTTATATTTAATGGGGTAAATGTAAACATGAAACTGTGTTGCAAATTATGGTGTATGCTTTCACAAACGTGTCCTATGTTTACACTTCCCCCTCTGAAACACCTATATAACGTTCCGTATAAAAGATAGTTGTTTACATATACCCCCAAAATATAGTTAATTTATTTTGGAGTAGGGGTAAATGTAAACATGGAATATTAAAGAAATGTTCAAGTAGATTTTAAAATTTCTTCATGGAAAACCTTCTCTATGGTGCCTATTTATAGTATCTGACCTAAAATACAGCTATAAGTTTGTTGGTATATTTTATTAGTAATATTACATTTTTAACTTGCGAAATCTGTTTACACTTACCCCACCTGACCCTATTTTTTTTATGTTTTAGTATTTAAACTGTATATATTCAATAAACAAAGTAATTTATAGGTATATGTATAAATGAAAATGGTTCACTTATTTAGAGAGAAACTTCAATTATAATGAAAATGCAAGGTGAGTCTAATAATTTGGCCAGGGTCAATGTACAATTTGTATGACGAACCTAAATCAAAAAACGAAATGCGGATGATGTTAAAAAACATTATAGATGGATTTTTAAATTTCCAGAAGAGATATAATGTAACATTGACTTTGAGAGATTAAAAAATTAAGTAAACTGTATATGTCAAAGTCAGAATTTGGGAATATGAATCGCTATGATGTTATACGATTTTCCATGAAAAAAATGTTCTTAAACAATGGAACTAGCAAAATTAATTACTGTAATAATACCCGCTAACATAGCATCTACAGTACGATAATATTCTAGATATCCTCACACAAATTTGCGTAACACTCAAGGACAAGAACGACTATGTCACTTGTCAGTTATTTGTCTGGAGATGAACTTTTACAAAATTTAAAAAGTAATTCCTGTTTGATTCCTTGTAGTTTCTTTTAGGATTACCCCACCACTTTTACAGTTTATTATATGCCCAAAAAGTAACTGTATAATATGCAATAAAAATAAATATATGACAAATTAACTAAATTTAAAAGAAATTAACTAGCGTTGTTCTAAACGTTTCTGTTCAATTTTTTTTAACTGAGACAACAATCACCAGGTTGATTGGACACAGGCTAAAATTATACAAAAAGAAAAATTAGTTAAAATAAACTAATTAAAAATAAGTGATTTTATTAAACTTAATGTTGATGACTCTCTCTCGCCGGAAACAATATTCTTGGATCTGACGTGGCTTGCTCTTTTCCAGAAAAATGTTACCAGTGGAAAATTAATAATAACATTATATTATTAATAATCATTAATAATATAACGATCACTGCATGTGATGACTTGAATTAAAAATGTGAATCTGGCAATTACAATTATTAATCATATAAACTTCTACTGATGACGAGTCGAGGATCGACTGGAAACGTTTCAGCGTGAACAAAGCTACAATTTGTTTGTTTAGACATAATTTGTAATATTATAGAATTTTATATCATACTAAAAAACCACTGATGAAATTTAGTTAATTTGTCATATACATAATATATGTTATTTTATTTATTGCATATTAAGTATACAGTGGTTTTTTGGGGCAAACTTTAGAAATTTGCCTTGATACTACACTTTCAATCTATATTTTGAATACTTCTGATTTCTTGTTTTCTTTTTGTTGTTTTGCAGGTGGTGTAATCCCAAAAGAAATTACAATGAATGCTACAGCTGCACAACAAGTAAGTTACCGACATTGTAATTCCTCTTTTATGACAATGCTATAAATGAATATTAATGAAAGACCGCCGTATTAATTTAGAAATGTGTAAAACTAAATGTCTTCATTATTAGATTTTTAATAGTTTAATAGACTAATAAAATTAAAAGTTTGAAGACTATAATATCATCGCAAGGATTTTCTAATGGGTAAGCAGATACAGTGTCCATTATTGGTTATCTTTGAGGGATATCTCTCTTATTAATAAAGATACAGGGTTGCGGTTTTGATACTTTTTTGAGAAATGGCAGATGCCACAAACAGAATTTCCACAGCCACAACAAAGTTACAAGGAGAAATTGATAATTTGCCATGTTTAAGGACCGCTGGTGCACTGCACTCGACGCGCGTTTTGCCAACCAAGTTGGAATTATCTGAAGATGATTAAAACTCGAGTTGTCTCTTTTACAATAAACAAGCTGGACGATGGACGTTTCCAGAAAATGTACATTTTTTGTTTTCACCCTGTATATATTTTTAGGAATTATTTTCCCCTAATTTAACTAACTCTGTATCTTTAATGGTTTCCGGGATGCCCAGAAAGTTCATCTTTGATAGACACTATGGACTTTTTGTATTGAAGTAACTGTACATTCTTGTGAAATTATTCTCCATGTGAAACGGTGAATCATGTATTCGAAAAGAAATCTGACACATTATTCCATAGATATCACAATTACCGGCCAAACCTTTACTAAACTTATGAAAATAAAAAAAATGTATACCTATTAAAAAAAGTTTTTGTGGGTCTTGCAACAGCCTTGTCGTAAAACTAAAAACATAAAAATGTTGGCATCTATGGTTAAATTGTTATTTAGATTTCTTTAGTTACTTTCAGTTACATTCTATCTACAATACAGATCGAGGTACAGACCGAGAATAGCCACCACAGAGAAGCGACAAAGCCAGGCAGCGCCTTTGATGTTGCGGTTACAAGTTTTCGTGACCTTGAGCTGGCTCGAATGACAAGTATCCACTTTAATCAACTGAGAAAAATAATTTCGGCAATTAAATAATTCGGTACATGAAGAAAAATATGAAAAATCTAATTAAGTTGTACATATTATACATATAACTGCATATGGAAAATACATTGTTTTCTAATTCAATATAAATCAAGACAAATTAAACGCAGGGAAAAAACCGAAAAACAGTCAACAATACGTCGCGTTGTGGAGGTTGACAGATATCCACAATAACTTGTCAAAAACAATGCACATGCGCAATAAAAATCGGTCCCGGCTTTGTCGCTTCTCTGTGGTGGCTATTCTCGGGTACAGATACACTTAATTTCAGGTAAAATACCGAGTACGAGTAAAATACAACCTAAAACCCAAAATAAAGTGTACCTACAAACTTGGGACGCTTTGTATTGTAAGCTTTGTTATAAAAGTAGGTACACTTACAATCTCAGCATATTGTTAACAGTCATTATTTCAAACAGCCATAAATCCACAAGTAAAATACGAAGCTAGGAGCCGCATTTTGTTAATACTAAGAGTTTCTTCGTATTAAGGTTGAAGACATTAACCCAAAGCTAAATACACATTCCGATATTTTTATTTACTTTAGTAACCTTACCTACCCATATTAACAAATTTATAAAAATAAATAATGTAAGTATCTACGTGCTCGAAACTACCTTACCTTTCGTTTACCTACTACCTAGGTTTATATTATTAAAATATCTTTCCTGCCTTTCCTTTTTTAGATGTAAAGTGCCTTTTATTTATTTGTTTGAGATAACTACATATTAATTAATAATGATAGTGCTCACACGTTTTATTTTGGCTGAAAGTTTTTTCTTTGACAAAATACATAAATACAAATACTTAGTAACCATCTATACCTATACCTGTTTATTAAAAAATAATTGTAAATTGTACTGAAATATGAAAAACTAGAACATACAATAATTTTTTTTACAAATTTCGTACACACAAAAGTTATCTAACCACGTTAACAATTTGCAGTTAAAGAGTAATTTTTACTGATGTTTCTTTTAAATGAAATACTATCTATAGGTGGTGAGCATTCATTGATGTTAAAACAAATAATAAACCGACGGCCCGAGACGAAGATGTCATCTCCTCATCAATAACCAGCCCTCGACGTGCTTTAACTATTTATAGTCGTTTATAGTTATGATAATATTAGGTCCACACGTGACTGCAAGTTGTAATTTAAAAAATAAAGATTTGTGTTGAACCTCTAGAACAATTTGATTTTAGTTTAATATTACCTAAAATCTAACATATATTAGCTAATATACGGATAAATAATACAAATTCGAAATAATTTCTAAATAATTCTTTTGGAGGTGTTAGTAACTTGAACGTGCCAAATATTAAAATAATTTACATAATTTTCATTCTATAGTAAAGCGTAAATAATATTTTGTTATTTTAGGTAGGTACGGATGGTTTTATTTTAATGTGTTTCTAATACAAAATTAAACTGCAAGTTTAAAAATTTTAACAGCATTTGGAATATTTCCGACTTTTTCTGTTACGATGGTACCTACACGTTCGGTTTCGATCGGACAACCTCAGAGCATTATTTTTTATATAATAGAGGTATAATAAATATTTTCATTCCCATACAGTGTTCTACGTGTGTGTGGTTGTTTAAATTTGTGAGAAGTTTATTTTGTGTCTTCCCAACTTCAATATTATACTTATTCTATAAACATTACAATGAATCAAATAGTGAACCAGTTTGAATGCAGTGCTACCTTTAAACGGTGAAGCATTAAGTAACACAAGTTTTGCAGGGGGCTTCTCTACTTCAATATTCCAGATGCCGTTTTGGGATACGCATTCAGATGTTTAACTTTCAGAATTTATATTATTCTCTTTCGTGTTTTTTTTTTCGAACAAATACATGTTCCTGTTAGGACAGTAACTCATAACATGTATTTATGGGCAAGCGAAATTAGGACTAACTGCATTTCCAAGTACCAGCAACTACTTTCCGAGACAATTAAACAATTACATAGATTTTATAAAAATATCTGTCGTGGAAAATTTTACAAGAACGTAGGTAACTCATTTCTTTTAGATAGGTAATTTACATACCTATATGATATTGGAAAACTTGTTGACTGTTAGATAGAATTTATTTCTTCAATAAAAAAAAACACAAAAGAAGCAGCACTAGACCGCTTCTGACTACTTCAATTAAAAAATTTTAAATAAATAAATAACCACTTCATTAAAATAATATTCATCTACTTAAAATATAAATACCTCCCTCCCAAAATTGCTTTTTGATATCAAATACTAACATCCCAATAAACAGTGGGTACTTAAAAAACCACGTTGGGATATCTTACCAATTCCTGTCATTTCTTGAAACATATTTAAAAAAAACTCTCCAAAAGCACTCACAGACACTAAAACGTACTGTCACAATTTAACGTTAAACTTTAGCAGAGTAGAAATGCAATACTAAAATTATTGTAATGCATTACACAAACCAAGCACAACGCTATCATAAACAATCTCACCGAAACAAATGTCTAAATATAATGTAATGTTGCCATTCATTGCCAACAACGCCGCGCCGAAGCTGTTGACGAAAAGAGAATGCACAGTGTACGAATTAAAACAGAGATCCCTGCATTTCTATTGGTTCAAATGTCATCGACGGGACGGTTGAATTCAGTCACTGTCACCAGTGACTATAGAAAGATTAGTCACTGCTGTCACGATACACATACACCGGTATGCTGACTTTCGGCTCAAATTTAACACGCCCGCGCATGACGTCACGCTGGAATCCGAATCGTTTTTGGGCCATTAAACGTTGATTAAAATAAGAGTTCAAATTTTCAGTATATATATATTTTATCTATGAGTTCAAATGTGTGATTTTGCTGTGGTTGTTGTGTGTTTATGATTTTGTTTGGTGCTTAACGAGTGTAGAGTTGATCTAACTGTTATTATTTTCTTTTAAAACATTGTAAACTTTCAATTATAAGACCATAATGCCGGGTTGTGCTGTGGCCACGTGCAAAAATAATAATCGGAAAACCAAAGAAACAGGAATTAAATACTTTGGATTTCCAAAAAATAAAGACTTGACGAAGCAGTGGATAAGTGCCTGTCGTCGGGATGATAAAATTAATTTAAAATATGGTAAGTACATGTTATACGGGGTGATCAATTTAACTGGAGAAATGTTTTTCTGGGAAATGGCCGAGAAAAATAAATTATTTTAAAAACTATTACATTTTTACTTACATTTACAAGAAATTAAGACAGAAATAAAAAAAACATTAAGACGCTAGGCGTCGCGACGCTTCAAAAATTTTTCTTTCAGCAACATTTTTGTAGATTTTTTATTATGTCGCTCCAAAGAATTTTTTATGTTTCCATTATTTTGATTGTTATGGGTACCTAATTCTCTGGCCATTTTTTCGTGCATGATCGATTTAACGGGAGAGTTGAGTTTTTCTAGGAAATGGCGTAGAGAAATACATTATTTTAAAAAGTACTGCATTTTCACTTACTTTTACAAAAAATTAAGTAAGAAATAAAAAAAATATAATTGCGACGCTAGGTGTAGGTAGGTATTCTCTGCTGATTTTTTCTATCTCGTAATTATTGGAACGACAAGGTCACCTATATAGATCTTTTGCAATACTCTTTTTAGTTCAATATATGTTCAAAGTCTTTTTAATTTTTTAGTTACATTTGAGGACTACTGCAAAGCTTTTAAATTATAGGGTGTCATTTAATAGGTTTATGTATTTTTAGATGGGTCTTACTAACAAAGTAACGATACAGGAATTGTGTATAACTTCCATATTGGAAACATAAAAAAAAATGTTAGATAGAAAAAATATTCAAAATAAAAGAATCTTTGCGGCGACAATAAACATTTTTGAAGCGTTGCGACGCCTAGCGTGGTTATGATATTTTTTTGTATTTCTGCTTTAATTTAAGAAAATTTATCTTTTTAATTGAGAAAAACTCATTTCTTCAATTACATCGATCACCCTGTATATTACAAAATAATAAGGCGGTGACTCCTTGTCCGTTAAACGGCTGAGCAAGAGTCACCGACAAATAATAAATGGATTTTTAAAATTAGATTGTTTCTCTTAGCTCGTGTCTGTTCCATTCATTTTGAAGCAGGCAGTTTTGAAATTCCTCTGCAACAAAAGTTGTTAAACTATTGCCCAAAAAATTGTCGAAATTTGAAAGCTGATGCTGTGCCAATATTACATCTTCCGGGTCCCTTGCGAAAAGCGAAAAATGCAGAGCAGTCAAATAGGATTTGTAAGAAGGCAACGAACTACAGTTGCAGAGATATTAAAGGATGCATCACATTCTGTGGAGCCTCAACCTTCAACTTCTAACCACGAACACCAATTTCAAATGTCTAATGACGAACCTATGTTGGTTGAAGAAGCTGAAACAACAGTTAATGTGGAAAATATTGGTGAAAAGAAAGAACAAGAGTAAGTTTTGGGTGTAGAATTTATTCAAGGGACCTGAGATAATGAAGAATATCTGAATAATTTTATTAGGTAATACTAAATACTTTTTTTTGTTTTAGGATAAATAAACTGAAGGAAAAAATAAAAATGTTAGAGGAGCAGAATGAGGCACTACTTGAAAATATTCAGGTAGTAATGAAATCAACACATAAAAAATATGAAGATACATTGACAACCGTTTTTACACCTGGTCAAATTAGAAAATTGATGGATCCAGAAAAAGGGAAAAAAATCAGGTGGTCAGCAGAAAATATTGCATCTGCTATTTCGCCTCGAAGTGTTAGTCCTAAGGCTTACAGATATTTAAAGGCAAATAAATATCCTCTACCAGCTCTCTCCACTTTAAGAAGCTGGGTCTCGACTTTCAATGTAAGTCAAGGAATTTTAAAGAATGTCATATCATTAATGAAAAAAAATCCTCTGATTTGACTGAAATCGATCGAATCTGTGTCTTATCTTTTGATGAAATTTACATCTCAAATAAAATCGATATTGACAAAAAATATGAACAGGCCGCACATGAATGGGGCCGCACAAATCCTGCCAAACCGTAATGGTACGTGGTCTATTTTCTAAGTGGAAGCAGCCAGTCTACTACCAGTTTGACCAACCCATGACCAAACAAATTCTAGAGGATGTAATATCAGAATAATTCTGATATTACATCCTCCTGTGAAATTCGCCTTAAACAATTATTGTTTAAGGCGAATTTCACAGTACTGGCGATATCCAGTGATATGGGTACTGGAAATACGGCTTTGTGGTCCAAACTAAATATGGGACATGCTAAAAGCTGTTTCTTTCACCATCCATGTGACATGTCATTACAAATTTTTGTTTATGCAGATGTTCCCCACTTAATTAAACTTGCCCGAAATCATTTATTTAATCAGCGTTTCATTGTGGATAATCATGTTATTAACATTGACTACTTTCAAACATTACTTACTATTTCCACATCAGAATTAACTTTGGCTCATAAATTAACCGAACATCATTTAAATTTAAAAGGGTCAATGCGACAGCGAGTCAGGCCAGCTGTTCAAGTTTTATCAAACACTGTAGCCAAAGCTATGGAATATGCCGGAGAAAATGGACTCATGCCTCATAACAGTAATTGGAAGAAAACAGCTGATTGTGTAAAATTGTTTAACGACTGGTTTGACCTATTCAACTCCAGATCTAAGTTTGTGGGAAATTGTCCATCAAAAAATGCGTTTGGAACAGATTTACAAAATCAAAAAGAAATTATTGATCAGATGTCAAAATTCATTATTTCCATGAGAGTTGGGAAACATAAGGAAATTATTCCATTTCAGAAAGGTATATTGCTTTCAAATAGATCACTTATTGAGATGTATGATTATTTATCTAAGAAATACAAAATTGATTATATTTTAACGTCGAGACTAAACCAAGATATTCTGGAAAATTTTTTTGCATACATTCGAGGAATGGATGGTGCAAACTTTCATCCGTCTCCAATGGATTTCACTTATAGATTGAGGTGGTACATTCTTGGCAGAAATTCTGCCGCAATTTTTATCGAGAACAGAAATACCATGGAAACTGAAGTCATGTTTACTAAATGTTTTAGATGAAACAGGCCCTTCCACAAGTAACTTAAACACCGAAGACTCCGAAGGGATCTGCTTGACACAAAAAATGCTGTCTAATTTAGTCAGGAAAGAATAAAGGGAGGATTTAGAATTAAAATGTCCAATAGAAGGAGATTTATCTGCTAATTTTGTACAACCTGATTATTTAGAAGAAGAAATTATAGGAGACGAAGTTTTAAACATAATGCAGAATTTTGAAATCAAAGAAAAAATTAATCTCGAAGGATTAAAATATATTGCAGGATTTGTTGCATATAAATTGAAAAATAAGTATACTCTTGGCATTCCCACAAAAAAAATAGAGACATCCGAGGTTCCTGACTGGCTAAGTATGGTTTCCAGGGGCTCTCTGTTATATCCGAATGAAGAATTATGGCAGTTAGCTCAGATTTTAGATTCAGAATTTTTTAAGATGCATGGAACCTCTTTAAGTAAAGAGAAAAATATTTTTCATGAATTGGCTCAAAAAACTGTAGATCAGATGCCAAATACATCAGTGCCATTTGAGGTAATTCTTTGCCTAAGCAGAACACGGACCTATATTAGATTGAGCCACTTCACTGAGGGAGCTTAACAGACAAATTAGTTTCAACAACTGCCAAATAAAACTTAATAAGAAAATGTCGAAATTTACAAATGTCAAAAAATAAACAGGGATGTTTTGGTTGTTGATTCTTTTTTGTTTACATTATACTCGTACTTACGTAGGTACTAAAATCTATGTTTTATTTTATATTTTTGTATCCCCATAATTTTATTTAAACCTGAATAAAGTTGCTTACTAATAATTATTTTTTGTATTTTTTTTTAGTTAATTTTCTGCATATACAACATTACGTATTTATTCCAAATTTTTATATTAGGTAATAAAGATTAAAACATTCTTTTATTTACTCCGTTTAAAGGTATATAGTAGACCTATATAAGTAGGTACCTATAATATTTCAGAAATACTATTTCATATTTAACATAATTTAAATCATATATATCATATTTAAAAAGAGTTCTAATTTTACGGAAGAGCTTTAAATTATAGCCTGAATAAGGTGGTTTGCAGCCTTAATATAACGTGGGATTAATCACGATTTAATTGATAAACTCAGTAATAATGTATTTCTTTTTATTAGATATTACTTTTGGAACAGGGAATTTAATCTATATTTCCAAATAAAACATTATAATAGGTTTACCGCAAACATTGTCCATTAAAGACTTGTAATTAATATTAAAAAAAAAATGTTTTTTCTGAAATTCCCAATATTAAAATTGCTTTTAAAAATCAAATTTCAATTTCCAATATCTTTTCAAAATTAAAGGACAAAGATCCCATTTTGCATCAGTCAAATGTGGTGTATAAGTTAAGCTGTAGCGAATGCGAAGGCATTTATATCGGACAAACGGGAAGGAAATGGAAATTAAAAGATAGAATCACATCTCATAAAACTGACATTAGATTAAATAAAAACACTTGCATGTTAGCCCAACATGCCAATGACTTACAACACAACATTAATTTCAGTGACATTAGTGTTCTTTTTACTGAGAGTAACTTAGAAAAGAGACTTTTTTTGGAAATTTGTTGCATTTTTAAAGAAAATAACCATATTAACAAAAGATCTGACATGGACAATTTGTCCATTATTTTTACAAATTTATTAAATTTCAATTATCATAGACCAGTGAACCCCACTGACCTCAATGTCACTTAAGACATCTGAACTGTTCCATATTTTTGACATTCCATTTTTCTGTAGTCTGTGGTTCTTTGTCATCTATCTGTCATCTCAAATTCAGTCATCACTACATTTTGGTCTAAGAAATGTGCAAGTAGTTGCTGTAACATACTTTTTAATTTGTCTACTCTCATCCTTAAAACTTAAACATGTAAATCTGTGATAAATTTTTGCCAATAATAACTTTTTAATGTCATGTGTTAGTTTCAAATAATTTTAATTTTTATCAAAATTTTGTGTTGATGTCAAACTTAGCTAAGTTCCTATGCAATCTCACTTATGTAAGTAATATAAGGCTTTAGTAGAAGTATTCTTAACAGTATGTTTTATAGTTTTTTCCTGATGAAGAGACAATAAAGTTCTCGAAAGCTTGAATTAATAAAAAGAGTGTTTTTTTATTCACTGGCTGGTGACTGGATTACCCGAAATTACATATATATATATATATACAGGGTGGAGTTGACGACTATACGACTACGTGATATACCGGATGTCCGCTCGTTGAGGATCCGCAAGTGACCCTAGATTATTTTTTTTAGTTAATTCTTGATTTTAGTGACTACTATAAATACTAGTATTATTCTATAATACTAGTTCTACTCTATATTCTATAATACTAGAATATTGGAAATATTATTCTACAAAAAACTCGGTTAAGGGTTACCCATTATTTTGCTTGTATAGTAATTGCTTACTTGATCTCTATGCTTACATTGTTTTCTATTAGTTTGTAGTAGCAGTATTAGTTTGTTCGCTTGATCGCTAACTGTACATTTTTTTTGCCTGCAAAACTGCCTGTTCATGATTTACTGAGCTTGATTTAATTCTGCATTCTTTAGCTTGCATACCGTTGCTACGGCAGTAATTTTCGCTAAATTAACATTATAAGTAGTAGCTGATTTTTTGATAAATGGTAATTAATTTTCCCTGATTTCTAGAGGTAAGCTTCATGCTGAATACCTTTGTGGAAGCTACATTGATTAGTGGATAATATAGCTATTGCATTTTATATTTTACGGCACTTAATAATAATAGTAGTTGTTTATTAACTTCCTTCTATTGCTATTGTTTTTTTCGTATGTATAATAGTTACTTAGAATTTAAGTTTAAGATTGCACACTTATTACTTAGATAACTTTTTTTTATTATTTTTCTCTGCTAAGATTTATTTGCTGCTAATTTTTGTAACTTTAGGGGTAAACGGAAATTAAAGTTAATAGTTTGGTTCTTATAAAATTCATATGTGAGGAACTTCATTTTTGTCCTGCGGATCGCCTGAGCTCAAGCGTCTATGCGTCTATCAAGTCTATGAGGAGAAGATTGGATGGTTGCATCCGAGCTGGAGGTAGCCATTTTGAACAATTCTTGTAGGTTCAGAAATGTTACATGTAATTTTTAGTAATAAATTGTTCTTTTGTTGACAATTTCTTTCGCCCTATATCTTCGCAACAAAGCGCTTTTTCAAAAATCATCAAAGGATAAAATATCCTTAGAATAGTCCAATAACCTCTTGAATTTTTGCCGCATGTTTAACTAACACCCTGTATATCAATTCAACAACAAATAAGAAGCTATGATACTAGGATTACCAATACATCTTCTACAACTACAAAAATGATATACATGACTGTGTTTAAATAAGTTAAAACTTAACACCGACAAAACTAAATGTATGATACTTGGCACTAAAATCAATTGTGACAAATATCTTAATAGCAATAACAATATACAAATAAATAAGACAAGGATTTTTATAGGGTAAACGTGACGTGCGTCCGTAATTTTGGCACATGTTCCTATATTTCACACAATAATTGTGTCCTATAGTTTGACGCCATACTATTTATCATCAATTTGACCAAACTTTTGACCAACATTTTGTTTTGAAATATTTTGTTTTATTTATTTTTATTCAAGTATTTTTTTAAAACTTTGAAGTGTTTTCATAATTAGTTTTTTAGTAATTAATTACGCTATCAAGGAGTTCCGTTCTTTTTCTTCATCGAGGAAAAGTAGAAACAAACATTTTTGTCTCATTGTTTGATTTTCTATTACATGTTAAATATTCATGTTCAAAAGTTTAATTACAAATTACACAATACAATAATTAAATTATTTATAAACATATAAATATCTAAATAAGATTTAGACTATTTAAAGTTATTTCCCCCAAACCCTAGGCCAGGGGTTGGCAACCTGCGGCTCGCGAGCCACATGCGGCTCTTTGGATGTGAAGCTGCGGCTCTTTAGTTCCATACGCAAATATTATTTATTTTATCAAAAAAAAAAACCGTTTAAAAATCGTTCCGATTAACGAGGATTAGGCACCGATTCTATCTCTCAGCCACTTGTACTCGCATTACTTAACATTATTAGAGTTTTCATCTCTGGCCCATATTTATTTCTAAATTTCTCGAGTGCTCAAAATTCAAACAAATTCTAATCTAATTTTTTTGATCTAATGGTATCAGTTTAAATAACCAGGTGGATTTGACAGAGTCTAACAACATTTAAAGTATACGATAATTCAATAAACATATAAATCTAAATAAAAAATTTAGATAAATTTTTCACGAATACACTGAAGATGAATTTTTCGAGACAAAACGTCTGAATCTGGTTCGGGCTGAAGCAGTGCAGCATTGGGAGTCATGAAGGCTTGCAAAAAATGTAATAAAATTTCTAGGGCCGTATTTAAAAAAATGAAGTTGATGATGGTCCTGGAAAGACGAAACGTTACATATAAAAATTGATTGTGCCATTCGATAGAGGGCAAAAAGTTGCTATGAGAAAGTGTTCTTCTTTTTTCAATATCACCCCAAACAAGGCTGACATGAAACAAAAACAGATATCCAAAATTTCGGTTTTTTTCAAATATTTCGAAAACTAATCATGTTAGCCTTGATTTTTAAGAGGCAAAATGTTGGTCTCCTGATTACACAACTTTGCCCCCATTTAAGCTAGTTCGTATCTCTTACCTGTTCCGAGATCCCTGTAGTGAGAAGCGAATTTGTAACAGTCTGTATATATTATTTAATTTATTGTGAAAAACACTACTTATATATAAATAAATAGATATTTTATCTTATGAATAAATAGATTAGTTTTTTTATCCAAAAACTTTATTTATGCGAGTACTATTTATTGTTGGCAAGAAAAAATTTTGTGGCTCTTTAAAAACTTTGAATTTTTGTAAATTGTAATTTTTGCCTCTTTCGACTCAAAAGGTTGCCGACCCCTGCCCTAGGCGGTTAAACAGGCACAGCGCATGGCAAACGGCATTCAGCAGTCTGAGCTACGTCACAAGCCCTCTGCTCTGTGGCGCCAACGAACTTATACGTGTAAGGCAAACGTATAGTTTACGAACCGTGGAGCAGAACTACTTACGCAGTTTTTTAATCCGTAGACTATTCTCAAGACTCTTCCGAAACTCTCAGCTTTTCAAAAAACCCCGAACACGGAAAATTTTCCACATCTTTTTTGTGACCAACGACCATCTCATGTTTTCAGATAGTTCAGATAGAAAATATTTCATAAAAAACTGGAACCCAGTTAAACAGGAATGGGTGAGATGTCTTACAAAATATAGTGAAAATTTTTCTAATTTTACAAACAACAGATTGGAAAGTTTAAATGCAAAATTGAAATCTGTTATTTCAATATACAGTTCTTTCGATGAATTTATTAATAAACTATTCATTTTGATAAAAATTAAAAGAGTTGAGAAGCAGTTGAGTTAATAACCTATCCAATGTTAATAAGCAATTTTACAAACATCTCACTCATTTTGCCTATAAGCAAATAGAAAAAAATTTACTTGATATTTAGACAGTTGATAGTCATATACATTTAAAAAAAATGATGATGCAACTGTTTTTGCATAGCGGAAAAAGATACAATTGAAATTTCAGAAGTGCAATGTCAATGTACTTTTTTTATATCTATGAAATTACCCTGTAAACATATATTATTTTATATAAAACATTTAGGCATTGAATTATTCAGTGAAGACCTTTTTGATATGAGGTGGACAAGAAAATATATGGAAAATGTACACGGCAGTTCATTGGAAACATTTAGTCATAACGGAGATGTTCCTCCAGATGAATTAATATTTCTTCTACCAATATTCTAACAAAAAGAAAAACATTAACACCACATGAAAAATTTAAAAAAGCTCAAGCAGTTTGCATACAATTAGCTACATTGTGTAGTGAAGTATCCACAATAGAATATCAAGAGAGAATGGATATATTAATAAAATTAGAACAAAATTGGCAGGAATTAAGAAAAGTTCAAGAGATTATATGTGATATATAATCTCAACATTTTAAAACCTGAGGATCAAATACCCAGAAAAGATTGGGAGAAACAAGATGTTAATGCCCAAGAATTGCTTGGAACAGGGTCCAATGACACACATATTGTCTTGCCAGACGTCTCATGATATGTGGAATAAATTAAAAACTGTCTATGATAGAGAATCAGCTGTGAGTGTTCATTTACTCCAACAAAAATTCTTCATAGCAGAAATCAATCACGATTCCATGTCGATTTTCTTCAAGAAATTCGGATGAACTTGAAACAAGGGGGCGAAGGAATTTCTGATAAAATGACAATAACCGAAATTCTCATGTCATTACCTGAAAAATATAAACATTTTAGATCAGCTTGGGAGTATGCCCCAAGTGATAAACAAACTCTCGAAGAATTATCTTCAAGGCTACTTCATGAAGAGGGAGGAATGTCAAATGATGAAATAGTTCTAGATTCTAGATAGTGATGAAATACTAGAATAGTATTAGTAAGCCCTACAAGCACAAATTTACAATGTTCAACATGTGCTAAAGCTGGATACTCACCTAAAGATACAGTAAATCAATGTAGTTTCAGCAAAAAAACCGGTCATATAAGCAAATACTGTTTCTTTAAGAAGAAAAATAGGAATAAGAAACGGGAGAAAATGAGAAAAAGAATTTCTAGAAAAAAAAATGGATGTTAGCCGTCCAACCGAACTCATAACTAATCAGCATAATAACAGACAAAATCCTTGTTCTTCGGCTGTTGCTGAGCCAGCACTTAAACGTCAAAGTTACACAAGCAGTTGCTATAGTGAGAAAAACAAAACACAAAACTTATTTACAAATTTATCACCGAACATATATTACTCCAATATTGCAAATCACCATATGCAGATTGTAACCCAGCACATTACAGAAGGAAGTTTTCTCCTCAATACAGCCACAATTGCTAAGGAAATCGAATATATAATATACATAACAATTTTTACAACCGCCATAAATTGGGGAATGGTTCGATTTTGAAACTAGTTTCTACCAAAATAATACTAGTTATCAGTGGGCGCCGACAGACTGCTATGGAAAAAGGAAGCGCAAAGATTCTAACCAAAGCTTTCATAACAAAAGAATAATGAGAAATTAGAATTTGAAAAATAAAGATTTATAAATATTTATTTTTGACAAACAGTAACAGTTCTGTACTAATATAACAACTAGATATACAGGTTGTAAAAAACACTATTTGGATGCTGAGACGGCTGGACGCGGGAGGCTGAGAGAGATCCCGGGAGAGGTAGTCAGTTTGGAAGTCACGTCCTTGGTTTAATAACGCATATTAATATTAAATGATTATTATTGATTAGAACTATAGTGTACCCATTAAAATGAATAATTATTGTTAATATTCTCTGTAGAATTTTATTGAGTATTTTAAAAGGTATATGACTAAACCTGCTGTAGTTGCTTGTTACCTAAATATATTATCTATAAAACATACACATACACAATACAATGAACTATAACCAGTACCACAGCTAAAAAGTTATCCATTATGTAAATAAGATAAATAACAATAAAAACTATTTCAAATTGACATTTTTAGTAAAGGAAAAAGAATAAGCAAAATGACAGGACTGAAGTGGCAAATAATTTAATAAAACGGGAGAAAATGAGAAAAAGCATTATAAATAAGTTTGATATTAGTCGTCCAACCGAAGCCATAACTAATCAGCATAATAACAGAAAAAATGGTTCTTCTTCAGCTGTTGCTGAGCCAGCCAGCACTTCACCGTCAAAGCTACACAAGCAGTTGCTTGTACGGAAAACAAAACACAAAACTTATTTACAAATTTATCACCGAACATATATATTGAATACCAATATTGAAAATCACCAGTACTATGCAGATTGTGACTCGAGACAGAAGGAACTTTTCTACTCAATACAACCACAATTGCCAAGGAAACGGAACATATAATATGCATAACAATTTTTAGAGCTGCCATCAATGGTGAAATGGTTCGAATTTTAAAACTAGTTTCTACCAAAATTATTATTTTGGTAGGGCCCACTAGTTATCAGTGGGCCCCGACAGGCTGCTATGGAAAAAGGAAGCGCAAAGATTCTAACCAAAGCTTCCATAACAAAAGAATAATGAGAAGTTAGAATTTGAAAAATAAAGATTTGTAAATATTTATATTTGACAAACAGTAACAACAGTTCTCTGCTAATACAGTGTTATTCAGAACTTATCCATAATAAATTCAACATACATGTAGAAATGTGGTAGTGCAAAAAAAATTTGGCGGCTTCTGAAAACTATTTAAAAATTTTTCATTGCACGCCGCTGGATACTGGTCCACTGTAATGGAGTGACCTTGGGACTGACAATGCAAACTGGCTAGCACGAAAAAAACTTCGGAAGTTCTGAGAGTATACCGACACCCGGCGCAAAAAAGATTTGCAGCGTTTTTACTTTAAAATAAACTGAAAGATAGATAGATGTGACCAAAGTGACGTGTCTTTCTTTAAAATGAATAAAATTTTGTTACACTAATTTTGAAGAATTGAAGGGTCCAAAGCGGGAACCAGGTGTCTCCACTTTTTAGGGATATTCATATTTTTAGCGGAATATGTTTAGAAAAAATTTACAGATCTTGCATCTTACGCAAATATCGTAGGCGTATTGAAAATACCAGACACAACTATTTTTGTTACGTACTTTATATATTTCATAGTTCATTATATTTATAATTTATACAGAGTGTGATGCCAAAACCCTTCATTTGATATATCGAGAAAACTAAATCTTCCAGTTTAGAGATTACTTATTCTTAATGAATCACCCAAACCAAATCTGACTGTGTGTACAGGGATCTCGGAAACTAGAAGAGATACAGAAATGGTTAAATGGGAAAAGTAGTGCAGAATTTATTGCCCGTCAATAATCCGCTGAGAAAACAATTGAATTTCGCACCGTCTAGATTTTAATTAGAAAAAAGTGAAAATCGACAATTTTAAAATTTGCTTCTAACTCTTTTGTTTGCATTCGGATCGAAAAAATTCAAAGGCCATTTTTGGCAGTTTTTACGGTGATTCCAGTGACGTAGTTAGATGTTTGCTAGGATACATACTTTTCGAGAAAATGCTAGCAACTTTATTTTTCTAATGGACGCCAAATTGGATTTTTGCATTTTTAAATTTAGCGACTTTTTCTGATTACCTTGATATAGCACATGCCATACTTCTAATCTACGATGTAGCCTTAGTAACGCAAAATATTATTTTCAAGAACAAAGTCATCGATAGGCTATGAAAGTAGGCATCAGAATAATAAAAAAAGCATAATGGATATAAATGAGGCATATTATATATTTAATCCTAAAGAAACACAAGCAAATATGTATTAAAAAAATAAAAATGTAGCTAAAACCGAAATATGAATTGCAACATGTATATCCAAAGCAGATTTCAAAGAAATTTTTTGGGTTGGCCATGATTTATCAAGAAACAAAACAATATTTTATTGTGCTGTCATAATAATTATCACATTCCGTAGTTTTCATCGAGTACAACTAAAATATACCTAACTAGTGTCATTATAAAGACATTTATTAGTGAAAATGGAATGGAGCACGAGGGCTGCACAACTATATTTTGAACGATATTTTGATCGCCGGCAGCCATCAGTAAGTACTTTCAAATAACTTAAGAGATTTTGGAGCGTTCAAAAAGCCGAATAGAATTGACGGTACTATTGACCAAGTATCCGAAATCAATGTTCTTGCTTGCGTACACCATAATGCTGAAATATCAACAAGGCTGAGATGAACCACCCATGTTAATTTTATCTTTATTTTGTAAATTGATGAACAGAAATTAATAACGCTCTGTATTTAAAAGAGTGTATATGTGCTCGTTAATGTTGAGACAAAATAGCTGACTTCAGCAAGCACTGGCGATCGACGCGTGAACGGACGGCGGGAGTGAAGTCAGTTGACGGGGTACTCTCGTTGGCTTTAGTCCTGGAGTTGCAAGTTGAAGTTTGAGAGTTAAAGTAATATCTTTACAGGTTAGTAAATTGTTGTTTTTTTTATTATGTTTTTAATGTTTTAATATCTATTGTTGCCATACTGTTTATTTGTTACATTATTGTTCTCCTGTGTTACTTATTGTCAAAATTACTTTTTAATTATTTATCAATGGTCTGCATTTAGTTTGAATCAAAGTAATGCTGTTGCAAGTGTTTTGTTAAGATTTATCAAAATTACATATTTTTACTCCTTATTGCTTGACTTGTCGGTCAGGGAAGTGTGAAAGACAATACAAGAGCCTTGATGAATAATTTATTAATATTTTCTCCCGTGCTTGAGCAAACATCCGATTATAAACCTAATGAGAGGAATTTCGAGATGTTGGTTCAATTCTCAACTAATTAGCTGAGTAGCCTCCCGAATTATGGGACCTCAGTACCTTCCGACGAAGTCGGCTAACTAACAACAACCCTCTTCAGTTTTATCTAGATGCAAGAACAAATGTGATACTGATAATTCAGGTAATAAGTTGTTTGGAATGTTTTATTTAGTTTACTCAAAGGCCAACAGTATGACTTGGATTCGTTTTGAATAATGATCGGGGTTTTCTCTGCTCGTACTCTTTTCCCCCGTGAATTCCAGGTTGAGTACGGCACTCTTTATTATTTTGCAAAGTGTAATTGTTTGTTGCCATTTTTCTGCTGTTAATAAATAAGTAGGTGTTTTGAGTACAATGTCGCGTATTATTTCCCAGTTACCTCAGATCTTCCAATGATGCGTTAGTAACCAGTGCATTCTGTATATGTGTAAATACGTAGAGGTTTATTAAAGACGATCACGACTAAAGACAAACACAAAGTAGGTATTTAATTGTTTTTTTTTTATTTCTTGTTTATTATTTTTCTGATCATAATTTCACCTGTTTCAATTTCTTACGCGACCCGGGTACGTTACACTACAAGGCAAATTGCCCAAGAAGCTGGTACTTCACAAACAACAGTAGTTAGAGTTCTCAAAAAAACATAAATTCCACCCATACAAAAAAACATTCCTTATACAATTTATATCCAGGAGACTATGAAAGGAGGAGTGTCTTTTGCAATTGGTTGGTGAATATGTGCGGTCAAAATTGTGAATTTCCATTTTAAGTTTTATGAACTGATGAAAGCCGATTTACAAATTGTGGAATGTTTAACCGTCATAACGAACACGAATGGGCACAACGAAATCCACATCATATTGTTCAAGTAAGGCCTCAAATAAAATTCAGGTTTAGTGTGTGGTGTGGGATTTTAGGTTCATCATTAATAGGACCGTACATATTCCATGAAAATCTGACTCGGAATCGTTATTTGCGTTTCTTGCAAAATATTCTTGCTGATCTACCGCTACATATTAAGAAATTTAATTTGGTTCGCGCATGATGGAGCATCACTACATTCAAACGCTCCTATTCAATGGCCTGCAAGGAGTCATGATTTGACGCCACTGGATTTCTTCCTATGGGGCACTATTAAAGTCATTGTCTATAGTAACCATTAATATCAGACCATTGAAGAGCTGGAAAAATGTGTGACGAATGTTTTTGCTACTCTAGATAGACGTCACATAAGGAAAGCAGTTAATTCCATTCGAACCCAACGTGTCAAATGCCGGAATAGTAATGGTGGACATTTCGAACACTAACATATTAATAATAGTATTAGTTTTGTTTAGGTGTTTTATTTTGTTTAGGTGTTTTATTAGATTTCAGTATACCTACTTCCCTATAGTTATTTTTCAATGTTCATATTTTTTCAGATTATAATAATATGCATTATTTATTCGCAATATGATGTTTGTTTATTGCTGTCACACTTATCTTCAAGGCCTACTATTTTGTTCTTGAAAATAATATTTTGCGTTACTAAGACTACTAGACTACTTGCGTTACTAGAAATATTACATGTGCTATATCAAAGTAATCAGAAAAAATCGCTAAATTAAAAAATGCAAAAATTCAATATGGCGTCCATTAGAAAAAACAAAGTTGCTAGCATTTTCTCGAAAAGTATGTATCATAGCAAACTGGGATCCCCGTAAAAAACTGCCCAAAATGACCTTTGATTTTTTTCGATCCGAATGCAAACAAAAGAGTTAGAAGCAAATTTGAAAATCTAGACGGTGCGAAATTCAATTGTTTTCTCAGCGGTTTATTGACGGGCATTAAATTCTGCACTACTTTGCCCATTTAACCATTTCTGTATCTCTTCTAGTTTCCGAGATCCCTTTACGTACACAGTCAGATTTGGTTCACCCTGTATATTAGCCTATCCTGTATATATGTTAGTCTAAATTAATAAAATAACAAACCTATTCATCCTATTACAACGATCAGTAAATACCAAACGTTTATTTTACATTCAACATCAGTTCGTAAATCACTGTGGTCAAGGAATGATGTAACCCAAGCATAAATAATAAACATAGACTGCTGATTTTAACAACACAGCTAGGCTAGGTCGTCTCCATATGAGTACGTGTCCATGTCGAGGTTGCTCGCTTTTGCATGCCGCTAAACGTTAATATTTTAAGAGACAGCTCCCATATAATACGCTTACAGAAGTATTTTCAATACTAAAATAGCTTTACAAACTGTGCAAGACTCAGGCATCTCCCTTGTGTATAGGATAGCATAAATCTAATAAAGGGAGAAGCCTGAATAGTGAGTCTGTGCAAGAAACAGATGCCTGTTATTGCATTGTAAAATTAGTTTGATTTTCCCGTGCAAAACGAGACGTCTCCTGGAGATATCCGATTCTTGCACATCTTGCACATTAATAATCTGTGGTTGGCATTCTACCACGGTAGTAATAATCTATGGCATAGATTATTACTACCGCGATAATAGCGCGATCAGCATTAAGACACAGGCGCTTTAAAGCTTTTTTGGAGGAAATTGAATCGAAATATGGAGATTTGTTATTACATTCTGAAATGCGATGGTTACGTCGGGGCAAAGTTCTTAATAGATTTGTAGAGTGTTTTGATGATATACAAATATTTCTTCATGAAATCGGTGAAAATGATCTCGAACTCAATGATAAACAATGGTTTTTAAGACTTTTGTTCTTAACAAAAGGAATGTATGAGGAATGGAAGAGTTTTACTTCAAAATTGATATTATTTGAAACTGACATAAAAACTAAAAAATTTCATTTCTTTCCCTTGTTAAAAAGGGAACATAAAAAAGAAAATATCGATGAATGCAATCTAAATATGTTCGAAAGTTGGATTTCGGTCATTAAAAGTGAATATGAAAGTCGGTTTCAAAGTCTTAAAAAACATGGAGAAATGTTTACATTTATAATAAAGCCCGATGAAACAGAAGAAAATATTATAAATTTGCAGTATCTTGAATATCTAAGAATTGACAATTTTAGTTTAGAAATGATTGATTTTAAAAGTCCAACATTATGGTCGGATAAATTCAAGAAATTGCGGAACGATTTGGAAAATACAGTAGATAATCATTTTCTCATGATATCAACATGTTGGGCATCACTTCCTACGAGGATTTCATCATTAAAAAAAATTGGCTTTGCCATTTGGTCCACATTCGGGTCCACTTATAAATGTGAACAAATATTTTCACAAATGAAATTTATTTTAAGCAAAAAAAGGAGCAGGTTAACTATTGAAAATTCAGATGCTTGTGTTCGACTTAAAACGACTAACTATAAACCAGACTTGACTAAATTGACGTCACAAGTTCAACATCAGGGGAGCCATTGATATCGTAGAGAAAGTTTATAAATAAAGTTTATTCAACTATGTTTGTAATTATTTTCTTAATAAAATATATTTTATTATTTACTAAAATGCTGTTTTAATACGAAAATATCTCTGACCCAAACGTCCCTTTAATACTCGCATTTTGGATGATTTTGACCCGCAGCCAACAAAGGTTGCCGACCCCTGATCTATGCCTTGTTTGTTCTGTAACTTCTGTTAGTTCTGTTTACTTCTGTGATTAAGTGTTAGGTTATAATTTATACACTCCGAAACTCATGATAATATCGCGTGCATCCGATAGCTCATTAGAAGACCCTTTTGCGGGGACAAATACTGACGAAGATGAAGACTATAATCCTGATAATACGAGTACGAGTGAATCTGAAAACGAGTTAAGGGAAGGCGACGAGTTTCAACAAAATCAACAGGTGGATGTTAATCTAACAAAACAAAAAGGAAAAAATCGCTTGATATTGAAGACCAAGTGGAAAAGAAACGTGAGAAAGATAAAAAGGGCATCTGGAGAAGAATATGTCAATACATCTGGAAATATAGTACCAAAGAGAGTAGTTGGAGAATCTTGTCGTTGTAAGTACAAGTGTTTTGAACGGGTCCAGGAAGATATTCGTACGAAAATTTTGAATGAGTTTTATAAACTACAAAACAAAGAGTTACAAGACTGTTACCTCTGCGGCTTGTTACAAGTAAAACTAGTTGAACGACGTAGGCCAGGTAATAACAGTGGACATCCAAAGTCTTCAACAGTTAGCTACAAGGTATACTATTTTTATATTACTAGTAGCCCCTTAAATATACCTCTTTCATGATTTTTATTGTTCAAGGTGCGGGATGGTGCTGGAAATGAATATAAGGTGTGCAAAAAACCTTTTGTGGCGGTACACGGAATAACCAAAAGTCGTGTGGAACGTCTCGCGCAATGTATGAGGCACAATGTAACAACTCCATTGGATCGACGAGGAAAACATGACAACAGGGCTAACAAAATGTCCGAAGAAATTTTAAATCAAATCCGCGTTCACATAAATAGTTTTCCAAAGTATTCATCACATCATAGCAGGAATGACAACTTAAACAAAAAGTACTTATTTCCTCGGCTATCCGTGTCAAAAATGTATTCATTGTATTTAGAAAAATATGAACCTGCTCAATATGATTTACTTGTAAATAATGCTACCATTGCCCCTGTCGTAAAGTATGAATTTTTTCGTAAATTTTTTGCTGAGAATTTCAACCTCTCATTTGGTAAGCCGAAATCGGATACTTGTCAAACATGTGACAAATTGACAAAAAAAAATTGACACTGCTACAACTCCAGAATTACGCCACACATTTGATAATGAGACAAAAGTGCATATTCGGAAAGCTGACATGTTTTATAAAGATCTAAATGAAAAAACTGAAATGGCTAAAGCTAACAAAACCATAGAAGTAATATCAATAGATTTACAACAAAATATGCCTTTCCCTGTAGTTCCCAGCGGCGACGTTTTTCATAAGATCCAGATGTGGGTGTACAATTTTTGTATCAATATTGGAAGTACAAATCACAGTTATTTTTTTATGTATGATGAAACAGTGGCAGGTAAAGGTCAAAATGAGGTAATCAGCTTCCTCACGTACTTTTTCAACAATATTATAAGTGCTGACGTCACTGTCCTCTATATATATTGTGATAACTGCAGTTCACAGAACAAGAATAACGTCATGGTTCAGTTTTTATATACCTTAGTTAAAACCCAAAGATTCAAATTTATTGTTCAACGTTTTCCGGAACTAGGACACAGTTTCTTACCCTGCGATCGTGCCTTTGGTGTCATTGAAAAAACTAAACGTAAATATGACAAAATATATGTACCAAAAGATTATCACAATATTGTGAAAGATTCTAGCAAAAAATTTCACGTTGGGGATGTAACGCAACAGATGGTTTTAAATTTTAAAGATCACTTTGCTACTCAGTTTAAGAAGCCTGTGAATCGCAATAAAATCAAATTCACAATATCTAAATACAGAATTTTTAAGTATGATTTGGAAGAAATGCCAGGAGTACTATGCAACCAAAATGTATATCTTCCTCTGTTTGATAAATTCGAACTCGAAAAAAAAGGCATTGTGCCTTCTCTTCCAAAAAACGATCAAATTTTATACAAAAAAAAAACGTTCACTTAAACCAAACACGCTTGAGCATGTCATTTCACTAGTAAACAACTATGTACCTCTATGTAATAAACCATTTTATGATGAAATCGTTCGTTCTTCTTGGAATCATTAACGAGACTATATACAAAAAAATAACTTTTAAAAACAAACTAATGTTTGATACGTTTTTCTGCCTTCCTGTAAAATTGTTCAAAATGGATGTTAAAAACTACCATCTTTTATACACTTTGTATATTTGTATTTATATCCAGGATATTATATATTATATCTGTTTAGTTTAGTTTTTGTGTTACCTAAAAGGGCAAACAAGCAAACCAGGTGTTTATATTGGTATATGGTTAGGATCTAATATTTGACCTGTAGTTATTTCTCGGAATAGCCTGAGCCCTTAATAAGAGTTGTAAGCAATAACAACTGTTTTGGTTTATTTGGATGCTTTTAAGGTCTCTAGTTCTCGCTTACTTGTTTAACAGATCAGACGCTCTGTAATTCTATGTTTTGTATCTACTCTTTTTCTCAATTAAATTCTGTTTTCACCTTCAAGTGACTGTGCTTAATTTAGACAATCTGTATACTTCCTAAATAATCTTAACAGGTTATGGGCCCAGGTATCTAATATACAGATTGTTTTGTTTTTCGTGAGTTTGCCTAAATTCGTGAATTGTGAGTGCGCCGCGCCGTCGATCACTCCAGCAAGTACAGTATACGTGACCGTAAGTCTTTTTAGAAAAATACGCGTGTGAAGTACGTTTTGTGCGAAACAAACATGGAAACAGTACGAGAGAACTAGCAGCAGCTGGACACATTGGCAAGTTTAATCGTAAAAGTTTCCAATTGTGGAATTGTGTGAATTTCGCGACAAATACAGAAACTTATCTTGCGTTGGGGTACGTAGCAACAATTTATGAAAAATGCTTTTCCGCATAAGTTCGTCGATTGATTGTAATTTAGTTACAAAGAACTCACTTCAGCTGTGGCATGAACGCCTTGGACATGTAAACATAGATGTTGTAAAATCTGTTAGTAAGACTAATAATATAGAATATACAAATAGTGATAAGTTTTTATGTGAAGCATGCCAGTTTGGGAAGCAAGCTAGGAAACCTTTTCATTCAGTAGCAGAATCGAGGGCTGTAAACCCAGGTGAAATGATTCATTCGGACGTATGCGGACTCATGAGCGTAGAGTCACCGAGGGGCTGTAGATATTTTGTTCTATTTAAGGATGATTGTACAGGTTACAGAGTTGTTTATTTTGTAAGGCATAAGTCTGAAGTACTGGAAAAATTTAAAATTTTTGAAGCTCTTGTGACAAAGCAAACTGGAAACCATATAAAAACTTTGAGAAGTGACAACGGTACTGAATATGTGAATCATGAATTTAATGAATTTTTAGAACAAAAAGGCATAATTCATGAAAAATCTGCTCCATATACACCACAGCAAAATCGCCGCTCCGATCGCGAAATGAGAACATTGGTTGAATCAGCTCGATCAATGTTACTTGGCAAAAATGTTGAGATAGAATTGTGGACAGAGGCCATTAATACAGCAGCATATATTTTTAACCGAGTTTTACCTATAGAAAACTGTTTTCACCTTCAAGTGACTGTGCTTAATTTAGACAATCTGTATACTTCCTAAATAATCTCAACAATGGAGATACCTAGTTCTTGCTTTGGACCCCTCAATTGCGCTTCTTGATTACTAGGTATTAGAAACATGAAATTTATAAAAAATTTGCACATACCTTGTTACAAAAGCTATTCGAAATTTTGTCCCTAAAGCTATCCAATTTTGCCGCACTAAAGCGAATGTTCCTCCTGGTTGCTGATCTTGTAAACGCAAATTATTAAGTAAATTGGGGATTTTCAGCATTTTGCTGCAATAACCACTCACAAAACTTAACTCGTAAGTGATAATCCACTGGTAACAGTCCAGTAACTCAGCATTACTGTACACATGAGTCATTTTGAAAATTTTTGCAGTTTAACACTCCTACGATAAATAAAACACCGGCACTAGACACACACACACACACTAGAGAAGACACAGATAGACTGATGACTGAATAGACAATAAAGATATTATCCCCGCTCCAACTGTATTCGCTCGGTAGTCGTTCGAGGTACAAAAACGTGTTTACTTTTTTTAACACATTCTTAGGAATGTGGTACGTACATCAGATATTGAAGTACAGTTGCCCATCTACGTAGTCCTTTATAATGGTATAACTTTAAACATTGTTTACGGGAAATCCTAAGACTTTTATTATAAATTTTTTGGTGATATCGATTTCTTATTTAAGGATGCACATATCCTCAAAGTTTTAGAGATAAGTTCTGAATAACCCTGTATAACAACTACATATACGAGTATATGACTAAACCTGTTGTAGTTGCTTGTTACCTAAATACCTATATTAACTATAATACATACACATATACAATATAATAAATTATCACCATTACCACAGACAAAGAAGTTATCTAGTACATAAATAAGATAAATAACAATAAAAAATATTTCAAATTGACATTTTTAATAATAGAAAAAGAATAAGCATCAATTTTATACTCATATTTCTACATTTATATAACGTACAGTCACCACCAATTTGGGACACACTGGATAAAGGAAATGGAAAAATTCTTATATCTACGAATGTATAAAAATATAAATAGTTACGTTAATGTCCATTACCTATTTATTTATTGTAGTTATAAAAATGTATATTATAAAATTGCAAAATTGCATAAATAATTTAATTGAATATTGTATCCAAAAATTAATAATTATCATGGATTAATTATTTAAACAAAAATGTATTTTCAGATGACAAACATGTATGTAAACATATCCAGCGTAAAAGTAATACAATTCCTCTAATTATCTAACTGTGCCAAGTTTTATTTTATAAAACTTCCTATATTTAACATGGCACAAGTAACTTCAACTTTTAGCAACTGCTTGATCTATTCTGTAATAGACCGACAGTCTGTAATACCTATCGGATCATTATAATCTAATTTATTTACTGATTTTATAATTATGATCCTAAGGCAAGAAATATTATTTATTATCAGTACGAGCATGTAGTCCTTTCTGAATCCTGAATGTGAATATGTCACATGCAGTGGACGGTTATCAATACCATATTAAATCTATAAAGTGTTCAAAGTCAAGTGCTGTACGGATATTTGTTAGAACAGAATATATTATATTAATCTGTTGCAATAAAAAATTAAATCCCTTGATCGTCCTTTTTATAATATTTATAATAATTACGCTTAACAATAGGTACCCCATCCCTACTGCTAAGTCGATCCCAATTGCATTGGCTATTATTAGCCGATACCTACATATAAATATAGACACAGATCTTAATATTTTTTCATTCTTGTTTTGTTACTCGACCATAACAGAGTGCTCTTGAAAGTTTCCGTAATGGCATCCAGCTCTGGCAATGTAGTTGCCGACATAAATGTTTACACTTTGGAATTGCTGAAGGAGGAGTGTCCCAATATGAATGCGGTTGACATGACTGAAGTGGCAAATAATTTAATAAAACGTGCCGCGGCAGAAGTTGAAAAACTGGAGAAAACGAGAAAAAGAATTGCTAGAAAAAAGAAGTTTGATATTAGCCGTCCAACTGAAGTCATAACTAATCAGCATAAAAACAGACAAAATGGTTGTTCTTCGGCTGTTGCTGAGCCAGCACTTGAACGTTAATGCTATACAAGCAGTTGCTATAGTGCAGAAAACAAAACACAAAACTTAATTTATCACGGAACATACATTACTCCAATATTGAAAGTCACCAGTACTAAACTGAGAAAAACCCGCCAATTAAACTATGTTGCTAAAAAAAGTTAACTGTTACAACTAGTTTTTTAACTATGATAGATAATTATTTCACTAGTGGCAAGTAAATTGATTTTCCTGAACTGTAATTAGGTACCTTATGTTCCTGTGGTAGTAGAATTAATCGCTTATCCCAATTAATCAGTTATGCTGAAATACTGAATCAAATAAATAATACACTTATTACTGAATAACAAGTAGCTGTGGCAATTACACTTGTATTTTTAGAAAGATGTTGCTGTATAGATAAACGTTTAGTTGGTTTAAATATTCAAATCACTTATCACTATCGACTTGTACTGTTATGGCTAGTGTTTAATTAATTTTTCTATCCCCCCTTCGACAACGGAGTTAGAGAGGGGGCAAGAAACGCGCTAAAAGATTGAATGTCCATCTCCATTTTGTGTGTGGTCGTCGTGTCGCCTTGTTGTGGTGTAAAGACTTCTACATAAAATAACCGAATATTCTGTGCTGTGAAGTTTTAGTATACAGGGCGCCCTATTTCTTGACCCGTTGCATGGGTAACTTTTTTATTAGTAGAGATACAAAAACGCTTAAATGAGCAAATTATTGCAGTTTCGTATTAGTAATTCTACGGTAAGGCGAAAAATTATATACGGGGGAAGGTTGAAAAGTTATTGTAAAAAAACGAAAAATCCAACTTTTCTATTATTCCTCGTAGCTCGTTCATTTGAAGAGTTAGAGAAAAATGCTTCACATGTTTTTTGCAGTATTTTTCATGTAAAATGACATGCACTTGCTACTTTTTATATATCTCTTAAAATGGTTGAGAATCACAGTAAAATATATTTTTTTTAAATGTAATGGATAGGTGGCTGTGACATTAACCGAAAGTCCCCTTTTTTCTCTTTCAGATGATATAACATAGTCCATATTTTATCCTTACAAAAGTAATAATAATCGTTGTTTTTAAAGAAAGTTTATTGTCACATCAAGAATGCTATGGAAATAAAACAAAAAATAAGATTCCTGATATTTTTAAAAACGTCTAGTTGGCATTTAATTATTGACAGATCATAAGTGACATTTTTAGTTTTTGTTAAGTAGTTTTTTGTTTATTATTAATACTGCATACAAAATAATAGTGTTGCAAATATGTACACCAACGAAGAGAAAAATGATATGCTATTTTGTTATTATAACCAAAATCGAGATGCACAAGCTGCAGCGAATCTTTATTTTGAAACTTACATGGAACGAAGACAACCCCATCATAGAATATTTAGACAGCTGGAAAATAATATACGATTATACGGTTCTTTTTCAAAGCCTAAGGATGAAAGAAACTTCAATGAAGACACTGAAATAAATGTTTTGGCTTATGTAAATTTTAAACCTGATTCTTCAACTGCAGATATTGCACATCACTGCAACACTTCCAAGGAAACTGTAAGAGCTATTTTAAAAGGTAACAATTTAAAGCCTTATCATTATTCCATATGCAATACTTTATATCCAGCTGATAATCAAAGAAGGATGACATTTTGTCGATGGTACATTTCAAAATGCGAAGAGGATCTAGACTTCTGGAAAAAGATTTTATTCAGTGATGAAAGTAGATTTACCAACAATGGTATTTTTAACCGCCATAATAACATAATGTGGTGCCGAGAAAATCCACATCTTGTTTCTGAAAGAAGAAATCAACGTCAATTTGGGATAAATGTGTGGTGTGGAATTTTTTGTGGCAAAATTATTGGCCCATATTTTTACGAAGATAATTTGAATGCGAATAATTACCTTCATTTTCTAATATTTAAATATTTAAATGAATTACCACTTTATATTTTTAGAAATCTTAAATACTTCCAACACGATGGAGCACCTGCGCATAATTCCCGCGAGGTAAAACAATATTTACATGAACAGTTTGATAATGTTATAGGAAATAGAATGGATATCGACTGGCCAGCGCGAACACCTGATTTGACCCCCTTAGATTTCTTTCCTTGGGGGTTATTGAAAGATAAAGTTTATGTGACAGCTCCTCTAGATATAGAGGATCTAAAAGTCAGGATTCAAGATGCAATTAGAAGCATACATGGACATACAATAAATAATGTTTTAAGAAGTATCCAGAAACGTTGCTTACTATGTATCCAACAGGATGGTGGTCATTTCGAACATTTACTTCAATATAATTAATTAATTAATAATTTCTGTTCTCAAAACATTCTTTTGTTCCATAATCCATAGCATTCTTGATGTGACAATAAACTTTCTTTAAAAACAACGATTATTATTACTTTTGTAAGGATAAAATATGGACTATGTTATATCATCTGAAAGAGAAAAAAGGGGACTTTCGGTTAATGTCACAGCCACCTATCCATTACATTAAAAAAAAATATATTTTACTGTGATTCTCAACCATTTTAAGAGATATATAAAAAGTAGCAAGTGCATGTCATTTTACATGAAAAATACTGCAAAAAACATGTGAAGCATTTTTCTCTAACTCTTCAAATGAACGAGCTACGAGGGATAATAGAAAAGTTGGATTTTTCGTTTTTTGTCAATAACTTTTCAACCTTCCCCCGTATATAATTTTTCGCCTTACCGTAGAATTACTAATACGAAACTGCACTAATTTGCTCATTTAAGCGTTTTTGTATCTCTACTAATAAAAAAGTTACCCATGCAACGGGTCAAGAAATAGGGCGCCCTGTATAATAATAATAATAATAATAATAATAATAATAATAATATCTGTACCTCTCATTCTAAGCACAAGGATTAGCCCGAAAGTCGGAGACTTGTGTGGGAGAGGGGCGGCATACTATTATTTCGCGGGCCGCATTTGCGCCTCAGGAACGACTTACGTTGGTAGGCCCTAACCACCATTCAGTGCTGGAATGAGGGAAACCTGGAAAACTTCATTAGTTAGGGGGACAAGTCAAACATCAACTGATTTTAATCTCTCACATTAACACCAAGTTGGCATTCTTCTCATCCTAGGCCATCGCCAGGATGGTTGCCAAGCCATCCCTTGGCGATGGCCTAGGATGCGAATAATGCGATGCGATGCTTATGCGAATAAGCCTTGATCTACGAGTAAACAATTTAATGAAAAATTGTTTGGTGGAATGGGAATTAGAACCCACGACCTCTGGGTTGAGCGATCGAGAGGCTAAGCCCTGAGCCACCGGCTCGATATATAACCGGCAAGCATACAAAATAAACAATTATCAAACGCTTAAATTACAAATAATGCAACAACAAATCAACTCCTAATCATGCATAAATTACGGGCTATTGGTGACACTCTTGGGTAGAGTAATCGAATAGTAATTATTGGCAATATTATGTATTAAGAATAAGTAATAATATTTGTAACTAAAAATAACTATTTCATAATTTTTAAGCGGTAGTTTCACATGGCAGTCGACTGCTACGCAGCGACTGTTAAGTAGGTGTGTCTACACTGTCAGGTGTTTATTTATGTGAATCATACTACTTCGATCGCAGTTGAGTGTTATGGCAGTTACTGCAATAAAGCGGCAGTTTCACGTAGCAGTGGACTGTGATCGCAGCGACTGTTAGGTAGGCGTGGTTATACTGCCACCTGATTATCTAAGTGAATTACTCTATTTCGATAACAGTTGAGTGCTATGACAGTTACTGCTATCGGTAGAAATATTTCTACTTTTGTTATAACGTTTTAAAAGTAAAATGGCGAAATCTGTGAAACGTATAGCTTTCTCAGATGAGGAAATAGTTGAACTCATCGACTTATATAGAGAAAATCAGTGCTTATGGGACATTAAATCACCAGAATATAAAAATAACAATAAACGAAAGGCCGCAAATATCGCGGAAAAACTTGGAGTTGACGAAGAAATAGTTAAAAAAAAGTTAGCTTCAATAAGGGCAACTTACTTATAAGAAAAAAAGAAAATTGCCGATAGTCAACATACAGGAGCAGGTACAGATGACCTGTACACACCAACTGTGCCGTGGTTTGAACACATGCAATTTTTAAATGATGTAATAATTGCTCGTAAAACGATATCTAATTTAGACTCTCAAATAACTCAGGTAAGTACTTTTACTCGTATATTAATTTTATTGTTTAAAAATACAAATACAATACAAAATACATTATATTCTCATCCACTAAAAGTGTATATCTCCTTCATTTACAAAATAATCGGCAAATTCTTCTCGAGTCTGTCGGGCAAGATTTGATGAAAAATTTGTTCCTTTATGTCGAATATTGGGTAGTAGATCAGACATTGTCTTGTTTTCCGAATTTACAAATAATTCTGGACGCAAAAAATTGTGTAATGCACAACAGCATATTATTATAGATTCTATGGTTTTTAAATTTGTGTCCATCGGTCTTGTAAAGATGCGAAATCTGCTGCAAAGGATACCAAACGCATTTTTTACGACCCTACGTGCTCGGCACAATCTATAATTAAAACCTTTTTGTTTTGCTGATAAATTTGCTGATCTTGGACATGGCTTCATTAAGTTGTGGTTTAGTGCGAAGGCATCGTCACCAATAATACAATACAAAACATTCTTCTTTCTGCCCGGTAAAGGTTTAGGTGCAGGAATTTTTAATGCATTATTATTACCTTTAATAGATTTATATAGTGAAGAGTTTTTATATATTTCTCCATCAGAAATTCTACCATTTCCTCCACAGTCGATATAAATGAAGTTGTAGTTGGCAACTACAAGTGCTAGGAGAACAATATTATGGAAACCTTTTTAGTTGAAGTAATAAGAACCTTCATTTGGAGGTGCCTGAATGGATACATGTTTGCCATCCAGGGCGCCTATGATATGTGGAAATTGCCATTTTGTTTCGAATTCAGATGAAATTTTTTGCCCTCATCCTCAATAGACGGAACCTGCAAAAATATTTATAACGATTATTTTTTATGATTTTATAGAAAGAGAGCAATGAAAGTGTGTAATATTTATAATTACTGCAAGCTTAAGTAGGTTTTGATTTTGGTATTTATATGTACGTTCACAAAAAGGTCCGAGTTTCTGCTTAAAATTGCAAATAAATCAGACGTAGCCTTATGAAAAAATAAACTAAACTAAACACTTATACATATATATTTACTCCGTTGTAAAATAATGCAAATAAATTTGCCATGTTAATTACAGGTTGAAGGTGCAATAGCCAAAGAATCGCAGGAAAATACAGAGGTTTGCCTTGTAAACGCGACCCCTGGCCCTGAAATCGCACGACATATTGAAACACCTTCAAGGGTACTCGAAACTCCGTCAAAACCACCACAAATAAGAAAGAAAAGAAAAACCTCTAATGAGAACATCCCTCCTGAGAAATCCATTGATGCGGCCATAGAGAAATTGTGCAAAGTAGGAGAACAGGACATTTTCGACAATTTCGGAAATTTAATAGCTTCACAATTAAAAAGTACACCCATGGAGGATGCTTTGCAGCAAAAACTGGAGATAAGTCAAATGGTAACCAACAGACTGATTATCTGAGACAGACTTCTGCGAAAACAGACAAGGATATTTCGCTTAATGATACTTTGTATTGTGGACCCAAACTCCAATCTGATATCAGTACTATATTACTTCGTTTTCGTTCTCATGAAATTGTTTTCACATGTGATATTCGTCAGATGTATCGTCAAATTCTGATAGTAGGTTATTATAGCCGGAATTGAGACTCCCCCCACCCCTTTTGACCTTGAATGACCTTGAATGACCTTTGGATGACCTTTGTGTGACCTTTGAATGACCTTGAAGTGACCTTTGGATGACCTTGAAGTGACCTTTGAATGACCTTTACGTGACCTTTGGATGACCTTTGTATAACCTTGAATTGACCTTTGGATGACCTTAGAGTGACGTCATTTAGTAAACAGACACGACTCCTCCCCCACTCCCCAATTCCATATTTAAAAGGAGGGAATGGGTAAGCTGAAATCATTTTGAAGTAAATTCTCGTGAGGAACGTGTAATACAATAAAAAATGCATTTGTGTAGTAATTGTGGTAAAACGTTTACGCGCAGTGACAATTTACGTCGTCATGAGATAATCTCTTGCAAATCGAAAATGACTAGTGATGATGGACCCAGTGCTAAACGTGCTAGAATGGATTCCTCAAGTACTCAAACCATTATTTGTTGTAACAAAAATATACCTGCTAATCAAATAAATTCGCATCGCAGAACCCTCGAGCATAGATCAATGTCTTGTACTCCTAAATGCGATGGCGTACAAATTATTAACAGTGCCTTCAAATGTAGAATTATTAGTTATCGAGTGCATAGTCAAAATCAGCATATAGATTACAATTTGTTTTTCGACGAAGTAAAGGAGAAGATATTGAAATTGTTGGAAGAAATTGTAAAAGTCCACAAATCTGCAAAAATGAATATGGAAACATTCGCTAAATACACATTACCGAAACAAGAAACAACGGATGTTAAGACTTTCAATAGTTCTAACAAGATTATAGATGAATCCAAAGATCTGAATAATATTTATCAAGAATTTGTCGATAAAATGATATCTCAAACATCTGAATTTGAAGAAAAAGATTTTGGTATGTAATTCATAAAATACAATTAATTAGTTTTATACATGTATGTATTCAATGTTTCAGGTTGGGCTATCGTTGAAGTTTTATATGTGGAAGTAAATATAAATAAAAATAGTCCTCTGTGCGCATCATCATACATGAAGTTACCAAAGTTTATCGAAAATAAGAAAGCTGTAGTGAACATAAGAAACGATGATCAGAACTGTTTTGCATGGGCCATTACTTCAGCACTATATCCACCTAGAGGACCAGTTCAGGAGGTCTCTTCGTATCCACATTATTCTACAGTTTTAAATGTGACGGGTATGGAATTTCCAATTAAATTAAAAGATATTACGAAATTTGAAGTGATGAATAATATATCAGTTAGCGTTTACGGTTTAGAAAAGGAATTTGTTGATAATAAAATGAAATACGAAATAGTAGGACCGCTGCGCTATGCATCAAAGAAATTACGTTATCATGTAAATTTGTTACTTATTACAGAGGACTGTGGAGAGAACCATCATTGTAGAAAGGAATGTATAAAAAGTCACTACTGCTGGATAAAAAATTTTTCAAAATTAGTTTCCAGTCAAGTTTCACTTCACGAACACAGAAAATATTTTTGTGACGGTTGTTTAATGTATTTCAGTAGTGAAAAAGCGTTATTACAACATCAAAGTAATGATTGCAATCATGTTTATACGACGACGCCTTCAAATAAACTTCGTATAGATAAGTTTGGAAATAGCGTTCCCGAAAACATATTAAAATTTGAAAATTTCGAAAAGCAATTGAAAGTACCTTTCGTAGTTTATGCCGATTTCGAAATAGTTCTAAAACCACACGACACTTGTGAACCCGATCCTACAAAATCTTTTAGTAACAAAACGTACAGTCACGAACCGTTCTCATTTGCATACATAATAAAATGTTCATTTGACGATTCTTTATCTAAATTTGTATTATACAGAGGGGAAAATGCCGGCAAAGAATTTATAAAGCGCATCGAGGCGGATTTAACTGATATCTATAATAAACATTTGAAAGAGTTCGTTCCAATGAATCCTTTATCTGCGGAGGAAGAACAGGACTTTTCGAATGCAACCGTTTGTGGTATATGTGAAAAACCGTTTCTTGAAGGGGAGGTAAAAGTCAGAGACCATTGTCATTTGACGGGCAAGAAAAGGTTCGGAGCTGCTCATTCTGTTTGTAATTTAAATTATAAATTACCTAATTTTGTCCCAATTATATTACACAGTATGAGTTCTTACGATTCCCACCTCTTTATTAAAGAGTTGTGTTCTAATAAAGATAGAATAGAAGTAATAGCTCAGAGCAAAGAAAAATACATATCTTTTACTAAAAACCTGTATTTGCATGATTATACGGACAAAGAGGGAAAAGTAAAGAAAAAATATTTGAAGATGAGATTTATCGATAGTTTTAAATTTTTATCCACTTCACTAGAAAATTTAGCGCAAAACTTGAGCGATAATCAATTTCAAGAAACGGTTAAACATTTTCCAGATTACGAACAATTTAATTTAATTAGGCAAAAGGGCGTTTTTCCTTATAGTTTCTTAACGACATTGGACAAACTAAACAATAAAAATTTACCCGCGAAAGAAGAATTTTATGACAATTTATCAGAAGAGCATATATCAGATGCCGATTATCGTAGGGCGCAAAAAACTTGGAATATATTTAAGTGTCAAAATTTGGGGGAGTATTCGGATACTTACTTAAAATCAGACGTACTTATATTATGCGACGTATTTGAAAACTTTCGAAACATTTCATTAGATAAATATCATTTGGATCCCGCACAATATTTTACTGCCCCGGGATTAGCTTGGGATGCTATGTTAAGACTCACGCAAGTAAAATTAGAATTACTGACAGATATTTCAATGATTCATTTTATTAAAAAAGGAATTCGTGGCGGTATTAGTCAGTGTTCGGAGCGAAAACACATCGCAAATAATATTTTTGTTCCAAATTATAACCCACAAGAACGTTCATCTTTTATCACATATTTGGATGCAACAAATCTATACGGCCATAGTATGTCACAGTATTTACCAACCGGCGGATTCGAATGGTTAAACGATCAAGAAATCGGTAATTTCAACGTCATGAATATTCCAGATGAGAATCGTTACGGGTATATGTTAGAAGTTGATATTGAATATCCGCTGGAATTGCACGACGCACATAGAGATTTACCATTTTTAGCCGAAAGTATGATTCCACCCGGTTCAAGATCAAAAATTCCTAAATTGATACCCAACTTGAATAATAAAAGTAAATACATAATACACTTTAGAAATTTAAAACAAGCCATAAGAAACGGTTTAAAATTGAAAAAAATACATCGCATAATAAAATTCGAGCAGAGTTGTTGGTTAAAAGTATACATAGATTTAAATACCGAAATGAGGAACAAGGCAACAAATAAATTCGAACGGGATTTATACAAATTAATGAATAACGCAGTGTACGGAAAAACAATGGAGAACGTGGATAATAGAAGAGATATTAAACTGATAACTCATTGGGAAAGGAGGGGGAAATCCTTAGGGGCAAACACATTAATCGCTCGTCCTAATTTTAAAACTTGTACAGCATTTTCAGAAGACTTCGTGGCTATACATATGGGGAGAACAAGAACTCATTATAATAAACCGCTCTATCTGGGGTTTTCAATTTTAGAGTTATCCAAGACAGTGTTGTACGACTTTTACTATGACACCATAAAGAGAAACTATAAAGATGAGGCCTCTTTGCTATATACGGATACCGATTCGTTAATTATAAAAGTCTATACAGATAATTTTTATGAATTTATCAAGTCAAATCCGAGCATATTCGATACGTCAAATTATAAAGAAGGTAATAAGTTCGGTATTCCCGTAACGGCATCCGTATTGGGAAATATGAAAGATGAATTCCCTTCGGATCCCATAATGGAATTTTATGGAACAGGTGCAAAAGCTTATTACGTAAAGTCGGTGAATACTGAAGTCAAAAAAGCTAAAGGCGTAAAGAAATCAGTAATAAAAAAGAATTTAACAGTCGAAGATTATAAGAAAATCGTAGAGCAAGGCGGTACCATATTCAGAAAAATGAGTTCGTTTCGGAGCGAATTACACAATATATACACAGAAATAAAAAATAAAGTAGCATTGTCTTACTTCGACGACAAAAGATTCATAATACCAAATACAACACGAAGCCTACCGTGGGGCCACAATGATATACAATATTATTTAACGGATGCGGAGAAAAATTTTGAATGGTTCGTAGCCGCTTTAAGTCAAACAGCTGGGTGCAATATCGATAATAGTCAAATTAGATTGAGATATTTGATAAACGCGCTAGAAGAATTAATATGATGATTGTACATAGAGACGAAACGAATATATGTGTTTACTCGTACCATAAGTAATTAGAATAAAGTTAAATGTAAAAGTATGTATTATGACGTATAGTGAAGTAAGAAAAGATGTAATTATAATAAAAAAATATTATATAAAGTAACTGTAACATATCATAATATTCAAACGCATGTAATAGATGTATGTATAGATGTATATGTATGTAATCTCGCTTGAGCTCGGTACAAAAAAAGTATGATATTAGCATTAAAATAATTAGAAACGTAGTAAATGTTTAAGATTATAGAAAATAATTATATTATTAAGTACAATGTAATTATAGGCTATCGAAGAACAAATGTAATGATTATATGTAATGTAAGCAATGTCGTATTAACATGTGATTACTTGTACAATAATTAGAAATGTAACGAACGTTAAGGATTACAAAAAAAAATAATTATAATTATTAAGTACAACGTGACTATAGGCAATTGAAGAATAAACTTGTAACATTGGTAATGTACACAATGTCTCATTAACGCGTAACTATATGTACAGAAAAATAATTATAATTATTACATACAATGTAATTTGTATTTGTACAGAGAGTAATTATAATTATTACATACAATATAATTACATGTAATTGAAGAACAAACTTAATAATTATATATAACGTAAGTAACATAGGTAATGTACATGCAATGTTTTATTAACGGGTAACTATTTGTACAGAAAATAATTATAATTATTACATACAGAGTAATTATAGGTAATTGAGAAACAAACATAATAATTATATGTAACGTAAGTAATATACATGCAATGTCTTATTAACATGTAACTATTTGTACAATAATAATTAGGAATGGGAATAAAATAATTATTAAACAAGTACTCTTTCATTCGTACAATGTCATTCACGCTACCTCATCCACACTGAGCATCAGAACGTACTTAAAGTATATATGATCTCTTCGTGGTAGAGTGGGGATGGTGGGGAGAAAGTCATATCCTATAGAACGTTAAGAAGGATAGGAGGAGCTAATACTCGTTCACTGTAGTACAGTGGGAGGGTGGGCGGAGCGAGTCGGATCCTATAAAAGCTGAAGTCGAATCGGAGGAGTTATGACTCCTTCAGTCGTCGTCGAGTGTAACAGTGCTAGTAACAGTTTGTCAAAGTACTAAGTTTTATATAATGGGTAATTGTAGAAACGTTAATCAAAAAGTACATGGAAGTCGAAAGCAACAATCCAAGGATAATTCAACATCACGCAGAGCACCGCAGAAGAACATAGAAACACTTAAAGTATTATCCAATATAATAATACCAGGGGTTAATATGCAAGACAACCAGTTGCATTCATTATTTACAAACCCAGGTAATGGACAACAACAAAACGCATCATACCCCACGGCTTCGACATCACAGCATCCGGGCTACTTCACAGAACCATATCAAAATGTATGGCGGCAAACAGAATCGTGTAACGGTCAGGAGATATCCCACGGCGAGGCCTCAATTCCAGTGGATATCGTACACCAAGCTCTGGCAGAAGTAATTAATGAAGAGGGTCATGAGAACGTAAGCAATGCAGTGATAGCGGACATGATCCATCAAATGTCACCATGGAGCGAGGACGACTTTATAAAATCAGAAAAATCGACAAGTGAAAAAATTAAAGATAAAGGACGATCCACAAGAAAGTCCCGTCGCACCACCGAGAAAGATGGATCATCCAGGAAACCAAAAGTGAAGGAAGAAGAAGGAGCAAGTACACTAAAACACTTGCTAGGTGAAGTCTCTGCTATACCGACAGGGAACAGAAGAGAGCAAGAACAATCGGCAGCAACAGAGAACCCTATCACCATACCCGACGACGACGAGGAGAATCTCAACATGTTTTCTCAAGAAACAGACATGACAATAATTAGACAAGCGATAGCATTAAAAAATAAATTGCTAAAGGAAAAAATGGATGCGGATCGGGAGTTTACAAGTACCCAACAAGAAGCGAACGGGTTGGAGGAGGAAATCACTCGTTTAAACCATCTATTCACAGCCACGACTAGTCGACTGGAAGAGATAAGTAACCGTCGCGACAGACTCACAAATAAAGTAAACTGGATAAGACAATCCTTAGGTTAACAATAGTATTAAATAAATGTATACATATAATTAATGTTAGAGCAGTAAGAATAGTGTAAGATAGAAAAATAAATAAATGTTGAAAAAAATAAATTGAATCTTGAATGTAATGAAAGAACAGAATGTACAGAGACTGAAGTATGTAAAAGGGAGCAAGTAATAAAATTAAAAGTTGGTAACACTGGTAATAAAGAAAGATGGAATGAATAGAAAATGAGGTTGGTAACATAGGGTGAGTTGGTAACACTGACAAACGGGGCGCATAATCAAAGGTGGAGGGAGTCCAAATCTAACCCAAGCTGCGTAGAATCACTGCGCAAGTTGAGAGGGGGAGTGGAAGCCATGAACCACGCTAGAGACGTTTGTGAAATTCTTTTCCTTCCAGCCTCCGCCGGGTACAGACGTGTGTCTCCGTGAAGAGTCTGAGCAATTGTGGTTAAATTAGCTTCACTCGTTTTTCGCGTTTTCGTGTTTGTGTTCTCGTTTATTATCAAGTATCTACGTTAACGATGGTCGGTTTAAAACGTCCTAGAAAGCGTACCACCGCAAGGGCTGAACATCAAGCCCAACCGCTGGTGACGCCGGCCCAGCGGATCTTACATCGCCAGTGGTTGCAACCGGCAATTCCGCAATTGCCGCCACAAGTTCAGCTTCCCCAGGGCACCGAAATCGCCCTGGTGCCGGTGGCCAAGCGGCCAAAAACTTCAACGAAAACCGGGACTCGGAGTGAGCGGGCGGTGGTAGTTGCGGGAAAAGGCAGCGATGAAGAAAGTACGGTGGTGCCGCCGCTATTGTCGCCGATGAGCAGCGTCACAGAAGACGAGATCGTGTGTGACGCCATTGTGGGGGAACCAAGCACCAAGATGGCGTCTCCCTCGTCGATTAAGGCGGCCGATAACAACGCGGCAACAAAAGAAAATAGGAAGAATTTTCTAAGTCGCTTAGCCTTTTTTTAGCCTAAATTTTTAAAATTCATTTTCTCGTCTTCTAAGAATATGTAGTACCCCGTGTAACGTGGTGCATAATAGTCAACCTCATGGAACGACTTAAAAAGTACGTTACAGGACGAAACACCACAAACTAAATCATCAACGTATATATCATCGTGTAAAGCATTCGAACCAAGTGGAAAGTTTTCCCTACCTTCTGTAGCTAATTGACGTAAGGTTCTAATAGCTAAGTATGGTGATGAATTAACACCATAAGTGACAGTGTTTAATTGATAAGTTTGTATTTGATCGCTCGGACTTATCGCCAACGAAGGAGTTGGTATTTTCGATGTTCCGGAGTTATCAGAAGTAGGTTATTATAGCCGGAATTGAGACTCCCCCCACCCCTTTTGACCTTGAATGACCTTGAATGACCTTTGGATGACCTTTAAGTGACCTTTGTATAACCTTGAATTGACCTTTGGATGACCTTAGAGTGACGTCATTTAGTAAACAGACACGACTCCTCCCCCACTCCCCAATTCCATATTTAAAAGGAGGGAATGGGTAACCATATCAAAATGTATGGCGGCAAACAGAATCGTGTAACGGTCAGGAGACATCCCACGGCGAGGCCTCAATTCCAGTGGATATCGTACACCAAGCTCTGGCCGAAGTAATTAATGAAGAGGGTCATGAGAACGTAAGCAATGCAGTGATAGCGGACATGATCCATCAAATGTCACCATGGAGCGAGGACGACTTTATAAAATCAGAAAAATCGACAAGTGAAAAAATTAAAGATAAAGGACGATCCACAAAAAAGTCCCGTCGCACCACCGAGAAAGATGGATCATCCAAGAAACCAAAAGTGAAGGAAGAAGAAGGAGCAAGTACACTAAAACACTTGCTAGGTGAAGTCTCTGCTATACCGACAGGGAACAGAAGAGAGCAAGAACAATCGGCAGCAACAGAGAACCCTATCACCATACCCGACGACGACGAGGAGAATCTCAACATGTTTTCTCAAGAAACAGACATGACAATAATTAGACAAGCGATAGCATTAAAAAATAAATTGCTAAAGGAAAAAATGGATGCGGATCGGGAGTTTACAAGTACCCAACAAGAAGCGAACGGGTTGGAGGAGGAAATCACTCGTTTAAACCATCTATTCACAGCCACGACTAGTCGACTGGAAGAGATAAGTAACCGTCGCGACAGACTCACAAATAAAGTAAACTGGATAAGACAATCCTTAGGTTAACAATAGTATTAAATAAATGTATACATATAATTAATGTTAGAGCAGTAAGAATAGTGTAAGATAGAAAAATAAATAAAGGTTGAAAAAAATAAATTGAATCTTGAATGGAATGAAAGAACAGAATGTACAGAGACTGAAGTATGTAAAAGGGAGCAAGTAATAAAATTAAAAGTTGGTAACACTGGTAATAAAGAAAGATGGAATGAATAGAAAATGAGGTTGGTAACATAGGGCGAGTTGGTAACACTGACAAACGGGGCGCATAATCAATGGTGGAGGGAGTCCAAATCTAACCCAAGCTGCGTAGAATCACTGCGCAAGTTGAGAGGGGGAGTGGAAGCCATGAACCACGCTAGAGACGTTTGTGAAATTCTTTTCCTTCCAGCCTCCGCCGGGTACAGACGTGTGTCTCCGTGAAGAGTCTGAGCAATTGTGGTTAAATTAGCTTCACTCGTTTTTCGCGTTTTCGTGTTTGTGTTCTCGTTTATTATCAAGTATCTACGTTAACGATGGTCGGTTTAAAACGTCCTAGAAAGCGTACCACCGCAAGGGCTGAACATCAAGCCCAACCGCTGGTGACGCCGGCCCAGCGGATCTTACATCGCCAGTGGTTGCAACCGGCAATTCCGCAATTGCCGCCACAAGTTCAGCTTCCCCAGGGCACCGAAATCGCCCTGGTGCCGGTGGCCAAGCGGCCAAAAACTTCAACGAAAACCGGGACTCGGAGTGAGCGGGCGGTGGTAGTTGCGGGAAAAGGCAGCGATGAAGAAAGTACGGTGGTGCCGCCGCTATTGTCGCCGATGAGCAGCGTCACAGAAGACGAGATCGTGTGTGACGCCATTGTGGGGGAACCAAGCACCAAGATGGCGTCTCCCTCGTCGATTAAGGCGGCCGATAACAACGCGGCAACAAAAGAAAATAGGAAGAATTTTCTAAGTCGCTTAGCCTTTTTTTAGCCTAAATTTTTAAAATTCATTTTCTCGTCTTCTAAGAATATGTAGTACCCCGTGTAACGTGGTGCATAATAGTCAACCTCATGGAACGACTTAAAAAGTACGTTACAGGACGAAACACCACAAACTAAATCATCAACGTATATATCATCGTGTAAAGCATTCGAACCAAGTGGAAAGTTTTCCCTACCTTCTGTAGCTAATTGACGTAAGGTTCTAATAGCTAAGTATGGTGATGAATTAACACCATAAGTGACAGTGTTTAATTGATAAGTTTGTATTTGATCGCTCGGACTTATCGCCAACGAAGGAGTTGGTATTTTCGATGTTCCGGAGTTATCAGAAGTAGGTTATTATAGCCGGAATTGAGACTCCCCCCACCCCTTTTGACCTTGAATGACCTTTGGATGACCTTTACGTGACCTTTGTATAACCTTGAATTGACCTTTGGATGACCTTAGAGTGACGTCATTTAGTAAACAGACACGACTCCTCCCCCACTCCCCAATTCCATATTTAAAAGGAGGGAATGGGTAACCATATCAAAATGTATGGCGGCAAACAGAATCGTGTAACGGTCAGGAGACATCCCACGGCGAGGCCTCAATTCCAGTGGATATCGTACACCAAGCTCTGGCCGAAGTAATTAATGAAGAGGGTCATGAGAACGTAAGCAATGCAGTGATAGCGGACATGATCCATCAAATGTCACCATGGAGCGAGGACGACTTTATAAAATCAGAAAAATCGACAAGTGAAAAAATTAAAGATAAAGGACGATCCACAAAAAAGTCCCGTCGCACCACCGAGAAAGATGGATCATCCAAGAAACCAAAAGTGAAGGAAGAAGAAGGAGCAAGTACACTAAAACACTTGCTAGGTGAAGTCTCTGCTATACCGACAGGGAACAGAAGAGAGCAAGAACAATCGGCAGCAACAGAGAACCCTATCACCATACCCGACGACGACGAGGAGAATCTCAACATGTTTTCTCAAGAAACAGACATGACAATAATTAGACAAGCGATAGCATTAAAAAATAAATTGCTAAAGGAAAAAATGGATGCGGATCGGGAGTTTACAAGTACCCAACAAGAAGCGAACGGGTTGGAGGAGGAAATCACTCGTTTAAACCATCTATTCACAGCCACGACTAGTCGACTGGAAGAGATAAGTAACCGTCGCGACAGACTCACAAATAAAGTAAACTGGATAAGACAATCCTTAGGTTAACAATAGTATTAAATAAATGTATACATATAATTAATGTTAGAGCAGTAAGAATAGTGTAAGATAGAAAAATAAATAAATGTTGAAAAAAATAAATTGAATCTTGAATGGAATGAAAGAACAGAATGTACAGAGACTGAAGTATGTAAAAGGGAGCAAGTAATAAAATTAAAAGTTGGTAACACTGGTAATAAAGAAAGATGGAATGAATAGAAAATGAGGTTGGTAACATAGGGTGAGTTGGTAACACTGACAAACGGGGCGCATAATCAAAGGTGGAGGGAGTCCAAATCTAACCCAAGCTGCGTAGAATCACTGCGCAAGTTGAGAGGGGGAGTGGAAGCCATGAACCACGCTAGAGACGTTTGTGAAATTCTTTTCCTTCCAGCCTCCGCCGGGTACAGACGTGTGTCTCCGTGAAGAGTCTGAGCAATTGTGGTTAAATTAGCTTCACTCGTTTTTCGCGTTTTCGTGTTTGTGTTCTCGTTTATTATCAAGTATCTACGTTAACGATGGTCGGTTTAAAACGTCCTAGAAAGCGTACCACCGCAAGGGCTGAACATCAAGCCCAACCGCTGGTGACGCCGGCCCAGCGGATCTTACATCGCCAGTGGTTGCAACCGGCAATTCCGCAATTGCCGCCACAAGTTCAGCTTCCCCAGGGCACCGAAATCGCCCTGGTGCCGGTGGCCAAGCGGCCAAAAACTTCAACGAAAACCGGGACTCGGAGTGAGCGGGCGGTGGTAGTTGCGGGAAAAGGCAGCGATGAAGAAAGTACGGTGGTGCCGCCGCTATTGTCGCCGATGAGCAGCGTCACAGAAGACGAGATCGTGTGTGACGCCATTGTGGGGGAACCAAGCACCAAGATGGCGTCTCCCTCGTCGATTAAGGCGGCCGATAACAACGCGGCAACAAAAGAAAATAGGAAGAATTTTCTAAGTCGCTTAGCCTTTTTTTAGCCTAAATTTTTAAAATTCATTTTCTCGTCTTCTAAGAATATGTAGTACCCCGTGTAACGTGGTGCATAATAGTCAACCTCATGGAACGACTTAAAAAGTACGTTACAGGACGAAACACCACAAACTAAATCATCAACGTATATATCATCGTGTAAAGCATTCGAACCAAGTGGAAAGTTTTCCCTACCTTCTGTAGCTAATTGACGTAAGGTTCTAATAGCTAAGTATGGTGATGAATTAACACCATAAGTGACAGTGTTTAATTGATAAGTTTGTATTTGATCGCTCGGACTTATCGCCAACGAAGGAGTTGGTATTTTCGATGTTCCGGAGTTATCAGAAGTAGGTTATTATAGCCGGAATTGAGACTCCCCCCACCCCTTTTGACCTTGAATGACCTTGAATGACCTTTGGATGACCTTTACGTGACCTTTGTATAACCTTGAATTGACCTTTGGATGACCTTAGAGTGACGTCATTTAGTAAACAGACACGACTCCTCCCCCACTCCCCAATTCCATATTTAAAAGGAGGGAATGGGTAACCATATCAAAATGTATGGCGGCAAACAGAATCGTGTAACGGTCAGGAGACATCCCACGGCGAGGCCTCAATTCCAGTGGATATCGTACACCAAGCTCTGGCCGAAGTAATTAATGAAGAGGGTCATGAGAACGTAAGCAATGCAGTGATAGCGGACATGATCCATCAAATGTCACCATGGAGCGAGGACGACTTTATAAAATCAGAAAAATCGACAAGTGAAAAAATTAAAGATAAAGGACGATCCACAAAAAAGTCCCGTCGCACCACCGAGAAAGATGGATCATCCAAGAAACCAAAAGTGAAGGAAGAAGAAGGAGCAAGTACACTAAAACACTTGCTAGGTGAAGTCTCTGCTATACCGACAGGGAACAGAAGAGAGCAAGAACAATCGGCAGCAACAGAGAACCCTATCACCATACCCGACGACGACGAGGAGAATCTCAACATGTTTTCTCAAGAAACAGACATGACAATAATTAGACAAGCGATAGCATTAAAAAATAAATTGCTAAAGGAAAAAATGGATGCGGATCGGGAGTTTACAAGTACCCAACAAGAAGCGAACGGGTTGGAGGAGGAAATCACTCGTTTAAACCATCTATTCACAGCCCATTATATTCCTAGAAAATGCGTGGTCAGTTGAGATAAGGAAAACTATAAAAAGGCGTACTGAAGCACATTACGTGTTCAGTTGACAGATAATTTCACTCTCATAACTTGTAATAAAATAAATAAATAAGTTCTTTTACTATTCGTTAGAATTTATTCTTTCAATAGTTTTTAAAAACAACATTTTTTCAACGAAAGAATATTATTGGCGCAGTCGGTAGGATGTTAAAAGCAATCAAATATTGATCAGCGTTCGTCTCAACGATTAATTTAACATCCGAATCTACGAGTTCCAGAGAAAGTTACATCAGGCAGCTGTTCCACCAAGGATCGAAGTCTTCAAATTCCACTTCAGGAGAGAGTAAGAGTTTTTTGAATTCATCCTTTATTCCGTAATTATTTTCACAACACCCCAGTAACAAGGGTAGCATAAGTTCAAGTTTAGACAGATTGAGACTTGAATGCGAACCGAGCCAAAAGTGAGTGAAAATATTACATCCTAGTTTTAATCCCGTAATCATTTTCGCAACACCCCAGTAACAAGGGTAGCATAAGTTCAAGTTTAGACAGATTGAGACTTGAATGCGAACCGAGCCAAAAGTGAGCGAAAATATTACATTTCCTATCCTTTGAAATCCAATTCGAGATCATCTTTGGATATTTAGATTAGTTTTGTGATAAATCTTATTAAGATCATATCAAGTATTAAAATCATTTATTGATCATTGATACCTAATTAAGAAAAGAAAAAATTGTCCGTGTGTAAGTGTACGCCAGAACAAATTCTTGTTTTATTTAAGTGAAATTAAGTAAAAAACAGTTTTTAATAAACTTGTAGAAATGTCTACCGACACAACAAATTATACTTTAGTAAGATTAATATTGGAAACGATTCCAGAGTACAATGGAAATACAGATTTGTTGGAAATTTTTATCTCAGCTTGTGATGCTTTTTACAATAAATACCACTCAACAACTAACACCGAATTAAACCAATTTATTTATCAGGCAATTTTAGGCAAATTAAAAGGAAATGCATTATTGATTATTGCATCTCGTGCAGAATTAAATACATGGTCTTTAATTAAAACTGAGTTACGCAATGTGTATGGAGAACGTTTAAGTCTCGATAATTTGGAACAAGCCCTTATGACTTGCTCTTTACAAAAAAGTGAAACTTATCACAATTTTGCAAAACGACTACAATTACTTAGATCTAAATTGGCACTAAAATTAAAAACAACATCCGTAATTGAAATGGATGCTGCTACAAAACAGGTCCATTTAAGACAATACGACAGCTTAGCATTAAAAATATTTGTTAGACACTTAGACAGACGATTACGTGACAAAATTATTACACAAAGTCCTACTAGCTTAGAACAAGCTATGGCATTGGTTCAAGAGGACGAAAACTTTGAACTGTTCTTACAACCCCAAAACCATTACAAACAATTAGTACCTAGGGAAAATATTCCACGAAAATCCAACACACTGCATGTTAGACAAACACCCGTTCAAGCTCAAAACTCCTTTCCGCAGAGATCTTTCAAACCGATAAATTATCAAACGCCTCATAATCAATTCACCAATCGAGCCCAATATCCAACAAATTCACAAGTATTTGGCAAGCCTACAAATGTTTGGCAACCCAGACAAAATCCAATACAAAATTTCCCAAAGCCAACACCAATGTCAGGTGTAAGTAACATTCCATCTAATATTCCACGAATTAACCCCACACCTATGTCAACAAGTACTAGAAACCAGACAATGATAAACAGAAAAAATTATCCACCACAGCACATTAATAAAATAAACGAGTTACAAAACACGGAGAATATCGCGGAATTACTAGAACCCAGTGATATACATGACAATGATACTGAAAACAACAGACTTTACAATGAAGAAACCGGACACCCGTATAACTATTACAATGATAATGAAAATTATAACGCAAGTTATGAAACTGAATACGTAGATAACGAATATCTAGTAGACGATAACTTACAAGACATCGACTCTCAGGATTTTATCAATCCCACGCCTCAAGTAATAAAACCATAGCTGAAATAAACACAAATTTTCAAACTCCGTTACCATATATTCTAATTAGGGCAACAAAAAACGAACCAGAAATAAAATTATTACTCGACACAGGTTGTAGTTTAAATATATTAAAACCGGAGATAATAGAACATTATTTTCCAAATTCTATTACCAGTAAACAAACACAAATTAAAACAGCTGGTGGTACAGTCGTTGCTAGAGGAATAACAAAGTTCCCTTTATTCTGGGTAATAGTTAAAAATTCATACATTAGTGAAAAAATAGGAAATATATTACAAAATTATATTGAATATACCCCAGAGTGTGTAGCATATAACTTCCATAATTATTTTGATGGAGTAATAGGGATCAATTTTCTTAGAGACCTAAATTTAAATATTGATTTCAAAACACAAAGTTTAATTGGACATAACTTTTCAATACCATTTCATTATAGACAAGTAAATAAAGAGACACTAAATTTTATGCTAAATCCAAATGAAATTAAGTTAGAAAAATTGCCCGTAAATATTCAAGATGGTAAAATATTTATAGAGGAATTACAATTTAACGATGTTTCAATAAATAATTGTATCACAAAAGCAGAGAATGGCCATGCTTATGTAGAAATACAAAATAAGTCTAATTCACCACAAACTATTCAAATTTCCTATGAAATACCTTGTAAAGAAATTGATAATGAATCTCATGAAATTTTCTCAATGGAACAAATATTAAATAATAATTATGTACCTAATTTTAAACCAATATCTAATTTAGAATCATCCATAAGAACCAATCACTTAAATGCAGACGAAAAATCTAAATTATTAAACTTATGTAACCAATTCAAAGAGATATTTCACAAGTCAGACAAAAAATTAACAGTAACTGACAAAGTTCAACATTATATTAGAACAACTGACGAAATACCAACTCATCCACACATATACAAATACCCACACGTACATAAAGACCTTATTAAACAAACTATAGACCAATATTTAGAGAACGGAATAATAAGATACTCTCAGAGTCCATACTCGCATCCAATTTGGATAGTTAATAAAAAACAGGATGCTTCAGGTCAAAAAAAGTATCGTATGGTAATTGATTATACTGCTCTTAATGCAAAAACAATTGACGACAAATATCCTTTACCTGACATAGACGCTACACTTGCGAAATTAGGTAAAAGTCAATATTTTACAACTATAGACTTAGCTTCGGGCTACCATCAAATAGCAATGCACAAAGACTCTATAGAAAAAACCGCTTTCACTTGCGATAGAGGGCATTATGAGTTTCTTAGAATGCCCTTCGGCCTTCGAAACGCGCCCAACACTTTCCAAAGGGTAATGGATCACATATTAAGAGACCACATTAATAACAACATATGTATGGTTTATTTAGACGATATAATTGTTTATTCGGTCTCACTGCAGGAACACCTTGTAAATTTAAAAAAAATATTTACTGTACTAAGGGAATCAAACCTGAAAATACAACTCGATAAAACCGAATTCCTTAAACGTGAAACCGAATATTTAGGACACATAATTTCAGATAAAGGAGTTAAACCTAACCCAAATAAAATTGCGGCTATGCAAAACTTCCCTATTCCACAAACAACTAAACAAATAAAATCATTTTTAGGATTAACGGGATATTATAGGAAATTTATTAAGAATTATGCTAAGATAGCCAAACCCATGACTACCTATTTAAAGAAAGGTTCAATAATTGATATTAATAATACAGATTATAAAAATAGTTTCCAAAAATTAAAAGATTATCTAATGAACGAACCCATTCTCGCATACCCAGATTTTACGAAACCATTTACTTTAACTACCGATGCTTCAAACTTCGCTATCGGTGCAGTTTTATCGCAAAATGACAAGCCAATATGCTATGGCAGTAGAACGCTATGTAAAGCCGAAATTAATTATTCAGTTATTGAAAAAGAACTGGCCTCGATTATATATTTTTGTAGTTATTGGAAAAGTTATTTATTTGGAAACAAATTTACCATTCAGACTGATCATAAACCTCTTAAATGGTTAGCTAGTGTAAAAGAACCAAATTCACGCCTTCTGCGATGGAAAATAAAAATGCAAGAATTTAATTATGATGAAATAAAATACATTAAAGGTAAAACCAACTATGTGGCCGACGCCCTATCTAGAGTAAAAATCGACTCTGATAATCAGTCAATTTTAAATAATTATGATTCAACAGAAAATAATTTAGCAGACTTTTTCGCCCTAACAAATGAAACGGAAATAGTGTCACAAAACGATTCACAAAATATACAGTCCACTTCAACGGTAGATCAAATTATCAATGAAGCAGTAAATACCGAAGTAGTAGATACCCTTCCCATTAATATCATATCGGATATCACATTGGAACCAGAAAATCCAATGGATACTAATGAAACAATACATACGGCACAAGAAAATCCTATATTAGAAATACCCATATCAGACAGAGCTTTGAATACATTCAAAAACCAGATAGATTTTCGTGTTAGTAACGATACACTAAATTCAATCGTTCGAATTGTACAACCGTTCGATAATAAAAAACGACATAACGTCACACTTAGAACGCAACATTTTGACTTGGATTTAATTAACTTTTTAAAAGACTATCTAAAACCCAACGCAACTTATGGCCTATTAATTGCAACGGAATATTTAAGTACATTCACGCAAACTATTCAAACCAATTTTCTAGCGAAATCTTTTAAATTTGTACGATGCACGTTATTCTTGGAAGATATTAAAACTAAAGACGATCAAATATTAAAAATTAAATATCATCATGAATCTAAAACAGTTCATAGAGGTATAAATGAAACTATTACAGCCCTAACCCGAAAATACTATTGGCCTACACTAAGAAACGATGTAAATGATTATATTAACATGTGCGCAAATTGTCAAAAAACCAAATACGAAAGACAACCTAATAAATTAATATTCAAAAATACTCCGATCGGAGATAAACCCTTTGATCACATTTATATAGACACATTTCAGATAGAAAAAGTAAAATTCTTTACCATAATTGATAGTTTTTCCAAATTTGCTCAAGCATACCCCACAACCACTAATGCAGTAGATATATTAGATAATGTATTGATATTTATATCACATTATGGCATACCGCATAAGATAACCTGTGACCTTGGCAGTGAGTTCAAAAATAGACATTTTGAAAATTTTTGTGAACTACATAAAATTAACCTACATTACACTACTATTAGAAACCCTAATTCAAATAGTCCCGTAGAAAGATTACATTCTAGTTTAATCGAAAGCTTACGACTATTACGAAGTGAACGAAAAACCAAACCAATAACAAATTTAATGACCTATTCTCTAATCGGATATAATAATAGTATTCACAGTTCTACGAAATTTACACCCATGCAAATAATTAAAGGCGTATTAGATTATGCAGCACCAGCGGAAATAACTGAGTCGCGAATTGTTTCAGATTATTTGACTAAACACGTCGAAAATAGTAACGTTATACATTCATTAATTAACGAAAATAATTTAAAATCCAGAGACTTAACGAAGGTAAATAAAAATCGAATAGAACCCCCAGAAATTCATATAGAAAAAACTAATAACGTGTATATCAAAGATAACACTCGTAATAAGATACAGCCTATTTACCAGCAAGCTAAACCATTACTAGACGACTTAGATAAACTAGACACAAATAGAGGGACTTTTCATAAAAAAATAGTAAAGCCTATCCGACAAATTGCTAATATTGATTTAACTTTACAGGACGAAGATGGAGAATATCGTAGCACTCATTCTGACAATAACATACCCCCTTCATGTTAATACACTACATATAACTCCCCTGACAAATCCAATATTCCCTTACAAAATCGGACCGACCCATGTTACATCTAGAAAACATACTTTTATAAAATATATAGAAACAAATCAATATGAACAATATCTGGTACAAATAGAGACGATATTAAATGATATCTCTTTACAAATAAAAGAACCAACAGGAACTTCAGTTATTTATAAAACTAGTAACTTGAAACCTAGCCTAAAACCCCTAAAAGATCATGTACAAGATTCAATACGCCAAGCTTATCAAAAGCTTTATAATTTAAAACCCCAAATTACTCGGCGCAAACGAGCTCTATTTAATTTTATAGGAAGAACTCAAGGATGGCTTTTTGGCACACTATCAGACGAAGATGGTGAGAGATATAATAACGCTATAGCAACCTTAGATAAAAACCAGCAATCGATACATCACGATTTTACAAATTTTGTATCTATTAGTCAAAATTTTATGAACGAAACTACAAGATTATTTAAAAAACTGAATACTAATAATAAAATTGTTAAACAAGAAATTACCGAACTTTCATTAGTAATTGATAAAATCACCCGTTATATAAGTATACAACAAATACTCAATATGTTATTGATAGATTGTACCATGTTGATAGAACATATAGATAACGTCCAAAATTCAATCACCCTTGCTGGATTAAGCACACTAACAAGTGCAGTTTTACCCCTTAACGAATTAACTGAAATAATTTCCATTATGAAAAATAAATATAATAACCAAATTTTAGATTTGCACATTAAACAAGAATATTATAGATACTTGTACACGGAATTAAAATATCATGATAATAATATAATGATTCTAATACACTTTCCAATCGTTGAGAAAGATGTTTTCGATTTATTTCATTTATTCCCAATTCCAGTCAATAATACTATCATCATACCTTATAAACCCTATATCCTAATGAATTCTTCTACTCATTACTATCAAGAAGACAGTTGCCACCCAATTGACAACTATTGCGTTACCCATATCAAAGAATGGATAACCCAAAAAGACTGCTTACCCGCTTTACTACGAGGAAATATTAAAGTATCTGATTGTCTACCAACGTCAATCGATCTCCAGACAACCCTGGTTGAACCCATCAACGATGCCTACATAATTATTCTGCCAACACAAACGGTCAGAATAACCCAAAAATGTCAGCCTAATGGATTTACAGATGTAAAAACACCCAGCCTGGTACAAATTCCCAAAAATTGTACCATATTACTCAAGGGCATGAAGTATACAAATGAGGAATCCCAAATTCAAGGAGGACCTTTCCACCTGCCTGTCATCTCAGAATGGCACCCGGAAGATGCCGCTCACAAGATTCAAATCCCCGGAGAAATCCCGTTAGATAAACTTTCAAAAATACAAAGTGAATCAAGTGAATTTAAAATTAAACCATTAGAGACTACAGTTAATACTAGTGCATTTAATACTTTTAATATAATACTAATTTTAATCATGATTTTAATACTGCTTTTTATATTATATAAATTTTATAAATGTTTTATTATAAAAAATAATGCTCGTCACCTTTTCTGGTTTTCTAAATCTAAACCAACCACAACTACTAATGAAAATCAAGATGATAAAAACGATGTTTTCCCTTAATTTTCAAACTTTGAGGGGCGCATTATATTCCTAGAAAATGCGTGGTCAGTTGAGATAAGGAAAACTATAAAAAGGCGTACTGAAGCACATTACGTGTTCAGTTGACAGATAATTTCACTCTCATAACTTGTAATAAAATAAATAAATAAGTTCTTTTACTATTCGTTAGAATTTATTCTTTCAATAGTTTTTAAAAACAACATTTTTTCAACGAAAGAATATTATTAGCCACGACTAGTCGACTGGAAGAGATAAGTAACCGTCGCGACAGACTCACAAATAAAGTAAACTGGATAAGACAATCCTTAGGTTAACAATAGTATTAAATAAATGTATACATATAATTAATGTTAGAGCAGTAAGAATAGTGTAAGATAGAAAAATAAATAAAGGTTGAAAAAAATAAATTGAATCTTGAATGGAATGAAAGAACAGAATGTACAGAGACTGAAGTATGTAAAAGGGAGCAAGTAATAAAATTAAAAGTTGGTAACACTGGTAATAAAGAAAGATGGAATGAATAGAAAATGAGGTTGGTAACATAGGGCGAGTTGGTAACACTGACAAACGGGGCGCATAATCAATGGTGGAGGGAGTCCAAATCTAACCCAAGCTGCGTAGAATCACTGCGCAAGTTGAGAGGGGGAGTGGAAGCCATGAACCACGCTAGAGACGTTTGTGAAATTCTTTTCCTTCCAGCCTCCGCCGGGTACAGACGTGTGTCTCCGTGAAGAGTCTGAGCAATTGTGGTTAAATTAGCTTCACTCGTTTTTCGCGTTTTCGTGTTTGTGTTCTCGTTTATTATCAAGTATCTACGTTAACGATGGTCGGTTTAAAACGTCCTAGAAAGCGTACCACCGCAAGGGCTGAACATCAAGCCCAACCGCTGGTGACGCCGGCCCAGCGGATCTTACATCGCCAGTGGTTGCAACCGGCAATTCCGCAATTGCCGCCACAAGTTCAGCTTCCCCAGGGCACCGAAATCGCCCTGGTGCCGGTGGCCAAGCGGCCAAAAACTTCAACGAAAACCGGGACTCGGAGTGAGCGGGCGGTGGTAGTTGCGGGAAAAGGCAGCGATGAAGAAAGTACGGTGGTGCCGCCGCTATTGTCGCTGATGAGCAGCGTCACAGAAGACGAGATCGTGTGTGACGTCATTGTGGGGGAACCAAGCACCAAGATGGCGTCTCCCTCGTCGATTAAGGCGGCCGATAACAACGCGGCAACAAAAGAAAATAGGAAGAATTTTCTAAGTCGCTTAGCCTTTTTTTAGCCTAAATTTTTAAAATTCATTTTCTCGTCTTCTAAGAATATGTAGTACCCCGTGTAACGTGGTGCATAATAGTCAACCTCATGGAACGACTTAAAAAGTACGTTACAGGACGAAACACCACAAACTAAATCATCAACGTATATATCATCGTGTAAAGCATTCGAACCAAGTGGAAAGTTTTCCCTACCTTCTGTAGCTAATTGACGTAAGGTTCTAATAGCTAAGTATGGTGATGAATTAACACCATAAGTGACAGTGTTTAATTGATAAGTTTGTATTTGATCGCTCGGACTTATCGCCAACGAAGGAGTTGGTATTTTCGATGTTCCGGAGTTATCAGAAGTAGGTTATTATAGCCGGAATTGAGACTCCCCCCACCCCTTTTGACCTTGAATGACCTTGAATGACCTTTGGATGACCTTTACGTGACCTTTGTATAACCTTGAATTGACCTTTGGATGACCTTAGAGTGACGTCATTTAGTAAACAGACACGACTCCTCCCCCACTCCCCAATTCCATATTTAAAAGGAGGGAATGGGTAACCATATCAAAATGTATGGCGGCAAACAGAATCGTGTAACGGTCAGGAGACATCCCACGGCGAGGCCTCAATTCCAGTGGATATCGTACACCAAGCTCTGGCCGAAGTAATTAATGAAGAGGGTCATGAGAACGTAAGCAATGCAGTGATAGCGGACATGATCCATCAAATGTCACCATGGAGCGAGGACGACTTTATAAAATCAGAAAAATCGACAAGTGAAAAAATTAAAGATAAAGGACGATCCACAAAAAAGTCCCGTCGCACCACCGAGAAAGATGGATCATCCAAGAAACCAAAAGTGAAGGAAGAAGAAGGAGCAAGTACACTAAAACACTTGCTAGGTGAAGTCTCTGCTATACCGACAGGGAACAGAAGAGAGCAAGAACAATCGGCAGCAACAGAGAACCCTATCACCATACCCGACGACGACGAGGAGAATCTCAACATGTTTTCTCAAGAAACAGACATGACAATAATTAGACAAGCGATAGCATTAAAAAATAAATTGCTAAAGGAAAAAATGGATGCGGATCGGGAGTTTACAAGTACCCAACAAGAAGCGAACGGGTTGGAAGAGGAAATCACTCGTTTAAACCATCTATTCACAGCCACGACTAGTCGACTGGAAGAGATAAGTAACCGTCGCGACAGACTCACAAATAAAGTAAACTGGATAAGACAATCCTTAGGTTAACAATAGTATTAAATAAATGTATACATATAATTAATGTTAGAGCAGTAAGAATAGTGTAAGATAGAAAAATAAATAAAGGTTGAAAAAAATAAATTGAATCTTGAATGGAATGAAAGAACAGAATGTACAGAGACTGAAGTATGTAAAAGGGAGCAAGTAATAAAATTAAAAGTTGGTAACACTGGTAATAAAGAAAGATGGAATGAATAGAAAATGAGGTTGGTAACATAGGGCGAGTTGGTAACACTGACAAACGGGGCGCATAATCAATGGTGGAGGGAGTCCAAATCTAACCCAAGCTGCGTAGAATCACTGCGCAAGTTGAGAGGGGGAGTGGAAGCCATGAACCACGCTAGAGACGTTTGTGAAATTCTTTTCCTTCCAGCCTCCGCCGGGTACAGACGTGTGTCTCCGTGAAGAGTCTGAGCAATTGTGGTTAAATTAGCTTCACTCGTTTTTCGCGTTTTCGTGTTTGTGTTCTCGTTTATTATCAAGTATCTACGTTAACGATGGTCGGTTTAAAACGTCCTAGAAAGCGTACCACCGCAAGGGCTGAACATCAAGCCCAACCGCTGGTGACGCCGGCCCAGCGGATCTTACATCGCCAGTGGTTGCAACCGGCAATTCCGCAATTGCCGCCACAAGTTCAGCTTCCCCAGGGCACCGAAATCGCCCTGGTGCCGGTGGCCAAGCGGCCAAAAACTTCAACGAAAACCGGGACTCGGAGTGAGCGGGCGGTGGTAGTTGCGGGAAAAGGCAGCGATGAAGAAAGTACGGTGGTGCCGCCGCTATTGTCGCCGATGAGCAGCGTCACAGAAGACGAGATCGTGTGTGACGCCATTGTGGGGGAACCAAGCACCAAGATGGCGTCTCCCTCGTCGATTAAGGCGGCCGATAACAACGCGGCAACAAAAGAAAATAGGAAGAATTTTCTAAGTCGCTTAGCCTTTTTTTAGCCTAAATTTTTAAAATTCATTTTCTCGTCTTCTAAGAATATGTAGTACCCCGTGTAACGTGGTGCATAATAGTCAACCTCATGGAACGACTTAAAAAGTACGTTACAGGACGAAACACCACAAACTAAATCATCAACGTATATATCATCGTGTAAAGCATTCGAACCAAGTGGAAAGTTTTCCCTACCTTCTGTAGCTAATTGACGTAAGGTTCTAATAGCTAAGTATGGTGATGAATTAACACCATAAGTGACAGTGTTTAATTGATAAGTTTGTATTTGATCGCTCGGACTTATCGCCAACGAAGGAGTTGGTATTTTCGATGTTCCGGAGTTATCAGAAGTAGGTTATTATAGCCGGAATTGAGACTCCCCCCACCCCTTTTGACCTTGAATGACCTTTGGATGACCTTTACGTGACCTTTGTATAACCTTGAATTGACCTTTGGATGACCTTAGAGTGACGTCATTTAGTAAACAGACACGACTCCTCCCCCACTCCCCAATTCCATATTTAAAAGGAGGGAATGGGTAACCATATCAAAATGTATGGCGGCAAACAGAATCGTGTAACGGTCAGGAGACATCCCACGGCGAGGCCTCAATTCCAGTGGATATCGTACACCAAGCTCTGGCCGAAGTAATTAATGAAGAGGGTCATGAGAACGTAAGCAATGCAGTGATAGCGGACATGATCCATCAAATGTCACCATGGAGCGAGGACGACTTTATAAAATCAGAAAAATCGACAAGTGAAAAAATTAAAGATAAAGGACGATCCACAAAAAAGTCCCGTCGCACCACCGAGAAAGATGGATCATCCAAGAAACCAAAAGTGAAGGAAGAAGAAGGAGCAAGTACACTAAAACACTTGCTAGGTGAAGTCTCTGCTATACCGACAGGGAACAGAAGAGAGCAAGAACAATCGGCAGCAACAGAGAACCCTATCACCATACCCGACGACGACGAGGAGAATCTCAACATGTTTTCTCAAGAAACAGACATGACAATAATTAGACAAGCGATAGCATTAAAAAATAAATTGCTAAAGGAAAAAATGGATGCGGATCGGGAGTTTACAAGTACCCAACAAGAAGCGAACGGGTTGGAGGAGGAAATCACTCGTTTAAACCATCTATTCACAGCCACGACTAGTCGACTGGAAGAGATAAGTAACCGTCGCGACAGACTCACAAATAAAGTAAACTGGATAAGACAATCCTTAGGTTAACAATAGTATTAAATAAATGTATACATATAATTAATGTTAGAGCAGTAAGAATAGTGTAAGATAGAAAAATAAATAAATGTTGAAAAAAATAAATTGAATCTTGAATGGAATGAAAGAACAGAATGTACAGAGACTGAAGTATGTAAAAGGGAGCAAGTAATAAAATTAAAAGTTGGTAACACTGGTAATAAAGAAAGATGGAATGAATAGAAAATGAGGTTGGTAACATAGGGTGAGTTGGTAACACTGACAAACGGGGCGCATAATCAAAGGTGGAGGGAGTCCAAATCTAACCCAAGCTGCGTAGAATCACTGCGCAAGTTGAGAGGGGGAGTGGAAGCCATGAACCACGCTAGAGACGTTTGTGAAATTCTTTTCCTTCCAGCCTCCGCCGGGTACAGACGTGTGTCTCCGTGAAGAGTCTGAGCAATTGTGGTTAAATTAGCTTCACTCGTTTTTCGCGTTTTCGTGTTTGTGTTCTCGTTTATTATCAAGTATCTACGTTAACGATGGTCGGTTTAAAACGTCCTAGAAAGCGTACCACCGCAAGGGCTGAACATCAAGCCCAACCGCTGGTGACGCCGGCCCAGCGGATCTTACATCGCCAGTGGTTGCAACCGGCAATTCCGCAATTGCCGCCACAAGTTCAGCTTCCCCAGGGCACCGAAATCGCCCTGGTGCCGGTGGCCAAGCGGCCAAAAACTTCAACGAAAACCGGGACTCGGAGTGAGCGGGCGGTGGTAGTTGCGGGAAAAGGCAGCGATGAAGAAAGTACGGTGGTGCCGCCGCTATTGTCGCCGATGAGCAGCGTCACAGAAGACGAGATCGTGTGTGACGCCATTGTGGGGGAACCAAGCACCAAGATGGCGTCTCCCTCGTCGATTAAGGCGGCCGATAACAACGCGGCAACAAAAGAAAATAGGAAGAATTTTCTAAGTCGCTTAGCCTTTTTTTAGCCTAAATTTTTAAAATTCATTTTCTCGTCTTCTAAGAATATGTAGTACCCCGTGTAACGTGGTGCATAATAGTCAACCTCATGGAACGACTTAAAAAGTACGTTACAGGACGAAACACCACAAACTAAATCATCAACGTATATATCATCGTGTAAAGCATTCGAACCAAGTGGAAAGTTTTCCCTACCTTCTGTAGCTAATTGACGTAAGGTTCTAATAGCTAAGTATGGTGATGAATTAACACCATAAGTGACAGTGTTTAATTGATAAGTTTGTATTTGATCGCTCGGACTTATCGCCAACGAAGGAGTTGGTATTTTCGATGTTCCGGAGTTATCAGAAGTAGGTTATTATAGCCGGAATTGAGACTCCCCCCACCCCTTTTGACCTTGAATGACCTTGAATGACCTTTGGATGACCTTTACGTGACCTTTGTATAACCTTGAATTGACCTTTGGATGACCTTAGAGTGACGTCATTTAGTAAACAGACACGACTCCTCCCCCACTCCCCAATTCCATATTTAAAAGGAGGGAATGGGTAACCATATCAAAATGTATGGCGGCAAACAGAATCGTGTAACGGTCAGGAGACATCCCACGGCGAGGCCTCAATTCCAGTGGATATCGTACACCAAGCTCTGGCCGAAGTAATTAATGAAGAGGGTCATGAGAACGTAAGCAATGCAGTGATAGCGGACATGATCCATCAAATGTCACCATGGAGCGAGGACGACTTTATAAAATCAGAAAAATCGACAAGTGAAAAAATTAAAGATAAAGGACGATCCACAAAAAAGTCCCGTCGCACCACCGAGAAAGATGGATCATCCAAGAAACCAAAAGTGAAGGAAGAAGAAGGAGCAAGTACACTAAAACACTTGCTAGGTGAAGTCTCTGCTATACCGACAGGGAACAGAAGAGAGCAAGAACAATCGGCAGCAACAGAGAACCCTATCACCATACCCGACGACGACGAGGAGAATCTCAACATGTTTTCTCAAGAAACAGACATGACAATAATTAGACAAGCGATAGCATTAAAAAATAAATTGCTAAAGGAAAAAATGGATGCGGATCGGGAGTTTACAAGTACCCAACAAGAAGCGAACGGGTTGGAGGAGGAAATCACTCGTTTAAACCATCTATTCACAGCCACGACTAGTCGACTGGAAGAGATAAGTAACCGTCGCGACAGACTCACAAATAAAGTAAACTGGATAAGACAATCCTTAGGTTAACAATAGTATTAAATAAATGTATACATATAATTAATGTTAGAGCAGTAAGAATAGTGTAAGATAGAAAAATAAATAAAGGTTGAAAAAAATAAATTGAATCTTGAATGGAATGAAAGAACAGAATGTACAGAGACTGAAGTATGTAAAAGGGAGCAAGTAATAAAATTAAAAGTTGGTAACACTGGTAATAAAGAAAGATGGAATGAATAGAAAATGAGGTTGGTAACATAGGGCGAGTTGGTAACACTGACAAACGGGGCGCATAATCAATGGTGGAGGGAGTCCAAATCTAACCCAAGCTGCGTAGAATCACTGCGCAAGTTGAGAGGGGGAGTGGAAGCCATGAACCACGCTAGAGACGTTTGTGAAATTCTTTTCCTTCCAGCCTCCGCCGGGTACAGACGTGTGTCTCCGTGAAGAGTCTGAGCAATTGTGGTTAAATTAGCTTCACTCGTTTTTCGCGTTTTCGTGTTTGTGTTCTCGTTTATTATCAAGTATCTACGTTAACGATGGTCGGTTTAAAACGTCCTAGAAAGCGTACCACCGCAAGGGCTGAACATCAAGCCCAACCGCTGGTGACGCCGGCCCAGCGGATCTTACATCGCCAGTGGTTGCAACCGGCAATTCCGCAATTGCCGCCACAAGTTCAGCTTCCCCAGGGCACCGAAATCGCCCTGGTGCCGGTGGCCAAGCGGCCAAAAACTTCAACGAAAACCGGGACTCGGAGTGAGCGGGCGGTGGTAGTTGCGGGAAAAGGCAGCGATGAAGAAAGTACGGTGGTGCCGCCGCTATTGTCGCTGATGAGCAGCGTCACAGAAGACGAGATCGTGTGTGACGCCATTGTGGGGGAACCAAGCACCAAGATGGCGTCTCCCTCGTCGATTAAGGCGGCCGATAACAACGCGGCAACAAAAGAAAATAGGAAGAATTTTCTAAGTCGCTTAGCCTTTTTTTAGCCTAAATTTTTAAAATTCATTTTCTCGTCTTCTAAGAATATGTAGTACCCCGTGTAACGTGGTGCATAATAGTCAACCTCATGGAACGACTTAAAAAGTACGTTACAGGACGAAACACCACAAACTAAATCATCAACGTATATATCATCGTGTAAAGCATTCGAACCAAGTGGAAAGTTTTCCCTACCTTCTGTAGCTAATTGACGTAAGGTTCTAATAGCTAAGTATGGTGATGAATTAACACCATAAGTGACAGTGTTTAATTGATAAGTTTGTATTTGATCGCTCGGACTTATCGCCAACGAAGGAGTTGGTATTTTCGATGTTCCGGAGTTATCAGAAGTAGGTTATTATAGCCGGAATTGAGACTCCCCCCACCCCTTTTGACCTTGAATGACCTTTGGATGACCTTTACGTGACCTTTGTATAACCTTGAATTGACCTTTGGATGACCTTAGAGTGACGTCATTTAGTAAACAGACACGACTCCTCCCCCACTCCCCAATTCCATATTTAAAAGGAGGGAATGGGTAACCATATCAAAATGTATGGCGGCAAACAGAATCGTGTAACGGTCAGGAGACATCCCACGGCGAGGCCTCAATTCCAGTGGATATCGTACACCAAGCTCTGGCCGAAGTAATTAATGAAGAGGGTCATGAGAACGTAAGCAATGCAGTGATAGCGGACATGATCCATCAAATGTCACCATGGAGCGAGGACGACTTTATAAAATCAGAAAAATCGACAAGTGAAAAAATTAAAGATAAAGGACGATCCACAAAAAAGTCCCGTCGCACCACCGAGAAAGATGGATCATCCAAGAAACCAAAAGTGAAGGAAGAAGAAGGAGCAAGTACACTAAAACACTTGCTAGGTGAAGTCTCTGCTATACCGACAGGGAACAGAAGAGAGCAAGAACAATCGGCAGCAACAGAGAACCCTATCAGCATACCCGACGACGACGAGGAGAATCTCAACATGTTTTCTCAAGAAACAGACATGACAATAATTAGACAAGCGATAGCATTAAAAAATAAATTGCTAAGTCGCTTAGCCTTTTTTTAGCCTAAATTTTTAAAATTCATTTTCTCGTCTTCTAATAATATGTAGTACCCCGTGTAACGTATCAAATTACTCGTCTTGACATTTCCTATCGATTGATACCACTTTTATTAGCATCCGAGAAAATTTCAGAAAAACCATATGTAAAATTTCTAAAAAAATTTTTCTAAGTTGATTTAAAATGAAAAAAAATTTCTTTTTAAATTACGATATTACGGATACATGTATGACCTTTCCAATTACCCATTTTTACATTTTCTATCGATTGATACCAACATTCGTTCGCATCGGAAAAAAAATTTCATAATTCGTGTCACCTTAAAAAATTATAAGAAATTGTTACAATATTATTCTATACGATGGTGACCTCATAAATTACACTTGTATATATGACGATGTTGCCCCCTCCACTCGATGATTTCACACACTATATTTAAACGGAGGAGGATCCTACCTCAACTCAGTTTCATTTGGTCTGTGAATAGTAAAGTATTAAGTAATAGAAAAATGACTGTAGGGCAACCTCATATTGAATTCCTTACCTGGTTAGCTACCACGAATTTTCAAGAAAACAGCTATGAAGAGAGTGATGAGGTAAGTATTATAGTATGTAATTTTCCATTTTAATTGAAGGTAAACTACATATTTTGTGTCATTTAGGTCGATCCCCTTAACGCTGCTAACGTTCCTCAAGCGAATTTGTCAATAAGACAATTGGTCGAGGCGGGATTGAATGTATTCCAAGAGAAAGATGATGAAGGTATGGAAGCTGATGCCGACCAAGGGCTTGCTCGTGGGATATATGTGGAAGCTATAGATATCTTTACAGGACAAAAACAGTATTGCAATACGGTGTCTTGCATCGTAGTGCCAGGTGATAGGCTTTATTTCCTATGTTATAGATGCTTTGAGTGGTTTACCGTTAACGTTACCCCCACCTCCAGATACCAATACATCGAATCACATAGGACAATTAGACTGGAGGATGCTGTATTACATACCTGCGACTCTTGTCAATTACCCCTTAATCAATTGAAACTAACAGACTGTTGTATACTTTGCAATAAATAGTGTTAAGTAGTTTTTGATAGATTAAACGATGCAATTTGTAAATAAACTGTATATGAAGAAACCTCATCATTAATTACGCGGTAATTGACATATAGAAAATACAAGCATAATGTTAATCATTACCCGTAATGTATGTAATGTCGCATTAGCTCAATACAAAAAAAAAGTATGATATTATCATTAAAATAAATAGAAACGTAAATGTTTAACGTGTAACTATTTGTACAGAAAAATAATTATAATTATTACATACAATGTAATTTGTATTTGTACAGAGAGTAATTATAATTATTACATACAACATAATTACATCTAATTGAAGAACAAACTTAATAATTATATATAACGTAAGTAACATAGGTAATGTACATACAATGTTTTATTAACGGCTAACTATTTGTACAGAATATAATTATAATTATTACATACAGAGTAATTATAGGTAATTGAGAAACAAACATAATAATTATATGTAACATATGTAATATAGGTAATATACATGCAATGTCTTAATAACATGTAACTAGTTGTACAATAATAATTAGGAATGGGAATAAAAATAGTTATTAAACAAGTACTCTTTCATTCGTACAATGTCATTCACGCTACCTCATTCACACTGACCATCAGAACGTACTTTATGGTATATGATGTCTTCGTGGTAGAGTGGGGATGTCTTATATTAAGTAGGAGGGCTGAGTGGCCAACTTTAAAACCTACCATTCAATAGTAAGTGGAAGGGAGGTTCAGATTATCTCTCTCATTCAAAATGCGAGAGGAGGGATGACTTTTGCCTATATATATCCGTAACTTGAATCTATTTGACAGTTAAGCTCAACAGTTCAGAGTTAAAGAAAATAAAATGAATATCTTAGAATCTGAAAACTGGGATGGAGAATGTGTAGAACCTGGGATGCCAAACCCAGGGAAAACACTTATTAATCCACATATAGGACCAGAGCCGCAGCCAGCAATGGAGGAGAGCTGGGATAATGAATGCGTCCCAGGACGCACATACAATCCCCGGGAGGCGATCAAAGACCGGATGGTAATCCGGAGCTGTCATCCGGTAATCAACAAGACCCAGATGGAGAAGAAGGCATATAGATATGCAGAAAGAGGGCGATGGCTCCACCTAATGGCTCGCCGAGAGGAGGAGAAGAGCCACCAGTTCTTAAGTAGCAAGAAATAATTTTTCTTGCTTCTTAAGAGCAATTCTATTTTTAATTGTATAATTTTTATTTTTTAATTGTGTATTTTATTTTATTATTTGTATTGTATTTTTAGTTGTATATTTTTTTTGTATTATTTTGTATTTTAATTTTTAAATATAGTGTGTTTTCTGTCCAAAGTGTGTTTCTTTTTATTCCAAGTTCTCCTCTTTTGTGCAATATGCATAAAAAAAAAACAAAAAAAAATACTTGAAAAGTAATTTTATTGTGATAATAGAAAAAAATATAACTATAAGTGTTACATACAACTGCAAATATACTAAATTAAGCATATATTTTACCATATCATTTTACAAAGCAAGATAATTACTATACATATATTAAACTATATCAGTCTTTTTGATCCAACCATTCTGATCTGGTGGTAGTCCGAGCCATTTGACAAACAATTTATTACCTCTTTTCTTTAAAATCTTTTCCACTAAGTATACATCGGGGTGTTTAGTCTTCTGAAGTTCATAATCATAAAAACATCCTTTAATAGGTTGACCTCTCACATCTTCTATCATGTATGTGACGGGATTTGTTACATTAACTTTAACAATTTTAAAAAGTTCCGTTGAATAGTTGGCTGTATACCCCTTTTCAAATATTCCTTTGTATTTGCTAATCCGAACCATGTCACCAACATGGAATTTTGATTTTAATGCGACTTTGGGATGATTATATACACTTAACTTTGTTGTATATTTTACATCTATGGGCTTCATCCCTATTGTACGATGGACTTTATTATTGTACAACTTTATAATATCAGGAAGTATATCAAACCATTTGTAATTGCCTCTGGCCGAGAATTCTTTATATAACCAATTTTTTAAAGTTTTAATTACACGTTCCACGATTGCTGCCTTTTTTGTACTGAATGTGGAATAATGATTTATGCCATATTCATGCATCACTGTGGAGAACTGGCGATTGTAAAACTCGAGTCCTTGATCGCTCTGTAAGTTTGTTGGGGAATAAACAGCTTCTTGAAGAATTTCTTTCATCGCAATAGAAACTTCCATAGCAGTTTTTTTCTTTAGCGGTTTGGCCCAAACATATTTAGAATAGCAATCAATTACTATGAGTATATAACGATAACCTTTATTTTCATTTGCAAAATTCTGCATTTCTGCCAAGTCAATCTGCCATAAGTCTGCCAAACCTTTTATTACGGTTCTTCTCCTTCTAAAATTTTTTCGTGCTGGTTTATGTAATTCATTGACAATTTGTCGTTTTGTGCCACTAATGAACATTATACCTTTTTTATTATTCAAGTTTATTAATAATAATAGTAATATACATTTAGATGTTCCACGTTCTGTTTGAAATGACTTATTGTGATGAGCTGCTCCTTGTTTTATTTATATAATGCATAAAATTTTTTACTCAACTTGTGATGATCTTAGAATCGGTTTGTCGTAATGAAATACCTGGCCATGCTAATCCTCCTGTGTCTCTCGGGGGATGATATTTCGCAATAAGTTGTTCAATTTTTTCTACATCAAGTATGAAACCAGTCATATTTTGCACCAACTTAGTATGAGCATCCGAGTTTCTCTCACTTGTATTTTTTAATTCATCTATTTCAGTTTTCATATCGCTTATCGTTGTATCTATTTTTAGTTGTAAATTTTGAAACGTTTTTGTTATTTCATCCACGATTTCGTTCCTTTCTCTCTTTATGTAGTTTACTAAATTATCGGTTATAAGATTAGCTGATTTTTGTAGAGCGGAAAGAATATCTTTTTTGCAGGCATCCATAACTAAATTCACGTAGTTTAATGTTGCACCATCATTTTCATCTCTAGGATCTCCTATATTTTTTAATTGCTTTCCTTGGATGTCATACTGTTTTTCAGTAGTAAGTTTAAAACCGATGCCTTGCGGACCACGATGACCTTTACAATTAGGTCCTTTTCGGCGTCCAAATTTATCAATGGAGCCCATCGTTCTATTGCGTTCAAATTACAATTGACAAAATAAACTGATATCTGCTTTATATATGTATTTATGGTTGATGAAATAAAATGCGATAGTTATTTCTCTAATAGATGATTCCTTCTTCCCTTAATTCATCAATTAGGGATATTATTTCATTCTCATGACCTGAATGTCCAGCCATTTTAGAACTCCACAATAATCTTAAGCGGTCGATTAATTCTTTGGGCTTATTCCAGTATATGTAATCCACCTTTTTGCCTGTATATATTTTCTGAGATGACATTAGACCCGCACCTTTCTTGGATCGAGTTGACATTCCACGTTGTAAAAGTGGTTTTATAATTTCGACGTACTTTTTTGATTTACTAGGATTGTATCCCAATGTTACATTGTAATTTTTATATGCCGCATTCGTTATATTCAATATGTCTCCAAATATATTTTTATTTTCATCGGTGATTCCATAACCCGCACTGTTTAGATCTGGGGGAAATTTTAAAAACAGTAAATCGTATAACTGAGAATTTCCTTTATATGTTCCGAGTTTCTTATTATTTCTCCAAAATGATATAAGGTCACCCTGAAATCGCACTTCGGAGTTGCCCATGGCTAACTTTCCAGTATCTACATCAACTCGCACCCCATACTTGTTATCGAACGTAGATTCACCAGCTTTAACACCATTGATGTAGGTTGAAACGACATCAGTTAAATTTCGCAAATTACTACTAGACGTGGTAGAACTTGAAGGTGTCCCTACAGATGATGGTGGCGGCGTTTCCATATAAGAATTACTTTCCCTAATTGTTTCATCTGATTCGAATTTCGGTGTTTTGATTACTGCAGAGGGTTTTTTAGGCTGTGTTGTTAAATACTGCTGTGTGGTTTGAAATTTACGATTTGTTTCCTGCGTTGTTTCAGAAATAGTTTTTAATGGCTTCGTTAACGGTTCATATATTTTTTCCAAGGCCATTTGACTTTCTACATGTTTATTTTTTATGTAATTGAATTTTTTGCGAACAGCGTCCGTGGCTTCTATTAATTTACGTTTCAAATCTATTTCACTATCATTATTTTCGTCCTTATCAACTACTGATCTCTTCATTTTCTTTCGATGTGCACCCACCATCACTACCTTTACAATTGATATATATATTGGCATGCATTACGGATATATGTAACTGTCCAAACCTTTTCTGTATCTACCATCTTTTAGTTCTCTATCTTTATCAATTACTAAAAATCCATATTTATCTTCCCAGCATTTTGCACACATATCCAAGAACTCTTTGAAGGTAACGTCCGGTGATACATGATCTTGAAATATATGATGCAAATTCATTTCATCTTGCTTAAACATTATAATAAAATTCGAATTGTCTCTAATCAATTGTTTTGGTACTCGGGAATATGTTTGAGCCAGATAAAAACTATCTATGGATTTGTGTCGGCCCATACTAAAATATGACCTAATAATATCTTGTTTTTCACATATGATATCGTCGAAAATGAAAACGGAGTCCGGTTTTGCTTCAGATGGTTCCACAATTTCTACGTTATTATTAAATGTGTAAAATCCTAATCCATCAATGGGTTTTAAAATCTTCTGAAGATATTTATATTTTGGTTGATACAGTGACTTGGAATATAAATAAATATTAGCAAAACGTAAACCGTGGGGATGTGTAATAAGGGAAATCATAACATTTGTTTTCCCACAGTTCGAAGGACCGATTAACAAACCCCGAATTGTTGAAGGCAACAAGGGTCCATGGCGTCTATTGTTGATATTTACACCACTTCCTACACGTTCATCGAAATTATCCACTACAAATGTTTGCTTTTGCTTTACAATCCGCATTGTTTGAGGGTTGGATACAAGATAAGTAGATATAAATAGATATAAACGGTGTATTCAATATTTTAATCGATAACTAGCGTTCCTAGTGTTACCATCGAAGTAATCGGTGTTATAAAGAAAGTTTTACTACGTTTTGTTTATTTTAATGCCGTTCGTCAGTCAGTCTAGACGTAAAGTGTCTAATTCGCGAACAGGAAGGGGATTTATAAATTCTTTAATAAATAAACTACCCTTTGAATTACATTTACCCGGTGGCTACCAGTACTGTGGACCGGGTACAAAATTTCAAAAAAGGATTGCCAGAGGTGATCCAGGCATTAATGGTCTGGACCAAGCTTGCAAAGTTCACGACGCTGCTTACGAAGATCATAAAGATTTACCAACACGCCATAAAGCAGACTACGAATTAGAACAGCGCGCCTGGGAAAGGGTTAAATCTAAAGACGCCAATTTTAGAGAAAAAGCATCCGCCTGGTTAGTTACAAATATCATGAAAGCAAAACGTCGTTTAGGTATGGGATGTAAATCTAAATCAGTTCCCAGAAGAAAGGCAAATAAAAAGAAGAATATTAAGAAAAAGAAGGTCAGCTTTGGTGGTAATATTGTTCATAAAGTACGAGATGAAATACGTAAAGCTGGCGGTAAACGATTCGTTTCTAATGATACAAAAAAAGCAACACATTTTGCTTTACAAGCAGCACGAAAATTTGTGAAAACATCAGGGGGTAAAAGGAATATTCGTACTCCGCGAATTATACCTATACCGAAAGTTGGTGGAATTTTACCATTAATTCCTATATTTGCGGGATTATCGGCGCTGGGAAGTTTAGCCGGCGGTGCTGCAGGTCTATATAAAACAATAAGTGATGTAAAAAATGCAAATCAGCGCATGGCTGAAGGGGTGCGTCATAATAAAAAAATTGAATCTATGCCTCTTGGAAAAAAAGGCGAAGGATTGTATTTAAAACCATATCGAACTGGATTAGGACTTTATCTGAAACCGAACAATCCAAAAAACTTCTAAAGTCTCTACCTCGAAGAGCTCTCAGCGACATTGATATTAGTTATTATGCTAATATTTTTAAAATTCCATATTTTCGAGGTGTATTTATGCGAGACAATCTTCCTGAGAGTGGTGCCCTACATACTGAATCTGCAATTTTGAATTTAGACGGTATAAATGGTAGAGGAACACATTGGGTAGCCTACAAGAAAATTGGTAATATTATTAACTACTACGATAGTTTCGGAGATCTTCCCCCACCCAGGGAACTCTTAAAGTATTTCTACATTAAATCAAAGCCGATAATTTATTACAACTACGACCGTCAGCAGAACTACAATACAGTGTGGTGTGGACATTTGTGTTTAAGATTTCTAACTAACAATGAATTTTCCAATGACTCCAAAAGAAGAACGTGAAAAAATTAAAAAGACGGCGGATTCGTTGCGAGCTTTCTCAAAGTATAGGACTCTTACAAAATTGACAAAGGAACAATTAGCTGATTTTCCTAAAGAAGTGATGATCACCTGTGCTTCAAATGAAATCGCATGGGTGTGGGATAAATTACCTGAGCATTTAAAAAGCGATATTGATGTAATGAAGTATCAATATTGTTTGGAACATTACAGTGGCGATAATACATCCCAATCTATTGATGTGAATGACGGACCTCCACCACGAAAATATTTGTGTTGTTATTGCAATATACGCGATGTTACTGTAGCGTCCGAAAATAAAGTTTCTGCAAGGTTTAATATGGTACCATCAAATTCAAGACAGGAAATGTGTCTCAACTGCTGCTGTAAGCAGCAATAAAACGATGTGTTAACAAGTTATATGTGTTAGTCATGTCTCGTACATTCACGTTCTCAGGACAATCTAGTGTGTTAAGCGCTAACTTTTACCCTCCAATTGAACTCGATACAAGTTGTCGATATGGATTGGGACTACATGGATTCTATTCTTACAATTCAATATTAAATGTTGATGAGAAAAATAATATTATTGGATTCAAATTGAAGAATAGATCACCTACTACTTTCTTTCAAATTCCTCCAGGAGCATATGAGTTGAACGAAATCAATGGAGCAATTCAAAGTGCTTTGGAATCTATAATAAAACGCAGTGTTAAGGATGACAACTTCAATATTAATAAATATTTCACATTAAAAGCCAACAATAATACGCTGAAATGTGAAATAGTATCTAAATATGAGATCGACTTTACTCACAAGTATTCTATTGCAACTATATTAGGATTTGAAAACAAAGTATATTCTGCAAATAATAATAATAATAATAATAATAATAATAATAATAATAATAATAATTTTATTTATCTATATAGGCTACAATAGCATTTATATAATACAAAAGAAAAAAAAAAAAAAATATTGCATATAGACAAAAAGGAATAACGCTCAGTTCACTGCGTCAGCAGAGTACTGTTCTTCCGCGCATCCTAAAGTAAATCGACGACTCAAAATGATAATAAAAATTTGAAAGTAGGTGTTGGAACTTAAACAAGAATATACAGCAGGCAAATTTAAATACATAAGAGAAATATATTTTAAAATTGATTATTTAATAAGTAAGATTTGAGAGATATCCTAAATCTATAAAGCGACATTGACATTGGCATTGCTAGTGAGGGCACTGAGATAACACTTAGTTCATTAAACAATTTCACTATATTATGGGAGAAGGATCGTTCAAAAAAAGTGGCTCTATGTCGAGGCATGGATAATAAACCTTTATTTCTTATATTAATGTTGTGCACGTCCGTTCTGAATGTTATTTTATTATAAAGATATGGAGGAGTTTTCGTAGAAATCAATTTGTGATAAAAACAAAATGCATGGTAATTTCGCCTAGTTTTCATTGATAACCATTTCAGGCTTTTGAAAGCGTTAGATATATGATCATATTTCCTAATGCCACATATAAATCGGACACAAGCATTTTGCATTCTCTGAATCCTGGATGTATCCCTACTGTCTATACAAGGATTATAAAGAACGTCGCAATAGTTAAATTGTGACAAGACCATCGACTCACACAGTAGAATCTTGATTTGCTTATTTAACATATGTCGGCTACCGTATAAAAGTTTTAGATTTAGAAACGATTTTTTTAACATTAAATTTACAAATGACTTAAACCTCAGATCAGAGTCTAAGATTACACCTAGGTTCTTAGCTTCTCTAGTGACAACGAGAGGTTCATTGTTTATACATATATGCATTAAATGAGTAACTTCATCCAGTACAGTATTCCGGCCAATAAGTAAAACGGAGGACTTAGAGCTATTTAATTTTAGAGAGTGATCTGTCGCAATAGTGAACAAATAATTCACTTGAATCTACATTACCAGTTGACATAATGAAAGTTAGAATTATTCGTGTTGATTGCAATATCACTTCTGGAGCTTATATGAATGGCGAAGAAGCACATACTCTCTACGAATTTGATATAGATGTTGAACCTGGATTCAAACTCTCCAAGGAACCACAAAATATTATTTATATGTCTGTAAGACCTGAAGGACGTCAGTTTATCGAAAACATTACATTACGTATATTAGATGATAATGGTATTCTGGTAGACTTTCGTGGTGAGAAAATTATTGTGAAGCTAGAATTAAAAAAGCTATATTAAACTATCAGGATATAATGGGCTTTTGTTTTAATCAAAGAAAACATTTTCCATCTCTGTTACATACAAATAGTAATAAAGTTTTGAACAAGTGTGACAAGCCATTTATTATACGAAAGAACGTTAAACGGTCAACATCTAAATTGTCTGCTAGAGATCGTATCTTTCTTCAGTCAATTGGATTAAAGCTGAAACCTTAATATTTGTAATCATGACGTCAACTAGTGCAAAGTTGGATGTGTTTGATGAACCTTTCTTTGATAATTCACTTGTTAGTCTACATGAGCACACTTGCAAACCATATGGATCACCGTACTATAGAAATTCGGATGAAATAAGAATTCCTATTCACTGCCAAGATCTTATTCTCGATATTGCTGAAAGTTATATATATATCGAAGGTAAATTTACCCCAAACGATGCCACTAAAATGTGTTACTTATCCAATAATGCGTTAGCATTTCTTTTCGATGAAATTCGTTATGAAATGGGTGGAGAACAAGTAGCTGTTATTCGAAAACCTGGTATAACAACAACAATGAAAACCATGGTGTCATGGGGACAAACACATTTAAAATCATTACTATCTTGTGGATGGGGTGAACAGTGAAAAACCAGGACGTTTTGGATACCAACAGTCACTTTTTTAGTGGCAAATTGCCTTTAAAGTATCTTATGGGTTTCGCCGAAGATTATACAAGGGGCATTCTCAACACCAAACAAGAGCTTATACTAATAATAGCTCGATCTTTTAAGAATTTTTACATTGGAGAAGTTGATGCAGATCTCGAAATTAATAGAATCGAATGGAGGCTAAGGCACATCATCCCTGAAGATACACAAAAACTGAAGTTGCTGAATCGCATTAAGAAAGGTGGTGTAAATGCTACGGTTAAAATGGCCTATCGCATGTGGGATTTATATGAATTACCGACTCTAAGAAAAACAGCTACTGATATATGGCCTATAAAAACCACAACAAGTTTAGAAAGACCTCGATATATTATTATCGGCTTTCAGAGTACTGACAGTTCTGATAATATAAGCAAGGACGTTACTCAATTCATCCATGCAGATGTAAGTAACATCCGACTATACTTAAACTCAGAAGTATATCCATATGAACGCTGGAATTTAGATTTTGGAAAGAAATTGTATTCTTCAGCTTACTATGCTTATGAAAAGTTTCAATCCAGCTTCTACGATAAAGATAATTATGAACCGATGATGGATATTGGTGAATTCCAAAAAAATCCATTATTTGTTATCGACTGTTCACATCAACAAGACGCCATGAAGTCATCCACTGTAGACATAAAACTGGAATTTGAAACTCGAAAGAAACATTTTCCTGAGAATACACGGGTTTATGCATTGATAATTCATGATTCTTATTTGGCTTATAATGCTTTGGATGGGTCTGTACATAATGGATTTAAGTAAACTGATGAACATTTTCTTTACATCTTCCAATTTTTATATGTTAATGTACTCTATTTTATAAGTATAATCTATTTTTAATATATTTTTTGTATTTACTTAATATATTTATATAATGTTTTTTTTTTGTACTTATGTGACAAATAAATTGAAATAAAAGATTTAAAATTTTTTTTATTTATTTTTTATTTACATTACATCGTTTTTTTTTTTTTTGTTTTACAACAAAATAAGAGAAATATTTAGTACAATACAATTTATTACTATAATATACAATGTATATAATAATGTAAAAATAATGAAAAACTTATAAAAAAATTAATTATATTACTTTTGATCATCATTATCTTGATCATCACTACCATATTCTTGAGATGCTAACTTATATTTCACAACAATTGCATACGGTAGATAATCGAGCAAATTGGAATTGAGAAAACATTTTAGTCCCTTCTCCACCATTTTCTCACAAAAATTATTCAAAGTTAAAGTGTTATTTAAATAACCATCACACAACGAAGCACCAAGGCGATAGTTTTCAATATCTTCCTGCAATTGTTTAACCAATTCTTCGGAAAAGCAGTAATCCCTGTCATAATTACAAGCATGAAGTCTATCCATTACCAAGCAATCCAACTCACTCTTCATTCTTTTCACAGCTGACTGGATATCGATAGCTTCAGTCCAGTGTTGGCTAGCATAATGCATCCACATTTTAATAGTTTTCTACAAAATAAACGTTATTGTTAAAACTGATAGTATAATATAGCAAATTATTCATTACCTTTTAGACTTATAAAACAAGAAAAGCAACCTTATATGAGATACTGCTAAATAGTGTAAATAGGTAAATATACTAAGATATGATCTACAAATTATATTTATTACTAATAGATATATTTTTTTAAATAAAATTAGTTGGCAATACCAAATTTTATCAATGCTTTAGATCTAATATCTTTATATGTAGGCTCGCTTTGACCTAAATAAGTTATCGTGTACTGTTCCCAAGAAGAATTCATTTTATTCATAACATCCTCTGTTATGTGTTCTATAACCCTCTTTGGTAAATAACACTTAAAGCTTACATTGCTCTTACTATCGAGCAGTATAGCCAAAACGCACTTTCCAAAACGTGTATTGACAAATGACATTTTTTTAATCAAATAAGGGGTATCAATTTCTAACGAGGAAATTGATCGTCGAGCAATATCAATAAAGTCTCTGTTAATGTTACTATTAATTTTGTTTAAATCAACACTTGGTAATGCCATTTCTTGTTTAAAGATAACTAGCTGTAATATCTAAATAGTAATAAATACAACAATTGTTCTCACTTGAAAATATTAATACAGGACAACACACAATTTGCACTATTGTAGACGTTGACTATAAGGTTGGCAGTGAACGAAGTGTGATTCCTTGCTATAATCTCCTCTCTATATATACATATTATAGAATACCCCTTCCCTAAACATTCGATTACGTCATGTCTTGTGTTGACAATTACAGAGGTCAAACGAAGGTCACTTCAAGGTCATGCAAAGATCATTTCAATGTTATCCAAAGGTCACTTCAAGGTCATCCAAAGGTCACGTAAAGGTCATCCAAAGGTCACTTCAAGGTCATCCAAAGGTCACTTCAAGGTCATCCAAAGGTCACGTAAAGGTCATCCAAAGGTCATCCAAGGTCATTCAAGGTCAAAAGGGGTGGGGGGAGTCTCAATTCCGGCTATAATAACCTACTTCTGATAACTCCGGAACATCGAAAATACCAACTCCTTCGTTGGCGATAAGTCCGAGCGATCAAATACAAACTTATCAATTAAACACTGTCACTTATGGTGTTAATTCATCACCATACTTAGCTATTACAACCTTACGTCAATTAGCTACAGAAGGTAGGGAAAACTTTCCACTTGGTTCGAATGCTTTACACGATGATATATACGTTGATGATTTAGTTTGTGGTGCTTCGTCCTGTAACGTACTTTTTAAGTCGTTCCATGAGGTTGACTATTATGCAGCATGTAAAACACCCAACCTAATTTTTGGTTGCCGAGTTCTCAATAAATTTTGAATTCTGCGTTGGAGGACGCTGATTGGCTAGTAAACGGTGGCCTCAAGCGAGAACGCCGGTAGGATTTAGGTAGGAAAGATAGACGTGTCCAGGCTTCGAGAGTAGGTAGATGTGAGTTATTTTACCTATTTGATATATATAATTTATTCACTTTCATTATTGTTTGAGATTATCATTATTAGTACAGAAATACGATCATAGCGATTTGTTGTTATGTTTAATTAATTATATTTCATATATAATCAGGATTTACCTGGATTTTAGGTAAATTATTTAGGCGTGGTGGGTGAGATTTTTTTGTCACCCTATATGAAGTAATACGATTCAAACAATAGAATATAGTTTCAATATTATATCTTAGCGTTATAATATAACATTGTTATATTATATTATAAATTTGTGAAGCTGTGCTCTAGTCAGGAGATTATAGAAAATTTAGTTTTTTGAAACCAATAAATTTGAGTTTTCTTGCCTCCATTTTGTTTGAATCGGATTGCGATTATTCAATACCACGTGATTGTGCCCTTTGGGAATTAAGTTCATTTATCTTACCTTTATCTTATCTTCTCTTATCTTAGCGTTATAATATAACCACAGTGTTCTGTGGGTTTTTTTGCAAATAATTTTGACCGCACTGTTGATGAGTGGTGTTTTTTTCTTTTTTCTTTTTTTCTTGAAACTTGCAATAAATTTAGATTTCCCTCTCTTTTATTTAAATATTGATATCTCTGTTCAGCAGCCTGGTCATTCCTAGTTACTTTTTGTAGGGTGACATTTAAGTTGGCATTCACAGTGGCAGTTAGCATTCACAAATTTTATTTTTTGGATTTGCTTTTACTGTTCAAATTGTGTTAACCAACCTGTTGTTGTTTTTTATGGTTCTAAAATAGCAGCACATGGCTTGTTGCAATGCAATATGTTTTAATTATTAATCGTGATTATTTTTACAATCATTGATTATTTAACCGTGTCTTAATATGTAATGGTTGATATTCTTGACAACATTTGTTAATTTCTATATAGTGATGTGTTTTTGTAACAATTTAGTCAATTTGTCGCATATTTATGCTATGAATGCATAAACACATATGGTATACCATATGTGTTTATGCATTCATAGCATAAACACATAAACGCATAAACACATAAACACACACATATGGTATACCATATGTGTTTATGTTAGTAATTAGTTAAATTGTGACGCAAAAATTTAGGTTGGCACTTCCGGTTATACCGGAAGTAGGTGTCAACTTGCTTATTTCAAATGGAACACCCTGTATATTATTAGATTTTTAATTCTACTCAAAATTTTAAATATATTTCGTGTATAATGTCCTATACTTAAGTCTAGCCGTTTTTGACATATTTCAAATTTTAAATGATGTTTGCAGACCGAAAAATAATCTAAAATAATTTTTCCTACACGGAAGGTTTTGTTATTTAATTTGGGTTGGATTCCTTGTAGAAGGGGACCTATTTTAGAAGTCTGTATGATATTATTAATACAGGGTGTTCAAAAGAGAAGAATGAAAATTGAATTGAGAAACCTGTCGAAAGTCAATTTTTTCAAATGGAATCCACCTGTTTTTATTATTTCATCTTATTAAACATTAAAAATTAGGGTACGTTTGTATAAGGTTGTCTATTCCGAAAACTTGTAGTTTTCGAGATATTGGCAATTTAAATTTTTATATGGCGATTTTGCTGCGGCTTTTAAGTGCAGCCACTCTTACTTGGCCATGTTGAAAACAATCAAATGCTATGTTTGTTTACACCTGTCACTTACCTTTTGAAAATCATTAATAATCATGCCGGGTCGCTTAAATTATACAAACGAAGATTATTTAAACTTATTGATTATTTATGGAGAATCTGATAAAGTTATATAAAGAACATGTGACACATTTACCATTCGATATCGGCAAAAACCGAAGCCATCGCGATGTGCTATTAAACAAGTTATAGAAAATTTCAAGAATTTTGGATCCGTTAAGGGGGTATTTCGCCGCATATCCCACAATGTCTGTAAGATAAGCTGCGTTGGAGTCAGGATTGGCCAAATCAACAGTTCATAGAATATTACGCAAACATAAATTCCATCCATACGCATTCTCCATAGTTCAACATCTGAGAGATACTGATTTTCAAAGACGAGTAGCATTCTGTGAATTTATCATAATTTGGTCGCAAGGAAACAATTTTTTTTTGGGCAATATCATCTGAACAGATGAAGCTAAATTTACAAAAAAATGGTGCCTTCAATCGACATAATTCTCATTATTGGAGTGATTCCAATTTACATGTGCATAGAGAGCAAAATTTTCAACAATCCTGGCAATTTAATGTTTATTGTGCAATTAAAAATGGCACTACATGCCACACTACTAATGGCAATGGCATGGTCGTGGCACTACATTTTTATCAAGAAAATTGAAATGGTAAGTTATGAGTTTTTGGATCATTGTAGATTAAAAATCTGCTTATTAACTTTGTAGGTGAAGACTATTTGAATATTTTACAAAATTTTGAAACCGACTATTTAGATAATTTGCCGCTTGCTATTCATAGAAACCTATTTTACCAGCTGATGGCGCTCCTGCACATGGCGCTACCTCATCGCTCATATTTTACGGAATGCTTTTGATGATCGATAGATAGCCAACAATGGCCCATTCCTTTCGCCACCCCGGTCCCCAGATCTTTCAGTGCTCGATTTTTTTATTTGGGGCACAGTTAAAGATCGAGTCTATAACACTCCCTTAACAACAATGGAAGATTGCATGCAGCGAGTGAGGAATGAATTTGCAAACTTAAATCCAGAGTCAATAAGAAGAGTGACCTATGAACAATTGCTGCTCAGATGAGAAAAATGTCTGGAAGTTCAAGGACGTCAGTTACTGTAAAATTATTTTTCTCAAAATCCAGGGTTACTTTTACTGTTTTTCTTTGTAAATTATTTTGCAACAATTATTAAACCAACCAAAGATTTAAAAAAAATAATTATGGTTATTAATAATTAAAATGCAATGCAATGCAATGTTTTAATTATTATTAACCATGATTATTTTTAAAATCTTTGGTTGGTTTAATATGTCTTAATATGTAGTGTTTGATATTGTTGACAACAATTGTTATTCTCTATATTTGTACCTCAGAGGTAAACTGTTTAGTAACTTTTTTTCATAAAATTAATTATTAGCTTTATATCCCTTCTAATAATATGCTTGACCTCTGGAAATAATTTCAAAGGCCTAGCTTTTAAGACAACCGAAATACCCAGTTTGAATCTGTATCAAGTCACTTACCAGTTCAGAGTTAAAATAGTATAAAATGACTTAGTATAATATGCCCCGCAAATTTATCCCGTGAAGGACGGACTTAATACAAAATAATTGTTTTGAAAAAAAAAACCAATAGCCAATAAAAATAGCCCATATACAGGGACTGAACCTGCGGATTTCCAGGAACCTTTCGAATTTTATCCCAGGGTGAGTAATTTAACTAATGTTAATTTCGGAGAAAATGAAATTAAGTTACTTTCAAAAGGTTTGAAATATTCTCCAAATAATTAGAGCATGAAGGATTTTGAGTCGCTCGCGGTAAATACGGAACAGACAGATAGGTACGAATTAGCCAAGTTATTTAACAATTTGAAAACTAAAAACGGTCATAATGAAAGTAGAACAATAGTTAATTTGAAAACAAAAGTAGAAAATAACGATTTGATTCTTTGCAAAGAAGATAAAGTTAACACAATTACAATAATGGAAAAACCAGATTACATCAATACAATAAAATTAACAATTTACTAAACGGCAACGAATTTGAAGAAATGCCTTCTAATCCTACTAATAAATTTCAAAACGAGATGGTGACAACATTGAGAAGTAATAAGACCATTTTAGGTGACCGATTGAGAGTAATGAACCCGTCTCCTCCTGTACTATATGGCTTGCCAAAAATTCATAAGGAAGGTAACCCGATAAGGCCAATAGCCTACATAAACGCTCCCTCGTATAAATTATGTAAAGATCTAAGCCACAAACTCCCAAAATTGATCTCCTTCAACTCCAAATACTCTGTAAAAAACTCCTTCGAGTTTTTAGAATTAACAAAAAATTTATCGTTGCCCACAAATTCTAAATTAGTTTCATTCGATGTTAAAAGTTTATTCACCTCAATCCCAGTCGCAGAATTAACGTCAGTACTATGCAATTTAATAAATCAGTCAAAATTAAACAGCACAGAAAAATATGAATTAATAAGTTTAATAAAGGTATGCATTAAACAAAATTATTTTTATTTCAATGGAAAATATTACAATCAAAAAAACGGGTTACCCATGGGTAGTCCTATTTCTCCTTTGCTAGCGGAAATTTTTATGAACCATTTCGAAAACACACTGTTCAATAGTGACAATAATTTAAAATCACATGTTCACTTTTGGGCTCGCTATGTAGATGACATTTTTTGTATTTGGACTGGTACTGAAAGAAATTTGAGCGGCTTTCTCAATTTTTTAAATTCGCTTAACGATAATATTCAGTATACAATGGAAAAGGAGGAAAATAATCAATTAAACTATTTGGATATAACAATAAGAAAGGTAGAAAATAAATTAAAATTCTCGGTTTATAAAAACCCAACAACTTTTGACGCAATTATACCAGTTCGCAGCAGTCCTGGCAAATAAAAATGTCGGTTTTCCATAGTTTAATACATAGGCTTTTAATGTTTCCGCTGGAAAGAGTAGATTTTGAAAAAGAATTAAGTACAATCAAACAAATTGCAAGAAACAACGGATATAAAGAAAAACTAATAGATAGCATGCTAAAAAACAAAAGGAGGAAATTAATTCGTCGGGAGTTTTACAATATTCGGGAAAAAGAAGGCACCTATAGTTATATTAATCACGTCCCAGGTTATAGCGAAAAAATAGCTCGAAGAATAGAACGAAACGGGTGTAAAACGATTAGTGTCAACAAGCGTACTATTGGCAGGATTTTGATAAACAACAAAGAAAGGGTTCATAAATTAAAACAATCGGGGGTATACCAAATTAACTGCGCGGATTGTAATGCCGTATATGTGGGTAAAACCGGTAGAAGTATTGAAATTAGAGTAAAAGAACATAAAAAATCCATATTAAATAACGCAAAAAAATTCAGGATTTTCCACGCATTGCATAGAAAACAATCATTTTATGGATCAGAAAAATGTAAAGGTACTGCATCGTGAAAAGAAAGGAAAGCGCTTAGATCTGTTAGAACAATTAGAAATTAAAAAGTCTTTAATTATAAATCCGTATACTACTAATGATCAGATATATTTTACACCCTCGCCCTTCTTAGAAAATGTAATAAAAACTCGAGATTTAACAGATGGTAGGATCAATCGGGGGGTAGGTAGACTTGTAAACAAATAAATAACGAAAACGCACTTGGAAATGTTTAGTAATAGACATTTACTCTATTGAAAAAGGTCTAACAAGCCGAAATACTAGTATATAGAGTGTTTTCTATATATTTCTTGGAACATCTAAATGAGATCAATGTTTTTTTCAAAACAATTATTTTCACGATGTTTCATAAAGAACCATCCGCTTCGAGTATCCACTTTATTAATACAAAATGTCTCCGAAATACACAGTGGGCCGGCATTCTGCACGTGTTCTTAGTACTGTAAACAACAAATTACTTCACTATTCATTGTTGCGTTGATTAGTATTATTATTATTGATGTGAAAAATATAAACAGATTAACCAATATGAGTGGAATAAGGGACAGACATTTGAAAATGTTTGCTATGATGCAAGGAAAACAAAATAATTCCAGCGGTAAGTACGTATAATTAAGCAGTATTAGGTTAGAAAATCTGCGTAGTAATTATTAGGTCATCTGTTTTCATGGGAATATTCCAAATTTATATAGATAGATTTGCCTTTACATTTTTAATAACGTGTAAGTCAGTGGAATATTATAATATATTTATATTAATAAGGTAAATATGTAGGTAGATATAATATATTAATTTAATTTGGTTTATAATTCTGAAACTCAGAAAAGGTAGTGTGTTTCGTAGTATGCTTTCAAGTTAACTGTACATCACACTCTACATTTGAAACCTATAAATCTACTAAATAGTTTTCGATTAAAAAAAACAGCTGAGAAACTGTTAATGACAAAATATATAGCAAAATATTTTTATTTCACATGCCACTTTGGAATCCATTCAACAAGAAAATAAATTAACTTCACCTAAAAATCCATATTTTGAAGAAAAAGGTATACATTTATCTGCACCTCATACGCCAACGCCATTAAATAATTCTGATCCGTCACTTATGGGAGACCTTGTGGATTCTATTCATCAAGATTGCTCAGCAAAAGAGTTAACTCCACTTGAACATGAAGTTATTGAATTGTCTTTTTAGGCAGCTACACACGGACGTAAATGATTTAATACATGCACGTGCGTTCACTAACGCGCATGCAATAACGACAGTATAGATGCTCTATAACGTCACGTTGTTGACTGCACACTCCTTTATGCACGTCATGCAAAATTTCTGTCTCGGCTAGAAATTATGCACGCACATTCACTAACGCGCGTACATGTCTCAACGTGTAGAGACAAATATAGCAACATCGCACGTTAGTTTATCAGCTGCGTCGGTAGTGTGTAAAATTATAACATAAAATATACTTTTAAATAAAGAAAATGTCGGATTTTAGAACTCTCTCCCGAGAATTTACGCGTGAGTTCATTGTACTATATAGACAACAGCCATGTCTTTGGAAAACCAAGTGCAAAGAATATTTGGACAGAAATAAAAAAACTGAAGCATACAAGTTAATGCTTCAAAAGTTGAAAACTGTTCAACCGGATGCGACAAAGAGTACGGTTATCAATAAAATTAATACTTTAAGGGGCGGCTTTCGACGAGAATATAAAAAGGTGCTAAATTCAAAAAGAAGTGGTTCTGGAGCTGACGATATTTACACACCTACCTTATGGTATTATAAGTTATTATTATTTGTGAAGGATCAAGAAACACCAAGAGAATCCATGTCAAATGTTGAATCAGTAAGCGATGATAATGAGTTTGAAGTACAATCTCAAGGTAATGAGGAAAATGAAGATGAAGTTAATAACGAGAGACAGGTAAGTTGTGCATGGTTAAAATAGACAAAAGTTAGGTTTACAGATAGACTGCTGGTTTGGTTACACTTGCTCTTTGGTGAATAATCATAATTTTGTAATAAATCATAGAAAATGTATCAAATACAACTTTATTTAATTCACCCTATTACATAACAATAAAAATTTAACACAGGATAATAATTTCCAAACATGCATATTATAGTATGTATGTGCATGTGTGAAGCAATATAGGGCTGATAATAGGAGCATTTTTAATGTATCATTCGTTCTTGCCAAGATACAGCCCCTTCTTTATTAAAATACTGCATAAATAATTGTCGCACCTGTTCTGCTTCGTTGGTGAAATTTCGCTGACAACCATGTTGTAAGTTCGCTAAATAATCAAGATTTCTAAGTCCTAGTTGTATTGTACCATCTTCTAAATTTTCCTGATCCAAAGAATCAGTTGGTGTGTAATTGATGCCACATTTTTTTCTTAAAAAGTTGTGAAGGACACAACAAGCCATTATCACCTTGTCTACTGATTTTAAATTTATTCCAATATTTGTGTGAAATATTCTAAATCTTGCTGCTAGTATTCCAAAAGCATTTTCAATTTTGCCCCTTGCCCGTGATAATCGATAATTAAAAATTTTCTTGTCATGATTAAGATTTTGTTGACTATAGGGCTATAAGTCAGTACGGAGTGCGAAGGCTTCGTCTCCTACAAACACGAAGGGAAGTTTTCTTTGACTGTCTTGAAGACATGATGGGACCGGTACATGTAAAGTTCCATCTTTTAAGTTTTTATAAAAGCGGGTATATTCGATGACTCCACCATCTGATATTCGGCCATTAGTACCAAAATCACACATTATGAATTCGTAGTTGGCATTACAAATAGCCATGAGTACCAAACTATGATAGCCCTTGTAGTTATAAAAAAATGCCCCACTTTCGGGTGGTTGTATTATACTGACGTGCTTACCATCTACCGCCCCTAAACAGTTTGGAAAATTGGATCGTTGTCGAAATCCGTCAGCAATATTTTGCCATTCCTCTTCACTTGTGGGAAACTGAAACATAACATGAACCAATAAAACAAAAAATCGTTTCATTGTTGCAGGTAGATGAAAATTCTCGAAAAAGTCAAAATTATACTCAGGAAGATTTGGATAATTCGCCACATTCGGAGATAACAGAAGACACCCAAACTTCCTCTGTACAAAGCAGTGAGCCAAAATCCCGAAAGTTACCTAAGAAAAGGAGAAAAACTAACTCAAGTTTAGACAGAGCCGATAAAATACTGGATATGGTGGGAACACGGCTAAATAACCCAGATGACGAATTTGACATTATTGGGAAAACTATTGCACTTAAACTTCGTAAATTGCCAAAGGAAATAAAAATTTATACTGAAAAATTACTGCATGATTTACTCTTTCAAGCAGACTTGGGAAGGGTGAATGAATATACGGCAATAATCCAGAATGAAGCTCGGCCGTCCACCAGTCAACAACCAGACTTTTGGGAACCACCAACAACAAATTACCAACTGCATTCATTAAAGGTACCGTACACCAATAGTAGTGGCGCTTCTACGTATTTCGCATCTTTCAATCCAGCCCCTTCCAACCCTGATGTCTATAACTCTTAATATGTTACATTTTTTACTAAGAGAAGTATTGTTTTTGTTTTCTGTTTTGAGAAATCCTATATTTATTTTTATAATACGTAAAACTTACAAATATTTTTAATATGTACCTTACCTTCTTCTTACCTTCATGTAGTTTTTCTGCAATACTTGATATATGGCCTCACATGTCTCAGGAACTATTTGACTTAAGGCTTGAGGAGATATAATGGTAGAAAATTTTAAATCCGCGTAACTACGCCCAGTAACTAAAAACCTAAGTGTCGCGGTCAACCGTTCATGTGGAGTTATTGCCAATCTCATAGTGGTGTTTTGACGTGTTATTAACGGTGTAACTAGATTTAAAAGTTCTACATATGTTTCCTCGTCCATTCTAAGATAGTTTCGCCAGTCATCTGGTTGTAATCTGAGTTCTTGCAATAGATTAGTATGTGAAAATATTTGCCGCTTTAAAAGCCATTCTTTCGACCATATGCGACGACGATTTTTCTTTTTCTTTATTTTTTCATTAATTGCAAAAACGCACGCCACTGTCAATAAACCTAGTTCAACGTCGTCTACCGACATCTTCAAAAATACTGCTGGAACACGGATAAAGTTCTGGAATAAGTTCGTGCGTCTGTAGACAAATTGAATACGCGTTATTGCATGCGCGTTAGTGAACGCACGTGCATGTATTAAATCATTTACGTCCGTGTGTAGCCGCCTTTTAATTGGTGGGCATAAAATGTTATATATCTGTATGTATGTATTTAAACTATACATATTTATATTTCCAACATTCGGAAAAGTACGTCATGCTGTTTAAACAACAAGCACCGATTGGTCCAACGTCTCTCGCCAACAGACCTACGACAATAATTCTTTTGGTGAGTTTTTTTATTTATTATATATACTGGGATACCGGGAAATGGAATTAGTTTGCTCTGGATTTTCCTTGAAGTATCATTAAATTACAAAAATCTAAACGAACATTCCAAGCGAATAACTACCTACTTCTGTGAATAACTGGTGACACTGGTGACAAACGTGCATGCTTTTGCTCTTTAATTGATTTTTTTTTTTGGATCGAGAGTTTCAAATTTTCATTTATTTTAATTTTACTGGGGTAAGAACTTTTATTTTTATTTTGACGTGGTGGATATTTTTAATAATTGATAATGGATCCTGCAGTTTTCATGTAGTCATCTTTCTCCCTGCAGTTTAGGTTTCTTTTTAGGTATTGATGGCAAAAATGCACCAGAAAGTAAGGCATTACAACAACGACAGAAACTGAAATTTCTGCGGCATTTTGGTATAATCCCTGCAAGAAATACACCGGCGAATTGTCCAGAATGTGGCGCGGTACTGGGAACGGTCACTGATACCGGAAGATATAGATGGAGGTACAATTGCTTAAATCATCCAGGGCGAAGAAGGTACTGTCCTCTTGAAAATACCTAAGAAATATTAAAAATAACGAGACAGAAGAAGATGTAACCGTAACATTTTGATTTTGTTACTCTATTAATTAACTTAAGTCTGTAACCATTAACAGAGGAACTGAATTTGAGAGGGTCGTACTTAGGGGTGCAAAGCACGCGAATATATTACAATAAAATTTTATTTGACACTAGGAACGGAGTTCCACAATGTTACTGGTTACTGACTATAAAATAAATGAATATTAGAACAACAATACATATGTGATTAAAATAATACATTTATTCTTTACTTTTATATATATATGAAAGTAAAGAATAAATGTATTCTTTTAATCACATATGTATTGTTGCCCGTATATTTCCTTCAAATGGTCCTAATATCACACCTACCAAATATCATGAAGTTGCCATTTGTCTCGTCTATCCATAAAAATACGATTTTAGTGCAACCGTATAATCGCAGAGGGCGCGTCAGTGTTTGTAAGTCGAACGGAAAGACGTAATGGCACCACGACGTTGTAGCATCACAGATGCTGAAATTTGAATTAACGTTCTGGCACCTCAGTCATACCTATTTATCCTCGGTAAGTAGATAAATTATCCATCCGTCAGTCGTTTATATTCTTCAGTGGATATAATAATATGGTTATACAAAACCATATATCCACTGTTATTTTTATGTATGGTGGATTACAGAAAAACATTTTTGCGACAAGCGAAATCATTAAAACTTAATAAAATTATTATTACTGCAAAAATTTTAATAAACCCTTATGTATTTTAATAGGTACCAAAGAAAAGAAAAATCTAATCATGACAATTGGAATAAGGGAAATCTCAAAATTAAGAAAATAAGTGGAACAATTATTCCTAAAAAACGTGTGCAACCGGCGTTTTTGGAGAGCTTTAATGATTGTAATTATATTATTTGTGCAAAATGTAAAGGATTTTATAGAAGCACTTACATAGTTCGACACAGCCGTCACTTTTTCGTAAATAATAGCAGTGATCATACAGCACATCCTAAAGTAGAATCTTTTATTCTAAGTTTAGAGACAGAGTATCAGGAATATCTAAAAACAGATCGTACGAGAAAAGAGCTGATAAAAAAGTTGAGGTAAACAACTAATTGTTATACATTTACAATTAAAGCACCATTAGGGTCCACTTTCCAAAAAGAAGATCCGCTTCAGAAATCTGGGATATACAAAATAAACTGTAGTAATTGTAATAAACTATACATCGGCCAAACAAAAAGAAATGTAATAACTAGATTTAAAGAGCATACATATCACACAAAAAACTTTAATGTAGATAAGTCGGCTCTGGCGATAAGTTACGAAACGGGGCACAAATTTAATGTAAACAATACCTCCCTCATAAAAGCCAGTACTTCTCAGAACCTAAATACATTAGAATCAATATATATGAAGAAATATAAAAATCATTTACTGAATTTAGATTTAAGCCCATTATCTAATGACCTTTTAAATTTAATACCCTGTATATAAGAAAATTAAAATTAAAAATAGTCAACAATAGTAAATAAGTAATAATAGTGAATACCCAACCACAATTTAGAAAAGGAGCAGGCAGGCAGACATCTGCAGTTTACCTAAGTAAATTTATTTTACAGCCTCATCCTCTATAAATTGGGTGACTTTATTTATAAACTTGTTAGTGTTTAAGCTACCGACGATGAGTACATAGTACTCGAAATGTATACATTTAGCATTGCTAATAGATATATATGTGAAGAAAGGTGTATTGTCTTATTTAATTATATTCATATTCACGAACTCACCTCAATCAGTTCCTATTTTACTTATTAATAGGTTGGACGAAATTGGAAAAATTATAATATCAGACTATTATTTTGGAATATGGCGTGCAGCTTTTGCAAACGAGCAAGAATATAAAAAAACAAACTCCTTTAGCTAGAAATAAAATGCGAGAAAGTGTTCGTATTTTATGTGAATTTAGAAATGTAATACCTAAACCTTTTAACTCTGTTACAACAATTGTTGGTAAGTATATAAAACATTTTTCCAGTAAATAACCAATTAAACAAAACATTTTCTCAAAAAAGAAGACAGACTATTGGTTTTTGCAAGAATTTTCGACAAATATGCCTTAATTAACGTCTTTTCAATAGCCTCAATAGTGTCATTACTATTTATCTACGAACTGACAAAAATCAATATAAATTGCTCAAACGGTTACAAAAGTATTATGTACGTGCTAAATTTGAATTAAAATTAAGCTTAGTTTCTTTATCACGCAATTTGTATGTAATAATTATAGTATACAGGGTGACCCATTCGTCTGAGATTCCTTTATTCCTCCACTATCATTATCAACTTTAGAAAAAATACTACAAAAGTTTTCAGAAATAATAAGGGCTATACTTTGAAATTAGTTACACTATTACACTATTAACCATTCGTTTAGTATAAGCCATGGCGAATATTTTGATTTACATAAATGTTTTATAAATTATACAAGATCTTAATAATCTCGTACCACTTTTGGAAAACTTCAAGGTCCAATATCTCATTTATTTGAAATTGAACACCCTGTACATTTTTAATGGATCAGATACAGAATTGAAAAATTTAGTGGTAGATTTTTAAATATTTAATTAGTCAGTTTTATTTTATGTTTATTGTTTTTTAATTATTGATGTGAAAAGAATATAGTTTATTTAATTACTTTATACTTTAACTCTTGCATCAAATATTTATCATGTTTATAAGAGTTATCATTTAATGGCCTTTCAAATTGTTATTAGTAATATTTTTATTTTCTTAACTGCATAGGAGCATCTAAAACTTCTCAAGCAGATGATTGTGCCCTTCTGAAGAAGAGGAAAATTTATTAGAAAATCGAGGCCGACGAGATAAAGCCGTGATTTCCGACGAGGAAGAAATATCGGAAAATATTCCTCCTGTGAAGAAGCCACGTTTAATAGTTGCTAGGAAACCTTGGTCCTCAAATGAGATAGAAAAAGGATGTGTGTGAATTAGAAAGTAATATATATATATATATATATATATATATGAAAGTAAAATACGATACTTGAAAGAAAAAACCCTCTCTCGCAGTGAAAAAGAAAGGGATAAGGCGTCCAACCCAAATACATTTGTATATGATCTCCAGTCAGTGTTGCCATGCCCAACAGGAAATACCTCATCATTTTATTACGTTTCGAAACTAAACGTATATAATTTAACGATATCCAACTTAAAGTCTAGCAACGTGTTTTGTTATGTGTGGCACGAAGCTGAGGCTCATCGGGGCTCGGATGAAATTGCTTCGAGTGTTTAAATTTTTTGGAAAGTTTACATGATAAATTAAATGAGCCAACCGACGTTATACTTTACAGTGAAAACTGCGCAGGACAAAATAACAGAAATATTATTTCTTTATATCTTTATGCCGTTTCAAACCTTAAAAATTTAAAGTCGATAAGCCATAAGTATCTAATAACAGGACACACAAAATGAGGGTGACAATGTGCACTCCGTTATAGAAAAGCAAGTAACCTGTTACAAAAAATCTGCTCCTATCTATGCACCCGAACAATACATCACCCTCATTAGACAAGCAAAAAAGACTGGATCCGTACACAGTTTTAGAGTTGACACATGAGGATTTTTATGATTTCAAAGATCTTTCCGAACGTTTAGGTGTAAAAACTGGGTATAGGGATCAAAAACAGTTCCTGAACTTTGGACGAGAGCTACAATTACCGAACACCCTCTATCGCTCCGCCCAAGAAGCCCCAGGGGAAACGATTGAAGAAAATGAGATACCAGATACCACCATTACACACTGATCGCCTGAACAAACTCAAGAAAGTGTACACACTAGTCCGTGTTAACTTGGCACAAGCTTTCACGTCCCAAAGCCGGTATTACAATCTACGTCGTCGCGAGTGGCGTTGCCACATCGGCGATCGTGTGATGAGACGAGAAAATCCTTTGTCGTCCGCTGTCAAAGAATTTGCCGCTGTGGTATCGCCAGTGGTCTATAATCTCAAATCCGATACCGGGAGGAAGCTTTCACGTGTTCATGTGAAAGACCTAAAACCATATCTTTATTCTAGTGCCGAACCAGAGATTATCAACCCCCGCTAAACGTTAGACTGGGGAACCACCCCGAGGCGCCCCAATACCCCCTGTGCACCGGTTGCGAAGTGATGCCCAACAACGAAGACGATGGGGGCTGATTCGGGCCGCCCGTGCCCGCCTTGGGGCCCAGTTCCTAAGAGGGAACCGAAAACCTACTCAGCCACGGAAACCCCCAACTTCTAAACGCCCTCCGACGGACCAGCCCACCCCCATCTCGCAGTAACACGGCAAATTACGAACCAGCGCCTAACATAACCTTACTCCCTCCCCCAAAACGGATGGCAGCCACGACCCCCATCACCATCGCAAAACCGCTACCCGCGCCTCCTCTCCGTCATCCGCCGGTGGAAATGGCCGAGCGAATCCGAACACACCGGCACTCCCGAGATTGGGAGCAGGAATTATTCGAATCCATGCAACAATTCCGACCACCGGGGAATAGTGGCGTCCGGAAGTGGCGATGTCAGTTGAAAGGGACGGACGGTCGCCTCTGGTGGATCACCGTCCATCCCCGGTGACCAAACCTCCAGTCAGAATGTGTTATAACTAAGACTGCATTTTTGTTTTTCAGGGTTTCCGAGAAATCAATTTTTGTTTATTTTTGTTACGTCTAGGCCATAAGAATAAAGGTTTTTTTCTCAATGCATTTCTTTAATAAGTCCGTCCCACTAAGGAAAAGTTTTGTTTAAGATGACCGCTACATCACTACGCCTCACCCTCTCCTCGGATGAGGAAGAATTCCTAAAACAAGAACTAGAGCTCGACAGTCGCAAGATGCTCCGGACCCGGATCTCCCCTTCCTGGCCATCCAGTGCCGAATCCGCTAAGAGTGAGTCACCGCCAACTGCTGCTGGACCGTCTACTACCGACACCCTGGATCCAAACCCCAAGCGACTTTTGGTTCCCCAACACGACGCAAGGTTTGGGATCGCGCCCCTGGTTTCCGAAGAGCAACGACGAGATATTCCACCAACCCCAGCCCCACTTAAAGATAAGCTCATGCATCTGTCGGTCCAACAATACGTATTATGTTGGGTATGTGGTCAGCCGAGACACTCACGCCGATATTGCGACGAACAGCCGCGGCTTTTTTGTTCTAGGTGCGGATTAGTGGGCATCATGTCCAAAAAGTGTCCCTGTAACCAACCCTCGGCCAGGGACTACCGACCATCTGTACACGTAAGAATACGAGCCCCAACCGTCACTCACCTGCAGCCCAGCCTGTCCCTTCCACAACACCTGTCCAGACGGAGAATATCCCTGCGCACGAGCTCCTCCATATCACGGGGAGTACAGTGTTACTTTGCCGAGATCCTACGTCGACCCAAGACCCGCTCCAGAGGGACGCAAACAGAAGGAACGACCTAAGATCCAGAGAGCCCCAACTCACAAGGTCGCGGGAGAAGCTTGAAGAATTTTTTTTGTTTTTGTAGGGTATAAATAATAATTTCCCCCCCCGTAATAATGTTATTTTACGATTTATGAAGATGTTTAAAGTTAACTATTAGGATGGTTAGTTTTGTTTATTTTGATTATTGTAAAAGGTGTACATATCCTTAAATAAAGTTTGACGTAACCGCTGGAGGGTATTAACCTTGTAAATTTATTTTTCTTGTCAGTCAGGGAAAGAGGTAAAAAATGTTCATTTCATTCTCATTTTTTTACGAAGTAAGAGGGGGGTGTAATGAAGCACATTTCATTTCATATACAGGGTGAGTCAGTTTATACTAGCAGGACTCTGGCATTTGATAGAGCACCTTATTTTAAGTGAAGTTTGTCATATAAACATATGTCGGGAATCGCTTCGTTTTTGAGATACAGGGTGTCAAAGTTTTGGTTTTTTTTTTAGTATTTTCCACACAGCTCCTATAGTTTTTAAGATAATTTATTCAAATTTTTACCATAGATTACTTATGACGGTTCACAAGTTTTGACATATGTAAACAATTTGAAAACGTACAGGGTGATATTTTTTCGGGGGTCAGGACCCCTTTTATCGTCCAGAACTTTTTTGTGGTGCGCCACTGACTGCTAATTTGTCAAAATTTGGATTCCATGTTCAATTTAGAAACTTTTTCGTCTCTTGCATTTTTATCGTAGCTGTAACAGTTGTCGAGTAATTTGAAAAAGTCTATGAAAGAATATTTTATTAAAAAAAATATATTTTCATCAAAATTTTCACTAAAATCAAATATTGTCAAACGAAAGTTCATTAATCTAAATTGTCAAAGGTTACATACTTACAGTACAACTTTTGCCACTAATTATTTATTTTTTTGTAGCATTTCAAAGACATTTTTTAAATAACTAAGTAAAATAATTAAGAATTAATAATAAACCAAGGTCTACGTCCTGGCGACGAACAACGCAGAGTGAAGTTTTGTCGTTGGATCCTTAAAACATTAGAAAATAATAGAACTTTCTTATCCAACGTATTATGGACTGATGAATCTTGCTTTACCCGACGTGGGATAGTAAATTTCAAAAATCAACATATTTGGGCAGAGCAAAATCCATGTGCTATTAGGCCAAAAGAAATCCAAAATAAGTTTAGCATTAACGTATGGGTAGGAATTTTTGAAAATCGTTTATTTGGACCATATTGTCAGTTCGCAAAACTTCTTAGAGTTTCTAGAAACCGAGCATCCTAATATGTGGGAAGATGTCCCTCTAAATCTAAGACAGCAAGCTTGGTTCCAGTTGGATTGCTGCCCAGCTCATTTTGGAAGAAATGTATGAGCTTGGTTAGACGACAATTATCCAGAGAGGTGGATTGGACGTGGAGGTCCAATCGCACGGCCCCCAGGTTCCCCAGACACCAATGGATTTTTTTGTGTGGGGCTTTCTTAAAGAAAAAGTGTATGCACCTCCTGTTCAAGATGTTGACGATCTTAGAGGGTGTATAAGATATGCTTGCGAAGACATATGAGTTCATCACTTAGTTTCAACAAGAAGGTCTATTGAAACGCGATGCCGATTATGTATCCAAGAAAATGGATCACATTTTGAAAATTTTAATTTGAAAATAAAATTATTTCGGGTTATTTGTAAAGTTATTTGTATTTTCCTTGGTTTATTATTAGTTCTTAATTGTTTTACTTAGTTATCAAGTCTCTGAAATGCTACAAAAAAATAAATAATTAGTGGCAAAAGTTGTACTGTAAGTATGTAACCTTTGACAATTTAGATTAATGAACTTTCGTTTGACAATAATTATTGTTTTTAGTGAAAATTTTTATAAATCTATTTTTTTTAATAACATATTCTTTCAGAGATTTATTCAATTTACTCGACAACTGTTACAGCTACGATAAAAATGCAAGACACGAAAATTTTTCTAAATTGAACGTGGAATCCAAATTTTGGCAAATAAGCAGTCAGTGGCGTACCACAAAAAAGTTCTAGACAGAAAAAGGGGGCCAGACCTCCGAAAAAATATCACCCTGTACGTTTTCAAATTGTTTACATATATCAAAACTTGTGAACTATCATAAGTAATATATGGTAAAAATTTGAATAAATTATCTTAAAAACTATAGGAGCTGTGTGGAAAATACCAAAAAAAAACAAAACTTTGACACAGTGTATCTCAAAAACGAAGCGATTCCCGACATATGTTTATATGACAAACTTAACTTAAAATCAGGTGTTCTATCGAATGCCAGAGTCCTGCTAGTATAAACTGACTCACCCTGTATATATTTAAATATATCCGCCACCTGTAAAATATAAATAGTAAGTAAAATTGGTAAAGTCCACAAAACCGACTTAAGTGGAAATTTTTATAAGTATCAAATATATATATTTGGGATAATTTCTTAAGTCCCTGATTTCACTACTGCGCCGGTCTGAGTTCTCACTGCCCTTTCATCGAACCGAGAACAGTTGAGACAAAGAGTTGCCTACCGTTCGTCGCCACAAGCAGTCCTGTCCACCACTACTAACAACACCAGGAATAAGTGAGTAAATATTACAAGTCCACAAGGGCGTGGATACTTGGGAAAAATTCAGCTGCTGTCTACTACGCCTTAATTATACTAAGTCCGTTTTCCACGCTGCGCATGTCCGAAATTCCGATAGGGACTTAAAGGTAACAGCGACCGATTCAAGCAGGCAGTCTAGCTGCAACCAGCGTTGCAAGCAGTCCAGCCTGTCAACGCTTCGACTTGTGCGACAGACTCCGAGATAAACTTAAGTCCGGAAGCTGAACTACTGCGCAGGTACCGAGGGTTCCCCACCACCAGTGAACTCAGTGCCTGGGGAATAAGACTACTAGCTAGCAGCTAGCACCCAAGTTAGGCAGTAGACATCGACCGCTTCAGCTAGCAAGACGTGCCAAGAACCTGTGTGGAAGTAAGTTAATCACCGGATAGGGAATATTAAGTTGGCTATTGTGTTTGTTTCTGTATTAATCATATTTTATTTACAGCTGTCTATTGTTGTCTCTACTCTCTATCTTTCTACTTCACTGCTCATGTGGTTGGTGAATTGCACATGTGAGTAGTGGAGTGCTTTCTGTCTTTCTTTCTACTTCGCTGCTCATGTGGTTGTTGAATTGCACATGTGAGTAGTGGAGTGCCTTCTGTCTCTGTTTCTAAAGCACGGCTCCGAACGCTGCTCATGTGGTTGTTGAATTGCACATGTGAGTAGTGGGTTTGCTTTCTGTCTTTCTTTCTACTTCGCTGCTCATGTGGTTGTTGAATTGCACATGTGAGTAGTGGGGTGCTTTCTGTCTTTCTTTCTACTTGGTTGCTCATGTGGTTGTTGAATTGCACATGTGAGTAGTGCAGTGCCTTCTGTCTTTGTTTCTACATTAAAGCACGGCTCCGAACGCTGCTCATGTGGTTGGTGAATTGCACATGTGAGTAGTGGGGTGATTTCTGTTTTCTTGATTATCCGAATTTTAACCATAACTTGTTTTATTTCAGCCTGAGTTATATTACAACAGATATAACTGACAATAGCCAAGTGTCACCGTATTTGTATTTAGTAGAGTATGTGTGTTTAATCCATTGCTTAGCATTTGCTTAATGATTGCTTCCTCACTTGGTATACACGCACGGCCACTGCCCTTAGCTGACCCCGTTGCTTGTTAACCCGCTGTAGGTAATTCCGCTTAGCTTGTTGCCACCCCGCTTGCACCTTTTACCCGCTTGTGCTCACCCCCCCTGCTTGTTTACACCGCCCGTATGCTCTTGCCCAATACGGCAAGAATATTGTTTAGCTTTGTCCATTGTAGGGTCTAGGTTAATAAATGTATTAAAGGTTTATTGGTGTATTATTTTTATCTGTTGTGTGAAGTCTAATTTTCCCTATCGACCGCCTGGCGAATCGTTTCACTGAAGCTACCTGTGTAGTGGTGTTTCTGCACTGTAAACAGGAACTGGCGCCCGAGGCAAAATAAAAGAGAAACCGATCCTCGGGCAGTAACGTGACACTTCCTACCTGCAAATCGGGAAGTATCCGTCACAATGCGGATGGCATGACCGAAGTGGAAAATAATTTAATAAAACGTGCCGCGGAAGAGGTTGAAAAACGGGAGAAAATGAGAAAAAGAATTGCTAGAAAAAAGAAGTTTGATATTAGCCGTTCGAGTGAAGTCATAACTAATCAGCATAATAACAGACAAAATGGTTGTTTTTCGGATATTGCTGAGACATCACTTGAACGTCAATGCTATACAGGCAGTTGCTATAGTATGAAAACAAAATACAAAACTTATTTACAAATTTATAACCGAACATACATTACTCCAATATTGCAAATCACCAGTACTATGCAGATTGTGACCCAAGACATTATAGAGGGAACTTTTCTCCTCAATACAGCCACAATTGCCAAGGAAACCGAATATATAATATGCATAACAATTTTTACAGCCGCCATAAATGGGGAAATGGTTCGAATTTTGAAACTAGTTTCTACCAAAATACTAGTTATCAGTGGGCGCCGACACCCTGCTATGGAAAAAGGAAGCGCAAAGATTCTAACCAAAGCTTCCATAACAGAAGAATAATGAGAAGTTAGAATTTGAAAAATAAAGATTTGTAAATATTTATATTTGACAAACATGAACAACAGTTCTGTGCTAATATAATAACTAGATATACGAGTATGTGACTACTAAACCTGCTGTAGTTGCTTGTTACCTAAATATATTAACTACAAAACATACACATACACACTATAATAAACTATAACCATTACCACAGGCAAAAAAGGTATCCATTACATAAATAAGATAAATAACAATAAAAAATATTTCAAATGGACATTTTAAATAAAGGAAAAAGAATAAGCAAAATGATATGTCTGAAGTGGCAAATAATTTAATAAAACGTGCCGCGGCAGAAGTTGAAAAACTGGAGAAAATGAGAAAAAGAATTTCTAGAAGAAAGAAGTTTGATATTAGCCGTCCAACTGAAGTCATAACTAATCAGCATAATAACAGACAAAATGGTTGTTCTTCGGCTGTTGCTGAGCCAACACTTGAACGTCAAAGCTACACAAGCAGTTGCTATATTGCGGAAAACAAAACACAAAACTTATTTACAATTTACAAATTTATCACCGAACATACATTATTCCAATATTGCAAGCGTCTAGAATCTTTTGCCTCAGGTTCATCTACTAGCAATTTATCAGAAAATGTACGTCGAACTCCGACATTATTTGTTGACAACGCGATAGTTTAAACTGTAATTTTTGAATTTCTACACCATTGTTTATGATTATTAAATTTATGTCATTGATGTTTTTATCTTCCTGTATTTTCTTTACGTAATTTCTGAAATAACTGACTCTTGCTTTTTTGATTTGTAAGATACATGCTTGGCACAATAAATGAACAAATTAATTATGTTTGTAACATGAGATGAATTGAAAGCGCCTAATAACGCGAGCTCCCCTTTTTTGAATAATAGACTCGACCAGAGCTCGACAAGTATGTACTATTACACATGTATTTTATGGCTGAGTGTAACAAAAACCAATAAACAATATAAATCAAATTAAATTATTCAATTCCATCCCAAAAGGTAAACAGTCCGCAAAACAAGGGTCAATTTCCTTACATTTTTTATGGTGTTTGAACCGGACGGAGGCAGACAATTTAATTCAACACACCAGCTTCTATGTGAGAAAGGCGGGCATCAAGCAGACAAACAAGAGTAGCCATTTGTAGCCAAGTGAGTAATTCCTTTCAATATCTATTATCCTATCTAATATTTCCCTATTTTCATTTCAATTAGTTCAATTCACTAGCACGATGGCCAATTTGGCAAAATTAAAAAGTCAAAGGGGACAATGAATGTCAAGGTTAACACGAGCAAAAACATTTTACGATTCATTTAACTTAACAGAAATAGACGAAGTAGTAAACACTGAGTTGACATTACGGCTAGAAAAAATCGAACCATTTTCGATTAATTCGGTGAAATTCAATCAGAAATAGAAATGTTAGCAAACTCTGAATCCGAGGAAAAAGAACGCCATGAATTTGAAAGGTCGTATTTTAGGTTAGTTGCGAACATTAAAAAAACAATCAATACATTTTTATTATCAAGTGCAAATACAAATAGTTTAATCAGTATTACTAGACCTCCAAGTGAAGTTTTCGGCTAACTGCTCAATATTGTTTTCGGTTTTGTCGAACTCCGACATTATTTTTCAGAATCTGGTCCCAGGACATCAGTTGAAAATCTTACTATGTAGTCCGCCTTTGGTGCGCTCGCTCACACTGTTTAAAGCATTTCTTCCCTTCCCCGGCTATCCCACTCCCTGCGAATATCATTCGTTTCTGTGTGCGCGAAGCACTTGGACCGTGTGGAATTCTCCAATTCTCCGTCTCTTGTTTTTGTGCTGATTTGCAGATTATTGTGCGTTTGATTAAATGATTTAATGTAAGTATATTTATTTTAACCTCATATAATTATTTGATTTTTAGTATTTAGCATGGGAAAAACTAAAAGACACAGTCGAGACCGCTCGAAGGAACGGTGTATTTCCCGTAAAAATTTATTGCATAGGCTAGAAAGACTGGAACGAAACCGGCGGCGGACACGGGATCGTTCAAGGTTAAAATCCCGCAGAAAACTTCGTTCGAATCGGTCAGCGTCAGCTAAAATTACTGCCCCCTGCTGACCATCGGGATATGACGCTTGCCGTCAATGATTTAATAGAAAAAGGGGCGATCGTTGAATGTTGTCCTTTACCAGATCAATTTATTTCCAGCATTTTTCTTGTAGAGAAGTCTAACAACAAAAAACGTTTTATTTTAAATTTAAAAAATCTTAAAAGATTTATAGATCCTCAACATTTCAAGATGGAGGACTACCGAACGGCATCCTAGTTAATTTCTAATTCGAAATTTATGACAACTATAGACTTGAAAGACGCTTATTTCTTAATGTCTGTCGATAGTAAATATAGGAAATTTTTAAGGTTTTATTTTGACGGCAAGTTATTTGAATTTAGCTGTATGCCATTTGGTCTTTCAATCGCTCCATGGTGTTTCACTAAACTTTTTAAACCTATACTCACAATTTTACACTGTAAGCGTATATCTTGTGTCAATTATTTGGACGATTTTTTAATTTATGGGAGTTCGTAGGAGTGCCACTAAATTTGCTATTGCCCTTCTGGAAAGTTTAGGCTTTCTCATAAACAAAGGGAAAAGTTGTTTAATTCCATGTTACAGACAGAAATTCTTGGGCTTTATATTTGACAGTCAGACGTCAAGATTAGAGCTCCCTTATGAGAAGAGGCTTAATATTAAATCTTTAATAAATTCTTTTAGTATTAAAAAGTCTTGTAGAATTAGGGAATTAGCAAAGTTTATAGGAGTTTTGACCTCAGCCTGTCCTGCCGTTACATACGGTTGGCTTTACGTCAAGAAATCTGAGAGGGCAAAGTTTTTAGCACTTCAACAACACAATTTCAATTATAATGCCACAATGTCTATATTACCTGGGCCTATTTCTGAGAATCTCAAATGGTGCTCAAATGGTGGGAATCCAATATCCTTACCACTTATAATGATTTGAAAAAAGATTCATTTGCACTCGAAATCTATACTGATGCAAGTCTCACGGGATGGGGTGCATGTTGCGGGGACGAACGAACGAACGTATGGTTTCTGGTCAGAGTATGATAAATTGCATCATATCAATTATTTGAAGCATTTTCTTTGGAATTAAATGTTTCGCAGTTAATTTTAAAAATTGCAATATTTTAATAAAAGCCGACAATAGGTACTACTGCCATATCTTATATTAATAGAATGGGTAGCGTCCAATATCCAGGGCTTAGCGCGTTAGCTAAGAATATATGGCAGTGATGTGAGAGGCGTAATATTTGGTTATTCGCTTCATATATAAATTCTACAAGTAACTGGAGAGCAGATAATGAGGTAAGGATTAGCGATGGAAACAGAATGGGCATTATCGTCGGTATGGCTTTTGAAATAATTACAAGGGAGTTGGGTAAGCTAGATGTCGACCTTTTCGTGTCAAGAATAAATTATAAATGCGAAAAATATGTTTCTTGGGTTAAAGATCCTGGATCACTAGCAGTGAATGAATTTACTCTAAATTGGAATCAATTCCAATTTTACGCGTTTCCTCCTTTCTCACTTATATTACGAACATTACAAAAGATCGTCCAGGACAAGACAGAGGGCATAATAGTGATACCAAGCTCTAGCTTGGTATCAGCTCGGTATCAGCTTGGTATCAGCTGGTAATTCCAGCTCAACCCAGGTATCCGCTATTTTTAAGTTTAAAAATAAGCAACTCGATTATATTTAAGCCTAATTCAAATCTTCTCTCATCTCCCTTTAGGAAGAAACACCCTTTGGCAAGGAATCTTACCTTGGTTTCGGCAAAATTATCAGCAAATCCTTTTTGAAGAAAGGAATCCCAAATTCTGCCCTAGAAACTATGAAATCATCAATATCCTTATCAACGGCCAAACAATATAGTACCACATACCAACTGCGGTGGAAATTGTGTAGTGAAGAAAACATATCTGTTTTAGAGACAACTCCTTCTCAGATTATTTCCTTTCTGCAGAATATCCTGGATAATCGGCCATTTAAATATGGCACATTTAATTCAGATCGATCTGCCCTTTCATTGACCCTTCCGGATGGTTTAGGGTCTGATCTTCTTCTTAACTAAACTGAAGAAACTCTCTGTTTTGGTTTTGTAGTGTGGATGTAAGTCCGGTCGCTTTTCAGGCTGCCTGTACAGGCCGCCGGAGAGGCCGCCTGCGTAGGTGTAGGAAGCTAATGAGGGCCATACACGCTACGGTCGACCGGAGAGGTGTACAAGGTGTACAGTGTACAGGTAGAGTACAGTGCGCCTGCGCATGTAGACCGGAGCGTGTATTAGAATAGACCTGTGCAAGATCGAAAATCAATTCTTTTGAGTGACACCGTACGGTGAACCTGTGCGTCTGTGTGTATCGCGCTAGTTGTTTTCTAGTCTCTGTCTAGGGAGGTCGCGCTCGCATCGTGTGGCCGCGTGATAAGAAATGGCGCCTTCAGAAGCAACTAAGAAAGTGCTTGAAGATTTTACTGAAATATTGAAGATTTTACTGTGACGAATAATACCGCAACAAACATTAAAGCCAAATCGTCACTGGTTGACTCTGGATACTGTTTCATGTGGATTTTCTGTAGAACGTATGCGATTATTTTGTCTGTTAAAAATGCCATTGCTGTTAACACGGGATTCATCCGTCCACATAATATTCAATGGAAAATCATCATCTTCACATTTGTTAATAAACCAATGGCAAAATTCCAGCCTTCGTTCTGAATCATTTGCATAAATATCGTGAACTTTTCTGTATATGTATGAGTACAATTTATGTTTTTTAAATATTCTTTGCACACTAGTGTGCTGAAGACCAGTCTGTTCTGAAATCTTTGAATTTGAAAACTTACTATCAGCTGCAGCTAATGCGAGAATGTTCACTTCATTCATTTCTCTGGTTTCTTTCCTCTATAATTTTGGCTTTGGTTTGGTAAATGACCCAAAGTTTGTTAAATTTTCTACCAGTCGCTTGAAAATATTTCTTTCGGGTTGTCGCCTTTTCGGATATCTTTCAAAATATAACTGCATTGTAACTGGCTCGCTTCTATTCGACACAACGTAACACTCTAACATATCAATTTTCTCATAATTTTCATAAACTGCTGCCATTATGGAATATAAATTTACTTAATGCAGTGGAAATAATTACTCTTATTTACTAAACTGAATTGTTTCTAATAACTGTCATTTCAAATCACAGCACACTATTTTATATAAAGATCTAAATATTTCCGAATAATAGATAATAATTAATTATGGAAACGTAAAAATGTCGAATATTTTTACAAATATAAATTATATATAACCGTATTTGGTTATTTTACTATTAAGATATTAAGTATAACTTTAAACAGGAGTTCAATGCAGTTTATAAGGAAATAAATCAATGGAAATACGCGTTTCCCCCCATTTAACCATAAAAATGTTGAATAAAGGTACTTAAATTCAAATAAACCCCTATATAATATATATTACTGTAACCAGAATTGAAAGGTCTTTCAAATTAACCAGAAATATATAGGGTGTTGCATTAAAAAAAACACAAGTTTGGTCTGTATCTAAAAAACAGGACGCAATAAAAAAAATTTGCTACGCCAATGGATTCCACTTAAAAATATCTAAAACTTTTCCCTTTAAACTTTTTTGGTAGGTCGGAAAATAAAAAAGTGACAGGGCCCTGACGAAAATGGCAAAATTAGAGAAATGCCCTGTATCTCAAAACCTAAACAAAGTAGACCCGATCTGATTTCACCATTAAGTCAAACTAGAAAAAGTAGCTCGAGGATGCGTAAGTGGTTTTGTTGAGCATCTTGTAGTTTCCGAGATACCCTGGATTCCCATAAAAAATGGACTACTCTGTACATACAATAAGACCTAAATGTAACTATTGGACGGCGAATAAATGGATATGAAAATCAAATTTTTTTTTAAGGGAGGCGAGTTACAAGACTCTTCAACTGCTGACTATAACGAGGGACAATCAACATCTTCGAATACGAATCTAATTCGGAATACGAATCTCATTGAAGGTACTTCAGCTCAGGGTATCCAGACGTCAAATAATAATTTAGTGCGCCCACCAAAACCGGGTAAAGCAAAACAGACCGATGGAACCATACCAAATGAACTATTGGAATCGATACAAGACCATTTTAAACGTCCTCGCCCATTCATACCAGAAGACCGTTGTGATGTTTTTGCCAAAAATGTAGCGATGAAATTGAGGGCTTTAGATAGGAAACAAATACTTATCGCAGAAAAGTTATTAGTGATTTACTTTTTGAAGCAGAAATGGGAAACCTTACTCCCGAGCACGCCCATATTAACATCCGAGAAGTTTTGACAGAAAATGCGTATTCCTGCACAGCAATATCTACAACACGTTCATTATCAACCATATCCGACTTCCAATAGGGCATATATCATTATCATTCTGCTTACAGTCAACGTTCAAAGCATCTTTCTCAACCATTTCACACTACTAGTGTACTACTCAATAGTACCCAAGCCAACCTCCAGAGTCTCAATTCGTACCCTACACAAATGCAAACACCTAAAATACCTACCTAACTACCTGTGCAGGTGTGCCTGCGCAGGTAGACCTCTCCGGTAGACCGTAATGTGTATGGCTTACATAAAGAAATAATCTGAAAAACCATTTTGAAATAAACAATTTGCTCCAGCCAAAACCTTTAAATTTGGAGTTACCTAATTCTTGTTTTGTACGGCAGAGCAACTCGTCTATTAGGCTGATTTTCGCTAAGCAAAACAACTACAAAATAGTGAGTCGTATTTTTCCTTTTTATACACATTATTTTCATAAATCGATATTTGGGTCAAATAAAATTTTCAAAGCGTATTATTATTGCCCTAATATTTTATTCACATTACATTTACTTTATTGCATTTCATACACGTTTTTTCGCATTTAGCTCATTTTGGGTTACTTTTAGCTGTCTATTATTATTATCTACACCTATTTCCGCATTTGCAAATTTGTCTATAAAAACATTTTGTTACTTTTCTCATGTTTGGGCAGGAATTAAAAACTCTTTTAGCCAAGCGTGGGCAAATAAAGTCACTGTTAACACGATTTTACTGATGAAAAAAGTATAATAGAATTAGAAATAATATTAAATAAAATAGAAGTTATAATCCTCAGTTCAGTTTCGCTTGTTGGTTGATCACTTTTCAAAATATTTCCGTTCACTAAATTCAGTAGGTCAACCAACCGAGCAATGGAATACTCTTAATTTTCATGATAAATAGCAAATTAGACAAAGAAATCTCGCGAGAATGGGAAGTCACAAAGTAGATGAAAACACAGATTTTCCTACTCTCGGTTGCATGATAATATTTTTAAAAAATAAAGAAGATTTCTTAGAAACCATTGAGTTGGGTAGTTCACATTGAAAATCACAGTCAAATTCTTCAAGAGACTTTCAATCAAATTACAAATTTTACAACAACCATAAATCTCAAAATCAAAATTAACATAAAACTAAGCAAAATCATTTTTTCTTACAAACTTGTGTTGTACTGTTACAAGGCTCAACACAAACTTTACAGATGTAATGATTTTCTTAATTTAACCATCCAGGCGCGAAATGACCATGTTCAGAAATCATTGCGCGATTATCAATTATAAATCAATCAAAATAGCGCAAATCGCGCGCGAATATGGAGCCGGCATATGGGAGAATAGGTTTAACGGGTGCTAGGTACATCGACGAGATTTTAGGAGTTCATATGGTACCTTACGTTAACTACATGGAGACGAATTTATTTTTATGTACGATAATGTAAGGCCGCACACGCGCAAGACTAGTGAAAGATTACATCACAGGAGTCGATTTTCGGGTTATGGAGTGGTCAGCACCCAGTTCCGACCTAAACCCGATAGAACATTTATGGGATGAGCTAAAACGAAGAATTCGTGCTAGATTTAGCGCCCCAACCTGGACCCCAGAGCTTATTGTTGAAGTAGAAGAAGAGTGGCTTAACATACCACAAGAAACAATATCGAACTTGATTAGATCTATGCCAAATCGTATGAGAGATGTTATTAGAGCAAGAGGGGTCATATCCATTATTAAAAATTAAGTGTTAATTTAGATAATCGTCAATAAACCATAGTTCTTTTAGTAATAAAAAGGTTTATGTGTTTCATGCATTAATTTCACAATTTTAAGCCTAAGAAACCGTAATAAATTTTAATAAATTTAAACCCATTTCAAAGTATATTAAATTATCTTTCAAACAGCATATTTTTTTTAATCTGATGAATAGTTTCTAAAAAAATGTAGTTAAAGTCAAAAGTTTACGGTGGGCCGATTTCTATGCACGCAAGTGCATTATTAATTATATATTGTGCTAAAACATTTTAAAACAAACCACAAAAGATGACCTCACTTTTTGCGTAAAATAAAATCCGTCGTCCAATTTCATACATGCTTTAAAGATAAATTACTAAAAGATAAAGATAAGGATAGACTACACAGCTATTATACATTAGGTATATACTATTTGATCCTTTAGTTTTGCATTCATGGGAAAGGTCGATTCATAGTGTGCAAGATTTTATCTTTTAAATGTATTTGTTTTACTAGATTCATTTTTACTTTAGGGTGAACAGAATAATTCAACATTTACAAATGCGTTCTTCAATAACGGGCTCATTTTGATTTTATTTGAGGAGACTGAAGAACGAAACGGAATTGATGAATATTCCTCCCTAAATAATGACATAGTAATCGAGTTTGGAATTTTCTACTGTTTCTTTAATTTAAGAAAATGTTGAAGAAGTTACCAAAGAAAATTCGAATGGCTGTTTTTACAAAATTGTTTAGCAGAAATCATTTAATACTAGCATTATTTCTGATAATAAATACTACTGTAATATTGAACAACTTTTGAAAGACGGGCATATACACTTAAAGGGCAGTTATTCAGAATCAAATAATGAAAATGAACACTATAGTGATGGAAACAAAGATTATGTAAGTGATACCAGCTTTGACTAGGATGATTCCGATTTAAACCTACCAGCAAGATACCAAGATCGAGAACAAACAAACGAGCGTTTAGAGAAAAGGGCCTCCTCTTAGCCAGCATGGATTTATGAAAGTAATATCCACTGCGACCAACCTTTGTTATTTCACTCAGTAAGTGCCTGAAATCTTAGATGTAAAGGGTCAAGTTGATGCAATGTATTTAGATATTAGTAAAGCTTTCGACCAAATAGATTTATATTTGCTTTTAAAAAAACTTGAATTTTTAGGCTTTTCTGATTCACTTCGTACACTTTTTAGCTCATATCCAATCGTAAACAGTATGTTAAATATGAGGGTGTTGAATCTAACAGGTATCAAACTACGTCTGGGGTGCCGCAAGGTTCTAACTTGGGTCCCCTGTTATTTCTTATATTTGTCAATGATTTAATTCACTGTATTCATAATGACAAACTGATGTTTGTTTATGACCTGAAAATATTTGGTAATGTATTGAGTGTCTCAGATTGCTTAAATATTCAGAACGATATTAGGACTGTACAGTTGTGGTGTTCTAGTAATCACTTATGCCTGAATATATCTGAAGTGAAGTGTACGGTTATGAAGTGTACGATTGTCTTACTCTAATAAAAAAGACATTATGGAGTTTCAGTATTATAGAGGTACATGCCCTCTTAGTAGATGCTATGAAATGACAGATTTAAGCATTTTATTTTATAGTAAATTAAGTTGTGTTTCACATGTGTAGCATGTAGTGTCTAGTTCTCTCAAAATGTAAGGTTTTATTATTATAAGCTGTAAACATTTCAATACCATCTCCAGCTTGAAAATATTATACTTAGCATTTGTAAGATCTAAATTAGATTATGGACGCCTTATATATTATCTTATTTACTTGATTCACATAAATAATATTGAATCAGTCCAACTGAAATTTGTAAAATATCTGATTTATAAAGAGGATGGTGTATATCCTGAGCAAGGTATTCATAATACTATTATATTAAATCGTTATAATATTCCGTCTCTGCAAACTAGGGGTATGATAATATCTATAAAGTTCGTTTACAACTTAATTCATAATAAAATTGATTCACCGGATTTGCTTGGTAAATTAAACTTTTAGACTCCGAGGATAGTCCAGATCATTTATTGTTTTTTATCCTGATTTTACCCGCACTAATATGTTACTTAAATCGCCAATACATAATATGAGCATTAATGTTAATAAAATATCTGAGAGTTGTGATATTTATCTGGACACTATTAAACACATTATTCATAATTGCATCAATATAGTTATTAAGAAGCAATGTCTGGTTAAACTGTTTTAATAATTGTCCTTTTATGTAATGTAAATTGAAAATATTTGTATATTACTGATTTGTATACTACAGTATTGTTATTGTATATGCTTTGTAAGTTGTTAATGTTACAAATTTTCCTGATCTCATTTTTATTGTTACCATTTTATTTCACTTTGTTTCCTGTAATTGGGTTGTTAAACCTGTTGGAATACTATTATCAATAAATAAATAAATAAATAAATAAATAAATAAATAAATAAATAAATAAATAAATTTATACCAAGCGCATGGATCGAGCAATGTTTCTTACTTTGATTCACTTTGAAGGGGTATGATCAATGGATGAATATTCCTGATAATATATGGCCAGATCTCCATTGGTAAAAACACAATGTCCCTGGCTCCCATTGCCCGGTTAGACAATTTAAATTTGTCACTACTATCTTTACTGACGCCTCTCCAACTGGATGGGGAACTGTCTGTGATAGTCGCAGAGCACATGGTCATTGGATTAATCTAGAATGTAAGAAACATATCAAGACATTAGGGCTACTAGCAGTCCTTTTTGGATAACAATTCTTCACTTCTTCGCTCCCTAATTGTGAAATCCTTCGTGTGGATAACACGATTGCAATTTCTTATGTAAATTGCACGCGAGGAATCCAATTTCCAGAATTATCCGATATTGACCACAAAATATGGAGATGGTGTGAACAACGAAACCATTGGATATCGCTTCCTACATATAGTCGTCTGACAACTGGGAAGCAGATGCTTAATTTCGACGTTTAACCTCGGATACAGAGTGGTCATTATCATCCTGCATTTTTCAAAAAATTGTTAAACTTTTGAAACACCATCTATTGATTTATTTGCCACACGACTAAATAATAATGTAGCGACCTGCGACCAACACACACGGTTCCATCGGTCGCATTGGTACTTCTCACCACCACTGAATTACAGCAGTATGAATCAAATATTGTGCGTTTCACGAAGTTGTATCCCGGATTGGAATGTTCGGATTGTCAGGATTCGCTGGCAAATCCTGTGCGAGACTGGCACGCGCGCTTAAATCACACGACCTCAATTTGTAGCGGTCCGTAACCAAGATGTGCCAATGCATTGAATTTAACTAATAACATGACGACGCTCCATACGTTGGAGATATATACTAACATTCCAATCCGGGATACAACTTCGTGAAACGCACAGTACATCTTCCACCTGTTTCCATCGCAGGCGTATAAGGTAGATACACCCGCACCTTATTGACGAGTCCACCGGGTGTGTCGGGACGAAACGCACTGCCATCTATCGGCATCCATCTTTCACATTTCAGAAGCTCGAGCACGCGCTCGCTTCTAAGCGGTGACCCCGACGTGATATGAACACGCACTCGATTTCTAGGCACGAGTTTCAACACCGCCGATCTCGGGTACTACGATCTCCGCTGGTCTCTCACTCTCTCAGATTCTTATCCACGAGATCCTACACGGTCATTCTCGGCTTGCAACCTTCAATCATTTTGTCCCCTAACATTCCTGCTGTAATTCACATCGCAACATAACGCTGTCACTGTGAAGGGAGTACTGTAGCGACCTGCGACCAACACACACGGTTCCATCGGTCGCATCGCTACATCTCACCACCACTGAATTACAGCAGTATGAATCAAATACATCTTTCACCTGTTTCCATCGCATGCGTATAAGGTAGACACACCCGCACCTTACTGACGAGTCCACCGGGTGTGTCGGGACGAAACGCACTTGCCATCTATCGGCATCCATCTTTCACATTTCAGAAGCTCGAGCACGCGCTCGCTTCAATAAATATCCTCGCTTTGTTTCATGCTTTCCAGACCCATAGGCCTAGTTGGTTTGGCCTTGGCCCTTAACTGATCCTTAGAATCTTCTTATGTTTTTCTGCCGTTCTCAATAATTTCGAGGGTTTTAACATAAGGTTATAACGGACCAGGCTACTGGTATTTTAGTTGTTCCTTCGCGGCCAAGTCAGCCATGGTATCCTTTGTATCCGTCGCTATTAGTAACACCACCATTGTTGATTTAACCATATAAGCACTTATTTTCATGTTCAGTCATCCCCTGCGGCGCTCACTTACTCTGGAGGCGGGAGTTTTATCAGGGATGCCTTTCCACAGCAAGGTTTACCAGCAGCGGCGATAGGCATTATGATGTTCATTTCTTCAGCAACTCTTCGCCAATATGATGAAACGTGGAAGAAGTGGCGGAATCTCTGCACGTCCAGAAAATGCAACCCTTTTGAAACATCCTAAAGTCTGACGGTGTAATTTCTTTGTGAAATATTTTCTGCCAACGCTTCTTCTGGTAACTATTAACAGTAGCCGTTCTGCATTGGCAGCAGCTCTATCACCTGATTTAGGGCAACATCCGATTATAAAAAGGTTTTGTAAAGGTATCTACCTCATGCGGCCATCGGCACCCCGATATACTACAATTATTGATAAATTAAAAGGAAGACCTGCCGATAGGAGAAAAACGGGGTATTATTGGGTAGTAAAGTTGAAGATGAAATAGCAAACTGGATTATGAATATTGGAATATATGGATTTTAACAAAAAAAGTGATTTGATGGTCACTACTAAAAAAATTGTTAAGGAGAGGAGTAAAGACTATCTATTCCCTGGCAGGAAGCCAGGACAAAAGTGGTATCAATTTTTTTTTTAAAGATTTAAAAGATGTAGATAGATAGTTGGTAGAATTTTCAACGGGGACGAGTCTAGCTTCTCATTATGCCCAAAAACGGGTAAAATGTATTACCCGTTTTTGGGCGTAATGAGAATTACCACTACCATTACCACTTCGCGGTTGAAAAAATTTATAAAATATTAAATTCGGAAACGAGAAGGAAAACGTTACTGTCCTACTTGTGTTTTCAGCAGACGGAAAAATAGCCCTACTGTCAGTTGTATTTCCATTTCGATTTCCATTTCTTAACTGGGTACTCGGACAAACTGAAGTGGCTGGGTGAAGGCATTTTGACTCAAAGCTACAAGAAAATAAGATCCAGTAATTTTATTGCTAGATGGACATCGCTCATATGACGTTAGCATTGGTGAATATTGTGAAAAAAAACATTATTTTTACGCACTGTCCCCTAACACCACTCATATATACTGTAGCCAATCTAAGCTTTTTCAAGCTCCTTAAAAATAAGTGAAAAAAGACTGTGCGTAATTGGCAAAAAACAACATGAAAATATTAATAAATGCGTCAATAAAATTAATTTTTGTAAAGTATTTCAGGAATCGCCGTCTGCTAATGATATGTCCAGTCTTATAATAAACGGATTTAAAAAATGTGGCCTTTACCCATTAAATCCAGAAGATGTTAACTACATAAAATATGTGCAGAACATATTGGAATCCCATGATAAATGTGCAAATATAAAGAAGAATGATGAACTAACTCACATACAATGACTGTTTAGTGTATGAGCACACAATCTTCGGAATTTGTTTTTAGGGAGTGGACTGTATTTGTGTTTAATTGAAAATTGGTTCCTCGGTTTGTTGTAAGTTGTTTAATCTTCACTGTTAACAATGTATTCAGTATAACAATACAAACATTACCATTACACTGTTTAATAGCTTTAGTAACTACTTATATCTATTACACTTTGAAGAGAGATTGAGAAAATGTGACCTTTCCCTTGAGCGCTGATTACAGAACTGAGCCGTTGGCTTGAGAAGTGCGCGCGCAATCACTCGCTGTCTCAACTCAACTTGGTTTTTCTACGAGTTTGATGGATCTTAATAACTACATCTCTCAACAATGACTTTAGAACAACAGAAAAGGTTCTTGATAAAATATGACCAAAATATAATACAATGTTGAAGAAATTTTCAATGAGATAAAATTTCTTGAAAATCAACAAAATAAAAGACCGTTACAAATTTGTGAAAAGTTGAAAACGTAACTATTCTGCCAATAAAGGCAGTAGAATTAAATACAACATAATACACAAAAAAATATACATACATAAGGATACAAAGAAATAAACAATACGTATAAGTAATTCAATGCCTATTATCTGATAAAAATACATGGCAAGAATTATATTTAAGATAGCATACAAAAGCATGATACAAACCCAAAAAACACCCTTTTCAATGAGGTATAAGAACATTCAAATATGTCAATTCTGTTTTGCAGGGAGTTACAATTGAAGAGTCGAGTGGATAAAGGATGCAACTAACAAAACTTTAAAACTGAGAAAAATCAATTTAAGTTTTCAAAAATTCTTTTCTTTTGTAGTTGTTTAATGATTTCATGTTTTCGCTGAAACTTTGCCAGTTATTAGGCTATGATGAACTATTTTTTTTAACATTAGTAAAAATTTAATAACATTTACAAAAAACCCAAATTTTGAAAAAAGTGCAGTTACTTCTTTTATCCATTAAGTATTTTTGCACATTTGCATTCAGCATTAATTGAAAAAGGGGTATTCAAACTAAGAGTTGGTGGGATGAGCTTTATTATAAGATTAGAAAAATAAAAATGGTATTTAATGTCTTTAACTTTAACTATTTTAACTTAAACTATTTATTTTTAAAAAATATTAAGTCTTGGATTCGTGTTCTGCTATAATAGTGTTATAATACCATCGAAATGGTTCTTTAACATACTGTACTTGAATTTTAAATTTGTAATAATAATTATTACAAACAAAATATAAAGGTGAAAATTTCAACACATTAGTTGGCGGTGTGGCAACATTGAAAGTACTGAAATGACGCGTAAGAACAATATTGACGAAACTGTAATCCCTAATCACTTTGAAATAGATTTACAATATGGTGACGTAACCATAAGTTTAAATGTGAAAAAAAATGTGGACGTTCCACAGATCTTCCACCAGAAATAGAGGAAGAAATAGTAAATGATGTTGAAAGAAGTCTGTTCGAGATCATTCGTCGTGATTTAAGGAAACTCGCATATGATGTCGCAAAAGCAAATATAATTCCTCACAGGTTCAAAAATGGGCAAGCCGGCAAAAAGCGGTACTATTTACATGTGGTTAACAATTTAGATAAACCAGATAATAATACAAACTGTATAAGGTAAGACCACTTTATGAAAGTTTAAGAAAACGATGCCAAGAACTGACAATGGAAAAAGAACTATGTGTGGATGAGCAGATGGTTCCTTATACAGGCCACCTTTTATTTAATTTTACAATACGTGAAGGGAAAGCCCTGCCCTTGGGGTATAAAAATTTTTGTACTCTGGTACTCTGTGTAAGAAGCGGCTTGGCTTACAACTTCCTTATTATATCAACGATCTTCTACGGAAATTGATAAATCTACATTTGCAAGGCATGGATTAGGAGCAACTGTAGTTATAAAGTTGTGTGAAAATGTTAGAAGCGGTCATCACCTTTATTTTGATAATTATTTTTCTACATACAATCTGTTTCAAATTTTGAAGAAGAGAAGAATACATGCTGGTGGGACTGTCAGAGTAAATAGATTTAAAAATCCATCTTTAATTTCCGATAAAGAAGCTACTAAGAAACAGAGAGGCTACAGTGAGAAGATCATTAGCGATGACGCGATAGTTCTATGTAAGTGGGTTGACAATTGAACTGTCACTATGGGTTCTAATTTTCTTGGAACAGGTGAAGTAGATACTGTAAAGAGATGGGATAAAGCCAGGAAGGAATATATTGAGGGGTTGACAAATTAGACCAAATGGTGGGTCACTACAGAATATTTATCAAGTCAAAAAATGGACTCTTCGCATGATATTTCATGCAGTTGATCTGGCTTGTACTAACAGTTGGTTAGATTATAAACAGGACGCTGAATCTATGGGACTTCCAAAAAATAAAATAATGGACTCTTTACATTTCAAGATGCGCCTTGCCGAATTTCTTATTAGAACGGGAAAATCTGTAACTTTCAAAAGAAAGGTCGGTCGCCCCTGTGCAGAAAATATGCAACCAAGTACTCCAACCCCAAGTAAAAGAGAAGCATTTGAAATAAAACATTTCAGAGAAATACAGACCGATTTAGTCGATCATTTTCCTGAATATGACGACAAAAAAGTTTCGTTCATCTTTGTTTTGTTAAAAATAGAAATTGTTTCAGAATATTTCATACAAAATAACAATTATATCTTTTACTATAGTTAGTCTGAATGTCCATTAGAATGGATACTGTTTTATTATTTTATCTAAATAAATAAATAAAAAATTAACATACTTTTTTATTAAGTCATTTATTTATAAAAAAAAATGAAAGGTAATTTCACAATGGGTCCTGACCTAATACCTGCCTTCTTGGTAAAGGACTGTGCAGCAGTTCTTGCAACCCCGCTAAAATTGATTTTTAATTGCATGGTAAAATCCGCCGTCTTTCCTCAATTATGGAAAGATTCTCGAATTTGCCCGGTTTTTAAAAAAGGTGCGAAGAATCACGTCACCAATTATCGTCCTATAGCGATAATCTGCAACTTCTCTAAAGTGTTTGAGTTAATTATCCATCACTACTTATATTCTCACGTTGAAAAACACATTTCTCAATACCAACATGGATTCATGAAAGGACGCTCCACGACTACGAATCTTGTTACTAAGGTCCAGTATATTGCTGAAGTGTTGGACAGAGGCAATCAAGTTGATGTAATTTATACGGATTTCTCTAAAGCTTTTGATCGCCTGGACCATGATTTGCTGATTAAGAAATTGAGTTCATTTGGTTGCTCCAATAACTTTTTATCGTTATTTCGGTCATATTTCGACGATAGATTTCAATTTGTTCAATACCGGGGTTTTCAGTCTAATAAGTTTCCGCAATTGTCTGGAGTTCCCCAAGGATCTGTATTGGGGTCTCTATTTTTTATATTATTTATTAATGATTTAACAGAACTTTTTAATGTTGACTATCTGCTGTATGCGGATGATTTAAAATTATTTATAGAAATTAAGTCTTCTTCTGATTGCTTAAAATTGCAAGATAATCTATCCAATTTGTATCGTTGGTGTAATGATAATTATTTGCCTTTGAACATAAATAAATGTAACAGTATGTCCTATTGCCGTCGCAAAGATATCCACCTTTTTAACTATACTCTCGATTCAAGTATCTTGAATCGAGTCTCGGAATTCCATGACCTCGGTGTTACATTTAGTTGTAATTTATCTTTTGATGCTCATATTCGCGTGGTAAGTGATGCCGCATTTAAAAGTCTTGGTTTTGTCTTGCGTAACTCCAAGGACTTTCGGAATGAGGGGACGTTGAATGTTCTATACAATACGTTTGTTCGCAGTAAATTGGAGTATGCTTCCGTTATTTGGAGTCCGCTTTACAATACTCACATTTTACAATTGGAGAGAGTACAGCGGAAGTATCTAAAGAGCTTGCATTTCATTAATTTTGGTGTCTATCCAACTCGGGGTATTCCTGAGGATATACTGTTGTCTAGATTGAATTTAATTAGCCTGCAAAGTAGACGCGTTATGTACTCGCTGATCTTTCTTCACAAAATCATTAATAATTTACTCAACTCACCCTCATTGGTATCTAAAATTGTCTATCGCGTTCCTAGATTTAATTCTAGAACTAGTTCTGTATTACATTTACCGATTCCTCGTACCAACTTGTTAACGGCATCTCCTTTCTACCAGATGGTTGTTAATTACCAGTTGTTTGAAGATCGACTCGATATATTTTTCGATTCTATAAAGTCCATTAAATGCTTATTTGTCTAATAAATTATAACTAGTTATGTATACCTAATTGCTTATTGTTTGTGTGTATGTATAATGTGTATATAATATCTGTTTATATGTTTATCCCGTTGGTTTTCTGTACCTGTACTGTCATTTACAATATTTTCATTTTGTTAGGTTTAAGTAATGTTAATATTTGTATGCTTCAACCTTGTCCTGTAATTTGGTTTTTCCCGTTGGGCATTGTAACTAAATAAATAAATAAATTAATTAATTAATTAATATATATCCCCAAAGTACAAAAATGAAGAGAAAAAAATTTTTTCTTACAATTTCAAAATTCAAGAGTAACTAGTACCAGCAAGAGTAATACCAGTATCCTTTAATAAAAAAAAAGGATAAAGATTTTGGAAAATATACAGAACTATTATGTGCCTGATTCCAGTTTTGTTAGTTTGTCCTCATTTACAGATAGCCCTGTGGTCTATCAGCATTCTAACATAATACAAAATGTAGAATGTGAGGCAACTGGCAGTGGTATAGAGATAGACGATCAACGAAAGATAAATATTCTGCAGAATGTGATGCTAAATAAAAAATAATCTTTATTTAATTCTGAAAACTTACCAGATACAGATCAGGAGGGCGCTGAAAAAGGAGTGAAAAAGAAAGAGAACAGAACAGATGTAAGGGATAGAACAGAAAAACGTGGAAGGAAATATAGAAAAGGAAAGATAACTGATACCAGGAGTAGTACAAGAAGTCGAAGTACAAAATATTGAAGCTGAAGTGGATCAAGCAGACCATTTCACTGCATGGAAGAGAAACGACAGCCAGAAAAATGGAAAAGAAACATCACGAACCACAAACAAAATTGTGGAGAAGCGTGCACATTAGTCAGTGGAAAACACAAGCAAGGTAGATGTTTAAAAGCCGCGTGCAACGAAAAATTCACCTTCAAAAAATGTGGAGAAAAAATATCCCTAGACCAAAGGGTAAATATTTTTAAAAACTTATTTCGATGATTAGTATTAGATTTAAAATATATTGTAACCTTATCTAAACCATAATTATTTTACTATTATTATTGCAATTTTCCAAATAATTTAAGGGCAGTCCACAATTAATCGGTATTAAGGATGTCGTCGCGTTTATCGCGAAAATAAACACCCGCATCTTTGTATGTAATTTAAGAGTTGATATCTAATTTTTTCAATTTTGTTTTAATGTAGCAATGGTTCAAAGACTTGCAAGATACATCAAAAGACACGTGGTACATTACAAGAACACTAAGTATTTCACCTGAAAAACAAAAAAAAATGTATTTAAAAGGTTATACCATTGTCAAATCCTAACAAGAAAGAATAAATTGAAAGGGGTCAGAAAGAGAGAACATACTTCAAAGAACATTGATTGTCCAGCGGAACTAATGATAATTATAAAAAAAACAAGACTTCAAACAGCCATCAAAAAGTGTATTTCTTGACACGCTTATTCTGGACTGGCCATGTGTAATTCTTTGAAGAATCATAAGCACACCACATACATCGCAGCAGCTTTAAGCAAAAGACCAATATCTGAGGGAACGAAACAAGAACATCCAACTCTTTGATAAGGGACATTCTGTTGCTTCAGCTTACAATACTTACTGTTTTAGAAAAATGGAAGGACTAGGCGGACAATATGATGAACTTGTATCTGACAGACATTATTTTCCATCTAAGAGTGATTTCTCTAATTTGTGGAAAGCCAACTTCAAAAGTCAATATGGAGATAGATCAGATGAAAAAATGTTTGCTCAAGTAGATTACAATTTAAAAAAATACGGTCACATAATTTATCAATTAGATCGCATCGAAGAAGAGTATGCTGTCTCGTTATGTACTCCAATAATGCAACGAGTGGCAAAATATATGTCGGCGCCATAGAGAACGGTTTAACGACGCCTATGATGTTATGCTAGCATAGCAGATTTCAGCTCTCAACATTTTCAATGGGACTTTTGTTGTTTTAGTAGAGTCGTAAGTTTTACTGTACATGGTGAAATGAATATTTGGTTTGACTAATGATTTTTGAGATTTGATAACTTTGCCTTATATGGTAAAGAGCCCCACAGACTTCGCTCAATTCCCGCGAATTAGCCCGCACGGACCTGCACGAACGTGCCAGACAGTCAGTGTGTGGACAAAAAAAGTGTTTGTTTGATTTTCTGAACCTACGGATAGGAGTGTACAATACTCACCAGCTTAAGCCCCAGTTACATTTTGCAAATTTGCTGGCGGAAAGTGTTTTCCGCCTGTAAACGTTCTATGTGTAACCTCAAAGAAAGTATTACTTGCCACTTGCCGGCAAGTGGCAAATAAAGTTGAGGAGCCGGATAGTTTAGTGGCCGACTGTCCTGTCCAGTCTTGCAGCTTTCTGTGTACAAACAGGTTCCCGTGGCAAGCTGAGAAAACAATTGAGTAAAATGAAGTGGAATAGTGACCAAATAATTACTTTTCTAAACGTGTATGAAAAATATGACGTATTGTGGGATATTCATCGAAAAGACTACATGAATAAAATAAAAAGGGACAACGCATTTGACAGTCTTTTAAGAGAACTAAAAGAAAACCTGGCTTTGAAAAAACGGATTTAGCAATGCTTAAGGTGTAACGAAGTTACTTTTTAGCCCGTTTTATTTGAACACACCGTATATAAGTATATAAATATTTTTATGAACAACTCATATCCTTGTAATGCATTAATGTTTTCCAGTATAGTTTTATTATTATAGTACATTTGTTAATAGATAAGACTATAAACAATATACATTTATTCGATGGAAACCGGCCGAGATCCAAGAAATTCCAAACGTTGTTTTTACGCCGCCCGCAGTTTTTGTTCCTAGCGAAATACATGAATATTTTCGTGTTGTAGGTACCCTAAAATATTTATTTAATGCATTGGAACTGGATAATATTTGATTCATATGCTATTTAAAAATACTTATGCAACCGCTACTTGAACTTTGATAAAGTCATATTATAATATATCTATTAAAGTATTTTTAATGACAAACTTTGGTATGAATAGCTCTCCGTACAATCATATTAGGACACTTAATTTGTTTATCAATGTTTTATGCACTTTCCAGCAATAAATGTTTACCGAACTTGTTTAAGTTATTAAGGGAAATATATATGAGAAATGTTTGATTTATTAATATACCTTAGTTGCATATTTTTACCGAATTAGCTTAAATTAAATTAAATTAAGTTATGTTGAATTTAATATTATTTAATTAGTAAATATATATTTCCGTTATACCCTGTATATAGTTTTGTTAAGGAAAAATATTTAAATATGTTATTTTGTTATAAACCAATATTTAAATGCAGGTTGATGCAGTAAGGCATAAAAGTCAAAGTACGTTGCTAAATCTGATTAAAATATGTTCTAATTACACATTAGGTTCATATTAGTCATTTGCCGATATTGTAAATTAATTTCAAGTAACCATTCCGAAAATTTAATAAAATTTAAGACCATATTTGGTTATGGAACGACATCCGCTATCCTAATTGGTTCAAGTCAGCGGCCGAGCACTATAAAAGACGTGCTGATTTTCGTTCAAAAGACAGTATTTCGCCGATCTCCGAACCTGCAACTTGAGTAAGTTACAATGGGTAGGCTTCCTGTCCCAACCCTTTGGTATAGTCTTGATGAATAACCTGTGACGTGCGTATGCCTACAGGAAGACTTCTACAAGCTATGCCTGTCCGATTCCTTTGGTAAACACTTATTGAATAACCTGTGACGTGAGTATGCCTCCAGGAATATTTATATAAGTTATACCTGTCCGATTCCCTTTGGTAAATGCTGATGATACCTGTGACGTGCGTATGCCTCCAGGAATATTTCTACAGCTATACCTGTCCGATTCCCTTTGGTAAATGCTGATGATGCCTGTGACGTGCGTATGCCTCCAGGAATATTTCTACAGCTATACCTGTCCGATTCCCTTTGGTAAATGCTGATGATGCCTGTGACGTGCGTATGCCTCCAGGAATATTTCTACAGCTATACCTGTCCGATTCCCTTGGTAGATACTTGCTGAACAACCTGTGACGTGCGTATGCCTCCAGGAAGATTTCTATAAGTTATACCTGTCCTAAACTTTTGGTACATACATGATGAATACCCTGTGACGTGCGTATGCCTCCAGGGAGACTTCTACATCCGTACCTACCCGACCCCTTGATACATGCTTGACGAATAACCTGTGACGTGCGTATGCCTCCAGGAAGACTTCGAATTATGTATCCCTCTTCCGTCACGTTGTCCCGTTTCCACATAAAGCCGCTTTAATTTATTTTATCATTTGTTTAATATTTTCACCGCTTCGCTTCTTAAACTGGGATTAAAGCTTTAGTTTGACACTGCCGAATTAATAGTTGAATAAATTGCACTACTGCTAATAACCTGGGTTTAAAACATTGCATATATGTATATAATATTGTTGCTTATTACCATTTGTTTATTTTGCTGATTTGCTACTTTTGCTAATTTCTTTATTTTGCTGTCCGCCTTATGTCGCTGCTTGGCTATTTAATTTTATTTTAATAAAATCTTGTAGTAACTTCCGAAACCGACTTTTATTACCTAGATTTGAGAAACATTTGACCCTCTGGCATCTGTACTTGTACAGCTTCGTCACTGTAGCTACCCCGCCTTTACTCATAAGCGAGTAGAGTCCGCGTGGACCATTCACCACGTGAAACCTATGGATGTGTGGCGCCCGATGGCAAAAAACCCGAGGATAAGTCCGAAACCGAATTAAGAGCGTCACAAATTGACACCCTTGAGAAGGGACTGTCACAAATTGTCGCTCTTGAGAAGGGAATGTCACAAAATTGGCGCCCTTAAGCAGGGACAGTTTTCTCAAACCTAGTGTGATATTTGGTAGTATATAAATATATTATTTTTCAGCATAGGTACCGTCGACCCTGTGGAAGGTCTGTTATTAAGTGTAGGTAGTAGTGCTTGTGAAATATTGTGTTTGATTCTTGTAGCCTGTGAGTTTTCTAGCGAATTTTTGGTTTACTGTTTTATTTAAATATATGTATACTAGATATTTGCCCAAACCGAAAAAAACCATACCGATTCCGACCGATTACTCTTACAAAAAAAATAAAAGAGTACCTGCCGTATTTTGAGCAAATTTTAGTAACATCCGAGTTTGTATTAAATACACAGTTGTACTAATAGTGGTGGCTTAAGAATCTAACATAATTACAACCTACTAAAGTAATTTGGTTTTGTAGAAATTTCCGTATAGTAGAGACAGACAAAGATAGTTTTTTTGTGAAGTTGTAAAAAGGAACCGTAGTTTTTTTCAGATAGGGACCGTTTTTATTTGCCATACATACAAGAACTGTTTGCTTTGAGATATTAAATATTTTACAGGTATTAATAAGATTTGAAAATAACTGTTGTTACAGTTGACCGACACCGCGGCAACTGATAAAAACAACTCTTATTTGTGTAAGTTGACCGACACCGCGGCAACTGATAAAACAACTCTTATTTGTGTAAAGGATAACTTGTCATAGCGTGGTGACAGGAAAGCTAAGTGGGACTTGCCACTGCCCTCGAATATTGACTAAATATTGCCGTTGAATAAATTTTATTTGGTGTTGAAGTATTTCACCTAGATATAATAAAGCAAACGTATTCTTGTGTGGTATCCGTTCAATAAAAGTAAAAGTAACTTATTGTTTCCAAAAGCCGACAAATTTAAATAAAAGAAAGTAGTTTGATAAACGGAAAATAAGTTTGATAACTGTAACCTAAAGTCCGACCGAGATACTGATACTAGTAGAGCAAGTTTTTTTTAGTATTTATATGAATGTAAATAGATAAAGTAAATAAAAGTTTAGTTTGAAGTTTGCCTGGGAGTGAGCAATTAAATCCGGGAATATTTTTTTAATTAAAAATTAATACGAATTCTGGTGTGTAAGTTCGAATACCGAAAAAAAAATAAATAAACTGAATAATACCGATTAAATACCGACCTGATAACCGAAAATATTACCGTTTTAGAAAAAAAATATTGAGTCGTACATACCACCAGAATGCCGTCCGATTCAGAAACGAATGTAGTGCCACCCCCAGTCATGCCTCATGAAACCGAGGATTCCGATGAGAATCCCCAACCAGCTAAAGTGAGCTGGATTTATACATTAAAGAAAGATGAGCTTATAATTGAGTTACAAAAATTTCAGTTGCGTAAGCGTTTGGTCACTTTCTTTAGAGAAGGGACACTGAAAAAACAAAAAGCTTGTTCTACAGTAGCAGGTCCGGCTACTATTTCCACGGCCGACAATGTACCGCCCCCAAGTACCTCTCATGAATCTAATAACTCCGGTGATGAGGTTTCACATCCGCTTATACGAGATTGGGTTAAAACTTTAAGTAGGGAAGAACTTGTAACTAAGCTAACCAAGTTCAACCTAGATATTCAAGGGGAGACGTCTGTCTTAAAACAAAGACTAACCGCTGTCCTCTGTGAACCAATTCCAAGGGCACACTCACTGCCGCCGTCACCGATTTTAACTCCCTTGGCCTCTGAACCTCGCCCAGTACCGTTTCAACCAAATCACGAATCTACTTATAGAACTACATCGTATCGCCCCGTCGACGATGTATGTACTAGAGTTAGAAAGTGGGGACTTAAGTTTAATGGTAAGACCGACGCCGTAGAGTTCCTGGAAAAATTATGTGATTTCCAGGAAAATAGCGGGCTAACTACCATTGAATTATTACCGGCCTCGTATGAAATTTTTCAAGGAAATGCCCTAGCCTGGTACCGCAATAACCGAGCATCTTGGACTAGTTGGCAGGATTTCCTAACCGATTTCAAACACTTCTATTTACCAGCCGAATATCAAACATTTTTAGAGGAACAAATACACAGCCGCCGCCAGACACCTGGTGAACCTGGCCGCGACTACGTAGTCGCCATGCAAACGTTAATTCGAAGGCATGGTGAGTTCTCGCAAGAAAGAACCTTGCGCCGTCTCTATGGAAACCTATTACCGGAATATCGACAATATATACGGCGGAGCGATGTGCAAAGTATCCGGGACCTGGTGATCCGTATCGAAGAGTTTGAAACTCTTCAAAAAGAACTCCACCCACGTGGTGGTAGCCAGAGTCCGGTGTTACCTGTTACCGAACACCGCTCCACGCCGCCTGTTCAAAGGATCCCTTTGAACATCCGTCCCCACCATACCGCATCGAGTAGAGCACCTGAAGAAGCCCTCCGAGGTAGTGTACCTAACCATACCTTTGGAGAGGGCATCCGGAGTAGTAACATCGTCCGTCCGGAATCTGTGAACCCGCCCGGAGAGGCGCATGCTCGCCTTCCTGCGCGACAGACAAGGCAACCGACTACCCCTACCCATAGACCTGTCTGCTGGAGGTGCGGACAGTCCGGACATTTCCGAACTGAATGCCGAGCACCTCCGGGGCTATTTTGTTCACGCTGTGGACGAAATGGAATTATGAGCCGAGACTGTAATTGTCGCAATCCGGAAAACTAAACCGGAGTTGTAGTGCTGCGACGCCAGCACACTCCCAGACTATTACAACCCCGCATAATTCCTCCATTACCGAAATAAACAACCGACCACACGTTACCGTCAAAATAAGACAGGATGATCTCTGCACTCGTAGACTCCGGCTCCGTCCGATCCTATGTTGGCGACAAAGTCGCTGAATACTGTAGAGAAATACAAATCCCGTTCCAAGAAGTTTTGACGCCCGCTGCGAAACTGGCAAATGGATTAACAGTAAACATACAGGGTGGTTACTGTTTGGAATTTTCGATAAGTGATATTCACTTTTCCGAAACAATTGCATATTTGCCAGATTTGACGTCCTATTTTGTGTTAGGCATGGACATCCTTGGTAAGAAAAAGTTTACCATGGACATGTTGACCAACACACTGTATCTAAATGACCAAGTAGTCTTTAGACAACAGCCGATACCGTCATGTAGTCCTATTGGAGGATTAGGGATACAGTTGACCGATACCGCGGCAACTGATTTAAAAGCTACCCTCCAAAGGATAGAGTTAAAAGGAGAAACAGAATTTGTGTTGCCACCCGACTTGCCCGAACCTTTTGCCAGTAAGGATATCGAAGAACTAAGTGCCGTAGAAGGTGCACTTAGATGTTCTAGGTATCAACGCAAGAAGGTAGATGTTGAAAGTAACCCAGAAGCATTTCCAGATTGCTGTGTACGTAATGACTGGTTGTATCGGTACTTTTCGAATTCTAAAGGCATGTCCAGACCGAGCAATGCATGGAAACTCTGTGTGCCGAAACCAATGCGTGAAACCGTTTTAGCCAAAACCCACAGCGACCTTGCTATAGGACACTTAGGGGTAGCTAAGACAACAGCACGCATGGCACTCCGTTACTACTGGCCAGGAATGTTTCGTGACATAGCAAAATTTGTAGGAAATTGTATGCATTGTCATCATAAACTATCCTTGCCTCCGACTTTCGCAACTCCCGAGAATTTCCGTTACCGAAAACCGAAACCCTCCGTTAACCACCAACAGTGGAAAACTATCAGTATAAGTCTGGTAGGCCCCCTACCCAGTTCCGCTAATGGAAACCGTTTTCTGGCAGTTTTCCAAGACTGTGTTTCAACAAGGGTTAAGTTAAGTCCGTTGCGTAATGCAAAAGCACAAAGTATCACTAAAGCTCTTCAGAAAGAAGTTATCTAACGTTTCGGCTGCCCCCATAGGATTTTCAGTAATCATGGCACCCACTACAATAGCCGTCAGTTCCGTAAACTTCTAAAGGACTTTGGTATACAGCTTAGTTGCATCACACCGTCTACGCCGCCGACCGATTTAATAAAAAGGACAAACCGTACGCTAAAAAAGGGTATAGCAAATTATAGTAAACCACATGTAAATAAATGGGACCGGCATCTGGATGTATTCCAGGACAGTATTCAGCCATTAAGAACCGTAAATTAGCCTTAAAAACCGAATTAAAAGCAATCTCAGAAAGAAGGAAACCGTGAACAAAGACAAAGAAACCCCATAGAAATATGTTTGTCTTTCAGTGGCATCTAAACGTATTCCGGGCGAACCACCACGAGGGGCTGAGGTGCACACTTTAAGGACACCTGCCCTCGACGCCGCTTTTGCCCATTTGGAGGAGCAAGTTAGGCAGCATGAAATAAAACGCAGGGCCCGGCTCCTGCGTTCCCCGAAGCCCCAGACCATATCTGAGACCCGAATCCCCGCCGACACGCCGTCGCAAACTACCGAGGTGCCTGGACTAGCCACCACCGGAAGAAATCCGTCACTAAAAATACCCGCCGCGAATCCACCGACCGCTCCGGTATCAGCTCCAAGCCCCATGCTTCCTGAAGACCTCGTCATCAGCGATTGGCTATACAACCACCGTAACTCCAATCGATGGGATGCGGTGACATGGGCGCAGGTGCGGAAATGGGCGAGCTGTGAGTCTAGGCATGGGCGGATGCGGTTAATCCTAGTAACTTCTCAGGGAATACGGTTCCGCATAACCATACCGGCCGAATGATTTTTTTTTGTATTAGCTTTAATGTTTCTTTAGTATGAAAGAATATATATATATATATATATATATATATATATGTAATTGTGGCTCATTCTTTGGACAGAATAAAAATTTTTTTTTTTACCTAGACTCCGTTTCATTATCTTAATCACTTTATTCATATTTTAGATATAGGTGAGATGAATAGCTCGATCCTGGAACTGTGTGATGATGACCTGCTGCGAGCGCTGGATGATGCAATAGACGAGTCCCCAGAGTACCGAGCAGAACCACCCAATCTGCCGAACAATGTCGAAGCACCCAATCCGCCGAACCGTACAGAAGTATTCACCCCGCCCCACATCCGGACTACAGTTTTCAGAGCTGCAAGACCCAAAGGCAGTAACATGGCCCCAGGGAAAGGCACGCAGACACCGCTGACAAACCCATCTCCGGACAGTCCAATAGACTGGACAGTGTACCGGCAACCCCAGGATACACCGATATATTTACCAGTTAAGAAGTATGATTTATGCTGGCGGTGCGGCTATCCAGGGCACGACAGAAGTAGGTGCCGCCGTAAGCCGCACCTCTTTTGTTCTCAGCGCGGCCTATGTGGAGTCATGTCCAAGCACTGTGAGTGCCAGCTGGGCCTGCTGGCCGACGCCGAACCGCCGTGAAGACCCAGCACCGCGCCACCCAATGTTGTTTCTACCTGCGGGACTTCAAAACCAAACAAACCCAGGCCAGCCAGACCGAGGACCCTCCAGCCAGAGCGATACCACCCAGGAGACTGTCTACTAAGTGGTAGAGACAAATCCAGGGCGGTAAGAATTCGTCGTTTTATTTTGTTAATTTTGTTAAAGGTTGAGCACACCCCTAATAAAGGTTTTTTTGGGGGTATGCGCCTTGCTAAGGTTTTTTTTCTCTTTTCATTATTATTGAATGAAGGTAAATTTAATTTGGGGTAGTTAAAGAAAAAAAAATAAAAAAAATTCTTTTATTTTTTTTTTACCGAAGTAAGAGGGGGGTGTAACGAAGTTACTTTTTAGCTCGTAGTAATTTAAACAAGAATTAAATATGACCCGTTTTATTTGAACACATCGTATATAAGTATATAAATATTTTTATGAACAACTCATATCCTTGTAATGCATTAATGTTTTCCAGTATAGTTTTATTATTATAGTACATTTGTTGATAGATAAGACTATAAACAATATACATTTATTTGATGGAAACCGGCCGAGATCCAAAAAATTCCAAACGTTGCTTTTACGCCGCCCGCAGTTTTTGTTCCTAGCGAAATACATGAATATTTTCGTGTTGTAGGTACCCTAAAATACTTATTTAATGCATTGGAATTGGATATTTGATTCATATGCTATTTAAAAATACTTATGCAACCGCTACTTGAACTTTGATAAAGTCATATTATAATATATCTATTAAAGTATTTTAATGACAAACTTTGGTATGAATAGCTCTCAGCATAATCATATTAGGACACTTGATTTGTTTATTAATGTTTTATGCACTTTCCGGCAATAAATGTTTCCCGAACTTGTTTAAGTTATTAAGGGAAATATATATGAGAAATGTTTGATTTATTAATATACCTTAGTTGCATATTTTTACCGAATTAGCTTAAATTAAATTAAATTAAGTTATGTTGAATTTAATATTATTTAATTAGTAAATATATTATTTCCGTTATACCCTGTATATAGTTTTGTTTTTTTTTTTTATATATATAGAAAATACCCCTTGAAGGTTATTTTGCTGCTATTACAATCTGATCAAAGGGAGATCAATGAGTAATTTAGTTCTATCCTAATTTAACTAAAGTTGAAAATTTTAGAGCTAACGTCTTACTCACTAGTGTACCTTAGAGTCTGGTAACTTAATTACACTAACACTAACGTGTAACACTAACCACAGAATGCTGTGTTTTTATACTGACATAATCACTTCACTAACTCAAAGGGCTTAACCCTCTTGAGCCTTCTTACTATGTTAGTGTTGTCGAGGAGCTGGATGGCCTCGATGTTCACATGTTGATGGAGTCGTTGTTCATGAGTCCGTGCAAATTTATTAATTGTCTGCTCTACAGTGTCCATCTGAAGATCTCGATGAAGGTCGCTGTTTCTGATGTACCAAGGCGCTTTGACGATGTTCCGCAGTACTTTGTTCTGAAACCTTTGAATAATTAATATGTTGCTCTTACTGGCACAGCCCCAGAGCTGTATTCCATAGGTCCATACTGGCTTGAGAATTTGTTTATACAACAGTATTTTGTTGTAAGTTGATAGGCAGGACTGTCTACCAAGTAGCCAGTACATTTTCTTATATCTGATGTCTAGCTCTTCTCTTTTCTTTTTAACATGGACTTTCCAGCGAAGTCTTGCGTCTAATGTGATGCCTAGATATTTTGCTGAGTTTGCATATGGAATCTGGGCATTGTTCATGTTAATAGGTATTTGTTGTTCTCTTTTATTTGTGAAATTAATCTGCACTGATTTGGTTTCATTCAGCTTGATACGCCATCTTCTGGTCCAGTTATTGATTTGGTTAACTGATATTTGCAGTTTGTTTGCAGTTTATAGTTTTGTTAAGGAAAAATATTTAAATATGTTATTTTGTTATAAACCAATATTTAAATGCAGGTTGATGCAATAAGGCATAAAAGTCAAAGTACGTTGCTAAATCTGATTAAAATATGTTCTAATTACACATTAGGTTCATATTAGTCATTTGCCGATATTGTAAATTAATTTCAAGTAACCATTCCGCAAATTTAATAAAATTTAAGACCATATTTGGTCATGGAACGACATCCGCTGTCCTGATTGGTTCAAGCCAGCGGCCGAGCACTATAAAAGACGTGCTCCGAACCTGCAACTTGAGTAAGTTACAATGGGTAGGCTTCCTGTCCCAACCCTTTGGTATAGTCTTGATGAATAACCTGTGACGTGCGTATGCCTCCAGGAATATTTATATAAGTTATACCTGTCCCATTCGCTTTGGTAAATGCTGATGATACCTGTGACGTGCGTATGCCTCCAGGAATATTTCTACAGCTATACCTGTCCGATTCCCTTTGGTAAATGCTGATGATGCCTGTGACGTGCGTATGCCTCCAGGAATATTTCTACAGCTATACCTGTTCGACTCCCTTGGTAGATACTTGCTGAACAACCTGTGACGTGCGTATGCCTCCAGGAAGATTTCTATAAGTTATACCTGTCCTAAACTTTTAGTACATACATGATGAATACCCTGTGACGTGCGTATGCCTCCAGGAAGACTTCGAATTCTGTATCCCTCTATCCGTTACGTTGTCCCGTTTCCACATAAAGCCGCTTTAATTTATTTTTATCATTTGTTTAATACTTTCACAGCTTCGCTTCTTAAACTGTGATTAAAGCTTTAGTTTGACACTGACGAATTAATAGTTGAATAAATTGCACTACTGCTAATAACCTGGGTTTAATACATTGCATATATGTATATAATATTGTTGCTTATTACCATTTGTTTATTTTGCTGATTTGCTACTTTTGCTAATTTCTTTATTTTGCTGTCCGCCTCATGGCGCTGCTTGGCTATTTAATTTTATTTTAATAAAATCTTGTAGTAACTTCCGAAACCGACTTTTATTACCTAGATTTGAAAACATTTGACCCTCTGGCATCTGTACTTGTACAGCTTCTTCACTGTAGCTACCCCGCCTTTACTCATAAGCGAGTAGAGTCCGCGTGGACCATTCACCACGTGAAACCTATGGATGTGTGGCGCCCGATAGCAAAAAACCCGAGGATAAATCCGAAACCGAATTAAGAGCGTCACAAATTGACACCCTTGAGAAGGGACTGTCACAAATTGTCGCTCTTGAGAAGGGAACGTCACAAAGGCTAAATTAAAACCAATAAAAACGGTTTACAGACAGGAGCTGCATAAGATTTTAATAACTAAAAAAAGTGGTTCTGGGACCGATGACATATACAAGCCAAAGCTAATTTGCTTTGCCAAAGCAGATACATTTTTTAAAAATGTTACTATGAGCAGAAGTACAACAAACAACATGCTAAGTGTTTACATTTACGTTTAATCAAAATATAAATACATTTATAATGTATTTATATATGTACCTTGCCAAGGTACAGCACCTTCTCCATTAAAATAATCTGCGTATTTATTACTCAAATGGTTTGCAGCTTGTGAATAATTATTTATTCCTAAATTTTTAACAGACTCTAATCATTGGGCACTGAACGCCATAAACCATTTAATAATTCACCAGTGTCAAAATCTTCTCTATCAACACGATCTCTAGGCATATACAGTGCAGAACCAATTATTCTGAGCCAATTGTGCAATGCACAAGAAGCTTTTACTACTAGATCCGTAGTGCTCAGCTTTAAATTAATTACTTTTCGAAAGATTCGAAATCTTGCACTTAAAATGCCGAATGCATTTTCCACTACTCTTCTAGCTCGCGATAAGCGGTAATTAAATATCCTTTGTTTAATAGTTAGTGATCCAGTGTAAGGTTTGAGAAGATTTGTCCGCAATGGATATGCATCAGCACCTATAATTATAAAATGCTGGGGAAAATTTAAAGATCCGTTAGTCATGGCATTATTTAAATCCGAATTCCTGAATATGGTGCTGTCATTTGATCTACCGTTTGCTCCTACTTCAATATATTTAAAGCAATAAATCGCATCAACTAAAGCAAAAAGTATTATGCTGTAAGTCCCTTTGTAATTATAAAATTCACTTCCACTGTTAGGCGGACACTGCATCTGAATATGTTTACCGTCTATCGCTCCACAACAATGGGGAAAATTCCATAGTAGCGAAAACTCTTTTTCAATAGTTCTCCACTTTTCTTTACTCGTAGGCACCTGTAATAACAATATATGATTGGATTTCCAGGTTTTTAATTTATTTGAAGTATTGTGATTGTAAACGATCACACTATTGTGATTTTACAAATACATACACCATTCAGGTTCCTATATCACAAAAAAAACAAGGTTTTCTGTTTCTGTCCATCTGCCTAACTGTCAGTGCAACATGTACTTGTTCACCCCATTTAATTTCTACCTAGTTTTACATTTTTAGTTGCTGTTACTACGTCATTGTTTAATTTTACAGGCTGAACAAAATAACAAAGAACCTGAACAGGAGGAGGAACATTATTTATAACATGAAAATGATGACCCACAAGAACCATCTCAAACAGCAACAACCTCAAGAACGGTTAATGCTGCTTCTCACACCCCAAAACGAAAGAAATGTGGCCGAACTGTTCCTAGTTCTAGCATTGAAACAGCAATTGACAGTCTAAAGACGATTGTACAACAAAATAAGGGTTGAAAGGTTGACGATGAATATGATATATTTGGCAAACATATTGCTGCTCAACTGAGGCAACTTCCTGTTAGAAGTTTTATAATTTTACAAGGAAAATTCCAGGAACTTATCAGTATTGAAAGATTAAATCATATTTCATCTGCAGGCGACAATTTTCGGTACCGCCATCTACAGAACTCACAACCAGTACCTCTGCAAACCCTTCCATACCAAGAGGAAAATATAATTACTGTATGTACAGGGTGGCCAGTTAAGCGAGGTAAGCGGCTGTATCTTGGAAACCGTTCACCGTACAGCTTTCGGGAAAAAAATTCGTTAGTAAATACGGCCAAGAGAAATCGCTGGAAATTATTTTCAAGTTCGTAAGATAGCCGCCAGGGGGCGTAACAGTAGCAGTGTGTTGGGAAACGGCGATTACTCTAAAATTTGCCTTGACAAGGTCTACTGATAATACTTGGAAACAAATCTCGCATCTATCATGAACAACTTTCCTTACATACATTTTTCTCTAACTCTTCAAATAAAGTGGTGGGGGTAAGGTGAACATTCATTTAGTAAAAATGCAATATCTCAGGAAGACCTTGTCAGATAATATTAAAATTTGTACCATTTAAAAGAGTTTTTCTTGTTCTATCAGCTACGTTACAAGCGATGTCTTTGTTATTTTCACTATGGTCGCTAGGTGGCGCTTTTTTAAAAAATGAGAAATTGTGTGATTTTTCTCGAAAAATTTAAATATAATGGTATAGATATTACACTGATACAAAAGAGAGAACTAAAGGCCAAAGCCAATGGTGAAAACCGCAAGTCCCTATCTTTTTTCTAACTGGAGATATTAATGGAAAACTATTAAAACAGGTATTCAAATGAAATAAAAAAAGTCACAGGTTTTCTAAATTCTAGGAATACTTTCTATTAGAGATTAAAAAGTGAAATATTTAAAAACTAAATAATTTTAAAGTAATTTTTTTCTAAAACTGCTTTATTCATGGTATTGCAGTCATAGCCCAACTATACTATGTGCGGTGCTATACTGTTCCGTTTTGCGGGTCCTGCGACACGGGAGCCGTTTAACGAGAATTCCTTTTTTTATTCACATAGCTGAGAAAATGCAGCACAAATGTGACAGTGATGATAACACTTAATATACCATCCCCCCGAAAGGCTCTCGTCACGCGGGATTCGCAAAACCGCACTATGACTATTAACTATTAATTCACCGAATATTATACTATAAAACATAGTAGGTTTAGAAACAAAAAAAGAATGTCTGTAATAATAGAAGAAATGTCAAATTATTTTTTTAGTGTTTATTTTATATTTAATTTGAGCATTAAAATGCCTTTTACTAATGACGAAAATGTTGATATGATTGCTGTTTACTTTGAGTGTTTTCAAAATGCAGCAATAGCTGAAAGAGAGTATAGGATGCGGTATCCAAATCGCCGACATTGCAGCAGAAGGTATTTTCCGCAGTTAGTACAGCGCTTACGTACCACTGGAAGTTTTCGCAGACCTATGTTTCAAAGGCGTCGTAATGCTAGAACCGAGGAAAATATTATCAATGTTTTGGCATATATAGAGTTCAATCCCCATGTTAGCACCAGAGCATTGTCTTTTGAATTGGGAATATCACGGACTACGGTTCAAAAAATTTTAAAAGAGCACAGGCAAGTTTATTATCTCTTTGAAGTATGATTAATTTTGAAGTATTTTTCTAAGAGATCCTAACTTTATACTAATGGGAAATATATATTTTTTATTTTTAGATTTCACCCTTACCATATAGTTTTACACCAAGCTTTGACTGAAGAGGACTTTGACCGGAGGCTGGATTATTGTCATTGGCTTTCCGGCATGATCAATCAGAACCCTCAATTCATATCCCAAATACTTTGGACAGATGAGGCTACTTTTCATAGCGACGGTAGAGTAAATTTAAAAAATATGCATTACTGGTCAGCTAAAAATCCTCACTGGATGCGGGAAGTTCAGCATCAAGGTCGCTGGAGTATTAATGTGTGGTGTGGTATACTAGGGAATATTGTTATTGGACCCTACTTCTTTGACCAGACATTAAATGGTAATCTTTTTCTCGAGTTCCTTAGAAATGAATTGCCGGCTTTATTGGAAGATGTTGTACCCCTTCAAATTAGGCAGAATATGTTTCTGCAACTTGACGGATGTCCAGCACATTTTTCAATTAACGTGCGTGAACACTTAGATCAGACATATCCAGACCGATGGATAGGAAGAGGAAGCCTGTTTCCCTGGCCAGCTAGGTCACCCGATTTAACCTGCCTAGATTTCTATTTGTGGGGACGATTAAAAGATATGGTCTTCCAAACTGTTCCTACGACCAGGGAAGATATGAGGAACAGAATTGAACACGCAATTCGTAGCCTGCCAGCAGCAGAGGTAGAGGCTGCTGTATTGTCTACCCGAGAAAGACTCGACCAATGTGTGGAAAATGATGGCAGGCACTTTGAAAATCTAAGGAGGCACTAGCATACTTATAATTAAATCCTTAATTTCTTAATAGTTGAAATCTAATGTTCTATCACACGAAAGAGTGCGAGAGATTTTAAAACAAAAAACTACATTTTTTGAACTTGTGATAAATTGTTTAAACTTTAAGCACATATTACTTATAATCAATTCGAAAAATGTTTTATAGGTAATTTCACATGTCAAATAAACATTTCTTTTGTGTCCGTGCCTACTTGTCTTTTAGCATTATGCCCGGGGGGTCTAGATAAATTAGCTTTAGATGAGTATATTAATTTTTCATTAATATCTCCGGTTAGAAAAAAGATAGGGACTTGCGGTTTTCACCATTGGCTTTGGCCTTTAGTTCTCTTTTTTGTATCAGTGTAATATCTATACCATTACATTTAAATTTTTCGAGAAAAATCATACAATTTCTCATTTTTTAGCGCCACCTAGCGACCATAGTGAAAATAACAAAGACATCGCTTGTAACGTAGCTGATAGAACAAGAAAAACTCTTTTAAATGGTACAAATTTTAATATTATCTGACAAGGTGTTCCTGAGATATTGCATTTTTTCTAAATGAATGTTCACCTTACCCCCACCACTTTATTTGAAGAGTTAGAGAAAAATGTATGTAAGGAAAGTTGTTCATAATAGATGCGAGATTTGTTTCCAAGTATTATCAGTAGACCTTGTCAAGGCAAATTTTAGAGTAATCGCCGTTTCCCAACACACTGCTACTGTTACGCCCCCTGGCGGCTATCTTACGAACTTGAAAATAATTTCCAGCGATTTCTCTTGGCCGTATTTACTAACGAATTTTTTTCCCGAAAGCTGTACGGTGAACGGTTTCCAAGATACAGCCGCTTACCTCGCTTAACTGGCCACCCTGTACACCAGACTCACAGCCGACCATCAACATCATCCTCGAATTATTCTCAGCCAGGACAGAATTTTGATATTATCTACCAGGCTATGTCTGATATTAGTGACATTGAATATAATGACATTTAAAACATTATACTGATGTAAAAACAATATTTTCTAATAAAAATCACATATTGAAAAAATCTTACCTTTATGTAGTCTTCGAGAACTTCATATATTGCCATTAACACCTCTGGTAAAAAAAACTGATATTGTGCACTTCGGAACTCTATACAAATACTGCAGTGAAGCCAAACTATCACCACTAGCTAGGTATCGTAATGTTACCTCCCATTTTACGGGTGGAGAAAGTGGAACCCTCATCTATGTTTCTGATTTTATAAGTTTTGGCTCAACTAACTGCAGTAGTTCCTTAAATTTTGTAGGAGATAATCTCATGAAATTCTTGTATGATTCAGGATCTTCAGATATTATCTCCTTTAGCAGCAGTGCAGAAGCCCCCAGACATTTCTACGCTTTATCCAATCTCTCACCCATAACCGCTTTTTCTTTTCCTTCTTTTCAACTAAATCTTCCGCAATAGCAATCGCAATGACTTTAACAGCATTACGCACCACAACACTTGGGGCCATTTTGTATTTTCATTACTGAACAAGTAAACTGTCTAATATCTAAACCTTATCTATTGACAAGTTTACTACAACATAGGTCGTATTTTGAATAAAGATGTAAGTACTTAACAAAGTATATTATTTTTATTTAATGTTTCAAGTATCTAGAATGTTTCATAGTCACGTGAAACTTAGTCAAAACTATGCTTGGGAGCCGAGGGGCCAGCAATATTTTTTGGCAATATTCTATGTCTCTCTTTCAACCTTAAAACCTGAACTTTAAAAGGCCATTGTGAATTATATATCTGTGTAGGTTTTTGTTATTTTTAAGAAAATGTATTAATTTCCATAAGAAATGCAATTTTGTTAGAAAATAATGGTGACAATGATGCTTATTAATATTGATAAGTCTTATGTCAGTTAAAAAAACCGACCAACTATCGATCACGGGGAATTGAATTATATTTTTTTTTGTTCTATTTCAGAAAAATCCTATTACAATGTGGATAAGACGCTTTCAATTAACAGGGAATACTAATAAGCGTCCTCGTCCAGCTGGCCATACAAAATGCATGACTCAAAAAGAAGATGAGGACATGGTTAACGTGGCTGTAAACAACCCACTAACAAATACATCAAAAATTGTGTCTGAAATTCCTGGATTGAATTGTTCTGGATCCACCGTCAGAAGACGTCTTGCATCTGCCGGAATTAACTGCCACCATACTGCTAGTAAAATTGATTTTACAGATGAACATGCAGCAGCTGGGATGCAGTTTGCTATACAACATTTGTATATAGATTGGACCAATCTGATTTTTTCGGATGAAAAAACATTTCGGTCCAATGAAAACCCTCATCGTTTTGTATATCGAACGGCTAACACAAGATTTTCAAGGGATAATGTGGTTAAAGTGAGAAATAGTGGTCGTATTTCTACGGCCTATTGGGGATTCATGTCTTCACACGGTACAGGTGACTTGGTGTTAATTGATAACAGATTGACGGCAAGAATGTATATAGACATTTTAGAGAACCATATTTTACCATTGGTAGCTGCAAATGATGGACAACCAATACAATTTGTCCAGGATAATTCTTCAGTACATACTGCAAGAGTAGTTCAAGAGTGGTTTGAAGAATTTCCTGAAATTGTTAGGATTGACTGGCCCGCTAAGTCACCTGACCTGAATCCTATTGAAAATTTGTGGGCTCATACAATTCGAGAGTGGCCAAATAATATTAATAACAGAAATATGTTAAGGCAACACACCCAGGAAAGTTGGGATAATATAACAACACCGTATTGTTCTTCACTGGTCGAATCAATGCCGTAACGGTTGAATGAAGTAATAGCTGCAGGTGGCTATTATACAAAATATTAAACATTATCTGGTTTACTGTTTCTAAAATTATCCATAAATATAGTTTTTTTTCTGTTTAACTGTTTTTATTAATTATATTTATCTACCTACCATAAAAGTTTTTTACTCATCTATGTTAGATATAAAATATATATCTTGTATAATAATATGTATAATACTTGTAAAATAGTTTCGTTCGCGAGATACGTTTAGTAGATGCCAAAAAACATCACACTGTATAATTACATACTTCTCCTGGTGATGATTGAGAATAAGTATTTTATCTGTTTTATATCTATAGGTATCTACTATTATTATACCTAGATACGTTGGTAACAATTGGTGCCAGATTATCTCTTATAAATTAAAATGTAATTTTAATAATAGTAAACTAATAAAAAAATATATATTCTGAAAATATAAATGTTTTTCAACAAAGATTAAGACAAAAATAGCCTGGCGCGAAACGGTAGGTAAACTAAATAGTGTTAAAGTTGAGCAAAATTGTCATAGTTATAATATCTAATACCATAGGCTTAGTCTATGCTAATAGTAATACTTTTCCAGATATTTCTTTTACCTGCCAAGTCCAGAGATTTTTAACTGATTACACTATTAAAACACTTTAAATAAAATATATGTAATTAATTCGTTCTAAATGGTTATACAATAATTTCTATGTTTTATTTACTATTAATTATTTACTCTGATCATAATTATATAAAATTTGTCTTTAGTTGCAGGCAATAAAAACAGCAAACGATTTTTATTTCTATAATTAGACTTCGTAGGTATATCCTATTTCCCATATTTACACCTGAGTTGAGAACTGACAACGTTGCTTTTATACAAACAGATTTCTTTCGCATTTTTTGTCAGCAGCTATTGCTTCCTGAACGAAACTAATAATTTGTAGTGGGGGAACTCAGACAGAGAGCATCTCGACCGGTGGTGAGTTTAAGCTGGCGAGTATTGTACCTGTACCATACAACAATTATTTTATTGCATATTTTTATTTAATTTCTATTATTTTATTTAACTTTATTTGGATTCTAGAGAAACAGACAAGATACCTGAACAAATTTTCAGGTATCTTGTATCTTTTTCCAGGCGAATAACAGACCTTCTAAGAAGAACAGGAAACTGCAGCTGGAGATACCACTGACAATTTGATGAAATTGACTTGCAAGCGTCTTCAACAACCACAAGACGACTGCGACAAAATAGCTGCTGCTTGGGCAGTGGAGCTCAGAAAAATGGATCCGCAACAGCAGATGTTTGCGAAGAAGACCATCAATGATATTCTATTTGAGGGACAAATGGGGACCTTACACCGCAATTCTGTAGAAATTAACGCCTCACGTATGTCCACCTCGTACAGTATTCAGTCTCTCCCTTCAATCTCACTCAATACGCCTTCATTCGGTCTTTATGACACTTCAGCAGAACGCCGCCGGTAGAAACAAGCACCTATTTTTTTACTTTTCAATAAAGATAAAGAAGCTACTTTCTAAATGTATTCTTACTGTAGGTATGTAAATTTTTTGCAGCCAATGTATGTCAAAATTTTACACGTCAAATAAAAGTATGAAGTTGGAAAATTGTGTACCTTGATGTATTCCTTAAGGCAATTAATCAGAGCAGTGCACGTTTCCATAACAATGTGACTTATTGACTGAGGTGAAAGGGCAGTTAAAAACTTCAAGTCTTTAAAGCTATTCCCGGTGGCGAGATATCGTAGGGTTATGGACAAACGTTGACTTGCAGGAATAGCATCGCGCATGGTAGTGTCCATTTTTTTGATCTGAGGAGTAATCAAAGTGAGGAGTTCATCAAATAATTCTGCGTCCATCCGTAAAAAGTTGCGAAAATCATTTGGTTCAATCGTTCTCAGTTCAGTTAGTAATTTTTCGTGAGTGTACTTGTCTCTATCAATAAACCACGGTTTGGCCCATTTTCTACCTTTTCGAGTCTTCTTTTTCTTTTTCGCATATATTTTGCCCACAGCAATTAACCCACAACATAGCTCAGTATGACTTCACTTCATGAAATTCTGGTGGAGACTGTTTTTGCACAATTTGGATATACGTCTATGCTCCGGTTTGCGCAAAATATTGTACAATAATATTGGCCGTCTATGGGCCGTCGACAAAAAATTGTACAACCCACATTGCGTAATAATATTGACCGTCTACGGGCCACTTTACGATCACCACCCCACTCCATTGTCTATCTTGTTAGGACTTGTATTATACAGATTGCTATTGACCTTTAGTCAATCGTTGTTGTTACTCCAGCAGGGTTATTACACTAATCTTTAATACGTCTTAAGTGTAGGCTTTTGGACATAACTATGTCTTATAGTTAACTTCATGCCGATTTTCTAGTCACATCCGATATTTTGGAATTATACTAATCACTTTGTCTACAAATTGGTCTAAAATGCGAGACATTTCTTTAGCTCCTACTTTAAGCCACCTCCGAAGGTGCCCTAAACTAGTTTAAGACCGTGTCGTACATTTGTGTCAGACATATTGTTTTCTGTATTTTTGCATGGCTTTGTAAAATATGGCTTTTGTGCCTCATTTTCTATTTCTTGTTGAACACAAAAGGCGAAGATATGATATAAGGGGATTAAACGTGTACAGGGGACATTTAAGAGGCAACAATAATCCTTTTGACCTGAGAGCCTTAGAATTTCAGCGCCTTTTTCATGTAGACAAGGACACTGCATGATATTTAATAAATAGATTGACCCCCCGGCCCTAAATGAAAAGATATATATGTTTTTCTTACATAGAACACGCCCGAGATGCATTTTTAGTTTCTTCCAAACCGATAGATAGTGCTGTAGCTAATGAGATAAACAAAATCGTACACATCTAGTAGTCTAAAATATTTACCAATTTACTTTCCGTCGCCATTTTGCCGCGTCGTTTTTCGTTGAAATATAACCTGATATTCAAACATCGATGTTTTCGCAGCAATTTTTTAAAGAATTTGCTATGAAAAAAATGCAGTAACTGCTCGGTGTTTGACTTGAGTAGTATAGCTGGCGGGGTTCTGTGACACTTCGATGGCATGTCCATCCGAAGGTGTCCAAAGATCGAGGGGGTTCTCTCAAGGTCGCCGAAGAGTTCTTGGAATGTATCTGAAGAAGTGGTCGTCAATGACCAGAGGGTGTAGTTCAGGTTTCTGCCGCGCGCCAGATATAGACGTCGCTGTACGCGATATCTAGATGAAGAGATAAGCGGTGGTCTTTTTGGTGACATTTTTTTCTGAAGAAGTGGTTGACAATGACCAGAAGGTTCGCTGTACGAAGAGCGGATTTTTACCTTTGCTTACCTGTTAGCCTGTTGGTGACACATGGTTACCTTTGGTTACCTGTTAGTTTAGCCTGAAGGTGTCTGTACCTGTTGGTGACACACACATGATGGAAAAAATGATGCATTTTTGTGTTATTTTCAAGTAATCTTCTACAATTTGTGCATCAACATGATGATAACCTTTTGCCCTTGTTCGGCGTAATTGATAAGGATGTGTGTGTAATTTCGTAAACATTAGCAGATAATTATTGATCTCTGACTTTGTTATTTTATTAGGTTTTAATGGTGTAATTGATTTAAATAAGATGTAACTTCTTTGGTTGTAAAAACAGGTTCAGATTATTTAAATTATAAAATGTTCAAGATTTAAGATCTGCTATTGAGTATGGAAAGATTCTATAATTTACTTTGGATCGATTGTATATGAAAATGGAGAATATTTAATATCATGATCGTTTCACAAGAGGATTGTAGAAATTCTTTAGAAAATAATTATATATTGTTAAAATAATAAAAGATGTAGAAATTTATTTTTAAGTTTTTATTTGTAGTATACATTAGTTTTCAAGCAGATATCTGGAACTGGATGCAGATGATACCTGTTAGTTTAGATGAATGTTATATACTTATTTTATTGTTAAAATAAAAATGATGTAGAAATTTATTTTTAAGTTTTTATTTGTAGTATACATTAGTTTTCAATCAGATATCTAAAAAACAGTTCTGCTTTTAAAGAGGCTACCTGTTAGTTTAGATGAATGTTATATACTTATTTTATTGTTAAAATAAAAAAAGACGTAGAAATTTATTTTTAAGTTTTTATTTGTAGTATACATTAGTTTTCAATCAGATATCTGGAACTGGATGCAGATAATACCTGTTAGTTTAGATGAATGTTATATACTTATTTTATTGTTAAAATAAAAAAAGACGTAGAAATTTATTTTTAAGTTTTTATTTGTAGTATACATTAGTTTTCAATCAGATATCTGGAACTGGATGCAGATAATACCTGTTAGTTTAGATGAATGTTATATACTTATTTTATTGTTAAAATAAAAATGATGTAGAAATTTATTTTTAAGTTTTTATTTGTAGTATACATTAGTTTTCAATCAGATATCTAAAAAACAGTTCTGCTTTTAAAGAGGATACCTGTTAGTTTAGATGAATGTTATATACTTATTTTATTGTTAAAATAAAAAAAGACGTAGAAATTTATTTTTAAGTTTTATTTGTAGTATACATTAGTTTTCAATCAGATATCTAAAAAACAGATCCGCTTTTAAAGAGGATACCTGTTAGTTTAGATGAATGTTATATACTTATTTTATTGTTAAAATAAAAAAAAGATGTAGAAATTTATTTTTAAGTTTTATTAACGTGTAGTATACATTAGTGTTCAAGCAGAATAGATTTCTATTTATTTTTTGGGTTATTTATCTAGTATATTATCTAATAATGAAAATAGCAGTTCTGCTTTTCAAGATTCAATGATGGTTATCCATATACCAATTATATAATAAGTGAACATTTTGTTGAGCGCAATTTAAGCTATTATTTTCATGTGAATTACAATGGTACTTAGAATTATTACAAGTTTTTAGTGTTTTCAAAGACGGACAGTTCCATTCATCTAAATTAAATATGTAATTATTAATTATTTTACCTAAAACTTGTTCTTTATTTAATCCTTTAACTAGTACTGTTTCACTTTGAACAATATTTTTTAAAAAAATTTGCACTCTATTAAAATTTAAATATAAAAAACAATCACTGTTTTGAAATGATAAACCATGTATGTTGAATGTGGTCCAATCAATGTGTTGACAAATCTCCTTGGATGTCATCCATTCAGGTATATATGGCAAATTAACAAAATTGTGATGCACTGATCCAGTTTGAACATTCAGGATGGCTATTTCCCGTATGTAGAAATTACTGTTTTTATATTGAAAACCTTGGATGTCAATGATAAACATTTCTGCAAAAATAGTTGAAATTAACTAACTACACAATTTTACAAAAGTCAGTTTTAGGTCTGTATTTTACTAGATTTGATTCAAGTTACTGATGATGTCAGTTTTAAAAGCATGATTCTAAATCTTGTCAAATTAAATCTCTTTTCCCTAACGTTGAAGACAGCAATGATTTTTCCTTATAGTGTTTCAAAGACCCCAATTTGATTCTAATTTTGAGAAATTTTTAACACAATCTGATTTATTTTTTATACATTTTTTACACAAATAAGCAATTCTGTTTAAAATTTTAATCAATCTACAATACTCCTCTTTTGTTTAGATACCCTTCCAACTTTTTTTTAATACAACATCAAGCATACAGTCAATAGTTTTCTTTGAGTGCATATTTCTGTTAAATAAAATATTTGAATTCAATAAAATAAAAGTAATAATAATAATAATAATAATAATAATAATTGTAACTTACAGTATTATAGGTGTAGGGCACACGCACAGCTAACGGTTATTCTTGCGGCAATGGTAGTGATGCACTTTTAAAATAACATCAAACGTCATGCACACATACGTGCTATCATTGGGGCAAAGGTTATCATGCATATTGATGCAAATGCATATTGATTAATTAATTATTATAAAAATATGCAAATGTTGTTTCCATATTAATTTAAATGCGATAATAAAAAAAGATAATTCAATAACATGCATGCATAATAAATGTATATATCACGTTCTTAAAACATGAGGATATTTATTTTATTACAGTAGATTTTAGGTACCTGTTTGCGTATACCTGTTTTCTGTTCCTTACCCATTCCATACCTGTTCCATATCTATTTCCAAATACCTGTTTTTATATTACTACCCTGTATATTACGAGAACTCAGTTAACTTGTCATATTCTTTTGTTGTATAAAATTATATTATATGTAGGAAAAACGTAATATTTTAACATTAATAGGGATACTCGAATACCTCCTTTGTCCTTGTGACCTGTATCAACTTGTTTAAAAAATTACAATCAGAGAATATACCTATACCTATAAACTTTAAATTCCTATATTGATACTCAAATACTTATAATGAAAACTTAGTTAAAGCAATACTAAGAGAAATCTAATGTATCTGAACTGTACCCTGTTCATATTTGTATGTTTGAAGTCTATGTATTTTTCAATCCTTAGCTTTTTAGTAAATAGGTATATCATTCAACCTAAAATCTTGTATGTTTAAAGATAATTTTCAGAGTTCACTTTTAACAAGACATCAATTTTTCTAAAGCTGTACTAATAAAAATATTTCACTTACGACATACTTTAATTGTGCTTCCTATATTATTCCTTTTCGATTTGCTATAAGTGCTTAATACCATGTATTATACAATCGATAGCATCCAAAGTTAAATAATCACTCCATTTTTATAATTTAAATAACCCGAATATGTTAATAACACTAAATTATAGAAGTTTACATAAATCTTATTTTTTAAAAATCAATTACGTCAATTATTAAATAAAACCGAGAATAATAAAATAACAAGGTCAGAGATCAATAATTATCTGTTAATGTTTTACAACGTGATACTAAATTAGAGAAGTTACATACATCTTATTTTTATAAAAAATCAATTACGCTATTTATTAAATCAAACTGAGAATAACAAAATAACAAAGGGTAAGTTTTGAAGTTTCATTTGTGGTAAAGGAAACATATCCCTTCATTAATGTAGTTATATATCTGGATTTCGAACACGATCTATGACAACCTCTCATAATTCATATCGAATTTCATCAAACAGGAGGGGTGAATAAATTTCTATAGGATAATCTACATTAACAATAGATACATTCCTACTTCTATTTTCCTGAAGATTATTACATTACTCTTTAAGGTACCTTAAGTATCTACTTATAACTATGTTTTATATTTAACTTCATTTATATTTTCTAGTCATAACTTATATTTTTATAATTATACTAATGCTTTTATATTCAAGCAATCTAAAATATAATGCATTTCTTTAGCTCCTACTTTAAGTAACCTTCAAAGGTTTCCTAACTAGTTTTAAGAACACATAGCTCAAGTTTTTTGTTTTCTAACAAACGCTTCTCTTTTAATAATAAGTTAGGCATTTTATCTAAACTTATTGATGTAGGATTAGTTCCTCCTAGAAGTCAGCAACCAACAACACATATGACGAAAGGGAGTTATTTCTTTAATAAACCAATATTGTGATACCACGGAGTTTTATTGATTTAATATATTTTTAAAAACACTAATGAAATATGAAATCTATTAATTAATTAATATCTATAAATGTATTTAAAATAATATTTATTACATTTAGTATTTTGAAAAACCTCTATTAAAATCCTCTCCTTAACACCTAATATATTTAAAAAATCTTTGATTAGGTATACCTGGATTTCGAACCTATGACAACCTCTCCTAATTCATATCGAATTTCATCAAACAGGAAGTTAAAAAATCTTTGATTAGGTATTTTCTTTAATTATTAGCCTTTTGCTATCATTATTTGCTTACTTTCATCCTTGTACTATTAAAATTTTAAAATGATATGCCATTAAGATTTAGAGAAATTAATATGGAAGATAAACTATGTCATATTACTAAAAAGTACTATTTTTCTTAAATAAATAACCAAACAAGTAGACAAGGTTTCATATTACTTCGAAGTTTTATTATTACAATTCGCATATCCTACAATTAAAAATATAAAAATCTTTGATTAGGTATTTTCCTTAATTATTAACCTTTGTTATCATTATTTGCTTACGCAATTGTACAGGGGAGCTTCGAGAGGTGTAGTATGTTTTATTATTTTTACAATTCACATATCCTACAATTAAAAATATAATTTTAAATGTAAAACAAAAATATTTTAACATACATTTATTTCAGTGTGAACCATTCTTGATGATGTTACTATAACTCTATCTAATTATTAATACTTTATGTTTTTAATATTATATCTATAAATGTATTTAAAATAATATATTTACATTTAGTATTTTGAAAAGCCTCTCCCTTAACGTCTAATATATTTAAAAAATCTTTGATTAGGTATTTTCTTTAATTATTAGCCTTTTGTTATCATTATTTGCTTACTTTCATCCTTGTACTATTAAAATTTTAAAATGACATGTCTTTAAGATTTAGAGAAATTAATATGGAAGTATCTCTACCTTACGATAAACTATGTCATATTACTAAAAAGAACTATTTTTCTTAATTGGTTGAATATAAATATGAGAATATCTATTCTTCTAATATACTGTACAAGATAATAAACTGATATATATAGAAGTGTTTTAGTTATATATAGTCCTATATGTCAATATGTTTATAGTATCTATTGTATATAATGTCAAATTATCTTTTATTCGTTCAAATGAAAAATAAATTCGCAGTAGGTTTTATTAAATATTAATGAGAATTAGAATTAGAAATTGTTTTTAGTATTAACAAATTTTGTGTCAGCAGTTGCGGTTATACAAAAATTACAATTTAATTTTGTTTAGTATTAATTAATTAGATTTTAATTATTTTTTTATTTTTATAAGGTGAAATTTTAAATTTAAAAATAGGTTATTAGTAGAATTTAAGAAATTTACTACCTTACGATAAACTATGTCATATTACTAAAAAGTACTATTTTTCTTAATTGGTTGAATATAAATATGAGAATATCTATTCTTCTAATATACTGTACAAGATAATAAACTGATATATAGAAGTGTTTTAGTTGAATATTATATATTAGAACTTACCTTCTTTTATATACTAAGGATATACATCACTTCATTTATTATTAGTTTAATTTATTTGAATAACCTTATTAGATATTTAATAAATAACCAAACAAGTAGACAAGGTTTCATATTATTATTATTATTTTATTTTTAATCTATTTGATTCGAACAATGATATTATGTAAACATGTTAAAATATTCCATAGATCCAATCCATCAAAATGTAGTAGAATAATATGAAAAGAGAAAAAAATATATAGCTTCTATATTTTTATAGTTTATGAATTACTTACGTAACCATAAAGTTGCCCATGATTCTTCTTCTATTGTTAGAGCAATCTTTATATTTTGCTCTCCGGGCAGCTCCACTTCCCCTATTAGGGAAGCTGTTTGAGGTGGCGGATGGTTTGCCACTATAATATCCATGTCCTACAATTACAAATCTAATTTAAAATGTAAAACCAAAATATTTTAACGTACACCTATTTCAGGGCGAGCCATCCTAGCAGCCGCAATTATAACTCTAAGCACCTCTACAAATAAAGAAAAATTATTAAATAAACACTCACTATGAATTAATATATGTATTACCTTCTGGTATGCAGTTCATTTTGAAAATGATGGGAAGATTTCTAACTGCGTTAAATGTTTATATTACAAAATGCATGCTTCACAAATTTTTGAACTTTCAACTATAAAAATGAGTTTGGTAAAAATCTTTATCTCTTATATCTGTTTATGTTAATAAAATTATGCTGACCGTATTGAAAATAAATCCTACTATACTATATGGAGTCCCTATAGATTTATTAGAAATTGTTAAATAAGAAATTATTTTATTATGATATAATGTTAAAAACAACTCATGAGTCTAGAAAACTTATTGAACTAAAATATCTTCTAATTTTCTTATAGCTAGTAAAGTAATTGTAGTTCTTTATAGTAATAACAATATTTTATGTAATACTTTATTGTTATAGTTCTTTAACTAAATATTAGTAGCTTTTTCATATGTTAATATTTGGTGTGCTATCCAGTTGCTTTCAATTTGAAAGTTCTTTACCTTCTTTGGGGTAAAATCTAGAACAGGTCTGTTAAACCACCTGCTAAAATCTTTCAAAACCTGTTAAAACAAAAAGCAAAACATATACCTAGTGTTTATTTTATTAATTATTGTTCACTATAAAAATGTTAAGATAATTTATATAACAAAATAAATATTTTAAGAAAATGAAACCAAGTACGTATTTTTATAGTTTTATTTGTAACAGATAGTGATCAGTCAATCAGTAGGCAATAATAAGAAACAACTTTTAATAACAATATAAATTAGTATTTGAATATTTTTCAACACTATGAACAGATAATGAGAAACTACAAAAGCAAAACATTTTCTTATCCAGTTGCTTTCAATTTGAAAGTTCTTTACCTTCTTTGGGATAAAATCTAGAACAGGTCTGTTAAACCACCTTGCTATAAAAGTTGAAAATTATACTATTCCAATAGAAAATGGAATTTTTTATTTGTTTGAAAAATCTGAAGAGAATCTGGTCTTGCAAGAGTACCCCGCAGTTTATCACCTGCTAAAATCTTTTCAAAACCTGTTAAAACAAAAAGCAAAACATATACCTAGTGTTTATTTTATTAATTATTGTTCACTATAAAAATGTTAAGATAATTTATATAACAAAATAAATATTTTAATAAAATGAAACCAAGTACGTATTTTTATAGTTTTATTTGTAACAGATAGTGATCAGTCAATCAGTAGGCAATAATAAGAAACAACTTTTAATAACAATATAAATTAGTATTTGAATATTTTTCAACACTATGAACAGATAATGAGAAACTACAAAAGCAAAACATCTAGTTTTAAGAACACATAGCTCAAGTTTTTTTTTTGTTTTCTGACAAACGCTTCTCTTTTAATAATAAGTTAGGCATTTTATCTAAACTTATTGATGTAGGATTAGTTCCTCCTAGAGTTATTTCTTTAATAAACCAATATTGTGATACCACGGAGTTTTACTGATTTAATATATTTTTAAAAACACTAATGAAATATGAAATCTATTAATTAATTAATATCTATAAATGTATTTAAAATAATATTTATTACATTTAGTATTTTGAAAAACCTCTATTAAAATCCTCTCCTTAACACCTAATATATTTAAAAAATCTTTGATTAGGTATACCTGGATTTCGAACCTATGACAACCTCTCCTAATTCATATCGAATTTCATCAAACAGGAAGTTAAAAAATCTTTGATTAGGTATTTTCCTTAATTATTAGCCTTTTGCTATCATTATTTGCTTACTTTCATCCTTGTACTATTAAAATTTTAAAATGATATGCCATTAAGATTTAGAGAAATTAATATGGAAGATAAACTATGTCATATTACTAAAAAGTACTATTTTTCTTAAATAAATAACCAAACAAGTAGACAAGGTTTCATATTACTTCGAAGTTTTATTATTACAATTCGCATATCCTACAATTAAAAATATAAAAATCTTTGATTAGGTATTTTCCTTAATTATTAACCTTTGTTATCATTATTTGCTTACGCAATTGTACAGGGGAGCTTCGAGAGGTGTAGTATGTTTTATTATTATTACAATTCACATATCCTACAATTAAAAATATAATTTTAAATGTAAAACAAAAATATTTTAACATACATTTATTTCAGTGTGAACCATTCTTGATGATGTTACTATAACTCTATCTAATTATTAATACTTTATGTTTTTAATATTATATCTATAAATGTATTTAAAATAATATATTTACATTTACTATTTTGAAAAGCCTCTCCCTTAACGTCTAATATATTTAAAAAATCTTTGATTAGGTATTTTCTTTAATTATTAGCCTTTTGTTATCATTATTTGCTTACTTTCATCCTTGTACTATTAAAATTTTAAAATGACATGTCTTTAAGATTTAGAGAAATTAATATGGAAGTATCTCTACCTTACGATAAACTATGTCATATTACTAAAAAGAACTATTTTTCTTAATTGGTTGAATATAAATATGAGAATATCTATTCTTCTAATATACTGTACAAGATAATAAACTGATATATAGAAGTGTTTTAGTTATATATAGTCCTACATGTCTATATGTTTATAGTATCTATTGTATATAATGTCAAATTATCTTTTATTCGTTCAAATGAAAAATAAATTCGCAGTAGGTTTTATTAAATATTAATGAGAATTAGAATTAGAAATTGTTTTTAGTATTAACAAATTTTGTTTCTAGGAGGAACTAATCCTACATCAATAAGTTTCGATAAAATGCCTAACTTATTATTAAAAGAGAAGCGTTTGTTAGAAAACAAAAAACTTGAGCTATGTGTTCTTAAAACTAGTTAGGAAACCTTTGAAGGTTACTTAAAGTAGGAGCTAAAGAAATGCATTATATTTTAGATTGCTTGAATATAAAAGCATTAGTATAATTATAAAAATATAAGTTATGACTAGAAAATATAAATGAAGTTAAATATAAAACATAGTTATAAGTAGATACTTAAGGTACCTTAAAGAGTAATGTAATAATCTTCAGGAAAATAGAAGTAGGAATGTATCTATTGTTAATGTAGATTATCCTATAGAAATTTATTCACCCCTCCTGTTTGATGAAATTCGATATGAATTATGAGAGGTTGTCATAGATCGTGTTCGAAATCCAGATATATAACTACATTAATGAAGGGATATGTTTCCTTTACCACAAATGAAACTTCAAAACTTACCCTTTGTTATTTTGTTATTCTCAGTTTGATTTAATAAATAGCGTAATTGATTTTTTATAAAAATAAGATGTATGTAACTTCTCTAATTTAGTATCACGTTGTAAAACATTAACAGATAATTATTGATCTCTGACCTTGTTATTTTATTATTCTCGGTTTTATTTAATAATTGACGTAATTGATTTTTAAAAAATAAGATTTATGTAAACTTCTATAATTTAGTGTTATTAACATATTCGGGTTATTTAAATTATAAAAATGGAGTGATTATTTAACTTTGGATGCTATCGATTGTATAATACATGGTATTAAGCACTTATAACAAATCGAAAAGGAATAATATAGGAAGCACAATTAAAGTATGTCGTAAGTGAAATATTTTTATTAGTACAGCTTTAGAAAAATTGATGTCTTGTTAAAAGTGAACTCTGAAAATTATCTTTAAACATACAAGATTTTAGGTTGAATGATATACCTATTTACTAAAAAGCTAAGGATTGAAAAATACATAGACTTCAAACATACAAATATGAACAGGGTACAGTTCAGATACATTAGATTTCTCTTAGTATTGCTTTAACTAAGTTTTCATTATAAGTATTTGAGTATCAATATAGGAATTTAAAGTTTATAGGTATAGGTATATTCTCTGATTGTAATTTTTTAAACAAGTTGATACAGGTCACAAGGACAAAGGAGGTATTCGAGTATCCCTATTAATGTTAAAATATTACGTTTTTCCTACATATAATATAATTTTATACAACAAAAGAATATGACAAGTTAACTGAGTTCTCGTAATATACAGGGTAGTAATATAAAAACAGGTATTTGGAAATAGATATGGAACAGGTATGGAATGGGTAAGGAACAGAAAACAGGTATACGCAAACAGGTACCTAAAATCTACTGTAATAAAATAAATATCCTCATGTTTTAAGAACGTGATATATACATTTATTATGCATGCATGTTATTGAATTATCTTTTTTTATTATCGCATTTAAATTAATATGGAAACAACATTTGCATATTTTTATAATAATTAATTAATCAATATGCATTTGCATCAATATGCATGATAACCTTTGCCCCAATGATAGCACGTATGTGTGCATGACGTTTGATGTTATTTTAAAAGTGCATCACTACCATTGCCGCAAGAATAACCGTTAGCTGTGCGTGTGCCCTACACCTATAATACTGTAAGTTACAATTATTATTATTATTATTATTATTATTATTATTACTTTTATTTTATTGAATTCAAATATTTTATTTAACAGAAATATGCACTCAAAGAAAACTATTGACTGTATGCTTGATGTTGTATTAAAAAAAAGTTGGAAGGGTATCTAAACAAAAGAGGAGTATTGTAGATTGATTAAAATTTTAAACAGAATTGCTTATTTGTGTAAAAAATGTATAAAAAATAAATCAGATTGTGTTAAAAATTTCTCAAAATTAGAATCAAATTGGGGTCTTTGAAACACTATAAGGAAAAATCATTGCTGTCTTCAACGTTAGGGAAAAGAGATTTAATTTGACAAGATTTAGAATCATGCTTTTAAAACTGACATCAGTAACTTGAATCAAATCTAGTAAAATACAGACCTAAAACTGACTTTTGTAAAATTGTGTAGTTAGTTAATTTCAACTATTTTTGCAGAAATGTTTATCATTGACATCCAAGGTTTTCAATATAAAAACAGTAATTTCTACATACGGGAAATAGCCATCCTGAATGTTCAAACTGGATCAGTGCATCACAATTTTGTTAATTTGCCATATATACCTGAATGGATGACATCCAAGGAGATTTGTCAACACATTGATTGGACCACATTCAACATACATGGTTTATCATTTCAAAACAGTGATTGTTTTTTATATTTAAATTTTAATAGAGTGCAAAATTTTTTAAAAAATATTGTTCAAAGTGAAACAGTACTAGTTAAAGGATTAAATAAAGAACAAGTTTTAGGTAAAATAATTAATAATTACATATTTAATTTAGATGAATGGAACTGTCCGTCTTTGAAAACACTAAAAACTTGTAATAATTCTAAGTACCATTGTAATTCACATGAAAATAATAGCTTAAATTGCGCTCAACAAAATGTTCACTTATTATATAATTGGTATATGGATAACCATCATTGAATCTTGAAAAGCAGAACTGCTATTTTCATTATTAGATAATATACTAGATAAATAACCCAAAAAATAAATAGAAATCTATTCTGCTTGAACACTAATGTATACTACACGTTAATAAAACTTAAAAATAAATTTCTACATCTTTTTTTTATTTTAACAATAAAATAAGTATATAACATTCATCTAAACTAACAGGTATCCTCTTTAAAAGCGGATCTGTTTTTTAGATATCTGATTGAAAACTAATGTATACTACAAATAAAACTTAAAAATAAATTTCTACGTCTTTTTTTATTTTAACAATAAAATAAGTATATAACATTCATCTAAACTAACAGGTATCCTCTTTAAAAGCAGAACTGTTTTTTAGATATCTGATTGAAAACTAATGTATACTACAAATATAAACTTAAAAATAAATTTCTACATCATTTTTATTTTAACAATAAAATAAGTATATAACATTCATCTAAACTAACAGGTATTATCTGCATCCAGTTCCAGATATCTGATTGAAAACTAATGTATACTACAAATAAAAACTTAAAAATAAATTTCTACGTCTTTTTTTATTTTAACAATAAAATAAGTATATAACATTCATCTAAACTAACAGGTATTATCTGCATCCAGTTCCAGATATCTGATTGAAAACTAATGTATACTACAAATAAAAACTTAAAAATAAATTTCTACGTCTTTTTTTATTTTAACAATAAAATAAGTATATAACATTCATCTAAACTAACAGGTATCATCTGCATCCAGTTCCAGATATCTGCTTGAAAACTAATGTATACTACAAATAAAAACTTAAAAATAAATTTCTACATCTTTTATTATTTTAACAATATATAATTATTTTCTAAAGAATTTCTACAATCCTCTTGTGAAACGATCATGATATTAAATATTCTCCATTTTCATATACAATCGATCCAAAGTAAATTATAGAATCTTTCCATACTCAATAGCAGATCTTAAATCTTGAACATTTTATAATTTAAATAATCTGAACCTGTTTTTACAACCAAAGAAGTTACATCTTATTTAAATCAATTACACCATTAAAACCTAATAAAATAACAAAGTCAGAGATCAATAATTATCTGCTAATGTTTACGAAATTACACACACATCCTTATCAATTATGCCGAACAAGGGCAAAAGGTTATCATCATGTTGATGCACAAATTGTAGAAGATTACTTGAAAATAACACAAAAATGCATCATTTTTTCCATCATGTGTGTGTCACCAACAGGTACAGACACCTTCAGGCTAAACTAACAGGTAACCAAAGGTAACCATGTGTCACCAACAGGCTAACAGGTAAGCAAAGGTAAAAATCCGCTCTTCGTACAGCGAACCTTCTGGTCATTGTCAACCACTTCTTCAGAAAAAAATGTCACCAAAAAGACCACCGCTTATCTCTTCATCTAGATATCGCGTACAGCGACGTCTATATCTGGCGCGCGGCAGAAACCTGAACTACACCCTCTGGTCATTGACGACCACTTCTTCAGATACATTCCAAGAACTCTTCGGCGACCTTGAGAGAACCCCCTCGATCTTTGGACACCTTCGGATGGACATGCCATCGAAGTGTCACAGAACCCCGCCAGCTATACTACTGACTTGTTTCCTCGGTAGCTGACAAACTTTAGTCCATTATTACCATTCTGGAAGAATATTATGGGGAGATGTAATAATACAGGTAATGGTAATAATAATAATAATCAGTTTTAGTAATTAGTGTTTAGTTATTAAATTATTATGTTTTAGGTTTGAAAGAAAAGATGCAAGAAGGTGCATGATAGATGTTTCAGAAGAGGTGCTACAAGAAAAGATTGTACTTATTATTGCTTGGAAACACAATTACTTTATAACCTTAATAATTTGATAATTTATAAAGTTTTCGCAACGTAAGTTTTAGATTATATTAATGTAAAAGTGTCTGTAAAGCTTTTTATAAATTCGTGATAAATATATATAATGTCTCATATTTTTATTTTATTTGTAACATCTCGATTTCATAGTAAAAAATGTATTGGTACAGAAGGTCAAGGATCCTGCAAATATTTCTTATACAACCAGTTATACGTTACTTCCATTTTCATTAAAAATATCTGATGCAACCAGTTATACTGATACCTATTTCCTTCCAAACCGTCTGAGGGCGCAGCTTTAATTCTTAAAATGTCAATATTAAAATAGTTATGTATTGTATTTTTATCTAGGCCCCAGGCTTCGGGTTTACAGATCTGATGGATTAGCTCCATAAGTAAAGGCGAGTAAAATAAATGAAGCTAAAATTTCTTAATGAGTAATATAATATGTAAAATATAGATTTTAGTAACCCTTCGATTTCTGTCTCATGGATGTTACCAAAGGGTTATGGATTTTTTGTATCTATGAGTCAACCCAGCGTTAGCAATTGTATAAGAGCTACAACACGTACTTTATAACTTATTTTTCTTTTGAATGCTCAAATTTTAAGGTTAGATTCCCTTTAAACTGTGGGTAGATTATGTTAGATTCCTTCTCTTCAAATTAAAAATATGATTGACTCCGACGTTGCCATATTGTGGGGGCTAAAACTTCGTAAGTCCACGTTAATTATATACGGTCTTATAGGAATAATAGTGTAATACAAGGAGTCTATAGTTTTGGTGGCTTAAAATGAATTAGCCTGTCTTTTGTCTTCAGTTTAAGACAATTAGTATAATAACCCTGCAGTACGCACGTACGTGCTTTTGTTTTCCATTTTTACTCGTGATAAATAATTAAAATGTCTAAAAAAACAAGAAGTGCAATAGAATGTCCGATTTTTGGTGCACAGACATAGTTTGTTCAGTTTTACCTACTCTTTCGGATGTAATAAAGTATTTTGTATGAGTTCGACATAACCTGGAACAAGATCGGGTTAACCGCAATCTTCTTATGTCCGAGGCTTCCGAAACTGTTGTTCAAAAAATAGAAGAGATATGGAAATTTGCGTCAGTACCAACAGCAAGTACTCAAAGAATTGTGGCGCTAAAGAGTACCAGAAGAAACGAAAAGATCTATTAAGCCATAGCAACAAAGAAAAGACGTTCCTTCGTATAAGTCCTAATTTGAAGCTTTTGTAAAGGATAGTCAACGATTATTTGACTTTGCCTCATGCAAAGGTGTTGAATTTGAAATGTGTTCGTGTTTAAAACCAAATTAGGTAAGAGTATGAATTAATTTTTTTTAGTGTATCTCTTTCTGTCTCAAATGGCACAGCACTTTCTGTATTTGTGTTTCTTTAAATGTAAATATTTGTAGGTTGTTCTGAAAGAACAATTTACATTAATGTTTTTTCATTAAAACAATGCCTTCATGCATTTATGGCACATGTTTTCAAAACTATTGAGCTTTGCAATTATTTGTCAGATGATTTAAAAAAATATCGTTCGCAAAATGATTAATAGAAACGGTTTTTTTGGACACCCAGAAAATATAATCTTGTCTATGTTGTGAGATGAGCGCAGGTATATAAAGGCAGCTAGCCTATTGCAGAATTTTAAAGGCCAGGGCTAAAACCGATCTTAATCAATTAAAACTTCGAAATTAAAGAATTATCGACAAAAAATTTAGTTGGCTTATTAAAAGGGCTTACGAAAGAGCCCAAAGAAAGTAGTAATTTGCAAAACAAATTAGTTGATGCTTCTTCAGAACTTGTTAGTAGTAAACCAGCTTCAAATAAAATTATTTCTACAGCAATTAAGCAAGTAAATGCTACAGCTTCTTTATTAAAGAAAACTAGGGGAAAGTTCCAAAACACAACATTTAGAAATATCTCAGGCCATTAAACTAGAACCCAGTAACAAAAAATAACGAAAACATTTCTAAACATTTCTTCCAAATGTCGTTCTTTTCTACAAAAAAAAAGAAAAACTATTAGCAGTAATAGATTGAATCAGTAATATTATAATAGTCAGTAATAATCAGTAATATTATTAATAATAGATCGACAGAAATTCTGGATGAAGAAAACATTCCTTTAATAAATTTTGTACCGGATGTAGGAGAAAAAATCATTTGGAGGCGTAATTTTGACCCCGCTACTGTTCCACATTTTGCAGAGGAATATGGACCTATTTCTGAGTGTGAAACACCTTTAGAAATATTTACACAACTATTTACAGATTTGTTTGAACACTTAATATTTCTAACAAAGCTCTATGCCACGCAAACCAATAAAACATACTTACCGACCACTAAAGGAAAAATAAGACTTTTATTGGCATAACTATTATGATGGGATTGAAGTTACTTCCCAGTTACAAAGAAAGTTACTGGCCTTCTTTGTCTGAGATTAGAGATAACTATATAAGTTCAGTTAAGGGTCGCTCGAGTATCAAGCAGTATATGCCCAATAAACCAGTAAAAAGTTATAAGAGCAGATAGTATTACGGGATTTGTTCACTAATTCCAAATTTACACGGGGAAAAATGATGATCTCACAGAAAACTGTCTGGGGGAGGTGTGGTGGTGGATTTGACCAGAGACTTTGTAAATAAAAACCACAAAATATATTTTGACAACTTTTTAATTCTATACCTCTATTGATCCATCTTCAAGAAGAACACATTTATGCATGTGGCACCATGCACCAGAACAGAAAACATTCCAAAACTAACAGCAGACAAGGATATGCACACTTGAAATAAAAGTGATTTACAATCAAGGCAAACCGTTTTACCAAAAATGAGGCCCGATGAAATTTCACTCGTAGCAAAAAAAGATCCTTTAATATGGGCATATGGCGCTAGATACATAAAAATTCACCGTGGGAAACATTTTGTAAATGTAACATCCCTGGAAATGAGGGAGCTTGCGAGGCTCTTAATTGAATTAAAAAAAAGAGAACCATCAATAAAATCATTGTTTGACGCTTTAAAACCGACCATGTTTGACATATTGTTGGAAGCTACGAAAACTGTACCAAACCATAATGGAGAGAAGGAGATTTTTCTATCGCCTACATATGCTCTTAATATAGGAACTAATTTAAAACAGTGTGCCGAATTAGCTATAGTTGTTGCTCTTAAAAGAAAACATATAGCTGAAACAGTACAATCTGCTAACGCTCAAGCTGATTTAAAAACTATAATTAAAGTAATAGGGTCACAGTGGCACTTTGAAGTGTCCAGTCAGGCCGCAAATGATTTAAAGATTAACAAGTGGAATAAAGTTACTTTGGTGCCACTGGCTAGCTATTTACGGTTGTTGAAAGAGTTTGTAGTAACAAAAGCTAATGCAGCTGCAGAAGCTTTGACACAGGATTATAACGATAAGGCAAACTACATAATTTTAATGGAATCAGTGTTTTGCAGATTAATATTGCGCAACAGAAGGCGACTGTCTCTTAATATATACAATAAAATCCTCGACAGCGAAATGCCCAATTACGAAGAATTCTCAGAAGTAATAACACCGTCAGAAAAAAAATTATTAAAAAAGTTTAAGTGAATAGTAATCAGACGTACAAGGGAACGGGCAGTGCCAGTACTTTTTGATAATCATTTTGTTTTTAGGCATTTACTTAACTAAGAAAACGGGGAAAGCCAGAAAACACAAATTAAAAATCCTGGGTTTATGTAAATCAAATAGAAGCTGCACAAGTTCAATAATAGTAAAAAAAAAAGAAAATAATAGGAAATGTACTGTTACTTACTATAAAACACTTATTATAAGCATAAAACCGAACTGCAGCACTTAAACAGGATAGAATTAATATTACACATAAACTTTCGAGCGGTGTAACTGTAACGAGGTTTGTAGAATAAGAAAATGTTCAAGACGTGATGATAACTGACGGAACAAGAAATGTGTAGGTATATAGTGTATCTGAGATCTATTTTTTAGGGTTTTATATAATAATCAAAGAGACATTAACAGTACAAATCTATCAAGGAAGGACCTGCTAACACGCAAAGATATTAACAATGTCATACATTCTTTTAAAATAGATATTATTAACGGAGTAAGTTACTGAGAGCCTAAAGAAATCTGCTCCAAATTTTTCTTTCCTTGATATATATAAGGTATTAAAAGTGTATACACATATTTTTTAACATCAGCTTATGTTTTCAATAAAATTCAAAATCCCCTTACTTTTAAGCTGTGTAACACTTTAACTAAATACTCAATTTTTTATTTATCTGTATTTATTTTAGGTTCAACATGAAAATGATTCTATTAGTATAGATATGTGGGTGGAGGATTATAAAAGAAGTGGCTTTGTGTATTATAAGGGGCAAGGAGAAGATTATGATATTTTAGATAATAACGATTTTTGGTTGATTTTTTAAATCAGTCGCTAGAACATTTCCTAGAAACTTAAGGGAATAAAATAATCTGTGTAGATAGAACACATGGGCTTAATAGTTATGACTTTGAGTTAACAACAGTTTTAGTAGTCGACGAGTATGGCGCAGAGTTGCCAAGTGCATGTATGATTAGTAATAGAAAAGATGCTGTCATAAATGAAATATTTTTCAAAAAAAGTAAAGAGAGGGTTGGTATATTAAATCCGATTTCATTTATGATGGATATCACCCATAGCTTCTATAATGCTTGGAAAATGGTAATGGGTACTGTAAAAAAATCAATTGTTTTGTTCCTGGCATGTGGATCATGCCTGGCGGAGTAATAAAAATAAAATAAAATTACAAATCTTGAAAAAACAAATAATGTTTATAAAACATTAAAGCATTTAGGGTATGTTTTAGATGAAAATAAATTTAAAACAGAACTTAATTTAACAATTAAATTGTTATTTTCAGAACAAGATACAAAAGGTTTTGGGGTGTATTTTTTAAAATATTATAGTAGTAACTGTAAACAATGGGCTTACTGTTTTCGTAAAGATTGTCATATGCGTAAACAAGTCAAGTTAATAATTGAAAACGAGGAAAATAAAGATTTTGTTGTCAATCAAGAAATATCTATTCATTTAAATACTGTAGGTTCTCTTGCTACTAGTAACTCCCAAAAACTAGCCAAAACTAAAAAGATTGCTGAATTGAGAGAAATTTTGAAGAATGTCAATGAATGTCTTTCGATTGCGGATGAAGATAAACTGCACTATCCGGAAAAAAGTCTAAAGGTGCTGTATAATTATATGTGTACAGACACTGCAAAAAGATCGACAGCTACATTACAAGAAGTGCAAAATAACCCAAAACGAGAGTTTAAAATCACTCGTAGTGGCCGCCTGAGCTACTACCTTGGGCGCGGCTCGTGACATCAGGCCGCCATCTTAACGAACCTACGTCACATACTCTTGGGGTGCCCTTCTGCAGCTCCTGGGGCACCTACACCTGCGGGATGCATCTTAAGTCTTCTTCTTCACCTCCTGAAGCCAATGACCAGCGGCTCCGTGGTCTAGCTCGATGGCAACAGGCCATCCAGCTCGCTGTGACGCCAATTCCGCTGAGGATATCTCCTTACTTATCTACTAGAAAGAACACTTTGATCGCCAAGTTAAGATCTCTTGTTCCACCAAACCGTATGTTATTTTGGGAGGAGTTGCCAGTGGGCTCAACGGATGATTTACTTGATATTGATGAAGACTGAGCTATGTTATGTTTTGTAATACATTTTTTCAATGAAATTATAAAAAAGAAAGATATGTTCTTTTATTTAGGACACATCGATAAGTTTGGCATCTTTAAAAATATGTCTCTTACCACAACATTTTGTCCTAAATGCAGAAAATATCAAATATCTTGCCCAAACTATATTCTCATTATTCTTAATTCTTATTCTATTATTATTCTTCTTAATATATAAATAGGTTTTACTTGTAGAAATATATTATACATATTATAAATTTGAGAGTATAAATTTATAAAATCTCTTATATCTCAAAACATAAATTTTGCAGGTAGGACCTCTTGTCTCAGTAGGGCAGTATATGTGCATATATTTACAGATAAACAGATAACGAACATGATGTGATCATGATCAACATGATCAGGATCTGGAAATAGATATTGATAGTTGTTCTACTCCCCACTGAAATCGCCTTCAATCTCTTCGCAGACTCCATCCAGCTTAAGTTTCAATTCGCCAATAAAAACAAAATATAGACATGCAATAAGGACATTGACGGCTGAAAATACAATATTGTGTGAAAATGTTCAGTTGCTTGAAGAACAATTAACTGATGCTGAAGAAAATATTTATTTAGAGAAGTATAAAGCCTTAACATATAAATTTTGTGATACTGAGGCTGCCAATTTTATAAACGTCCAGTAGTGGGATCACGCTATATATGTAGTGCGACGCTCTTAAATCGGTTTCTGGTTTATTTCTCGGGTTTCTGCCTTCGGGCGCCACCAAACATGGGTTTAGTGTGGTGAATGGTCCACGCGGACTCTACTCGCTTATGAGTAGAGGCTGGGTAACTACAGTGAAGAAGGCGCATGAATGCGCTGTCCAGAGGGTCAATGTTTCTTAAGCTAGGTAATAAAAGTCACACATATTCAATTCCGAAAATATTTACTTTCAATAAATCGGTCGGTAAATAAAGCAGTTAACACCAAAAATGTTGTTAGCAATCTATATATATTTAGTCATAGAAGCAGCAATAATAAACAGCGGAAATATATTAGCAACAAATGGTATCAAGTAGCAGTAACTAGACAAGCAACAAATAGTAAATATACAAGTAAATAAACAAAGTCGGTAGCAATTGTTATTAAACAGGTAATAATAAACGGTCAGTAACTAGGCAAGCAATTAAATACAATAATCGGTGCGGAAAATAAGCTATACGGTGAATAAGCAACAAGCAGTAAATATACAAGTAAATAAACAAAGTCGGTAGCAATTGTTATTAAACAGGTAATAATAAACGGTCGGTAACTAGGCAAGCAATTAAATACAATAATCGGTGCGGAAAATAAGCTATACGGTGAATAAGCAACAAGCAACAACAACCAAAAGAAGCTCAAGCAAAACGTTCTATTATTTAGTAACAGGAAAACCTCAGTAAATATTTATAATCCGGACTGACACTACGGCGGTGGCTAGCGTCTCCAAGCCTTTTGCACCAAGTCTGAACGAGAAATAAGATGCAGCTTTCCGCAAGATACAAGTCCCCAAGGCAATCGCACTTATAAAGGAAATGTACTAGCATTCAGCCACAGGTTATTTTCATCCAAACAAGTTGCAAATACACACAATGCTACTTCGCCCAAGTCAATCGCTCTTAAAGGCGACCGTAACTATGTGTACCTGGAGCTTGCCTCCAACGGCCGGCGGGTCAGAACGGTGTCGGTAGGTATCGAAGCGGTAAATCGGTAAATAATCTCGGTAAATATTTGAAATCTGAACTAACTCTACGGAGGTGGCTAGCGTCTCCAAGCCTTTTGCACCACGTCTGAACGAGAAATAAGATGCAGCTTTCCGCAAGATACAAGTCCCCAAGGCAATCGCACTTATAAAGGAAATGTACTAGCATTCAGCCACAGGTTATTTTCATCCAAACAAGTTGCAAATACACACAATACTACTTCGCCTAAGTCAATCGCTCTTAAAGGCGACCGTAGCTATGTGTACCTGGAGCTTGCTTCCCACGGCCGGCGAATCAGAACGATGTCGGTCGGATTCGATTGGTTACTTACTCCTCCGGGTGATTGCTGGTGCTGGTGCTGTTGCTTGGTGCTGGCGGAAACTATATCTTAAAGAAGATCGGTCGGTCAAAAGAGAGTTAGCCTTTCTAGGCAGTTACAATGCTTTAAATAGTAAATCGGAGACACCATGTGACAGTAAATCATGTGGGAGAATCATCGCGCATTGGTTGCGCGGATATTTTAATTTTTGATTCAAAGTCGGTCAGTTTAGTGGTACACGGTACTAATATTGTCAATATATTATTGCTGGCCTAGTCACAGCGTTAAATAATATAAACAAATTACAAAATAGCATTTTGATAAGCTCACGGACTTCTACATTTATTTCAAATAGCATTACCAAAAAGAACGGTTTTAAAACTCCCAGAAATAAATAAATTCACATTATAACACATCCTAAATATGTTAAATCTATTTTACAATAGCAAATAATAATAAATAAATAATATCAGCTTATTTAAACAATTTTGGAGAACACAAATTATTCTAAGCTCTGCAAAATAATGTAGAGACCTGAAATTAACTAAAACATTGAAGTAAGGGGCTATAAACTCGGTAAAATAAACAATCTTACAATATTAATAAAAATGTAATTGACGGAATACTTTTAAGTGGCTTTTCTACTTTATATTATTATAACAATTAACTACTTCAATAGATGAATGTTATAAACAATGCGGATAATATAAAAAAACTTGACCCGGCCTGGAGATCAAACTCGGATCTTCCGGGTGAAAAGTCGGTACGCTTTGTACAGCGCTACGGAGCTCACTTCCAATAATATATATTTCGGCGGACACTTATACACATATTAAATTCTATACTCAAAATAATAAATCCAAACTATAAAAAGGTAACTTCGTTACAGTAGAATTCTATTTCGGTGACGTCACACCAATTGGTGTTGTCGACAAGGCATTTGGCATCATGCCGAATAGAATTCTACTATCGCTTTAGTGTTCGTGTAGTTTCAGTTTTCTACTAGTCTTACCAAATATATCGATTTAAATTTGGCAATAATCTGATATTTGACAGAATATGGACATGGTTCTAACCGCCGAAAAATGTAAAATGTAAATGATTTTGCCGCATTAATCTCTTTGACGAATTTAAAACAGAAGAAAATATTTATTAAATATCATTTTGTTAAATTGCCATAAATACTATAGATAAGGTAAGCCCCAAATTTCATATTACGTGATATGATTTCCTGTCATATTAATATCATTATTATAAAGTTATAATGGTCTAGTCTAGTCCTTTTGTGTGTGTTAGTTTAACAATTGTAATTTGTAAACTTATTGTGCACAATAAATAAATATATTCTCACTTATTTTCAGATGTTCCCATATTTTGCAAATATGATTCAACGAGTTGAGGAAAATGAAAGGACGGAAGAAATTATGCAATTTAATCTGGAACGTAGACATACGAAACAATAGTGATCCTTTTACTTTAAGTGATAAACACTTTTAGGTTAACTAAAGAAATGGCACATTATTTAATTCAGCAACTGGTTCCACATATCGTCGGCTGAGATGCAAAACCGTGTAAGTCCGAAAATACCTGAAATTAAGTTTTAATAACATATTTCTAAGAGTTAGTCTCTCCATCTATTAGCAAACGCTGAAACTAAAGAGATACGTAGTTTTTTCGCAATTTTAAACCGTGTAAGTCTTGGTGGTTACAAAAACGTGTATCTCTATGCATTTCAATGAAAAGTGATTGAGGTTATAGTGCAATACAGTGTAGCTCCACAAAATGTAAGTATTTATTATTTTTAATGAATATCATATTGATATCAAGTATTCTACAGGTTCTTTTAATATGTAGGTATGCTTCATAATTTCAATAAATAAAGCGTTTTATTATTTTTATTTTTACACAAATTGGTTTAAACCATCAAATTTGAGTTACACGGTTTTGAATAGTCATGACACTCGACGTTGTGTTGTTGCTTGATTGACTTACCTGGTATTTACAGTACTTTTCTTGTAACCGATTTTATTTTTTAAGGCTTATATTAAATACTTACCTAAATGTAGTATTATTTTAGTAGCTAAGAATAGGATTAAATTTTATTTACATTTACACTTTCTAAGTGTTTTGATTTTTAGTTTGTTTTAGGATGCAAAGTCAAACAATATTGTATGTTTATTATATCTTTAACTATCTTTTAGCTATTATTATGATATAAATTGGCAAATAACAAATATTTTTTTTATAGAAACATGGAGAAGCTCACAGACAAACAGTTACAAGATATTTTAAATTCAGAAGAATTTTGGGAAAGTAGTGCCCCTGACAATAATGCTCCTTCTGTTGGACAGAAAATTGATTTATCCCAAATTACTGAAATAATCCCTATATCTGAAATTATTGTGGAAGATATTGTTATACAGAATGCTGAAAATAACGTAAATGGAACTAAACATACGACAGTAAAAAATGATGTGGTAACAGTCGAACCTGAAAATAGTGGAAAAAGTTACTTAAAGCACACTGAGCAAGAAAAAAATACTGAAAATAGCCTAGACATAGAAATGACTCAAAAAAACTACCTGATGTATACCGCTGGTATAGACAGTAATAGAATGGAAATTGAGTTTGATACAAAAGACTATGAGAAAGCAATAGAAAACAAATTGAAGAAGGCTGAAGCTAAGAACAAAAAAAAACAAGACCAGGAAAAAGGTAACTTTGAGCAAAATACAGAAATTGAGAACTTTATAGATAAAGAAATAATTCATGATAACTACATAGAAGAAGAAGATATTCAAAACAACAGAACAGAAATCATTATAGAAGAAATTGAATACGTTGATATTGAGCATGTTGTAAATGAAGCGGAAGGGAAGGGAACAGAAAACGAACAGACGACAATAGAAAGCCAAATCCAGAAAGAACAACTTAATTTTGGGGAAGATACAGAAACGGAGAACAACCTAGACAGAGATATTGATCAAGATGAACCTGCAGAAGAGAATGAAGGCAATGACAGCAATAAAAAAGTAACAGAAAAATCGGTTAGGAGGATTCAAAAGCTAAAAAGAATGCATGGTAATACATATAAAGGGCTGAAGAAAGAAGAGGGTACTAATAAGTGGAAATACATCGTCGATAGGCAACCACGAACTATGAAACATTTCTGCAACTCTAACTTTTGTCAAAGAGCAAAATCAAGGTTTTGTCATACGTTTGATGAAAGATTGAGACTAAAAACATTTGAAAACTTCTGGAAAATGTCGTGGGACATGAAAAAAGTGTATGTGTCATCATTAATAGACATTAAGAAGCCCAAAGAAAGAAAAGGTGAGAATGAAATTAGCAGAAGGGATTATTCCTATGAATATTTTCTGTTCAAGAGCGATACTAGGTGGCAGGTATGCAAAAAGACATTTCTTAATACCTTGGGTATAAAACAATGGATGGCCATTAATTTCGCCACAGCATCTAATGAAGACAGAACCTCAACAGTAAAAGATTCGGTCAAAATGCCAAAAAGATCAAGACAATCTAAAGAAGGTATTTCTGCAAAAGATTTCATGATTAAGTTTTTAAAGGACATTCCGAAACTTGAGTCCCATTATTGTCGGGCTTCAAGTTCCAAACTTTATCTTGAACCAGTGTTTCTATCAAAAATGGATGTTTATAGGCAATATAAATTGGAATGTAATACAGTAAATAAAAAAGCGTTAAGCACTGCCATGTTTTTTGAAGAAATGGTTTCTCAAAAAATAGCGATCTATAGGCCAAAGAAAGATCAGTGCGATACGTGCATTGCACATCTTTTGGGAAATAAACCGGACGATGAATATGTTAGGCATCAAGAAAAGAAGGAAGAAGCTAGAGAAGAAAAGCGGAGAGATAAAGAAAAGTCAGAAAAAGACAAGGACTCATTGGTGTTAACAGTTGATGTACAGGCAGTTTTGTTAGCTCCAAAACTGCATGCTAGTGCAGTGTATTATAAAACAAAATTATGTCTACACAATTACACTATATTTAATTTATCAACACGAGATGTTACTTGTTTTCTTTGGCACGAGGCCAATGGAGGTCTAGAATCCAATGTATTTGCATCGATACTGTGCAATTTCCTAGAGATGGAAATCAATAAGAGACCAACTATAAAGTCTATTACAATTTTCTCAGATAGTTGCGGTTATCAAAATAAAAACAACACTTTGGCAAACGCTCTTCTCTGGTTTAGCAGAAAAAATAATGTAGCAATTTTCCAAAAATTCCTCGAAAAGGGTCATACTCAGATGGAGGTAGATGGAGCCCATTCGATGATAGAAAGAAAACTTAAAGGTAGGCCCATCTACCTCCCTACAGATTATATAAATGTCTGCGTCGAAGCTAGACGAAAACAACCCTTCAAAGTGCACTATTTAAATTATAATTTTTTTCGAAATTTTGATGGATTAAAATATTATTCCTCAATTCGACCTGGCACAAGGCGAGGAGACCCGACAATTTCTGATGTTGTCGCTATTAAGTATGAAACCGATATTATGTATAAACTTAGGTTTGCAGACGAGTGGAAGGCATTGCCAAAAAAAATTACAGTTATGTCTAATCAAACAGTGTTACCCGCCCTTTACAAAAAGTGCCTTAAAATAAAAAAGGAAAAGTATCAGGACTTACAAGAGCTGAAAAAAGTGATTCCAGAGCACGCGTGGAACTTTTACGACAGTTTAGAAACATGAGGTGTTATTTTTTTATTTTTAGATTAGTTAAATTGTTTTATTTTTAGATGTAAATCTTTTATTCCTATAGTTTGTGTTAAGAAATAAAAATAAACACTTTCCTTTTATTAAAAATGACTTTTTATTTGAGTTAATTAAAAACATGTAACTCTGAATACATTGGGTGAAAACTGTGTAAGTCTGTTATTTTTTTCTGAAAATTGGATTTTCCCAAAAACACTTTATATTTTTTGCTAAGATTAGTCCGTTTGGAAATTAACATAACAATGCAAAACAAAGCCCTTCCATTTCGCAAAAAAACTGTTTTTTTCATCTCCTGTAAAATCTGGCAAAACGTAGTTACACGGTTTTGCATCTCAGCCGACGATATGTCGAATTCAATGCATCCCAATACTGTTGAACTAGAAATAAGAATATATGGTGCTTTGTATTTCTGCTCTAATCGGTCTTACCAAGGAGTCATTGGAAGCAGCTATGTTCTTTCGATTGCACAAAATACTGTTAACAATTGTATCAGCGAAGTGAGCAATTTAATTGTTAATGAAATGAGTGATGCTTGGATTGTATTTTCCTATACATAAGAGGCAAAATAAAGAACCAAGGAATTGTTCATGAAGAAAACAAATTTTCCTGGAGTGATTGGTGCAATCGACTGCACTCATATAGCAATTGAGTGCAGTCGATTGCACCAATCACTCCTCACCTCAGGTGGAACTAACCAAAGTACTGCGTATCCGCCACGTTCTGAAAACGTGTGCATACCTAAATAATTAGAATGATCGGGGAAATATTTAGGTACAGTAAGTTTGTACGGGGAAAAGTTATTCTGAACAGGGAGAATACATAAACTGATCAGGGCAAAATGTTTTAAGCGTCAGTTTGTACGGGGGAAATAGTATTACGGTACGGGGATCGAGAACATACATAGACTGATCGGGAAACATTTTTCACCGAGTGAAAAGGTACAGGGTTTTACAAAAAGTGTTATTCTGTACGGGCAGAATAGGGCTTGTCCTCCTCCTCCTCCTCCTCCCCCTGATAAGTTCCCCGATATTCTAATAATAATAATAATAATAATAATAATAATAATAATAATAATAATAATAATAATAATAATAATAATAATAATAATAATAATAATAATAATAATGTATTAATATTGTTGCAGAAAATTTTATAAATTTCATTAAATATAATATTAACATTTTTCAGCATGTCGTACGGCGGCGGCGGCAGATGTTCCCTTCTGAACAAATTCAGAAAGAGGAACGTTAACGATGTGACCACCACCAAAATTTTCATGCTGGGAAAATTCCCTGTTCCACAGGCAAAACGATTAAGGAGGGAATTCATTAAATCCGGATTCACTATAGAAAACAAACATACGGACAGTAAAATGAATACAAAGCAAAATGTTTTATTGTTTAATTTATATAACTGGTTTTTAGGAAGCGTGGATTTGGTGATCGTCGGAAGCAATGCCGGGGGAGGACAAACATGTGATGGACATGTTTGTCCAATTCGGAGGATTCGAAAAACATAAATTTCCCTCTTCCGTCTTCTCCCGAAGACTTCGAGGTCATCATGGAAGTGAGGGAGTTGGCGAAAACCGTTATGTCCAATGCTAAAAAAATCCGATCTGCTGCAATCGAAATTGGTGATGTTTTGTGGCAAAATGAAAATTTTCAAAGCGTACGCCGACGCGAAAAATTTTGTCCTCGCTCTAGTTAGAGAAGTGGAGGGGCATAATGTTTTAAGTAAGAATATCCGTTGAGTGAAGGAAATGTACAGGTAACCGCATGTAATTTTTTTTGTTGCAGGCAACATAGATTTCTTTGTCGTCGGAAGGAATCCGGGGGAAAAAAGGTTGATGACAGCCAAACTATCACCACTATGTAAATAGAAAAGGTTTTCATTTTAAGAATGTTCAAACTGTATGTAAGTAACTCATATTTTAAAGTTGCTTTCTAAAAATAATTATTTGCAGATTTGTGATTATAACTTAAAGATAATAAATATAAATCCCCAGTTTCCTGGTTCGACACATGACTCTTATATTTGGAGAATGTCGCAGATTAAACAGGAAATGGAACAATGTTTTCGAGATGGACTAAACATCCAGGAGCCAGGCCATATTTACAGTGGCAGTAAATGAATGTAGATACAGGGTGTTATATTTTCTGATGTAATTAAAGCAACACTTTTTTTATGGGAATGCCTATATTTTTTTCAACTATTAGAGAGACCATCAAGAGAGCTTTCAAAAAATATATAATATATGTAGTTGGTTTTGCTTCTTTTCATTATTAGCCTAAATTAGGTATTATTCGTATTTTTCCCAATATTTATAAGTGTGCTATGATTTACATGAATTTACATAGTAAACGAGTTTGAAACGAGTGAACTGTCGAATAGTGGAATAGCAAACACTTCGTAATGCCTTAGCTGATATAGCCTCCGCGAAGTAAAACATTCACAAGAACACACTGTGGTTAAAAATGAAAGGAAAACATGAGAACGAAGTTGGCCGACAAAAAGTATTCAGCGAAACTGAAGAGCAAAAGTTCGTGCATCAAGCCATAGCTATGTCTATATATAGTTTTCCATAACATCGTTCTAATTAAGGCGTATTGTAAAATCATATGTTGACCATTGTGGTAGAAAGGTAGCCTGTTTCCGCAATAACTTTCCAGGACCAGATTGGGCTAAATCATTTATGAAGCGACATGATCAAATACTTACTCAAAGATTAACGAAAAATATTGTCCACAGCAGTGCTGCCACAGACGAGACTGTAATCAATGAGTTTTTTGATCAGTTAGAAAGGGAAATAGAAGGAGTACCCAGTTGCAACATTTGGAACTATGATGAAACGAATCTGGTTGATGATCCGGGTTCCAAAAAAATTTTGACAAAAAGGGGCACTAAATACCCTGAAACCATTAGAAATGCTTCAAAGGCTTGTACGTTCATAATGTTTTGTGGTAATGCAGAGGGTCAACTTTCCCCATTGTACGTAAATTACAAATCCGAAAAATTATGGTCAACCTGGATCGAGAATGGGCCGACGGGAGCAAGATATAACCGCACAAAATCGGGTTTTTTGTATATAATTTATTTGTTAACGAGTACCTTTATTAGTTTTGTGATATCTCTAGTTACATTTAGAAATATACGTTTGATTTATTTATATAAATAAGAAGAGATTCTATAAATACCTCAACAGAATTAGAATTTTGTTTTCATCGTTTACATCGTTTTCATCGTTATTTTTCAATTTAGTGAAAATCAACATAATATTTTTTATAACTAATTGATGTGCCTATAACAAAGATGATAGAAAAAATATTTTTAATCTTTATTCAGTTTAACATACGTCAAAGACAGAACAAATGACAAGTCAATTACTATGTTATCAAATAATATTTTAGGTCAATAATTAGTACATGGTGTATTTGAGACACAATATTATCAGTAAATTAATGAAAAACACATTAAAATAAAATTAATATAATAATGGTACCCCATGAAATGCACTTTTTTCTTCTACCATTGACAAATTATTAGTACAAATATATTTATATATTTATTTTTCTCCAACGACCGCAGTATAAATTAACAACCAAGACAAAATGTAGTTCGCTTGGAGGAAATAAGAGTTTTGAATCTGTTTCAGTTTAGCTTTTGTTTTCCCAGTTCTAGAGAAATACAAACAAAATAAAACTTTAGCTAGCAAGATTGATGAAAAAGCATCTTAACTAAAATGTACCCTATATACAAGGGAGTTGAGAGCAGTACGCTTGCGGTCAATCCGTGCCGGGTGGATCTTGTCTGGTAGATACCATACAAAAAAAAACATTTGATACGGATCTTTGTATCAGCGAAATCCAAAATTATCCATGAATAGGGAATTACAGATGATGCGAATTTTGCAGTAACAAAGTGGAAAAAATAATGTGTTGGGGACAATAGGTGCCAGAAATTCACAACCAATTTTACTGAGAAATTTGTATCTGAGAATACGCTATACACAAGTTTTAATTATTTTATTTTAAAACTTTCACAATATTTTTATGCATGTACCAATTTGACTGTTACAACAAATCCACACCATAGTATTTATAGTGTGTATATATCAAACGAGAGATCAGATCTGAATATGTTGGTACCACTTATGCTGTTTAAAGTAGTTGGTAGTGTGGCATCCAGATATGTGTTAATTAGACTCGTACATTAATCATTAATATCTTTCTTTATATTAATATATATATTAATATTAATACATTAATTTTTGACCTTAATCGTAGGGCAGACCGGGGTTGGTTGGTACAATCGCGAAATTTCGGAACCTGTTTGGTAAAACCCGCCGTCGCCCATGCCCGTGTGAAGATCTCGACTGCGTGTCAGTTGGGAATAAATATCGTTGATGTGCGGTAAACGCACATCAGCCTAATAAGTAAAAATTTATGAGTTTGGAATATTTGTAATATCAGTTTTATGACTATGTCGTTAACTACAGAATATATATATATATATATACATATATATATATATATATATATATATATATATATATATATATGTATCCTTCTACCAATGCTGCATCCGTTCATGTGCATGGGACCATACATTACTGCGTCTGCAACAATAATGCGTCCGTATATAGGATGCAACATTGTTTTCCTGTAGTAAATTTAGTGTACTACGTTATTATAGGTTTTTTGACATCTCAACAAATTCTTTGACATCTGGGCTAGCTGCTCATATTAAAATATTATTTGGATATGTTATTCAAGGCTATCTATAAATGAAAGTACATTTTGGATTCGGACGCAGTATTATATGTTTAGTTTAACTGGGAGTATACATTTAGTTCAAGCAAAACGAGTTTGGGGGCGCTTCAAATTTTGTACAGAAATATTCATCATGTATACATGTTCAGATTTGGTATATTGGTACATCTTACATTTGACAACATCGCAATACCGAATCTAGCAGATCTTCCGTTAATGATCTTGAAGATACTATGTTCTGAGGTTAATGTTAATAGTGCTCCAGAGGGTATTGTGTTTAGATGCACTTTGAGGCTGTTTTTTTAAATCTGCAGGTAAGTATCTTTAGAATTATTTTAAATAAATATATTTATTTTATGTTTTGATACCATTAAAATGTTCTACATTAGTAATGTGTTTGACAAATAATTCAAAACGTGTGTTGCAGCCAAACATAGAGCTGTTATTTCTTTTTAACACATTACGTTTATGGCCTTCCTGTATTATTCATAGCTAAAGTAGTTTATTTGGTAATACATCGTTTATTGTTATTTATTTTTCAATAAAATACCTATATATTTACAAATACATTCGAAATTATAACCATAATCGGCTAGATCCCGTCGCTTGGTCCCGGCTAGAAGCAGTACTTTGAACGTACTGATGGTTTCCTTCCTGAACTGGAAAACAGTAATTTTGAGTAAATAATTATGTGTATACAAACCTAACGGAGTTTAGATAATATAATAATAATATATAATTTCATAAAAGAAACAAACCACATAGTCAGCTAAAAGGCTCTAAATTTATGTTTAGTTAAATAAGTTTCCACTATCTAGTTAGAAATTATTTTCACAGTCTAGTTCTACATAAAAACATACAAATAACTAAAATTGTTTCGGCCATATAGCTTATACTTAACAAACAAAAAATTGTTTAGAAATTCTATAAAATATGTCTTAAGTACCAATTTTATAATGAAAGGTAAAAGACTATTTACTTCTTTACGTAGTCTGTCAAAATAAGAGTGGCGTAAAGCTTCCTTTCGGTCGTTTTTATTGGGTAGCTCCTATTTTTTCATTCTAAACGTGAATCGCTTTTATTATTTTCTATTGCTTGTAGGACATTCTAATATAAATATGTAATGATGTAATTTTCACAAAAGGAATTAATAGTTTGAACCGTCGATCTTATAGACACTAGATACGGCTTGTTTTGTTCAAGTGGGGGCTCCTGACTATCATTTGAAGAAATATCGATATAAAATTCGATATAGTGGCGGGCACAAAGAAGAGCATATTGTAAAATTATTTTCGTTTTTTAGCGATGGCCATATACCGGTTGGTGGACGGGTGGGTGGTGATGTAAACTTTGTGAAATATTTTTTTAAGTAGTTAATGCTTCATTTTCTTTCCACAGTCACATCACAATCTGTTACAATCTGTATACAATCTGTAGATGATTCACTGTTTAAGGGTGTTTTGGCCAGTAGTAGTATTTTTCGTGTACCTACAGGTTTTAACATGCAAAAATATTCTTTACTTTGACTTTGAGGGCCTGTAGACACCTTATACATATAAGTATTGAAATTGTGAGAAAATTATCTACTAAGACTAAAAGGTCTTGTCTAAATTCCTAGAACAGCTATAAAATGTAGGAAATACAGAAAAATCTACTACTTTTTTCTGAAATAGAATAACTAATAAAAATTTGCCCTTTATTTATCCACCGCTCTAAGTCTATACAGGGTGGCCCACCTATCTCCGCTCGGACCGTAGCTACTAGACCAATAGAGATTAAGGCAAAACATTTTCAGGACTAGTTTTGTCTATAATGAACCACACTTTAAAATTGTTTTTGGATCTACAGGGTGTACCATATATGCGAGGTCACGATTCCGGGCATTTTTTTAAATGGACCACCCTCTATATTGATTCATTTTTGGATTCTACAGAAAATTCTAAACACATTTCATGTAGGATGTCCTATACCTATCTTCAACTGTTTTTGAAATATTGACAGGTGAATATTGACATTTTTGCAACTTTGACATCCTGTAAAATATAAATGGCTTGAAATCAAGCAAAACGGTTTGCACATTCCTATCTTAACTTTCCATAAGCTATCGTTTGTACTAATTTCAGAATTATCCAAAAATTTAAAATTTTCTGAAAATTTTTAAAATTTTTAATTCCTGAATAAATTTGAAATTAGTACCAAACGATAGCTTATGAAAAGTTAAGATAGGAATGTGCAAACCGTTTTGCTTTATCTCAAACCGTATAGATTTTACAGGGTGTAAAAGTTGCAAAATGCCAATATTCACCTGTCAATATTTCAAAAACAGTTGAAGATAGGTATAGGACATCCATGAAATGTGTTTAGAATTTTCTGTAGAATCCAAAAATGAAAATATATGAGGGTGGTCCATTTAAAAAAATATCCGAATTCGTGACCTCGGATATATGGTACACCCTGTAGATCCAAAAACAATTTTAAAGTGTAGCTCATTATAGACAAAACTAGTCCTGAAAATGTTTTGCCTTAATCTCTATTGGTCTAGTAGCTACGGTCCGAACGGAGATAGGTGGGCCACCCTGTATATGAATTTAACTTCAAATGTTTTTGCAGAGATGTACCCTAGAAGAACAGAGAAGATTATGTCATTAGTTCCGGTTCATGTAAGTAATTATTTGAAGTAGGTACCTACTATTATTCACTTTTGAATAAATCTAAGAATTATTTTAGGGTAAATCAGGAAGCAGCAATTTAAGAAAGTTTCAGAATAGTATGTGTAATGCACCTTTATCTCCAGTAAGGAAAATCCATATTATAAGTGATATAATTATCAATAGAGACGAGGCGACAGTAAATAAGGTAATTTACTTTACATAATTACTATTATAAATACTTACTTTTGAAAATATTACCTAACTACTTAAAAAGATGGCAATTTAGGGAGTAGTCTATAGCCAGTCAAGTGTACAGAAAATAGTATTTTTGTATTAGTAGTATGAAATATGCTGTGTCACTTTTCTTCAATCAGTTATTTTTTCAGTATACCATGACTGCATTTGGAAAATACTCCACGCGTACTGTTGTGCAAAATATTTACCTCACGTCATGTGCTACTTAAAACTCATTTGAAGATATTTTAGTTTTTTTATTTATGTTGCAAAATACAATATTATTCCTATAAACAACGTGACATTGTGTTACATTGCTTTACGAGTATAAAATAACAAGTATTTGGAAAAAAAAATATTGTGTTTAACTGGCGCAAAAACTCTTGTCCATACTCGGTAGGTACTCCCCTACGTGCCATCGGCTACGTTTTTACTTATTCGAAAACCAACGTTTTTTGTTACTACTTCAACAAATATGTATGTTTTATTAAAAATTTGAAAATCGAACCAATGTTCGATTCACCTAATTTATACAAAAAATAACGGGTCTTCTAGTTTAGTCTTCGAAACATACTTTTCAAACTTCTTCATGTTTCTTCTCTTTTCTCCATATTGTTGTCGTCATATAAGCAGTCTCATTGAATCCATTCCAGACCCACGGCCTTTGGGTTTCTAGATAAATGTAACGAATTTGTTTTTAATTAATCGTCAAGTAAAATATCAAAATAACTTCTCTGCTGGCTTGATGTTTCAAATCTTCTATTAAGGATAAGTAGTTATCCTGTAATTTTTGCAATAGACAAAACAATACTGGTTTTTTATTAAATAGATAGTTTAGATAGTTTATTTCCCTTTTTTGACAATAACAAAATTGTATAGGAATAAGTAAATTCACTGTATCTGGGTATTTGGTGGGGTGTATTTATGTGTATTATTTGGCGCATGTTTTTGTGTAAACGCATGAGTTTACATGCATGTCTTTGCTATCTATACAGTATGTATCAGCCAAGTGGAATAAATTCGATAATAAATAATTGAGGGCGTGTTCGAAAAAACGTTCGAATACGACTATTAGTATTTTTAGTTGCACATTTTTTTCCACAAAAACTTTTTATAGAGGGTGTGTCATGTAACAGTGGCCAATAAGTACCAACTTTCTTATTTTAATGCAACACTCAGTATATTATTCAATTTTTGGATTAAACGCCGTACAATCTAGACGCTTTGATATCAAGCAAAACGGTTTGCACATTCCTATCTTAACTTTTTATAAGCTTTAGCTGGACACGCATTTCAAGATTTAACCAAGAGATAAAATTTGATAAAAAAATTTGTGAAAAAGCTTATGAAAAGTTAATATGGGAATGTGCATACCGTTTTGCTTGATCTCAAACCGTTTAGATTTTACAGGGTGACAAAGTTGCAAAATGTCAATATTCACTAGTCAATATTTCAAAAACGGTTGAAGATAGGTATAGGACATCCTACATGAAATATGTATGAAGTTTCTGAAGAATCCAAAAATTGATTAAAATATAGGGTGTTGCATTTAAAATAAGAAAGTTGGTTTTGGCCACAGTTGGATGACTCATGCCGTATAAAAAGTCTTTGTGGGAAAAAATGAACAACTAAAAATACCAATCGACGTATCCGAGCGTTTTTTCGAACACGCCCCCATTTATTTATTATAGAATTTATTCCATTTGGCTGATACGCACTGTATAAGTGATAGTAACAACAATAAAGACATACATATATTATTTCATCCTGTTCCTATGTTTATAGTTTATTTAAAAATATATAATGTGCAGTAAACTATACTTATTTTTAGTGTGAATCAAATACATCAAGCTCACCTCCAAGCGGTGATTTCCCAGACATAGAGGTATTTTTTCAAGGAAAATTTGATTTGTACCTTTTCACATATTTTTTACATATTTCAGATTTCTTCAGCCTCTGATGTTGCAGAAAACCATGACAGGAATGATAGCCCTTTATTCAAGAATAAGGTAATTTATTGATTAGTCATAACTTCAAATCAAAGAAATATAATAGAAATTTTTACAGGAATTCTCTCCGTTCGATGACTCTGATGCAGATCCTTCTTACAGCCCTTCCTTAGAGGTAAGTATTTATTTTTATCTTATAAGACTACTCTTCACTTTTTATACCCTGTCAAGATTAGTAACACTTATTGGTATTACTTTTTCAGAGGAAGAAGAAAAAACGTCGTTTTCGTTCCCTGCTTTCGGATTCTTCTAGTTCATCCAAACGTACATCTTCAGATGATTCTCACAATATTTCATCCAATACTTCTTATAATAGGCCATCTATCTCGTTTAGAAACCATGACTATGTAAAAAACAACCGTAATCTTCAATTACCTTCGACTTCAACACTTGACGAAAGTAAATCATTACTAAACATAAACAGAAATATAGAGGATAATGGTTTGCCTCATGAAACGTATATAAATGGAAATGTTTCCAAGGACATTACTACACCGTTCGAAAATAATTCAAAACTGTTAATACCAGACAATTTACCAGAACCAGTGGAATCCCTTAGAACGGATAAAGAATCAACAAAAAAAAGAAAACCGGACTGTTGTTATTTCTGTGAGCTGGATGTGCTTAATTTTGCCAGACATATTCAGAGGAAGCATGCTGAAAAAGTGGAAGTTGCAGAAATTATGTCTCTCCAGCCACAATCCAAAGAAAGAAAACATTTGATTAGCAAATTAAGAAAAAAGGGCAACTATATAAGAAATATGCAAAGCTATTTCAAACCAGTTAGATCTCCCCTTCTTAAAAATCGTAACGTTTTACCATGTTCCTCTTGCCTGGGATTTTATTCATCAAAGTTATTATATAGACATAGAAAGAAGTGTAGTGGGAACAATACTAGAATCAGTGCACAAGCTGATGGTCAAAATATTTTAATTGATGATATCAACAAACGTGTTGATCCTCAGTTAAAGGAGCAAGTATTTCCTAGGATGAGACCAGATAAAATTAGCTTAGAAGCAAAATCCGATGTTCTTATATGTGCTTTCGGTGCACGGTATTTAAAGACTCACCGAGAGAAACACTTTATACAGGTTACCTCTAGGAAAATGAGAGAACTTTCCAGACTATTATTGGTTTTAAAAGAAAAGCAATCAGATATTGGTAATCTCTTTCAGGCACTTCAACCAAAATATTTTGAATTAATTGTTGAAGCAACTAAGACGGTTGCACAATATGATGAGTCTAACGATGTATATAATGCTCCTACCTATGCTATGAACATCGCAACATCCCTAAAGCAATGTTGTGAAATAGCACTCACGCTTTATTTAACAAAGAAAGTGCCTTCAGTTGCAACTGCTGAAACGGAAGTGAATATTAAAAACATGATTCAACTACTCAATACAAATTGGAGATTTGTAATATCAAGTCAGGCAGGAAATGATCTTAACACAAAGAAATGGAATAAAATTACAATAGTTCCTCTGGCCGATGATTTAAGAAAATTAAAGCAACATTTAATAGAGAAAGCCAAAACTGCTGCTGATATAATAAAAATAAATCCACTTGATAAAGTAGCATTCACAACACTACTGGAAACTATTTATTGCAGAGTAATTCTTCTTAATAGAAAAAGACCTGGCGAATTACAAAGAATTGCAGTTCATACCTATTTGAATTGCGGACGTGAAAAAAACAATAAATACGAGGAATTCGATCCTATTATTTCTCCTACAGAAAAACTTTTACTCCAGAGTTTTAAAAGAGTAGTTATTAGAGGAAAAAGAGGGAGGGGAGTAGCTGTGTTATTTAGCGCCGATGTGCAGGAGCATATAAATATTCTTCTGTCTGTGAGATCTAAGCTTGTTAGTAATAGCAACCCTTATCTGTTTGGAAAGCCCGGTCTTCTGACACCGATTACTGGCTATAAAGTCCTAGATAAATATGCCCGTTCAAGTGGTGCTAGAAATTCATCATCTATAACATGTACCAAGTTGCGAAAACATTTAGCGACCTTATCACAGTTGTTTTCACTTAAAGAAACAGAAATTGATCAGCTGGCAACATTCATGGGACACACCATCGGTGTACATAAAAATTCCTATAGACTTCCCGATGATGTTCACCAGACAGCAAAAATTTCCAAATTGCTTTTATTGCTTGAAGGAGGGGACCTTAGCAAATATAAAGGTAAGACATTGGATGAAATTGATGTCGATCTGGATGAAGATCTACTGGAAAATATTAGAAATGATGAGACCGATAGTGAAGGGGAACAAACACAAAATAGTTTAGAATATGAAATAAATTTTAATAATCAGAATGAAGGAGAACAAGGAGAATCTAGTACTCATAAAAGTGAGAGCACCAACGATATATCATTAAAAAGAAGAAAGAAAAGAATTCTGGTGCAGTGGACAGATGAACAGAAAAAAGTAGTAAATGAATATTTTGCAACGCACATCAAAGACAAAAGACCTCCTAAAAGGAATGAATGTGATAACCTGAAAAATCAGCACCCCCATTTATTGCAAAATAAAGATTGGACAAAAATAAAGGTCTTTATACAAAATATATACTCAAAGAAACAAAAAAAGTAATTCTAATACCGAATAAAGGAATACATATTAGTTAGTTACTAGTTTCACCAGCTATGTTCTCTCTATGTTTATATACTTACTTATAAGGTGATTCAAAATAATATACATATTTTAAGAGTTGTGAGTTAAGAGAGAAATGTTTAAAAATGGTAAAAAAACTCGACCATTATCTAATAGGTAATCCATTTTAAAATCAGTATGAAATTAAAGTGATATGCAACTATAATTGCCTCATAGTTTCAAATAATTCTAAGAAAATATATTAAATATAATAATTTAACAGTCTTTTAGGTATATTCAGGTTCAGATTTTTAATTCATATCTCATTTATAGAAATCAGAGTTTCAGAAAAATCGTAAAGTGTAGCATGAGATTCCCTATTATAACTGTAATTAAGATCTTTTAATTAGAACAACTGTCATTTATTTAACCATTTTTACGGGCAGTCTCGAAATATATTGGATGCGGGTTTATAACACGAAATCTAAAGTGCCACTTATATTTTATATATTTGTATTTTATTGTGAATTACCTATTGTTTTGTCAACATTATATATAACCATACTAGCTATAGAAAAGTATATTTTAATTTATTTAAAAAAACTTACAAAATGTGATTGGATTATTTGGTACATATTACAATAATATACTTTACTATATTACTTTTATCTTTCCGATCCCATGTTTAGAGCTTTACTCTGTTTTATTTTATCGTTCTTTGTTAACGAATAATAGTTGAATTTCATGAGCAAATAAAAATTATTAGAAAAACGAATAGTTGTTTTATAGTATTATAATATATACTTTTATATAATATGACATTTTATATTTCAAATTATGTCTAAACAAACAAGTTATAGTAAAATTTAAAAGAAATCTTAATTTGTATTAGACATAATTTGAAATATGGTTTGTAATATTATAGAATTTTATATCAAACAAAAAACCACAGATGAAATTAGGTAATTTGTCATATATTTATTTTTATTTCCCCAACAGTGGTCTGTTGGGGACCAACTTTAAAAGTTTCGTTTGTTACTGAACTTTAGATTTTTATTTTGAATACTTGTGGTTTCCTGTTTTTATTTTCTATTATTTTACAGATAGCGTAATCCCTTAAGAAAATAAAATGAATAGTTGTTTTAGTTTTTCCATTACACCAAAATATAACAGTTTAGCCTTTACAAAAAATTAACTACTTCCTTAAACACATGGTTGGCCACATCTAATATTTACTAAAGTTGATTGTAGCCATATAGAAAATTTTCAGTAAACATCAGATTATATCTTATGTATTAAAACAAGACAGTTATAAATGTGGCACCAGCGTCGAAAGCAATATTGTACTAAATCTGTCATAAAATATACATTTAGGACGTTGCATTGTATTAAATATATAAAGCAGTATTCACCGGTCGCCGTAATATTCTATTATTAAAAGGACGCAAGAAAGTCCAGTATACCAAATACTTTATTTATTAAGTTATCAAAATTTTAGAACTAGCTATAACCTCAATTTTTTTCGTAGATATTATATACTTCCATTAGATTTCACCTAACCAGTTTATTTCTCAGAGATGCAGTAAGATTGGTTTTTGAAAGGAAGCAGCATTGTTAGCGGGATGTATATATATATATACATATATATATATATATATATATATATACAGGGTGATTGATCGAAACCGTCCATTAACAGTATTGGGAATTCTGTTCATAATATTTTTCTGAAAATTTCAGCATCTAGGTAATGAATCATGCTCTTTTCAATGAAAATATTTTCAAGATGGCGGCACTTCCGGAAGTACCGGATATTGATATCAACTTTCTTATTTCAAATGGAATGGTATAGTTTTTTTTGCATTTTTGAATTCCGGATGTAATTTTAGGGGGACTTTGTGTAGCATTCCCTATACCTAAGTGCAGCCGTTTCTGAGTTTTTTCGACTTTTTTGAAAAATTTTCGATTTACATCGTGATGCTGAAAATTATGTACCGCCGCCATTTTTAAAGCAAAAACGCTCAAATTTGGGTTATGGATAGAAAAGACCCTTACATTTATACCGTAGTTTTTAGAATTGGTGTATTATCTACAGGGTGTCCAAAATTTGATTTCCTTTTAGTGCAACTTCAAACCACTAAAACTCGATTTTTTCAAATGCAATGCCCTATTTTTTTTTTCATATCCAGAAGCAGAATTAAATTCTGCATCGAGCTGCATTAGCATTCCCTATACCTATCTGCAATATTTTTCGAGTTATTTAGGTTTTTGATAGAGCCTAGAGGAAATTATTCCATTTTCTTAATAGCTAGCCATGGAAATGACAAAAAACGTTCTTATTAGTAACTGTCAAACACTCAAATCGTGTATTGCTGTTCTCTTTATCGAAATGGAATATCAAGGGTATTCAAACACGGATATTTTGAATTTATTTTATATTCATGGAGAATGTCACAAAATTATTCAGAGAACCTGCCGTGTATTCAATGAGAGATATCCCCATTTGACTGCAGTAACTACACATATATTTAAATAAACAGAACATAATAGTCTTTAGCATATCAAAGAACGAAATATGCTAAATGTCGAACTAAATCTATTACAAAACTATTACAATACTAGTTAAATTAAAGTAGTCTAAAGCATGTTCAAACAAAATATAGAATCTACAACTTTATAAATGCTCTATGTGGTCCCCATTTTTCTGTAGACAGCGATGAATTCTTGAAGAAAATTCTTTTGTGCAAGCCTTATAAATATGATCAGGATTTAATTGGCGAAATGCTATTCTGATGCGTTCTTCTAATTCCTCCCTTGTCTGCACTGTAGTATTGTACACTTCGTTTTTAATGTAGCCCCACAGAAAAAAGTCGAGTGGTGTTAGGTCGGGAGATCTTGGAGGCCATCGCCAGGGTCCATTGCGGCCAATCCAGCGGTCATCGAAAATCTGTGTAAGCTCTCGTTCCACTTCGCGAGTAGAATGGGCAGGCGCTCCATCCAATTGGTACCAAGACTCTCTTAAAATCCCGACAGGCAAATTCTCTAAAAATTCCGATACTACTCCTCTTAAAATTTCAAGGTACCTTTCGCCAGTTAAATTATAATCATAGATTATAAAGGAATATCGATTGTTCATAAGTAGACAAAAAACGTTAACACTGAATTTGTTTTGAAAATGAACCTCTCGCTTTAAATGGGGGTTGTTTGTGGACCAGTGATGTAAATTGCGCCGGTTGATTATCCCCTCTCTGCTAAATTTTGCCTCGTCTGTCCAAATGATTTTTCGCAGAAACAGTGGATCTTCCTGAGTTTTAATTAGAATCTGTTCGCAAAATTCCAATCTTCTAATATCGTCGCCTGGATGGAGTTGTTGAACTGTAGTGAACGAATAGTCGTGCATTTTATGCTTTTTTAGAATAGCTTGAACTGCATAGAATGTTAAACCCAAGTCTCGAGCTGCCGATCGAATTGACTCCCGTGGATGGACATTAAAATATGTTAGAACGTTAATTTCACTATTTTCTTCATTTACAATAGGTTTAGGTCGAATGCCAGCTGATTTCACTTTCCCATATTTTAAAAAATTAGATTCTATCCGTTTAAATTTCTGTCTGGTCATTGCAGTCAAATGGGGATATCTCTCATTGAATACACGGCAGGTTCTCTGAATAATTTTGTGACATTCTCCATGAATATAAAATAAATTCAAAATATCCGTGTTTGAATACCCTTGATATTCCATTTCGATAAAGAGAACAGCAATACACGATTTGAGTGTTTGACAGTTACTAATAAGAACGTTTTTTGTCATTTCCATGGCTAGCTATTAAGAAAATGGAATAATTTCCTCTAGGCTCTATCAAAAACCTAAATAACTCGAAAAATATTGCAGATAGGTATAGGGAATGCTAATGCAGCTCGATGCAGAATTTAATTCTGCTTCTGGATATGAAAAAAAAAATAGGGCATTGCATTTGAAAAAATCGAGTTTTAGTGGTTTGAAGTTGCACTAAAAGGAAATCAAATTTTGGACACCCTGTAGATAATACACCAATTCTAAAAACTACGGTATAAATGTAAGGGTCTTTTCTATCCATAACCCAAATTTGAGCGTTTTTGCTTTAAAAATGGCGGCGGTACATAATTTTCAGCATCACGATGTAAATCGAAAATTTTTCAAAAAAGTCGAAAAAACTCAGAAACGGCTGCACTTAGGTATAGGGAATGCTACACAAAGTCCCCCTAAAATTACATCCGGAATTCAAAAATGCAAAAAAAACTATACCATTCCATTTGAAATAAGAAAGTTGATATCAATATCCGGTACTTCCGGAAGTGCCGCCATCTTGAAAATATTTTCATTGAAAAGAGCATGATTCATTACCTAGATGCTGAAATTTTCAGAAAAATATTATGAACAGAATTCCCAATACTGTTAATGGACGGTTTCGATCAATCACCCTGTATATATATATATAGTATTGTATATATATAGTATTGAACATTTTTCTATGATTTCCAAATATCAAATCTTGTTTAATGCTATCTTATGAGTAGTTTTGGCATTTTTTAACTAAAAAATTACATTAGGGATGGTTGATACACACTGTGCGGGGTTGGTTGATACAGTGTACCAACCAGCCCTACAGGTAGGTTTGTGTTTTTCTTCGTTGTGCTTCTAGCTGGAGTCTTTTCTAGATAACCTTCAGTATGCGAACGTTCAAAAGAAAGTCGAAAAGAGGCGAAACTCCTCCAGATGTTATGCTAAGAGCTGCCAGAGAAGTAAATTTGCAAGGACAATCTTTAAGATCAGCGGAATTCCATTCCATTTAACACTTTACGAAGATACTGCAAAAAGTTAACGCTAGACGAACTTCAATCGGGAACAGTAATGCCGTCAACTAATGTTGACTACTTTAAAAATAGACAGGTAGAAAACATATTATACTTAAGAAACTGATTGGTAATGAAACGAATTATGATTGTAGGTTTTAACAAAGCTTCAAGAATCTAACCTCGCAGAATAAGTAAAAAAACTGCAGATATTTACTATGGTCTCACGCCCAAAGAAGTGAGAAGAATGGCTTTTTTATATGCAACTTCTCCCCGATAGCTAGAAAAAAAAAAATGAGATGGCAGGACTCGACTGGTTCACATCCTTTTTGGCGAGAAATCTAGGGCTACTAGCTTCAATAAAACAAATGTGGCAGCATTTTTTAGCAATTTAGAAAATATTCTTAAGAGGTATAAATTTAGCCCTGGAGACATGAAATATGTATGAGACAAGTATAACGACAGGTTAGAGGCCTGACCGAGTTGTGGCTAGACGTGGTGTCAAACAAATGGGAAGAGTTACCTCGGCAGAACGTGGTAGCCTTGTAACTTTGGCGTGTTCTCTTTTAGCTACCGGAAATACTGTTCCACCTTTTTTTATATTCCCGGGTGTTCGATTTAAGCCCCATTCTTTCCAAGCTGCCCCGACTATAAGCGATGGAAGTGCCAACCCTCGGGCACATATTTTTAGTAGTCTGTCTACCTACCAGTTATTTTTCTAAGTCCGAAAAGGGGACAAGTCGATTAATATTATATATAGGGATTCTTCTCAAGTCCCGTTCTCCGGGCTGAGAACGATTTCTATAGTCAGTCGCTGGCTGTCCACGAGTACAACGAGACCTGCCTGTCTCGCAACTACCACCAACATCTCTGCAGAGTAAGTAAGCAATATTTGCCGAAGTCCGAAAACCGACGTAGTGGAATTTTTATAAGTATCAAAAGTTATTGATACTTCGATATTTTTAGCAGTTTGCCTACTTGAGGGAATATTGGTTAAGTCCGTAAAATATTCAAGGTATAATTTCTTAAGTCCCTGTTTCCGCTACTGCGCCGGTCAAAGTACTCACTGACACTACACCGAGCTGAGGCCGAATTCAATAGTCAGTCCGTTGCTGTACACCACGCCGACGAGTTTCGCCTGTCCCACAGCTGCCCCAGTACTCCAGGAGAATAGGTAAATTCGGCAGAGTCCACAAGTACGTGTGGACTTATAAATTTCACCGATTTTTGGTGTACGAGTACAAAAGATACCAAGTCCCAGATTTTCACTACTGCGCATGTCCGAGGGTTTCATAGAACCTCTTATATAGCTGAGAACGACTCAGACATTCAGTCTGTGACCGCACCGCATACGAGCAAGACCTGTCCATCTTCACCGCTGCTACCAGTATCCAGAGAAGAGTAAGTAAATTTGTACAAGTCCGCAAAGGCATTGGGACTTGGCATAATTTCATCGACTTGTGTGGACTACGCCGAGAATATTACAAGTCGAAATAGGGAGCTACTGCGCAGGTATCCCACCAGCCATTCCAGTACCTGCTACTAGCTGGTGCACAAGTTCACTAATCTTCACTGAGCACCTGGAAGCAGCAGACGTGCCCAGGACTAGTAAGGAAGTAAGATTACGAGTAGGTTTTATGGTATTAGGTCAATAAATGTATTAAAGGTTTATTGGTGTTTTATTATGATGTCCTGTGAAGTCTAATTTTCCCTATCGACCGCCTGGCGAACCGTATCTTCACTGAAGCTACCTGTGCAGTGGTGTTTCTGCACTATAAACGGAAAATGGCTCCCGAGGCAAAGTAAAAGAGAAACCGACCCTCGGGCACTAACGTGACACTTTCTACCTGCAAATCGGTAGGAAGTATCAAAAAGTATCCGTCACAGTACTCATCAGAATTATTTTAAAATATATCTTAACTTGCTTTCCAACGAATAGATCACCCCGTATAAATTTATTTTTGAGTTTAGAAAAAAAATTAAATTCAACTTGTAGATACGACATTAATAGCAGCAAGTATGGTTAAAAACTTTGTTCTACCTACGTAAAAATAAAAAAATTATGAAGGTTTATTTCATTGGAAAAATGTCTACCTTTAACAACCATTTTTATTTTTAGACAAAGTAATTTTGGCACTAGGAGCGAAGAGGACATACTTAAAGTTCTAAAGAAAAAACCTTTATCATATGAACAAATTGGAGTGAAAGTAGTTGTAAAAGAAAAACCACTGATAATACTAATTTTGACACCTATTATGTTAAGAGCACATACCCGTAGTTTTTCCCATGATATCGTTTTTATAGATTCAAGTGGCTCGTGTGATCAAAGTAACATGTATGTGACGTTTGTATTTCGCGCATCAAAAATTGGTGCAGTTCCTTTAGCTTGCATTTTGCATAATGAACAAAGCGAATCAAACTATACTTTGGCCTTCAAGTTGCTGCGCGAGACCTTAGGTAACGATGGCTTTAATGGTTGTGGATACCCACAAATAATAATGACTGATGACTCCGCAGCAAAAAGAAATGCGCTGAAGAATATTTTCCCAGAATCACGACTGTTGCTGTGTATTTTTCATTTACTGCAAGCTTTTTGGAGATGGCTGTTAAATAGTAAGAATGCCATTTCTAAATGTCATCGGCAATCCATAATAAAGCAGTTTCAAGCTATTGTTCATCCCACTTCTGAAGACGAGGCCCAAAGCAAGTATTTAATGTTTGTACAAGATGTACACAATTTTTTGTATGACCACCTTATCAAGCACGTAGAGATGTTGTGGAATATAAAACTGGAGTGGGCTTTATGTTACCGTATAAATTTACTAACTCGCGGAAATCACACGAATAATATAGTTGAGTCATCAGTTCGCATATTTAAACACGTAAAAAACAAATGATTAATTGTAAAATGTAATCTTATGCAGAATCTCTGAAGATGGCCTAATAAAGCCGAAACGTAAGAAAAAATATATACATGAAAAAATGTAACCTTTTTTATATGTAATTATGTGACCGATATACCCACGAAAAACAATCTGTGGTAATAAGTATTAACAATAAGGTTAATATGTATAACATATTTTAATGTGTTAATGCAACAATTTTATGCCAGATATATTATATGAGTTTCTCTCCCATAATATGCGATCTTTTGCTGATTGATATTTTTTTAAAGATATTTATGGCTTGATCTTAGAGAAGAGTTCTCATTTCCTTGTAAACTTCTATTTGGCCAGTTTGTTGGTTGTTTTTTTTTGAAAAATGTCTTGCAGCGGTAAGTTATTAAAATTTGCTCTTATCTTTTATATTTCTTATAATTTACCTTGATATAAATAATGATAATGACTAATCCAGTAAATAAATAGAAAGTGGAATTCTGTTTTCTAAACATTCTCAATAAGTATTTTTTAATTTGAGTAACGAAATTATATATCGCATAAATAATAACAATCTATGATTTTCATTTACACCAAAGCCAATAATGAAGTTGGTGGCCTCCCACCTCCCCGAAATTCAGGGGGCAATTTTTCATCACCCGCCGCCTCCTGGACGGCTATTCTGTATTCATGTGATAGAGCGTTCTCAGGAGAAAGTGGGCGGAGTTCTCTCGAAAACCATAACCTTCTATTCTCTAACGCTCACATAGACTCACATCACACAAAAATTGGTGAACTTGCTTCTCTTGGTGAATTGTGCGTGAACGGGTTGTTCTCACGGCAGAAAGTCAAAATATAACCTCACTTATTGACTTTTATTCATTTATTGGTACTTTAGTGGGCAGGATTGTGGTTTTTGTTCTTTAAAATGGATATTGGCGATATACTTATTTATAATGAGGTATTAAGAGACCTTAGGGATGCTGAAGAAGCTGCTCAAGGAGAACGACAGGTTTTACCAATGACCAATCCTTTTGGTTTATCAAATGCAGCCTACATAAAAAGATTTAGAGTAAATAAAGAACTTGCTAGGGATATTATAGAAGTTGTCACACCATTTATGCCCGCACCACAAAGACGTTCTGGAATCACCATCGAGCGAAAGGTAATGTATATGTAAGTACCTACTATTACGTACCTAATAAAAGTGTGTTTCAGGTTCTTATTGCCCTGCGCTTTTTGGGGTTTGGGTCTTACCAGGAAATTAGTGGTAGCAATAGCTACACCGCCGTAAGTCAAGCTACAGTAAGCCGGGCACTGAATCAGTTTTGTGATGCAATGTTGCAAAATGCAATTTTTGAGGAATGGGTACATTTTCCTAGAAATGTACAAGAAATGCAATGTCTAAGAGATAGGTAAATATGTAGTAGTATATAAAATTGATTGTATGGTAATACTTTCAAATTTTAGGTTTTATGAGAGATATGAACTACCAGGAGTTATTGGTTGCATCGACTGCACCCATGTAGCCATAGTTAGACCACCTAACAATGATCCTCTACATCCAGAATACATTTATGTGAACCGTAAAAACTATCATTCAATCAACGTTCAATTAGTAATATTTTATAATACCTACGTACTTGTGTGAAATATTAAACAGGTTTTTTCAGATTTGTGATGTAGATTTGAAAATTTATAATGTAAATGCTCGGTTCCCAGGCAGCAGCCACGATGGGCATGTATGGCGTCAATCTGGGGTTTCACGAATTATGGAGCAAGTGTATAGACAAAATAATGAAAATCCATATTTTCTTATAGGGGATTCAGGTGAAAAACATACTTTACAGAAAGGTATCAATATCTAGTAATTTGTTTAAAGGTTATGCACTACGACCCTGGTTACTAACTCCACTGTAAGATGCTCCAATTCCAAATAGCCCAGCCGACAGATTTAACAAAGCTTTTTTGACTGCCAGATGTACTATTGAAAGATGCAATGGCGTTCTGAAAAATAGGTTTCGCTGCCTATTAAAGCATCGAACCCTACATTATACACCCAGCATCGCATCAAAAATTATCAATACTTGTGTAATATTACATAATATGTGTTTGCACTACGATATCGCACAACCCGAGTTAGACGAGGAAGTAATTAATGCAGATTTCGGTATATACAATGAACCACTACAAAATTTGGAACTTGATTTAAACAATGGTGCAAGGGTTAAACCTGACCTGCGTACTGCAAGAGAATTACAAAGACGAATTATCCAAACCCACTTTCGGCAATGACGTTGATATTGATTAAGATTTAAAAATCATTTAATGTAAATAAAAAAATATACAGCAACATCGTATACACATTACACATTTATTATTTAGTACTGTTTGATAAAGAACCAGACACAATTGAGGAATAAACTTAACTTATTCTTTCTGATAAAATTACCACGCGATTGTCACTGACTCACTGACATTTGACATGACACTTTTCATTCTCCGTGTTTCTATTGGTTGAAACAAGGGAGCACATATTGGCAACCGTGTCACATAAAATATCACATCACATCATATCACGGTACGATCACTGTTGTTATAGAATAGCGCATTTGTAGTTACGGGATGGGAGCGTGATGTGAACGTTCCTCTCTCTTGACAAATGTTCACGTTCCTCATACTTACAGAATAGCCGTCCTGAAGCAAATGTTTTCCGGGAGATCGCGCTGCCCGGGGGACGACGTTTTCAGGTATGGTGGACACCGACCTACGACCCGAGAACGGGAACTCCCCGGGTTGTTCTTTGGATCTTGGAGTTAAACTGGTATGTAAAATATATTATTTTAAACTATAAGCACAGATTACCCTAACAAACAGCTAGGGCACTTAGTTGGCGGGGACGGTTTGCGCCGATCCTCGCGCATGTTCCCAAGCTCCGCCTTTTAGGAGAGAACACGGCAGTGGCGCCCGTGTCGACTCACAATTATCGATCGAAGCCTTAGGCGTAGTTGCGATTATTTTTGAGAATTTGTTTTGAACCCTGTGTTGTGTGCTATAGTTTTGTGTTTTGGAATCATTATGAGTGATAGAAAATCAGAATATGTTTGTGCTCTTAGAAGCTGCTACAATAAACGTTATAATTGCAGTAAGAAATTTTTCAGCTTCCCTAGAAAACTTTGAAAAATGTATCACAAAAAATAATATATGCACCACACTTGTGGAATTATGTAATGTAATACCTTTTAATCATCCATGCGATTATTTTCCAAAATTATATGTTGTAAGATTGTATTTGAGGGTAAGAATCTATTTTACCCTGAAAACAATCAATTATAATTTTAAAAATATTAACAAAAACAAATTAATTATATGGAGAAATGAATAGTATTTTTTAAATGTGTCTTTATATTTATTATATATATAGTTTCTCGAAATTTGTAAAGAAAATAATTATTACTATTATTACTATAATAAAATTTTTACATATTTTATTTTATTATTTCCTTGTTTGTAATTAAGCCTATTAATAATACTACTAAACTGATTTCAGGTAGGTACCTAATTATTTCAATTCAATAAATACCTAAACAATACCTTTTTGTTTTATTTTATCAGGTACTTATGTGTGGCACGAACATTTTATGTCCTCAAATATGATCTAAAATGAATCCAAGTAAAAAGTAATTTTGTTTAAAAAAATATTTAATACGATACTGTTAATTCTTATTTGAGATAATAGAAATATTTTAAATTCATCCCCGACTTCTCTCCAGAGTGCGAGAGAGATAGCTAGCATCAAGCGAATCCTACCAGATCAAAGGTGCCGCCGCGAAGTTCCCTAGCTGTAAGCTGTGCTATAAAGGCTTGCGCGCACTAGCCGGCAACGGAACGGAACGCGCCACGGAGAAAGGCAATTTAATTCCTCAACGCATTTTAAATGGAATAGCGCTCACTAGTCGACAACGGAGCAGACCCCTACACGCCGACCCGAACGGAAATCTCCGGACAGAATACTTTCGCGGTCCGATCCGTTGCGTTGCCGATAGTTGTAGATAGAGCGCTGAGACGTGACGGCGAAAACACGCAGTAAACCCGAAATGGACGAAGAAAAATTAATAATTCTGGTTAGCGGGTACAAGGAATTGTATGATTTGGCCGACAGAAACTACTCTAATCAGGAACGCAAATATAACTGCTGGAAAGAAATTGCCGAGCACATGCGACAACCAAGTAAGTTATTAAATGTTAAATAATAAGCATTTATTTATTTGTATGGTACATTTTCTAATCTAAAAATTCTGAAACATTGTACAGGTTGTGGGAAATATGTTCTCCAATTACACTAAAAAAGAATATTATGTTCGCTGTTGATTTCTATAACCTCTTTGTACCATATTCGTTTGCCAATCTACGGCTCCTGTAGTACAAAAGTAATTTTTAAATTGTTCACGGATATGCAATGCTTTTTCAGTGGCTTTACCTCCAACATTTCTTAGTTCTTTAATTGTTGATATATTATTGGTTTGCATATTATTATCGCCTAGATCAATTTCTGTCACACGTGAATTACCCCGAAGAAAATTGTGTAGACAACAAGTTGCTAATATTACATTGTCTATATGCTCTGGTGACATCTGTAGCCTCCTCTGATAAATTCTAAACTTCTGTGTTAATATTCCAAATACATTTTCCGACAGCCTACGAGCACGACTAAGTTGGTAATTAAAAATTGCTTTGGTCTCATCATGTCGTGTCTGGGTTCCAGGATATGGACGCATAATATTTTTATGCAAAGGAAAAGCTTCGTCTCCCACAATAACATGTGGCAAAGTAGTGTTAGTACCAGGAAGAGTTTTATTAGGTGGCATTGATAGTTTTTCATTTAATAAGGCTTTTCCCATAACAGAATTGCTAAATATTCCACCATCACTATTTTTCCATAAGCTCCAACGTCAGCTATAATTATTTTATAATTTGCGTCTACTAATGCCAGCAATACTATACTAAAGGTCTTTTTATAATTATAATACAGGGATCCGCTGTTGGGTGGCGCTTCAATGACTACATGTTTTCCATCTATAGCACCCAAACAGTTTGGGAAGTTCCATTTTTCATAAAATTCTTTTTCGATTGTTCTCCACATAGCTTCTGTTGGAGTGGGCATTTCAGTTGGTTGTAGTCTTTTCCAAATTGAAATACATGTTGAATGGACAATTTCTCTTACAGTAGTGTGACCCAGTCTATAACTGAATGATATCGTTTTAAATGAATCTCCAGTTGCCAAAAACCTACAACAATAATTTTCATCAAGTATTAAATAATAGCAGACGCCGAAATATAATGTACTATTTTTTTTCAGTATCCGATTGCAAAGAAAGATGGACAAGGTTGCGTGATAATTATAGGAAGGCATTGAAGTTTTGAAAAGGTAAAAGTGGACATGCTGTTAGTAAAGTAAGGCCATATAAATTTGAAAAGGAGATGTCATTCCTGAAGAAATATTTGCCGGATCGAGATCAAAAGACAAATATTACTGAATCAGTCTCTGTTGTTAATAGCCCTACAGCTTTTGAAGATGATGAAGGTGATCGGGTTGAAGAAAATGATAATATGAGTGATTCGGAACCATTGACAACCAGCCTCATCATCTAACAACACAACATTTGGAACAACACCTACTTCTGTTCAAAGCAAAAAGAGAAAACAAACCCAAAATACACAACCTAGTTCAGTTGCTAGCGTTCTCGAAAAATATTTACAAACTACTACGGCTACAAATTCAGGAGGTAATAGTTTAAAGCAATTTTTTATTGCAATGTATGAGACAGCTCAATCATTTCCACCCGAACTTCAAATACAAGTTAAATCGAAGATTTTCAACATAATACAAGAAGCAGAGCTAAAATGCTTACAACCTAAAGACAGCACGCAATTTGCCGCCAATGTTTCCTCAACTGGATTTCAAAGGTTTCACTGGAATCAACATTTACATCCGCAACATGTGCAACATTCACAAGACATACAACCTTCACAGTTACAACACATGTTAGCTTCTCAACCACAACTCACATTTCTTCAAAACATGCAACCATCTCTGCCACAACACATGCAGTCAACTCCATCAACATCGACATATTTTCAAGATACGCCAGAATTGAGTGACAACATATCAAACTTGTAACATTAAAGTTAAATATAATAGAGCTGTTGCAATACAATTAAAAAGTTGTTCAAAAATTGTCATATCACTAAAATGTAAATATGAGGAAAAAATGAAGAAATAGCAGTTGTATTAACAATGAAAAAAATATGTATTTATTGGCATTACCACAGAGGAAGTATGGCCCCCTGTGGCATTACTACATTTCTACTTTTTTTTTTGGACTTAGCCAATATAAACTAGCTAACCTATCTAATTTTTATTTTTTCTATAGATGAAGATATTACATTTCGTTGTTACCGGAACCTACTACGCTAAAGAAATAACTAAATACTCTTGCGGATTGCTTTCAAACCATACCGGTAGGGGTACTAGCTCTCTGGGTAGTTGTTTCAAAGCAATCGGCAAGAACATGGAGTTATTTCTTTAGCATACCAGATTTGAGTAACAAATAAATGTAATATCTTCATATAATCTAGATAAAAAATAATAAATCAGATGGTTATCTAGTTTATAATGGGTAAATTCCTAAAACAATGTAGAAATAATTACTTACAGTAATGACTTACCTTAGGGTTACTGCTAAGCGTTCTGCTGGTGGAATGGAGCTCCTAAATGTAGTATTCTGTCTTGTCAGATCTGATTTTATAATTGACAACATGTAACGAAGTTACTTTTTTTTTATAGTTTGGATTTATTATTTTGAGTATAGAATTTAATATAGGTATAAGTGTCCGCCGAAATATATATTATTGGAAGTGAGCTCCGTAGCGCTGTACAAAGCGTGCCGACTTTTCACCCGGAAGATCCGAGTTCGATCTCCAGACCGGGTCAGGTTTTTTTATATTATCCGCGTTGTTTATAACATTCAACTATTGTAGTAGTTAATTGTTATAATAATATAAAGTAGAAAACTCACTTACAAGTATTCCGTCAATTACATTTTTATTAATATTATAAGATTATTTATTTTACCGAGTTTATATCCCTTTACTTCAATGTTTTAGTTAATTTCAGGTCTCTACATTATTTTGCAGAGCTTAGAATAATTTGTATTTTCCAAAATTGTTTAAATAAGCTGATATTATTTATTTATTATTATTTGCTATTGTAAAATAGATATAACATATTTAGGATGTGTTATAATGTGAATTTATTTATTTCTGGGAGTTTTAAAACCGTTCTTTTTGGTAATGCTATTTAAAATAAATGTAGAAGTCCGTGAGCTTATCAAAATGCTATTTTGTAATTTGTTTATATTATTGAACGCTGTGACTAGGCCAGCAATAATATATTGACAATATTAGTACCGTGTACCACTAAACTGACCGATTTTGAATCAAAAATTAAAATATCCGCGCAACCAATGCGCGATGATTCTCCCACATGATTTACAGTCACGTGGTGTCTCCGATTTACTATTTAAGGCATTGTAACTGCCTAGAAAGGCCTCTCTTTTGACCGTCCGATCTTCTTTAAGATATAGTTTCCGCCAGCACCAAGCAACAGCACAGCACCAGCAATCACCGGTAGGAGTAAGTAACCATTCGATTCCGACCGCCATCGTTCTGACTCGCCGGCCGTTGGAAGCAAGCTCCAGGTACACATAGCTACGGTCGCCTTTAAGAGCGATTGACTTGGGCGAAGTAGTATTGTGTGTATTTGCAACTTGTTTGGATGAAAATAACCTGTGGCTGAATACTAGTACATTTCCTTTATAAGTGCGATTGCCTTGGGGACTTGTATCTTGTGGAAAGCTGCATCTTATTTCTCCTTCAGACTTGGTGCAAAAGGCTTGGAGACGCTAGCCACCTCCGTAGAGTCAGTTCGGATTTCAAATATTTACCGAGATTATTTACCGATTTACCGATTCGACACCTACCGACACCGTTCTGACCCGCCGGCCGTTGGAAGCAAGCTCCAGGTACACATAGTTACGGTCGCCTTTAAGAGCGATTGACTTGGGCGAAGTAGTATTGTGTGTATTTGTAACTTGTTTGGATGAAAATAACCTGTGGCTGAATACTAGTACATTTCCTTTATAAGTGCGATTGCCTTGGGGACTTGTATCTTGTGGAAAGCTGCATCTTATTTCTCGTTCAAACTTGGTGCAAAAGGCTTGGAGACGCTAGCCACCACCGTAGTGTCAGTCCGGATTATAAATATTTACTGAGGTTTTCCTGTTACTAAATAATAGAACGTTTTGCTTGAGCTTCTTTTGGTTGTTGTTGCTTGTTGCTTATTCACCGTATAGCTTATTTTCCGCACCGATTATTGTATTTAATTGCTTGCCTAGTTACTGACCGTTTATTATTACCTGTTTAATAACAATTGCTACCGACCGACTTTGTCTATTTACTTGTATATTAACTATTTGTTGCTAATATATTTCCGCTTGTTTATTATTGCTGCTTCTATGACTAAATATATATAGACTGCTAACAATATTTTTGGTGTTAGCTGCTTTATTTACCGACCGATTTGTTGAAAATAAATATTTTCGGAATTGAATATGTGTGACTTTTATTACCTAGCTTAAGAAACATTGACCCTCTGGATAGTGCATTCATGCACCTTCTTCACTGTAGTTACCTAGCCTTTACTCATAAGCGAGTAGAGTCCGCGTGGACCATTCACCACACTAAACCCATGTTTGGTGGCGCCCGAAGGCAGAAACCCGAGAAATAAACCAGAAACCGATATGAGAGCGTCACAAACAGTTCCTGAAATTGTTCGTAACTCATTCGGAAGTATTGGAAAAAATTTTCTCCGTGTTCAATTAATTGGGGAAATAAAGTGGTAAATTCACTTTCGTTTTTTTTCTTTTTGCAAATTTCATGTACCCATTTTCGCTTCCTTCTTCTTATTACTGCATTTTGTTGTTCCTCTTCCTCGCATAGTAAACTTATAATTATAGCCGTTGCATCCATTTTCGCCAAACTAAGCTGAGCGACTAAACGGAAAATTTCCGACTAGTGCGCGCTAGGTAAAAAAAACTGCCGTTTTCCGTGGCGCATTCCCTTGACGGCTGTTGCCGGCTAGTGCGCGAGTTATGGTTCCTTGAACCGTAACACTATTTTTAAAAAATTTTAATTTGAATTAAAAATACAATTTATTGACCAAAAATAATTGACAGAGTTTTGAACTAATAACTGAATAGAATGAAATCTAAAGATGAAGTGTGTCTTCTACTGCTGGTTTGCCTTTTATAAGCTCGGGCTTATCTCCTGCAATTCAGCAGCTTTCCTAGGGCTGGTGCCATAACTCCCCCGTTGTTAAAGGGAACTTTAGGGTTGAAGTTCGATAGGTCCCTTTTTTGGTTGATTGGAATTGGTTCTTTCTTGAAGTCGAAGTTTAATTTTATAAGCAATGTAAATACTGAAACATATGAGGATTATGTAAAGTACAATTGTCCAAATACTAGGGATATAAATGTGATTCATTTTATTATTAGATTCTAGTACATTTTGTTGCTTTTCTAGCTTGTATTTGATTTCTTTCAAATCGTCTAAATTTATGGGTAATAAATCAATTGGTTCAATAGAATAATTTGTATTAATAGTGAAATTATAACTTAAGTGGGGTATATACAATTCTTCAATATTTTCAACTGTAGGAAATTGAATGACTTTGTTATTAATTTTTAATTTACATTTTTCAAATTTATTTAACAAGTATGTACCACTTGGTAAGATTTCGTTTTGTGAATTCTTTGCGCAATTATAAGTTACGGTACTTTCAGAAGAAGATACAAGTAATATATGATTATTTTCAAGAAATTGTATTTTTTCTTGCTGTAATTGGAAAAAGTGTGTATTACACATAGAGTAGGGTTTTTGAGCTAAGAGTAATTGACTTTCACATAGGGGACTATTATCTACATTAACCAAGTATAAATTGTTACAATAATATGAACTTCCAACTAGAGTACAAACATCATCGAAAGCACTGTAATACTGATTTGTCAGGGCTAGGAATTTATTATTAGGTATGATTGTTTGGAAAGTATTAGGCAGTTTTAAAACAGGGCAGGAGTAAATGTGGTATAGCTTATAATCGATATTGTCAATTATTGGAATTTCAAGTAAGAAGGTTAATCTGTATTGGATCTGGTATGCTTTAATTTTAATGAGATTTTCGAAGTTTAGCACTTGGTCAGGTAGTACTGGAAATGGTAGTGACATAGACTTGTCTATTTTGTTGAGATTTATTTGTTATTTCACAAGTGTTATCGGTGTTAATTTTTGTTATTTGATATGGAACATTAAATCGTTTTTTCGTTTTATGTCTATCGGATGTAAATGCCTTTTCGTATACTGTATCTCCTAACTTGAATTTATCTTGAGGTTGTGTGAGTTCTTTGTTCACTTTTTGAGCAACTTTGTCCTTTTGGGTTGACGATTTTTGATGTATACTCTGATATATAAGTGCCATTTTATCCTTGTGATTGGAAAGATAGTTACTAAATGCTGGTTGATCATAGAGCAGATCGAATATATTTTTTCTGTCTGAGTGACCGAATATTAATTCGTATGGTGTATATCCGGTGGCATTATGTACAGTGCTGTTATAGGCGATCACAGCATACTTTACTAGTTTTGAAGTTTGTTCATTAGTTTGTTCCTTAAATAATCGGATATGTTCAAGTAAAGTAAGGTGAAACCTTTCTATTGGGCCATTACTGTTGGGATTGTGAGGAGTCACGAAGTGAATTTTAATTTTGTGGAGCTGTAATAGTTGTTGTATGACGTCATTCTTGAATTCGGTGCCGTTATCTGTTATTATTGATTCTGGTGTACCATAATAGCAAAAATAATCAATGAAGGTGTCTGCAATAGTAAGTGCAGTTTTATCGGTTATCTGAATAACTTGTGCTAATTTTGTGAAAGTATCAATAATCGTGAGGTAGTTTTTGTTTTCAATACTTATTGTATCAACGTGTAAAATTTGAAAAGGTTTTACTGGTGTTTCAGTGACCATTATTGGAATTTCTGGTGGGTGACGATTGTACTTGGCTCTTTTGCAGACTTCACAATTTCTTATATATTCTTCTATCATATGTCGCATATTCGTCCAGTAATAGGAAGATCTTAGGCGAGAATTTGTTTCATTAACTCCCCGGTGGTTTGTTTTCGATTCATGATAATTTTTGATTATTTCCAGTTGATCTTCCTGATTTTCAATTTCTGGTAATAATTTGGTACATCTTATAATCGTTACTCTTTGGTGGAAGTGGGATGTATATACATTACATAACGCTCTGTATGTTGAATCTATGTCCGTATGCACGTAGAACACTTGTTTGTCGTTGGTATATTCTTTAAGTAGATTTAATAGCTCTTTTTCCGAGTTGTTAATTGTCACTTCCATATAGATTATAGTTCTTCCATTTGATTTCCGGATTTCAGTTCCCTTGGGATTCAGGGGCACTGTCTTTATGTGAATTTGTGTTTTCTTAGGATTTATTGGTGAATTTAAAATCGAAATGCTATCAGTTACATCATCATTATTTATTGATCGAACAGTCTGATCATCATTTTCGGCTGGATTTTCTCTTACTGGTAGGTTTAACTGTGACGGTGTTGGGGTGTTAAGAGATCTACTTTCTAAATTTTCTATGTCTTGAAGTAATGATTCGAACATGGGGTCAATTTGACTTTCATCGAGATTAACAATCATTGACTCAGATTCTAGAGGATGTATTTCTATTCTAGAAAGAGCATCGGCATTAGTATTCGCTTTGCCCTTTTTGTATTCGACAGTGAAATCGTACTCTGATAGTTTAATTTTCCACCTGGTTAGTCTAGAGTTTACGTTGTCTTTTAGGTTAAATAGCCACTTCAGAGGTTGATGGTCAGTTCTTATAATAAATTTGTGTCCATAAAGGTAAGGCCTGAAGTACTTCGTGCTCCAGACTATACATAAAAGTTCTTTGTCTGTTGTACTGTATTTCGTCTCTGTTTGATTTAGTGTCCTGCTTGCATAAGCAATAGGTAAATCTTGTCCATCGTGATTTTGTGACAGAACAGCACCGAGGGCTATATTTGAAGCATCAGTCGTTAGTATAAATGGCTTTTCGAAGTCTGGGTACTGAAGTATTGGTGGGTTTATTAACAGCTCTTTGCATTTTCCAAAAGCTTCGAAGAAGTCAGGTGTGTGTTGAAATTTTGTATTTTTCTTAAGAAGGTGTGTCATTGGTTTTGTTAGCTGCGCCATGTTCGGGATGAATTTCCTGTAATATCCAACAAGTCCAAGGAAAGACTTTATTTCCTTTGGTGTTTTTGGCAGAGGAAATTTTTTTATTGCTGATATTTTTTCTGGGTTAGGTTTTATGCCTTGCGGTGTGATAATGTGGCCTAGATACAGAAGTTCTTGTTTCAAAAATTCAGATTTATCTAACTGAATTTTTAACTGTGCGTCGCGGAGTCTCTCGAATACTTGACGGAGACGTGACATATGTTCTTGAAGACTGGTAGCAAAGATTATGATGTCGTCGAGATACACCATGCATATATTGTTAGTTAGACCTCGTAGAACATTATCCATGACCCTTTGAAAGGTGGAAGGCGCCCCTTTGAGGCCGAACGGCATGCGAGTGTACTCATAGTGTCCTTCTTCCGTCGAAAACGCTGTTTTTTCGATGTCCTTTTGATCCATTTGAATTTGGTGGAATCCTGAACTTAAGTCCAATGTAGTAAAGTATTGTGCTTTACCCAGTTTGTCAAATATGTCTTCAATGCGTGGTATTGGGTATTTGTCATCTATCGTGACCTCATTCAGTTTCCGGTAATCAATCACGATTCGCCACTTCCTTCTTCCTGACGCGTCAGATTTCTTTGGTACCACCCAAACGGGGCTGGAATACCCAGATATTGACGGCCTAATAATGCCTTGATCTAGCATTTTTCGTAATTGGGTTTGCACTTCCTTTTTATAAACTTGAGGATACCTATAGCTCTTGGTATAAACTGGTGTTTCGTTTTTCAAGCGAATTTGATGTTTGATTTGGTTTGTAAAGGTTAATGGTAAATCTTCGTGATGAAAAATGTCCCTGAATTCGTAGCAAAGTAGACGAATTGCTTCATATTCTTCCTGATTTGTGTGGTTAAGCCTAAGAGATTTTAAATTTTGTTTTCTAATTTTGTCAATGGTGTTGTCGTGCAATCTTAATTGTGAGGATTGGATATGGTTTAATTCGGTAGTGGTTAACGTTTCGATAATTGGGAATGGTTGGTTAAAATTTACAGACTGTTCTTCGTCTGAGGTATTTCGGATTGTTGTGTAAGCTTCACCATCTATCACAGTTACTAAAGCTTCCGGTATTTCTAAATATTCATTTATTTTTATATTTTCTAAAATTCCTTCTTTGATGTCATTTTTTATTATGACAGGAATTTTTATTACTTGTTCTGTGAATGGAGGTATTATAATATTATTTATGGATGTCGTGTGAACTTGAACTTCACTTATGTTACTTCTTACAGGCTGTTTTTTCATTAATTCGTTTTTTATATAAATTGGGATTTTTGATGTTGGGGTTATAAATAGTCCTTTGTCGAAATCAATAGTTGCTTTTAAAGTAGTCATCAAATCGGTTCCTATTAATCCATGATAGTTTGGGTTGCAGTTAAATATATAGTGTTTATGATGCATTTCTGGCATATTGAAAATTTTTGATAAAGGGATATTCGCGCTGTAGTTATGAACTGATGTGTCATGGGGTGTAGTTATTAAAAATGGGTCGTCTTCAATAAATTTTTGGAAATGATGCAGTGCAACTTCTTCGTTTATGAATGTTTTAGTTGAACCAGTGTCTAGCATGAATTTGGCATTTAATTCTGGTATTATAACATATGGAAGACGATTGTTGCTGGAAGTATGAACCTCTATTGGTTCGCATTCTGAGAAATCGAGGCTGATGTCCGAAAATTTTCGTCATCTGCATTCTGGTCTTCTTCTTGAATTTCGTAGTTCTCGTAATATTCGGGTCCATAATAGTCGGGTCCATCTGCGTAGTCATTATCTTGATATCCTGATGTTTCCACTTCCTGTGTTGTCAACTCTTCAACTCTATATTTTGATTGATTAGGACGGTATGATTGTCTCGTAAGTCGAGTGCGATTTGAATCTACCTCCATAGGTGTGGGTTGGTAAGGTCTTGATTGTTGAGACGTTACAGGTCGTTGACCGAAACTTTGTTGCTGGAAAAATTGATGTTTATTGGGGAATGGTTTTGGTGTCCATTTTTGCTGTCCATGTGATGTAAATTTATTGGTCTGATGTTGAGGTGTATGTGTGAAATCTGTTTGTCTTGTTTGGGGTGGGTTCACCCTAAGTTGGAATGGTGGTTTATTTGGTGGTTTATTCTGAGTGACAGCTCCAATTTTTGTACGGTGATAGTTAATATTTTCTTCCTCTATTACCATTTGTATTGCATCTTCGATAGTAGCTGGATTTCTGCATCTTAATAGATGTGATAGTTGCGGGTTTACTCCAGTGATGAAGGCTCTAAGTGTAAAACTGTTATACATATTAGATTTTGTATCCTTAACCATTTCTGGGACATCTTGGCAAGATAGTTTTGATAAAAGTAAACACCTAATATCTATGCATCTATCTGCAAATTGATGAGGCGTTTCGTTACTTTTTTGTCTTAAAGTATTTAGGTCTGATAGTAGCGATTCCTCGTTTCTTTGGTCGCCAAAGAAACTGATTAAAATTATTTTTAGTTCCGGGAATGTACTAAAGTTACGTGCTGACGTTAGGGCTGCTGCTTTTCCTCTGAGTTTAGTTCGTATGTGAAACATAGTAAAGGATATTCTTGCTGCCTCATTATTTGGTGCCATTAATGGAAGTACTTGTTCGCAAGCCTTAATAAAAGTTGATAATTGTGTTGGATTTCCATCAAAAGGTGGTATTAATTCCAAATAGTCCTTAACAGATATTTGTGGTAGTGCCATATTTGCAAGGTTACTGTTTGGCTGGATATTTATTCTTCGCTCAGTAGGAATATTGGCGAATTCTCGTGTTAATTCGTCAATTAACGACATATAATTTATGAAAATTTAATACCTAATTATAAACTTTTCGGCACTTTATTTTTGTTAGTATATCACTTTTGTTTAAGTTTTATATTTTATGGTGTGATGCATAAAACGTGTTTAATTTAAAACAAGCGATGTAAGCTGTGTTGAAAATAATACGTTTTAATTATCAGCAGGACGGGTAATTTAATATTATATTTGTTGTCACTTCTTAAAACATATGTTAGTAAGCTCCTAGAGTTATGATGGAATTTTATTTCTCGCCTACTCAGTTCAGCGATACTATAAAATTCTAGGAATTAAAAAATAGAAATTTAATAATGCAGTATATAAGCTTTTGGATAAGGTTTGTGAACTGGGTGAAATAAATGATTTTGGGAAGGTATATTAGGATTGGCAAAATCAGTATTACTTACAAAAATTGGATTAAAGATGTTTTCATTTTTCGGACGTTGGCGAGGGAAGTACAACGATACGAGTGACTTTTCTAGCTATGTAGAAACCGTAGCCTGTCTCGTATTTCCTTTCGTTTGCTCGCTTTGGTTCCTTTGATGATTTTGGGATGAGAAGAATTTTCTTGTCAGGTTGTCAAATCACCTCACTGGACAGGTCCCCAATGGACTGAAGTTTTAGGTTGAGTAGTGCCTTAATCGTAGAAACGAACAAAAAATTTTGATTTTTGAAAACTTTTTTGGGCACTATCCTACCGACGTCTGCGCCAGTTATGGTTCCTTGAACCGTAACACTATTTTTAAAAAATTTTAATTTGAATTAAAAATACAATTTATTGACCAAAAATAATTGACAGAGTTTTGAACTAATAACTGAATAGAATGAAATCTAAAGATGAAGTGTGTCTTCTACTGCTGGTTTGCCTTTTATAAGCTCGGGCTTATCTCCTGCAATTCAGCAGCTTTCCTAGGGCTGGTGCCATAACTCGCGCGAGTCTTAAGTATATGATTTTTTTTCATATTCCTTTTATGGTTTACTGACATCGTCATCTGAAAATTACCTCTACTAAACAAAAATACTATACCCATATCTCCTGTTTTTTCTCAGCATAAAAGCATTTTTATTATATTAAGTTAGCTGCAATTTTAGAAACCATCAAATCTTGTGTTTGGAATAAAGTTAAAGAAAATGGTACTTAAGCGATTTTTAAAAATACTTATACTATTCTCAAAGACTCCTACTATAATTTCAGAAGTAATAGTGTTACATTTTCTTATTTTAAATTAAAAATTGTTATAAGTGAAATATTTAAATTCAAAAATTTTTAGTATACACTTCACTAGTGAACTTTTCTTATAAATATTTAAAAATAAAACATAAGCCTTTATGTGTTCATAAAAATTATAGTGAAATAGTGACATCAGGAACTGTTTGCAATAACAAGCTATTTTACGGTAAGTATCATATATAATATAAATACTTAGAAAACGTAGTTCCTAAGTGATCATAATTACTTATTCGAAACTTATTTTGAACATATTCTAGATTCTAACAATATATCCAGTTCCTGGAAAATAAAACATTTTTAGATTCTACTGATTTACCCAAGCCCAGGAAAAATTAAGGACCTTCTCAATTAATTAAATCAATACAATCTTTAGAACAAAAACAAAGCACAAGTAAATAATATGACACCTACTTTTAAAACTATCCACGCAAATTATACCATTCTATATATAAATTGATATATTTTAAAATACAATATATAAACTTTAAGAATAAAAAGACTTCTTTCTTAAATGAAATATATTACCTTCACCTAATATGAGTAACCCAAATCTGGGTCTCTCTGTATATAAAAAGTTTAAAAATATATATTTTGGTTATTCATAATAAATGTAGATACAGATAAACGTTTCTTAAGTCATATCGGTATAATCAATCACCACAATAATATATTTTAGATTAGAATTTGCTGCAAATAGACCTATTCCCAATACTCAAGGAAATTTTGTAGTTGGAACTAGCCAATATTCCCAGATGTCCATAGATACATAATATGTTACTGAACCATGATACAATGAAATAAAGATATGCTATTGCGCATGGTACTTAGAATGTGACTATACGCGTGACGTAAGTGGAGAGTGATTAGATTTGCCCGGGGCAACCCGGGGCCCGGCCTGAATGTTAATATGTTTTTTCAGTTCTACTCTATAATCTATGGTTTCAGTTTCAGCTGATGGACGGAGTTGGTCAGTTGTCTGCATTTGTAGGATTGTTGACGAGTTCGTTTGTCTATAGTTTGTGATTCGTTGTGTGTTATACTAAACTGTAAACATGCGTTGCGCCGTTGCTGGCTGCTGGTTGTGTTACAACCAGTCGAAAAAAGGAGAGAAGTATCCACTTTTCAGGTTTCCCAAACGTGATAAAAATACTTGAGATATTTGGAAAAATGCCTGCAAACGGGACGACAATTTTAACTTGAAAACGGCTAGGATTTGCCCAAAACATTTTCATATATACGATTTCAAATGTAACCTGAAGTCCAAATTGTTAGGTCATACATCTAAAAATATTCGACAACTGAAACCAGAGGCCTTTCCCACATTAAACGTACTCAACAGGAAAAAAGACAATGGTAAAAGCGAAGCAAGGAAGAATATAATAGCGAAAAGGAAAGATAAAAAAGTAATTCGCAATATTTTGGAAACAGGGTAAGAGTTATTTTACTTCTACATCATTGCATGACTTCATCATTAGACTTAATACTATAACTTTTTCTATCAGTAAATGTACGTTTTCAGGGTTACATTCGGTGGTGGCGATGCCTGTAGTAACAATAACAGTTGCAATAATGGCGTTATTTTGAATAATGACCCTGATTTAGGAGTTAATGTGGGTGTACATTTGGCTATGGATGTAGATTTAAGCGTAGTGGATGCTTATAATAGAAAGAGTGTTGGGTAATATTTTTATGATAGACATTATTTTAATTACACACCTTAATAATTTTTAAATTGTAGCGTTAATACAGCAAATAATGTTGTCGTTCAAAAGCATTGCTAAATTAGAAGCGGAAATTACGAGGTTAAGGGCCGAAAAAGAGGCGATGGAAGCTATTTTCACCGAAAGTCAAATAAAAGAAACTAAAAAATCCAAAAAGGCGAATCCTATGGACAGTAGATGATATATCTAAAGCTATTACAATTTACTCTGCAGGTCCTCGGGCTTATCGCTTGCTGCGTAAAAAGGCCTATCCATTTCCCGCACCTTCAACCCTAAGAGACTGGTGTAAAAAAATTGGAATTCAGCCAGGTATTCTCACTAAAATTTTTGATGTGATAAAGCAGACTGACCTCCCGAAACACAGAAGACATGTGTTTTGTCTTTTGACGAAATGAAGGTCAGATCAGTATATCTTTATGACAGAAGGAAAGACCAAACTTTACCTCCTATGAATTATGTACAAGTAGTAATGCTAAGAGGTCTTGTTGGAGATTGGAAACAACCAATATTTTTTTATTACGACTGTCAAATGACTAAAAGTAAGCTTTTTGAAATAATAAAATATGTGAAGAATGCCGGTTTTCATGTAGTAGCTACTGTCAGTGTCATGGGTGGTGGTAACAGAGCGTTACTGAAAGAGCTGGAAATAAGTCCTACGATTAAAAAACGTGGTTTTTGAATCCTGCCAATGAGACTCGTGTTTACGTATTTGCTGACGTTCCGCAGTTAATAGGAACCATTTTGTTGATCAAAGTTTCATTTACAATGGCAAAGAGATTAATAAAACCATAATAGAGAAAGTTACCACGTTGACAAATAAAGGGTTTTTCAATAGGAACGCTCGATGTTTGGCAACAGTGTATGACGAAGTCGGTATGTATCTTTGACAGGCGTATTCAGTAGTCTTTATATTTCATTTAGGAACGCTATACGATTCAACAACGCCTCGAAATGGTTAAAACTTATTATCAAAATCAATGTTCTATTCGGCAAACGTTTCGTGCACTTCGGCCAATTTATGGTGTCGATGGTCGTCCACAATTCGCCGTCTAATAAATAAATTTGAAGCAACTGGGTTGCTGTTAGATCAGACAACGCCTGTACGTCAGCAAGCGCAAGATCCGTTGAAAATATTGCTGCAGTCCGGGAAAGTGTGCGTCAGAGTCCAAAACAATCCATTCCACGTCGTGCTCAAGAACTTGGCCTTTCTTCGACGCGACGTCAGTTTGGCGAATCTTGTATAAGGACTTAGGGTTTCACCCTTATAAAGTGCAATTAACCCAAGAACTAAAGCCCAACGATCATAGACAGCGGCTTCCATTCGCTGAGTGGGCGCAAGAGCAGTTGGAGGTTGATCCTAATTTTGGACGAAAATAATGTAATAGTGTTAATGTGACGATGCCCATTTCTGGTTAAGTGGCTTCGTTAACAAGCAGAATTGCCGAATTTAGAGCAACGAAAACCCACGCGAGATTCATCAGGTCCCACTCCATTTCGAAAAAGTCACTGTATGGTGTGCACTGTGGTCGGACGGAAACATCGGTCCATATTTTTTCGAAAACACAGAAGAAGTCGCACTTAATGTCAACAGTGAACGGTATAGGGCGATGATAAGACATTTTTGGATCTAACAAACATATGGTTTCAACATGACGGTGCTACGTGCCATACTGCACGTGATACACTAATATTATTGCATGAGAAGTTCGAAGGTTCCGTTATATCGCGAGGCGGCGACGTTAACTGGCCGCCCAGATCATGCGATTTCACGCCACTGGATTTTTTCTCTGGGGCTTTGTGAAATCCCGTGTCTATGCCGACAAACCGCAGACGGTTGCCGCCTTAAAGGCCAACATCAGAAGCGTCATTGGTGAAATTGAGCCACTTCTATGCGATAACGTCATCGAAAATTGGATCTCCAGGATTCGAGTCACCAGGCGAAGCCGCGGCGGACATTTAGCTGATATAATTTTTAAAACATAATGTGCTCACATATGTTTTAAAATAAAAATAAAAACATGTCGGTTTAACTTACACAATTTGTTTTATTACATTACAAAGATCGTGCGTTCCTATTGAAAAACCCTTTACATCTGATTTTAATATTGCACGCAAAATAACAATGGAAAGCTTACATGTCACCGGAGCAAAAAGTCAAATGGGCAACTAAACTGTTTTCTCATACAGTTTCAAAGGCCATCAGTACGTGCGGAATGCTGGGTTTGTTTGCGAATGAAAACTGGACTGAGTGTACCGAGTTTTTCAAAATTGTAATAACGTTTAGAATACTATCCGCTTTTGATGTGACTTAATATTTGTATATTTTCTTCTTCAGGTAAATGATTGGTTCGACTGCTTCAACGTTCAAGTTCCTGAACAAGATGCTAGGCAAAGAATGAAAGCATTTCAATCTCTTGATGGTCAAAACTCGATATTAAATGCTATGACAGATGCAGTAACTCAACTTAGGGTGAAAGGAAGAAAAACATTGTTACCTTTTCAGAGAGTCATTATTATTACCAATAAGTCGCTTATCGAACTGTACGAACATCTTAAAACACAAATTAATATTAAATATATACTGACTTATCGCTTAAATCAGGATGTGCTTGAAATTTTTTTTGGTACCATTTGTTGAAAGTAGGGTAAAGTAGAGAGTTCTAGACACGACCCCCCCACCATTATTACCCCCCACCACTTTTTCCTCCCCCACCACTTTCCCAACCAATTACAGATACGAGAGTTCTAAATCTACCCCCCACTACTTTACCCCCCACTACTCTACCCCCTACTACTTTACCCCCCCCCACTACTTTACCCCCACCACAACACAACCGGTCAAAGTCAACAACCGGTCAAGGTGAACAACCGGTCAAGGTGAACAACCGGTCAAGGTGAACAACCGGTCAAGGTCAACAACCGGTCAAAGTCAACAACCGGTCAAGGTGAACAACCGGTCAGGGTCAATAACCGGTCAAGGTGAATAAGAACCGGTTAGTAGAACTAGTGTGAAGAAGGGGGTTCTATATTTAAGGGAATTAAGTTTACTTGAGTTCAGTTATGAGTACTCAGCCACACCATGTGGAATAAATTAATGATGTGTTTTTCAAAAGTGGTTTCCATTTTGATATACATTAAGAAAATATTGTCAAAAGGATCTAACACTGACAAAACACCTCCAAATCACTACTTTTTTACACTCCCTATTCGATCCTTTAGTTCTGAGGCACTGGGTAATTTTTCACTAGAGTATTTGAGAAATCTTAGTATTGAAGAAATTGTTTCTATATATGAGAAACTTCCGGAACCTTATAAATCCGATCCAATAATACAAGCCAAAGCGTTTCGTTGCTACGATCATTGGTCGAGGGTAGGTGACATTCCAGACTGCCCGCCACCTTTTAAGATTAAGTGTTATACATGCATTGTAAACAAACTACCTGAGAAAAATTCAAAAGTGGAAAAAGTTATCGCAAAGCATCTATATGGGCAAACAGACTTTAGCGACTTCACTTCGGAAGACATTAAACGTTTCCCATTGTTTTACTTAATGTATAATGTTAAAGGCGAATATTTATTGGATAGATGGTGTGAACTTCCTAAAATGTATACACTAAATACAAGTCTACTGTCAAGATTACCCTGCTTGGAACACAATATGGTGAAAGACTGGAGTTCAAAAATATCAAAATATATTTATAAATATGAATGTTTTATGTGTTTGAATAATAAATAAAATATATTTAATTGTTTCCAATTATTTTATTTATAAGGGAAAATTAAAAAATTATGAAATATAAACGTGAGTAAATAAAAATACAGTTATTGGAGCTACAAGATTTATTTATGCACAATTGTAACAGTTGTAGTAGTAGGTAATTGGTTGTAGATTAAGTGATATTGATGTCTTCATTCCAGTCTCCCTCTTCACACACTTCACTGGCATATATCTTATACCGCGATTCAGGGGTTAAAAAGTTTTCAAGACAATAAAGAAAATTACGTAGTCCTATATCTATCAATTCGTCAACCAGGCGACTCTCACATAATTCACCTTCCAGAAACTTATTACAAATTTCAGCACCTTTACTATATTTTTCAGCAAGTTGGTTGCATTCAGCTTCAGAATAAAATCTACCCATTCCATATACGGCTTCATGTTCAGCATCGAATTGCAGATTATCAAATTTCTGCAGTAAGTGAAGCACACCACTTTTGATGTCGGTAATTTCAATCTCTTGCACATAACACATCCACATTTTACTATCAGATTGGTTAAGCACCTTTTAAGTGAATGTTGAATACTTGCACTGAAAATGTCCAGGATGGAGTTCCTTCTTATAAGCAACCCCCCACCAACAAACTTGAGTCAAAACCGGTATTTCTAGACACTATTAACAAGCCCCATAACAAGTAATAAAGAAAAAACAAGTACACACAATTAAATAGCATTTATATCAAAGTTTTGTATATAAAAGTTACTCATTTCATCGAGCTCATCAACTGATTCAAGTTGAGAAATTAATTCCTCTAAATTGCTTTTACTCATGTCAGATTTTGAAAGTATTTTTTTATGACCCCACGCTAAGGTATTTGTTTGCCCCGGAAGAATACATCTCTTATCATCCTGAGAAAATAAGGCAACTTTATTTTTTAGTTCAGTATACATAGTATGTAAATGAGATCTGAATACATACATTTTTCGATACACTGATCCGCCATTCTCTACTATATGTTTATAGTCCATTACACTCAAATTCTTGGTAATAATATGTTTTGAAATTCCTTTAGCTTTTTTAGTTTCACCTTCACTCAATTCAACACAATATGCTTTTGCTCCAGTGCCATAAAAACTTTTAATAGGAGTACCAGCGTACTCATCTTTCATTTTACCGACAACAGATTGATTTTTAGGTATACCATGAATGTTGTTCGTTTTATAATTCGATGTATCAAACAAATGTATATTTTTCTTTATATCATCGTAAATGTTATCAGCTTGAATTTCAATAATAAGAGAATCAGTATCAGTATAACAAAGAGATGCATTCTCACCATAAGTCTTTTTGATAAAATTATAAAAGAAATCATAAATAACGGTTTTTGATATATCTAGGATGGAAAAACCTACATATAAGGGTTTATCATAACAAATTGATACACGTCCCATTTGAATGGCTACTAAGTTTTCCGAAAAAACTGATAATGATTTAAAATTTGGCATACTTATAAAAGTTTCGGCACCTTTTTTACCGCGAATGTTTTCCCAATGAGACAAAAGTTTAATGTCAACACGTTTATCTACATTCTCCATAGTTTTGCCGTATATGGAGTTTGTGAAAAATTTAAAGATATTTCCTTCAAAAGCATTTTTTGATGAATTTCGTAATTTTGTGTTCAACTCAATATATGGTTTCAGCCATGCAGACTGTGAAAATTCCATAACTTTATAAATTTTCTTTAGTTTTAATCCATGCATCATGCACTGTTTCAAATTCCTGTGATGAATAATATAGTTTTTCTTGTTATGGAGAGTTAAGAGGAGTTTTGAATATTTGCTGTTGGGTGGTACAAAATTTTCTGGGCAGAAAGGCAGATCATTGTGAACGTCATGTAGGTATTCAGGGTATTCGATGTCAACTTGTAGTATGTAACCTTTCTCAAAATCATCATCCACAAGTAAAGGATTAAAATTAGAAATTTCGTTATTATCAAGCCATCGAAAGTTACCTGTTGGGAGGCTTTGGGACATAGCCCAACCATAAAGATTAGTAGCATCTAGATAAATTATAAAAGAATTTGGTTTTGAAGCATCATAATCAGGAACTAATGAATTATTAGCAACGGCTTTTCTGTTGCTGCACTGGCTTACACCTCCACGAATACCCTTTCGGAAAAAATGAAGCATATCGATATCTGTAATCAACTCTAAGGTGACACCAGTCTTACGCAACATGGCATCCCAACTCAGTGACGGAGCCGTCATATATTGAGCGGGATCTAAACTATAATTTTCTAAAGAAACTTTTCGAAAATTCTCAAAAATGTCCGCTAATAATAGTACATCAGAAAGTAGATAGATATCAGAATATTCGCCAAGAGTTTGACATTTAAAGGTGTGCCATACATCCAAAGCACGACTATATTCCTCGTCAGAAATACCATCCCCGCGTAAAATATCAAAAAAATTTTCCCTGGAAGGTAACTCTCTATCATCAAGTTTTGACATATTATCTACGTATGAATATGGAAAAACACCCTTACGACGTATTAATGCAAACTGATTTTGATCGGGAAAATACTTTTTTATTTCTATGCACTGATACTGTTCAAGTGTTTTACTTAAATTATCTAAAGATGATGGTAAAAAACGGAATGAATCTAAAAATTTCAATTTAATATAAACATCATTTTTTTGTCCATTACTTTTCTCAACTAAAATATGTTTGGAAAACGATATATATTTTTCTTTATTTTGTGCAAGGACGTCAATTTTTTCCTGGTTTAACGCTAGTTTTTTTATAAAGAGATGACAATCATTATATTATTCATCTGAATATGGGAAATGCTCGGCAAAATATTGAACATTTTTTATTTCTTTTCTCCTTTTTCTCAAATCTTCCTCCGCGGTGATAATAAGATGATTAATTGATTAATTATTTTTTGTTGCTTGCGAAGCTGCTCCAAATTACGCGAAATGTAATTTTCGCTTTTTCTGAGTTTCGATATATACTTGTTGGACTCCAGCCTCAAAACCCTTTTCAACGCGGAGGAAAAATAATTCCGGTTTCGTTTGTGATGGAGCTTCTCCTCGGCGAGTTTGGTTTCCACCATGCCGAGGAAGGATAGTTCAATATTTTGCAGAGCCTCGTCTTCCTCATCCTCTCGCCGTGGAGTTGATGTGGCCAATGGTGAGAAGGTGGAAATGTCCGCAGATATGGATGTACTCGGACCTGCCGGACTTTTCACCTAGGGCTGTCGAAAGCGGTCAGTCGCAACGTAATTTGCTGTAGACGGACTTTCTACCTGGGGCTGCTGACTTCGTTGAATTTGCGCAACGGACTTTGATGTAGATGGACCTAGGAAATGAAAATACACAATATAGTATACTTTATAGAATACATGCAATAAAATAAATATTCTAATAGTGCAGTTACATTTACGTAACAAGCAATATCAACTATTCGTATTCATTAGTATATTTTATGAAAAAATGGCTTAAGTTATATTATGTTATATAAGCGGTTAACATTATATTGCAAATCTGAACTAGTCCTGTTCAATATGTGCTATTGTATGTTTAAGAAATAACTAAACAAAAAAATAATTATATTGAAAATGAAATCCTTTCTATTTAGTACCTGAATTAAATTATTTTATAAAAATTGACTGGAAATTAAATTACGATGCTCTTGATGACATATACAGTAAACACAAGTGTTTATTATAAAGTATTAATTGTCTTACCTGCTTCGCTAATCAGGGGTCTATGGTTCCCAAATGATCCGTCGAGGATGACAGATTCTACGGTATCATTCGCCCGTTGAACGTTGTTCGCCGCAGCCACTTTGGTGTCGAAGGAGCCATCCTCCTCGTCACTATCTTCCAGCAGCCTCTTTAAGCGACTGGCGACATTAAAAGATTTGTTGGCTTGCATTTTTCTTAAACTGCCTTGTTAAACTTTGAACACTGAGAACTAAGAACTGAAGCTTTGCAGTCGATTTTACGTATTTATATTCGAGACTATGTGGTGGTGGAACCCACGCCGACTACCCGTTTCTTTGTTAGTGACGCTACAACAACTTACATACCACAAGAATATTTCTTTGTATCGAAACTCAGACCACCTGCATCTCAGACCACCTGCATCTCGTGCAGGTTTATTTTCAGCACATTCCTTACTGCATATATCTTTCGTACCAGCTAACAACTTTACTCTTATTTTATTTTCAGAGTGGCTTGGTATCTGATGCGAATATAATGAGACGAGACAATCCTTGTCCTCGCTAGCATGGCTTTAATTCTTGTTTTATTTTGAATTTCTCATACGTCCATACGACTTTACTCATATTTAATTTTCAGAGGGGCTTGGTATCTTCTGATGCAAATATAATAAATAATATATGCTAGGATGCCGTGTTACCTGCACGGCTTTAATTCTTGCTCTATTTTGAATTCTTCATCCGTCCGCTTACAGGCCTTTATTCATATTTTATTTCCACCACCGATCTTTGAAAATCACTATAAAAGAACACAACGCTCTACCAGAATTTAGTTTTACCAGAATTTAGTTTAACAAGAGCGGCATTAAAATGTATAGTGAAAAAGAAACTTTACAAATTATCAACAACAAACTACAAGTTAAATTAGTAAATGTGATGTGCGTCGTCGCTGCCGGTGCCCTGTTCTGGAACAGGGATAGGTTAAATCAAGATATATGCAAAAAGTGTTGGATTGATAAGATGTTAGAGCATGGGGAAGAAGAAATTTTAAGGAAAACGTGTCTTTCCGCGAAATTGTTAAACAAAATATATAATTATATAACCACGCACTACTTTCTATCGGCGGCTCTCACCAGATTAAACATTAACCAGCGATGGGTGGAGTTCTACCTAGACAAAAAAATAACAATAGACCATTTATGTGAACAAATTGAGAGTGAAGGCGACCGGGAAAAATTACGAACATTATGTGATTTCCTCCCACATCGGCAGCAAGTAAAGCTAACAGGAGCTTTCAGAATACACCCGAGTTTTATAAAGAGTTGCCATTTGTGTAGTTGCACCAATTTATTATACTAGTGTTAAGTTAGAATAAAACCCAATTAAAATATACCATTTTTTATCAGCTTATATATATAGTCAGAGGATTTTTATTACACAGAAACGCATAATTCGAAATATATTTGATATTCATCAGTGAGAGACGTGCAGGCCCCTTTTTGTTAGACGCAAACTGTTTACTTTTTCCTGCATATTTATATACAAAATATTACGGTGTAAATCTGTTTTCTGTTTGTAAAACTTATGTTTCTAAATAATAATTTTGTGCAGATATGTATTTGTTTTATTGATCAAACTGTGACTTGTCCTATACGTTTATGTGTCTATAGGATTAATAAAGATTTATTTTATTTTTTCATTATTTTTTATTCAACAACAACCTGATATAAAATTAATGCAATAATTTGTAAGTGTGCAAAAACAAATGTGATAAATATGTAATGCCAGTATCTCCTAAGCATCATTGATACACCATGAAGTATGAATTTTAGTTTTCTTTCTTTTTTTTTTTTTTGTCGCTTATTTTTTTTTATTGCATTTTTGGAAACTTCGCTTCGAGGGCGATTCAGTAACACCCATCCCGACCCCCCGTTCTTATGTAAACTTTCGAGTTACCCCCACCACCGTCAAGCGAAATAAAACTACGCGAGGCGAAACCTCAGGTGCTCGGTAGCCCTTTAACTTACCTATCGAACAAAACAAGAATCGTTCTTCTATCTGCTCAAATAACCGAGAAAAATTAATGAAAAGTTTTTTCATTGTTTCATATTTTGGCTGCTACCAGCTAAACGGTACGTCTTACGCAAAACTTTATATAAACTTTTTTTCTCTACTCGATGGCTACCATAACCTAAATTATTTTCAGAATTTTCCCACGATTGGTTTCGTTTTTAGTTTTTAAAATTTTTTCTCTGAAACCCTAAATTTTAGATAAGTATCGTAACTTCGCCAATCACTTAATTTCGCTCAAATCTGGTATGCCTTCATAAATATAAACTAAAACCATATGCTTTTTTCCTAGTTCAACGCCAAAAACTTGTGACCTTGATATTTCGCCTAGAGCTATTTTCATAAAGTAGCATTACATGATCCCGAGTAAAATAGTAGGAAAGACACTATATTCAACTTACTTTTTTCGGGTATTGATAACAATTCAGAAAACTTCGAGAAAACTATTTTTTTTTAGAAAAAACGAACTTTTTTTCGAGATATATTTTTTTTGGTGGTGGATTTGAAAAGAGCGTCCTCGAAAACGTCCAAAACCATATTTTTTAAATTTCACGTTTTACAGTTCAAATGTGAAAAACTTTAAAATATTTCACAATTTTTCTTATTACGCTTCCGATCGTCTTCCGACCTGAAGAGAAAATATTCCTTAGGTCTAAAGAAAACCAGCGTTGCAAACCGAATTCCTTCAGGATGCTTTTCTTCGGCTTTATGTGGGGAAAACCGATTTTTCTTATATCAATTCTACATTGTTACAAAATTAAAAAAGAATTTTGATAAATCTTTTTATTTAAAAGCCACTATACATTAATTTTGGTATAAAGTGTAAATTATACTATTTCATTTTGACTAATCCAAGAATTATAAGTGTTGCCTAGCCCTAACCATTTAACAAATAGTTTTTCTCCTTTTCTTTTAAGAACTTTTTCAACTAAATATACATCCGGGTGTCTGGTTTTTTGAATTTCTTCAGTATAAAAAGAGCCTTGAATATCTTGATTGTTTTGATCTTTCAACAGGTAGGTTGTCGGATTCGTCCTCTGAACCTTTCTTATTACAAACAATTCATTACTCCAGTTTGGTGTGTATCCCTTGCTGAACGCTTCTCTATATTTACTAATTCTTACATAGTCTCCCACTTTAAACTTTGACGCTTTCGGATCGATCGTTTTTATGTAGCTGTAAGCTGTTTGCAAAATCTTTTTGGCATTTCTCTTATTTACTTTGTTAGGAGCCAGTCCATGAGTACTATGTGGTGTGTTGTTATACTTATTCACAATATCCTGCAGTATATTCACCCATTTATAAGTTCCCTGAAGGCTAAATTCTTTCCACATTAAATTTTTAAGTGTTCGGTTCACTCTTTCTACGATACTGGCTTTTAAATTGGAAAAAGTACTATAATGATTAATTCTAAATTTGTCCATCAACTGCTTAAAGTCTTTATTGTAAAATTCTTTACCAAGATCACTTTGACAATTGCGAGGTTTAGTTTTCATCTGTGACAAAATTTTGGCCATGGCAGCAGTCACATCTTGAGCTGTTTTTCTTTTAACAGGTTCAGCCCATACATATTTACTAAATACATTTATTACTACCAGAATATATCGATACCCCCTGTTAACATTCGCATAAGGAACCATTTCAACCAAATCAGCCTGAATCAAATCATTTAGTCCTTTAACGATAACATGTCTTCTTCTAAAATTTTTTCTAGCCGATCTATGTAACTCATTAACTACATCCTCTTTCACTTTACTCATTTCTAGTTCTACTGATATATATGATTGATGTAAACTGCTTATAACTAAGACATCCAACAATAATAGTCAGTGTTCTAATTTTTAGCTATAGGACACTGTAGAACAATTTGGGCGTATAATGGTTCATTGGTTCCTCCCATACTTGCAATAAAAGCAAAGGTATATCCAATATGTATGTCCAATCCAATTAAATCATCTGGTTGAAATAAGGTGGATGTTGAATTCACAGATATAGGTACATCTTTTGGCATAATATGTATACTCTCTATTTTACCACTTACTGGAAAAACATATTGTTTTGTCGAATTCTCCAATATATAACGTAGGGGGCTTTGAGCCGCATCCACAATTCCACGCACAGTTATTATACATTTCGAGTGGTGTGAGGATGGTTCACAAATGTAAAAAGGGGCTGATTGGGGTGAAGACGTTAATATTGCAGACTGTGAAGCGGCTAATGGGGTATTGGATGCATATGGAGCAGATCTACCACTTAACATGTGCCTACCAAATTTATCAATTGTCATGTTTCTCTATCAACTGTTAATGAATAAATGGAGTTTAATATAAGAAATTATTTATTTTATAATTTTCGACTCTCTCAATTCTTCAATTATTGAAATTATTTCATTGTTGTGACCATTATTTCCAGCATTTTCTGATGATATTAATAAACGTAATCTATCAATCAATTCATTAGGGTCATTAAAGTAAATATAATCAATTGGATTATTAGACAAATTTAACAATCCACCTTGTGTGGGATACTTAAGAGATTGCGTCCTTCGCAGAGGTCTAGTTGGTGGAGGTGGTTTAGAAAATGTTTTTGGAAGCGAACTTATAGTAAGTTTCTTCAATATTTTTTTTTCTATCAAATATGGTGTAATAATGAATTTATATTTGTCACTTGATGTACCTTGAATTTGCTCGTCAGGATTGAAGTTTCTGCGATAGGCATTAGACCTCTTCAAAATATCCATATAATTGTCTAGATCGGTTGGATTGTACCCTATTGGCTGCTTTTTGAACAGCAGTTCATATAGACCTGGTGTTCCAGGATACCTTATACCGCCCATTTGAATATCGCTTCCAACAATTTCCACATTTGTATCCCCAATTAAAAATTTTTCAGTTGTGGTATCATGTTGGAGACCGTATTGTCGATCATTATCGTTCTCATTACCTCGCACCGATATATCTATATACTGCCTTGGAAGAGGTTCGTAAGCCTGCAAGTATTCCTCATAAGCTTTGTTAGTGGGTAGATCTTGAAGAAAAATACGACTTCTCTCCACTTCTTTATCGATTAACTCGTCGCTATTCGGCTCATCCACATGAACTGTAGGCTCATGTTGAAAGGTATCTTCCAGAAAACTTGGCATAGTCATGGGCAAATATTTCTTATATACGTCAACTTTGGATCTCTTTGGAGTCGTCATTGGGGTTTCAGATTTTGTTTCGACTGGCTCTTTCTTGAACGATACATTTGGATCTATTGTGGTAAGCAGTTTTTGTAGTGGGTCTGTAATTGGTTTATACTCTTTCTCCAACTGACTCTGAGATTGTGGTATAGCTGATTTGAGGTTCTTATATTTTTCTCTGACCGACTTCTGGGTTTTAACCAATTGTCTTGCGAGCTCCTTATTCATCGCAGCTAAATTAAATAATGCCGGAATATGATCTTTGTAGGATTATATATACATGCTTGACTATTTTTAGGGAATTATGTACGCATCGAATCCTTTTCTATATCTTCCAGATCGCAATGGGCAATCTTTATCAATAACGAGAAATCCATACTTATCACTCCAACATACCCCACATATATCTTTGAATTGCTGAAAAGACATGTCGACGTTGACGTGATCATCGTAGATATGCTTCAGATTGGTTACATCTTGTTTAAAAAGCACAATAAAATTCGAATTATCCCTTACGAGCTGCTTAGGAATCGATGAATAGGTTTGACATAAATAAAAACAATCTGCATTTTTATGTCGACCGAAACAAAAATAATCCCTTATAATGCTTTGATTACAGCAGACTACGTCGTCAAAAATTATGATTGAATTCGACTTTATTTCATCGGGAGGTAGGACATCGCTACCATCATTGAATTCATAATAGCCAATCTCCTTTAAAGGCTCTAATAGTTGTTTCAAGTACTGATATTTTGGTTGATATAAAGACTTTGAATATAAATAAACATTTTCAAACCGCAAACCGTTCGGATGTTCTAATAAAGTTATCATAACATTCGTTTTTCCGCAACCCGATGCGCCTACTAGCAATCCTCTCTTCGATGAACCGCCAAAGAGTGGACCGTATTTTTTAAAGTTACTATCGGTTGTAACCACATCATGATTTATAACTGGCAATATGATTTTCTGTTGTTCGATCTTCATTGTGTAATGTAATGAAGTCAACTAGAGGTATCTAAGAGAGAAATAAACTATTTATATGATTCGTTTCTTAAATCAGTTTAGTGTGACTCGACACTTGGTAAAAGTATATCGTCACTCCAACGCCAAAATGACGAATGTGCAATTTTGCTGTTTTTCGCCTATGTGCACAGGCAACATTGTAAACATTGAAATTTGTCAATGACAAAAGCGCGAATGTGCGTGTGAAACCGTACTCCTGCCAGGACCAATCGATTGTTTCGCGAAAGTGGGTATTTTAGTTTTGCTCCAATGCCTAAAGACCGAATGTACCACATAAGTGCTTTTGTCATTGTAATTAGTTGAGCAAGTTTAGTATAGTTTCGCGAATGTGCCACATTCGTGGTTTTGGCAATACAAACCATACAGCATTTTAAGTATTTGTGAATGTGTAATCTTTTTAAAGAAAAATGAGTTCCCGTGCAAAGAAAATAATGCAGCTTGGCCGGAAGTTAAATGGTAAGTCACACTTACTGTACTATATACTTATGCATATTTTTGAATATGTATTATAATGATGTAGCTATATACGTTTGAGTTTATAACATAACCTCAAATATTGCTTTATTTAAATCGATATTTTTAACTCTTTTTAGCGGCCTTAAATAAGGACTTACCTTCGACGCATTGTCACCAACAGCAAGAACGTCCTAAATATCCTACTAGGGCTACTTCCGAAGAACATGCATTAAAAGACGTTGACTTATCAAAATCTTTATCTGGGCCCTCGTCAAATACTGCTGGTAATAAATTACGTTATTTACATTTTTTAAAATTCTTACCAATTACCAGTGTAGTAAAAGTTGTAATTTATTTTTTTAATACTTGAATGGAATGTTCTTGTACAAGGTATTCGCGTATATTTTGACCCCTACCTACAGGGGTTTTTAAGAAATTTAGAAAAAAAGTTTAAATACAAAAGTTGTTTGGTTTTTCACGTATTATCTTTTGGCTAAGTCGAAAAAAAAATTGCATGTCGTAAACTTGGGAAAACCAATTGAACGTAATATTTTTAAATGGGTCACCCTGCATATTTTTACAAATCTGGATAGGGCGTTCTCTAACGAATACATTGATATAGGGTTTGATGGATCTACGTCTAATAGCGGGGGAGATACACCTTAAATAGTGTTCCATAAGAGCAATGTGTTAGAGAAAGACTGTAAGGGCTGTAGCCTAGCAACAAATCCGTATTCTCTTTCTAACTCATTATGCTTATGCAACACTCATTAAGGTATATCTCCCTCACTATTAGAGCTAGATCTATCAACCCCTATATCAATGTATTTGTTAGAGAACGCCCTATCCAAATATGTAAAAATATACAAGGTGTTCCATTTAAAAATATTATGTTCAATTGGCTTCCTCAAATTTACGACATGTAATATTTTTTTTGACCAAGGCAAAAGATAATACGTGAAAAACCAAACAACTTTTGTATTTAAACTTTTTTCTAAGTTTCTTAATAACCCCTGTAGGTAGAAGTCAAAATATACGCGAATACCCTGTACGTTTCCTATACCTATTTATTTTTGTGTGTTATTTTTATTGTTTTTATTTTTTTAGGGGACTTGCCCTCAACAAGTTCTTCTAACAATGGTGATGAGCTATTCGAACATTTAGATTATTCTCAGTCATCATCTGACAATTATGAACCCTCGTCAGGCGTTTCAGAAACTTCTTCGGAGACTGATTCAGATAGTCCCTCTGATCAAAATGAAAATACCAATATTTATCATAATAATATGACCAATAAACCTACGCAAAATATTCCTCAAAGAAAGAAAAGAAACGAGAAGCAATGGAAAAAAAATATTCGGAAAGTTAAAAGGCTTAAAGGAGAATTATACGTTGGACACCGTGGGATTGTAAAACCACAACGACCTCTTTTACCAGTTCCGTGTGTGGCAAAGATAAAGCACAAATGTAAAGATTTGGTAAATGAGCAGGAGCGTCAACAAATTTATAAAGAATTTCGTAGTTTAAGTAATGTTGACGATCAGAGACAATTTTTGTCTAACCACATAGAACAAAAACCCAAAAATCGCACTACAAGAAACTTAGAAAACTCGCGAAAAACCTACACCTGCGTGTACTCTTTCACAGTTAATCGAGAAAAATGCATTGTGTGCAGAGAATTTTTTATGGCTACTTTAAATGTGACTGATGCATTCATGAGAAGTTCTCTTAAAAAACGTTCTCTTATCGGAATTCTAGAAAAAGACAGACGCGGGAAGCACACACCTTCAAATAAGTTATCCGAAGATAAAGAAAAAGTTATACGTGAACACATTTTGTCCTTTCCGGCCGTAGAGTCGCACTACTGCCGTAAGGGAACGTCTAAAAGATACTTAGATGCTTGTTTAAATATCTCTATAATGTATAGAATGTACAAAGATCTCTGCGATACTAAAAGTCTAAAGCCTGTCACGTTAGAGAAATATAGGCAAATATTTAAAGAATACAATTTAGGTTTTTTTAAACCTAAAAAGGACCAGTGTAAAAAATGCTTGGCTCAGAAAAATTTAGCTGAAGAAGAGAGAAAAGAACAGGAATTAGAATACAAAAAACATTTGGAAAGGAAAGAAGCCGCCAGAAAGGCTCGTGACTATGACAAAACTTTAGCAAAAGAAAATCCTAGCATTTTATCATTTAATTTTGATCTCGAGGCAGTACTGACTACTCCAAAAGGGTATGCGGGCCAAATTTTTTATTTAAGGAAGCTTGCAGTATACAATTTGACTGTATACAATTTGGCCAATCAGGATGTAAGGTGTTATCTTTGGGATGAGACCCAAGGCAAAAGAGGAGCAAATGAGATAGCTTCATGTATGTACGACTTCATCATGTCTCACAGTAAAGTTATTGCTGTTCGAATGATGTCCGATGGATGCGGCGGACAGCAGAAAAATTCAATTTTTGCAGCTATGTGTCTCCAACTTTGCGCTAACCATCCAACTCTAAGAACAATCGATCATCAATTCTTCGAAACAGGACATACAGAAATGGAATGTGACTCCATACATTCTAAAATAGAAAAAAAAGCAAAACACGTACCAGTTTATACGCCTGAGGGCTGGGCACAAGTTATTCGAGATGCACGTATAACTCCTCGGCCATTTGTTGTGCAAAACATGACGTTTGACGATTTTTTGGACTTTAAAGCTTTTTCATCAACTTCCTTCAATTTTAGTCAGATACCCTGGAGAAAGGTTTGTGGTCTTCGTTACATAAAAGAGCAACATTCAAAAGTATTTTATAAGACTGACTTTGCGGGAGAGTTCATTGAGGTAGATTGTCGCTCTAACCCTACTAAAAATCGAGGACGTCCTAAACAATCGATGATACACAAAGCCTACGAAAGTACGCTACCCATAACAGAGAAAAAATGGCAGAATTTGGAGACAATGTGTAAAGACTTCACAATTCCCAAAGCTTACCATAGTTTTTACAAATCTTTGAAAACTAACAAAAATGTTCGAGATAACTTACCACAACCTGATGCCGAGGAAAGCGAGAGCGACACCAATACAGATGTTTGAATTATAATAATTTATGTTTCTCTTTTATACAAAAAAAATTAAAGTCTTGTTCTATAAAATGTATTTGTTTCTACACGAAAAATATTTTCTTAAATAATTGGCAAAACCAAAACAACGAATGTGCTTTTTTTTTCAAAAATACCAATAATTACAAAATTTAATGTAAAGACAGTTTAGACTTCTAATAGTAGTCCATAATTATTATACAGCAGTAAATTAATTTATATTTTCAATATTTTATTTTTTTTTTGCAACTCTGCAAATACTTAAAACGCAATTATCTCAAAACTATTGATTTGCACATTCGTGGTTCTGGTATTGGAGTGACGATATATAATGTTGACGCGCAGCGCATTCGTGATTAATCGTAAACCGGAGAGCTTGAAGAGCGGATCTGGCTTTGTTGACACTCTCATAAACAAGCTTCCCATCGAACTTCATTTACCAGGCTATCAGTACTGCGGCCCTGGCACCAAACTAGAAAAACGATTGGCACGAGGTGATCCGGGAATCAACGATCTCGACCGAAATTGCTGTCAACACGACCTTGAATATCATAAAAGTTCCAATCTGAAAGATCGCCATAAGGCTGATTATCAACTTCAACAGCGGGCTTGGGATAGAGTTAAGTCGAAAGACGCTAAATTAGGAGAAAAAGTTGCTGCGTGGTTTGTCACTAACACCATGAAAGCGAAAAGGAAACTAGGTATGGGGTTAAAGAGAAAAATAAAATTGAAGAGAAAAATAAACTTAAAGAAGGGAAAAGGTGTTCGTACTAGGCGTAACAAGAAACAGAAGAGAATTATTCCAATACCTAGGAAAGGTGGCTTTTTACCACTTTTACTTCCAATCTTGGGCGCCTTAGGTGCTCTTGGAGGTGGGGCTGCGGGTATAGCGAAAGCTGTTAACGATGCTAAAGCAAACAAACAACAGTTGGCTGAACAACAAAGACATAACTTAGCAATGGAACAGTCCGCCACAGGCAAAGGCTTATACTTCCACCCACACAAGAAAGGAAGGGGGTTCTATTTAGCTCCATATAAAAAAAACTCCCAATAGAGCTACCACGCCGTGAATTAACAAATATAGATCTTGAAAAGTTTGCCAAAAAGTTGCATATTCCAAATTTCCGCGGTGTTTTTATGAAAGATAATTTGCCTTCAAAAATAAGACAACATGAATGTGGTATAGTTAATTTAGATATTTCATCTGGACCTGGCACACACTGGACTGCATATGCAAAGAAAAATAACGTTATAATTTATTTTGATAGTTGTGGAAATTTAAAACCTCCTAATTCTTTAAAAAAATATTTTTTCAGTGATGGTAGCTCTAATATTGTTAAATATAATCACGATAAGTATCAGCAGGACAACTCAATCAATTGTCGTCATCTCTGTCTAAATTTTTTATATAATATGTGTAATTGATAAAAATGCTTTATTGTAAATATAGTTTTGAACTAAACAACATGTCTATTACATTTTCTCTTACGGGAAGATCATCAGTATTAAGTGCAGACTTTAATCCACCAATATATTTAGAAGATAATTCTGAATATGTTATTGGACTCTGCAACTTTGAATCATTCAATGTTATCCCAAACATCGATGAAAAAAATAATAAATTGACATATGCTAATATTACAACAACCATTCCAGTGGGAGCATATGAAATTGGTGAGCTTAGTAAGTGCATACAGCAGATTGTTCAACCACCTTATGAGATTAATATAATAGCTAACCCTAGTACATCAACTGTTAGAATTGATGCCAATGTGGATATTGATTTTTCTCAAGAAAACTCTATTGGAAGTGTGCTAGGGTTTAATAAGAGAGTTCTAAAAGCCAACGTATTAAACGAATCTGATTTTCCAGTTCAAATACTTAAGATTAATGCTATATGTATAGACTGCAACATAGCAGCCGGATCATATTCCAACGGTAAACCAGTCCACGTAATTCATCAATTTTTCCCTACGGTGTCAGCCGGGTATAAAATAGTGGAATCGCCTCTGAATATACTTTATTTCCCTGTAACCGTCAGAACCATTAACAACTTGATTGTTAAAATACTCGATCAGGACGGAAACCTTGTCAATTTTCGAGAGGAAATTATAACGGTGAGACTGCATCTAAAAAAATTATCATAACAAGACGTCATGGTGACTCGATACAATATACTGCCCTACCCTCAAAGAGTGGTAAATAAGCGCAATTATAAAAGAATGAGCAAAAACAAACTTCCTGTTAGTTCCAGAAGGGGTGTTAACAGAGTAACACGTAAGAATAAGCTATTTCTAAAATCTCTCGGTTTCCAAGTACTTGTATAATGGATATCTTAAATGTTATGCAAAAACCTGTCGCAGACGACTCTATTACAAAATTGGAGTATCATAATTATCAGCCGTTCGTGACTTCTAAATTTGAGTATAATGATGAAATTACAATACCAATACAAGAAAATGATGTCTATACTCTACCATGTGAAAGTATGCTGTACTTAGAGGGCAAATTAACTAAACAGGATGACACGCCGGCTACTAAGTTAAAGCTAATTAATAACGCTTTTGCTTTTTTGTTTAGAGAAATTAGATATGAACTGAATAACATTGTTGTCGATTCAAATCGAAATGTTGGTCTAATATCCACTCTTAAGGGGTATTTATCATTTAATGAAAGTGAAAGTGTTAAACTTCAAAATGCTGGATGGTTTCCTAAGGAAGGTGTACTACCTGATACTAACAAATTTAACGTATGCATCCCACTAAAGATGTTGATGGGATTTTTTGAGGACTACAAAAAAATTTTAATAAATGCGAAACAAGAGTTAGTTCTAGTTAGAAGTAGTAGTGATATAGATGCTGTCACCTCTATCGATGACTCTGAAACCCCTAAAATTATTATAGAAAAGCTGTATTGGAGAGTGCCTCATGTTTCCGTGGGAATACCACAGCAAGTGGCGTTAACAAATATTTTAGACAAAAATATGGAAATAACTATTGCATTTAGAAGTTGGGAGCTTATAGAAGATTCCTCTGTTCCTCAAACGGATAGATACAATTGGCCTGTTAAAACTTCAACTAAATTGGAAGCTCCCAGACATGTCATTGTAGCCTTCCAAACAGATAAAAAGAATAAAATAACTTCAAATAGGAGTAAATTTGATGCATGTAATTTAACGAATATTAGAGCATTTTTGAACTCTGAAAGATATCCTTATAATGATTTATTTCTCGACATTAAAAATGACAAATATGCCTCATTGTATGAAATGTTCTCTAATTTTCGTTCTTCATATTATCAATCTGGAAATGAATCTATATTCACACCTTCAGAATTTAAATCCATTTCGCCTATAACCCACATAGACTGTTCGTATCAAAAGCAAGCAGTTCAATCTTCCACAGTTGTATTGAGGGTGGAAGTAGAAACCAGGGAAAATTTTCCGAAAGATACCACAGCTTATTGTCTAATTTTATACGACCGTGAATTCAAATATAATCCAATGACAAAAATTATAAGACAGGTCTAATCTACATAAGCTTGACAAAGTAAGATATAAATTCAGTTGAAGATGATTTCTCAGTATAGAAAGGTGCTGCGAGAACATTGCGAAAAACTGAAAAAATTGAAAAAGTCAATTGAACTGTATAATTTAAAAGTTTCTGTATTCAAAAAATTTGCGAACTTACAAATATGTCGTTAGTATTGGATGTGCAGGGATTTAAAACTGAAAAAAATAAATTCATAGTTAAAGAACTAGCAGTTTTTGATGGGAAGAAGATGTGTCACTATGTGTTTAAACCACCTTTTCCATTGAAAATGCTACCTTTAGAATTGCAAAAGCAAGCTCGGTGGTTAACACAAAACCATCACGGTCTTGATTGGGACGCTGGATTCGTACCTGTACACATGTTTTCAAAAATTCTTCAAGATCTCCACAATTCCGCGGACCATATTTACGTGAAAGGGAAAGAAAAATCAGAATACATCAGGCAATTCACAAAGATTCCTGTGATTGAACTTCCAGATCGGCCCACATTGAAGAAAACTTCTCCAAAATGTTTTTATCACTTTGTAGAAAGTGATATGTGTGCACTTTCCAATGTATATTTTTTATATGAAAATTTTGTAATGACTTAACTTTTTAATAAAGCAAAAATCCACAAAATGGTTGTTTTATTTCACTGAAATAAAAAACATTTTAATACTGTATGTATTTATTACAAATAGCGATACATATTAACAAAATCTTTGACTATATATTTTATGCCTATGATTAATATCCAATACAGGATTTATAATATTTGATACATCAGCAATTTTATTCTGAAAACGACATCTATCCATTGCAAAATTTTCCCAGTGCCTCTTCCTACATGAATTATATGCGAACTGCCAGGTTATGAGATTATAAATTTTATTGTTTTTTTCATTAAATCTAACTCTCTTCATCACTTGATTCTACTGCTACACTCGGCTTCAAATATTTCTGGATATATATAAATTAATTCCATAATCATACAAACATTTTGACTATTTCGGTTTTTATTTGGTTCTAACAGATTCCATGCATTGTCAAATAAATTTCCTGGTGTAGTCTGCAATCCTTTCTTCACAATTGCAAAATAGTTGGCAAAATGTAACCTTTCCAATATATCCAGTCGATATTCGATCAGAGGTATGTATTCCCATAATTTACATACTGTATCATATCCTAGATAAATATAAGAATTATTTTTCAGGATTTTTATAACTCTACAGTTCTTAACTTCTTCAAACTGTATATAAAATTTTTCAGCATCTATTGGATCAATAAAATCGTTGCTGTGCAGATAGTGACTTATACTTCCTTGATATGTTAGAAAATGTTTCCACTCTTCTTTGTTAAAAATTATAACATCACACTTATTTCCAGATAGTTTTACATAGGGTTCGTATTTAAAGTCGTACGCCAGCCCTATGGATACGAATTTTGATTTTGATTTGTTTAAGTGAAATTTTCGTTCTCCTATTACTACACAATTATTTTTATTCTGGAATGCTGGTGGAACGTTATTTGGTATGTCTATTTTCAGGTCAGGTAAATTGAAAATACTAGCGTTGTAAGACATACTGGTGAAAGAACTTTGAACAACTTGACTGTAGACCAGACACTAACTTTATTATATACTTTGGGAATGGAATATAAGTGGGGGTTGATATTAATTAAATACTTATAAAAATAACCGGTTCTTGTTTACCTCGACCGGTTGTTTACCTTGACCGGTTGTTCACCTTGACCGGTTGTTGACCTTGACCGGTTGTTCACCTTGACCGGTTATTGACCCTGACCGGTTGTTCACCTTGACCGGTTGTTCACCTTGACCGGTTGTTGACCTTGACCGGTTGTGTTGTGGTGGGGGTAAAGTAGTGGGGGGGTGAAGTAGTGGGGGGTAAAGTAGTGGGGGGGTAGATTTAGAACTCTCGTATCTGTAATTGGTTGGGAAAGTGGTGGGGGAGGAAAAAGTGGTGGGGGGGTAATAATGGTGGGGGGGTCGTGTCTAGAACTCTCTACTTTACCCTACTAAGGTGGTCTTCACGATCATCCTGATCCTCTCGAATTCAAATATAGATTGAGATCTTATATTCTTGGTAAAAATGAAGGGTCACTGTCAGTAGGTGGGAATGTTAAGGGAATGTGGGACATGCCAAAAGTGTAACAAAAGTCACTATGGTTCAGTCCATCCGGTATATATGATAGGAAACTCAAATTCATCTGCTAAATGTCCATAAAAAGAAGGGTATTGCCGACGCCACTTGTCGTCCAAAAACAAGGGAGCATTAGAAAGCCAACATCTGGTCATCAGGCTGGGGCAGTTACGACTTCTTTGAGATTAGGCGTAGCTAATCAATTATGGGACAGTAGACGCCTTCAGCGGAACGAATCTGATAAGGAGACATAAATTTTAATTGTCCGTGCCGAATTTAAATTGACTTAACTTCTACGTACGCCTCAGGGGGTACTTGAAGTGTCATACAATGCATCGCCGTCCGTTAGGCCCCTTCAGGGCCGGACTATGGAATATTGGTAACGCGAAACGCGGAAAGGAGCCATAGTTATCGGGAATTGATTCGCGTATAGAGACGTAGGGACCCCTGTGAGTATCCATTGTTATGTCAAATAAGTGGGACAGGTGAGATTTAGGAATATCAGAGGTTTTCAGGGGAACTTTCCTCTGATGGTATAAATTAAGAACGACTGACATCGCAGTTCCCCCTTGGCGATATAGATCAAACCATTAGTTCGTAACGAGGATTCAACATAGTATAAGTAGAAATTGAATATATTTAGTTATAGGTAAATATAAGGTTTATTAGAGATAGGTAAATAAAGTTACGAGATGTCCATAATTAGTATGGAGTAGGCAGTTAAGGGTCACATTCTAATATCAGCCCAAGGCACAGAGAGCAAGGTGGGGTAACAGGCGACAGACAAGACCAGAAAGAACCGCCCTCCGACCTCAACACCATTATTAGTTGCTATTAGGGGTCAAAATACGTGCGTAGCACATGCAACATGACCCCTATCCTATTGTGAAATCTTAAGTCATCTAAGACAACCTAGGTGTTGAGGAAAAGCTGAAACATCCGAAAGACAGTTTCTTTTCTGCTCTTGGAATCGTTCGGTTCAGCCCTCGAGTTCGCGAATTCAGTATATCTTTGATTAGATTTTTGGAGGAATTTTCACTTAGAATATTTTAAGCACAAAGTACAAAATTTATTCTAAATTTTGGTAATAATCTTTTGGTTGTAATATACCCCGACCCAGTCCTCTGAGTCTTTGGCATCCGTGACCAGGGCTGAAAGCCACTTTCAGCCACGAGTAAATTAATAGCGTAATCATTCGAGTATTTAGGTGACTCAGTTAGGCAAATATTGTGAGTTGAATTCCTCGTTAGGTACCACTTCGAAATTATTAAAGCCTTCGTCCCGAACCTAGTGTTTTCTTCCGTCTCCGTTGATTCGCGATATCCTGTGAGTAAACTATTTGTGTAGGTGTAATCCTGCCACACTCCCCCGGAGTACCAGCTGCCGAGATCTCCAGAGTAAGCTACTCACGGTAAGTGCTAGAATTTATGCATTTCTTTAATGACGCCATTTTCTAAAGAACCCATTAAACATGACCACTCAGAATCATTATCCCTTTCGAGACTAAAATATAAACAAAAGCGGGGTTGGCCCCCTGTTACAAAAGAAAACCTTTGAAGTGGCAACTGTCTTTCCAAAGTTGCTGAAAATAATATGTGTGAGATTGTGAATGATACTCCAGAACTCGAATTTGACTCCATTCAGTATGACGATTTAAAAAATCTTGCAGGCTTTATGTCATAAAGTGGCCAAAGATGTTTCAAAGAACAGCTCAAGTTTTACTTGGGTTGATCATTTATCTGAAGGTGGCTTGTGCAAACCGTCAGAGAAGTTGATGTCAGAAATAGAAAAAACTTGAAAACATTTTTCTAGAAATTAATAGTGATGGCCTGTTTATTTCGAAAGGTTACTTACAAACACATATCAATAAGGCTATTGCTGTCCCTTGTATTGAAAAAATAAAAAGCCTTTTCTTTAGGTCTAGAATGTATTTTGAAATGTATTCATTCAATCGTTGAATGAAGTTATTCGTATGAAAACCCACACGAGGAAACGAAAAATAATAAAAACCATTTCATAAATTTTAATAAAGACATAAGTTAGCGAATTATTGTGTGTTTTATTCGCCATCTTTCAGTCATTTAAAATTATGTTATTTTAGCAATAAACAATAATTTTTTTTATAGTATAGAGCAGTGATTCCCAACGGGAGCGTTGGGGCAGTCATGAGGGGCGGTCAAATAAATAAATAATATAAATTTTTTCTACAACCGTCACAGAACTATGACATTTTTTTTACTGTCAGGAGTCTGCAAGGTTGACATTTTCCTTACTGGAAAAAAAATTATATCTTAGTAACAAAAATAGTCACTTTCAATCCTAGGAGCTAAACTGAGCGGATCACTTTGGCCATTCAGATCATTGATACTCAGACTGGTAATCAAGATATTTTGTTATTGTTTTTCCTTCGTTGCTTTTGTTTGTTTGGTACAACCGAAGCTAACCATCTCCCCCCTTCACTATTTTGATAAGTACCCGTATATCCGGGGACGAAAACAGTTGGCACTGTTTAGTTTATTTATACCCGCGACCATCTCCACGGCAGCTAGCCGCAACCCGTAAACAAAAAGAGGCAGCAGCCCCTCTCTTTTAGCGTAAGGCTCATGCTAAGAGCTGAATAGTAGCGGCTAGGAAAGGAGGGGTTACAGATGGTCGTAATAAATCAATGGACTAGAAAAACAGATGTCAGAGCTTTATGATGAAATTACGTGTTACTTTATATGATATAGTAGTATCAGTATAGTGATGGTGCAATAGTGGTGAAAACATGTATGCTCCGCCCCAGTTACATAACCTCAAACAGCTGTAAGTTCTTTTTTAATTTCTTATCATTATTATTCTACGTCGTAAATCACACCAATTGAATTTTCCGCTATTTTTTAAATTTACTGAATACCATGTTTTTTTTCTGTGTAAATATTGGAATCTACTCCGCATGATTTTTCTTTACCCGTTAGGTTACTTTCTTGTTTGATTCATCATACATAGCTTTATTTTTTATAGACCCTGAAATTTGAATTTCCCGCTATTTTTTATTTTACTGACAGCCAGGTTTTTTTCTGTATAAATATTGAAATTTACTACCATTATTTTTCTTTACCCCTTAGGTTACTTTATTGTTTGGCTCATGCTATACAGCATACCTTTTTGATACACCCTGTACACTTATATTTGAATTTCCCGCTATTTTGATGCTAAGGGTTGCTAGAAAATCCCGAGTTACGAGAAGAATCCCAGAATCAAATAAATTAGTCACAACTCCAAAAGTTTCACTTTGGTTAAAACTGTGCGAACGATTTTATCGTATTTGCCAGGACAGTCAATAATTAGTCTTTTAGCTGATATGGCGTTTAAATTGTTTGGATATACAGCAACCATGGATAATAAATTTAAAGGAAATGTCAGTTTTGTGGGCGCATATAATGTTGTAGCTTTACGTGTGCGTGATTTGCTTGCATTCAGCTCTGCTTCCATTCGGAATGAAAATGGCGAAATTTATACAGGAGCATCTGCAGAGTCAAAAGTTGATATAGTTAAAATTAAGAATTTACCCTGATTGGGTAGGAGACATAATCTGAAAGCTGAATCTGATTGGCTGGAGGCGTGGCCTGTTTCCAAAAGGAAAGTGGAGGGGTAAAATTACTCATTTTTTGCACAATTTAGGCCCCTTTAAAAATACAGGCGTTTTTGGGCGGTACCCCTACAGTCTTTCTACTGATGTAGTTTTACGGATCTCTAAATTTTAAAGCCATTTCCAAAAGCAGCAGAAAAAAACCGCAAAAGGTTCGAAAAAAGGAAATCCGAAATTTTGACAGACACGGCTGTTAATGATGCATTAGAAGAAAAAAAAAAAGGTTAAAAGAAAACGTGTTCGATAAAAAAAAGCAGGTTTTTAGCAAACAGAAAAAGAACTCGAAGAGACAAGCAAATAAGTAGAATACAAAACCAGTGTAACATTTGTAAATTACAAATGAAATTTTTTCTAATTCACATTATCTAGTGAATATGTTCGTGTGAAGTTGGTGCTACGAAATAATGTCACCTCTGTAAATTGACCATGTTATCGGTGGTTACGCTGTGTCCGCTGACGCAGATCCTGATTTTCGCCGTTCTTTACGCTCAGTGGTCAGAGAGTGGCAGTAACGAGACGACATGGTGACGACGTTGATCTAGTTTTGAAGACAGGTTGATGAGAATTTATCAGCGGTTTAAGTGATTTGTTTGCCCTATTTAAACCTCTCAATAACAACCACCAGTCGTTCAGTGCTAGGCTTTCTTTTGTGAAGATTCTGTATTCACCGAGTTAAAGAAAAACCTTTCTGTTTGCACGTGTTGTACCTCATGCGAATTTGTTGTAAAGTAAATCTGCAGTCATCCTTCCCTTATATAGGTAAGACATCGTTTATTTCATAAATCTCGCTTCTTCACGGTCCCGTTTCACAGAAGACATAGACGCACAACCGGTTAGTGATGATCAGAAGAGATAGACGCACAACCAGTAATAGTGATGATAAGGGATTGGATAACAAAGAAGTTCTGAATATACAGGGTGTTCTGAAATTAATGTCCAATTTTTTATCAGTGTGTTCTATGGTTAAAAAGGGAACTTTTTCATCATATTCTTCATATAATAGGTCGAAAAATGATTCCTTAAAATTTCAAAATCGATCTTATAATCAAACCGGTGGATTCATGTATATCGATGTTCAACCAGAGTACCTTTTTTACGTAGAAAACTCTAGTAGAAAAATTTACGAAAAAGTTATTACATCTCGTGGTATTATAGCAAGTAAATAATTAAAGCGACTTTGCTCGAAAACGATGCGCCCTATCGATATGAACCAAGTGTACCTTCTTTTGGCAAAAAATATTGAAATTTCATATCTCCTAATCAAAAGTTGGGGTAACATTGCTTGTGAAGTCGACATGGCGAATGATACTATAATTTTTATATTAATTCTTTGATGAGAATTTTTTTATTATGTGCTTTATTTTCTTTGCTACTTCTACTTCTACGAGGAGTTTTTTTTCTGCGAATTGATGGCAGCTTGTGATTGGTCGGCCAGCGGATAGTCGTTGAAAGTTTAAAATGAACCGGTAGTCAGTTTGAAGTCTTTAGATTAAACACGAAAATTTACCTAAGTGCATTAGTGGGCCCTAAATTTGATATTAAGAGGATTATAATGAAATTTTCGTATGACCTGAGTGTATCATGTATTGAGGAATTGTAATTGTAATTGTAATCTTTAAGATTTATTTGAGATACACCTCAGTCTTAAAAAAATACAGAGATTCGTTGCATTTTGCCCGTCTTCATCTTTGGGTAAGAAAAAAATAATGCTTCATTCTAATTCTAGATAGGTATTAAGATATTCTTTCCTATTTAGGCTCTTTATATATATATGCTGGGTTTTCCTGCTCGATTCCTGTCTCTGGGGTTTGGTTATTTCTTTCTTCGTTCTCCAAGACCAGGACTGACCACGTGGGAGGATTTATCTATGTATCAATATATATAACTGAATAACTAATACTATTATGCTTGGCTTAGAACGAGTACTTACTTACCTACACCTGTACAGATTATTAGCAAAGGATTTAAGGCAATGGGCTGGTGATACTGTCGCAGAACATATTTCGAGATTCATTTTTCAAGGATCGAACTGGGATATCCAACCTCACAGACCTTCGGCCTTAGGAGTATTGATAAGTACCATTTCTATTCACTAATGAGTACCGTCTAATAAAGAAATATTTATGTGTTGTTTCACTCATGAATGTTACATAATTTTACTTGCACATTGTTGTCATCTGAATTATTGATATAATATGAATATATATCAAAGTTTTGAAACTCTTGTAAATAACTGCGCAGTTATGGCGTAATTGTATCGATTATCCTGAAGTAAGGACGTAATCTTACTAGTTCTTTAAATAATTACTTTTTAAGTGCATACCTAGTAGTCTTAAATCTATTTCACATCTTTCGAGGAACCCAATATTGTAGAGAGTCTTTGTACCCATGCAAACCTGCTCTAATATATTTACATAGGTATATTTGTTTTCTTAATTTAGTACTTTGATTTAGATAATAATTTTCACTTTATTTAGAAAGGTATGAGAGCACTTGTGTGACACTATTTTTGGTAATTTTTCTTTAATGGTGTAAATGCTTAAAACTTAAGGTTAGTGAGAACCGTTGGAAATTACCTGGCGCTAGAGATCTTTCACTATGGCAAAAATTTAAAATCGTTAAAGACAAACGATCTCACCCCTGAAGTCTCATCCGAGCTAGCTAACTTTGAACACGGTTAAGAACGGTCTGATATTTAGTTTTTTCTTTAATGTAGTAATTTCAGAATCAACTGTAACAAGTTATGGGAAATCACATAAAACGAAAACAAGTTGAAGAAACTATTGAATCATCATATCCCCATTCTTCGTCAGCAAAGAGAAAAAAATATGAATGTCTTCTCAGGTTACTTTATACAGTGAATCCGGTAGTTAAAGTAATGCTTCAACAAGTAGTTGAAAGTAAAAGAATCGCAAGTGTCCAGGTACATGTCCAGCATGTTCTCATTCACTCTATTGTAATGTCCCTCTTTTTGAGAAGAATTTGCTTCTGAATTTTGTTTTAATTCCAAAAAATTTTTAATAACTGTACTGTAAGGTTTTTTCTTCGCAGTGCACACAGATGGCGCTGCGATGCGCAACAATTTTACCATGCGTCGGCTGAGGTGCAAATCCGTGTAACTCAGAAAATATGGAGATTTTTAGAAAACTTCATTCAGAATTTATATCTCCATCTATGGGCAAATTCTAATAGCATTGAATAATACAGATTCTGTTGTATACATAAAAATCAAAATCGTGTATGTCGCCACTGCTAACAAAAGCGTGTATCTCTGTTCAGTCCGTTAGAACCTAATGGAGGCCAAGCTTACTTTCGCGAGTATTTTAGTGCTCCCTGAAAAACCGTAAGTATTTCTTATTATTTTTTTGTATTATTTGTGTTTTATTTGTTGTTGAAATAATACCAAAAAGAATCCCTTTTACAAGATCATAAAACGTTTTCTTTGACTGTAAATGTTATTTTTAATAAAAACGGGCTTTAAATTTTAGCTTTGACTTACATGGTTTTGAAACTAAATAATTGGCTGACTTACACAGTTTTAACATATACTTTATTTTATTAAGTTATTCAGTATCGGAATAACTTGAAGGAAAAAACAAAAACGACCTGTACTGCCTTAAAAAAATAGGTATTATCTATTTTAATATAATTATAATACTTATTGTACAACCTGTGCAAAAAGTCCTGGGCCGTATAATTAGTTACCTAAATATTCCCTGGTTTTAAATTTTTTTGCTTTACGAAACATGTTTCTAAGTACATTTCAGCCGCTAATTCTTTCTAAATAAATATATTATTATCTGTTACTTGTTTTTTATTAGTGTTATTATTTCTATCTACAAATTTAAATTGGGATAATTTTTATAATAGCAGTTCATCTCTTTTAATAAATTGTACACACGCATACATTGCATCATAAGGGGTTAATAAATACTCTTCTCTACTCTACTGTAACGCTTTAACATTACCTAAAAATCTGAATTCTTGATTTCAGAAAATGAATAATCTTTCAGACAAACAGTTAGAAGAAATTTTAAATTCAACCGAATTTTGGGGCAACGAGAATCGTCTTGAAAACTACAATGACGAAATACATGTTGGTGAGGTTATTAATATATCCGATGTGGATGCGATAATACCTGTTACTGATGTTCTATTAATCTATGAAATTAGAGATACAGAGGATAATGAAAATCAGAATGAAGATAAATTGCCAGTCAGCAGTCAAGGGTTAGAGGATAATGAAAATCAGAACAAAGATAAATTGTCAGTTAACAGTGAAGGGTTTTTAATAAGCCCAGGGGAAATTATAACAGAAACCAAAATTGACAGAATGACTAGAACCATTATGGATGATAGATGCGAAGATACTCGTGAAGAAATAGTGGACACTGACTCAAGCAATGATGCAGAATACAATCCTGATAACGAACGCATACCATCAGATGATAGTTCCAATGATAATGAAAATATAAGTCCAGGAGAACTGACGAATAACAATCAAGAAGTTCAAGAAATGAGTTCCAACGATGGTGAGAATCACGGAGCTAGAAACCGCAGAGCTAAAAAAGGTGAAGGTTCACTTCGAAACAAACAGAAGCTAGAAAGAATGCATGGAAAAAGCTACAAAGGACAGACTTAAGAAGGACCCAGAAAGTAACAAGTGGAAGTATATTATTGAAAGATGCCAAAGGAAAATGAACAATCGTTGTAATTCAGGCTTTTGCATAAAAGCTAAAACAAGATTCTGCCATTTATTTGATGAGGAATCTAGAAAAGAATATGTTTAAAAACTTTTGGCGAATGTCATGGGATATGAAAAAAATTTATGTTTCTTCATTAATCGACATTATATCTCCTAAAGAGAAAAAAGGGAAGAATGAGATGAGTAGAAGAGGGTTTACTTATAACTACTTCCTTTTCAAAGCTAAGTCTAGAATGCAGGTGTGCAAAAAAACATTTCTGAATACGTTGGGCTTAAAACAATGGATGGCCATTCAGTTTGTGACCATTTCCAATGAAGATAAAACATCAATGCCCAAGGCACTAGAAAAAATGCCGCTTAGATCAAGACAATCAGTAGCTGGCGCAGCAGCAAAACAGCTTATGAGAAAGTGGAAACTTGAATCGCACTATTGTCGGTCATCAACTTCAAAATTGTACCTAGAGCCTTTATTTTTTTTGTAAAATGGATGTCTACAGACAATACAAAATAGCTTGCTTCGCAACAAACCTGACGGTTTTAAGCACAGTTGTATTTTTTGACGAAATGACAAATCAAAAGATATGTATCTACAAGCCTAAAAAAGATCAATGTGATTTGTGCATTGGTCACACTTTGGGACACATAACTGAAGAAATGTACATTGAACATACACAAAAGAAGGAGGAAGCTAGGACAGAAAAAAATAAAGACAAAGAAAATGCTGTAAAAAGTCAAGATACGTTAGTTTTAACAGTTGATGTTCAGGCCCCCTGTAGCACAAGATATAGGACCCACAGTGGTGCATTATAGGTCCAATATTTATAACTTGGGCCAATATTGCACTTTTTTAGCCAATGTAGGTGCTATATTGGCAAAAAATATGTTTATCTATATTTATCTCCAGTTTTGGACCAATATAGGACCAATAACACGCAATTATACAAGAATCCTCTTAACCGTCAGCAAATCATTTACCAATGATATTTTTTACTTAAACCAGGATATTTTTTGGTATTAATTTTAATAGATGTGTAACTAAATTTCATATTTAGATATCAATATAGTACCCTCTCTGGCCCAATGTACACACAATATATATTTCCCCAATAATCGGCCAATATATCACCAATGCAGGAAATCCTATTCCTGTTCGGTATTGTTCGGTCGTGCTCGGATGGCATTGTAAGAAAGACCCGTTCTCGCGTCTCATCGTGCAGCCTTGCTAAATTCGTTCTGCGCATGTACTGGACGATATGCGAACTAGTTTCGTCGTTGTTTCTCATGATCTTATGAATATGATTGCAAAATAAAATGGCTGTCGCTGCATCCAGTAAAGGATGGTAATATTACACTTAAACGAAATATTTCGTTTATGTATTATATATTATATGGGTAAAGGTTTGACGCTATTAGTGACTCGTATAGTATTAGTGTTAATTCGTTAAAGATTAAAGATTCGTCTGCATACTGGTAAGTTATTTTATGTCTGTGTTATGCTTGTGTAGCTCTAGAATTACCATTATTTTGCTTTAAAGGGTCGACTGTAAATACTGGTTTACCTTTAGTAGAACAACCATATCGAATTCATTACATATAGGTACCTAGAACCTAGAGTATCATAACTGATTTGTATGAAAATAAGATTTTCCCGGTACAAGGAGGATACTTACATAGGTATACTCCTAATACGATTCTCGGCGTTTGATAATATAATTCACCAACATAGTACCCTCTTTGGCCCTATATACAATTAGATCACGAGTATATGTTTCCCCAATGTTCGGCCAATATATCACCAACGATGTTGATTAAAAAAATAGTTTATTTTAGGTCATATTTAAGGTTGTAGGGTTTTGTAATTTTTAACCATTTGATTAATATTTCATCTTTTAATTAAGTAGCTAAAGTTAATTAAATTTTGCGGTTTTCTATTACTCGAGATTTTCTAGATTCGTATTTTGTTAAAATTAAACAATAAAATGTATTTTTTCGCTTAATAGGGAATAAAGAGATCGATCAAAAATTTCTTTTTTATTACTTGAAGACTGTTATTTGTAATCATGAACACTGAACATTTGTATTTAGAATAATACAGGGTGGGCCACTCTCAACGCAGTGCTATATAGTACTAAACGATAAGAGATAAAAGGTCTACAAATTAAAATTATAGTCTGAACAATACTGAGTGTTCGAAAAAAAATTTGCCGGCACATTTGTAACTTTTTTAAATACCTGTTTTTTCTTACACTTTTCACTTCTACTATTAAATCCAAACAAAAAACCTTTGAAAGTAGTACCTAGCAAAATTCAATGGTTTTCGATATATTGACAGTTGAAAATCGCAAATTTTCAATTTTGACGGAGCCTATAACACAAAAACGGTTTTGATTAAAGAATCTATCGATGGGTGATGAAAAAGACAAACTTCCGGTTTAATCAGAAAGTGACAAACCGGAAGTATGTCTTTTTCTTCACCAATCGATAGATTATTGAAAATTAAGATATCTAGGACATCAAAGCCGCTTTTTCTCTTATCAAAACCGTTTTTGTGTTATAGGCTGTCAAATTTGAAAATTTGCGATTTTCAACTGTCAATATTTTGAAAACATTTGAATTTTCGCTAGTACTACTTATAACATTTTTGTTTGGATTTAAAGATAGAATTGGAAAATGTAAGAAAAAACAGGGTGTTCCATTTAAAAAAGTGTCATGTACTGGTAATTTTTTAAGACAACCTGTATAGTAAATACGAATTTTGGCTTATAGATCTTTTGGACCCATATATACAGTTTTTGAAATTTTCAAATATCCCTTATCATTTAGCAACTAGAGAAATACCTCTAGTTGCTCAAAGAAGTGGGCCACTTCTTTGAGAGTGGCCCAGCCTGTATTGGTTAGTCTGAAATAAAATATGTAATTCCCAATTTTAGGCCTATACCTACCTAAACATATATACATACTTATATGTACATTGGATCAGTAAAACTTAATAAATAGAAGTATGTCTAAGGTATATTCAGCGAAATATAGATACTTAAAAAAATGTGCGGCAAATCTGATGATGTTTACTCTGCTGGCAAAAAAATAAAGATCGGTGTTGCTATTCCATTAGAAGAAACATCTTTACAAGCAAGCATCGATAATCCAAATGTTTTAATTGATGAAACGGTAGATGATTATGAACTGGTGACCTGGTGACTATGACCACTGGTGATACCACGGCGGTGATAGTATACGGCCCGGAGTATTTTGGGGCGAGTTTAGCAACAAATCCTTTGACAGCGGACAACAAAGGATTTTCTCGTTTCATTACTCGGTCGCCTATATGGCAACGCCACTCACGGCGGCGGAGATTGTAATACCGACTTTGTGACGTGAAAGCTTGTGCCAAGTTGACGCGGACTAGTGTGTAAACTTCCTTGAGCTTGTCCAAATGATCGGTATGTGCAGGCGGTATCACGTTCTCTTCGGTCGGTTCCCCTGGTTCTTCTTGGGCGGAGCGATAGAGGGTGTTCGGTAATTGTAACTCACGTCCAAAGTTCAGAAAAGCCGGGGAAAATCCGGTAGACTCATGCTTCGAGCTATTCATGGCTAACTGGAAGTCGTTCAGGTATTGGTCCCAAGTTCGGTGATCATGCTCGCAGTACTGAGCGACCATAGTCTTGATCGTACGGTTGGCTCGTTCAACGGGATTAGCCTGTGGTGTGTACGGAGGCGTAAACCGGTGTTGAATGCCAAATTCGGCTAACAGAGAGCAGAAAATCTTACTGTCATACTGGGAACCATTGTCGCTGATGACGGTACGGGGGCATCCAAAACGAGTGATTATCTCCTCGTACAGAGCTTTGCTCACATTGCGGGCGGTAGCACTCCGTAGGGGACGGCACTGGATCCATTTGGTAAAGCGGTCTTGAAAAACTACCAAGTAGTTATTCCCTTTACTGGATCGGGGTAGAGGTCCTACGAGATCTGTGCTTACGGTCTCCCATGGTTGGTTATTTTTGGACGGTTGCATCTTCCCCGGAGTCTGCTGCTGCGATGGTTTATATCGCTGGCACTGCCGACACCCTCTTTCATACTTAGCCACATCACGGAACATACCAGGCCAATAGTATCGTTGCGCAATGCGGGCTATCGTCTTAGCAATCCCCATGTGTCCAACGGCCGGTACATCATGGTTTTCTTGCAGAACGGTGCGGCGAAGAGGGGTTGGAATACACAATTTCCATGGGTCGGACAGGTCTGGTTCCGTTAAGTCACTGGAGTCCTAGAAATGACGAAATGGGGCCTACCGGATTTTCCCCGGCTTTTCTGAACTTTGGACGTGAGTTACAATTACCGAACACCCTCTATCGCTCCGCCCAAGAAGAACCAGGGGAACCGACCGAAGAGAACGTGATACCGCCTGCACATACCGATCGTTTGGACAAGCTCAAGGAAGTGTACACACTAGTCCGCGTCAACTTGGCACAAGCTTTCACGTCACAAAGTCGGTATTACAATCTCCGCCGCCGTGAGTGGCGTTGCCATATAGGCGACCGAGTAATGAAACGAGAAAATCCTTTGTCGTCCGCTGTCAAAGGATTTGCTGCTAAACTCGCCCCAAAATACTCCGGGCCGTATACTGTCACCGCCGTGGTATCACCAGTGGTCTACAACTTGAAGTCGGATACCGGGCAGAAGCTATCGCATATACACATAAAGGATCTAAAACCGTATATTCCTTGCAGTGTCGAACCGCCCAGTACCACCAGCTCCCCGCTTGGTGCTGCCCCGCCTGCCCACCGCTCCACGTAGACAACCCGGCGAACCCCCACGGGGAGTAGCCATTCCTCCAACACACCGACTTAGAGACGACGCTCTGCAACGACGCCGTTGGGGGCTTATTAAACCGCCTATGCTCGACTCGCCCCCCACACAAGGCCCCGGAAGGGGACGTATCCCCACTTCCGTCCAGCGTCCCCCAACCCTTCTTAGGCCCAAGCTCTGTCCGGACGGCCATGCGAGAGTTGGGACGAAGAAGCCTATGCCGCCATCTAGAAGTTACGACCCGCAGACAAGCCAGTCGACCGACCCTGGCGGTGTCGGTTACAAACGCCTGACGGTCGATCCCGATGGGTCCCCATCCGGCCGCGCTTAGAAGCCCGACAACCGCCAGAAATTAACCCCTGAGACCGCCCCAGAATTCCCCACCGGCCGTCCTTCAATAATGTTCTTTAAGTTATTGTCTTACCAGAAGTTTTTTTATTTAGTTCCCCTGCCGATCAGAGGTGTTAGAATAATTTTAGTCCCCTAATAAATTTAGTTAAAACCCATGTGCCAAGTTTTTTTCTCTACCCGACCCACCACCGTTATCTTTTGTTCTAGATGACCTCCCCCAGGCTGCACCTCAACCTGTCTTCCGATGAGGAAGACTCCCTGCTGAAAGCCCTCGAAGAAGCCAGCCAGGAGCCGACCCGGGAACCGTCGTTGTCCTGGCCATCTAGTCCCGCCTCCGCCGACGACCAATCCAGCCGTTTTACACTGGCACCCCAGGATGCCCCTCGTCTGGGAGTAACATCGCTACCCCAGCAATCGCACTCTCCCATCTCCGCTCCAGGAAACAACCCGTCCGCGAAAGTGCCCATGCACCTGCCTGTGACACAATATTCGCTATGTTGGCGATGCGGCCAGCCCGGTCACTCCCGCAGCAGTTGTGGCGAACCAGCCCGGCTTTTCTGTTCCAGATGTGGACTTGTTGGGGTTATGTCAAGATCCTGTACCTGTGACCAGCCTTCTACCAGTACCTGTGTAGCCCCAAGACAATCGTCCGTCAACCGTCTGGCCGTTACCTACCAGCCGCCACGCAAATCACTAGCACAGAAACGCTCCTATCAACTCTGTCATCGCCGGCTAGCTTTACAAACAGCCAACCAAATATCTCGAGGCGTCCAGTGTTATTACGCTGATATGTTACGACGACCAAGAACCCGTTCCGAAGGGACCCAGACCGAAGAAATGCCGTAAGATCCGTTCACCCGGCTAATCCAGGAGTCATATGGCGGACTCCCAGAACCGTTTTCCGTTTCTTTCTGTTAGCTAAGTGACAGCCGTCGCCATAAAATGTTTATTTATTTTGGGGTTTTTGAATATTAACTTGATGAGAAACTTGTAAGTTAACCGTTAGGATATATAGTTTTCTTTTTATTTTTGTTTTGTAAAAGGTGAACATATCCTCAAATAAAGTTTCACGTAACCGCTGGAGGATATGCGCCTTGTAGAATAATTCTTTTCAGTTAGGGAAAAAGAAAAATGATCATTTCATTCTCATTTTTTTACGAAGTAAGAGGGGGGTGTAATGAAGTACATTTTATTTCGCCGTTAAAATAATATTTTACCTGTATATAAGTCACCCATACAACGCCGTAAATAAAAGAACTATACCCGACATAAAATGTATTATTTCGACACCTGAAGTAGAAGCCAAAGGCGCGCGCATCTTTTGTTGTCCACGCGAACATAGGAAATTTCACGCGCTAAGAGTTCAGTTGCTGAGCCGCCGTCCGAGAATCCAGCCGCACTAATACATTACCGCGAGTCCCTATACAGGGTGTCCACCTAGTGCGCGTAAGTCCAATATCTGGGTTAATAAAAGAGATAACTTAATTTTTTTTTCTACAGGGTTGTCTAATATCCCGAGCTGCACAAAATGAAAATATATTTACATATTCAGGGTGTTCAGTTTTTCCTGGACAGGTACCAACTTCATTTTTTTAAATGGAAACCTATATTTTTTATGGCATTATCGAATTCTACGTAAAAAATTAGTGGGACTTTGTGCATAACACTGCTATTGAAATATTGATAGTTTTCGAGATATTTGACTTTTAATATTTTTTTTCTTATGTTTCGTCACTTCTAATAGTTGACATAATTATGGTTGTATGACAGCTAGAAATTATTTTTTTTCAGAAACTGTAGAGTGAAGATGGCTCTTTCGAAAAACGTATCAAAAGTTGACCTGCGATATACAGGGGGCAACAGAAATCGTGCCAAACCTGATGGTTTAAAATTTAAAAAATCTCGACTTTTTCAAATGGAACACCTTGTGTTTTATGATTTCATTAGATGCCTTTCTGTAGACTCTACAATTTTATAATAGCTTTCCCTATACCTAAGTTGCGTGGTTTTTGCAAAAAACCCACTTTTATGAAAAATACCCGATTTGCGCACGTTCCTTTCTCGGGAAAAACGCAGTGAGCGTCTGTCACGCAATAAAATTTGTGACAATCAGTTTACATGTCATTTCTTCTTTTACTGAATATTCACGTACGAGTTTAGAGTAAGTACTAAGCGTGCATACAATGAACTATTCAAAAGAAGAATTAGTGAAAATGGTTTATGCCTTAGGAGAAGCTCATGGAAATTGTTTGCTAGCAGCACGTATTTACAAAGCAAATAATCCAGATTTACAGAGATTTCCACGTGCTGACTGTTTTGAAAATGTGAAAGAAAGATTTGAAAGAACAGCAAATGCGAATTATGAGAAAACTACCAGGAGACATGACGGTAACAATGACGATATTCAGTTTAATGTTGTGGCGTCTGCTGTTGAAAATCCAAATATTAGTGTCAGGAAAATCAGTAATAATCTTGGAGTTTCCAAAAGCTTGACAAACAATATTTCAGATTAGAGAACACCTAAACCACGTATATCCAAATAAGTGGTTAGGTCGTGGTGGTCCAGTTCCTTGGCCTGCACGTTCGCCTGATTAACGCCCGAAATGTTAAGAAATGTTCACATTCATTTTCGTCGTAGATTAATGCTTTGTGTTGAAAACAACGGTGGACATTTTGAGCATTTACTTTAGGTTAGCTTGCTTGTATGAGTATTGCGTATTCTTTTTTCAATACTCTATGTATATTCATCCATTTCACTAATAATTTTTCTAACTACGGTAACACCGTTTGGTTTTCAATATGATACGTATGAAACTTCTTCTTCAATATCTTATTTGTCGAGCTTTTGAAAACTCCAAGATTTCTACTGATTTTCTGATACTAATATTTTTGGATTTTCAACAGCAGAAACCACAACATTAAACTAAATATTATCGTTGTTACTCCCATGTCTCCTGGTAGTTTTCTCATAATTCCCATTTGCTGTTCTTTCAAATCTTTCTTTCACATTTTCAAAACAGTCAGCACGTGGGAATCTCTATAAATACGTGCTGCTAGCAAATAATTCCCATGAACTTCTTCTAAAGCATACGCCAGTTTTGCTAATTCTTAATTACATGTAGAGCTTTTATGATTTTTTACTTTTATTTACAAATAAATGGTAACTTTCCATAAAGACTTGTTTATTAAACTGAAATTATCAAAATTTTTCAGTTATTTTTATTTTAAGAAGTGTAAACTAATACATTTTATAAAAATAAATAGCCTTACAATATTTTTTCCGTCAAAGGAGTGCGCAAATCGGGTATTTTTCATAAAAGTGGGTTTTTTGCAAAAACTACGCAACTTAGGTATAGGGAAAGCTATTATAAAATTGTAGAGTCTACAGAAAGGCATCTAATGAAATCATAAAACACAGGGTGTTCCATTTGAAAAAGTTGAGATTTTTTAAATTTTAAACCATCAGGTTTGGCACGATTTCTGTTGCCCCCTGTATATCGCAGGTCAACTTTTGATACGTTTTTCGAAAGAGCCATCTTCACTCTACAGTTTCTGAAAAAAAAAATAATTTCTAGCTGTCATACAACCATAATTATGTCAACTATTAGAAGTGACGAAACATAAGAAAAAAAAATTAAAAGTCAAATATCTCGAAAACTATCAATATTTCAATAGCAGTGTTATGCACAAAGTCCCACTAATTTTTTACGTAGAATTCGATAATGCCATAAAAAATATAGGTTTCCATTTAAAAAAATGAAGTTGGTACCTGTCCAGGAAAAACTGAACACCCTGAATATGTAAACATATTTTCATTTTGTGCAGCTCGGGATATTAGACAACCCTGTTGAAAAAAAAATTAAGTTATCTCTTTTATTAACCCAGATATTGGACTTACGCGCACTAGGTGGACACAATGTATACAGATTGGTACCATAATGGTACTTTGCATATCGCCTGTGCTGGGCTCAGCGAGGACGAAGCCAGAGTTACCCGGTCTACCTCTCGCAAATTAAAACTTTTTTGTAACAACTGTAACTCTACCATTAATCAATTTTCTCAAATCAAGGAGATGATTACTACATTTGAATCAAACTTTAACGAAAAAATTGCTGCTCTGGAAAATGAAATGTCAAAAAAATCTGAATCGGGTTTAGGCCCTCAGCAGTTTGAAGAAATTATCTCTGAAGTTCACGATAGACAAGTCCGCGCGAATAATGTAATTATGTACGGTCTTGCTGAGCAAACGGGTTCCTCTGTTGATTGTCCTGCCAAGGATCGGGCATCTGTTGGCGACATAATGCAAACCATATTGCAAGATGAGGATGCCGCTATAGTTAACGTTTATCGTATTGGCCGTACCCCTAGTGGTGATAGTGTTAGACCCAGACCTGTAAAAGTAACATTTTCCAGTAACATAATCGCTAAAAATATACTTAGACTGCAAAAGAACCTGCTTAATAGCACTTTTAGTACAATAAAAATTGCCAACGATAAAACAAAAAGGGAAATGGAATACCTTCGTTACATGCGTAATGAGTTGAAATTACGTCAGGATAATGGTGAACTTAATTTAACTATCAAATACAAAGATGGATTACCAACTATTGTTAAATTACAAAAAAACTAAATCAGCGCTGTGTATATGACTGGCCTATTTTTTATACTAATATAGCATCCCTTCTAGCTAAGCTTCCAGATTTACTCTTAGTTATTCAAAACTCTAAACCTGCTCTCATAATGCTCACAGAGACCTGGTTATCTCCTTGTATAAATGACTCTGTTGTAAATATTGACGGTTATTCCTTGCATCGATCTGACAGAGTCGGCAAGAAAGGGGGTGGTTCATGTATATACACTAATAATGACATCTTTTCCAGTGCTACTATCACAATGCTCAATCACCAACAGTGCCCCAACATAGATATAGTTTGCCTCAAATTTCAAATATCAAAATATCTATTTATTTTATGCTGCATCTATAGACCTCCACAATCTACACTAGAGCAAGATACTATTCTATGCGAAATACTTACGGAATTATGTGAAAAATACGAAAACGTCCTCATATTTGGTGATTTTAATTTTCCAGATATAGTTTGGCCCCAGGCAGAACTTCCTAATGCAATGAATTCGACGTATATATTTCTGGATATGATTAATAGAAATAACTTAATTCAGCTCATAACTCAGTGTACTAGATACAGAGTGAATCTAAATCCATCTCTTTTAGACCTTATTCTTGTTTCAAGTGAGTCTCTTCTTACTGACCCTAATTACGATGCCCCTATTGGTAAATCTGATCATGCAACAATAACATGCAATCTGCAATTTATAAACGATGTCAACATCAATTACAAAAATAACTATTTTACGAAAATAAATTTTCTTGAAGTGGACCGATACTTGAATGAGGTGGAGTGGTCAGGCACACTCGATGCATTAGATGTATCAGAACAATGGTCACGTTTTGTACGTATTTGTGAAAATGCCATATCTTCCCATAAATCGTCAAGAACCTATGTTACTAATAAACTTAAACCATGGATAAATGGCAGTCTCATTCAGCAGCTAAAATTTAAAAAAACACTATGGCGCAGATATAAGCGCTCTCAAAATCAAAATGATTTTCTTACTCATAGAATATACTCTAATAAACTATCCTTTACACTACGTACAGCAAAGAGTAACTTTGAGAATAGACTAATTCACAGTAATAATAGAAAATCTTTTCATCGATATGTGCGTAACTCGTTATCTACCACTATTCATACTCCTAAAATCAATGATATCGACGGTAATTTGTGTGCCACTAGTGTTGAATGTGCTAAGGTATTTTCTAATTTTTTTGCTTCTACATATATCGAAGAACCTGCTGGAGAATTACCTGCACTTAATCTTGCAATCAACCCTAATTCACTGGAACTAATAGAATTTGACGAAAACAAAATATTTCAAAAGCTGTCGCAACTTAACAGTTCCAGTTCGCCTGGTCCTGATGGCTTGACTGCAATCTTTTTAAAATCATGTTCTAGGTCGATCTGTAAACCTCTATCCATTATATTCCAAAACTCTTTTAACACATGTTCACTTCCGCCTTCTTGGCTTGAAGCATCTGTCATTCCTGTTTTCAAAAAGGGGAATAAAATGTCCGCTGAAAATTATAGGCAGATAAGTTTAACATCTATTTCCCTTAAAACTATGGAAAGAATAATTGTGGATGCACTAGCACCATTCTGTATATCCAACAATATAATTCCAGACGAACAACACGGATTTTTGCCCGGCCGATCTATCACCACTAATCTTCTACGATGTCTAGACGATTGGACCAAAGCATATGATAAGAGAGAATCAGTGGATGTTATATACTTAGATTTTGCCAAAGCATTCGACCGAGTTCCGAAAAATCGTCTGTTGTTTAAACTACATCATTTTGGTATCCGTGGCCTGTTATTGACTTGGATTTCAGAGTATCTCTCTAACAGATCATTCAGAGTAAATGTCGGCGGAGAATATTCTCCTTCTCATCCAGTAGTTAGCGGAGTTCCTCAGGGATCTGTATTAGGACCCATACTCTTCTTGATTTATACGTCGGATATTCCAAGATTACTGTGCTGTAAATCATCATTATATGCTGATGACACAAAAGTCTACTGCAACCCTCTTACAGAACATGATAGTCTCCAATCAGACCTGGATACAATTGGCGCGTGGTGCGAAAATTGGCTTATTCCATTAAACTCAAACAAGTGCGTAGTGCTCCATATTGGAAAAACCAATCCGAGGTTCCCTTACACTATCAACTCTACTGCCATCCAAAGTGTGCGTTCTCAGCGCGATTTGGGTATCTTGATTACTGAAAACCTCACCTGGTCGGATCATATAGTTAATTCCTGCAAAAAAGCTAACAGTTTATTGCATACGTTTCGTAGAGTTTTTAATAATCCGAATCCTAAAACTGCTTGTGCTTTGTATAAAACATATGTGCGTCCCATCGTCGAGTTCGGTTCAGCAATATGGTCACCATGTTTAGTGCGCGATAAAACAGCCATTGAAAATGTCCAACATAAGGCGACACGGCTGCCCTATGGTTTCCATAGACCCTCCTACGAAGACAGGCTACGTCTATTTGGCTTAACTTTTGCAATAGACCGATTGACTCGCGGTGATCTCATTACAACCTACCGAGTGCTTAATAATACTTTCTCGTTGGATCTATCTGACATCTTTCCATTAAATAATGATACCCGTCTGAGAGGTCATAACTACAAGTTGCTTCATGAATTATACAACACGAGATCTCGAGAATTTTTCTTAAGCAATCGTATATTTGATATTTGGAATTCTCTTCCTAATGAAGTTGTTAACGCACCCACAGTAAATAGTTTTAAGAATAGACTGGACACATTTTTGTATACCGCGTAATTGAATGTTAAGTCTTTGTTACTGAGTATACCTATATGTTATTTCATTGATTTTGATTTGTATTTATTTGTATTTAATGTTATATGTATGTACCTACATTAAGTTTAATTTCTTTGAGCTTAAAAGGGTTTTACCCTCTGCTCTTATCCATTGTAATAATAATAATAAATAATAATAAGTAAGTAAGAAATATTTTACAAGTATAAAAATCGGCATCGTGAAATTCTCCTAAGTATCAAAACAAATTGGGGCTTGTGTGATTTCGCCGTCTGTCTACTTGGTCAAATATTTTCAGAGTCCGTAAATTAGAAATGTTGAAATTTTGGAGAGTATCAAAATAAATTGGGACTTGTGTATTTTTCGCCGTCTGTCTATCTGATCAAATATTTTCAGAGTCCGTAAATTGGAAATAGTGAAATTCTTATAAGGTTCAAAATAAATTGTGACTTAGACAATTTGTCAATTAAACCGAATATTCTTCAGAGTCCACAAGAACGTGGGGACTTGTGATTATTTCCAATTTAGTAGTGTATAAGTATAAAATATACAACTTACTTAATTTTATACTTACTATAAGTATAAAATATACAAAGTCCGAGATTTCACTTCTGCACATGTCCGAGGGTTTCGTAGAACCATATCCAGCTGGCTGCGACTCAGACATTCGTCTGTGACCACTCTGCATCGAAGCAAGACCTGTCCGCTGCTACCAGAAACTAAAGGGAAAATGAGTAAACAATTACAAGTCAGTAAATTCGACAAAGTGAAATTTTTCTAAGTATAAAAATTATTTTATACTTTAACAAATTTTGTCGACGAAACCGAATATTCTTCAGAGTCCACAAGAACGTGGCAACTTGTAATTAATTCCGATTTAGTAGTGTACAAGCATAAAATATCCAAAGTCCGAAATTTCACTTCTGCGCATGTCCGATATTTCATAGAACCATATCCAGCTAGCAGCGACTCCGTTATTCAGTCACGGCGTGGGATCTTTTATGTGGAACCATGTGGCACTATTAGAGAGAGAGAAATATATTCTCTCCTTGTTTATCTGTACTACCAGAACAAGTCAACAGAGTAAAATGTAGCGCTGCCACAGCATAGAAAATGTTTTCTATGCTGTCATAGAAAACGCTATCATAGGCGCTATTTTGCGGTCTATCATCTGTCATTTTATTTTTGTGCATTGTCATTTGTCATTGTGCATTTATTTTATGGTGTGTGGTGTATACTGTGCGTAAGGAAGGAGTGATATTTATGTATTTTTAGTGGAGTAGAGACATATTTATGTGATTTTTTGAAAAGCAGTAGTTTAGAGCATCTGTGGATTTTTTGTTGTGAAAAAAAACGATTGATAATAGCACAATTACGTAATCGTATTGCACACGTAAGTTACAATATATTAGGTTAGGTTGAAACAGCATGTAATTTAGGGAATGACTACTGCACGGTCCGGCCACTCTTTAATTTTTTAAAGTGGCCGGACCAACTATTGCAAATGAATTTGTTGGACCGGACCGTGCAGTAGTCCCTTTAATTTAACTTATGGATTGAGCATTTAGTAAACTTTTAAACAATATTAATAACCTTTTTTTAGAAAGAAATGGGTATATGGAATAGAAAATGTGCTGTGGAAGGTTGTGATGACCTCGATTCACCACGACACAGATTTCCTATGCCACGTAAGTTTATGGAAACATTTAGAAAATGGGTGGAAGCTACTGGAAACCCGAATTTAGCCACACTTGACCCAGAATTGGTTTACAGATCACATAGAATTTGCGATAGACATTTTAGATTAGAAGATAAATCCACTAATAAGCGTTTAAAAGAGGGTGCCATACCTACCTTGGTTTGCGGTCATAGAAATAAAGGTAGGTTCAACAAAAATAATAAGTAATAGGTAAACATAAAATTTAAAAACCCATAGTGGTATAAGGCTACGTACTTATTGTTTTATTGATAAGTTTATGATTAAGCTGTTGTTTATGACCATGCAAGTGTCTACACTTGAAGTGTGTAAGATGGCAATATTTCCGAATGAATTAATTCGAGTAGGTATTTAAAAACAGACCTATTTTTTAGTCACTTCAGTAATTATGAAGTTCTGCAAGAGAATTTTAATTTTATGTTGTGTTTATCCATAAGTATGCTTATAAATAAATTATGCTTTTGAATTTTGAATATGGTCATACCAGCCTACAGCCTGTATCAACCATTTAAAAATATTATTTATTATCAAAGGTCCAGAAAATGATGAAAATCCTAGTACAGAAATGGTACATGAAATGGTTCCGAGTACTCCAGCATCAAAACTTATAAGGACTGAGCCATCAACAAGTTTGCAGGGTTTGGGAAATGAGAGTGGTCCCTCCACGTCTATTCAGTGTGGTTCTGTTGCAGAACAACAATCATGTGCGCCTACAATTGTACAGATTGTTCCGGAGACTCCAAAAATTTCTGAGACTTTGGAAAAGGAGACAAAATTTCCTAGCACTCCTTCCACATCCTTTGACACTGGTCCATTAGAAGAATGTCAAACAGTTACGCAAGTTGCTCTGGAGACACCAACAACTTCTAGGATTTCAAGAAAACGGAAATGTAAGTTCATACTGAATTAATACTACTTACTATAATAAGAAAGTGTATCAAACGGTGTCTTGATTATCTTTTACTCAACTCTGCTGAGTGTTTTCGACAACACATAGACCAACTTTTTTACTTAGATATACTTTTTTTCCAGATCGCTCAAATATATTACAAGAGGTTGGAGTGCAAAACGTAAGTGATCTCTCTCCCAAGGCAAGGATATTATATAATAAAGCACGTCGCCTGAATAAAAACTTAAAAACACACAAAAGAAGGATGTTACAGTATAAAAGATCTCATGCATCAACGTCTAGGGATGAAGCAATAGAAAATGTCACTAGTGACTTAGAGAAGCATGTTGCCAATTTCATTAAATTGCAATTAAGATCGTCTAAAGTCAAATCTCCAAAAGGACGCCGATACAATTTAGATGACAAAGTACTTGGTTTGATATTACATAAACAAAGTCCCAAAAGTTATAACTTGTTCTCAAAGTTGTTTGCCGTTCCTAGTAGAAAAACACTGATGGAATTGTTTAACAATTTAAAGTTAAGTGTGGATAATTTGGCAGAGAAAGACAAAATATGTATATTAATGTTTGATGAAGTAGCTCTACAAGCCCATCTTGATGTCAATAAAAAACACAAAGACTTTGACGGATTCGTAGACCAAGGAGACAAAAGAACAAACAATTTTGCGGATCATGCTCAGGTCTTTTTAATCAAAGGTAATATATGTTTTAATACACAAAAATCAATACAATGTTTATATGATCATGAAAATTTTGATAGTTGACCTTTTTAACTTGTTCAATATGAAAAGATATTCATAAATAAATATCAGAAGGTAAAGAATCGTTAAAATAAAAGGTGGTTTGTTATAATTTTTTAGAAATAAATCTGACATTAGTGTACACTAAAATCTGAGGCTGACTAATTTTAGTTCAATTTGTTTTTATAGGCATTACTAAAAGATGGAAGCAACCTGTAGCTTACACGTTTTCCTGTGGAACAACTAATTCCATAGATTTAGTGAGGCAAATCAAGCTTGTAATTACTGAATGCCAGAAAGCTGGATTGAAAGTTGTAGCCACTGTATCGGACCAAGGATCGTGTAATGTAGGAGCAGTCAATTACCTGTCAAATAACTGTACGCCAAGAAATACAGATAGAAAGCTGAAACTGTATAAAATAAATGGAACCAACATAGTCCATATTTACGATGCGCCTCACTTGTTAAAGGGCATACGGAATAATTTTTTACGTTACCCATTAGTGTGGAAACTAAATGGGAGTCGAATAATTGGAGACTGGGGGGATATTATTAAAACTTATGAAATTGACAATGAAATTGGAAGATTGAGAGCTTTACATAAAATACATAAGGGCCATATATACGAACAGCACATGAAGAAAATGAAAGTCTCTTATGCAACGCAAGTTTTCAGTCATACAATGGCATCTATAATGACATTATTTTTAAAGAAATGCAATTTTCTGCTATAGATAAGGGAGCAATTGGCCACGTGAGTGGGTTTATAGTAAGAAAAATTAAATCACTGGACAACTGTGATGTATGTAAAAATAACTTTTTATCCGATGATACAAGAAATGATTGGCATGACATCAGCCTAGCTAAGGAGTTTGAAGTTGAAACTACTAAATTAAAATATTGCTCACCTAAGTTTATTCTTAGCCTAGCTGATATTTATAACAGGCTAATGCAAATATTACCACAAAAGTGCTATGAGAAAAATGTAATATTAAAACTAATTGCCTATATAAAGAAATGTGTACAATGGAATTTTGACATATGTGAACATACTACAGAATTAGAAAATATCGTAGTCAATAAATTTGTATTTTTAATTGTAAATAATTGGGCAGAAGGCATAAACAAAACTCTTACAGGTAAAGGTAATTCAAATATTGACAGTATGTATCAGCAGGCTGCTTTATATTATCAGAAAAAAGTAAAAAAGTAATGTATTTTTTCTAAATTTTTACAGAGGACGGAAAAAGTAATTAACACCAATGGTAAATAAAATGTTTTTAATTTATTGTTTTACCAGAATAAATATTATTTGATAAACCATTGCATTCTCCTAGTGCTTTTCTCACAATGTATATGGAAAAACTGAACATAGGCGATAAAAGATTACTACAAATTAATGAAACACTGTTACCTGTCTGCCATTTATGTTTTTTCTATGTCATTAACGCAAAGTTTTATACAGTTACCTGTATATTTGTTTTGTTGCCTTTGTATTTGTTGTAATAATTTGACTAATATATAATCGTTATGATACAGTTTTGAGTTTTCTTTTGTGTAAATCTTTATGGTAAGTTTGTACAAAAGTTGACAAAATGAAAATACAGGGATGTTAATTAATGTTACAAACCAGAATTAGAGACTTCTTATGTAAACATATTTAGATTTCACTCTATGACGACGGAAAATTGGCATTAGAGGAGATGCAGTATGTTAAAAGTCTCTACTTTTGGAAATATTTTCAATAGTTATATCCCAAGAGATGAATATATTTTTTAATACACTTCGACATTTTTGTGCAAACTATCCGTTTGTTAAAATGCACGAGAAGAAAATTCTTTAAATATAGCCCTATATTTTAAAAAGAATTTTTGTAGACAACGGACAGTTTGCGGAAAAATGTCAAGAGTATATTCTAGAAAAAATATTGATCTCGAGGGGTATATGTCAAGACTATATACCGAGAAATAACAGCTTTATAAAGAAGTGCTATATTCGAATAATGTAACAAAGTGGTTCCAAATTGAATCACAAACGGTGCAAAAAGGAGTATCTCGTAAGGCACTAAGTATAAAAATATAGCAATATACCAAGAAGAGTAATTCTTCGTGGTGGTACATGTACAAAAAAAAGCTTCTAACTAATTCAAAGTGTAATGCTGCTTTATTACTATATATGCCAAATTTCAAAGCCATACTTAGTTTTACTATAACATGAAATCGCTGAAAACATGCATTAAACAAAATTCACATTTTAACACACTGCATTTCCTATATCAATGTTTGGAAAACGTTTTTAAGTCTTCATATATTTACATATATGTAATCTGTGTCTCTGATGTGTACCATTAATTAAGTTCAAATCTAGTACAACGGAATACAAAAAGAAGAGCTATATTCAAATGTGCCGCCAAAATGCAAATTAGTACCAGAACAGATTAACAGGGGGCATTGCGATGCATAGGAACAAGTTTTTGTTCTTATCTTTCCTATCTATCTCTTGTATAATCTATGTATTCAGTCTACCGCCGTCCAGCATACGAAGCAGTCCTGTCTACCAGCACCAGCTAGAAGTACCGCGCAGGTCTGGACACTTGGTAAAATTCAGCACCTGCTGTCTAGGTATAGAAAATTATTCTAAGTCGATTAGACTAAGGTAGCTAAAAGTTTTCTAAGTGGAATAATTTGGTATATATTCAAAGTCGATAATTTCACTTCTGCGCCGTCCGAGTTTTCTCTGGCATCTTACCCAGCTGAGAACGACTCCGTTATTCAGTCTGCAGCCGTCCAGCCTACGAGGAAGTCCTGTCTGCTACCGCTCCTACTACCAGAGAAGAAGTGAGTAAATCTGTCAGAGTCCACAAGGTTTGCACTTAGTAGAATTTCACTACCTGCTGTCTACTACTTCGAAATATCTACTAAGTCCCTGACCACCATTCTGCGCATGTCTAAGCCCAGTTAGACATCAAAAGGGAGTAACAGCAGATACAGAGAGTAGTCCTCATCGACCACCCGGAACCAGCAGAGTAAGAATATAAGTAGGTTTTATGGTATTTGGTAAATAAATGTATTAAAGGTTTTATTGGTGTATTATTACTATCTGTTGTGTGAAGTCTAATTTTCCCTATCGATCGACCTGGCGTACCGTATCTTCACTGTAGCTACCTGAGTAGTGGTGTTCCTACACTGTAACCAGGAACTGGCGCCCGAGACAAAGTAAAAGGGAAACCGAACATTGGGCACTAACGTGACACTTCCTACCTGTGCAAATCGGGAAGTATCCGTCACAATAATAGTCCTGAAAAACAATTCTTATATTTACCTTGGACACGAAAGTATTTCCAAATTATGTGAATGCCTACCCCTAATCGAGTATCGACTTGATATATTGGAGAGGTTGAAGTTTACCAACTATTTTGATATTGTGAAGAAAGTACTTCAAAATCAGCCAGGAAATACATTTGAAAATACTATTTTGGAATCTGCTTCAACCAAAGAAAACCGCAATAGTGAAAATGTTTCTTATGCTGCTGGAATTAATTTATATTTATCCAGAAATCTTTGAGGCTGAGTGTAGCAGTCCAAGAAAATGGTGAAAAAAGTTACATTTAATGAAAACAACAATAAAATCTATATTCTAGTGGCTTGGCAGTTTGCGTATAATTCATCTAGGAAGAGATACTGGGAAACTGTTGCCAGCGATCGAGCTCACTTTCAAAGGAAAATAACTGAGCTATCAAAAGTTATTAACCCCATATTGGACGATGCCCATAGACATAAGATTTTGGGTTTTATTAAAATTTAATGCTTTACAAAATTTTCATATAAAGAATAAACATTGAGAAGTGCACAAATATAATAATTGTCTTCACGATGAAAAGCATTTTGGGAAAACCTTCTGTAACGCGGGCTACTCTGGAAGTTCAGTTACGAGAGTTTCAATAAACTGTCTGATGTAGTTAGCTTTTTCTCGACCTTTTACGTAAACATTGTGTGCGGGCAGATCTTATAGAATTTTTGCAAACATGTGTAGCGGCACGAATCCAGCGCTCCAATCAAGACTGTGATGATACGCTGTTAACCAAAGTGCTTATTTCTGTAACTCGGCAGAAAGGATGGTGAATGGAAATGGCGGTTTAAACAGATAGTGGCATTGTCCTTCCTATTCAAAGCCAGCCAGTTTCTTGACTATGAATTTATTGTTTTCGATTTGAAATCCTTGTACGTCCAATATTATTGACATATTTTTAAGTGGGTCAACTTCTTCAGCACAGAAAGTTATAACTGTATAAATCTATCGCTCTTCTTAAATCTTTAAGTTTTTTCTGATGTTCTCTCAATAACTTTCTGTAGCTGAACATTATCATAAACTACTCCGGTAGGTGATGCCGGCGTTCTTAGATACGTTAACCGGAATAACCGGTTATGCAAATTACCACATCTCTTAAACTTGTCTAACAATTTTTGTTAGAGGTCGGTGTATTTTCGCTCATTTCCAATTCAATTCTCAGAACAACCGACCCTGATTGAATTGTTTCTTTTTGACGAGAACATTCGATATGATATGGGTGAAATGGATTTGAATGCTTTTGGGCTAAATATTGGTGCAGTACCTACCGTTTTCGTAATATGATTGCCGAACATTTCATACAGTGTCGCGTATTTATTCTCTGTAAAGTTAAGAAAAAGGCCATTGTAAGGATATCTTTCTGAATTGAAAAATACCCTAATATTTCTGAGATTGCAATGATCAAAAGTACTCATATTCGAAGTGACTTTATTTTTCTTATCCGTTTGAAAACCGACTTCTATATGCCGCAGAGTCTCTAGTTTAGTAGTAGTTGAGTAGAGTATGTGTAGTGGTTTAAGTCAAAGAAGGATATTCGATAGGTTCCCAACTTCTGAATGGTAGCACTATTTCAACATCTTTTTTTAAAATCTTAGTTAAAGCCACTTGTTGTGGTACCCCACGCCCACATGTGGAACTCTCCAATAAATTGTTTCAATATTTAACTTAAAATCATCTTTCTCTAATCCTCAAAAAAGTCCATAACATTGAACGTTTCAAAGTTGGACAGTCCAATAGCATAATCGGCATCATCATCTAAATATATCGGTGGGTTAAAATTAGAACTTAATACTGATGAAGTTCCCGAAAGAGGAAAAGTCAAAGGCATGTTGTTTAATTCAAAAGTGTATATATTTATAATAAAGCATTATTATCAGTTACAAGTATTATATGAAAAATCTAGACACAGGTGACCACAATTAATTAAATTATCTTGCTGGAATCTATCGTGGTTATATTTCACCACGTTAAAGCTACCATCGCCGAAGAAATAGTTTGCTATCGCATTAGGAGGTCTCAAATTTCCAAAACTGTCAAAGTAGATTATAGTATTATTTTTCTTTACGTATGCTGTCCAATGCGTGCCGGATCCAGATGAAATATCCAAATTGACGAACCACATTCACTTTTTCCTATTTTCTCGGTAAACAATCCTTCATAAACACACCTCGGAAATTGAGGATACGTAATTGGCAAATTTTGCAAGATCTATATTAGTTAATGCACGGCATGGTAGCCTTATTGGGAGTTTTTTTTTTATACGGAGCCAGATATAACCCTCTACCTTTCTTGCGCAGATGTAAGCCCTTGCCTGCGACGGCCCCCTCCATGGCGAGGTTATGTCGTTGCTGTTCGGCCAACTTTGTTTGCTTTAGCATCGTTAACTGCCTTTGCTATACCCACAGTCCCACCTCCAAGAGCACATAAAGCACGCTCTTTCAAAAGGCATGGTCAAAATTGGGGGTTGCTATTTAAAAAAATTGTCGATGACGTCACATCTCGAACAACGATGACGTCACAAATATGGGTCGTATGTCAAAAAGTGCCTTTTTTAAAATAAAATCGACGTGTCAGGGGATTTTTTCTAAAACTTCTCAATTTCTAAAATAATGAATTTATTCGTTACTTTTGGAAAGCACTGTACTATAATTTTATATTTATAAAACCCGGCTTGTTAATACATTCCACAAGAGCCATGTCGGTACAATTAGCCTATTTTCAAAAAGTGGTCGCTCCAAATGAATTTTAACACTTGTCTGCGATGGTCGTAATGCTTCCTACAGTATAAAATACAATTTTCTAATAAAACTAAATGTATTTTGAATTTTATATACAGGGTGTAACTTTAAGTGGGGTCATTTTTTATGTGTAATAGTACACGTTCCCCTGAGTACCAAGCTGCAATTAGTTTTTTTTTATTCAAATAACTAGCCGAGTTATAATAACTTTTTTAAAATGCACCTAAATGCTGGTGCACGGCGCTACTGAACATCACCTCGTCCAAACACAATATTTACAATACTCTGACAGGATACTAGGCGTTTGCGGGGTTGCCATACAATTAATCATATGTGACAAAATGAACCAAGTTTTGTAGCCAAATTATTTTTGTACAAATCTGCGCTGTTATTTACCACAGTTTTTGTTAAAACGTTACTAAGTTTAAGTACGTAATATTTTAAAATAATATTTTTATTATATTTGATAAATTGTATCTAAATAATAATGAATGTATTTACTTAATCTCATAGAACTAAATTTGAGTTTTCAATAAACATGTTCTTACATTTTTTAAAGCACAGCAACTTAAAGAAGATATCTATGTCAGTGTCAAAACTGTGTAACATTGACCTTGACCGAGTGGAATATGCATATGCACTTTTTTTCCTAAATAGCGCGGGTATAGTCTTTATAATCTAAATTCCGACAAATTCTAAAAAAAATCCGACAAACGATAACGTGCGTAAACAAAGAAGCCGCTGTCGAAATGCAGGTGTTTCTTTTGTCGGATTTATTTTTCAGTTTCAATTTATAGACTATAACTGGGAGCAAAAAAGGGTCTACGCATTGTGTCGACATCAGACGTGTTTTATTAGAAATAACAATTTTTATTTCTCTTCAGTCTTCAGTGAAAAATGAGATGTGGATGTGAATACAAGTCATTTTGTGCCTACGTCGAGAAATATTGAAATTATTTAAATAACATTAAAAATATTATTTAGTGGAGTGTAAGTGTATAACCTAATAAGTCGTTTTTGGTGAAATATTTTCGTGTGCTATGTTATTTTCAGTGTTTAGCGATAGTGAAGTGAAGTGATATTCTGAAAAGAAAATGTATACGAATCAAGAGAAGGTGAATATGATTAGGGCTTACTTTTTGTCCGGAAAAAGTGGTGCCGCCGCTAGAAGAAGATATCAGATGGATTATCCAGAGCGACGAGTACCCAACAAAAAAATATTTGTAAGATTGGTGCAACATTTGAGAGATCATGGGAGCTTCGATCGTCAATATGCCAACGTTGGACGAGAACAAACTGAAAGAGTGAGAAATTTGGAACCCGAAATTTTAAACGCCGTTGAAGAGGATCCCGGTACCAGCACTCGAAGAATGAAGCTGGTATGAATTATCTCATATGACTGTTCAACGAACGTTGAAGATTAATGGATTATATCCCTTCCATATGCAAAAATACAATCGTTGAAACCCGAAGATTTACCAAGGCGTGTAGAATTCTGTGAATGGTATCAGAGAAAATGCAACGAAGAGGGAGACAACTTTTCAAATTGTGTATTATGGACCGATGAAGCGGGTTTTATAAGAGATGGAATATTTAATATTCATAACAACATGATGGAGCACCACCACACAGCGCACGGATTGTTACCGAATGGTTAAACGAAAATTATCATAATAATTGGATAGGACGTTTCAGACCCGTACTTTGGCGACCAAGATCGCCAGATTTTAATCCGTGTGATTTTTATTTGTGGAGATACATGAAAACTTTAGTTTATGCATCGTCAATAGAAGATATTGAAGAACTACGTCGAAGAGTGCGTAATGCAGCGGATCACATAAGACAGAATATGGATCTTAATAAGGTAAGACACCCCATGATGCGACGTGTTGAAGCATGTTTAGATTGCAACGAAAATAATTTCGAACACTTGCTATAGGTAAGTTGACAAATTCATTTATTACCATTTACCGTTATTTATTTATGATTTTCTGTTGAATGTTACTGTTCTATTAGTAACTTGTATTTAAGGAAATTACATTTTTATTTATGTGGGACAATAGGGTTCCTGGCGAACACCCACTAAATAAAAGTAACGCACCAAAGGGCTATACCTCACAGGTGGTATGGAAATTTGCTTTTTAACGGGAGATTTGACAACAGTCCATCTCCCAACTGCCTGAGAGCGGGCATCGCCTTCTTTAGGTGGGGTTGGCTCGGGTCGGATTAAAGACACGTTGAGCGCTGTTCAGTGGCGGGGTATCACGATACGGAAAAAAGATTAAAAAAGATATTCAATTTTCACAACAGAATTTCAAAAAAAAACTATAGATATACGTTCGTACACTTCAAAGGAAGCCCCCATATAAATATGACCCCCATTCAAAGTTACACCCTGTATAATAATATGTAATAATATTTTACCTTTTTGGGATATCATGGAATGGACTAACGACCTTATTCTTGAATTTATCGAACTGTATGAGAAACAGCCGATTCTATGGAATCCGAAAAATGTCCATTGATATATCTATAGCAGAACTTAAGAAAAAAAAGTCTCTTTTGTTAACGTACATAAGTATAAGAAAAAAAGTTACAAATTCCATTACTACAGGAGCAGGCAGTGAAGATGTATACACGCCTTCTTGGTTTGCCTATGATGCGATTGACAGGTTTATACGGGTCACCAAAAATAAAATACCATCCGTAAGTTCAGAAGTAAGTTTATTACATGTAGGTATTAGAAAAAAAATGTTTAATTAATATAATTTTGCCATTCAACCATTTTGCACCATTTGAAATGAAATATTCCGCAAATTCTTTCCGGATAGCTTTTGCTTCTTGGGAAGGTTTTCTGGGCGTTTTAGGAAAAGCAGAAAAAGAGGTCGTGTTGTTATCCTTACGCCATGTCCCAAGTACCGTTTCTCCGTTCACTTCAGTATCAAATGTATCACTTGGGGTGTATCTATTTCTTGATGTCTTACTTCTTCGTAAAAAATTGTGAAGTAACGTGCATGACATACAGATTGAAGAAGCTTTTTCTGGTTGTAGTAACATAGGTGCCATTAAAATTCGAAATACGGATGCCAAAATTCAAACTGTGGCCAACACGCTGGCCAATGTTTATTGGCCAGCGTGTAGAGGGCACTGTAGGTCGTATTGGCGACATTGACAGAGCTGGTCCAAGCGTTGGCGACCGATCCGTCGTGGTGTCAGTTTTTCTAGACACATCAAAGGCGTTGGCCTTGGAACTGGCGGACGTTGATATTCACGTCCACACGTTGGGGCTGCACTGGCCTAGTATGTGAACAGCTGTTGTAAGGCGGTCGGTGTTTTTAGTGGTTTTGTTCTGTGGTGCTTAGAGATTCTGTGACTGTTCATTGTGTATTTGATGGTGCATAATGGCGACGATGAGCAACGAAGAAGTTTTTCAATTCATAGAATTTTACCAGGCCGAAAACTGTATTTGGAATCCTCGCAAGAAACATCACAAAAACAAAAATTTAGTAAGTAAACAATTTACCAGCTTACCAGCCGGTTAATAATCTGGCCCTTAAACCATTTAATATATTTTAGGTAAACGATGCTTGGAAACGTATCTCTGACATAATGGGTGTGCCAGTACATGAACTGAAAAAGAAAAAAGAAAGTCTAATGACATCCTTTAGAGGAAACTTAAAAAATAAACTATTATCGTTGAAGTCAGGATGTGAAGAGGATGATGCATACAAGCCAATTTGGATATTCTATGATGCTATGGAAGTTTTTCTAAGGGATATTTACGAAAGCACAAGCATCATGAATAGTGAGGAAGATGTAAGTAAAACTAAACATTATGTTTTAATTATATTTATTTAAAAGAAACTTGCCACACTGTTTATGCTTAATGATACTGTTCGTAAATATAGTTCATAAAATGAACTCTCATTTCAAGTGCATTTATAGAAGCTCTACGGGGTACAGCCTGTAATGGGGCGAAACATGTTCCTCTGTTATTGTTTCTCCAGGATCCTGGTTGAACTAAGTGGTTATTAATCCATCAACTGAACCAGGAGGAGTATACAGATCTCGAGATGTTTTACTTTTTCTCAAATAATTATGTAATAAGACACATGTCATCGTAATTGTAGAAGCTTTAACTTCGTCCAGGGCTATACAGCGTGCATTTTTGTGCATAAAACACTTTGCTTATAAATACCCCCCCCTTCACTAATTCGACCTGGGCAACCAATATCAGCAAACATGAAACAATAATCACTGTCAACTAGAGCTAAAAGTACTATGCTGATGTATCCTTTATAATTGAAGTACTCGGAAGTAGTATGTGGTGGTGGTGGTAGAATCATAATGTTTCCCATCCAAAGTACCCCTTTAGCTTTCCTGTAGGGAAGCTAAAACCTTCTGCCTTTGAAAGCCATTCGTCCGCAGTAGTCGGAATCTGAAAAAAAAAGATTATAGCTATACTTTTCTGCACTTTCATTTTTGTGTTACAGGTTCAATCACATTCACAGCAGGAATCTGTACATGCTGATGAAATTAGTCGTGACGAAGAGAGCAGCATTTCTAGCATGCAAACTAACAACAACCGTTCCGAAGCTGAGGACAGTACTCCCTCTACCTCTTCACAGAATAAGAATCTTTCAAATAACTCTAAACAAGTGCAAAAACGTCTTGCAAAAAACCCACCGGAATTACAGGAAGCGAGTAAACACATGGCTACTGCATTCACAACATTAAACAGCGTGTTACAAACTACTAAAAATAAAAATGAACACAAGAAGAAAGATGAAGATGCGTGCGATTTGTTTTGTAAACTTTTGGCAACACAGCTTAGGGAATTCAGTGAAACCAGACAAGAAGACATTATGTATGAAATACATGGATTGATGATGAGCAAACGTCGTCGCCGTGACCTAACCATTCAGGCCACTTCTACATCTTTCAGTCGTCCTTCATCATCGCAAAGTTTTTATTCACAATCACCATCCCCTGAATCTTTGCAACAAAATTTGGTCAATCGCCAGGCGTCATCTAAAAGCCGTAGAATTGACATGCAATCTACTTTTTACTCTCATTCTCCTTCCCAAATTTTAATCACTCGACCTTCATCCTCATGCTTATAACTCATCGCAAACGCTTTCACAGAACGTCAATCAAGAAACATCTTCATGTCATGACAGTGTTCAATCACCAGAACTTAATCTACCCATTATACACATACCAAATAATGTGGAAATTGTATCCCAAGAAGCATTAACACCAACAAACAATATCGTTTATGAAGCATTCGAACAGGCTACAAATGATCTAGAATAAAGCAGTGACTCCCCCCCACAGGGCACAAAAAGCCCTTATCGTGCTGAGTTTAACTTTAAAGTTCACTTAGATCTTCATATGCTTTGCAAAAGATTGCTTACATTAGGTGTTAACATTAGGAATTCTAGACATTATTTTACATACCTATATTAATAAAACTCAATGTAAAAAATAGTGTAGAAATAGTTTGACTTACCTTCACTAAATTTTTCAATACTTTGTTGAGTGCTAAACATACTTCAGGGACAATCTTTGATATAATCTGGCTTGAAATTTTAAATAGATAGTGCAAGCTCCTGTAACTCTCCCCCGTAGCTAAATATATCAATGTTACTGCGAGGCGTACTTTTACTGGCATGGCATCTCTCCAGTCAGTATCTTGTTTTGCAACAATTGGAGATATTTTTTGTAGTAGGTATTCAAAATCATTGGCTGACATTCGAACGAAATTACTGAATTCTCCAGATGGCTCAGCCAGAAGTTCTGCAAGTTGGTTTACTGCAAGTTGGAGCCAACGTTGGACACATCGTGAAGCGCCGGCTTAACCGCAATGATTAAGCAGTGCGTGCAGCAGGGGTCCGCCAAATATTTAGAAAAAATTAAAGGTAACAGGCTCCGAATTATGCGGAATGTGGAACGGTTGCGAAAACAGCAACGACGCATAACCAAACTGCTTGCCGCCGCGGAGGAAGAATTGGAACGGCACGAAAGAGTGATAGAAAATGTAAAATATTTCCAGGAACATTTCCCATTTACGGAAACATATGAGTAAATGGGAACGTATGAGACTGTTTTTAGTTTTAGTGAAATGGTAGAGACACAGTGTTTAATTTTAAGAATATTTTTAAAAATTAGTTTTAAGAAAATGTAAATATATTTTAATATATGTGTCCCATGCATTTTGTGTATTATTTATTTTTCTAGCTTTCAGGTCTTACAAACAAAATATTAAATACCGTAAAACCTGACAACATTGCCCCTTACACACAACTTTGCCCATCAGCAGAGGTTCACAAATAATTCATTTTTCTGAAATAGGTAGTACTGAGGACCATGGTGATGTGTTCATTCTACCAACAGAATACTGGTTTCAGGCTCAGTGTGGTCAGACCCTTTATGGAAGAAGGTTGTTCCGCTGTGTAAGTTACTAAATTTTACGTGTTTTTCGCGCGTTTTTTAAGTTTAAAGCTAAGTGTTGTCACGCAGCTCAGTATAAGTATACAGCAATATTATTTGCAGTAGAATTTAGCTGTAGTATTCTTAACAGAAACGTGTATTGTATATAGCAATATTTATAACGGTTAATTTATAAAAAAACATAAACAAAATGGGTAATGTTGCCATCACATCCATATGCATGCATCAGGCTGGTTCTTATACAGTGTGGACAAAAAGTCTGGAACACCTGAAATATCTCGCAAAATACATTTTTTTCGAAAAATCGCTCGAAGGGGTCAAAAGGTATTTTAAATTTGCCGTCTTTTGACATACTTGAATTCTATGTATAGTGGCGTACGTTAAAGGGGTCAAATTAAGCGCCTTTTTTTTTAATGGCAACCTATATTTTTTGTTCAATATAACGAAAGAGCACATTTTTCTGAGTATTGTAGTATAAAAATTTTAATATGTTGCATAAAGAAAGTGTCGAGAAAAATGCAAATAAAGTTTTAATTGTGAAAATTGATTTATATTTTATATTTAACCTAGAAGGCGTTGAAAAAAATTGATTTAATGTCACTTACTTTTATTCTGTCTGTCAGTAAATTTGATACTTCGGTTTCTCTAATCTAATCTAAAAAAAAAAGAATCAATAAAAATGTCACTTTCGGAAAAAGATCGAATAGAAATTCTTATGATGTATGGTTATGGAGATAGGAGAAGAACTACAGTGGAAGTTTGTGCCCTCTTTAATGAAGCTCATCCAGATCGCCCGCCTATAGTACGTTCTACAGTTACTAAAATTTTAGGTAAATACAGAGTACTTGGACATGTACGTGACAAACCCAGAACTGGCCGCCAAACAATCAATGCTGACACACAACTTGACATTTTACTAAGAGTTGAAGAAAATCCACATTCTAGTTCCCGGCAGATTGGTTTGGACATGAATTTAAGTCATGCTACAATACTTAATATTTTACATAAACATAAATTTCACCCTTATAAAGTTACATTGTCTCAAGAATTATCAGAAGATGATTTTGATCAAAGGGTACAATTCTGCGAGGAAATGCAATTACGTTGCCACAATAATAACATGTTTGTAAAAAATATTATTTTTTCGGATGAAGCCACATTTTGCCTTAATGGTACTGTTAATAGACAGAACTGTAGGTATTGGGCTTCACAGAATCCCCGATGGATGCAGGAGTTACATACTCAGTATCCAAGAAAAGTAAATGTATGGGCAGGCATAGTCAGAGACAGAATATTGGGCTCTTATTTTTTTGATGAGAACATGACTGGAGAAAGATACTTGCAATTTTTACAACAAGATTTGATTCCAACACTGACAGCTTTATACCCAAATATAAATGACCCAGCCATACCTGACAACAGACTTTGGTATCAACAAGACGGGGCGCCTCCTCATTATGCTCTTGCTGTTCGCAATTATTTGAGTAATGTCTTTCCTGAACGATGGGTGGGGCGACGTGGACATATAGAATGGCCGCCTCGTTCCCCGGACCTCACACCCCTCGACTTCTTCTTATGGGGTTATTTAAAAACCAAAGTTTACAGCAGTAAACCGGAAAACATGGAAGACCTGAAGGAACGGATTCAGCAAGAAATACACAACATCGAACCGGAAATGCTTGACAGAGTGCAAAAAGAATTTATTTTTAGACTAGGACATTGTCAAATAGTTAATGGGCAACAGTTCGAACATCTTATTAATTAATGATTTTTTTTCTTGTTTCGTTTTATTAAAAAAAAATATTTTCACAATTAAAACTTTATTTGCATTTTTCTCGACACTTTCTTTATGCAACATATTAAAATTTTTATACTACAATACTCAGAAAAATGTGCTCTTTCGTTATATTGAACAAAAAATATAGGTTGCCATTAAAAAAAAAGGCGCTTAATTTGACCCCTTTAACGTACGCCATTGTACATAGAATTCAAGTATGTCAAAAGACGGCAAATTTAAAATACCTTTTGACCCCTTCGAGCGATTTTTCGAAAAAAATGTATTTTGCGAGATATATCAGGTGTTCCAGACTTTTTGTCCACACTGTATATGTTTCTCATTATACAAGCAGATTTTTTACATTTATCATATATTTAGTACTAGTAGTAGATAGTATAGTATATTACTTTTTTATTTAGGTACGTGGGTGCCTATAAACCTACAATGGAACGAAGAAGAAAATTAGGGACCCGACATTATAAAAATTATACCTCTGAGAAACTTGAAGCTGCTATTAAAGCTATGAAAATGGGCATGAGTTCCCGAAGAGCTGAGGAAACATTTAAGATACCTCGCAAAACACTCCTTAATAAGAAAAATCAATAACACAAAGAAAAAGTCGGGCATCCTACCGCACTATCAGAAATTGAAGAAAGGTATCTTGTTGACGTCGTCATAGCTTGTGCAGAATATGGAGCCCCTTTGACTCAGTTAGAGTTACGAATGGCGGTTAGAGATTATCTTAATAAAAAAGGAGTGACTCACCAGCTATTTAAAGAAAACGTTCTTGGGAAATCTTGGGCAGAAGAATTTTTGTCGAGACACAAACATCTCAATTAACTAAACGACAATGTCAGAACCTTAAAAGGAGTCGAACTGATATTACTAAAGATGATCTCGAACATTACTTTAACAATTTAGAGAAGAGTTTACAAGGTGTCGATCCAGAGTTGATAGTTAATTACGATGAAACAAACTTGAGTGACAATCCCGGCACAAGCAAATGCATTTTCTCACGAGGAACAAAATATCCTGAAAGATACATGAACTCCACGAAGACAGCAATATCTATCATGTTTGCTGCTACTGCTAGTGGTGAAACACTACCACTGTATGTAGTCTACAAAAGTGAGAGATTATATGGTAGATGAATTAGTGGCGGACCACCAAGCACATTATATAACAGAAGTCGATCAGGGTGGTTTGATCCCAATACTTTTCAAGATTCGTTCATGAAAGTAATTGTTCCCTGGGCAAGATGTACAACTAAACCCAAACTATTAATTGGTGATAACCTATCATCACACATTAATATAGATGTTTTAAGGCAATGTCAAAGACATAATATCAGGTTCGTATTATTGCCACCCAATACAACACAAATCACTCAACCTTTAGACGTGTGCTATTTCAGACCCTTAAAACAAGCATGGAGGTCTATTTTAACAGAAATAAAATTGAAAAATCCGAAGATGAACTGCGTAGAGAAGAGTATTTTCCACAACTATTGAATCTATTGATACAAAAGATGAAATTTAATGCTCCTAACATAATTAAATCTGGATTTAAGACAACAGGGACATATTCGTGTAATGCTGCTGAAGTCTACAAAAAGGTGTCCGATGAAAGATATAAAGCAAAAGTTCACAATGATATTAACGATGCCTTGTTGAATTTTCTAAAAGATCAAAGAAGCCCTAATAAAGACAAATCCATTAAACGAGGAAAAAAGAAAATGATTAACATCGAACCTGGCTGTTCAATAAGTGCCGATGATATCCATTCTGCAAAGACTAGGATTACTTCATCATCAACTGCTGAAACCACAAATATAGACGACAGTGATGTTGAATCTGTTTCCGAAAAAGACAGCGAGAATATTACAGAAGATGAAAAAACCAAGGAAGAATTAGAGACTGAAAATGATAAAGTGGACCAATTGAAACAGACATGTTTGTTGTGGTTGAATTTGCAACCAAGAAAACATGCAAACATTTTATTGGTGTTGTAATAAAGAATGAGGATTTTGAGAACGTTACAATAAAATTTTTAAAGAAAGTTGCCAATGGTTTTGTTTTTCCGGTCATCGAAGATATATCGCTTGTCAACAGTTCGGATATAAAAGAAATTTTACCAAATCCCATGATAGGAAGAAGAGGTGAATATTCTTTCTCGAAAAATATGAGCTCGTACAACTTTTCATAGTCTATTTTCACCTAACCTGGATTTTCCATTTATTTTCTTGTGATTTCTTGTGGAATGACATGATGAAGATTTTAAAAGAAGTTGTTCGACAATTAAGGACAGCGGAACTTCACATTGTTTCTACAATATCGGATCAAGGTGCTACTAATCAAGCTGCAATCAAGAAACTTTTTGAGCATACAAAACAGTTTTGTAAACAGAATAATGTAGAAAACCGATATTAGGGATACCTTATCCGATGTGTTGGAAATTATCCACTTATACGATTTTCCTCACCTTGTGAAAGGTATACGAAATGGCCTCCTTGGAAAGGATTTACATTTTATTATAGGTGTTACATGTAAAATTCGAACTACATAAGACTTGGAGGCATGATACGAGGTGACGGGATGTGAGCTAGGTTACATCAGTCATTACTATAGCGATTATACTAGATACCGGTATGCAACCCTGATTACCGGCGTAACGCATGTGTGATATCGGCATATTAGTTATTGCCACGCTAGAGGGCTAGAATTTTACCACGTACCGTCAAATAAGGGACTAGTTACATATGTTACCATTTTACCAGTTACATTCTCGTTATCTCGTGCCTATTATGTTTATAAAGTCTTATGTAGATCAAGTTAATTTAAGCAAATTTTAAAAAGGAAGGTGCACCAGTCTAAGGTCCCTTCGAGGTTTCCGCTCGACTATAAGTTGATCCCTGGGGCGGTGACGCCTGCCGGCTTCCGTTTTGATGTTCTGTGAGATCTCAGATTGGCTGGGAGAATAAGCTTGAACATTGTTGTAAGCACATGTTTAATTCTGTATAAGAATTTCCATATTTGGGGATATTATTGTGACACAATATATTTGTGATAATCGATACTAGGAGTGGATTAGTTCGATTATAGCATAAATTCTGCTGGATGGAATGTCAAGTGATTTGACCAGTGAGACTTGAGATACACGTGTAAGCCGCACACCAACCAAGTAAGTTGACTAATTTGCACTTTTCTAGACAAAGGCGATAACTTATAGTCGGGGGTTTTGTTGCAGGGCTTTTATTCTATTTTTCTCTTGGGTTTTGTTCCCTTTTTGGGATCACGTCTACGTCTTATGTATGGGTTTTTTTGATGTACCACCTGTGTATTCTGGATCTACACCAGTCGTGATCTACTGGGTTTTGCTGCCTATGGGCCGCGTGACTACCTCAATATACCACGTCGAGTCCCTATCCGTTACAAGGGTGAGGTGAGTCCTACCACTGCAACGCTCTGTTGCCTTGCTGTCCACATAGATATAACACTGGAGCTAGACTGGATACTAGAGTAGTCCCTATCAGCCAGCTAAGTGTCTTTAAAACCTGTCTTGTGTATGTATGTATGTAACATTTCTTGTGTAAGCGTAGAACTTATTATGTTAGTATAAGTATAGTGATATAAGTGTATTGTCACCTTGATACAAGTGTATTGTCACCTTGATATTATATATCTAGTGACTTTTCGATCGTTCAAGATTTGATTATATGATATCTGTATGAAATCACCTCACTGTTTTTTTATTAACGTAAGAACCACTCCCCTCCCACTTTGCTAGCTGAGTGTATGATTCCTGCTTCACTAGAATTCACACACTATAATACATATTTGCTACCGAGAGGAGTAGTTTTCGACCCTACACTGCTCCTACCCTATAACAACGTGTGGGTTGCCCTTAACCCGGCTTGGATGGTTAAGCTATAGCATTTTTATATGCTATACTGATTGGGTAAGGTACCAAAGGAGTGTCGAAAGTAGCATCATGAAAACATGTATTTAAATTATATGAAAGTGGCAGAATCGAGAAGATTACAGTCAATTTATAAAGCTCACCGACGAACATGTGAATCCTTCGAAAATTAAAAAAATGCGTGTAAAGAACTGTATCCAAGTTTTTAGTCATACTGTAGGTACAGCAATGCATGTTGCAGCTAAGCTAAGTACCGAACCATCCTCAGATTCTGAATATTATTTGAATCCTAAAGCTAGCGATACAGCAGATCGTTTGTTATTTTTTGATACATTTTTTGATAGTGTTAACGGGTTCTCAATTCATCCATCTCCTGGAAAAGACTTACGAACTGTTGCAACACATAAATCAAGTCATGTTTCGTTTTGGCAATCTTGTCTTCCCATTTTAGATTTTATGTATTTTTCCTCTTCTACTTCCACCAAACAGATTACTTCTTCGATTAGAAATTGGATTCATTCATTACGGGGATTAATTTATTTATCACCTAAACTTTTTTCTATGGTATTATATTGGGAATATTGCACAAAAAGATTTTACATTCAACATTCAAACCGTTTGTTTTTGTGACCTATGGAGTAAAGAAAATATTATCGACCAATCTTAAAGATCAATGCCAAAATATATCTACTTTGTTTCGTGTAGAGCATGAGAATAATGTTGATGTATTTATATCAACAACCATAACCATTGTTGTCCACTGTTATATTAAAAATATTAATAGAATACTAAAAGGTACAGATGTATGTAGGGCCTTACAAGACCCTATGTACAGAACAAATTTAGCATACCTAAAATTCAAAAAAAGACGAACTGGTAGATAGTTGGTACTTAGTTGGTACATTTTTTTTATTTTATTGGTTAATTTTGTGTAATAAATATGACTTAATTTACATCTAATAATAATTATTATATTGTTTTTTTATTTGATCTACTTCATTACTTACCTTAATAATAATATACTTTTTACCTTTTATTTCCTTCAGCCAGGAATAATAAAAAAAGTTCTTAAATTGTGTGTATTGATAGATTATCATTTTTATGTTAGTACACAACACACATATTTATAGGTTAATATTTATAGTAAAACTTGGTTAAAGTAAATCTCTTGTTTTCTCTTTCTACAAAAATTTTTATACAATCTGAAAAGTCAAATACGGAAACTTAGATTGTTTTATAAATTATAATATTAAATTAAACAATAGACGCACTGCCACTGCATATTACAAATTTTTAATCGCTAATATTGCATTTGAGATTTTCTTCATTAAAACAAGAGGTGGCTTATTAAACCACCAAATGATAATTGAATATCTCGAAAACACTGATAATTTGTTTTTCCAGTACAGATTCGAAATCGAAGACAAAAATAATGAGAGGAGTGTGTTATTTAAACTAATTCCTAGAAACTTTTCATGGTTAATAAGACCTTTTCGGAAAAAGGTTTTTAACCATGGATTACTAACTTTGTTGTAATCTCGCTATAAATAATCTACCTAAAGGAAGAAGGAAATATCGAAAATTCATATTGCCTAGGTTTCACTGCAAACTATATTTATATACAGGGTGATATTTAAGTATCCTAAACGATTTTACGGGACGATTCATTACATTGTTTCAAGTCAAAAGACTTGATATGGCAATATGTCTGAATCGGTGTAGTTTAGACTGCGTTAGTTGACTGCCCTGTATGTGGTGAACGTATACCAAGACAACATTTTGTCGGTCATATAAGACGTAACTCATACAGAATAGTTATGTCGTCAGTGGAAGGTGTCGAACGACTTCATAACCCCATGAGATTTAGAATAGCCAGTTATCATTTCTCAAGTAAACACCACCACATTGATCATGCTGAATTTTTTACAGAACTTTTTCCGAAGGTATCTGCAGTTATTTCTGAGTATCTGAGGATGTGGAATGCCTTAAAGGTAAACTCTGAACTATTTTCCACATAAGTGAAACCAGACAAAGATATATTCGACCTTAAGTCCTTCAACACAGAAAATCAGATCATAACGTTTTCCTCTGATTTATATCAAATACACGAAGAATTTATTCAAGCCATAATGGCGAAGGCTTCCGAATTTCAAGAACGTGATTCGGGTTGGTCTCTACAGCAAATTCTATTCCTTGAAGTCAATATTAACCAATACAACCCGTTAGGAGCTGGCTCATATATAAAACTACCCAAAGAAATCGAACGGAAGAAAGCTGTGATAAATATATACAATCAAGATAACAAGTGTTTCGCTTGGGCTGTGAATGCTGCGTTATTTCCAGCATCTACGAATGTAACTAGGACGTCTTCTTATCCACATTATTCTACTGCATTGAATTTTCAAGGTTTGGAGTTTCCTATTAAGCTTAAAGATGTCCCCAAATTTGAAAAACTTAATAACATTTCAATTAATGTATTTGGTGTTAGCAATCGATTAGAAACTGGCAAGACTACTTGTGAAATTGTAGGACCATATCATTTTACGGAATCTCGTAAAAACATACATGTAAATACTTTGCTCATCAGTGATGATAGCGGAAATAACCATTTCTGTTACATTAAAAATTTGTCTGGATTAATATCCAACCAAAAATCAAGTCACGGCCGTCGATCGTATATGTGATGGCTGCCTACAATTTTTTCGAAACACCGAACATCTAAATTTACATCAGAATCATGACTGCAATTTCATTTGTATAAAATTACTGACAACTGATAATAAACTGAATAAATTTGGCGAGGCTCTTCCTGAAAATATACTTAAGTTCACTAATTTTGAAAAACAGCTTGCTGTCCCTTTTGTAATATATGCAGATTTTGAAAGTATTCTGAATCCAATTCAAAACGTACAACCATTAGTAGACTCCTCATTCACATTAAAGGCGTACGAACATGAACTTATTCATTTTGTTTTTACGTGAAACGTAACTTTGACGACTACTTATCGGAATTAATACATTACCGGGGCTTCAACGTTGCTGAAACTTTTGTACAAAGACTTGAAGAAGTCACAATTAAACTGTAAAACAAACATTTAAAAAATGTCAAACCTATGCGGGAGCTCCCTGATTATGAACAAGAAATCTTTAACTCTAGTAAGTATTGCCACATCTGCAATCAACCTTTTAATGATATTTGCATTGGTATATATATGTGGATAATATATGTGGTAACGCTAAAATAAGAGAAGATAAGATAAAGGTAAGATAAATGAACTTAATTCACGTGGTATTGAATAGTCGCAATCCGATTTAGAACCAAATGGAGGCAGGAAAACTCAAATTTATTGGTTACGAGAACCTATATTTTTTCTATAAATCCCCTGAAAGAACACAGCTTCACAAATTTATAAAATAATATTGAAACTGTAATCTACTGTTCTAAATAATATTGCTGCTCACCGTATAGGGTGACAAAAAATTGCTCAACTGACCACGTCTAGATAATTTACATAACAGATTCAGGTAAATCCTGAATTATACATGAAATATAATTTCTTAATACCAACAAATCGCTATTATCGTAGTTCTGTACTAATAATCTCAAACAATAATGAAAGTTCTACATCTGCCTAGTGTAGAAGCTGGAACTCTCTTTTCTTCCTTCCTAAATCACACCGGCGTGTACGCTTGATTCTTGGTGGGGCTACCGTTTACTAGCCAATCAGCGCCTTCCAGCGTGGTTCCTTGGTTACGGTGTTTTACGAGGTGCATAATAATCAACCTCATGAAACGACATGAAATGTACGTTACAGACGTTTATCATTTAGACAATATATAAAGAATAAACGACACAAATATGGCATAAAGCTATATATGTTGACAGAGCCTGATGAAGTTATACTAAAATTCCACGTATATACTGGAACGCACGATGCAGAACTAATTGGTACAGGACATAGTTCAAAAGTTGTGATGAAATTACTGGATGGAAAACTTAACCATGGTCATTCTTTATACATGGATAACTATTATAATAGATATTCATTAGCCGAAAAACTTTTAGAAAATAGAACCTATTGCACGGGGACATTGAGGGCTACTCTTCGAGATAATCCGAAAGAAATAATAAACAAGAAACTAAAAAAAAAGTGAGAATGTATCACTCTTCAGAAATGGTGTTCATGTTGGAAAATGCAAAGATAAACGTGATGTTTTATATATTTCCACGGAATATGATAACAGACCTGTGACAATTAAAAATAAAAGGGGACTAGAAGTATCAAAACCAGAAGCACTTATTCAATACAATAAATATATGTCTGGGATTGATCACCAAGATCAGTTGCAATCATACTATCCCTGTGAACCTAAAACAATCCGGTGGTACAAAAAATTGTTTATTCATGTACTACAGCTTATTTTAATAAATTCCTATAAACTTTACCAGCGATATTCAACTGGCGAAAAAATGACTTTTTGACTTTAGGCCTGTCTATAATAAATGAATTATTACCCCACACAACACCAGATGCGACACCATTACGCACAAAACACAAAATTAGCCTAATTGCAGAAAAATGTCCAGATAAAGGTGAAAGTTCTAGAGTAAAACGCAAAATATGTAGATTATGTACAAAAAAAGGTAGAGGCAGGAAGCAGAGAATATATCACTGTATCTTTTGCGAGGACAAACCTGGACTTTGTGTAGATTGTTTTGATGATAACCACAAATTGTTGTAATAATAATAATTATCACTGTTTTTGTGTAACACTTATTAAAAATACAGTTTTTAAATATTTATATCCATACGACTCCGATCGGAGTCAGTGGCACCTGGCATTAAAATCATGTTGGATGTGCCGCCGACTCCGATCGTAGCCGGTTTTTTTTTTGTTAATTTTTTTGTCTTCCGGTCACTCCAAAACAGGATGTAGGAACTTTATTTTACCGTATTTTATCAAAATTTGGTCAAATTGCAACATTGATTTTTTGACGGGTTAGCCCTAGTACTGCCGGCAGCGAAAGTGTTAAAATGTGCAGTTCACACAAAAAAACAAACCCGTTTGAACTTCTGGCGACAAGTAGCGATTCGCGCGACTAATTCGCTTGTACTGTAACCATACACATTTAATTCTATCGGTTTGTTTGTTCGCCCAAATTCGGACGTATACGCCCGAACTATGATTCGCGCGAATTCGCTTGAACTGTAATCGTAGCCTTATTCAGCCGTCGCTAAGAACATACCTACCAATAATAATGTGGATGTGTTATGTACAAGAGATTGAAATCACAGATTTCCAAAGTGGTGTGCGACATTTGATAAGCTGCAATTTGATGCAAACCATGAGGCAACTTATGGTATGGGTCGGATTTATTCCGAGGAAGAATGCCACGAAGTAGAAGCCAAATATGGTGAAGGTGCTACAGTATGCGAAAAGTATCTAGACGGTGGATTGTGTCCAAATTGTCTCGTGGATCAATTGATAGCTGTTGGATTGGGTAACTTCCTGTACCGCCTTGAAAAGTATTTAACAAGCACAGAACCTGAAGAGTTTGACAATGATGATACTAACGTAAATACCTGAGTAATGTAAAGCTGCTATCAATAAATTTTGTAACTGTATATTTATTTATACAATAAAAAGCTGTAACTGTTTTCAATACTTTTATTTATCATTCAAACATAAAACATTCATATTTGTAAACAAATCTTGACCCAGTCCTTCTCCATTTCAATTCTAGATTGTGCTCCAAACATGGTAATTTTGATAAAAGATCTGTATTAACTGCATATTTTTTCGGTAACGTCGTGTCCTAGCTAAACGCGATTTTTGCGATGCGGGCGATGCGTTGCGGGCGATGCGATCATCCCAATGTATCAAACCCGATGAAAATATTTACTTTGTCCGAACTGGAGGCGAAATTCGGCGGAGTGTCGCGATTTTGCGTTATCGCATCGCACGCAATGTTTTAAAAATCAAATTGTTTGTTTCTACCCGCGGTGCGCGCAGTTGTCGTTGAACTAGCACTATGGAGACACTAATTTCAGAAATACAAAAGAGAAACAATTTGTGGAATAAGTAGAACTCGCGAGGACAGGAATATGGTTGAAAAGGAATGGGAATGTGTAGCTAAGAGTACGGGATTTACAAGTAAGTAAAACATTTTTAATTTAATTTAATTTATTGTAGTGTTCCACATTAAAAAACATTGTGGTGTTGTATTTAAATTTTATTTGTAGAAAAATACTGTGTAAAAGTTTCCCGTACCATTTCGGCTTCTCTTGGAGAACGGCTATTTGATTTTGATACATTCAAATTAGGAATTCTTTCTGTCATGTTATTTTCGGTTGTCGAAACGTTAATAAATAAATCTTTTTCCATATCTATTATTGTATTGTGTAACATGCAAACGGCTTTCACAATGTGAACAGCATTTTCAACTTTAGTTTCTATAGCTTTCAACAAAATTCTAAATCTTGCCGCACTGATACCATGGTACCTTACCCAATTAGCTTAGCATATGAATATGCTATAGCTTAACCAACCAAGCGGGGTTAAGGGCAACCCACACGGTATTATAGGGTAAGAGCAGTGTAGGGTCGAAAACTACTCCTCTCGGTAGCAAATATTTATTATAGTGTGCGAATTCTCGTGAAGCAGGAATCACACACTCAGCTAGCAAAGTGGGGGGGAGTGGTTCTTACGTTAACAAAAAAACAGTGAGAAAAAAACAGTGAGAAAAAAACAGTGAGGTGATTTCATACAGAGGTATAATATAACTAAATCAAAGTCACATAGGGTACCCTATCAAGGGGACAATACACTTATACGCTATACTTAGACTAACATAAAGGTTACATACATATATACAAGACAGGTTTACAGACACTTATCTGGGTGCTGGGGACTACTCTGGTATCCAGTCTCGTTCCAGTGCTATGTCGATGTAGACAGCAAGGCAACAGGGCGGTACCGTGGGAGGACTCAGCTCACCCCTGTGGCTGATAGGGACTCGATGTGGGTATAGTCAGGTAGTCACGCAGTGGTAGCCAGAATTCACCGGTGGTGTATCAATAAAACAACCCAGATGTCAGACTAGACGTGACCCCAAAAAGGGACCAAAACCAAAGAGGAGACTAACATAAAATAAAAGACTTACTTGGTTGGTGTGCGGCTTCCACGTGTATCCTAAATCTCACTGGTCAATATAAAAATGCTTGACACTCCATCCAACAGGATTTATGTTATAATCGAACTAATCCACACCTAGTCTCGATTATCACCAATATATTGTGTCACAACAATATCCCCAAATATGGAAATTCTTTACACAAAATTAAACATGTGCCCACAACAATGTCAAAAAGCTTATTCTCCCAGTCAGTCTGAGATCTCACAGAATACCAAAAACGGAAGCCGGTAGGCGTCATCGCCCCAGGGATCAACTTACAGCCGAGCGGAAACCTCGAAGGGACCTTAGACTGCTACACCTTCCTTTTTAAAATTTGCTTAAATTAACTTGATCTACATAAGACTCTATAAACACGACAGGCACGAGATAACGAGAATGTAAATGGTAAAATGGTAAAATATGAAACTAGTCCCTTACTTGACGGTACGCGGTAAAATTCTAGCCTTCTAGCGTGGCAACGTTGATATGTTGATTCATACAATGCGTTCCGCCGGTAATCAGGGTTGCATACCGGTGACTAGTATAATCGCTCTAATAATGACTGATGAATTCCCATTACCTCGTATCATGCCTTCAGGTCTCATGCAGTTCAAATTTTACATGTAACAACCAAAGGCACATTCTACGGTCATTCTGGTACGTGAAAGTCGATAGTTAAAATATGAAGCCGTACTATTTTCTTGAATTCGCCTTCTGGGATAGGGTCTCATTAAGTAAGTTCTTAGAGGGAAAGCTTCAACGCCAACAAACACGAAAGAAGCCTTCATATCCGAATTTGGTAATTGCGTATTTTCTGGTACATTAATATTTCCATTTGTAATGTTTCTATAAATTTTGGAATTGGAAAATACACCTGCATCGCTGTTCTTGCCATATGCACCAACGTCAATCATTGTAAATCTGTATTTAGCGTCCACAATAGCCATAAGTACTATAGAGTAAAACTGTTTGTAGTTATAAAACATACTTCCAGATTGCGATGGGCATTTTATTCTTATGTGTTTTCCGTCAATGCTACCTATACAGTTCGGACAATTCCATTTATCGAAAAATTCTTTTGCGGTATTTTTAAAATCGCCTGTAGTCGGTAATGGCATATGAGTTGTCAGAATTGAGTTCCAAAGAGCTTTACATATCTCTATTACGATAGAAGCAACTGACGATTTTGATATCCGAAATGAAAAAGCTAACTGTCTGAATGCCATTCCAGTGGAGAGATATCTGAAACAAGGATATCATTATTTTTCCTATACAATTAAGTCATTTAAGGCGATTTGTTATTTGGCAGCAATTTAAAATCTAAAACTTATTTAAGAGTCAATGTAAAAAGTTCATTTTTTGAGAAGAAGAAGCTAATAAGTGGAAGAATTTGCGCGATCATTTTGCTAAGGAATTTAAAAAATTACCGAAACCTAAATCATGTGACGCTGCTTCTGGCTATCCAGGAAAATGGCAGTATTTTTCGGCTCTTCTCTTCTGGAAAGACACATTGAAACCTAGAAATACCGAGGAAAATGTGTCAGATGTAAGTACTCAGGAAACAGTTGCTCATGATACACCAACAGTTAGCGAAGAGTCTGATGAAGACAATAGAAATAGTGAGATATCGAGTGACCAAGAAAGTGAAAACTCGCGTAACATCGAAACAACAACTTCGTTGAGTACACAAACTACAACACTAGGAGCATTATCAAGTCAGTCATCAGTCTCTGTCAATTTACCCACTTCTCACTATGTGTGTGACGGATACTTCCCGATTTGCACTGGTAGGAAGTGTCACGTTAGTGCCCGAGGTTAGGTTTCTCTTTTTACTTTGCCTCGGGCGCCAGTTCCTGGTTACAGTGTAGGAACACCACTACTCAGGTAGCTACAGTGAAGATACGGTACGCCAGGTCGGTCGATAGGGAAAATTAGACTTCACACAACAGATAATAATAAGACACCAATAAACCTTTTATACATATATTGACCATAAAACTATACCATAAAATCTACTCTTAATTCCTTACTTCCTTAGTCCTGGGCACGTCTGCTGCTTCCGGGTGGTCGGTGAAGACTCTGACAGATTTACCCACTTCTTCTCTGGTAGTAGCAGCGGTGGTGGACAGGACTTCCTCGTAGGCTGGTCGGCTGCCAACTGACTAACGGAGTCGTTCTCAGCTGGGTAAGGTACCAGAGAAAACTCGGACAGGCGCAGAAGTGAAATTATCGACTTTGAACATTTACCAAATTATTCCACTTAGAAAACTTTAGCTACCTTATTCTAATCGACTTAGAATAATTTTATATACCTAGACAGCAGGTGATGAATTTTACCAAGTGTCCAGACCTGCGCGGTACTTACTTCTAGCTGGTGCTGGTAGCGGTGGTAGACAGGACTGCTTCGTGTGCTGGACGGTGGTAGACTCAATGTCTGAGTTGCTGCTAGCTGGATATGTTCCTATGAAAACCTCGGACATGCGCAGAAGTGAAATTTCGGACTTTGGCTATTTTATGCTTGTACACTACTAAATCTGAAATAATCACAAGTCCCCACGGTCTTGTGGACTCTGAAGAATATTCGGTTTGTCGACAAAATTTGTTAAAGTATAAAATGATTTTTATACTTAGAAAAATTTCACTTTGTCGAATTTACTGACTTGTAATTGTTTACTCACTTTCTTGGTTAGCAGCGGCACAGGCGGACAGGTCTTGCTTCGTTGTCAGGCGGCCACAGACTGAATGTCTGAGTCGCAGCCAGCTGGATATGGCTTTACAAATACCTCGGACATGCGCATAAGTGAAATCTCGGACTTTATATATTTTATACTGGTACACTACTAAATTGGAAATAATCACAAGTCCCCCAAGTTCTTGTGGACTCTGAAGAATATTCGGTTTAATTGACAAATCGTCTAAGTCCCAATTTATTTTGTTACTCTACAAAATTTCACTATTTCCAATTTACGGACTCTGAAAATATTTGACCAAGTAGATAGATGGTGAAAATTACACAAGTCCCAATTTGTTTTGATACTTAGGAAAATTTCACTTGTTGATTTTACTGACTTGTAAAATATTTCTTACTTAATTGTGGTACAAATCTATATACAGGAACTCGTGGTGATGTCTTAGTGCGGCTGGATTCTCATACGGCGGCTCAGCAACTAAACTCTTAGCGCGTGAAATTTCCTACGTTCGCGTGGACAACAAAAGATGCGTGCGCCTTTGGCTTCTACTTCAGACGTCGAAATAATACATTTTATGTCGGGTGTAGTTCTTTTATTTACGGCGTTGTGTGGGTGACTTATAAACAGGTAAAATATTATTATTAATAGCGAAATGAAATGTACTTCATTACACCCCCCTCTTACTTCGTAAAAAAAATGAGAATGAAACGAACATTTTTTCCTCTTTCCCTAACTGAAAGAAAAAATTTACAAGGCGCATACCAGCATAACGCATTTCCAGCGGTTACGTGAAACTTTATTTGAGGGTATGTACACCTTTTACAGTCCCAAAAAGAAATAAAACTAAACTTCCTAGCAGTTTTACAATTGTTAACCCTAACAACAATAATCACTCTAAAATAAAAAACTAAACGGTGTTGTGAGGGGGTGTTACTTCCTTTACCAAAAAGAAAATAAAAAAACGGAAACTTCCGGCGCTTCGTGGAGCGGCTTCTTAATTACAGTCCTAACGGGTTTCTATGAAAACTCGTCAGTATGGGTTCCTCGGGAACAGGTTTTCGACTTTCGCGGAATATCGGCGAAGTAACACGGGACTCTTCGAGTCGGTGCCTAGATCGTGGCGGCAGGCATTGTTTCAGCATACGGTTTTAGATCTTTCACATGAATACGTGAAAACTTCTTCCCGGTATCAGTTTTCAGGTTGTAGACCACTGGTGATACCACGGCGGTGACAGTATACGGACCGGAGTACTTTGGAGCGAGTTTCGCAGCAAATCCCTTAACAGCGGACGACAAAGGATTTTCCCGTTTCATTACTCGATCGCCTACATGGCAACGCCATTCTCGTCGACGGAGGTTGTAATACCGGCTTTGGGAGGTGAAAGCTTGTGCCAAGTTAACACGAACCAGTGTGTACACCTCCTTGAGCTTGTCTAACCGTTCGGTATGTGCCGGTGGTATCTCGTTTTCTTCAGGTGGTTCCCCTGGCTCTTCTTGGGCGGAGCGATAGAGGGTGTTCGGTAATTGTAGTTCCCGTCCAAAGTTCAGAAAAGCCGGGGAAAATCCGGTAGACTCGTGCTTCGAGCTATTCATGGCTAGCTGGAAGTCGTTCAGGTATTGGTCCCAGGTTCGATGATCATGCTCGCAGTACTGAGCGACCATAGTCTTGATCGTACGGTTGGCTCGTTCAACGGGATTAGCCTGTGGTGTGTACGGAGGCGTAAAACGATGTCGAATGCCAAATTCTGTGACCAGGGAGCGGAAAATCTTACTGTCATATTGGGAACCATTGCCACTAATAACAGTATGTGGGCACCCAAAACGAGTGATTATCTCCTCGTAGAGAGCTTTGCTCACATTGCGGGCGGTAGCACTCCGTAGGAGACGGCACTGGATCCACTTGGTAAAGCGGTCTTGAAAAACTACCAAGTAGTTATTCCCTTTACTGGATCGGGGTAGCGGTCCTACGAGATCTGTGCTCACTGTCTCCCATGGTTGGTTGTTTCTTGACGGTTGCATCTTCCCCGGAGTCTGCTGCTGCGATGGTTTATATCGCTGGCACTGCAGACACCCTCTTACATACTTAGCTACATCACGGAACATACCAGGCCAATAGTATCGTTGCGAAATGCGGGCTATCGTCTTAGCAATTCCCATGTGTCCAGCGGCCGGTACATCATGGTTTTCTTGCAGAACGGTGCGGCGAAGAGGGGTTGGAACACACAATTTCCATGGGTCGGACATGTCTGGCTCTGTTAAGTCACTGGAGTCCCAGAAATGACGAAATAGCTGGTTATTTCGTATACAGAAATCTGGGAATGCCTCCGGATTTTGCTCAACTTCTTGCTTTTTCCGTGTGTACCAGGAACAGTCTGCTGGGGCGGTTATGATACATAATTCTCCCGTGTCTGTGGCGGACGTAGTTCCTTCGAGCGGTTGTCTGGAAAGAGCATCAGCTACTCGGTTCAACGCTCCTTTCCGGTACTTGATTTCGAAGTCGTACTGCTGCAGGAATATGCTCCACCTCGCTAGACGGCCTGTTGGACTCTTAATCGAGTGCAACCATCTGAGTGACTGGTGGTCGGTCAGGACGGTGAAGTGATAACCTTCCAAGTAGGGGCGCATCTTCTCGATCCCCCAGACTATGGCCAGGCATTCTCGTTCCGTCACTGAATAGTTCTTTTCCGCTGGTGACAGTGTACGGCTTGCATAAGCAATTACTCGATCGCATCCTTCGATGTTCTGGGTCAGGGCTGCACCGAGCCCGTGATCGGATGCGTCGGTTTGCAGCGTGAACGGTTTCTCAAAGTCAGGACAGGTCAGTATCGGAGCTTCAGTTAGACAGGCTTTTAATTTCGAGAAAGCTTCCTCTTGTTCCGGTGTCCACTGGAAACGATGTTTCTTGCGTAGTAGGCGAGTTAGTGGTGCCACTACTTGTGAGAATGTGGGCACGAAGCGTCTGTACCAGGAACACATCCCAAGGAAGCGGCGGACATCTCGAACATTTCGAGGGGCAGGAAATTTACAGATAGACTCCACTTTTTCAGGGTCGGTGTTGATTCCCTCGGATGTAACCACATGTCCTAAGTATTTCAGGGACTTCCGGCAGAATTTACACTTGTCCGGATTCAGTTGCAGGTTGGCTATGCGAAGTCGTCGGAATACTTCGTGTAGGTTCGCCAAATGTTGTTCAAAGGTTTCCCCTAGCACGATGATGTCATCTAGGTAGGCGAAAGCATATGGTTCCAACTCTGGTCCTATAATCCGGTCTAACAGTCGCTGGAAAGTGGCGGGTGCTGAGTGAAGTCCGAACGGCATGACTCGAAACTGGAACAAACCTCGGCCCGGTACGGTAAATGCTGTGACAGGCTTACTTTCCGGGGACAGTGGTATCTGCCAATATCCTTGTTTCAGGTCCAGGCTTGAGATATAACGGGCCTTTCGGAGTTTGTCCAATATAGCGTTGATGTACGGTAACGGATAAGCGTCCTTTTGTGTGACCTCATTGACTTTCCTAAAGTCAATACAGAACCTCGGTTTTCCATCCTTTTTCCGGACTATCACAACCGGTGAGCTCCATGGACTACCGGATGGTTCTATTATGCCGTTCTCTAGCATTTCATCAACCTCTTTGTTGATGACTTCTTGCATCCGGGGATTCTGAGGACGGTATCGTTGCTTAATTGGCTGTCGTGTGGTCAGGTAAATGTGGTGCTGTATAAGTCCGGTGGTTCCTCGTATATCCTCAAAGGCGGGTAGTTCCGTATCTAGGAAACTTTGTAGCTGTCTCTCTTCTTGGCCAGAGATACAAAGAGAGATGGCTCCGAGCTGGTTTTGAACAGGCGGTGGCCTTGGGGACACGATCTGGTTTTCTAGACGTACAGTCGCAGTGGATGGACTTATGACAAAGTCATATTTACTCAGGATGTCCATTCCCACGACTAAATCTGAGGCCAGGTTGGGTAGGTGCTCTAAGCACTCCTCAAAACGTTTTGATCCTATGTGGAACTCCACATAGTAAGCCCTGTCTACAGTAACTAAGTTACCATTGGCTAACTGGACAGCGGGTGCAGCGGTGACATGATTTGGGACATCATGTTGATTGCAGAACTGGCTAACACGGTCTCCTATGTACGAGCGCGCAGCTCCGGTGTCTATTAGGGCTAAGAACGTCTGGTCCTGGATACTAACTGGTACGTGCGGACGGTTGTCTTGATCAGGTGGTGTTACGATTTCCGAGGCATTGATGGGACGGAACGGTACAGGCCTCGTAACGGTACAGTTCCTGGCTAGTTTTCCGACCTGGGACACTGGCAGTCTCTGGTCATGACTCCAGTCTTTCCACATCTTGAGCAGAAAAGTCTAGGCGGTGATCGACATTGACTGCGGAAGTGTCCAGCTTGTCCACAACGCCAGCAGATGGCATTCCTGTCAAAGCTGGTGCTTGGGGTTGTAGGGCGGCCTTCCGGGGCTCTCACAGGTAGAGGGCGCGGTGTGGGAGCGGTCTCTACCCTAGCAGTATTTCCCTGATTGTAGGTGTTCCGCGCCCTGGTGTATCGAGGTACTGGCGGTGGGTTTCTAGCTACGGCTGGTCGTTCAGTTAGAGGGGGAGCGACGGCTCTCTGAGGCGGAGTATACTCGGTCTGTTGGCTTTTCCTCTGTGCTACAGTTTCTCTCTGTAGAGCCTCATATTCCTCTATCATGCTCACTAAGTTACGGGGCCCTTGTATATCGCTCAAGCGAATATACTGCTTGTACTCTGGCCGCAGGTTCCCATGGAGGCGGTGCAAAGCTTTCTCATCTGAGAATCCTCCGTGGCGGCGTAGCAGGGTTTGTAGGGCTACTACATAGTCTCGACCGGCTTCTCCCAGTTGTTGGCGGCGGTGGTATATTTGTTCCTCTAAGAATGAATCGTAGTTAGCCAGGAGATAGAACTGTTTGAAGTCGGTAACGAAATCTTCCCAGCAGGTCCATAAACCTCGGTTATTCCGGTACCAGGCCAAAGCATTCCCCTGGAATATCTCGTACAGGGATGGCAACAGTGCGGAGGTAGGAATGCCGCTGTGTTCTTGGAATTCGCAGAGTTTCTCTAGAAACTCGACAGCATCTGTTTTGCCATTAAAGTGCAGATTCCATTTTCGCACCCTTTCGCAAACTGTGCTGACGGTGAAGGTGGTAATAGCTCCTGGGGGCACTGGTACAGCGGTGGCAGGTGCGTCTACAGGTGGCGGTGGTACTGGAAAAGATAGAGGGATTGATTGGCGGATGGGCAGTGGTGAAGTACAACCGTCTTTGATAAACTTCACCAAGCGCCGTTTCTTCTCCTCTACTGTTCCACTTAGGTCTAGACGGAATTTTGCCAACTCGTTGTCAAGCTGGTCTTTCTTAAGCTTATAGATCCAGCTTAGGCGGAAGTCACCTTGGTCGGTAACTGCGGCTTCGTCTTTGAGCTTCATAGTCAGAGTCGTTGGGTCTTCTTCGTTGGGCATCTTCAGGTACAGGCGGTCAGGCGGTCACTAGTATTTTCTGGTATCAGAGCGGTATCTCCGATGCTGCTAACACTGGCTAGTCTTGACTCCTGGTTGTAGACACTTGTACTTACTCTGGCAGCGATATCTTCGACGATGTGTTCAGTTGCTGGTCCTAGTAGCAACTGCCTTCCTAGGACACTTCGCAACGGCTAAATAGATCGCTGCGAGGCTATCGGTATTCGATTCTGCGTATCTGGTTTAGTGCCAAAAGAGGGGTCACAAGCTAGGTATATCTTGTTACCGGAGTCAGGAAATACTCCGGGCAAAATCCGGTGAAGCGGTAAAAGTCTTACTGGCAGGTGCGGGCGACTGCGGAGAACGTCCTGAACACCTTATTTCTCGACTTCCACTTCGTACTTCGCTGTGGGACACTTCTAGACAGAACGGCTGCTCGGATCGAACTGCCAATACCGGCAATCGATTCCTTGGGTCCGATTACCCCGAAAACGATACCCCACACGGCTTCGTTTGGTTCGGGTAAACTCGGAAAAGTTCGGGTGGGGGTTCGGTCAATGACGGCAAAGCTCCAGCCTTGTCGTCTTAAAATACCCCCAAAGCTCGCTGGTCGTTGTTCTAACTCTTCTCAGGCGTTAAAAGTCCAATAACGCCTTCGGGAAAGATCGGAGCGGTTCGTGGATGGTCGGAAACGGTTCCTCGTAGTCGGTTTAGTGCCAAATGACACCCCACAAGCTGGTTGGAGGACAGAAGAGCTTAGGTCAAGTTAGGTCAAAAGTCGGGGACCTACAGACTTTTGCGGAAAGCTCCTCTAACTGCAAATCTTCACTAATTTTCCCTATTTAAGTCCCTGCTCGGGCGCCAGATTTGTGACGGATACTTCCCGATTTGCACTGGTAGGAAGTGTTACGTTAGTGCCCGAGGTTAGGTTTCTCTTTTTACTTTGCCTCGGGCGCCAGTTCCTGGTTACAGTGTAGGAACACCACTACTCAGGTAGCTACAGTGAAGATACGGTACGCCAGGTCGGTCGATAGGGAAAATTAGACTTCACACAACAGATAATAATGACTTATAAACAGGTAAAATATTATTATTAATAGCGAAATGAAATGTACTTCATTACATGTGCAGGAAGAAACACAGTCATCTTCTACAACTTCCAGATCGCGTCATTCGAAAAAAAAGAAGACGGAACCATTAGAAGAATCTGTGGAACAACAGCTGTTAGCAATTGAATAAAAAAAACTTGCTATTCTTGACAAGCCAGAAGATGATGATTTATGTTCTTGAAATCGTTGCTTCCGTACTTCAAGCAAATGCATCCAATACAAAAACTACGCATAAGAAGCAAATTTCAAAATACCATCATAGAAGAAATGACACATCCGCTGTTCAGTGCTGCCAATAGTGCCAATGCTCTATCTTCCCATACTACAAGCTACTCACATAATCCAAATGTGATATCTTCAAGTAATACTGTTTATTCTCATATGACTCCTTCGCCTGCAATGTTATCAAACACAAATTACTCATACATTTCATCAGCACCATCCCCTGTTTCACTAACCAGTCCTACACCACTGCAATATGTTGAAAATAACGACACGTCTCTTCCAAATCATCACATGTAGTACTAATGACATAACTTTATTTTAATAATAAAAATAACAAAAATAGCCGTTTTTTACTTACCTGAAGGTTAGAAAAAGCCTTTCCTCTATTGAAATAGGCACTTGAAAATTCGTTGGACAATGATAACATGAATCACTAATTGCTTTAACTATGTAATCAAAAGTAGCTGGAATCATTCTGGTATATTGACGAAAGGCATTTTCATCTACCCGTAACTGCGTAACATTTCATGTTTGCTTTTCCTTTTTTTACTCATTTTACTTTTTAAAATTTTTAGTTTCACCAAAACATTATCTGTTAATAAAATTGTACGTGCCCTATCTGTCGAAGCCATGGTTGTAAACTATTAAAAAATGGGCTCAGACGTAGCAGACGCATCGCACCGCCCGCTTTAACTTCGGTCATTTCGCAATTATTGTCGCATCCGTTCTGCTATGCGGTCGATGCTCGCATAGCCCGCATTGCAAAAATCGCGTTTAGCTAGGACACGGCGTGACTGATCCCATCTCTACATTAAAGATTCTCCTTTAACATTATACATTAAATAAAAAAGTGGAAAGCATTTAGTTTCTTCATCAGTGAAACCGCTAAAAATTGTTTGTCCAGATAAATGCCTTCCTACAACACTTGCACTTTTCGTAGATAGTTTGTTTATAATGCAGTCATAACACTTAATCCCAAAAGGTGGGCGCAAGTCGGGAATATCGCCTTCGGTCGGCCAGTGATCATAGCATCGAAGCACCTTCGCTTGTATTCTATCTGCTTTGTAAGACTTCCGAACTTTCTCAAATATTCCAGTGGAAAGTTACCCAATGCTTCTGAACTGAAAGATCGAATGAGAAGTGTGAAAAAATGTTTTGAATCTCTTAAAAATACTCTCTTGATCAGCATGTAAACCCATTTTGAAAAACAACTTAATTTATCACATTTATGGTTGAGTGCCGTCTTGAAATGACTCAAGTAAAGTAAACATTATCATTTTTAAATGAATAACCTCCACCTTCAAATGAGTTCTAAAATAAACCTGTTTCCCTTGACCGGATGTTGACTTACAGGTAGCTGTAGGAGGCGTTAATGGTGGGAGGGACTAATGGTGGTGGGGTAAAAGTGGTGGGGTGCGAAAAGTGGGGGGGTGCACATTTTGTGATCCAGAACTGTCATTTATCCCCTACTAACATTGCATTTAGCAGGTGTCTTGTTTGTCTTGTTAGAAAGATTTAACTTTACAAACATTTAGGCTTTAATATTTTAATTTAATATTTGATAATCAATATTTACTATTGACTATTAATATATACTTTGAAATTTAGAATGAATTTAGTTTCTTTTTTATTTTTTAACTGCGGGTAGTTTAAGCAATAATAGAGAACTAATTTGTGGGTCACTGTTTCCAACAAATTGGTTCTAACGAAGAAAGTCGATACATTGCGTAACCGTAATTGGTATTCGCTACTACGAAGTACTTTGGGAGCAATCATCATTGTTAACTCGGAGGCGCCGAAATAAATATAAAACTTCCACCGCTGGACAACACTGCAAAGCCACCGATCAGCTTGGTATGACCACAAAACTGGCCAGCGGCGATTAATAGGTCACGTGATCGCTGCCGCCAGCAGGCAACGGAGTCTGACCAAACAAAATCCTATTTATCAGCAGCGCTCCAGTGATCATTTCTCATATTTAGTTCTTGTTATCATTAGTTCTTATTTACATACAGCCAAATGGCCAAGCTCAAGTGGACAGGGAAAGAAATTCAATAGACTTTTTGAACATATTTCAAAACTATCCTTGTTTATGGGATGTTTCATCAAAAGATTAAATGAATCGGAACTTAAAAGAGGTAATGTTTAATAAGCTTTGGAAAACTTAGAGTTATCAACTATTCCTGGAACACTGGAATTGGTTAAAAAAAAGATAAAAAGTTTACGAGACACTTATCGTAAAGAACTACATAATGTTCAAAAATCAAAAAAAAGTGGTGCCGGTGCTAACGAAGTTTATAAGCCCAAACTTATGTGAGATTCAGCAGCAGAAGTATTTTGGCATGGAGCCGTCAGTGGCCGAGAAGCTTTTTCAAATTTGGTAAGTACATAAACAGTATCGTACTAATTTTTTTTCGGCTATTTTTATTTTATATTTTTACTAATTTTAATTTGGTATGGAATTGAAGCGGGGGATCTTTTAACTTGGTGCAATTTGTGACACTTTTATTTATGATATAATTTTGCTTCCATAATTTGAAAAGAATATCAAGATTTAGTAAATAAATAAAATCAACGAAGCATCTTTTTAATAACTTTCACACTTTCATATTCGTCATTGTATTCCTCACTTTCGGCTTTTGTTAATTCCGAACTATTTTCGTACCCTTCTATACCAATTAACATAATTTGCCATGGAACGGATAATCGTGTCATGAACTGATGCATGTACAATTCCCGCAACTGTCTTTAGTCCCAGCATAATTCTTTGTAGAATATAGGCGGTTCACAGGCAACATCAAACTCGGTACTTATCGCCACGCTCCTGGGATTATAACTCCTGTGTCGTCCACAGAATCTAAAGGAAGATATGTTCTGGAAGAGGTCTGTCGTAGCCAGTTGTGGAGAGAACAAGCTGTTTTCACCAATGTTTCTATGGTGTCCACATTAAGGGACATATTCATGTTAAAAAAACGAAACCTACTTGCCAAAATCCCAAATGCGTTTTCAACGCGCCGTGCCTTGGTAAACGATAATTAAAGACTCTTTCTTCACTGTCAGTCCTCTGTGTGAAAACGGTTTCAAATAGTATGTTGTTAAGTAAAAAGCATTACCTCCTACGCAAACCCCTCCTTTAGGCCAATTAAGTAGGTTTTGCTCAAATGCGATCTTTAAAGTAGAGTTTTTGAATACTGTACTATCATTGGCTCTACCATCGTGTCCAACATCTATACAGAATCAAACATCTGTATATCGGAAACAGTAATCCGCGTCTATCATGGCAAATAATACAATGCTGTAGGTTTCCTTATAGTTGAAAAACAGCGATGTTGAGTTAAGGGGCCGTTTAATTCGAATATGTTTATTATCTAGAGCACCACAGCAGTAAGGAAAATTCCATTTAGAGTCAAATCCCTTCTGGATCTCTTCCTTCTGGCTCGTTGTGTCTGGTACCTAAAAATACATTTTAAAATCACTGACTATATTATTAATTAATATTATTATTATCTTCATAAATTATTTCGTTTTGGTTATCAATTTTTTTTGTAGGATACACAGCAATGTTCGACCCCTGAAGGTGAGCGTGATTCATTAAATAATGGAAACAGTGACACTGAACATTCAGCTGAACAGGTAGTATTATCACAACCTTCTCAATCTACCTCTACTACACCTACTGTGTCAAAAAAGTGCCCGTCTTCACAAATGTTATCTCCGCCACAACGGCCAAAGTTGTTGAAACTTCTATCAGGCAAAACCAAGAAGATTAGGAGATACGGGAAAGAAATGGGAAAATATAGCAGAATTAACTACAGCAGAGACAGAAGAGCAATATGACCGATTTGGAAATTATATTGCTTCTCAATTAAGAGAGCTCCCCCTGAGAAGTGTTATTTTACTTCAAAGTAAGATTCAAGTTATTCTTCAGTTATCAAGTTAACTGAGGAAAGACTTGTCTCTTTATATTCAAGCAACAGTGAATCACCATCACCAAACAAAGTCGTCATATGTCAACAGAACAGGCCTGCATACCAGGAATTAGAGAATATTTACAGTGAATCTGAAGGAACGTACTACAGTGAATCATCCGAAAACACATGTTTTACCGAGGAAGAAAGTCCGAGGAATATAAATACTCCTATATGTAATACGATATTATTATAATATAAACTAGTAATATACTGCTTAAATGTATTGTTTATATTACATTAATAAATGGTTGGAGAACTTCAAAAATAGCATCCATTACTTCAGCTAAAAATACTGATATTGAGTTGTGTGGTACTCTAAAGAACAATTCCAAAGACCTAAAACTATCTCCAGTTGCCAGATACCTTAAGGTAATTTCCAACTTCGTTTTACTCGGAATTACTTGTCTAAAAACGCTAAGTGTGTCTTTAATTATTTTCGACACACGGGCGACATGCTTGCTGGTATTATTTCTGATGAATATAAACTAGCCAATAACAGCCGAAAACGGTAAGTAGCAGCTGGCAGCTAGCCAGTAGTGTAGTGTAGCTAGCCGCTGCTTGCTAGTGCTTCTACCAGCAGTTGATCACCAGTTTAGGTCCTTCCTAGTCGTGGTAGGCGCGCCATTTACGTCTTGGCGCCGTCGAATTACGATTTCCCGAAACCCCTTGTGGTTCCGAGAATATTAATTAATTGAGAGTTGGGCGCGGTCCGAAAGGAGCCTAGTCGGTTGTCGTAGGCTATTGCCAACTAACACGGACTATTAGTCGGTGAACAGCTTGGTTTCACCTCGCTCTAGGGCCGCGCGTTAGCGAATCCATATAGAAGAGCCGTAGTAACATCCACCTGTGTACATCGAGGGTGTCGCTTAGTTGGCCAGCAACTTTCTAGATGTAATCTAGTAAGAGCCACTTCGTGTCACAGGCAAGATATTCTAATAATTTCAACCCCTTTTTAATAATAAATACCGTGATGATGCGCCGACAGTAGATGCAACCCACAGTTTGAACAAATATGATTTTGAGCTAGATACTTACATTATTAGTACTTGAAGACATAAGATACGGCTTTGCTTGTGCCTTTTTAATCACTAACCGCTGTGACCAAGATGTACTTTCACTTATTTTTTAACTGTATCAAAGAAAAAAGTAGTACATATTCTGCACCTGTGAATGATTTTCCACCCAACGCCGTAAATAAATATAAATATATACAACCTGTAATCTATCATTCAACACCTGCACCGAGAAGACAAATGCGCACACATTCACGTCTTCACTGTCCACGCCGACTAGGTAAATATCCAGCATTAAGATTTCAGTGCTGTTCCGCCGTCAGCCGAATACGCCTGCACGAGAGAGAAGTTCCGCGACCCTAGACGTCTACTCTAACCAGTAAGTGAGTAAATTTTTATAAGTCCGTAAAAGGCAACATAGTGAAATTTTTATAAGTATCAAAGGAAATTGGGAGATATTTTTAGTAGTCTGTCTACCTACCAGTTATTTTTTTTAAGTTCGAAAAAGGGGACAAGTACGAATCGGTCAAGTCGATTAATATTATTTATTGAGATTCTTCTTAAGACCCTGGTTTCACTACTGCGCCGGCCCGCGTTCTCACTGACCCGTCTCCGGGCTGAAAACGATTTCTATATTCAGTAGCTGGCTGTCTTCGAGCACAACGAGTCCTGCCTGGTCCGCAACTACCACCAACATCTCCCCAGAGTAAGTGAGAAATATTTGCCCAAGTCCGAAAACTGACAGTGGAATTTTATAAGTGTCAAAAGATATTGAGAGATATATTTTTAGCCGTCTGTCTACTTGACCGAATATTGGCTAAGTCCGTAAAATAGACAGAGTGAAACTTTTCTATCAAAAGAAATTGATACTTAAATATACTACAGAATGTTTAAGATACTACAAAATGTTTATTTTGTAATTTCTCTACCTGCTAGGATATTCTTCAGAGTCCGTAAAATAGACAAGGTATAATTTCTTAAGTTCTTGTTTCCACTACTGCGCCGGTCCAAGTACTCACTGCCTCTATACCGAGCTGAGACCGATTTAACTAGGCAGTCCGTTGCTGTACACCACAACAACGAGTTCCGCCTGTCCCACAGCTACTAGTACTCCGGGATAATAGGTAAAATTCGGCAGAGTTCACAAGTACGTGAGGACTTATAAATTTTACCGATTGTTGGTGTACAGGTATAAAATATTCAAAGTCCGAGATCTTCACTTCGGCGCAGGTCCGAGGTTTTCATAGAACCTCTTATACAGCTTCAGACCAACGATTCAGACATTCACTCTGTGGCCGCACCGCATCCAAGCAAGACCTGTCCATCTTCACCGCTGCTACCAGTATCCAGAGAAGAGTAAGTAAAATTCGGAGTCCACAAGTACGTGTGGACTTATAAATTTTACCGATTTGTGGTGTACAAGCACAAAAGATACCAAGTCCTCGATTTTCCGAGAACCTTTTATACTACTGAGAACGACTCAGACATTCAGTCTGGGACCGCACCGCATACGAGCAAGACCTGTCCATCATCGCCGCTGCTACCAGTGTACAGAGACCAGTAAGTAAATTAGTACAAGTCCCCAAAGGCATTGGAACTTGGTATAATTTCATCGAGCAAGTATCACCAGCCGTTCCACCAGCCATTCCAGTACCTGCTACTAGCCGGTGCACAAGTATTCAGTCTTGACAGACCACTCGTACCCAACAGACGTGCCCAGGACTAGGAAGGAAGTAAGCTTGATTCCGAGTAGGTTTTAGGTAAATAGATCAATAAATGTATTAAGGTTTATTGATGTATTATTGTTATCTGTTCTGTATCTAGTGTACCATTATGGTACATCTAGTGTATCTAGTGTACCTGTATCTGTATCTCTATCTAGTGTACCATTCTTGGGTTAAGTTTAGTTAGTACTTCCTGTATAGGGTCCGGGCCTGACGACCTTAGGTTAGAGGTATATGGGGAACCTAACTATACAAAAAATTGAAAATTTGTATATAAGGGTATACCTCCATATTTATTTTTTTTTTTATCATATAATTTTTAAATAATAATAAAATATAATCCGGATAATTATATCCGGAAATAATTTTTTAAAATTATTTTCGGATGTAGTAGTAGTAGTACTCTACTTTTGATGACCTACTAAATAGACTTAAGAGAAACTTAACCCAAGAAGACACAAATCACAATGAAGACATAATGAAAAGATGCATAAGTGTTGAGGAAAAATTGGTGATAACATTAACATTTAATTAACATTTGTGGAATTTTTGTAAACTTTTTATATATAAATATACAAATAAAAAATTTTAAGTATCCAGAACCAAAATAGAGTATTCGCTTGCAACAGATTGTTTTGAAGCTGACTGTTCGGAAGTATATGGACTTTCCACCGGTTTTACTACTCTTGAACTTGTTTGTGACTGTTGTTGACTATAATAATCCTGATATTGCGAATTACTGTAATAATTTTGTAAGTGTAGGCGATAGTGTCTTATGATTATTCGCAAGCCTTCCCTTATTTGCCCTCATATTTTGTAATAAACTTAGCACACTCGACATGAAGCCCAAGGTTTTACCTTCATCAAATGATGGGGATCAGGAAGGCCGAATTTTCAATTTTAGTTCAAAATTTAATTAAAAGGTATTTCAAATTTTAATTTGATGAATCATTGTCCAACAATAATCCTAGAAACAGGAGTGCTATCAAGACTAGTAACTTCAAGTTGGCTAATCTGCAATCAATGACTATCATCATTCAACACAAAGAACCTAAGACAAAAACAAGTTTTGAAGGTTGTTAAAAACTGAAGGATCAAGGAATACTACACTGAAAAAGAAAAAAGAAAAAATTTGTAGAAGTTATAACAAGGGTTGGCTATTTAAGACAACTTGAATCTTCTGCAGCCGAAAAGGTACATAAGATAAAGAAAAGCAAGAAGAACGAAATTATAGAGAAAGAGAATAAATAGTGAATCAGAAATAAACACTGAACTTGAATCCACAGTAACTAATAAGAATAAATGGCGCACAAACGTAAAAAGGCAAATCTTACTGAAACAAATGTAGTGATTCTGAAATGGAAAATCAGAAAGAAAAAAGTGAAGCGATTTTGGAAAATTTTATTGTGTAAATAGTCTAGGAGAACTTATAGAAGCCGATAAAGATATTAGTGGTGATGACTTTCATTGTATAAAAAACGGAGAGGGGTTATTCTTACTTATGAAACGAAAAACCCAAGGAATGTTTTATAGGAAAAATTTTGGAAATTTATTCAGATAATGAGATTAAAGTACTTTACTTAAGAAAATAAACTGTATTATTGAAAATAAACTGTACTATATTATTATTAAAAAGAGAATATTTCGTGTGGCCAGAAGTTCGAGATATTGATAGGGAGCCTCTATTATAAATCATACCCCTCCTATAGAAGGGGCGATTTCCATTTTTCTAAGTTTGATGGACTTGACGTTCAGTAATGGTTTTATTACATCATAGCAGAAGATTTTTGTTTTTATTTGAGTTATGAATGTTTTCAATGAATTAAATTATTTAGACATCTAGCGTATGAATTTGCCATACACAACAATTTTTCGCACCATTTCAATAATACCACAACATGGCAGGAGAAGACATTATCTAATCTTTTTTAACACGTCATAACCTTTTACTCCGGATTCCTCAAAAAATCAGCATCGGAAGACTTTTACGATAATTTAAAACAAATTTGTATTAAGCACAAATTTTCTCCTAGTCGTAACACCAATGAAACTGGAATAACCACAGTACCAAATAAAATTCCTACAATCATTACAAATAATGGAAAATGAAGTGTAAATAAAGTAACCTCCGCAGAACGAGGAAGCAGCAACTGCAGTTGCTTTAGTGCTGGTGGTCATTACGTTCTTACAGTTCTTATTTTTCCTGGGAAGAGGATGAAGCCAGAACATATAGAAGCTCTAGTAGACTTAAAACTGTTTATATCTGATTCAGTTTATATAAGTATGGAATTGTTACAACAATGGCTATAACACTTTCAGCAACATGTTAGGGCGTTGGCTGAAGATCCAGACCTATTAATACTGGATAATCATTCTTCCCACTGTATCACTGTATTCTTGAGGGCACAACTTAGACAAGGGCTTAACAGCTTGTAACCCGTGGTTTCCATATATATATATATATATATATATTAAGACATTCTAGATATACCAAAAGCATTATATGAATAAATATATGATTGATACATATGAAAAAATGATGTAGACATTACAATATTAAGGACAGTACATTAGAAAAATAAAATTTAAAATAAGAGCTATTAATATATTTCCAATTACAAAAGATTATCTGAATAAAATTAGGAAAAGCTTTATCAAATATTAAATTAGTTATCACCATGTAAAAATGAATGTAAAATATTAAAATGAGAAATTAAATTTGGAATGAAGTACAAGTGACAGATAGCTACTAGATACAGGAATGAGATATGAACAGGACATGAATTTTAGTTAAGAAAATTAAAAATATTTGTATATAAGATAAATTGTTTATAATTAGATAATAAGAGAGTAAAGACTTTAAATATTGTAATTAGATATAAGGACAGTGAATTAAGTGATCATGAATAAACTATAAAGTGCTACAAAGTTACTGAAAGACAATAACAAAGGAAGTTACTGAGAAAAACGAATGTGTTCGGTTACCAAGAAAACGAAAAGAATTGTTTAGAAAATTCCAGAAAGAAGCGTCGGTTTTTAGAAGAGAAAATAATTTGAAAAGTGAAAAATCCAGTTAAAAAGAAAAGAAAATTAATAAAATAGTGTCCAGAATCTAGATGAGAGCTGAAAAGATAACCTCAAATGTAAGTCACATTTAAAATTCTGTTTTAACCAGAAATAAAAGTCAAACAACGAGAGTAGCAGATTCCAGGAGGCAGAATAATTTTTTTAAATTAATATTTCATTCAGAAATAATATATCAGAGACAAATTTAATAGCAAATAGCATTAATATGAAAATAATTTCATAAATAAAGCATAGTACGTACTTGTAAAATTTCCATATAAGCTAGCCAACGCAGGAGGAGGAATAGTATCCAGTAATTCCAGAGAAGAAAGGCACTTAGTTCACAGACAATTTCACTTTAATATTAAATAGTTTAGTTAGATATAAGTTTTGTAACGTTCATTTACCTATTTGAAACTGGACAAGTCCATTAAATTAGCATCATACAAATATTTTTAATTAACGCCACGAAAAGATTAAGATAGGCAACTTACCTTACATCTATGTGTTGATATTAGAATACATTACAAGTTTCATGAATATTTAATCCTTGCCAAGATATATTTCTTAATTATTATTTTCTGTTTGATAATAAACAAAATTTGTTAAAAACTAAATCAATTTGATAATTTATTTAAAAAAGTTTTACAAAGAAAATTCAATAAATTAAAATAAAACGACCTGTTGAGATCCCAACCTGAGAAGAGTTTGTCACATGTTCTAAAAGAAACATTTCAAAATAAGTTTTCATTTTAATATTTTCTCATCAAAAGATAATCTTAAAAAAAATATAATCAATCAATAAAAAAAAATTAAATTGAATGAATAAAAGCAAGTAGTGAAATGATATAAATTGCTGAGCAAAGCAGATAAGCAAATTAAGGTAAGCATTATATTTGGTTATTGTGATCTAAAATTGGAAAATTGATAAATTGACATTCAATCAACTTAGAATTTATAAATTTAAAAAGATTGGCGCCCAACAATAAAAACTCATTTTATAATTAAAATTAAAAATTAATTTCAAAATTCAAAATTTATTAAAAAATATCAATAAAGTCGAGGCATTTAAACTTATAATAATTTTCTCCTTGACACAACAAAACAGGGTAATTAAAAATAAAAAAATAAAAAAATCATTCATATAAATAAAAATAAAAATTAAAAAAGGGGGAAGTTAATTATAATATATATATATATATATATATATATATATATATATATATATATATATATATATTATATATATATATATACAGGGTGGGTTTTTGAAAACGAAACAGAGCGAATAACTCTCAGGAAAAATATTTTTTCGAAAAACGCCGAGAGAGGTCGATTTTTGATCAAAAGGGGACATCTTTTCCCATACTTTTGATGCTCCAGTCTCACCCCCCTAGGGAGGGGGGCAACCCCCCCCAAATATCTTAATAGGGAAGGAGGGTTAAATGGCACATCATTTGAAAGGTACTTCAATTCTCTACACAACCCTGTATTAGTTTTTTAATTTGACTGGTTAGTTTTGAAGATAAAGGTTGTTAATAAAAAACTACTTTTTACGGTTTTATTTACAAACTTTTTCTACATCAGCCAATTAAATATTCAAATTGATCCAGCCTCCAGCCTCCATACAATAGTCGTCCATGAGTGTCATCCCTTATGTCAGAGTGACATTTCCTTTTATTATTCGCAGTAAATTGAAATAATAAATAATACAATCAGAACGGGTATTGAGTGAATTATTATTTTATTGTTACCTGTACAGTTTGTCGACATTATGGTTTATTCGATTCCAAAAAGAGTGGAAATAATTGCTCTTTTTTATGCAAATAATCGGAGTGCTAATAGGACAGCAGAAATATTTAATCAGCAACACTTGGGTAAAAATGTTCACAGGAAGTACATTTTGGAGTTAGTGACCAAATTTCAGGAGACCGGATCTGTAAGTAATAAAAAGCGACACCCCGAAAGAAATGAAGCAGAAGATGTAGCTATTCTAGGCCATGTTGCTATAAATCCTAGAACGAGTACGAGGCAAATGGCAGCTGAATCCGGTTTTGGGCGAAACAAAATTCGTAAAACTTTGAAGCATCATAAATTCCATCCCTATAAGATTCACCTTGCACATGAACTTAATGGAGATGACTTTGACCGCCGACTACAATTTTGTGAAGTAATGAGTGAACGAGCTATTAACAATCCAGATTTAATTTTTAATATCTGCTTCTCGGATGAGTGTTCATTTACTGTTAATGGCAATGTCAATCGTCATAATTGTCGTTATTGGTCCGATTCTAATCCCAGGATATTTTATGAGACTCATACACAACATCAGGAAAAATTAAATGTATGGGCTGGAATTTTTGGTGACCACATTGTTGGTCCTTTTTTCTTACCAGGTAATCTCACCGGGGAGATGTACCTGGATTTGTTGGAAAACTCCATTTATCCAGAGCTGATACACATTATAGAGAATAATGAAAATTATCTAGAAGACCAGTTGATATTCCAACAGGATGGAGCCCCTCCTCACTCCGCCTTGCCTGTTCGGCAGTATCTCGATCGTACGTTTGCAAATCAGTGGATTGGGAGAAGAGGCGTCATAGAGTGGCCTGCGCGATCGCCGGATTTGTCCCCTTTGGATTTTTTCTTGTGGGATCATTTAAAGTCCAAAATTTATGACACTCCACCTACTTCCCTTGAACATCTACGCCAACGCATTATTAACGAATGCCGCCAAGTTACTCCAGAAATGTTGCAAAACGTACGTAATCTCATTGTGCAAAACTTATACTATTGTATGGAGGCTGGAGGTCATCAATTTGAATATTTAATTGGCTGATGTAGAAAAAGTTTGCAAATAAAACCGTAAAAAGTAGTTTTTTATTAACAACCTTTATCTTCAAAACTAACAAGTCAAATTAAAAAACTAATACAGGGTTGTGTAGAGAATTGAAGTACCTTTCAAATGATGTGTCATTTAACCCTCCTTCCCTATTAAGATATTTATTTGGGGGGGTTGCCCCCCCTCCCTAGGGGGGTGAGACTGGAGCATCAAAAGTATGGGAAAAGATGTCCCCTTTTGATCAAAAATCGACCTGTCTCGGCGTTTTTCGAAAAAATAATTTTCCTGAGAGTTATTCGCTCTGTTTCGTTTTCAAAAACCCACCCTGTATATATATATATATATATATATATATATATATATATATATATATATATATATATATATATACAGGGTTTTTCAACGAAAAGTAGCCACCCTTAATAACTCAGAAACGGAGGGTAGCAGAAAAATTTCCAAAAACAGGTCGATTTTTAATTCAAGGGGGACAACTTTTGGCGTCAAGTTCTTGATGACATCGTTTCCCCCTTCCCCCCTTCCCCCACTCCAACTACCTCAAAAAATTTAAATGGCAATACGGGCCAAATAATACTTCATTTGACAGATATTTTAAATCTCTATTCAGTGATGTGCTACATTTGAAATTCGGACTATTAGTGTTTTAGAAATAGTCGATTAACGTTTAAGAATAAACTTAGGAAGTTTACCGTGGTGGAACAAACTTTGTAAACATTTTCTTGATCATCATAGTTTTTTGGTAATTTTTTGTCGCAGTGATAAGATAGGTAGCGCCAGTAAAATTACCGTCAATGAAATACCTGTCAGTTGATGTTCACTTCATTTTGAATTAAAGTGTCAAGTTTTGACACTTGAAGTGTCAAGATGGTTTACACGACTGCCGAAAGAATTGAGATTGTGCGTTTGTATTTCAGAAATAACGACTGCGCACGAGCTACAGCGCGTGTTTTCAATGAAATGCATCCCGATAAATTCATTGGTCATCAATATGTTTTAAAGTTGATGCAAAAATTTATGGAAACTGGATCAGTGGCAAACAAAAAACATCAACCAGAAGGACGAATTATTAATGAACCTGTTGAAATTGCTGTTTTGGGACACGTCGCAATGGATAACAATCAGTCTTTAAATCAACTTTCCCGGGCATCAGGGGTTTCAACAAGCAGTATATGGAGAATTTTAAAAAAGCACAAATTTCACCCTTACAAGATAAAACTTCTTCAAGAACTAAACAAAGACGACAATGATCGAAGACTACAGTTTTGCGAAGTTATGTCTATAATAATCTATTGAATACCGTGCACTTGTACAATATTTGCTTCAGTGATGAGTGTATGTTTTTTTTTGAATGGACAAGTCAACAGGCATAACTGTAGGTATTGGTCAGATACGAATCCGCATTGGTTTAGGGAAACCCATACCCAATATCCCCAGAGACTGAACGTTTGGGCAGGTATTCTAGGTGATCACATCGTTGGCCCGTATTTCATTGACGGTAATTTGACTGGCGCTACTTATCTTGAACTTCTTGATACCACCATTGATCCGCGCATAACGGAACTACTGGAAAATGATGAAAATTTGCTTGAAAATGAATTAGTTTTCCAGCAAGATGGGGCACCTCCCCACTATGCGGTTCCTGTTCAAGAATATTTGAACGATCGCTTTCCTGGGCGATGGATTGGCAGACGTGGTCCAATCGAATGGCCGACTAGATCACCAGACCTGTCTCCGTTGGATTATTTCTTATGGGGGCATTTGAAATCCAAGGTGTATGCAACACAGCCAGCCGATATTGAAGATCTTAGGCAAAGAATAATGAAAATGTCAGTCAGACAGCTGTCGTCTACTCGGTATATTTCAAATAAATATCCCTTATCAAAACATACTCCTCTATTTCACCCTGTATAATTAAATTGCTTCAAAATAAAATATTCAGCTATTAATAATTTAAAAATCAAAGGATGTAGCTATGAGTTAAAAAAAATATATTGAAAATCGGCCGGCCAGTCAGTTTTTAAATTATTCGAAATTTAAATCAGAAGGCAAAAATTAATATCCTTTAATTTTGCGTTGCAGTGTAGATGAGGCCCAGAATCCTGACGAAATCTAGAATACTCTGAAGCATTGAACCATGGATAAATATAGTATTAATTAGAAAATAAGGACTAAATTAAGGGAAAGCTAAGGTTTCAAAATATATTTAAGGTTTAAACATTTATCCACAGCACCAATGCAGTATGGGAAATTCGCGTATTTCTCACAAAATTGAAAGCGATTTGTTGCCATTTTTCTTTTGAAGGTTCTGGCATACATTTACCTTTCATTACTTTCCAAATTTCGTCGCGCACTGATTCTACAATGCTGCTGATTGTTGAAATCCCTAGTCTGTAGGTGTAATGCATATCGGTGAACGTATTACCACTAGCCGTATACCTAACCCAAAATTGTATTTGAAAAATTAAGTATACTTATTTAATTTTAAGGGCATACAAATTGAAACATATTTATAATTTTTTTCCATGTAGTCTTATTATTACAAAAACGGTGGAAAACTGCAAGAGACGCATATGTGAGAGATCGAGCCATATCGAAGAAATTGAAAAGTGTGGATGCTGCCAAAAATATTAAAAGATATGTTTTTTTTGACAACTTAAGATTTTTTGATAAAACAATGGATTTAGATACGTAAGATACAATGTTTGTGTGCCATAACGTTGTTTTATTACTATTTTTTTAGAACCGAAGCAAGCTTAACTTGTGTCGAAAATAATGGAGCCTGTAAAGACGATAATCTTGAAGTTTCTACAGTTTTTTCTGAATCCGATGATGAAGAAATAGACAATTCAAAAAACAATCGTCACAGAATTTTACCCGTCAAAAGCGGAAGAAGAAAGAATTTGTAGATGATAAACTACTTCAATTTCTTAAGGATAGTGACAACAGCGATCGAGATGATCATAGGGCTTTTTTTATGTCACTTTTACCAACTTTAAGGACATTCAATAAAACACAAACACTTACGTTTCGATCAGAAGTATTGAGACTTATTATGGACCTAAAAAATATTTCGTCCCATCCGAGACCTCATTCTTATTCTTTCAATGCTTCCTAACCCCAGTCAGTAAGGAATCCTCCATCTGGACCCCCTTCACGTGATTCTTATGCATCTACACCTACACCTACATGCATCTTATTGAAAAGGGAATGTGAAAAGGGTTTGAAAAATTCCAATGAGGAAACAATTTGTTTACAAGTCAATATCAATGGAATACCAATTAATAAAAATTCAGGCTATGAATTCTGGCCAGTAATAATTTTAAGCCTGAGCCTCATCGATGAAACACCTTTTCCTGCTGCAATATTTTCTGGAAAAGGTAAACTCCAAACATTGGATATGTTCTTAGAACCATTTGTAAAAGAAATACTATATTTACAAAAAAACGGGGTTACTTTTAAAGGGTCATGTTGCAAATGTGCTTTTAATTTATAATTAATTACCTAGGTATTTAAAAGTTAGGTCATATTTGTAAAGGTGGCAACATCCCCTCCGACTGGCCCCTGAAGTGGTCGAGCGAGAATTAGAGTAAAAGCATGTTCATTGTACAGTGAGCACGTATTTCATGTAATAATTACATATTGACATCCACCAATGTATATTTTAAACTGTGCAAGTAACTTTCATTCACTCATTATAATTATCGACTATTAATCAAGTGTATAATTTCTGCGGTATTCCGCCTGGTTGGAGATCTTCCAGTAACGGAAGTTTGGCAGGCACAGAAAGAATTAATTTCTTGTGCAACAGGTCATATTATAATGTAGCTATTCAGTTATTTACATGTGATGCTCCAGCTCGATCTTATTTAAAAAACATTGTGGGGCACACAATTAAGCATGCATGCGAAAGAAAATGGCATAATAATAGAATAAATTTGGCCGAAAAACCAATTGTTTCCCATGCAAAATTAAAATCTACTGATTCTTTTACCCTTCTACATCCACATTTGGACACATTACAGGAAAATCACCCTTGATAAAATTAGGGGTTAATCTTATTAAAGAATTTGTACTTGACCTAATGCATTTAATTTACTTAGGCGTAGTTAAAAGATTCTTATCTTTTATATCAGAGAGAAAGAAAATCCTTTCCCGCAATACTTTAAATATAGCGAACAACAAAATATTAACTAACAAGTGCTATGTACCTAAGGAATTTCCTCGAAAACCCAGAAGCCACGGAATACAGATTATTTTTATTCTATGTATTTGGGACCTGTTATATTTACAGTGTTAATAATTTTGTCTTAAATTATATGTAGCGATGTGAATGCTGGCATATTACCAGTCTGGAAAAATTATATAATACCATTCGTTCGTACCATTTTACTGATAAGCTAAAACGACCAGGAAAAATTAGTTACTGGTAAAATTATTCATAATAATTCTTGTGTTGTCAGACTGTTAGAAATTAATGAGAATCAATAGCAATCAAAACTTATGTCACTAATTATTTGGCATATTATTAAATGAATGCTTGTAAGTTTTAGAAAATAATCAATCAATAAATAAGGTCAGTTGCAACTGTTACGAAAAGTTCCAAGAAATTTTAATAGTCTGTGATAAACAAACAATAATGCTACAAGAAATAATACAGCGATTAGAAATTATATCAAATGATAGAAGTAATAAAACAAATCCTGAATTGCCTTTTGTTTTTCCATTCACTTCTATAGACGAATTAAAACAGTTTAAGGAGTATTTGCAAGACAAGGATAATTGTTAAGATTTTTTAAGTAATAAGGTTGAATTTAATTTAAGCATAATTTAAATATATTTATATTTCATAGATGGTTTTTGTTCAAAATATTGGTGGTGTAACAGGAAGAGATTGTTGTCATAGAGTAATGAAGAATATTATATCAAACTCACTCGCAGAAATGTGTTCCTGGGCAGAGTCAAAACAGAATTATCCACTGAAAGAGTTAAAATACATATCAGCGATATATCGTATGTAGTCAATGAGATTATTGTACAGGATTATTACCACAACTGGTTCATTAGAAGGATAGGATTACAATATTTTTTATTTTGCAAACAAAATTTTAGGGTCACTTTATATAACCTTTGCCATATTCAAAGTATATGGCAAATCGTTTTCAAGATGGTTACTCCAAAAACAGGTAAAGGGGATTTCATTTTTGAGTATCTACACACTCTAATTAAACACTTAAGGACGGCGACAGACTTGCGGTGAGCCTGCCGCTGCCGTGAGTCCGACCGCAGCATGAAGTCTTGATGCATTGGTTTAAATGAGTGTGTTTACACTTGTAGCTCACGATGAGTTGGATGAGTTTTTCAGCAGTTGTAGTTTGGCGATAATCACAGCAACATCGGTGATGTTGATACTGAACAATTTATAACGACAGTGTAACATGACATGCCTGTTATGTTGATAATTCATCAAATGAGGTAGTACTCATTCTATAGTATGTAATTAAAAAAATTTTCGGGATATTCTCTCAACCTGAGAAAAAGACAATGAAATTATCCTCTTGCAATTCGTAAACTATGTATAGGGTGGACCCAATGTCTTCTTTTTTGTTTCTGCTTGTGGAGAGCATAGACTATGCACACTATTTCTTGTAAAGTAAGGCTTATGTTGAAACCTTGAAGTTTTTCAAATACTGTCCCAACATGCAGAATGATACAACCGCACGGCAGACACTGCAAGTGTGACACGACACCGCGGTTGTCACCACGCGGTTGCAACCGCTGCCGCAACGTTTCGAGTTGACCCTCAAGTCTTTGTCGGTAGAACATTTGTACGATAAGAACTCTTTGTATGAAAAGAAGCACTCTTTGTCAGATTGACATTTTTAATTTAAATTGTCATCACATGCACTGATCACTATGGTATTATTATAAAATTAATAATATCATAGTGATCAGCGCATGTGATGACATTTAAATTAAAAATGTCAATCTGACAAAAAGTACTTCTTTCCATACAAAGAGTTCTTATCGTACAAACATTCTACCGACGAAGAGTTGAGGATCAACTCAACTTTCTTGAAACATCTAAATGAGATCTATGTTTTTTCAAAACAATTAATTTTTTTAATTTTAAGTACTTGTTGGATAAACTTAATATTTCAAATAGGACTCAAATAGGAATTCAGACATTTTTTTTTTACCGTCGAAGGTAACAAACCAAATTTAAAGTACCTACATACTTATGTTCTTTAAATAGTTTTGCGAGAGATTCTTCACCAAAAATATCTATACGCAAACGTTTGGAAAATTGTAGTGAAGAAATTTTGCCACAAATTAGTAGGTACTAAACATTTTATGTCAAAGTTAATTTTTATTATTGTTCTACAACTTTTCAAGAGACTGTCTCGAAGATGTTAACAAAGGTACAAGGAAAGTTGGACCAACAAAATGTTATTGTGAACGAAATATTGAAAACCCCCAAAGAAATAAATGTACAATCACTAAAAAAAATCAAGTGATCTACCTAATTTCCAATAAATTCACTCACAGATTTTGAAAACTTTGATAACCTCTTAAATAGAGAAGATATATATGGAAACTTGGTAAGATTATTCAATTTCTGCTCCATTAGTATGTAATTTTTTATAAAGAATATAATGAGTTTATCTTGTTATGTAGTGCCTTGTAAACAAAATTGCCTACAGTGTGTCTCATCTCTCACCTACACACTCGTATCTACCTCATATTTCCAGATCACCTTAAAATTTTTGTTGTGCAATCAACAAAAATTAATATTTTCCCTCCGTCAGTCACAGCCTACTGAGAACGGGTATAAAATATGAAAATTTAAAAACAGAACAGGCTTTGTTTCATCAGAAAATGTATTATGAAAAATGTTCGTAATTGCAAGCTTGACGTGCATACAAATTTTTCGGGGAAAAAATATTCAGTTTTATTATTTCATATTATTTCAAGTAAAAACTAGCATTTTATACATTTTTACAAATAGACTTATTAAAATTAAGTTCACTTTGACAGTGACAGTGAAAAAGCAGATATTAGGAACTGGTTTTCCACTATCAGAAATTATTTCCAAGAGAAAAATCCACTAGTTTTTGTCCGAAAAAGTGAAAAGGCTGTCTAGAATTTTATAAATTATGACGAAAAGGAGTGCCTTACTACTTTAATTTGTGGAAATGCAAGGGGAATGCTAGCACCACCGATGGTTATGTTTTCTACCAAAGAATACCAAACCACATAGTTAGAAATATGCCACCTGAATGGGCAGCTGGTCGCTCAGACAATGGGTGGATGACGGGAGAAAGTTTATTTGAATATATCGCGAATATATTCCATCCTTGGTTGGTGAAAAATAATATTCTATTTCCAGTTGTCTTATTCGTTGACGGACACAGTTCATATTTAACAATGGCGCTGAGTAATTTCTGTGTTGAAAACCAGATAGAATTAGTTGCATTATTCCCAAACTCCAATCACCGCTACAATCACCAGCGACATCTCAGGAATTACTACGACCACTTTTGCGGACACACTCTAGAACTTCGAATAGTGCAACACGGAAACGGACAAAACAAGACGAAGCAATCTATAGGGCTTGCAATGCTTTAGAACAAAAGGAAGATGAATATGACGTGGTTGGGGCAAACGTTGCTCATAAGTTACGAAAAATGGATTTTGATCAACGACTTTACGCGGAATTCCTAATTAACACTATTCTCTTATATGGAGTTCAAAAACAATTATCTAACGAATCTCAAGTTAATGTTAATTCCCCGCAATGAATATTTAAACAATTCAAGGGATTCCTCTAATTTTCCACATAATCATAATAGGCTGCTAAGAAGCTTTCCTCCTGCACAATCTACTCCTGCACAATCTACTCCTGCACTTATTTACAATAGCCAACTACCAAATTTTCCTTCTGCACAGTCCACGTGTACAGAAAGTGAAAATACAAATGATTATCTTATTTATGTACAAACTACAGATGGAGAAAATGCGAGCAATACTACTGGTATCAAATCTTTGCAGGAATTATTAGTTTTGAAAAATAGATAGGTAACTTAATGAAATGGTATTATCAGTATTATTATTTGTTGTGTTTTCAAATGTTTAATGGAATTCCCGTGAATGCTTTCAAAAAATGTAATGTTTGTTTTTCATTTTGATATCACTTATTATTGTTTATTATAAAATATATTTTATTTTTAATGGGGTTATCCCATGTTTTAAATAAATAACATTTATGTATTTGTTTTATATTTGTTCATGATAGTTAATAAAATATATTTCATTAAACTTACCTTTAGATATTCTTTTTTCAGAGCTTTATAAATGCATTGGCAAGTTTCTGGTATAATATTACCCAGAGCTTGTGGAGAAATAATGACTGAAAATTTCAGGTCCTCAAATGAACGTCCAGTTGCTAGAAACCTTAATGTCACTATTAGTCTTTCTTCAGCACTAATTGCTTTTCTCATTACTGTGTTCTTTCTTTGGAGATACGGTTTGACTAATTTTAATAATTTTTTGAAACAGGCCTCGTCCATTCTGAGATAATTTTCTAAATCTTCGCTGCTGGTATTTTTTAACAGTTTTACAAGTTTCATATGCGATAAATTTTCACGATTCAGTAACCATTCTTTTACCCTAAAACGTTTCCGATCTCGCCCATGATAAGTTAACGATAGCGAGGAACAAAGTAAGTTTCCTTTTTCTTAACAGAACCATGTTGATATCTATTTCCTCGACAACAAAACTGATGATAGTAGATAATCCGGGCCGGTTCTAGAACGGAAGTGGGTAGGGGTAATCCAAGATGGCGTCTGATATTGTTGTCGGTTTTGTTAATTTTTGTATGAAGGTTGGTAGCACTGTATGTGTTTGTGTGTGGCACTCCTGTCACCAGAGGCTTTGAGAGGAAATGACGTCGCTTAGTTCTTTTTGGCTGTCATGGCGTATGACCCGAGGCTCCTCGGACTTTAACAACCAAAATTGAAGTTACGTATACCTTGTGTAGAAGGTTAATACAATAATTTTAAAAGAACTACTTTCATTAATTGCTAATAACAACATAATTATAAGGTTAAGTAAATTGAGGTCTCGTATACCTTGTGTAGAAGGTTAATACATTAATTTTAAAAGATCTACTTTCATTAATTGCAAATAACATAATTATAGGGTTAAGTAAATTGAGGTCTCGTACACCTTGTGTAGAAGGTTAATACAGTAATTTTAAAAGAACCACTTTCATTAATTTGGTAGCAAAGTATTTAATTAAACGTATTTTTATGATATATAATAATGTAGGTCACTTGTTTGTAATAAAACACACAGAATTATACATATACATATATTAATCATTATCTATAAGACTAAATTCAACAATATATTCATGTGGTAAAAACATTTTAATATCATACAGGAAAAATTTCATGTCTGCTGCAATCATTTTGCTGCAGAATTTATGTAGGCTGATACGCTCATCGAGAAACTTGTCACAGAAATCCAACGCCGTATTGTACTTATCTATAGTCTGCTGACATTGTTGGTAACGAGTTTCATCATCTTCAATATGAAAAGAATGTATATCGTAATTTAAATCATGTCGTTCGCTAAATATTAATGCTGAAATTTCTTGATATACACGTTTAACTGCACTTTTTAAATCTTCAGCCTTTGACCAATGCTGTTCTGCGTATGCCATCCACATTTTAAACTTTTCTTCTGAACAAGTCTTACTACACACTTTATTATTAAGAGAGATGAACAAACTGTTATATAGTACAGCAATCCTGCACTGCATTTATTTAAAGTAACAGAGGGATCGCGTGGTGGTAATAATACCGGATTTGGAGTGGTGGCACATGCACAATTCAACTTTTTCCAGTCTGTATCCCCCACAGTGTTATTTTGAAACCGTATTTTTAATTTATATTGAATTGTATGGTTTAACATTATTGCAGAAAGAGTAGGTAAATTATCATTAGTTGTATACGCTATCATTCTTTTCCAATTTGATGGCCAGCTCTCATTTTTCTGTCCATTGTTATCGAAACACACAAACACTTCTTGAGTATTGTGTGGACGTTGGATGTATAACACGTTTTGCAATATCGCTTGCAGAATTATGAAATTTGAACTTAACATTGTCACTTTCACTGGAACACTACTGCATTTTATATACATTTTCTTGATTTATGTTGAATGCTGATAGTAAACTTTTGTACAATCATTTGGATTGTTAAACCTGGCAAAATTTTTAAATACGTTTTGTTCCCATAGATCCATCGTTCTAGGTTCGATATTATGTTTTTTAAATCTGTTAAATATATCTTGCTGATCTTCATATAACGTTATAGCCTCTTTTAATTTTTCCAACTGTTTAATATGTTCTTGTAGCCTCATTTTAAATAACTTACACATATCTTTATTTACTTCACTATCAGTCTTTTCAGAGCTTTCCCAGCTACCATCTTCTGGTATGGAATTTGGTACAATTTCAATAAATTGATTATTATTTTTATACATTTTTGTTTAAAATTATTATTTAAGGATGTTTTTATTTCTAGATTTGCAAGCATACTAACACGCATCAGGATTAAAGACAATAATAATAATAAAATTACATTAAAGTATAAGGTGGAGGGGATTAAATGAAAAGAATATCTTGAAAATTTATAATTTTTTTATTTGGGTAAACAGGAATACAACCAATGATAAAGCTCTATACAATTTTTTAAGCTACACATACTTTTAGAGTTACAATGATTAAAACAATGTGGAGCGTCTTTAATAAAAACAGGAGGTGGTTGAAGTGTATTTGTTAAATTCTCCACATTAACAATGGTTGGTGCGGCTGTTGTGGATTCCAGATCACATAATTTTTGTCTAAGAAATTCCTCTTTCTGATGTCCTTTTACATACACAATACAAGTATTACCATCCAACAAGTGCTCACTTAATATATCATTCAACATATCATAATTTACATAACCAGAGTTGTATTTTAGACCATGATGATGTCGTTCCAAGTATTTAATATGTTTCTTCAACTTGCCATCTAAGGTATTGAATTGCACTGGAGGTTTTAATAGGTAATGAGCTGTCCGTTGTCCGCAGATAAAGGATACTTCTTTCGGGTGAAAATCGGGTAGGTTAAATCCTTGTATATCAGCCACAATGAATTGCATCTTGGTTGAGGAGTAAATTGAAACTGAGACTTATATCTCTATACAACTAATATTATCATTTCCATCTCTCACCTCACCTTTTAGGTTACATTTGTTTTATAATTCTTGTCATTGAGTTATATTTGAATAAACGATCATACAAAATTAAGCAGTATGCTGTAGTGTCCTTTGGGAATTTCTCATCGGTTTCTACTTCGATTCTTAAAACAATACTAGACGCCTGTGTAACTGTCTTTTGGTGCGAACAATCGATATGGGCTATGGGTGAGATTGACTTGAATTCTAAAGGTGTAAATATTGGTTCATTCTCTTTTTCGTAGTATGAGGTCCGAAAATTAGCGAACATTTCGTACAGCGTAGCGTATTTATTCTCTTTGAAATGAAGGAATAGATCATGGTAAGGGTATCTTTCTGAATTTAAGAATACTCTCACGTTTTTCACTGAACAATCATCAAACGTGCTCATATTCGAAGTTATTTTATCTTTTTTATCTGTTTGAAAAGCAACAATAACATGTCGAGGTGTTTCCAACTTTGTAGAGGTTTTTACCGGCCAAGTATAGCTAGTTGATTGTGGAACAGAAGTATCTTCGATAAGCTCCCAACTTCTAAACGGAACCGATATTTCAATATTTTTTTCTAAAATTTTGCTTAAAGCTATTTCTTGTGGTAATCCCACCAACACATGAGGTTCTCTCCAGTAAAGCTTATCGATAGTAATTTTAGGTTTTTCCGTTTCATCAACAGCAGTGACTGCACCAAAATCATTGCTACTGCGAATGAGAATTAGCTCCTGCTTTACCGAGAAAACTATGCGACGGTAGTCTTCGAAAAAACCCATCAGTATTTTGAGTGGAATGCATACATTAAATTTGTTAGTATCAGGCAATGTACTGACTTTGGGAAACCATCCAGAATTTTGAAATTTGACGTTTTCGCTTTCGTTAAAAGATAAATATCCCTTAAGTGTTGATGTCAACCCAACATTTCTATTAGAATCAATAACAATACCATTCATCTCATACCGAATTTCTCTAAACAGAAATGCAAACGCATTATTTATAAGTTTTAATTTAGTTGCTGGAGAGCCATCTTCTTTCGTTAAACTACCCTCTAGATACAATACGCTTTCACTCGGTAGAGTGTAGGCATCCAATTCTTGAATTTGTATCCTAATCTGATCATTATAGTCAAATTTTGATACCACGAATGGTTCATAATTATGATACTCAAAATTAACAATAGAGTTGTCTTCAACGGGTTCTTGCAGTATATTTAAAATATCCATCATATTAACACTTCCAAACCAAGGGAACGAAGAAACAATTTATTTCGACGTGTTACTCTAGGAGCGCTCTTATTTGTACTAAATGAAGGTTTGGTTATAGATCGCCTTTTATAATTATGTTTAGTTACCATACTGGATAGCGGGTACTTCACATTGTAACGAACTACCATATTAGTCTCTTCAGATGTAGTCTTACTGTAATGACTTCGTTGCGAAAATTGACAAGATTTCCGTCCTGATCAAGGATTTTAACTGTCAAGTTGTTGATTGTCTTGATGCTCACAGGGAAATATAGAATGTTGAGGGGTGATTCCACTATTTTATAACCAGGTGCCACTGCCGGGAAGAACTGATGGATTATATGAACTGGGTGCCCATTTGAATACGATCCAACTGCAATGTTGCAATCTATACATAATGCGTTGACGGTAATTATTTCTACGGGAAAATCAGATTCATTCAAATTATTTGCTTTCAGAATTCTCTTGTCAAATCCTAAGAGACGACCTATTGAGTTATCTGATGTAAAATCTATGTCTACATTTGATTCAATGTTAACAGTAGAAGTATTGCTATTAGGTATAATATTAATGGTAGCGGGAGACTGAACAGCCTTTTGTAAGTAGTTATTTATATCATCAATTTCATATGCTCCTACTGGAATCGTTAACGTAGTATTCTCATAAATAAACTTATTATTTGTCTCATCTATGTTCGGTATAACATTGAAACTTTCAAAATTAACAAAACCGATAACATATTTAGAGTTATCATCTAAATAAATGGGTGGATTGAAATCTGCGCTTAAAACAGAACTATTTCCAGAAAGGGATAAAGTAAACGACATGTTGTTGAATTAACATCTATATTTATAATAACACAATTTTCTAGTTGAATACATTATATAAAAACTTTAAACAGAGATGACCACAGTTCTCTGAATTATCTCGTTGAAACTTGTCATGATTATATTTAATCTTATTCAAGCTGCCATCGCTTTGGAAATACTTTGTTAATGAATTTGGTGGTCTCAAGTTCCCATAACTGTCAAAGTATACTATATCATTATTCTTCTTAGCATATGCCGTCCAGTGAGTACCGGGACCAGATGAAATGTCTAAGTTAACGATTCCACATTCATTTTCTGTTATTTTAGGGGGTAGATTGTCTTTCATAAACACCCCCCGAAAATATGGGATATACAACTTTTTAGCGAACTTTAGTAAATCTAGGTTAGTTAATGCATGACGAGGCAGCTTTATTGGAAGTTTTTTTGATATGGTTCTAGATACAACCCTAATCCTTTTTTATATGGTTTTAAATATAATCCTTTTCCAAAGTAGCTTGTTCCATAGCCAAGTTATGTCTTTTATCTTCCTCAAGTTTTTCCCTTGCAGCTTTTGCATCATTAACAGCTTTCGCAATACCGGCTGCACCACCTCCAAGACTACCTAGAGCTCCTAATGCAGCAAACAGTGGTATGAGTGGTAGAAACCCACCAGTTTTAGGTATTGGTATGATTCGTTTTCGCGGTACTGTCAGTTCTTTTGTGCCTATAGCAGACAAAGCCTGTTTTGCCATATCAATCAGACTTTTAGACGGTTTACGTCGAATACCACCTCGAGCTCGACGTACTGCTTCATTATAACTTTTGCGAAGAGCTCCTCCTCTTTTATGTTTAACGGACCGTTTTTTCTTACGGATACCCATTCCTAGTTTGGTTTTTGCTTTCATGGCGTTGGTAACAGCCCACGCTGCGGCCTTTTCTCCGTAACTAGCGTCTTTAGACTTAACTCTCTCCCAGGCACGTTGTTCAAGTTCACGATCTGCTGTATGACGATCTTCTAAATTGGAACTCTTACTGTAAGCAGTATCGTGAGATAAACACGCTGTGTCCAGTGGATTAATGCCACGATCGCCTTTTGCATGTCTTTTTGCAAGCTTTGTACCTGGACCACAGTATTGGTATCCAGGAATATGGAGTTCAAATGGAAGCTTATTTATAAGCGTATTAATCAACCCAGATCCGCTCTTCTCGCGCTTTTGATGATGAATAACTAATGATGGATTGTGTATCAACATTATATATCATGTACAGGTCTTCTATAGAACGAAAATCATTTTCATTTATACTACACTACACATCATACTACATACTATATATATATATATATATATATATATATATATATATATATATATATATATATATATGTCTGTCGGTACTTTCGGTGTCCTTTTTTGATGTACATCGATACAATGAGGGTCAGACCCCGAAAGTGTAGCAGATATAATGGTACTTTGAGGGTACCCGAAGATACCCGAATGACGACGGTGGCGCCCCCAACATTTATAATGATTCAACTATAACATTTTTCCATAGGCCGCTTCCTTAATTTCATTGTTTTTATAATCCTCCGTATTCACTGTCCATGAAGATGGATATTGTCTCACACTCTTTATGAAATGCTCCATCTTTGAATAAACAGGGATAACAAATATTTACTTAAATTTAAAATTATTATACTTGAAGCCGGCTAAACAAACACGTCTACACTAGACAAAAAGCGCCAAAACCAAGTCAATCACAAAGTATCTTTAAGGATGTCAATCATGAAAAGAGTGACATATAGGTGTCAATCAACACTAACCGACGACAAGACGCAAGAGGGTATGGTATTTGTTTATAATATTGCTCGAAAAGCATATTCGTGCAGATATAACATATTGCCTGGATATAGCTATACAGGGTCTGTCTCGTACCTACCTTTTTAGAGTCACCTTCGCATCGCGCTTAGTGATTTATAATAATTCACAAGTGAGTTCACTCACTTATCATAATCATAACTCACGCTATTTGTTTATGGATACTAGGTATTATTTGTTCAAAAGCAGTTCATTAATGAATAGGTATATAGTCTAATAAGAGTAGATAAACTATTTTATAATACAATCACAGATTTCACTCAATGTCAATGAGCAATTCACCTGGGTTAAAAAATAAAATTAAGTAGATATAATTTCATAATTAGTGTAATAAATAAAATCGCGGTAATCGTGTTTCATTGTGTTTCTCGGCAAAATTACTGAAACCAACCTAGACATGCGAAAAAGATTATTTATATTCTTCTGTTTCATTTTCGACAGGAAATTCCATCGGGAAATTCTAAGTAGGTACATCCATAAGACTAACCTTTACTCATATGGGTACATCTTATCATTCGGCTAGATCATGTCGCCTGGTCCCAGCTCCTTATACGAGCAGCCGACGTGATTTAGCTGACTATGGTTAGAATTATCAGTTTAAAATTAGCGGCATAATATATGCTACGCCTACATTGTTGGAATTGGTCCGCAGGGTGCTGAAATTAATGTATACTCCGGAAACTTACGCAGTAGTGCGATTGAAATGAAACAGGAACGTATTGGCCTAATGGATAAAAATAGGCAGGGGCGGCTCTAAAAAGCAATATAATTATAAAGCTAACAATATATATAAATCTAAAATAAATAATCGGAATTATTTTTAACAACTTTGTTAAATACTGATAATAATGATAATCAAAGTAATATATTTTCCTATATTATACCTAATTGGAGAAATGGTTACATTCTACCTACATTTTAATTTCATTTTCATGTAATTACTCCGTCCTCATTTGTTTAATCCCGAACCATATATGTTAATTATTTCTCTTTTGGGACGGTTAGTTTTTTGTGACATTATAGATTTCATAATTTGATATTAATTCTTGAGACTAATTGTACCGCTTGTGAAATTGATGTTGAGAGTCCTATATATGGATTATGTGATTATTTATTTCAATAACTTTTTTATTTAATTGTTGTAATTGAAATTTTGTATATATTCGCTCGGTTTTAATTGGTTTTAAATTGGCATGGTGAATAAATTTATGTTGTGTAGATCGTTATCGCATATTACCTAATTTTAGTGTCAATCATTGAATAGTGTCAATAGTGTAATTTTAATCTGACAGAAGGTCATGGAAGAGGAAAGAAATATGAATGTCATCGTTATCGTCATTGTTGTTATTGTCAGCATCTCCTAGATTAAAACTCGTTAAAGTTAAAACGGAGTCGATCTAGGAGGTGCTGGTTATTGTCTTGTAAACAATTTTTCCTTTTTCTAACTCGTTTTGTATCGTTTATATTTAAGTTCCTCGAGTCGTTTTTACTTTTTTGTCTAGGTCTTGCCGATGTAATGCAACGCCAGTCGGGAAATATTGCCCGTGGAGTGGTTCTTTTCGGCATCTCCTTTAAATAAATAAGTTAGGATTTCAAATTAATAAACCTAATAAGTATAAAGTATAAATAAATAAGTATAAAGACCTTTAATAATTTATTTAATGAAAAATTAAGAAGTGGCCAAGTAGGGTATAGTTAGGTGTTTAATCATAAGGAAAAGAAAAATTTGAATTTGCCCACCTAATCCAGAAGGCCGCGAGTCGCCACTGATACAGGATAGCTACATCATCTCATCTTCTTCACTAGTTAGAATTATCAGTTTAAAATTGGCGGCACCAATGCCACGCGTACATCATAGATAATAAAAGAACAAGAGCGTACATTTTTGGAATTGGTCGGCATCGGCATGATAGGCGATTCGTGTTAAGCAACACGCTACCTACTGGCGGTAAGCGCAACTAACGCATGGGCCATTACGTCAGTTTTGCCTAACTTAACAAAATGTATTTTATAATGAATTTTAACTTTTTATCACCACTTACACTTTTAAAAGTTCTTTTACAAGCTTTTTATAATAGATCTTAGACGAATACAATTCTGATACAATTTGAAATGTCAAGGCAATGGCCCATACGTTAGTACCTATAACGCCGCTATGGCGCTACGATCTTAAAATGGATCACCAATTGGCGATTCATTTTAAGATCGTAGCGCTATATCGGCGTTACCGGTACTAACGTAAGGGTCATTGCCTTGACACATCCTTGACATTTCAAATTGTATCAGAATAGTATTTGTCCAAGATCTATTGTAAAAAGCTTTTAAAAGAACTTCTAAAAGGTTAAGTAGTGATATAAAGTTAAAATTCATTACAAAATAGATTTTGTTAAGCCAGGCAAAACTGACGTAATGACCCTTGCGTTAGTTGCGCTTACCGCCAGTAGGTAGCGTGTTGCTTAGCATGAATCGCCAATACAGAAGATAAAGTAGGCATGTTCTGTGCCCACAGAATTTTGTCTATGGTGTAAAATAGAAGATAGATATTCTGTGGTGTATGGTGTAGATCGCTAACCTAATTGTTGAAATGCAGTGTATTTTACCGCCAAAATAATCTTTTCGATTTTTAGTGTTTGCAGTACCAGTGGAAAGTGGAAACTAAAAAATTAGTGAAAAGTCGTCTGGAATCATGCCTCCGAATACTGTAAGTTAAATAATGTACCTACATTAGTGAAAAGTAAGTAAGTACTTAAAATATATAAATTTATTTGTATATTAACACGAAGATTAAAATCAATTAAGGACCGCTTTACTTAACTTAAGTATAGTGCTTTAAGTGCTTTACTTAAGTATATATAAGTAACCTATTAATATGACACCCTGCTTGCATGATACATTGGGTATTAGGTAAAAAAGACTTACGAGGCAGTACTTAAAACTGTAAGTTCATTTTGAGTCTGGAAATATCGGGAAACAGTAGGACAACTGGCAAAAAATACGATAGTCACCTTGATGTGATTGATGGGACAAGGAATACAATGGAGTGATGTAGACGAGGCAAAAGAAAAGATTCTAGAAATTAAGAAACCAGAATCAAGTCTGCTAACAGGCATCATGGGACTCATCGAGATACAATCTCCAGCGAATGGTAGAGTGGTGTATGACCCGTCACGTGCAAAGAGGCAACAGAAACAGGTGCACACATACTTTGTTGGGCACACAACATATGACACACTTGACAGGTATATGTATATAATATTTGCTGAAGTATGTAATATAATTCCTCTAGAAGGTTCTTGTCTTTCTCGGACACATTAGATTGGAATGGTTTTCATGGATTAAGGGTAATCACAAAAGTTGTTACAGGGCGAACTGAAGGGCGACATTAAATTTAGCAATGTATCATGCTAGTACAAACCATTTAGCAATCTATAACCTACCAATGTATCATGCGATGGACGAGGTGTACCAATTTTAATATTTTCTCAAAAATTGAAAAATACAAATAAAAAACCACAAAGTTCTTTTTTCAGATAGGTATAAACTGTTCTTACACCTCTTGTCTGTCCCCTGTACCTCGGTTACTAAAATCTCAAATCATATCGATATTGTTCTCCTGTACTTTCTAGTGTTCTAGTGTTCTAAGTCTAAATTCTAGTGTTAAATTTTAGGCAACTTTTACTTGGCATGTCTGTCTCTTTCTGTCAATATGATTGAAATTTTTGTGAAAGACATACCTACAATTGAAATTTAAGTATATGTATGGTATTTTCATAAATTCTTTTTTGTTTTAGGTTGAAATGTTTGCTTTAATATTATTCGATAACGGTATTTATGATTTCACTGAAAAAAAAAAATGTTAAAACATCTTATGATGGTACCGTTAGTGTAAAATGGAAGAAACGTTTTTATAAAGCACAACTTTTAGGTTATACATACAAGGAAATATGTACAACATTTGTGCCCTACTTAAACGCTGGTCTACCAAAGGTTTTAATTGCAGGTAAATTTATCAATTGTTGTACAGTGTTCCATCGAAGATTCATTCTTGGATGGAAAACCCTGTGTATTTTTCTTTAATTCTCCGGCACAATTTTGATCCTTATTAAATTTTAATCCTTATTGAATTTTAATCCTTATTGATATGTATTAGATTGTTCAATTTGAAAAAGCAACTTACGATAGATTGAAAGAGAGCTTAGGTGTTTATCTACCCCTTCTGCCCATATCACTGTTTTAGATTTAGATATGCTTTCATTTGAGGCAAGGCTCTGCAATTTTTATTTCCGAAAAATCTTAATAAATATCCATAATTAGGTATAGGGAAGTCTAATGAATGTCTTAATAAAAAAAATAAACAAAATAAATTTCATCTAAATTAACAAGGACGTCGTCGACTTCAGGTATAACCGAAAGTATTTCAAAACACACCTGTTATTTTATTCAAGGAAAGCATACAGAGAAACCCTAACTTACTTAATATCCATATTTAAATAAAAGTTGTTTTAATCACCAATTTTTTTTATGGGATTAAGTACATCAACTGTAAAATGATAGAAATAGCAAAACAGAAAGTGTTCAATTAGAATTAATCATAGGGCTACGCTACAAACTATAGACAATTCATTGTATAATCAGTATATTATATTTATAGATTGTCAACAAGAAATCAAAAAGGATGCACAGAGAGATATTATGTTACCATATGCTAGCGCGAAATCCTTTGAGTCTGGTAAGTGCATCTAATTATTTCAATGAAGTAAAACCAAAGTTAACTCGGTTGGACATCTTAAAGCTGCATTTTACAGTACAATAAGGCAATGCTATAAATTACACTAATTTTCCCTGTGATATGCAAAGATAAAACTTACTAAAAGAAATTTACAGATGGCAGGTAACAATTTATTTTATCTAGTAGTTTTGTTCACCAAAGTTGGTAATTGTTATTTTGTTTATTACTGTTTTATACTTGTACCCTATACTGCTCATATACAGAACATATTGAAACCAAAAAGTGGAGATAAAGAGGGAAGCTAGTACTTTGCCTGTTATGCACATGTGTCGTCGCCAAACAAGTTTTGTCCCAGGCACTAGAAATATGTGCAATTGCCTGCCCCACGACTCACCATCATTCATTTGAAGTTTGTTTATTGTTGTGGGCGTGTCGTTTGTACATTTTATATTTTGTTGATTTTATCTACCCGATTAAAGAGCTTGCGCATTTTACACAAAGTACTAATTCCAAAGTTTTTATCTTTATTTTTTTGAAACAAGGTCATCTTCGGTAAAAATAGGGAATGCTCAGTATATGGTTGAAGTATGTGTTATTTATGTTACAATATGGGTTTGCTGTCAAAAACTGTCAAAATTGACAAATGTCAATATCAAAACACTGTTGAGGTGTCTATTCTGTATTATGTATGTTCATTTTAACGGAACTGTTAAAATGCTTACCCAATGATCATCTTTTCCAAAAATACTTTGTTTTGATTCGCTATAAATTTTAACAGCACCGTTAATATTTAACAGATGTGATACAGAATAGACCCCTATAGCTATATACAGGCACAGATTAATCAACCTTTACCCATCAACCAATAGATAAACTTACAGGGTGTCTAGTGTAACGCTCTCACTTGATTTTTGACTTTAATGTAATATTTACCAAAAAAATGTTAAATACAAAAATTGTAACATTTTTAAAGATAAAAACAATTATTTACCGAAGTTCAATTTTTTATATTATATTTTGTATTGCAACAAATATATAAGTATATTATATGAATGTAATCAGAATTTTATGCTTTTTCAGAATTTAAAAAAATATATGGTGTTGCATTAAAAAAATTGAACTCTGGTAAATAATTGTTTTAATTCGATGCTCTCTTGTTTTTTTTCTGAGGTACGTTGAATCATCTTTAAAAATGTTACAATTTTTGTATTTGGCATTTTTTTGTAAATATTACATTAAAGCCACAACTCGAGTGAGAGCGTACATTGAAGTGCTGGACACCCTGTACACAAAAATTCAGGGTTACATCACTTTCATCTTCAGTCAGAAAATAAAATAAAGCCTGTATGTCACGATACAAAATTGGGACAAGAATCTGGTATGATACGCAGGATTGCAACATAAAATGTTACATTTCATTTTATTCGTTTTAAGAAATACCTAGATTTATGTTGAATTCCTGTGTTTCATACAAAATTTTTGACCCAATTTTGTACCGTGTCATACAGTCTTTACACATGTTTTCAACAGTTTTTCATCATCGGAAGCTAGCTCAGACCATAACTGCCTCTTTCGTTCATCTTCACAGTCGAGAAATAAAATAATTTGCGATTGTTGCCAACGATTTTAGTTGGCATCATTTTGATACTGCCAAGTATAACAATGTATCGGTCTATCTGTATAGTTATTTTATCTGTGATATAGGGAATACTTCACAAAGTATATGAATAAAATAAAAATGCAACAGTATACAGGGTGTTCCATTTAAAATAAGCAAGTTAGCGTCAACTTCTGGTATAACTGAAAGTTGACTAGCTTTAAAAATATTTTCTTTCAATAGAGAAGGTGTTCCATCCGATAAAATTTATTAAGCTCTTAGATAGTGCAACAAATTTAAGTACTAACATAATTATTTTTTTAATTGTTAGTTTTTTGATTAAGTGGAATTTTTTTAAATAGATACTGGATTTGAGGACTTTAGCAGTTTTGATAGCATAAAAGATAAGGATTATAAACCAGGCTCATCTGATTCTGACACTTCGGGAGACTCAAATTTTTCTGATAAATCAACTCAACAATTTGAAGAAAACTTTCAATCTGTGGGTAAGCTTGAACATTTTTATATGTTTAATGATAGTAGACAATTTTTTTGTTATTTCTATTTTACTTTTATTTTTTCAAGGTATCGAGGTAACTCTCTATACAATTTCAAGGTACACCACGCAATGTGATTGAATTATTTCTCTGGGGACATTTTTTTACCTGACCACAGCGTATAGTAATATATATATATGACCTGATGATGGTTGCAAAATTAAAAAATGTCATAAAAAGTTTACATCATTTTGTACAGCACAAAATTACACCATTATACAGTGGTGTATAATGGTTAAGTAAAAACAAAATGTGTAAAAGCAGGGTTTTCGAGCAGTAGAATGTTAAAAGCCAAAACAATTTTGTCTATCCTCCATCATTGAAGATTGTTAATAACAGTCATCTTTACTAGTAGTTTGTTATTCTACCACTAGACAGTTAAGCTACCTGTGGTGTTATGCTATCCACAGACTACAGTTTTCAAACTTTTTATATTCTCGTCAGTGCGGAATAAGCTAACCATAATAACCACAAGCAACAAAAACATCATAATTCAGCAGACAGTAGTATCGGTAACATTAAAATGTCTTCATCTAACGGCGGATTTGTAAACTAACTAATAACACTAAACTTGTCAAGTTGATCTACTTTGTAAAATTAAATAAATATTTTCGTATATCTAAATCAGTAAATTTATTTTACAGATTATATTGAGCAAGAAGACGTCATAGAAGACAGTTCACAGAAGAAGCACCACATCGTAGTGCATTCAAATATTTTATTACCTGTTGAGGATGAGGCTGAGATAGGTGTGAAGCACCATCATACATTGAAAAGGCATTTTAACACAAAGAAAAATTATTGCCTATTTTGCAAGGAATTAAAAACTAAAATTACAAGACATTTTGAGCTTCGACATAAAGATCAAGATCAAGTCAAACAATATCTATGTTTACCTAAATGTATGTATAAAACTATTATTGGTTTTTCAGTTTAATTATAACTTTATACTTCCGAATCTATTTTTTATTTCTGTTTTAAACTTGATTAAGCAGCTTTGTTTAATTTTACTTTCTTTGTAGTATGTCCAGAACGTCGAAAATTAATAGCTGCTCTTAGAATCGAGGGAAATTTTATTTACAACACCGAAAATAACGGTAATGAGATTCTTTCCGCCAGAAAATTGCATAATGGTAGAAATATGAAAAAGCAAAATTATGTACCATGTCCTGAATGCAAAGTTTTTGTAACATCTGGGGCTTTAAGGCGACATTATCGAAATTGTAATATCAACCGGAAGTCTAATCATCAACGAAATATTTTGACGAGAAGCAAAGCGCTTTTGGGTAATATTCATCCGGAAGCTAACGATATTCTGAAATATAAAGTGCATCCAGTTTTAAAAAATGATGCAATTAATGATCTTATTAGATATGACAGACTCCTGGTCATTTATGGAAATACCCTATGTCAAAAGTATCGAGATGAGCACCACTATGATATGATACGTAGCAGACTTAGATTGATGGGACGATTTTTATCTATTTTAAAATCCCTGAACAAAAATATTGATGATTTTCACTCTCTATACCATCCAAAATATTTTGATGATATTGTTCTGACATTGAATCGAATGGGTAATTATGATGATACCCTTGGTGTATACAAAAAACCAACCATACCAACCACGGTTGGAACAGCACTGAAATATATAGCAAATTTAAATATTTCAGATGCCATAAAACGACAGGACAGACAGACAAAAGAGGATACTGAAAATATTTTGCTTCTTTTGAAAACCGATTTAAACAGTACGGTGAATAGGACAGCATCGGAAAGTCTCTTAAGACAGAAACGACAAAAACCTATTATCTTGCCTGATGTAGAAGATATAAGGAAATTGAATATATTCTTATTGGAAAATCGTAACAAGTATTACCAAGAAATTATTAACAATGGGTATAACTATATATCATGGTTACAATTAGCAAAATTCACGTTGGTATCATTATTAGTATTCAATAGGCGACGACCTGGTGAATTACAAAGGGCACTTATGAAGGATTACAATAATTTTCAGACCGTTGGGCAGGACAGCAATCCTGAATTATTTAAATCTCTAACCAAATCTGGAAGGGAGGCTGTTTCAAAGTATATTCGATTTACAATCCGAGGAAAGTTAGCTCGGGGAGTTCCGGTTCTCATTCATACCCAGACAAAAAAATGTATTGATTTGGTACTAAGGCACCGCGAGGAAGCTGGAGTACATTCAAGGAACCCATATCTTTTTGGTATTCCTCAGACAAAGAGTGAAAACAATACAAATTTTAGATATTTAAAAGCTGTTGACCTAATTCGCCAATATTCCGTAGAGTGTGGTGCGATCAATCCATGTGGCCTTAGGGCAACTCAGCTTCGGAAACACATTGCAACACAATCAGTTCTTTTAAATTTAGACAATAACGATGTTCAGTCTTTACAAAATTTTTTAGGTCATAGTGACAAAGTTCACAAAGACTATTATCGACAACCAATTATTGCTAGAGATATCGTTAATATGTCGAAATTACTAGAAATAGCTCAAGGAGGTAATACCGAACATGCAGATGAAGACGATGTCTCTGATTCTTCTTCTCATACATCTAAACCATCACAAAACAAATCTCAGAGCTCAAACTACAATGCAACACCATCATCAAAAAGCACTTCTGTATTTAATCCTTCAGATTTAGATACTCGAACACCTCACAGTTTTGTGAATGAAAACATATGTCTTTCATCTTCTCCTCGAAAACGATTGCTGGAAGGATGCGATAATTATGAAATGTCAAAAACCCCTAAGAAGAGATAAAGATTGATGGGTAATAAATAATTAAACTTACAAATATTTGGCAATTATTATGTTTATTTGCAGATGTCGAACTTGGCTATGTTCAAAGAAAATCGTGGAGTACAGCAGAGAAAAATGCAGTGATGACAATTTTTTCCCAGTATTTAGAGAGTAATACTCTACCTTCTAAAGATGAGTGCCTAAGTAGCATCGAAAATTATTCAGATTTGTCACAACGGACAGCACCACAGATAATTTCTTTTATCCAAAATCAAATCAATAAGAAGTTAACCAACAAACGTTAGTATTTGATATTTCTTAAAAATAATTTCAACCTAATATGGAAAATCTGGGATAACCATAAAATCCAACATCATAATTTTCAGTATTCAACATCTCATTTGCAATCATGATATATCTATAACACAGTTATAAAAAACTGCAAAAATAACTTAACTTCCTGTGGTAGCTACTCCACTAATGAGTTGTGCAAATATAGTAATCACTGTCCGAGCGGCTGTTATCAAGAGATGTTGGCACGTATTTCAATTTTAACTTTAAGGAATTGTATAACAGCTATCTATTAAATTTCTATATTCATCTATTAATTAATAATCTGAGAATATGCTAATAATTTCAATTTATTAAAAACGGTGTTGTTTGGTTACAGCAATTCTAGTAACCAACTTTGTGAGCTGAAAAACGTTTGATGATTACAATGGTTGTCGATATGATAAAATATTTTTATCTGTAAAGTTAAATTTGCAATGCAATTTGAAATTATTTTCAGGAGGTGTAACATAAAATATTTAAAGTCTTTAACCTAACAATTGTTTTGGTAGTAATAGTGACAAACACAACGTAGTACCCTGTTTGGGACTTTGCTACTATCCGTCTGACAATTATTGTGAAATTGACAGAGCGACCTGCTGTTCCACAGGCACTATTATAATAGTGACCTCTATTGTCATTGAGGAAGACAATCCTACTTATTTATTTGAAGGAGATGCCGAAAACCACTACTCCACGGGCAATGTGCCCCGACTGACGTTGCATTCCATGGAGATCAGGAGTAATGCAACACCACTCAGGGTACAGTGTCTGTGAAGTAGTTGTTTTCAGCATCTCCAAATAATTGTTTTGGTAATTGTAAACCAAATATTTCATACTTTCTAGGGCTTGCTAGATCTACTCATCAGCATAAATTCAAATTTTTTTTACACAAATATTTGGTTTTTTACCAACTTACATTATAAAAACTGCAACTGCAGTAAGCAAATAATTTTTTTTTAATTGAATTTTTGAAGTTTGATATAACATTTCTGCTTTAGCGATGAAGAGGTTATCCTGGACGGACGAAGAGCTCCAAATAATTTTGAAAGCTTTTTCACACCATCTTAAAAGTAAAAGTTATCCTTCATTTAATGAAATTAAAGATGTTATTGATAAGTTCCCAATACTCCAGAAGAGAACACCTGCTCAAATCAAAAGCCATATACAATACCAGCTCAAACAACTCCGTCCTAGGAGCTATTAGTAAACTGTTACCGTTTAAGATGTTTTATCTTTTTTTTACTTTTTGTTGTGTAACTAAAGGTAATAAATTTATTTCCTGATCAATATCTTTCATTTGGTTGCATTGCACACAAGATGTGTGCCTCACTTTCTGAATGAATTGTGAACATTTAATTGACACCTTTCCAGTTTGAAAATATTTCCATTTTAGATTTGTCTGGCTACCCATGTGTTTATGTTAGTATATTACTTTATTTATATATAAACATTCTACACACTGAACTGTTGAAGTGTACTGAACAAAATTGGAATAGTGTTGGTAGTTATAACATTGCACTTGTTAAATTAAGCAATTATTTTTAATAAACTAACTTCATTAATAGTGTCATGGTCTTAATATATCACCAAAAAAAAAAATAGCCTGTGTTACAAAATTATTGGAACACAATTTTTATAAATGTAAATTTGTTCATCAAAGTAATTTAATACTAGATATGCATAGCAAAAAATGAATGAAAATATTTTCAGATTTTCAAATCTGAAAATATTGTCATTGGCTCTGAAATAATGGAAAACCCCCCGTAAAAAAGATCAGATTTTTATCTTTAACCGAGTCCCAAAAACGTCTAATACCTGTTTTCCATGAATATCCCTGTATGTTTAATATACATCTGTCTGAAAAAATAAAAAAATACAATGATCAAACAAACAATTCAGGAATAATGTTAATTAAGATGATAATTATAAAAAAAATGAGTAGGTATTTACTGTTCTTACTATAATCAAGTAAATAACACAGGTTTAGTTGTAAAATGTGCGGAATTCAAGTACAAAAAACAGGAAATACCTACGTACCCACAAGAGAATATTTAAAAAATATTAAAATCTTAAGAAGGGCGGCTAAGTAGGTGAAGAGCCTCTTCACCACATTTTCAAAGTTATTTTTTTTAACTGTAAGAATAGCTATAGCTATTTGTTCATCAAAGGTATTATCAAAATACATTTTCTTTATTGCTAACATAATATAATAATAAGTATATTTAATATTAATATATTTATCAAACATTACACACATATAAACGTTACGAAATATAAAAAGAATAATACGTGTAGATTTTGCACAGCCGACTTTGTGGTGAAGAGCGTCGAATCAAAACCACTAAATCTGCACCGGCACAGTGCGTTGCCATGGGGACGGTTTCAAACAGGTGACGACAATTAAGGGACGAACTCCCACTCCTTGCGGCACAAGTGAAGAGTTCGGCCATCACATGGGAGTGCGCTTCGGGTCATCTCATAACTTGTCATATGATTGTAACGAAGTTACTTTTTAGCCCGTAGTAATTTAAACCAGAATTAAATATGAACCGTTTTATTTGAACACACCGTATATAAGTTTGTAAATATTTTTATGAACAACTCATATTCAAGTAATGCATTAATGTTTTCCAGTATAGTTTTATTATTATAGTACATTTGTTAATACATAGGACTATAAACAATATACATTTATTCGATGGAAACCGGCCGAGATTCAAGAAATTCCAAACGTTGTTTTTACGCCGCCCGCAGTTTTTGTTCCTAGCGAAATACATGAATATTTTCGTGTTGTAGGTACCCTAAAATATTTATTTAATGCATTGGAACTGGATAATATTTGATTCATATGCTATTTAAAAATACTTATGCAACCGCCACTTGAAATTTGATAAAGTCATATTATAATAAATCTATTAAAGTATTTTATGACAAAGTTTGGAATACATAGCTCTCCGTATAGTCATGTTATGACAATTAATTTGTTTATTAATGTTTATGCACTTTCCGGCAATAAATGTTTACCGAACTTGTTTGATTTACTAAGGGGAATATATCTGAGACATGTTTGATGTATTACTATACCGTATTTGCCTGTTGTTACCGAATTAACTTAAATTAAATTAAGTTATATTGAATTTAATATTGTTTAATTATTAAAGATATGATTTCCGTTATAACTTGTATATAGTTTTGTTAATGATAAGTATTTAAATATGTTATTTTGTTAGGAACCGATATTTAAATGCAGGTTGATGCAGTAAGGCATAAAAGTCAAAGTACGTTACTAAATCTGATTAAAATATGTTCTAATTACATATTAGATTCATATTAATCATTTGCCGATATTATAAATTAATTTCAAGCAAGCATTCCGCAAATTTAATAAAATTTGAGACCATATTTGGTCATGAAGCGAAATCCGCCGTTCTGATTGGTCGAGCCAGCGGCCGAGGACTATAAAAGACCGGCCGATTTTCGTTGAAAAGTCAGTGTTCCACCGATCTCCGAAGAGAGTATTCCACCGATCTCCGAAGCAGTATTTTACCGGTCTCCGAAGAGACAAGTACCTGCTCAATCTCCGAAAAAACACCGACCGAAGTATAATTAGCACCGATCATCAATTAGAGTAAGTTCTAATAGGTAGACTTCCTGTCCGACTCCCTTAGGTAAAAGCTAATGAATAACCTGTAGTGTGTGTTCGACCCTCAGGACAGATTTCTATAGCCATACCTATCCCGAACCCTGTATATAAGCTGATGAATAAACCTGTAGTGTGTGTTCGACCCTCAGGAAAGATTTCTACAGCTATATATACTCCGAACCCTTAGATAAAAGCTAATGAATAACCTGTAGTGTGTGTTCGACCCTCAGGACAGATTTCTATAGCCATATCTATCCCGAACCCTATATATAAGCCGATGAATAAACCTGTAGTGTGTGTTCGACCCTCAGGAAAGATTTCTACAGCTATATATATATTGCACCCTTAGATAAAAGCTAATGAATAACCTGTAGTGTGTGTTCGACCCTCAGGACAGATTTCTATAGCCATATCTATACTCCGAACCCTTAGATAAAAGCTAATGAATAACCTGTAGTGTGTGTTCGACCCTCAGGACAGATTTCTATAGCCATATCTATACTCCGAACCCTTAGATAAAAGCTGATGAATAAACCTGTAGAGCGTGTTCGACCCTCAGGAAAGACTTCTACAGCTATACCCGTGCCAAACCCGTTATATAAGAGTTGATGAATAACCTGTAGTGTGTGGTCGACCCTCAGGAAGACTTCTACAACCCGTTCCTTTATTCCGAATCCCTACAAAGCCGTCTGATTTTTATTGTAAAATAACTTGTTTAATATTTGCACCGCTTCTTCTCTTAAACTGTGATTGAAACTTTACTGCCGCTTTAATGATTGAATAATGCACTACTGCTAATAACCTGGGTTTAATACATTGCATACCTGTATATAATATTGTTGCTTATTAACATTTGTTTATTTTGCTGATTTGCTACTTTTGCTACTTTATTTATTTTGCTATCCGCATTTTGTCGCAGCTTGGCTGTTTAATATTATTTTAATAAATCTTGTAGTAAGCCTCCGAAACCGACTTTTATTACCTAGATTTGAGAAACATTTTGACCCGCTGGCAAGTGTACGTGTGTACACCTTCTTCACTGTAGCTACCCCGCCTTTACTCATAAGCGAGTAGAGTCCGCGTGGACCATTCACCACGTGAAACCTATGGATGTGTGGCGCCCGATGGCAAAAACCCGAGGATAAATCCGAACCCGAATTAAGAGAGTGTCACAAATTAGCACCCTCGAGTAGAGAGCGTCACATGATACTTAAGGTGAGGTGATGCAATTTTGATTTCGCAAACCTCGTTGGCAATTTATGTGCATTACTGTATTGTGCATGTTAATTGTACATTTTTATTATTGAGAGTTAAGGAACTCTTGTTCTTTTATTATCTATGAAGGATACTTGTAATAACTAAAATTTTATTATATCCCAAACTTTAAACCCATCAAGTTACAGTAATAAATATTGAGCAAATAACCGCTTTTGTTTTTTTACATTTATAGTATTAACTCTTGTTCTTTTATTATCTATGAAGGATACTTGTAATAACTAAAATTTTATTATATCCCAAACTTTAAACCCATCAAGTTACAGTAATAAATATTGAGCAAATAACCGCTTTTGTTTTTTTACATTTATAGTATTAACTCTTGTTCTTTTATTATCTATGAAGGATACTTGTAATAACTAAAATTTTATTATATCCCAAACTTTAAACCCATCAAGTTACAGTAATAAATATTGAGCAAATAACCGCTTTTGTTTTTTTACATTTATAGTATTAACTCTTGTTCTTTTATTATCTATGAAGGATACTTGTAATAACTAAAATTTTATTATATCCCAAACTTTAAACCCATCAAGTTACAGTAATAAATATTGAGCAAGTAACCGCTTTTGTTTTTATACATTTATAGTATTAACGAGGGCTACGATTTGAAAATGTGACGCGACGCATGGACATGATTTTAAACGAGCTTTAAGATTACGCATTACTCATTTTACAGGTGTTAAAATAATTAAATAATATTTAATTATTTAATAGTCAATTTTTTTTTCTAAGAAAATTTTAATGGGTATAGGTAGGTTAGGTACTGTACTAAATAGAGATTTTGAATCCCTTAATTTTTGAGCATGCGCAGTGCCAAAAAGGATACTCTTTTGGTACTGCGCATGCTCGATCAGTATAACGATAACGACGTGCTAAAATTAGGGAGATTTTGAACCTCTTAAATTTTAGCACGTCGTTATCGTTAACGTTATACTGAGCATGCGCAGTGCTAAAAACAGTATCCTTTTTGGCACCGCGCATGTTCGATATAGAGATCACAATAATGATAAGGTAAAAATGAAGGTGTTCAAAATATCCCTAATAATATACAGAAAATGTGTAGATAAGCCTATTTCATTCCATTTATGTATTTGTGAACTAATATTTAGGTTTGACTTTTAACTGGGAGTGAGCAGGCACCAAGGATTTTTAACTAACAGTAAAAATCCTGGATGAGGCCCTGCTATACCTATATATAATAAGATTTTCTTTAAAATAAAAAAGTACTTGTGAACGTAGTTGTTGATTTTTGAACTCGGTCTGGGTTTTATAAAGGGTTTGGTTTTAACCAATAAGGTTTATAGGTAGATAAAAATAATAATAAAAATAAAATTAAAACCTATAACCTTGGTTTTGACCATGTTTTAATCATTTAATTCGTAGCCGTCGAGGTATTAGGGAGATTATGAACGGATATACCTAACATTGCCAATCCCTTGTCTATGTTTTGAATCTCTTAATGTTTGGCTCAGCCATCGATCTTAGATCGATGGGCTCAGCACCTCCTAGATTAAAACTCGTTTAAAACAGCACCATAGATAATAGAGAACAGCACCTCCTAGTTTAAAACTCGTATACGGCCTCCCGCATCACCCTAAAAATGGTATGTTGCTTCGCTGCTTGATTCCGCCACAGCGCTGCTTCCGGACGCTAGCATATTTTAACAACGGGCCTCTGAGAGCGGTTTACTTTGTTAAGTGACATCATTAAAACGATTTTAGTTTAAATTGTCAAATTAACTTATTGCAATCAAAGTTCATATCATTTTAATTATCTTTTATAAATATTAGTAAGGTTTATTAGAAATTAAATCTTTCCGATCCTAACCAACTTTTACTTGTGTGCCGGTTAAAAACGACGACGTATAAAATGTATGAAATGTGTCAAAAGTGGAACATAACCTGTAACCTGTAGTAAGCTATGTGTTCCATATATTTTTTGTGTATCCCTGTGTATCCCTTATTATGTAATAAGCTATGTTAGAATGGTATATGAAATTAATCTGTACTTATATTGTCATTAATACTAGGTATATGATTATGAATTATATGGTGCCAGTGAAATTTTTATATCCCTTTGAAATGTGCTCTCTCTCTATAGAAATAAATATTAAGAGGTACCATATAATAACTGGTATATTTTTAATACATAGGTATTCAGCAGGTTTAAGGTATTCTCGTTATTGATGCTTAGCAGAGCTACGAGCTAAACTAATGGGGTATAGATATACCTAGAGAAATTTTTATAGCATTAAAAAAAGTCAGCAATCACATACTCATTAAATCTTTTGGAATGTATCTATACTAGTACTACATAGTTGTGTAATGCATGGATATCAACTTCTGCGGGTGTTCTAAGTATTCATAGGTACTCTGAACACTTACACCTAAATAACTATATAGCTAAATCCTTTTCTTTGTGGTCTTATTTTATAATTACCAGGATGTTTAGCCATTATAGGTAAACAATATTATGAAATAATTATTACTATTTATGTTAGTACCTTCCTTATGCAAATATATAACAATGTTATGTCAATAGAATATATTTATGCCAATTAATTTTCAAGATACTAAGCAAGAAGTGGAATAATTGTAATTCCACGTTTCTGTTATCCGCAAAAAACATTAAAAAGTAACATAACCTATATTTTTAACATAATGACAACTTCAGAGTTGATAATTATATACCTATACGGACTCTACACTCCGGACTCAGCAATTGTTTCTTCAGAATCAAGACAAGTAGCTGACGCGAGAGGCTGTTTACGGATTTAAAACGGAGTGGATCTAGGAGGTGCTGGTTTGGCTTATAGTTATCGTTATACTGAGCATGCGCAGTGCCGAAAAGAGTATCCGTTTTGGTATTGCGCATGCTCAACATAACAATAACGTAAAAAAATAAGGGATTCAAAATCTCCCTAACGATGGTTACGTTACATGAAGTATAAAGCACAGAATATCTATAAAATCCTACATTGAATGAGTCGTTTCCTTTGTACCAGCATAGAAACCGCAATTAGAGTCCTCTATGAAAAGAACAGCAATAGAGTCCTTTTTTAGAGGACACTAACAGCAATGACTTAAAAGCCAGTGGCATCTAGTTGGATGGACCATGGAAAAATCAGAACTAAAATTATTTTATTCCATGGTGCCAACTCAGTGGATAACACAATGATAGTTAATTAAATTTAAAGGGGACCTGTAAATTATTTTTTTCCATGTTCATGCAGTTTTTTCACTAAATATAATTCAATAAAGTTTTGATTTTTGAATGAACGTAGAAAAAATATTTAAAATAAACACAAATTTATTACTGAGTAAAACTATTTGTTTTTTAAATGTCAATGTAAAAATAAAAAACTACAAAGATTTAAAATTTTTATTTAATTATAAAAAATACAGTTTTTATACAATTTTATACAAAAAAGTTTTTCTAACTTTGTATATGGGCCTTTATGTTGCGTCACAAAAATTTAAAAGCTATCTGAAATAGTTTATACATATTTCTAATTTCTATATGTTTTGCTTTAAATACCAGTATTACATTAATAGCAAGTTTTAAAACTTCTGCTCTCAGAATCCAGTTTGTCTCAAATAGCCATTTATGCATATGGATTTTCAAAGAAAATACATTATCTTCTTGCACAATATAGAACTAATATTACTTTATTTCATCAACATTACATTGTTTTCATTGCTCGATATCTCTCTGCTAACAGTTTTAAATAATTAAGTTGTGATTTCTCAATCAAATAATAAAGAGATCGTAGAATCATTGTTACTAAAGTTTCAAAATGTACCATTGCAGGATGTAAATTAGTATCATAAACAAAACATCTTTAACATATTAACATTTCAAAACCATTGAGAAAAACTACTATTCTATATACAAAATTCTATGTTAATATGCTTATTAACAACAGAATAAGAACTTATGTGTTTATATTTTCTAATGTGTGCAATAATAAGTTCTAAGTATTGTTACTTTCACGCCACTAATATCACTTTGTCATTATCAATATGTAGGGAACTGTAATTCCGATGTCCGATAAGATAAATGTAACGACACTACTAATTACAAACTCCAAATAATGAAAGCAAACTAGACACTTTTTATTTTATTCTTGAGGCTTGATTAATTACACGGCTCTTTAAAGTTTAAATTGCGGTGCAGGTTGAAATAAATCACCATTTGCAAAGATACTGATGAGAGTGTCAGAAAACATCTTCATATCTTACTTTGGTAGGTTAGTACAATTTTCCACATCATTCAAAAATACATTTTTGCTACTGATACAGTGATATTTATTCCCACAGAGTTCTTTTAACTTTTCCAACATTTTGTTCGATATATTGCATCAACACATAATTATAAATTATTTCTGGAACTGTTACTCCTTTCGTATTATACGAGTACCTGAAGCAACTAGTAATCCTTTGATCTACCTATAAATTAAAGTGTTAAAACACAATGAAGCAATATATTTTCAGTTATTTATTGAATTGAATTAAAGCTGGATTGTATAAGAATAATAGCAATAACAATTAATAACAACACATTTTAATGTGCCTAATCATATAAATGGAATCATCATCATTACGTTATGATGTGGAAGTTTCTTAATTTTACTGCTATTTGTTATTCTTATGGAAAAATGACATTCAACAGCGAACGCATCAACAATAATTTTAGACGGGTAACAGTATAATGAAAATCTACAAATACAATCATAAACTTTTTTACTTACATTTTTATAATCATGTTTTATATTTTTAATTTAATTTAATAATATCTTCCATTTTACTTGGCATTCTTGATTCTTGGCAACGGCAACACAGATAATAAATATAAAGAGATTCTTGGCAAATACAAAATCCAGGGTGGACAATTTAAACCATAAAACAAAAAGATTTAGAAGTGCCACCCATTAATAAATAGAGAGAAACACAAATGACAGTTCGAGGTGGCAAACCGCGCGAATTTTGAATTGTCACTTTCATCCTATACCTTGTATTTTTATTACTACAAACTACTTTATTTACTTAAAAATAAATAATTTTTCTTTTAAGATTTAATTTTTATTTTATTATTAATTTTTCTAGAAATTAATAATATTTATATATTTATTTTTTAGTAAAAAGTAGTTTGTAAATTTTTATGGGAAATGGGAATGTAGTTATTTTTCAGAAATTAAAGACATAGAAGATATGTAAAAATATGTATTTACAACTAGTATAAAAACAAATTTTAAATACCATACTGCAATGAAGGTTACTATATAGGTTTGCCCCAGATTTTTGCCAGATTGTTTGATTGATAGGTGTAAAAATAATCCCGATAACTATTTTAATAATTTACTTACTTACCTGTATTTTCAAAGATAAAAATTTTATTTGAAACTATTTATAAAACGATGTATGTATAATTACATTTTGGTTTACTATTTACAGTATGTATTTGTAGGTAGATATAATACAAATATGGGTTATCAACTTGGAGAGAAAAATGAAAATGTCGAGAGTAGGCCGATTTGTCTGAAAATTGAAAGCAAGTTTGAAATTCTAATCAACGTTTGTTTAATATTTCCTCATATATTAATACATTAATTTATCCTTATAGACGATCCTTAATATTATAATTAATACTTATAGACGAAAACCAGATCGTTCACAGTTGATGGCAAAATAATATGTTATTTTAAAAAATCCCTACCACAAGGCCAGTTAAGCAAAACCCAAATTTTAATATTTAAATTAACAAATATCTTTAGAAATAGTTACTTCTAATCACATTTTTATAAAACAAAAAGAATTCACATTTTCATTTTAGTATTAGGTCACAGAACACAGAACAAGAGATAAGATTTTAGGTTACTGACAGTGGTAGAACAAGGAAGGAGCATAATATCTTTCTCTTTTTAAAATGACATTTCGGGGTGGCACTTTGATGCTGGGTTGCTTAATTCTCTTTCACGAAACCAACTTTTGAAATAAAAAAGAACTAGAAATTTCCCTTCCTCTTACCACATACTTCAGTTCAGTTGCATGGTCAGAAGCTGTGGTCACAAGCTTATGCTGCTAAAGCACCTATTACACATTCATAGCTTTCATATACTGCTATTCAGTATAAAGAGAAGGAGCCAGTGGTACTCTGCGTACGCTTGTCTACAATAGAGAGAAAGCTATTATCGCTTTCTATTGGCGATCTCTATTTCTACCTGCAGTGGTACTCTGCGTCACGATAGAATTCTATACATCGCCACGAAGCGAGAGTTTGGTACTCTGCGTTTAGTTATCTACTTTTTCCTCTTGCCCTGCACTGTAAATGTGATCGCTTTCTAGAGATGGCTCGGGAGCTGTAGCTATTGAAACAAAATATCGCGTTCTGCTAAGCGCCCTTGAGAGTGAGTGAGATAGCCGTAACCGTAAAATTTAGTGGTGGAAATTCGGAATTTTATGATTTTAAACAGATGTGGCGGGAAACAATAAGTATAATGTTATTATCACAAAACAGTTATTATATTATCGTTCGTTGTATGTTGAGTCGAGAATATTATTTATATTGTTAGCATCGTACACTATCTAACGCCATAAGTAGTACGAGTAAATTACTACTAATTAAGAGAAATTAAATAATGTTTAGATTGCTAATTTTAGAGTTGAGTCGGCTATGAAACGTTATGTCCAATAAAAACATGACATGTTGAAAAAAAGCTATGCTCAATTATTCCTGTTTCGATATTCCCATGTGAACAGTCAACCATAAGATTCTAACATTCAACTTGACGTAATATTTATAGTGTTTGATTTCACCCTCGGTTTACAATATTTAGAGGAAGCATCTATAATAAAAATCTAATTTAAGAATAATTGTGCACCCTCTTTTAATAGGCAAACGTTTACTAACTTCAGCAATCTGCAATATAAGTTATTAAACCAAATTAAAAGACATATACAAGTATACGATAATTATTATAATAAACAGGATATGTGATCATATAATTCGCATATAGCGAATTATATGATTTTATATGATTTATGAACAAAAAATAAATAATTTACTTTTCAAATACAGAGGTTAACAAATTAAAAGTTGACATTTACACATATCAAATATATTTTATTTGGTTACAAATGCAAAGTTACTATTTGAAAGCTTCTATTTACTTGTCCGTATAAAATGTATACAAAGTTCACTGACCGGAAAAACGGCGAAGGTCAGCGCTAGTCATGGGCGTAGGCATTTTTTTTTAGGGTGTCGAAAATAGGTTTTGTTTCATAGCCGACCCAACTCTGAAATTAGCAATCTAAACATTATTTAATTTCTCTTAATTAGTAGTAATTTACTCTTACTACTTATATGTACCTACCTACACAGGGCGTTAGATAGTGTAAGATGCTAACAATATATAAATAATATTCTCGACTTGACTCGACTCAACACACAACAAATGATAATATAATAACTGTTTTGTAATAATAACATTATATTTATTGTTTCCCGCAACATCTGTATAAAATCATAAAATTCCCAATTTCCACCACTAAATTTTACGGTTACGACCTTCTCACTCACTGTCAAGGGCGCTTAGCAGAAGGCAAGGCGATATTTTCTGTTTCAATAGCTACAGCTCTCGAGCCATCGCCAGAAAGCGATCGTATTTACAGTGCGGGGCAAGGGGGAAAAGTAGATAACTAAACGCAGAGTACCAAACTCTCGCTTCGTGGCGATGTATAGAATTCTATCGTGACGCAGAGTACCACTGCAGGTTGTCAACTTTTAACCAATGAGCGGGTAGTATTTCAAAAGGCGACAACGCGTCACTCAGAATGCTAAATTTAAATTACTACTACCATTTATTATATATACTACTATCGAAGTAAAATATACAGTGAGGTTCAAAACTCTGGAACCCCCAAATAACTTTCAAAATATTGTTTTTTTGCAAAAACGCTCAGACACGTCAATTTTTGATTCTACTTTTCTGTATTTTTGAGGTATTGATTTATTTGTACAGTGACGTATCACTGAGGTGCAAATTTTTTTTTAAATGGCAACCCCAATTTTTTATTCGGAATTCATGAAAAACACATTTTTTTACGTTTCTTTGACTAAAACTTTACAGAAAAAAAACCTTTATAGGGTTATAGAAGAAATTTTTCGATATAAATGCAATTTACAGTTAAAAAACCTACAAATGTTCTCTAAATTTAAACCGAGTAGGTTCTGGAATTTATTGAAACCAAACAATATCATTGCTTCATCTAATGTCAAAATTTTAATTTGTTTAACACGTAGCAAAATTTAAATCCATAATATTGGTATTTCATTGTTATTATTTTATTGTTTATCTCGTATATTCATCTAATAATGTCTGTTTCGGAGAAATAACGGATTGAGATACTTATGATGGTTGGTTACGGGGATAGAAGGAGAACTGCAACAGAAGTGTGTGAGCTGTTTAATAATGCTCATCAAGATCGACCACCAATTGTGTGTTCAACGGTGAGAAAAATTATTAGTAAATACAGAGAATATGGTCACGCTCGTGATTTACCAAGAACGACAGGTCGTACCAAGATTGGTGAAAATACTCAACTTGACGTTTTACTATTAGTTCAAGAAAATCCCCATGTTTGTACCCGCCAAGTTGCCATGGACATAAGTAAAAGTTCTGTTCGCAGGATTTTACTTAAACATAAATATCATCCGTACAAGGTAACACTGGTTCATGAGCTTTCAGAAAACGATTTTGATCGTAGAGTAGAATTTTTTGAAATCATGCAGGAACGTTGCAATAACAATACCATCTCAGTAAAAATATTATTTTTTCTGTTGAGGCTGCTTTTTGTATTAATGGGTCCGTCAACAGACAAAATTGCCGCTATTGGGCAACACAGAACCCACGGTGCATGCAGGAATCCCACACGCAATTCCCTAGAAAAGTTAATGTTTTGGCGGGAATAGTAAAAACAGAATTTTGGGACCATACTTTTTTTATGGAAATTTAAATGGGGAAAGATATTTGGAATTCCTAAGAATGGAGTTATTCCCGACTTTAATTGGTTTATTTCCAAATGCGAATGATCCAAATTCAATTGATGACCAGATATGGTTTCAGCAAGATGGTGCTCCACCTCACTATGCTCTTCCTGTTCGTACTTACCTAAATGAAGTTTTTCCTAATAGGTGGATAGGTCGACTTGGTGCAATAGAGTGGCCTGCTCGCTCCCCAGACCTGACCCCACTCGATTATTTTTTATGGGGCTACGTTAAAGGTCTAGTGTATGAGAGTAGGCCAGAAAATATTGATGAATTAAAAAACAGAATTCAGCAAGTAATAGAGGACATTCCGCCTGATTTTATCAATAATGTTCAAAATGAATTCATCTCTCGTTTAGCTCATTGTCAGGCAGTCAATGGACAACAATTTGAGCATTTGATTTAATTGTAATATTATTGTAAGTAACCTAATTTTTGATATTTTGTTTCAATAAATTGCATTGCATTTATATCGAAAAATTTCTTCTGTAACCCTATAAAGGTTTTTTTTCTGTAAAGTTTTAGTCAAAGATGCGTAAAAAATGTGTTTTTCATGAATTCCGAATAAAAAATTGGTGTTGCCATTTAAAAAAAATTTTTTTTTGCACCTCAGTGATACGTCACTGTACAAATAAATCAATACCACAGCTTATATAAGCTGTGTCAATACCTCAAAAATACAGAAAAGTAGAATAAAAAATTGACGTGTCTGACCGTTTTTGCAAAATAACAATATTTTGAAAGTTATTTGGGGGGTTCCAGAGTTTTGAACCTCACTGTATGTATTTTCTACTGTAAACGTTAAATAATAAAGTGAAAATGAGTTATTACTGTTATAATATAAGTGTCTACTTTGTACCTACACCATTTGTTTAAGCCATCATTGGACAGGGCTCGTAAATACCCAATCTATTAAAAAGTACCTCAAAGACTTTAAATCGGAAAAATTTAATTCTACTTGTGCTTTTGATCAAATTCATAGCAATTCTCAATAAATAATAGTGGAATTAATGCATACCAATTAATTAATATACGTATCAACGTATTTAAAATAAGATTTTACTTATATTAGTTGGTGCAACTAAAAAAGTGATGTGTTAAGTGAAGAATAAAATAAACCTGCAAAAACGTGATGAATCTACTTATAAAGTCATAAATGTATCTCCATCAGCGTATATATCTCATGTATCATGTACGCTGCCGTTCTCTACATACCTATATCTCTAAATGAAAATAACAAAATTGGATGACCCATATATACAGGGTGCCCTATTTCTTGACCCGTTGCATGGGTAACTTTTTTATTAGTAGAGATACAAAAACGCTTAAATGAGCAAATTAGTGCAGTTTCGTATTAGTAATTCTACGGTAAGGCGAAAAATTATATACGGGGGAAGGTTGAAAAGTTATTGACAAAAAACGAAAAATCCAACTTTTCTATTATCCCTCGTAGCTCGTTCATTTGAAGAGTTAGAGAAAAATGCTTCACATGTTTTTTGCAGTATTTTTCATGTAAAATGACATGCACTTGCTACTTTTTATATATCTCTTAAAATGGTTGAGAATCACAGTAAAATATATTTTTTTTAAATGTAATGGATAGGTGGCTGTGACATTAACCGAAAGTCCCCTTTTTTCTCTTTCAGATGATATAACATAGTCCATATTTTATCCTTACAAAAGTTATAATAATCGTTGTTTTTAAAGAAAGTTTATTGTCACATCAAGAATGCTATGGAAATAAAACAAAAAATAAGATTCCTGATATTTTTAAAAACGTCTAGTTGGCATTTAATTATTGACAGATCATAAGTGACATTTTTAGTTTTTGTTAAGTAGTTTATTGTTTATTATTAATACTGCATACAAAATAATAGTGTTGCAAATATGTACACCAACGAAGAGAAAAATGATATGCTATTTTGTTATTATAACCAAAATCGAGATGCACAAGCTGCAGCGAATCTTTATTTTGAAACTTACATGGAACGAAGACAACCCCATCATAGAATATTTAGACAGCTGGAAAATAATATACGATTATACGGTTCTTTTTCAAAGCCTAAGGATGAAAGAAACTTCAATGAAGACACTGAAATAAATGTTTTGGCTTATGTAAATTTTAAACCTGATTCTTCAACTGCAGAAATTGCACATCACTGCAACACTTCCAAGGAAACTGTAAGAGCTATTTTAAAAGGAACAATTTAAAGCCTTATCATTATTCCATGTGCAATACTTTATATCCAGCTGATAATCAAAGAAGGATGACATTTTGTCGATGGTACATTTCAAAATGCGAAGAGGATCTAGACTTCTGGAAAAAGATTTTATTCAGTGATGAAAGTAGATTTACCAACAATGGTATTTTTAACCGCCATAATAACATAATGTGGTGCCGAGAAAATCCACATCTTGTTTCTGAAAGAAGAAATCAACGTCAATTTGGGATAAATGTGTGGTGTGGAATTTTTTGTGGCAAAATTATTGGCCCATATTTTTACGAAGATAATTTGAATGCGAATAATTACCTTCATTTTCTAAGGAATACTCTAACAGAGGAATATTTAAATGAATTACCACTTCATATTTTTAGAAATCTTAAATACTTCCAACACGATGGAGCACCTGCGCATAATTCCCGCGAGGTAAAACAATATTTACATGAACAGTTTGATAATGTTATAGGAAATAGAATGGATATCGACTGGCCAGCGCGAACACCTGATTTGACCCCCTTAGATTTCTTTCTTTGGGGGTTATTGAAAGATAAAGTTTATGTGACAGCTCCTCTAGATATAGAGGATCTAAAAGTCAGGATTCAAGATGCAATTAGAAGCATACATGGACATACAATAAATAATGTTTTAAGAAGTATCCAGAAACGTTGCTTACTATGTATCCAACAGGATGGTGGTCATTTCGAACATTTACTTCAATATAATTAATTAATTAATAATTTCTGTTCTCAAAACATTCTTTTGTTCCATAATCCATAGCATTCTTGATGTGACAATAAACTTTCTTTAAAAACAACGATTATTATTACTTTTGTAAGGATAAAATATGGACTATGTTATATCATCTGAAAGAGAAAAAAGGGGACTTTCGGTTAATGTCACAGCCACCTATCCATTACATTTAAAAAAAATATATTTTACTGTGATTCTCAACCATTTTAAGAGATATATAAAAAGTAGCAAGTGCATGTCATTTTACATGAAAAATACTGCAAAAAACATGTGAAGCATTTTTCTCTAACTCTTCAAATCAATGAGCTACGAGGGATAATAGAAAAGTTGGATTTTTCGTTTTTTGTCAATAACTTTTCAACCTTCCCCCGTATATAATTTTTCGCCTTACCGTAGAATTACTAATACGAAACTGCACTAATTTGCTCATTTAAGCGTTTTTGTATCTCTACTAATAAAAAAGTTACCCATACAACGGGTCAAGAAATAGGGCGCCCTGTATAGTGACCAGACGTCCCGGATTTTGCGGGACAGCCCGGATTTTAATCACACGTCCCGCAAAGAGAAATGTCCCGGATTTGTCCCGCATTATGCGATTTGCGATTATTTGTTACATATCAACACAGTAACACACACAATAAATAGCACTGATAGTGATACGTTAGGTACGTGCCTAGGTAGAGAAAATTAATTTTATTTACCTATTTTAACAACCATGTTATTGATGTTTTTGAAAGGATCTATCCTTATTGCCTAAAAATCCTCGATCATCATAGAGTTGCAGTAGCATTTGTCAATTGTCCCGCATTGCAATCTGACAAATCTGGTCAGTTATACCCATAAAAACCCATATAGATAAGAGGGATGACTGGATGCTGGATGACCTTTATGACCTGTGACGTGAAAGTGATTACTACATAAAAAATTGCAAATCTTATTAAGTAATAGATATTATGGAAATGAAAGACAAGATTTAATCTTGTCTTTAATCATGCAACAAGCAAATAATCAGTTAAGTAAAACGATTACTGAATTTTCTCAAAAATGCAAAGATCAAGGAAAAAGAGTTAGGTTAGGTTAGACGTAAATCAAGAAAACTAACTCATCTCATTTCACTACCGTACTGCTGCAGCTAAATGAAAGTTAGACAAGAAAATATCGTGTATTAAATACCGATGTAAATTGTAAATATACCTATGCTTGGGTAGGAATTAAATCGTCAAATTGGTTTCTTTCATTAAAAAGCGATTAGGTGCATAAGTACATAGTTCTAACAAAAAATTCTGGAAATTTGAAGAGTACTTATGTTATACAGGAATATACATAGGTATATAAACCAAAATAAAACCAAATAAACAACAATGCATATCCAAATTTAAAAACTGTCAAAAACCAGAGCTTTAATGCATTTATAAGAAATGTACCTATACTATATGTGAACAACCATCTACTACACATCCCAACAATATATAGAATAGACCATCATCTACACCTACACCAAGAATGTCGAGAGTGAAGGACGCTAAACATACCAGATACTTCAGGAATAGAACCAGAAACAGTAACTGATTTTATTTCTTTATTCTTGCTACGGTGTGTTTCGTTATTAGTGTAATTTTCTGCAGCGAACTGTTCTCGTGGTGGCAGAGTATTATTAGCACCTCAAAAATTTGGTGCCAGTATTTTTCGTTTAACAGTGCGCTATGATATTTTTAAAGTTATCCTTAACTTTTGTTTGATATTAATTGTATGTAATTGAAACCTGATGAAAATTTTTGTGTATTTGCAATGTGTACCTACCATTAATCTAGTTTCTTTCCAAAATATTGTTTGATGCTTTTGAATTTGTAGGTACACTCGATTTATGAATCAAATATCCTAATTAATAGTTCCGTGTTATTTAATCTATGTTAATGATCAGATTTGATTGTTACAAATTTCTTTGTAAAACTTGTTTTTATAAGAAAAAATGTATATTGATTGGTTTTTCTTATGTTTATTCCCACTGTAATTTCTAAATGCATTCAACTATATCTCTGGGTAGTTTTATGTATCGGCATGTCTATTTTTATATACCTACCTGTATTAGTGGCATAATATATATGTATGCAGATATATATTTTTATTATGGTGTAGTACATTACTTATCATATAAATCCAACAAAAACTCATAAGGAAAATGGATACAAGATAGGAAAATAAACAGAAAATCAGTTATTCAACATTTATTTTTAAATGTGGCACTTTATAAATAAAGAACATATGCATTTATCTACAATTTGATACAAAAGAATAACAAAAATAAGTATCAAATACTTAAAAATTTCTTAATTATGTTTCCATAGAAAGAATATAAACATAAAAAATCGACTAACCTGCATTAGCGGTTCCCTAATATATGTAATAATAGTGTAATGACACTTGCAGACCAACTGGTTTTTTATAAAATCATAAATAGACCGATTCATTGCCCAAACATAGGATTCTTAACTGTTAGCAACAATTCTTTGCCCAAATGTATTCAGTTTTAACAGTAACAATAACTTGTGACACTGTAGATTTTCAAAATAAAATAGTACAGTACACAATACTAAGAATTATCTTAAATAAAACTAAATACTTCTCTTCATTACATTCACCTTGAAAGTTTTTATTTTTGTTTGGAATACTGCATAATGATGTAACAATAATTTCAACGGAAATTTTTAAGGCCAATTTACTAAAGTCACATTTTTAAATCTTACATAATGTTACCACTAATTATTAAGCATGTATCACATCAGCACAACAATCCTCTATGTAAAGTAAATATTTGATGTATGTACATTTCCATTTTTCTTTAATTTTGTAGAACCTACACCCCTTAGGTACTTTTGAGTAGGTACATACGATCTTCATAATCTTTTGAATTAAAATGTTTGGAGCATATATATGTTTATTATTCGCTGAAAAAACGTCCTTCCTATATCCACGTAGGTACTGTTTTCTAATAACGTCTTTGGGAAATATAAATATCTAACATTTTCCTTCTACCTTTTGGAATTGTTCATGCAAGACGCAATGCTACATCTATTTCCTCCTCCAGATGAAGACCTCCTTAAATGCCACGTTTATATTATAATTATATAAATAGCCTTTATTACCAATGCTAAAAAAATACAAGAATTACATAAAACACAGTAAACACACTACACAGTACATATTATACATTATTAGAAGTTGACTTAATATACATTGCACACTCCACAGATTCCACAAATGGGGCAAATCACTACAAGAGATTATTTGATTATTGACATTCCATTGTACAATTGACACCTTTTGAAAATAGAGGATTTATACTATAATTAATGGCAGTATTTCCAATGAAATAGTTATGAGTGTTTCACGTATATTATTATACAATATTATAAGCATTAAACATACCTTTATTGCATCTATAGGTTTCACACAGCATTTTCTGAAAGTATCCAAATACTAGGCTTTGATAAAACACATCCAGTAAATTACCAGTCAATAAAATCACAAAAAAATCAAAACCAAATCAATCTTAAAAATATTTGTACTACCCACTACCCTTCCAACACAAAGACTAATAAAAAAATCAATCGATCACTGAGTAATTATTAATTATACACTGGTACCTACCATAGACAAGGGATTGGCGATGTTAGGTTGGTTAGGTATATTCTAGATGGGCAACTTAATATACAACTTCGGTTCCCTACGCCATCTAGCGGACGGAGTCATGAAACTGGAGAAAATATAGGCAGTTTACATTGCAGTTTTTCAATTTATTTTTTAATTTTCGATTTTTCGAACACAACCAAAAAGTATGAAGATAAATACTTACAAGTACAGAAAAATACATATATATTTTTTTTTCCAGGAAGTTCAGCTGTATCTGTAGAGAGAAATAATAATTTGTGGAATAAAAAACATATTTGTAGCTATCAATCATTTTATTTATTAACGTTAATTTATAATAAGTTATACCTACCAGCTCTATTACAAATGTTATTTGTTTAGCCAACGTAAAATTGATTACGTGCCGTGCCGAAGTTATCAGATTTTGGTTTACGTCATTTAGGAGGAAAAAGTGATAAGAATGTAGGAAATATATAAATACACAGATAAATACATATTAAGGTATACACAATATACGCGAAAACTATCTTGAAAATAATCGAATTGGTTTTTCCCAACGACAATTATTGGATCCTTCATAGATAAAATAAAAATACCCATCTTTTCAATCCAAATTGTAAACATCTAAGGAACAATAAGATGAAAGAATTTATTGGGGTTGATGTTTCCAGTGCAATTATGTATTTTAAATCATTTAATTAGCTCCTAACTTTAAGTAATAATTTTAATACCCTCTAGAATTGTGCATACCTTTTTGACATTGAGAAACCGATGCGTTTTCACAATAATTGTCGCGAGAATTCAAAATCAAATTATGACAAAATGACGCTAACGTCAAACATTCGTCAAACGCATATGTACTTAGTCTTTTGTTTCTCGGTCGACGCGTGCTGTATTAGAATTATTTGTAAATTATGTTACCATTGACAATTTCAAGCGCCTCTGGCGCTTGGAGTCGCGAAACTCTGAGCGCGCAAGACGTCCCATAAGAGATTCCTATGCATGGTACCTACCAAATTTTTTTCAAAATTCACTCTTGGAATTTTCAGTGACGCGTCAATATGGCGGTATCTCCACCATAGACAAGGGATTGGCGATGTTAGGTTGCTTATGTATAATCTAGATAAGCAACTTAATATACATTTTTGGTTCTCTACGCCATCTGGCGTCTGGAGTCATGAAACCGGAAATAATACAGCACCACCTCCTAGATCGACTCCGTTTTAACTCCGTTAACAGCCTCTCGCGTCAGCTACTTTTATAGGACGCAGTGTAGAGTCCTCTCACGGCCGATATAAAATTATCAACTCTGAAGTTGTCATTATGTTAAAAATATAAGTTATGTTACATTTTAATGTTTTTTGCGGATAACAGAAACGTGGAATTACAATTATTCCACTTCTCGCCTAGTTTCTTGAAAATTAACTGGCATAAATATATTCTATTCACATAAACATTGTTATATATTTTGAATAAGGAAGGTACTAACATAAATAATAATAATTATTATATAATATTGTTTACCTAATGGCTAAACATCCTGGTAATTATAAAATAAGACCATAAAGAAAAGAATTTAGGTATATAGTTATTTAGGTAAGCGTTTAGAGTATAGACATATAATACTATTCAGAGTATGAATACTTAAAACACCCAACAGTTGATATCCATGCATTACACAACTAGTATAGATACATTCCAAAAGATTTATTTAATGAGTATGTGATTGCTGACTTTTCTTTAATGCTAGAAAAATTTCACTATTGGCGATTCTTGCTAAACAACACGCTACCTACTGGCGGCACGCGCAACTAACGCAAGGGTCATTACGTCAGTTTTGCCTAGCTTAACAAAATCTATTTTGTAATGAATTTTAACTTTATATCACCACTTACCCTTTTAAAAGCTTTTTACTTTACAACAGATCTTGGACGAATACAATTGTGATACAATTTGAAATGTCAAGGCAATGACCCTTACGTTAGTACCGGTAACGCCACTATGGCGCTACGATTTAAAAATGAATCGCCAATACCCATGAGTTTAGCTCTTCTGCTAAGCATCATTAACGAGAATATCTTAAACCTGCTGTTTACCTGTCTATTAAAAATATACCAGTAATTGGTACCTCTTAATATTTATTTCTATTGGCGATTCATGCTAAGCAACACGCTACCTACTGGCGGCATGCGCATCTAACGCAAGGTCATTACGTCAGTTTTTCCTAGCTTAACAAAATCTATTTTGTAATGAATTTTAACTTTATATCACCACTTACCCTTACCCTTAAAAGTTCTTTTACAAGCTTTTTACAACAGATCTTAGACGAATACAATCCTCATACAATTTGAAATATCAAGGCAATGACCCTTACGTTAGTGCTGGTAACGCCACTATGGCGCTACGATCTTAAAATGAATCGTCAATAGAGAGAAAGCTATTATCGCTTTCTACTGGCGATCTCTATTTCTACTATAGATATTCAATCAAATCTCCCTATTTTTTACGTTATCGTTATCGTAATCGTTATATTGAGCATACACGCAGTGCCAAAAAGGATACCATTTTTGGCACGGCGCATACTCAGTATAACGGTAACACGTGCTAAAATTTAAGGGGTTCAAAATCTCTCTAATGACATTTACCGTAAAATTAATAGTTTTTGTGCTCGGATTAGGGAGATTTAGAAACCCTTAAATTTTAGAACGTCGTTACCGTTTCGTATACTGAGCATGCCGAGTACCAAAAAGTAGGTATACTCCTTTTGGCAGTATGGCACTTGCTCAGTATAACGATTATAACGATAACGTAAAAATTAAGGGGTTCACAATCTCCCTATTAAGTAATTGTAAATATTATGATTGCCAGAAAATAGTATTACCACAGAGATCAATAAATGGCGTTACGGTTGAATTGGTAGACAAATATTTTAGTATATAGTATTTATATAGTATTTTATCAGTTCCACACACCACCACTTAGGACACAGTCTAATACTGTGGATACCAACATTTCAGCCTGTGCCAGCACTATGACATATTCTTTGACAAGTATGCTTCAAACCATGTTGTCTTGGTTGGGAGTAGCCAACACCATTTCTTGGTCCTCAATCCGTCCACAATTCCAATACCGGCGTAGGCGGCTTCTTCGACGGTCGCGGATTGCTCAACTTCTGTTTTGGGATTACCACTGCGTTTATCAATGATCTTTTCAACTGCTCAGTTAGATTCTCACTTTCAGTATCTTCGCTTGAGGTCGTGATAGTTCGCACTTTGATATGTCCCTTGGAGGCCAATTTTGCGGCTTCATATCAGCGCGTGAGCGAGAGTGTCATTCAGAGTCCTGTGTCGGCCAAGGAGTAGTGCTTGTTGCATCTCAGTGTCTCTTAACCTGTCAATAAATACTTGCACCGAAAACTGGTTCAAAAATTCTGATGGAGCAGTTGCAGTTGGATATGCCAAACGAACAAGTCGAGCAACATCCGGCCTCAAAACGTTGTAGATGTTTTCCACTCTGCTGATGCCGGCTCTTCAACTGTGCCTGGTACACCCTGCTGCAGATATTTGTCACCATATCCATATGTCTCCAGATGTTCTCTCCAGTTAACTGCCCGTTCAACTGTCGGTTAACGTTTATAATACGGAAATTTCAGCTCGACCAAGGGTTGAAAATCAATCTTCGGTCAACTGGGCTTTATAATACCGGCCCTTAGTGAAGTGTAATTGCGAATTTGGAATACCAACACACAGCTGGCTCGCACCAAGTTCGCATTTGCTTCGGTCAAATTTGTTCCAACACTGAGTACGGTGCGAGTAAAACTATAATCACGTGACAGTATAATCTATAATTATAGTAAAAAACTAAATCAGTAAAATTATAATCACATTAGGATAGACAACTGTGCCGAAATTAACTCATTCTAATAGTTCGTAAGCTTTCACATACGGTGTCAGAACTGCTTTTCAGTTCCACTTCTGGAGCGGTCTAGTGAGCTCCACAGAGCTCCTGAACTGTACTTCAGCTTTCTACGTTCAAAAGCTTGATGTACCTGAACCGTACCAATTTTTCATTCCCCTGCCCCCTCAAGCACTAGCAAATTTTCCTGTGTTTGAAACTCTAATTTTAAATTTCAAATATAGTAAGGTTATGATGTTATGTATGATTGAAAATTGTCAGTTGTCAAGTTTTAAGTTTTAAATTAAAAAATTGTATTATTGCATTGCCGTATTTGTCATTAGGTATATTATGGAAGATAAAAAATAGTAATCATAGAGGATCCAGAAACTAATATTACATATTATTTGGCGGTGTCTGAATATATTAATACGCGTCGATTCCGTCTAGCTTTAAATTTCGTAGCGAAATCGACAAAGTTTCAACCTCAAGAAGGGGATCGCGAAGCGAATTCTCCTATGCTTAGGCTAATTTCCGTCGCTTTTCCTACGCGTTTTCCCAATTTAAACGTCTTTTCAAAAAACCTCTGTAAAATTTTCATGGATCGCCGTTCGGCGAGAGAGACACGGCTAGCACCTTCCTTTGTTCTCCCGTCTAATGGCTCCCTTACACCCCCAAAATCCCTACTTTTCGCGGGACCCCCCCGACCCTTTCTCTAATTTTTACGGCTTCGAAAACCGCTTCACACGAAAGTTCCGTCTTTTCTCTAATCCTTTGAGATTTTTTCGAGACCGTACGTCAAGTCCTTCTCTCAAATTTCTTCAATATCTATTTTCTTAAAAATAATATTATTCTAGATGATTCTGTCACCCGAAGGGTGACCCCAGGGCGCAGGCCTAGACCCCCGGTAGGGCTAGAAATGGGAATGACAGCGATTTTCTCCCATTTCTAGTATTACATATTATTTGGCAGTGTCTGAAGCAGATTATGTTGAGATAAACGATAAACGAATTTGAATAAGATACTCAATACCTAACCTCAAAATAAAAAAAGTCATTTCAGTTTTGAACCGTTCCTTCTCAGTGCTGCTGGTGTTTGAAACACGTAGATCTCCAAACACCCACAGGAGCAGAGCTGGAGAGCGGCAAATGAATTTTGTAGAACGTCTAGGCTGTTCGCGTTGACTTTGGATGCATAATTGCAGACATTTCGCGACTTAATCAGCTACCAATCACCATACGAGAACCATTGAAGAGATAATCATCGGTTAATAATGGAGAAACGTCTGCAAGTATGGCATCGACCACAGCAGAATATGCAGCATCGAATTCACCAATTCGTTCTGTCGCATGTCAAAAAAATGACGCATGAGCCCAGAATGATGCTTCCTGCAACAGCTAGTACATAAATGTTATGTTTTGAAAAGACCCCAAAAGTATTATTGTATGATCCCAAAAACTTTAAAGGGCGATAATTCAAAAACTATTTATCATATCTCGAAAATTCTTGTACCGTTTGAAAGATCAAGTAATTCTAAATGCAAGTGGACACTAAAAAAAATATCACAAATTTTCCCGCCAAAACATCGGAAACATTCGGTAATTTTGAGACCCTCAATGTCTCGACGTACATATATATATATATATATATATATATATATATATATAGTATGGTTTGTGATTAAGTAGTTCAGACTTCCTTTCATAATGAAGATAGAACAACAAGAAACTTTACTGCCAATAATCAATCATGATGAAATTTCAGATGAGAATATTTATAAAAAGCATGGTCCACTTTTTGGGGGCTCATCCAAGAGAGGTCTACTAGTTGGTCCATCTGGTTGTGGCAAAACAAATGTAATGATGAGTTTGATCGAACATGCAAATGGCTTAAGATTTGAGAATATTTACGTATATTCCAAGACGTTGAACCAAACTAAATATGAACACTTGCGACAGTTATTGCAACCGTTAAAGGAAATTGGATATTATGAATATGATGATAGTTCTCAAGTAGCACCACCCAACGAAATAAAACCAAATTCCATTATAATTTTTGATGATGTTTGCTGCAATCAAAGTGTTATGAGAGATTATTTTTGTTTCGGTCGTCACAAAGATACTGACTGCTTTTATATAACACAAACGTATTCTAAAATACCGAAGCAGCTTGTGCGAGATAATGCGAACCTTATAGTGCTTTTTAAACAAGATGCAACAAATTTAAAGCATGTATATGATGAACATGTTAATGTTGATATGTCACTAACAAAAGCTAACGAAGGGTGTCAGGTTACAAATATAATGTGTCACGTTTCAATATATGGTTTCAAATTACAACACGTTGGTATCAAATTTCAAAATAAGGTGTCAGGTTACAACACATTGGTGTCAAATTTCAAAATAAGGTGTCAGGTTACAACACGTTGGTGTCAAATTTCAAAATAAGGTGTTAGATTACAGCCCGTTGGTGTCAAATTTCAAAATAAGGTGTCAGATGACATCACGTTGGTGTCAAATTTCAAAATAAGGCGTCAAATTACATCATGTTGGTGTCAAGTTTCATAATAAGGTGTCAGATTACAGCACGTTGGTGTCAAATTTCAAAATAAGGTGTCAGATTACGGCACGTTGGTGTCAAATTTCATATAGAGGTGTCAAATTACAAAACAAGGTGTCCGATTACAACACATCGGTGTCAAATTTCATATCGGGGTCTCAAATTTCAAAACGAGTGTCAAATTACATTTTTCGCTAACTCAGCAGAAAATGGTGTCTAATTACAAAATAAGGTGTCATATTACATTTTTTTCTAACTCAGCAGAAAATGGTGTCAAATTTCGTCCGCACACCAGAAATAAGTCATTTTATCCAACACCTACAGTTAAGTGACCTATACAGTTCAAGGGAATTCACCGGATGCTCATATTGCTCTGGAATCTGCAAGTTGCAAGAATTTGATTATAAAAGTACACTACCTTCGTTGAATACATTTAGTCTTATACGAATTACCGCAAAGACAACTTTATCGCCAAGTTAGCCAAGTGTTTGTTTAATATCTTTTTAACTGTCTTTATATTTTATCTTATAAAATGTCTTTATCATTAGAAGCAATTTGTGAGCTGAGAGAAGACCAATTAGCAATGGAAGATATTGTTAACGAAACGTAAGTTTTTTATTTCCTATACTTATTTTGATGATGATTTTTAATATCTTAATAATTTTGTTGTTTTTAATAATATTTTCTTTTCATGTAGAACAACGTAAGAGTTAAATCTTGCCATTGAGGCAATTAGGGAAGAGGAGAATGCACCCCACCCACCCCAAGGTTCGTCCCCGGCATCAAAAAGGATGCGCTTGGTGGTGGCGAATGACGAGGACGACTTCGTCAGTAATTCGCCATTCTCGAATTCTGGGAAAAGAATACATTCTGGGTAAATATTCTACAATGAATTTTTAAAAAAATCTAAAAAGACACACTTCCATTTTTTTTCAAATTAATATCGTTTATTTTTTGTTACAGAGGAAAGAACATGGTGGCCCTCAAAAGCATGAGGTTGCCGTCGCCATCACCATCGCCTTCGTAGGCTTCTACTTCGTCCGCCTCCGCTTCTGAAGAGGAAGATTTGGTGGCATTTATGGATGAAGAGAAGCGGAGGCGGGGTGCTGAAGAAGCCCGAAGGCAAAAATGGCACCTGCGCGTTCTAGGGGGTTTCAATTCCATAAAGAAAAAAATGCAAAATGCACGGGACCTCGTATCCTCGTTAAAAGGCGAGGAGAAATACATTCGACGCCAGAAGGAGGCTCTCAGAGAGCAAATGAGGGTTCTCGAAGAGCGCGAGATGAATATCGAGACAAGAAAGGTGGCCGCAATGGACTCGCTACGAGGATACGAGGCCATTTTAGCAAAGTTCAGTGAGATGAACGTGTAAATATATTTAGATTAAGTTATATGTAAATTATATTTAGATTAAGTTATATGTAAATATTAGTTATTATTAAATATTAGTCGGTGAAAAGCTATGCCGATCCTGCTCCAGCCGCCATCTTGAATTTTGGAGCACGATCGGCATAGCTATTCTACTTTTATCTATATCGAATTTGGTTATTTTATAGGTAAATCCCCATACCGTGACATAAAAACAATCACTTTCCCACCTATGAAAAACGTCCTTGTGACCGAAAAATGTGAACCATATTGAGACGACATATCAGTTTGGTTCCTTTCACTGCACAAAAATTATATAAGCGAAGTATATCGTAATTTAAATCAAAAAATGTTTTGCCCCAAGTGTCTTAGTGTTGCGACTAACCGTTATACCCCCCCAATCTACCCAAGTGCATATTTTTTCGAAAAGTAAGTAGGTACTTTCTATATATGTATTTTTTCTGCCTTTTATGAATCGGTATGTTAATATACAGGGCGCCCTATTTCTTGACCCGTTGCATGGGTAACTTTTTTATTAGTAGAGATACAAAAACGCTTAAATGAACAAATTAGTGCAGTTTCGTATTAGTAATTCTACGGTAAGGCGAAAAATTATATACGGGGGAAGGTTGAAAAGTTATTGACAAAAAACGAAAAATCCAACTTTTCTATTATCCCTCGTAGCTCGTTCATTTGAAGAGTTAGAGAAAAATGCTTCACATGTTTTTTGCAGTATTTTTCATGTAAAATGACATGCACTTGCTACTTTTTATATATCTCTTAAAATGGTTGAGAATCACAGTAAAATATATTTTTTTTAAATGTAATGGATAGGTGGCTGTGACATTAACCGAAAGTCCCCTTTTTTCTCTTTCAGATGATATAACATAGTCCATATTTTATCCTTACAAAAGTAATAATAATCGTTGTTTTTAAAGAAAGTTTATTGTCACATCAAGAATGCTATGGAAATAAAACAAAAAATAAGATTCCTGATATTTTTAAAAACGTCTAGTTGGCATTTAATTATTGACAGATCATAAGTGACATTTTTAGTTTTTGTTAAGTAGTTTATTGTTTATTATTAATACTGCATACAAAATAATAGTGTTGCAAATATGTACACCAACGAAGAGAAAAATGATATGCTATTTTGTTATTATAACCAAAATCGAGATGCACAAGCTGCAGCGAATCTTTATTTTGAAACTTACATGGAACGAAGACAACCCCATCATAGAATATTTAGACAGCTGGAAAATAATATACGATTATACGGTTCTTTTTCAAAGCCTAAGGATGAAAGAAACTTCAATGAAGACACTGAAATAAATGTTTTGGCTTATGTAAATTTTAAACCTGATTCTTCAACTGCAGAAATTGCACATCACTGCAACACTTCCAAGGAAACTGTAAGAGCTATTTTAAAAGGTAACAATTTAAAGCCTTATCATTATTCCATATGCAATACTTTATATCCAGCTGATAATCAAAGAAGGATGACATTTTGTCGATGGTACATTTCAAAATGCGAAGAGGATCTAGACTTCTGGAAAAAGATTTTATTCAGTGATGAAAGTAGATTTACCAACAATGGTATTTTTAACCGCCATAATAATATAATGTGGTGCCGAGAAAATCCACATCTTGTTTCTGAAAGAAGAAATCAACGTCAATTTGGGATAAATGTGTGGTGTGGAATTTTTTGTGGCAAAATTATTGGCCCATATTTTTACGAAGATAATTTGAATGCGAATAATTACCTTCATTTTCTAAGGAATACTCTAACAGAGGAATATTTAAATGAATTACCACTTCATATTTTTAGAAATCTTAAATACTTCCAACACGATGGAGCACCTGCGCATAATTCCCGCGAGGTAAAACAATATTTACATGAACAGTTTGATAATGTTATAGGAAATAGGATGGATATCGACTGGCCAGCGCCAACACCTGATTTGACCCCCTTAGATTTCTTTCTTTGGGGGTTACTGAAAGATAAAGTTTATGTGACAGCTCCTCTAGATATAGAGGATCTAAAAGTCAGGATTCAAGATGCAATTAGAAGCATACATGGACATACAATAAATAGTGTTTTAAGAAGTATCCAGAAACGTTGCTTACTATGTATCCAACAGGATGGTGGTCATTTCGAACATTTACTTCAATATAATTAATTAATTAATAATTTCTGTTCTCAAAACATTCTTTTGTTCCATAATCCATAGCATTCTTGATGTGACAATAAACTTTCTTTAAAAACAACGATTATTATTACTTTTGTAAGGATAAAATATGGACTATGTTATATCATCTGAAAGAGAAAAAAGGGGACTTTCGGTTAATGTCACAGCCACCTAGCCATTACATTTAAAAAAAATATATTTTACTGTGATTCTCAACCATTTTAAGAGATATATAAAAAGTAGCAAGTGCATGTCATTTTACATGAAAAATACTGCAAAAAACATTTGAAGCATTTTTCTCTAACTCTTCAAATGAACGAGCTACGAGGGATAATAGAAAAGTTGGATTTTTCGTTTTTTGTCAATAACTTTTCAACCTTCCCCCGTATATAATTTTTCGCCTTACCGTAGAATTACTAATACGAAACTGCACTAATTTGCTCATTTAAGCGTTTTTGTATCTCTACTAATAAAAAAGTTACCCATGCAACGGGTCAAGAAATAGGGCGCCCTGTATAGTAATCATTCTCGACATCTAAAAGTTTCCATTTCTGTTTGATTTAACGTCAAAGCAATACTAATAAAATATATCTTTCAAAAGTAGGATTGTTTAAAATCAGTTATAGAGTATTATTATTATTATTATTATAAATATTTTGTGTACCTAAAGATTCTTCATAAAAGAAGCAGTAATTTATTTATTTTCTGTAACTATAAGTTATTTTTCAATTACTTTTCGTTAAGAATAAGGGATTTGGCTGTATTTTAATAGGAACACTTAATTATTATTAAACTACCTTTATTATTATTGTAGTGATATACAGTACGAATGCACCTGTCAAGATGCTGTACAAGAAGACGACCAAGTTGAAAAAAACAGTTATTATTGCTTTGACATTGACATGGGAGAAAAACACCCGTGTTGCAATGAAGAAATATGTTTTTGCGGCTTTGAACAAATGGAAGTCGACGCGGAGGAAACAACACGGTAATTTTTTAAAATGCTCGAATATTGCTTTCAGTAAGTTCCAAGTAAAGATTTTCTCGATTCTAACTTTTATTTAATCCTTGTCTCTGTATACAATACAATCTACATATAAACCGATTATTATTATTTTTTGTTCTTACAGCATCCCAGAATGTCTGCAGTTACCTCAAGAAGATTTGCGGAGCCTACCGGAACAGATCGGAGCGACTATTTCGAGAACAGAAGAAGTTGGCTTGCAAATTGGAGAGGAATTACCAGCAAGGTAAACATTTTTTTTTTTAAATCTGCACTGAAGAAAAATCAAAGACAGGCTTGAACATTGCTTTCAGTAAAACCCCAAGTAAAGTTTCGTTTCATAGATTCTTTCATTCTTCCCTGTATACAAAATAGTCTACATATAAACTGATTATTATTTTTATTCTTACAGTGTCCAGGACAATACTCTAGAACAAGAAGAAGAAGATCTGTATGGGAGATATTTAAGAGAAGACGAGTATGAATCTTTACTGCCTGAAGAATAAAGTTAATAAAAAATGTAAAATAATTATGTTATTTATTTCAATATAAATATTTCATGACTGGAAAATCTAGGACAGTAATTTTTTAAATCTCATAAAGTTGGGCAAGGTCGCTAAAAATGTAAATTACTATGAATTATTTTTATACCCATACAGCACAGCCAGTTCTTAACCTAGATTAAACTTGGTACATTAATAATACATCTTGGTAATTGACACTGCAATTTGTATGTAGGTAAACCTAAAACGTATAATTATAGATCGCCGAAACTGCTTCAGTAACAAAATTAAGTAGCTTAATTATATTCCGAGGTCCGCTGCCTGCTTGCCTCGGGCGCTCTCGGTTAATACATTAGCATATTATCTGGTCGTCTTCTGCCTTGTCTTGTTAATTGAAACACCAATTTATATGTAAAGGTATAATTATTTAGCCCATATATTAAAAAACTGTTCAATAACAAAATTTAAGTACCGTAATTATACATCCCGAGTTTGAGCCCGGCTCCCAGCCTCAGGCGCTCGCGGTTAATACATTAGCATATTACCTGGTCTTCTTTATGCCTTCAAAGCTTAAGGAGGTCGTACACTATAAAATCCTTAAGGTAGTCTTACACGAGTAGAGGACTATTTAAATAAAAAATAATTAATACTATAATTATTAAAGTCTATGAATCTACATTAAGATAATCATTACAATACGTTATATAAAATAGATCCTTGATGTTTATAAATTAATTAAAAAAAAAATAACTTTTTTAAGTCATACGCTATTAGAGCAAAAAGACCTAAGCGACGTCATTTCCTCTCAAAGCCTCTGGTGACAAGGAGTGCCACACACAAACACATACAGTGCTACCAACCTTCATACAAAAATTAACAAAACCGACAACGATATCAGACGCCATCTTGGATTACCCCTACCCACTTCCGTTCTAAAACCGGCCCGGATTATCTACTGATGATCTCGATATAAACTGTGTGTGTATGCCGAATGTTCAGTCGGCCTGCAGTCCTAGATCTGTCCGGCGATAGACTGCAGATCATATGTAGTTCCACATGCTTCACTTCCACAATCTCGGATCAGACTCAGTTCAAGTGAACTTGGAAAAACATCAGTTTGATATGGTTATCAACCCTGGAGTCATGCGCACTTCACAAATATTCTGGCGCGCTGTCATCATTTTACTTTAGATGCGCTGTCAATGCTGTCATTTTCGTGTTGAAAAATTGTGGAATTGTGCTTTGTGCAGATCAGAGGCTTGTTGAAAATACATTATGAGAGAATTTATATTGACTTTTTGTATATTTGAATTGCGCTTGTGTTTAGCAAAAGACTAGGTACAGTACATTAAAGTAAGTACTTTTAACTAGGTATTAACAGTATGTTAAATCAATGGATGCATTGCATTTTATTGTAGGCATTTCGGGTGGAAGTTAGCATTTAGTGCTTTGGAGTACTTTGCTTGTGTTATAAAAACAGAAAATGGCTAGTAACAAGCGATCAAACAATTTCAGCAAGAATGAAGAACGAATACTCTTGGAAATAGTTTGTAAATATAGAGATATAATCGAATGCAAAAAAACAGACACTGTAGTAAATAGGAAAAATATGGGCAGACGTGGCAAAGGAATTTAATGCAATGTCTGGTGAAACCTTTCGGGATGCCAAAATTCTGAAAAATAAAAATGAAAATTTAAAAAACCCACCAAACATAAGGTAGGTACATAAAAAATTATTTTATAATGATAAATATTCATTCATAAATTTTTTAGGTAGCTGAAGAAAGACAAGCAATAATCATAAAAATGTACAGAATGTTCTTTCAGATAATGTAATATTAGAAGTAACGGATTCATCTTTACCTTCCTCAAACTTACCTATTGAGAATGTTTTTGAAGAAGGTAAACTGTCCCAAACACAAGAAGAGTATGTATTATTGACCTTGTAGGTATATATTTAAATATAGATGTTAGCTGTTCTGCTTACTCCAGCCGCCTTGGCCCTATCTGTTTACCTGATGACAACTTAAGTACTTTTATTGTATACAAATATTCATAAGTGTCGTCTCCAAAGATCGAATAATCATTCAGGAATGCCACATCTCTAGGGCAAGTTGAGGTTTGAGTTTGAGAGTAAGTGTTTACTTAAGTGATAGTGATAGAGGTACATCTACTTTACAGTCTACAGTCTACGTCCTAAGTTTGAATGGAATGTATCAATTTGTAAGCTCGGAGTGGTGGTTTGGGTGGATAAATAATTGTTAATAAAGTTTCTGGATTTCGGATTATTATTTCAATGGCTTTTTACATAAAAGCTAACATAGATAACTTTTATTTTTAGATAACTTACAAGTAGGAGATAAAATTGAAAAATGGGCTGCTTCAAAAGCAGATTTCGAAAACATAAAGATTGAATGTTTTAAAGAAGAACATGATTTAAAAATGCAGCATTGAAAGGAATTGCATGTAAAACAAATTGATATTTTAAGTGAGGAAAGTGAGCAGCGTATGGGTAGGGAAAAAGAAAAACATAATTTGGAAATGCAAATTTTAAGAAAAAAATTGTAAATATCAATTTATTAATCTCTAATAATTTGTCAGGGGAGGAGATACTGTATATTAAAAAAAAAAAATATTTCCAAATTAGAGTACAGTTATTTTTACCTCGCACCCTCTATATTTTAGCAAATTTATTCCAACTCTTGGGGCGATGCACCCTTACATTTAATCTAGTTATTAGGAATAACCATTTCTTGTTTTGATGTTAGAACTGGGTAGAATATTTCTTGGGTATAATTCTAAGCCATTAAGTTCTTAGGTATATTTCCATGTAGTTCAAGGCTTAGACCGGTTCGCATGTGAATGGCGGCCTTAAAGGGTTTGTCACCCGCAGAATAGAACGAAACGGGTGTAAAACGATTAGTGTCAACAAGCGTACTATTGGGAGAATTTTGATAAACAATAAAGAAAGGGTTAATAAATTAAAACAATCGGGTGTATACCAAATTAACTGCGCGGATTGTAATGCCGTGTATGTGGGTCAAACTGGCAGAAGTATCGAAACGAGAGTAAAAGAACATAAAAAATCCATATTAAATAACGCAAAAAATTCAGGATTAGCGACGCATTGTATAGAAAACAATCATTTTATAGATCAGAAAAATGTAAAGGTACTGCATCGGGAAAAGAAAGGAAAGCGCTTAGATCTGTTAGAGCAATTAGAAATTAAAAAATCTTTAATTATAAATCCGTGTATTACCAATGATCAGATAGACTTTACACTCTCGCCCTTCTTAGAAACGGTATTAAAAACTCGGGCTTCACCAGATGGCCAGAGGTAGGCTCGTAAACAAATAAATAACGAGAACGCACTTGGAAATATTTAGTAATAGACGTTTACTCTATTGAAAAAAACCTAACAAGCCGAAATACTAGTATATAGAGTGTTTTCTATATATTTCTTGGAACATCTAAATGAGACCAATGTTTTTTTCAAAACAATTATTAATTTCATTTTTAAATTCTACATCGAATTCTAAGTCTGTGTAAGAATTTTTAGATGTGCTTAAATATCAGAGTAATACTTATTGCTAAGTATAATTTTTCTATTTAGGGACACCTTAAATTTTAAGTAGTATGAGTGAGATTGGCCGTAAAGTGGTCAGATAAATGGGTGAAACACCTCAAGTTATTATGAAATCAAATTCCTCATAGGAAGAACAAGATATAGTATTTTAAAATTGTTATACAGCAAACCGGTTAGCCTAGGTATGTCGAAATCGGTCCGATACGGCCCAGGCCCGAACCGGCCCGATCCAGGCAGGCTAGGCCCGATTCGGCCAGGCCAGGTACGAGCCGGCCAGACCAGGCCCGACTCGGCCAGTCGGGCCTGGCCAATTCAATTTCAGCCCGGCCCGGCCAGGTATTACAAAGCATCCGGCCAGGTCCAGCCCGGCCAGTAAAATATGTAATTTTCCCGGCCCGGCCAGGTCCGATTTCGGGCCGGGCCTGGCATGGCCGGGCTTCTGGCTTCAAATCCCAACTCTAGTCAATACACCAACCTTTACCTGGTTTCTGGATATTTTTTAATATACCTATATATTTTATATATTATCTATATTAAAATCATGTAAAGTATTTTATGGGGCATTTTTCATAATAAAATTTTCAACTTTATTAAAAAAGTAGTCTATTTACACCGAATATATCCAAAACTGAACAATAATTCTTACAGTAATGTTTGAAAATAGTCAATTAGTCTATTTCTAGCAACATTTTGTCCAGCATTTGCTCCTTCGTTTTCATTTGCAACATGCACTTCGACTCCTTCATGTTCCTCATCCATATCAAAAGTAGGTTCATTATGAGCAGTTGCTATATTATGTAAGACCGCTGTAGCCACAACAATAGCTTCAACCTTACCGAAATCCAGTCTGATTCCAGACGAGAGAATAGGAAGCCTTCTTTTCCACACACCAAATGTCCGTTCTACTGTATTTCTCGTACGAATCGGAGACTCGTTAAGTAACTGTTCTGCAGCTGAGACTGGGTTTTGAAGAGGCGTTATTAAGTAATTTTTAACTGCATATCCATTATCGCCGATCAATACACTATTGCCAAATTCACCATGTTCGAACCTATTGCGCAAAACTGAATTTTGAAAGATTGTGCTTTCATGTGAAGAGTCAGGCCATTTGGATACAACGTTTTGAAGTTTCAGATTAGCATCGCACACCACTTGCACATTGTAAGAAAAAAAACCTTTTCTACATCGATATACTTCTGGGCCTTCTATACTTGGTGCTTGTATTTTTATGTGAGTGCAGTCGACAGCTCCTACACATTTTGGGAATCATAGTTTTCAAAAAAAAACCTTGCCTGACAGCATTGACTTCTTTTAGAGTTGAAGGAATTTTTATATAATTCATATGCTTAGCAGCGATTGCCCGTGTTACTTTATTGACAGTTCTACTAACTGTACTCTCATGTAAACCATGACAAGCTCCACTGATTTTTAAAAAACGAATTTAAAAATTTTTTAAAAGTTTATTAGGGCACCCTTGGAAGGGTTTTTCCCCTAAATATATCAAAAATAATAGCTAACCATAAATTGTGCACCAAGGCAAGGGACAACTAGTTAAAAATAGTGAATAAAACCAGGATTTTTCAATGAAAAGGGTCAATGTTAGAAGTTTGTAATCAACACGGCGAGAGTTCAAGTAGCAATTGCTATTAGCAAGTTACCAGATAGCGGTTCGCAATATTTTGTAGTTTATTAGAAATTAGTTTAGTTTGTCGAGCTAGATTAAGTAACAGAGCTTCAGGTCTGTTAGTGTACACAAGTGTTCAAGTTCTATAACGAGATACAGTAATGCTAACAGCAACCATTAACCAGTACAGTAACGATCCGGGTGTATAACACTCCCCTTGCTAGATTTAATCTAGCGAGAGCCACTTCGCGTAGAGGCAAGGTATTTTAATCACTTCTACCCCTTTTTCTTTACTAAATAAAAGGGATCACATTTAATCGTACAGTACGAGATACAGTTGTGAAGTTTTATTAACAATCCTTACTGTATTAAACAGTGGTCCCCACAGTCCACCAAGTTAACGGTCCTTCGAAAATCACAATCCAAGGGGTCAAACCAATTTCGATAACTTTTTCAGCGCTGTGGATCTTCTAATTTACTTGCAACAAAATAAAATTCAGGCTGCCGCTACAACCTGCCCTAATCGTAAAGACTTTCCAAGAGATTTTTCTGACGATAAGAAGTTAGCCCGTGGAAATTATGAATGGCTCTCTACTAGAACCGGTATTACAGCTATAAAATGGAAGGACAGAAAAGGAATACACTTTCTTTCAAATTGCCACGATCCAATAGAAAACACAACTGTAAACCGAAAAGATAAGGATGGTTCCACAAGGCAAATAGATTGTCCTGTGGTTGTTCAGGACTACAACTGTCACATGGGATATGCAGATAAAGCCGACTTGCTAAAAACAATATACAGTATTGATAAGAAATCACGCAAATGCTATTTCGTATCTTCTTTCGTATATATCGTAGTATATATCGTATTTTCTTTCATATGTTGGATACCTCTATAGTCAATGCGTCTATTATTTATTCTCAGTTGACAGAAGGAAAAAAAATGACTGAAGTAGTTTCGTACGGCCTTAGCTGTAGGACTTATTGCTATGCCACATTAAGAAAAGCCTGGGCGCAAATCATTGAATAATTTAAATAATTTTAAGGTTTATGTTCCATAAGAGGTAAGATTTACAAAAGCAGAACATATGCCTGTCAAAACTACTTCAAGAAGATGTGGCATGTTCGACGAAATCTGAGGTACATCGTTCTATGTGGGCTTGTTCAAAATGTAAAATAGCACTTTGTTTATCTGAAAATAAGAATTGCTTTTTTAATTTTCATTGTAAATAAAGCATGTTGCAACTAAGCGGTACTTTGGTTTGAATATCAAGAAAACAAAGTAAATAATTTTGGAATCATTTTTTCTAACTGTAGTAGCATAGTGGTTTTTATGTAAACCCACCACTCAAAATTTGGATAATTTGGATTTGGCACTTAATTTCAATAATAATTTCATGATAAAATCTACACAAAAATTTGTAAAAATGTTTTTATAGACATATTTTTCAAAATACGTGGTGCAAAGGGTTAAACATCCATTTGTGTCGCAAAAAGATAGTAATTTATTTTGAAAGGCTTGGATACAGTTGCCGAATTTTATAGGGACACTTAACTTCCAGGACCCCCTCTTTTCCCACAAGTCCATCCAGCGAACACGTTAAAAATGTTAAGACTTCATCTACAACGAAACCAGAACCGTAGACATCATTTAAAGAATCGACCGCTGAATAGGCTTCGATGGCATCTGGTTCTTTAGATATACCATATTGTATGGCGGCATTGGAGAACGGACTACTATACAACAATTAATGTCAGTTTTGATTTGGATTCTGGAGATTTAATTTTGCAGATTTTACCGAAATTTGAAGCGGTAATGCGAATTCTCCGTTCCCGATACCAGGCTGTACTATCTCTTTAATGTTTGGTTTCCTCCGCCAATATCTGTCATTCCGAAAGAGAAATCTTTTTTAAAAACATATTGCATTTATCTTCATTGTGTATCTCCAAAGAATTTATATTGCTTCTACTAGAATCCTGATTATTAGTATTTTTAAGTTCTTTTAGCGTTGCTTTTAAAGACTCACCCTCAAAATAGATATTTCTGTTTTAGTAGAGAGCTCGTGCGCCCGAAAGTGCCTTAAAAAGTGACGTGGTAGGGGTTTCAATACTAAAAGCTAATACCTAGCTATATCGATAGCTTATATATACGTAAACTTCAAAAAAAAGTTGTCCAAAAATTGTCCTGTACAGAAGGGCGTTATTCAAAATTTTCGAGTTATGTAGTACGTCAGATAGCCGAAATCCAGTTCTTTCTTTGGTAAAAATTGTATAATATTCTCTGTAGCCGTTTAGCTGTAAAAAAATAAGTTATTTAAAAAAAAGCATTGCATCTTATGGGAAACGCAGACTTTAAGCGTCGATATCTCCGTTCGATGCTTGCTAAAAATTAATTCATTTTGCCGTGTTTTTACATTTCTCACTCCATTGCTCGGAAACTAGGTCTCAAATCAAAAAAAAGTATTCTTTAGAAATTGAAACCCAATGCTTTCAGACTACGACAGTATCATTAGAAAATTTTTTACGCAAATAATAACCGAGTTATGATTTAAAAACCAACGCAGCTACAAAATTTCCAGGTGGTTGGAACTGCAAACCTCGATCGCCCGCCTGCACCGCACCATTCCCCGCGCTCGAACGTTGCCTAAGATCTGTGATGATCTGTCTCTCGTGAATTGTTTTGACTAGCGAGTGTTTGCAAGCAGTATTTTTGTGATTAATATTAGCTAGTGTGAATTATTTTTTCTATATTTCTATCTATTACCTGCATAAATCTGGAAGTGGTAAGTGTGTATTAAATTAATTTTAATGATTGCATACATAGGGTGAATGGTAATAACATAACCATTAATGCAAACCTAATTCTCAAAGATAAGAATTGAAGTTCACGAAAACCTCGATCTATTATACCTATTGTATAAAGCGGAGGAAATTTAAATTAATTATGTTAATTAATTATGTTAGGAAATTATGTTATACAGCGCAAGTAAAATCCAATACTAATTATTAACTGCTAACTATATATCTTCGATATTGACGCATAAATTGATAATTTACAGGGTTAAAGCTATGATGATGAATCAATGCAATAATGAAGACAGTGGAAGTAGTACTACTTCGGATAGCGATATCGAATCGATGCTGAAAATTAAATGTAAAAAGGATACTAAAAAATGCATGTTTTGCCACAATTTGTCTGGACCGATGATCACAGGCTCTGAAAAAACATTGGACACCATAAAAAAACTCAAAAGCTTCGACAACAAGTTAGCCAAACTGTGCATGATAATTTACAAATAATAATTAAAAGAATCGAAGAAGGTGAAGTAGAGTTACTTAGGTTTCATAAATCCTGTTATTGGTCCTACATAAGTAAGAGAAACATCGATTTGTTGAGACAAAAATATCAGAAGTACATAATGGAATCGGAAAAAAATGTTGGTAAGTTTGCTGCTGATAGTCCTAGAGCATCAGGTGATACAGAATCCAGCTCATCGATCCTGCGAAAAGGTGTTTTTGACATAAAAAAATGCGTCTTTTGCCAAAAAAGGTCTCATAAGAAAAGACTATCGCAAGTTCTAACTTTAAATATTGAGAAAAACATCAAATTAATTGCCCAAAATAACTCAACTATTTTAAAACGAATAGGTTCAAATGATTTGATCGCCATGGAGGTAAAATACCATTCACAATGTTTTTTGGCAAGGTGGTCAAAATACAGAGCAGTAACAAAATCTCCAGACGTACAAAGTGTCTCAGGGGCTAACCGTGAGAATATTGTGGAAAACAAACTAATTGAAGAATTAAAAAATGGTTTCTCTAAAAACAAGGTATACTCGGTAACCACAGTTTTTAAAAGATATTGTGAATTAGGGGGTGCAATGTCTAAAAGAAAGATACTGGATACAATAAAAAATTATTTCGGAGAGGCAATAAAGGTGGTGAAGTCCCAAAAAGCGAATGAATCAGATATTATTATGTCATCTGAAATTTCTTCAAACGATATTTTTCATTCATATATGGATACCTCAGCAGCCCTGCACGATAATTCTACAATATTTAAAGGGTTTTCCGGCTTCTCTGAATATTCAGTTTTGCATAATATTATTTGTAATATTAAACGAGAAATGGACAACATTCCTGATTTTAAAACTTGGAATAACTTAAGCATGATTGATTTTAAAAAACATGTACCGGAATCCTTGATTTGGCTAATAACTCTACTTTTAACAAAAGACGGGACTAATCCTGATGACGTTTTAATTTTATCTTTATGTCAAGACATTATTTTTGGTTATTCTAAAAATAAGACACCAAAACACATCGCCATTGGTATAATGGTGCATCAAGAGACAAGGTCAAAAAAAATTATCCACATGTTACATCAATGTGGACATTCTATATCCTACAAAGATGTTTTGTCATTAAGAAATACAATAGCACAAGAAGAAATCAATAAATATATTCGCAATGACTATACCATTATTCCTACTCAAATTGTTCCTAATAAGTTCATTCAATTTGCTGCCGATAATATAGACATTTTAGAGGAAACATTAGATAAATCTCCTACCTTTCATGCTACTCAAATGGTCGTATTTCAGCAAGAATCTGCAAAAGAATTAGATTCTTCTACAGAGTTTAAATTGTTACCATACAAAGTTAAACTGAATATTCCAGAACATTTTCATCGCCTAAGCCACTTAGCCATTAGCACTTCAACTAAACCAAAACCTCTGTTAAATAAGGAAAACTTGCTTCATGATACGATAAATCATACAAATAATATGAGAAACCGAAATATGGCCTGGGTTACTTGTAGGAATGCAAGCAAATCTTCCGATAAAGTCATTGTACCACAGTGGTCTGGTTTTAATAAACTTCTGACAGAAGGCTGCTCTTCTGTTACATCCTATGGTTATTTACCGTTGTTGCCTTACGTAGCGTCTGACTACGATACTTTGTGGACGGTTATGAAAAGATGCAGCAATATAGCTCGACATTTAAATAATGAATATGTTGTAATTACTTTTGATCAAGCCCTTTATCATAAAGCAAAAGAAATTCAGTGGCACCAGTCGGCAGAGTGCAATAATTTTATAATAAGGTTGGGTGGTTTCCATATAATGTTAAATTTTTTAAAAGTGATTGGGCAATATATGGAGCACTCTGGCCTAAAAGACATTTTGTTAGAAAGTGGTTTGTATGGGGAACCTACTATCCTAGGAATATTGAATGGGAAAAAATGGAATAAAGGAGTTAGAGCTCATAAACTGACTTATGAAAGTTTGATTAGAATTCTTTTACCTATGTTTGAAATATGGCTGATGGATTCTAAAAGTGATCAAATTCATTCTGTCAATTTTGTGAAGTTAATATCCAATCAAATCTGCAATAACATCAAAATGAAAATGAGTTTTTCAAAAGAATTCAACTCCATCTTGACATTATTGGCTGAATGTGCACAAGCGTTCAATGAATTTATTGACGCTCAGTCTCCTACATTTAAATTTTGGATTACCTATTTAGAATTAGTTGAAATACTTTTAGAATTCCTATATAGCGAAAGAACTGGAAATTGGGAGCTGCATTTGCAAAGTCTTCGAAAAATGATACCGTGGTTCTTTGCATTCGATCATACAAATTATTCTCGATGGACACCAATTTATTTAGCAGATATGTTGAAGCTACCATCTGACGCTCCCGAAATTTATCAGGAATTTTGTCAAGGCAAATTTGTTGTCAAGAGACTGCCAGGAACATTTAATATGATTTCTGTTGATCAGGCTTTAGAACACGTGAATAAAGTTTCCAAGGACGCAGGAGGCATTGTAGGCCTTACGAAGAACAGCACAAAACTTGATGAATGGTTTTTGAGTTTTAATAAAATTGGGTTAATGATTGATAGTTTTTCCAAGTCGTTCGTTCAAAGAATCGATGATTTTAGTCAGAATATCGAAATGGGACCAAAAAGGATGATAGTAGATGAAAAATCCGTATTGGCTCTACAAGAACAATTTAATAATTTTAAAGTGTTTATGCGCGACGAAGATGATTTATTGTGTATTTCTACCAGTACTATAATCGCTACAACAACGAAGCAATTATTATTAAATGCCAAGGCCATTGGTGAAGAAGCATATCAAAAGTTCCTCGAGACAATTGATACAGGTGACTTTTATAAACCAATTAAAAAATTCAACATAAATAAATTGCAATTACAGGGTACCTTAGTTACAAAAGTTGATAAAGGTAAAAAGCAATTGAAGGCTCAGGAAATTCTTCAACGCTTGTTAGCAGCAAAAGAAATGGGAAGAGCCATACAATACGAAGACATTTTTAAATATGAGTTGTCAGTTTATCCTATGGCATTAGCAGTCAATGAAACCTTAGGTATCCCAACGAATAAAAGTGCATTATTTGAAATAATAGAAAATCATGCCACCACAAAAAGTTCATCGTTACCAACCACTAGTAATACGAAGATTTGTCATATTTTCGATGGAATGTTTATTGTACAGGCTATGGGTAAACCACCTAATGCTAAAACATTTGGGGAGTATTCAAAGATATTCTCATCCATTGTTTTTAAAAATCAATACAACGCCGATAGGATTGATGTAGTTCTAGATAATTACCAAGAGCACTCCATTAAAAATATGACTAGAATAAAAAGAAGTTGTACAGCGTCTATTGATAAAATAATTAATTCGGGTGATGTACTTCTACCTCAGCAATGGAATTTATTTATTAATTCAATTAATAACAAACGACAATTAACAAATTTTTTATCAATACAACTAAGTGAATTATCGAACAGCCAACCAATTCAATTTGCGACAAGTGGCGGATTTCTTGACATTATGCAGTACAGAAGCAATTTTAAGTTAGTGGATGATTTGTTAGCATCAAATCACGAAGAAGCAGACACCAGAATTTTGCTTCATATTTTATCCGCAAAAAAAGCTGGGTATAATAAATGTATCATTGATTCGAAAGATACTGATGTTTTGGTACTTCCCTCTCACTTCAGGGAACACCTAACACCTGAAATATGGGTGAAGGCTGGAAAGAAAGGGCAGGAAAGATTTATACCAGTACATAATTTACAAATGGACTCTGCATTATTAAAAAACTTACCAGCGTTTCACGCAATGACGGGGTGTGACACTACTAGTCAATTTTCTGGTATGGGCAAAAAAAGTTGTTGGAAAGTGTATCTCATATATTCCGAATTACTTAATCGGATTGGAACAACTAATTTTGACGATGCCTTGTTCAAAGAAGTTCACACCTTTGTTTTAAGATTATATACAAGCAAAGAGGAGATATCCTCGGTAAATAATTTACGTAGTATATTAGCAGCTTCAAAAACACTGGATAAATTACCGCCTACAGAAAACAGTTTAAAACAGCATTGCTTACGAGCTCATTACCAAACCATTATTTGGCTCAATGCTCTCAATCCGGTTATAAATCCCCCTAATGTATTAGAATATCGTTGGCAACTTATCAATGATAAACTGGTGCCCTTATTTCAAACTCTTCCACCTTTTCCACAAGATCTGTCCATCTTAAGCAGCTGCGGATGTAAAAAAGGTAAATAATTAATAGTTAAAATTTTTTCAAAGACAATGATCATTTTTCTTTTCAGATTGTAAATATAAATGGTGCAGCTGTAAAAAAAATTAAATCCCGTGCATAGGATCTTGTCGGTGTATGGGTCAAAAATCATGTTCAAATGTTTCCTCAAACGAAGACAATGTCAAAATAATTGAAGAAAATATATATTTTGAGGAAGACAGTGGTGAAGACTTAGAATAATATTTTTGCTATTATTATATTATTATATTTATTTATAGAATATTATTTATTTATTTTATATTTATGTATTTTATTAAATAGATATTACTCCAAGCAGTGTTTAATAATTATTTATGAAAGTATATTAGTTAGTGAAATAATTAACACGATAGATACCTATACCAAGGACAAAAAAAGTGTTTTTTTTACAAAATATGGTTAGATTTGAATTTGTCGCCTCCAAAAACCCCGATCCAAAAAATTTATGCAAATACTAGGATTTTTAGGAAAGTTATTGAAAAATCTCGAAAATAATAATTAAACTTTAACGCCCTGTATCTTTTTTAGTATCTGCCCTTGGACTAAGGTAAGTTTGGTTGAATAGCAATATTTTGACTTGAGGAATCTGCTTATGAATTTTCGCCCAGTATCTCGCGACCACCCTGTATATTGGGAATAATATAATAACCGGCAGATCACAGATCTTGGGCAACGTCCGAGCGCGGGGAATAGTGCGGTGCAGGCGGGCGATCGAGGTTTGCAGTTCCAACCACCTGGAAATTTTGTAGCTGCGTTGGTTTTTAAATCATAACTCGGTTATTATTTGCGTAAAAAATTTTCTAATGATACTGTCGTAGTCTGAAAGCATTGGGTTTCAATTTCTAAAGAATACTTTTTTTTGATTTGAGACCTAGTTTCCGAGCAATGGAGTGAGAAATGTAAAAACACGGCAAAATGAATTAATTTTTAGCAAGCATCGAACGGAGATATCGACGCTTAAAGTCTGCGTTTCCCATAAGATGCAATGCTTTTTTTTAAATAACTTATTTTTTACAGCTAAACGGCTACAGAGAATATTATACAATTTTTACCAAAGAAAGAACTGGATTTCGGCTATCTGACGTACTACATAACTCGAAAATTTTGAATAACGCCGTTCTGTACAGGACAATTTTTGGACAACTTTTTTTTGAAGTTTACTTATACAGGGTGTCCCGAATTGCAGTGACCAAACTTTACCAGATGATAGAACTTTTGAAAATAAGTAAAAAAGTTCATATAAACATGGGTCGAGAAATGCTTGGTTTTCAAGATACAGGGTGTCAAAGATTTTGAAAAAATATGTATTTTTTTAATTAAGATCCTTAATTGTAAAGATACAAATTTGAAAATTGGCATGATTATTTCTTACAGTGATGCCTTTTTAGAAAAACATCTTAGAAAAAAAAATTGATTATAACCCTATAATTGGGGGGTCCGACCCCTTTCGTCCCCCCCAAAAAATTTTCCGCGTACGTCTATGATATTAAAACTGTGTTCGTAGGATAGAAACTTTGATTTGCAAACTTTTATGTCTCTTGATATTTTTCGATTTAAGCTTCTATTTTTTAGATATTTTGCATTTTTGTAATCCATGTCATACATTTTCCTCTCATACATGCTTAGTGTAAGGGCAGACACTTCAATTCAATAGAGTGCCATGATTTTATTAAACAATCAGGCCAAATGACAGTTGTTTGTCAAGTCGGTATACTTATGTTCCGGAAGAGTTTTTTTTAGTTAATAAAAGTGTTCAAATAAAAAAATGGTTGAGTTTTCTAATGTGGAGTACGCTGATATTCATTTTATTTATGGATACTGCAATGGAAATGCGACTGCCGCCGTACGCGAATATCATAGAAGATATCCAAACAGAAGGCTGCCGTCAAAAACAGTTTTTACTCAAACGCATATGAAATTTCGAAATCTTGGCCTTCAAAAAAATCGAAGAAATGAAGTACGGCGAAATGAAAGACTAAGAAATGAAATTTTGGCCCAGTTTAATGACAACAATAAATTGAGTGTAAGAAGAGCTGTACAACAGTTACGTGCTGGAGGTATTAATGTTTCCAAAAATAAAGTGCTTCGAGTTCTGAAAAACGATCACAGAAAACCTTTTCGAATGCAACCAGTACAAAACCTACAACCAGGTGATGCCGAGAGACGTGTTGAGTTTTGTAATTGGTTCATAAACGCTGTTGAAGAAGATCCCGATTTTAAGTCGAAAATCATTTGGACCGATGAAGCCACCTTTACACGTAGTGGATCGGTAAATTTTCATAACTCAAGAATCTGGGCGCATGAGAACCCTCACACAATCAGGCCTACGGCTTTTCAAACGGATTTCTGTGTAAATGTATGGTGCGGAGTTATAAATGGTACTTTCTGCGGTCCTCATATCTTACCACCACGTCTTAACGGACAATTATTTCATGAGTTTTTAAATAATAGCTTTTTTGACTATCTTGAGGACGTTCCGCTAAATTTAAGAAATAATTGCTGGCTTCAAATGGACGGAGCGCCGGCCCATTACGCTATTGAAAACCGTAGATGGTTAAACAATAATTTTCCCGAAAGATGGATCGGTCGATTAGGGCCAATAGGCTGGCCACCTCGTTCTCCCGATTTGACACCTGTAGATTTTTTTGTTTGGGGCTACTTAAAAGACAAAGTTTACGCTACCCCTGTAAACACCAGAGAAGAACTGATCCAAAAGATTCGGGAAGCTTGTGAAGAATTGAGGGCGAACCAAAATTTTATTAATGCCGCAACACATTCTCTTGTGCGCCGCTGCCAAAAATGTGTTGAAGTGGAAGGATTACACTTCGAACAACTGATATAATTATGATAATAATTTTCAGGACAATTTAATTTTATCTAAGTTAGTCAGTTTATTTAATTATGTAATAAGTTTGTTCTAGTAAAATAGGAATTATTATTTCATCATGTGAAGAAACTTATAAAAAATTGTAGGAAAACATATTGTTCATTTTAATACGGCCTGTTACAATTACTTATTTATTTTTCAGTTAGTTTTAATTAGTACATTTTCATTTGTTGACCTCCAGAAGTTTTAAATTATATTGGAAAAAAATAAAGAATTTAATTTGCATGCTGTCTTATGATTTACGACAAAAGTTTATGATTGACATTGATTACGAACATGTAAAACATTTAAAAAAGTTAAAGGTAATTCAAAAAATATCAAGAGACATAAAAGTTTGCAAATCAAAGTTTCTATCCTACGAACACAGTTTTAATATCATAGACGTACGCGGAAAATTTTTTGGGGGGGACGAAAGGGGTCGGACCCCCCAATTATAGGGTTATAAACAATTTTTTTTTCTAAGATGTTTTTCTAAAAAGGCATCACTAAGTAAGAAATAATCATGCCAATTTTCAAATTTGTATCTTTACAATTAAGGATCTTAATTAAAAAAATACATATTTTTTCAAAATCTTTGACACCCTGTATCTTGAAAACCAAGCATTTCTCGACCCATGTTTATATGAACTTTTTTACTTATTTTCAAAAGTTCTATCATCTGGTAAAGTTTGGTCACTGCAATTCGGGACACCCTGTATATAAGCTACCGATATAGCTAGTTTTCAGCTTTTAGCTTTTAATGCCCTACAGAATGAACATTTTCAGCCTCCGAGCTCTCTACTATTTGGCACTTTTCTTTTCCATGTCTCCGTAGACGTAAATTCGTTAGCCGATTACTCACTAAACAATTATTGCTTGTCAATATGTTGGACGGTGCCCCTTTATGTCGGTAATACTGCAAGTTGAAAACTATTGAAGGAAATAGGGATTTATATTAATAGGTATACAGAAGTGAATAGAAAAATATTAAATATTACTTATGAACTGAAGAAATATATTTATTTTTTACTTGTTTTAAAGGCATCTACATTTTCCAAGTTGTTATTTTAGGCTACTTGTCTAACAAATACAAATAGATATACACATACATACACACGTAATGTAGAAGTAGTGGGGAAATGAGAAAGCTGTAACGAGCATGATCAGTGATCAGGCCATATATATAATAGAACAAGTATCATTTAAAAAAATGGTCGATGAGTCATGCACATCTGGCGTCTAGATTGCATCCGGTTCAATAATAATCAAGCCTTTGTATTAATGGTTTAAAATAATCTCTCGATTTTTAAGAGTTTTATTCCATATGAAATAATAACTTTTCGGGCGCCCCGTCTGAAATAAGTAATAACATTTAAGATATTTAATTAGTTAAAGAAATACTTTGAATCCTTTTCAAACTGTATCAAATAATACATACTTGTTGTATAAAAATATTTTATCCGGAACAAGTGTTAACAATAATTTCCCACAAGCGAATAATTAATTACGTTTTTACAACACAGGTGCAAAGTTTTGCAAATGTTAATGAAGCTTACAGACTGTCGCCGGACCTGTCGCTATTTTACCTACCCCCTGTATACGTTTAGGTGGTGCGCGCCGCGAGGTATCGGCGGGCCAGCCCCATAATAAACACGGTCGAGAAACCCGACTGGCAAAAATCTACAAGCCTCTAGCCCCTGCGGTATAACTTTTCGCCGTCATGCGCAGTGTTGTGTTGTGACGTGACCATAGAGAAATATAAAATTAAATGTTGTGAGTTGTGACTATTTGACAGCTGGGTCTGTTAATGATCATAGAATAAATAATAATTAAAAATTAACGTCTTAGAATCAACACAAATATGTATATGGAAGCCATGTATAAAACCTTGAAATATGTTTACCTTAATGGAAAGAAAAACAAACATGTTGACAAGTGTATTCATGCCCTCATGAAATTAGTACGTGACCAAATGTTTTAAAGGCTGGGGAAAACAATAAAAGGAAAGACCTCTTATCGAATTAACTTAATTCATCAGAGCCACAAAAAGAAAACTGAGTTCAAGTCAGAAGATATAATTGAAGTTGGGAGATAATGTCTGGAAAATACTGTAACTATATCATAGAAAAAATATATAATGAACACGATAGCACAAATAATAAATGTGAATTATTTCGCAAAGAATGCAATGTTTGCATTCATGATTGCCTACAGTTGTACTTGTCCTGATTATATTATTAGGTTAAATCTATGTAAACATACATGCGGTTTCAGAAAAGTTCTCTAATATTCCTAAAGCGCGGGACAAAAAATAAAGTACCACAGTTGCTTGAACTAGTAGCGGAACATAATATTAATCGAAATAGTACCAATAATGAGAGATTAAAAGCAAAAATGGATACATTATATGCCTTAATTTCCAGTAGATCTATTAGTAACGAGACTAGTGTAAATTAAAAAAAAACTTTGAGTGGTGCAATTAATTTAATTCTAAACGAATCTAAACAGAAATTGTTCTCCAAAGAACCGACAAATAAAAATATTGAGATAAATTAGATTAGTAAGCACTAAAAAGAAGGGCAACAGTGCATACAAAGCAATGGGTAAACCTAATACCACCGAAAAACAAATAATGCAGTCTGCTTGTTCTAGTCACATAATTGTAAATGAAATAATGGCTGATCATAATTATGTAAACTCGGTTGGTTTATTTTCATCATAAATTTATTCTCTATAATATAAGAAAACGTAAACCTACAAGTATCTAAAACAAACGTACAACTATTTGTTGTCTCTAGTTATTTGTGGCATTATATTGTTTACATCTTTTTAAAAAATATGTAATTAATGCTGTGTTGAACTTTGTAAAGCTTTGCGAACGGGGTGCGCCTTTTGATACAAATAGTTTTATTTTGCTACCTACTAGGTGTTAATGTGAGAGATTAACGTTGGTTAGTATTGGCCTGTCACCCTATGAGGTTTTCCAGGTTTTTCCTCATTCCTGCACTAAATGGTGGTTAGGGCTAACCAACACCAACCTAAATCGTTCCTGGATGCTTATGCAGAGTAATATGCCACCTCTCTTCTCGCCCAAGTCTTAAACTTTCGGGGTAACCCATGTAAGTAGAATGAGGGGTAGAGATATTACTATTATTATTATAAATAAATAAGTAGACAAATTTATCTTTCATTTTATTTACCCAATCATTTTATTTTTCTTAAACAAATTAACAATATCTATACAATTTATCACAGATTTCAAAGTTCTCATGTCAAATTAAACTAGTATTTTCTACTAAAGAGTTTTTAAAATAGTTTTAAAAGTGTTTTGATATAGTTATTATAAAGTAGGACTCCATTATAAATTAATTTTAGGTAATTTATTAATTTTGAGTCGTGCATTAAAGGACATACCTTTATGTCTGCAGACAGTTTCCACTATCAGGTGGAACTGTCATTAAAAAAGAAAAAGAAAACTTATGATTTTGATGATTTCGTAACAGCTGTCGAAAAAGCAAATTCAAAAAAGGTAGAAGTCAAAACTATGCAGTACAGAGATTTTTTAAGTGGCAAGATTTCTCGTCGCAAACAAAAATAAGAAACCTAGATCCTCGTCCTTACCTGGCAAAAATAACTCGAATTGTGGCCAACAGGGGATTCTTTTCTTTAAAGTACAAGTTGACAAACAACTCTGATATATATAAAATGGATTTTATTCAAAAAACCATATTAAAGAAAGGACCTCCCTGTCCCAAAGCATTTACATCTCCGTGTGGAGTGCCTAAAAGTAAAAAAGAAACTCTTCTTAAAAACCTCAAAACTATAATTCCTTCAAATAGATTTCAATTCTGGAAATGCCTTGAAGAGGAAGATAAAGAAGTGGGGAGATTGAATAACATATAGAGATGTGCAGAGACCATAATAATCAGTGTATTAGCTGAACAACGTTAGAGCAACATCTTCAATTCCTACGTGAAAAATAAGCTTTATTATAGTACATTATTGTTATAGTACAGCAGCTGTACCCACATCTAATAGCTAGTATTCTACTATTGTATCCTGATATAGTTGAAACGTAAGTATTACATAGCTATACATCTATTATCTTTGTTTTTTTATTAATTATGACATTTTTAAATAACATTATGTGTATTTTTGTTGTAGAATGGATCTTAACGCAATTAATACTGTTGCAAATTTCCAGAGAAAGCCTACAATAAAACTACAGGACCTAGCCGTTGATGTGCCTATGCCTATTTTACATATCAGTATCGTAAACACCCGATTTGGTCGTTCTCCATTGGCGCAACTGGATTGGGCAATGGTATTTTTGCCGCGACGTTTATTAGAAGCTGTTGAAGGTAACTTGCACAACTTTGTGCCTGGAAAATCCACCTTAATATTCAGAGGCCTCAAAGATTGTGGCAAGCGAAACGCTGCTGCGGTATTTGAAATACAAGAACTTGCCTACGCATAAGAAGCAATCAAGACGATATATATATTATGTTTAACTGTAGTAAGTACCCCATTGTATTGTGTTTGTGCCAGTAGTAGTAGTATTTAAAAAAATTATGGAGGCATTTTGTGATGAGTGTGATAAGTTCATTAAAAAATTGGACGATGTAGTTAAACTGTTGGGTGAAAGTCGTACACAACCTAATATTAATAATTATATAAAATCAATTAACAAACAACTTAGATTGATATACAGGGCCTTGCGAAATAGCGATTCTATAGGTGTTTTGCGAAAACTTCATACTCAGTTGGGTCATTTAAAGCGAATCAAGACGTCTATTAATACAATACACGTAGGAGCTGGATATAGAGATAATAGAAGCCATAGGGTTAAGTGGAGGGATATTCAAACGGCCTTTTCGGGTCGCATCCGGACGGGCTGTGTCGTGAACAGAAAGCATATCGATGTTGCCGAATTTTTAAATGATGCATTCTCGCTATTCAAGTCTAGAATGACTAAAATTCTAAAAATACATCCATCCATTAAAGTGAATGCCGTATTCTGCGGAGAATTTATTAAAAAATCAAAAGCGTCTGAAATGCGGGACTGATATGGGCACCAATTTAAAGCTGTGGTTTCAGGAACACATCATAGATAAAATTTATAATAAGCTGGATGGGTTCCAAGAGAAGGACAGCGGCTGGGCTCTTCACAAAATTCTCAGTTTAGAAGTCAATTTCAATAAATTGGAAATGGGTAATGGAGTCTGTTCCTAGATTAGATTATCTGAACAAATTTCCAGTAAACATGGTTTGAAATATTGCCGTTTTGTTACCTTGAGAGCACTTTACCCTGGGGTTCATATGCTATTATGGATGTGTAATTATTCTTAATTGTATTCTTGTTCTTATTGTTATTCTTGTATTATAAATAAAAAATATTATATCTATATATGTTGTTGTTGTTTACTATTTTCTAAATACTAAATAAAGACAAACACATTAATAGAAGAATAAAGATGCTGTCAACATATTTAAACTTCAATTTGCCAACATATTTAAATTTCAATTTGCTACTGGTCTATCTATGTGTTTAACTACATGCTAATAAATAAATAAATAAGAGTTGATATGGAATTCGACCTTGTTGTTTGGCAATAACCTTGTGGTTACCGATAAACGTATAGAAGCGCCACAGCAAATGTTATTACAGTGGCGTTGCATAAGGGGGTTAATTTCAATGTTTTTGGTTTTGAATTATAGCAACCAATTACCTAATTTATTGATGGCGGCCAATAAGGCGTCGCCAAAAAGACGGCCGAGTGCTGCATTCTGATTGGTGTGCTCCGAGTACCACAAAAAAGGCCTGCTGGCCAATAAGGCTGCTGGAAACGTGATATGAATGGTGCAAGCTGATTGCTTGGCCTGAATGCCGTAATGGCACTCAAAATGGCCGCGGGATCTGAAGGCGAGCTCTGTAAAACCTTATCTGAATGCTGCAATCTGATAGCCTGAATGCTAAAGCCCCAATGGTCAATAACTGGGGTGGCAACACTAGGGTGTTAATCTTGGGCGCGGCTCGTGGCGGCTGCCCGCCTCTTGACGAACATGCGTCACATGGGGTGCTCTTCTGCAGCCCCTGGGGGTGCTACACCTACGGGGTGCTACCTAAGTCTTCGTCTTCGGCCCCTGCGGCAATGACCAGCAGCTCCGCGGTGCAGGTGGCCATCAGCAGCTGTCTGAACGTGCCCCATAGTCACTTCCGGTGGAGAAGGAACCTGGTTTATCTACTATCGAGCAAGATTGTTTGTACAACTAGTGCTGCAGTGTCCCATAACAAAAAATGAGTAATGTTAAAGAGGAGTTAGTTAGTGAACTACATAAGGCGGCTAGAAAGAATTTTAGAAGAAGGCATGTAATCATTAAAGGATTAAATGATCTACTTCAGGCAGATTTAGTTGAAATGATTCCTTATGCAAAATTTAACAGCGGATATCGATATATTCTTGTTGTTATTAACGTAAATTTAAAAAAGTAAAGTAAATTTATTTGGGTTGAACCCGTTAAACGAAAAACAGCGCAAGATGTGACTGCTGCCATGGTTAAAATTTTAACACAGATGAAAAATAAACCTCGCAATTGCCAGTCTGACTTGGGTAAAGAATTTTACAATAAAGACTTTAAGCAGTTGATGGAAAAGTTTAAAATTAATCATTACAGCACTTTTTCCAATTTAAAAGCAAGTATTGTAGAGAGTAAACCGTACATTAAAAAATTTAATGTGGAAACAATTCAGCCTTCAAGGGTCTTACAAGTGGATACATGTACTGCAGGATATTGTGAATAAGTATAATAATACACCGCATAGTACGCACGGACTGGCTCCTAGGAAAATCAATAAGAGAAATGCTAAACAGGTTTTGCAAACAGCTTATAGCCGCATAAAAACCAGCGATTTAAAGCCTGTAAAGTTTAAAGTAAGAGATCACGTACGGATTAGTAAATATAGGGAAGCATTTAGCAAAGGATATACACCAAATTGGAGCAATGAAGTATTTGTAATAAGAAAAGTTAATAGGACCAATCCAACAACATATTTGTTAAAAGATCAAAACAATCAAGACATTCGGGGTGCTTTCTACACCGAAAAAATTCAGAAAACTAAACATCCCTACATATATCTCGTTGAAAAGGTTATTAGGAAAAAAGGCAATAAACTATTTGTTAAATGGTTAGGGTTAGATAATACTTATAATTCTTGGATAAATAAAAATGAAATAGTATAATTTTTGTATATTATATCAAAATTTTTATATTTAAAACATAAAATAAACACACATGAATGTATCACATAGTTTTATTTATAAATAAGTAACTAATAAGTACAATATAATAAATACAATATTACATTAATTACAAAATTGTCCACATAAATTGCAATGATTATAGAAATTCTTTTTAATTTTAACTTTATTTATGCTCAGCACCACCCTCTTGGGAAGAAATTCCTCCAATCCGCGAAGATGATGGAGCTCACCCGCATCATCCATTTTTTCTAGAAGGTAGTCAATCATAATGTCGTGATTTTCGTATCGTGGAACCCATTCCCTTGACGTCAGCCGACGTTTCAACGTCGTAATAAAAATATATTGCCGGCGGTCGTAGTCACGTATTCTTTTATGGAGTGCGTAACTTAGATATACGCGTTTTAGTGTCGGTTGAGCTCCGTGTTCTAGGAGCTTATCTACCCAGCAGTCGATGCACACGTTTTTATTGACCTTATCTAACGTCCAGAAGTAGATGAATACGTTGTCGCAAGTCACCTCTTCGGTTAATATTTGTTTGATGCATTCATCTAAAAACATTTTCTATTACTTTACACTGACTTAATATGTATCTGCTTCTTAACTGTCGTACAATACATTTCAGCTCAGTTTAAATACGTTTTGTTTAAAAATAAATTATAAGTCGTCGTAAGCTTTGAAATATATGAAAACGTATATTAAACCTCGAAGGCTGGGAATGGAATGCAGTCCGGACCCAACGTATCTAGACGCGCTAACATGATTATAAATTGCCTTATTATTTCGGAGTGGATAATACTGACTATAAATTATGCAAATATTTAGTGAACTGGCTAGAAGCTGATTGCTTCGGAGAATATTAGCAGGATACAGTGGCGTAACTACGGGGGCCCGGGAACGAATAACGAAAAAGAAAAAAATTCCACAATTGCTAAAAATGTGGTGTTTTTTTTATTAAACTCTCACAATTTACAAAAGCTCAATGAGAGAAGGTTACGTCGACAATCGATAAAAATATGAATAACGATTCGATATCTACGCGGAACGCAGACATCGATATGATCGATATTGTCGACAACGATGTATTTCCGCACAAGTTGGCACACCGTAGTTACGCCACTCGCCACTGTTTGTTTAATCCGTCATTTCCGATTTCGGGTATTCCCAGAAGCAACTAGCTGCTCTCAGTGCTCTCTTTCGCCGTGCGCGGAATGGCGTTTGGCTTTGCATCGCGTCGTAACGTTTATGATTTCTGTGTGCTATTTGTTATAGTGTTAGTATGAAGTATGACTGTATGACTTCCTTCTGTAACTAATACGTGCATCGTTTGCCTTTGGGTGAATTACGTGCGTAAATCGTAAATTTGCTTGGAATATTGTTAATACAATATTAGATAAAACTTAAGCTACATGAATTCGTTTGAAAATTATTATTTCTGTTACTTACATTTTAGAAACATATATTATATTCTAATAAACCGCGACAGGCAAAAAAGAGATTTTTTTAACTTTTTGGACTGTGTGGTGTGGTCTGCATCAAAAATGAATACCTATAAACATAAATCGAGTGCTCAAAAGTGCAAGGAACTTGAAGAGGCAAATGCTAAAAAGAGAAAGCTTCCAAAAATTACTTCTTTTTTGCTTCAAAGGCTTCTACTAGTAGTACCAGTGGTCAGAGTAATAAATTGAGATAGGTAAATTTTTATTTTAGTACTTATTCTAATTGTAGTTGAAACCCAGGAGGACATTACTCTGCCAATAGAATGGCCCACTCAGCCACAAATAGATGGGTTTGAGGGCTTTGGTTTTAAGAGAAGCGAGAAAATGGCCAATCATGCTCAGGTAAGAATATCATTTACTATTGTTTTTTTTTACTGTAGGTTAAAAGCAAGCTTACCTCTTATTTGTTTCAGGTATTTATGTTGCGTGGAATCAAACGAAAATGGAAGCAACCTGTATATTACAGTTTTGTAAATGGAGGTACAAAAAGTCAAGATATAGCCCACATTATTAAATTAATTATAAGAAAATGTAAAAGCATAGGGAGTACAGTCTTAGCCACTATTTGCGACCAAGGGTAGAATAATCAATCTGCTTTGAAGTCATTGGTCAAAGAAACCAGAGCTACATATTTAAGACGTGGAAGAGACTGTTTCGATAACAGCTTTGAAGTCAACGGTGAAACAATAATCCCACTTTATGATATTCCACATCTATTCAAGGGTTTACGGAATAATCTTTTAAAATATCCCTTATGTTTTAAAGAAAATGGTGAGGAAAAGATCCAGCAAGGTGGGAACATATTTTTATGGCATACAAAATGGACCCACATCTTGGAAGTTTAAGACTGATCCTAAAGATAATGTCAATCCTGAAAGGATTAATAAAATTAAGGTGTCAAAATGCACATAAGTGTTCAGTCATACAGTGGCAGCAGCAATTAATGTATTTGCGTTTTCTGGTAGGTAACTTCATATTATTGTACCTAAATCTTATTTACACATTTTTTTGCGTATCTTTGTAAAATATTTCTATTACAAATTTTAGGTACCACTGTCAACATGGAAGAGGAAATTTTGACTATGGATAAATATGCTATGAATACTGCGACATTGTTAGAATTTCTAGATCAGCTTTTTGATAGTTTAAATGGAAGTTCATTTAATCCACCTCCCGGGAAAACCCTTAGAACTGCTGTCACACAGGGATCTCGACATATTACTTTCTGGAATATGGCAATTGAGAAGTTAAGAAGCTTTCACTATGTTAGAAGTGGAAAGTTTTTTATACCACCTAGTGTAAAAAATTTAATCACCACAATTAGTCATTTTCAAATACTTTGGAATATGATGAAAAATCTCGGATTCAGACATGTAATGTCCAGGACATTTAATCAAGATCCTCTGGAAAATTTTTTTGGTAAAATTCGCCAGAGGGGTCAAAGAAACGTCAATCCAACTCCAACAACTTTTAAATACTATTATAAAAGCTTGTTGGTTAACCAGTTAACCTCTTCACATTCTGTTGGAGCCAATTGTGAAGATAAGTCCGAAATATTTTTAACCCTGCAGCGGTTGGTGTCTCAAGTATGTATACAAAATCTCTAATAATGCTTTAACATGATTATTAAATGCTTTAATGATCGCGGGTGTTCCCTCGTCATGTTTTCATCATTTATATATTTCTTACAGGGACTACCAGAGGAGGAGGAGGAGGATCAATCCAATGAGTTATTTTCCGATGTATCACAGAAACTGACAGTTTCAACTAAGTCTATAGAAGCTAAAGCGTTGAGATATGTTTCTGAGTATGTCGCCAAGAAAATTGGCAAACTTCGAGATTGTGAATGTAAAAATTATTACTTTAAAACCGAAGAACTAAAATGCACAGAAGATGATGAGATGTTTCTCAAATTTAAAGAGTATGATAGGTTTAGACGATTAAAATATATTAATAGTGCATTTTATGATAAATTAAAACAGGCTTTATCAATAATTAAATATATTTTTAATAGAAATTTGTACAAATTGGGAATTGTTAATTTTACATTAAATAAGCTAAATGAGCTTATTTTTTTTACCAACTGTGAACATGATCAATTAATTAAAACAATAGTTTTTAAATATTTTATAAAAGTTAATTTATTCAATTATTGTAAGCAAGTTAACCAAATATTTAAAGGATTGGACCTAAGAAATATTCCAAAAAATGCTCCAAAATTATTTTTGTCTGCGAAAAATCTTTATAACAATACATGTAAAAGAAAGAAGTCCCAAAATAAAAATCGATATGTAGTGAAAATTTAAAACTGTACTTATATATTTATTTACTGGATGTTAATAAACTATGTATTCAAAAACAAGGGTTTTTGTCTAGTCAAAATCTTACTGATAAGTTTTGTTATTTGTGAAAAAAGCTGTAGGGGAGATAGAGGCACATTTGGACAGGGGCACAAGTGGACAATTTGAATATCCCGCTTATCAAAAGTGTAAATGCGTCCAAACATATTCCAATAGATGTCACTAAAAGTGTCTAATTTCCTAGCAAAATTTGGTTGAAGTAGGTGGTAAAGTTGTCTCGCCAATAAACCTTGTTTAATTTTATACATAAAAAGTAAAAAATATTGGTTTTATGTAAATTATTCATAAATATTGAACTTTGATATATACCTATTTGTGTACTGTTTTTGAGGAAGTGAAACTGTCAGGGAATGGTGAGTAAGAATACTTTTTACTACAACTTAACCTAAAATATTCTACAACTTTTTATTGAGTCAGAGTACGTTTGGGGGAGTTGTGGACAGTGAGGTTGGGGCACATGTGGACGTCCACATGTGCCCCAAGATCCCTATATTTTATATTATAGTTACACTATAATGACCCACAATATTGTGTATCTTTTAGATATATACGTTAAGCCATGGTTCGTACATATGTTAAGAAAACAGATAGAGCGGAAATATCAGAAGATATTATTGTTCAGGCATTACGCGATCTTAAGGTGTAACAGTTCAAAAGGTATTTCACGTTACAACTTGAACATATGGTCATTATTTAGTCAAAGTTGCAGTTTTATCTAATTTCACTGGACTACACTAAGTGCAAATGCACTGTACTATTTTCATAAAGCCGTATTTCCATGGTAGTATTTCTCATTAAATATCTACAATCTTCCAACAGAACCCATTGGTAATTCCTTCAGAAACTTACATCATCTTTCAATAAAATATTAATGATATCACTCTCAATCCCCCTTAATTTAAAGTCAGTTAACTTATTCATCACCATGGAGTTGATATTTTGTTCTGAACTGACCGGTTCAGTGACATTCGGGCTGAAGTGAACACGCCGTGCGACCGATCTTGTCTGGTTAAGACGTCTTGTGTCAACGTACCTTTTTTCCCATCAAGCACTCGTAGCGTACACTTCTACCGAAGTTATTTTAAACATTTTAAATGGATTTTTACATACCATTTTAACGTAGTTAACCTGGCAATTCTCTTGTAGGTTCCTTTTTTATGCATTTTTTAACTTCTATGGCATCGTGATTATGGAATTCCAGTAATTTTTTTGTACTGCGAAATTCTTTTGGTATTGACCACGTTTTCGATGGATATTCTTGGTGAAGAGAAGTATGGAAGTTACATGGCAGTGCTGGCTGACAAATTAGTCTAGGGACGTGTTACCTACTTAAAATATTTTTTTGAAAGAGGTTGATTTTCGTGGATGGAGAGACCTGAATTGTTACCGGTGGATGGAAGTAATTCCTAGGCCTAGCTTTAACCTGAAAAGGGGACAGTTGTGGCATCTTGCATTTTGGCAGATTTAAGGAGCCACAAGTATTGGAGTTCATGTGCTCACCAGGAGACATCCCTCTTGATTTCTCAAGTGGAAGTATAAGCTAAGTACCTATTTTTCCCTTCAATCATTTAAATGAAGAGAGTTCAACAAATTTAAATTCTTGTTATTACCTTACAATTCGAAAGTACCGAACTGCATTTAAAAATTTTAATTATTGCTGAGATTTAACCGGCTGTTAATTTGTTAGTAACCTTGAGTCGTGCCATAGGGCAATTTACTTTAGTAATTAAGATATTAACCTTTTAATTAGAACTTTCTTGTGCCTTGGGACATTGGTACGATTAACTTGTGGTTAAGTGTTCCAATTTTGCACCAGTTCTCATTAATATTTTAACGTAAGTCCCTAGTGACTGAACCAATTAACACCCCGTATTATATTAGATTAAAGATTTAACTGCTAGTTATTTAAGTAGAGTGTAACTTTGGGAAAGCCTTTAAATTTAGGTACCTATTCGGTAATTAGTTGTGTAGCGTATGTAGTAGTTATACCTTGTCTATCATAACTTACACTAAATGTCAGTGGTTGTTTTATAAGTCATTTGGACTGTTTATGTAATTTTAGGATTGAATCCGAATTGAACCGCAGAAGTGGTCGAATTAAATTTTAAAGTGTCTTTATTACTAGCATCTAGGTACCTTGTAGGTACAATCTCTTGTAGGTAAATTTTACCCCTATTGTAATTATACGGAAGTGTAAACCCTCACTATTTTACCCCTATTGTAATTCACTGAAGTGTAAACTCTCGCTATATTACCCCTGTTGTAATTATACAATCACTCTAAATTTCTCTTGTTTCTTTAATCATCCTTTATGATTTGGCGCCCTTAACGAACTCACCCCCTTGCTCTCCTCTAGAACATCAAGGATAAAATTCTTAACTTTGGCCGAGCACTTGCTATCCCACCACTTGGGCATTTTAAGACCGAATAAGGTTACTAAAAACAGTATTATCACTTAGCCTACTCATGCTATAACACCAGTAACCGAGTTATTCTAATTAAACTAGGGAAAGGTAGCAAAGGACAGTAGCTAGTAGATATGGATTAAAAAATCAATGCTTCATAAGCGACTAAAGAAGATTAATGAAAGTAATGAAATAGACATTGATATTCCCATAAGAAAGTTCAATTCAAAATATGTGATTCAAAAAAAATCAAAAACTTGCAGACTGTGTTCAGTCAATAGGCGCCAAAAACTTTAATTCCGCGGAGTATGCTAAGCTTGTACGTTTAAAATGTTTCAAAACAAATACGTTATTTTTTTGTAACCATGAAACCTTTCAGTTATTTTTGACAATGGAGATATATTTTAGAAAATACTTTAAATTTGTTTCTGATAAAAATATAAACCTTAAACAATTTTATGAAACAAAAATTTTACCATTAAACTCTCCTCATGTATTAAAATGTCACGATGTGGAGTATAAGATAAAAATTAAATTTATTAATTTTAGGCTAAAAATAGCGAGTCAAAAATAAATTTTAAAACTCGTTCCCATGGCAGCAAATCTATTGCTACCCATAGCAAGTAAATTGTACACATTTAATATTAAAAAAATATAGAAATATTAAAGTGTTTTATTTCTTTAACATCATATTTTTTTACCATTTTCGCAATGTAATATATAAGTATGACTCACGTCGCATACACGATTATATTGTATTAGGCCGACGGACCACGACACGGCATTTCGAGAGTCCGTTTTAAAAATGTATAATTCACACTTGCTCTAAAATCGTTATGGGTTTACCTTTTTACTTACTTTCTTCTCTAAAACATTATTTGATATGTTGGCTTCATTTTTTGTCGTATATGTTGCTACATATTTTCAAAAATAAAAAAGTTTTTCGCTGCTTGAAAATAACCCTGTTGCGAGATACTTACTTTTTGTTATTAACACTCTACATCTTTCCTTATATGATTAGAAAAAAAATAATAAAACCTCAATGGAGACAATTCATTAGTGATCAATTTAAAAAAAAAATTATTGAAATTGGTAATATGACAAGGGAGATATCACGAGTTAGAGTGACCTTGTGTTTTCACCGATTCGTACGGGAACTACATATTAGCCTAAACATGGCAGGCTCTCGCTATATGTCTTAACTATCTCTATCAAGTAACTATAATCTACATCAAGTGCAGATTTGTATATATATTTACCAACAACTCAGAAGTCATCCTCATCTGTTTCAAGCGAAGAAAGTGGGGCTCGAATTTCTCCATTATTGCAGGAAATAACCACGAGCAAAGATATAACACAACTACGAGGAAAATTAAACAGGTACGAGAAACTTTATGTGAGGAAGAAGAACAAGGCTGTAAGATACAAAAAACTTGTAAGACAAGCAGGAAAAAAGTGAAAGTGGCACAAACAGCACCAGATATCCCTCAGTATGAACTGTTAAAGCAATTATTTAAAAATGATCAAATATCAGCCTTAAAAAAGAAAAAACTGAAAAAGACTACAAAACTGATGAAGTGGACCAATGACACTATCACAAAGTCTTTGAAATTAAAATTTAGTTGCGGTGGTAGTAGATATAGTGAACTAATAAAACAAGGATATCCTTTGCCATCAATAAGAACACTACAGAGAAGACTCTAAAATTTAAAGTTTGATACCGGGATTCTAAATGAAGTTTTTTCATTTTTAAAAATAAAAGTGGAACACTTTTCAATATACGAAAAGGATTGTGTCCTGGTTTTAGATGAGATGGCCATTACCCCAGGGAAAATCTATGATACATCGTTAAGCAAATACTTTGGGGAAGTAACACTTCCTAATCATTCAGGTCTAGCCACACATGTTCTACTGTTTATGCTAGGTGGTGTCACTAGCCGTTGAAAACAGGTTGTCGCTTATTACTTCACCAGCGACTCTGTAAACGGAGCTGTACTTAAAAGACATAATAATTGAAATATTTAAGAAAGCTGAAGAACTTGACATAATTTTAAGTATTACTTCAGACATGGGTCCTTGTAATCAGGCTTTATGGAGATCATGGGGTATAAGAGCAGGCAAGTACTCCACTGTAAAATATCAAATTCAGCACCCCTTAAATTCAGGCAAAAATGTATGCGTCTTTGCAGATGTACCTCATTTATTTAAAAATATAAAGGCAATGCTGGTAACAAACAAAATTATAGAGTTGCCCATTAATATTGTAGAACAGTACTCATTACAAACTAACAAAATAATGGCCAGTCACATCTTAGATGTAATAAAGCACCAAAATGATAATTTTTTCAAACTTGCACCAAAACTGACAGAAGAAGATCTGGTATCGACACATTTTTCTAAAATAAAAGTATCAACTTCAACCAATGTAGTCAGCCACTCTGTGAGTAGTGCCGTTAAATTTCTGGCTGAGGAACTTAACAAACCAGAGTATTTGACAACGGCGTGGTTTCTAGACCAGGTGGAGAAATGGTTTTATTTGATGACTTCAAGACATCCATCTTGTGCCCTAAGCAAATTAAATAAAGATGTTTATAACGAAACTATACATTTTTTGAAAGAATTTATTTATATATTTACAAAAATAGAGGTTGGTTATAAAAAAAATTGGAAACCTTGTCAAACAGGCGTCCTTATATCAACGCATTCCATATTAGAACTCCAGTCAGATTTGTTAGAAAAGAAAGGATATCAATTTGTTTTAACAAGTCGATTTTCACAAGACTCTCGAGAATCTATTTTGTGTTATGCGAAGCAAGCAAATTATGCCAAATGCGGTACAAGTGAAAAATAATTTAAAATTAATGTGTTTCGCAATACTTAAAAAATGCAAGTAGTAGTAGTTATGATGAAGATGAGCGAGAGTTCCTTGCCGGTTTCTTAGATTCCTTAGAAACTACAACGCCAGTCCATGACAAAGTGATGCTTCCCAGTGAAATTAAAACTCCCAGTGTTCAATTTAAACTGCAGTGAGTTAAATTCTTTGTACAATATATCTGGATATATTCTAAAAAGTATTGTAAAAACTTCAAATACGTAGTTAAATTGTATAAGTGCAGCAGGCTCCAAAAATCCAATTTACCAAAAATTTACAAAACTAACTTTAATTGAGAGATTTAAAGAGCTGTCTTTATTTTTTGGTACAGAGGCAGTTTTCTATTTTTTCTTAGAAATGGAAAGTGTTTTCCAAAAATATTGTAATATTGTTTCATTCCAAAACATAAATATAAAAGATTTTTATTTTAAAGAAATGTTAAATTTAAAATTAGAATTACCAGACTGCCACAAACTTAAAAATAAGAAACGAGATTCATTGTTTTTAGACTAAAAATTAATTCAAAAAAATGCAAAACTGCCTCAAGAAAACATAGTAGTAAAACACTGGCTGGTCACTTGTTGTAATAAGTTATATCAATATTGTTAATAATTAGATATTATTATAGTGTTTCCATTTAATTAAATATTACTGCAAAGTAAGTTTGTGAATCTTATTTAATCCTTCGTTGGTGTGTCATAATGTTTTTATTTTGTTGAAATAACATATTATTTTGTTTAATAAATTTTAATAAGTAAATATCATCCATGTAAGTTCATTTTGTGTTTTTGCAGTAATAAACTATATACCTATACACGGTGTCCCACCGGGAACCGCCTCAATCTATATATGGCAAACTATAATTACGAAAAAATTGAAAATTGGGCAGTGTACCAAAGTCACTGGGGGCAAGCGATCTAAAATATTTTCAAGATGGCCCCATTTCCGGTTATACCGGAAGTAGGTGTCAACTTGCTTATTTTAAATAGAACACCCTATATATTATTTTCTTTCTGGATTCTACGTGAAATTCTAAATACATTTCATGTAGGATGTCCTATACCCATCTTCAACTGTTTTAGAAATATCGACAAGTGAATATTGACATTTTTTCAACTTAAACGCCCTGTAAAATCTAAACGGTTTGAGATCAAGCAAAACGGTTTGCACATTCCTATCTTAACTTTTCATAGGCTATCGTTTGGTACTAATTTGAGATTTATCTAAAAATTTAAAATTTTCCGAAAATGTTTAATTCCTGGATAAATTTGGAATGGAAAATGCCATGGAGGAATGTGCAAACCGTTATGCTTATCTCAAACCGTTTAGATTTTACAGGGCGTTTAAGTTGCAAAAATGTCAATATTCACCGGTTGATATTTCAAAAACAGTTGAAGATAGGTATAGGACATCCTACATGAAATGTATTTAGAATTTCACGTAGAATCCAGAAAGAAAATAATATATAGGGTGTTCTATTTAAAATAAGCAAGTTGACACCTACTTCCGGTATAACCGGAAATGCGGCCATCTTGAAAATATTTTAGATCGCTTTCACCCAGTGACTTTGGTACACTGCCCAATTTTCAATTTTTTCCTAATTATAGTTTGCCACATAGAGATCGAGGCGATTCCCGGTGGGACACCGTGTATAGGGCTTAAAAAAGCTAATAAAACTTTAACTTTTAGAAAATCTTGTCAAAAACCCTTAAAAAAATTGGGGTGTGCCATACCCCACCACACTCAAAAAGGTAACATTTTTTCACCACACAAACGAAGGGCTAAAAACAATTTCTAAGCGATTCTCTTAAAAAATGTCAAAAACTAAGTACTACCATAGTAGCTACAGCTAGTAGCTACATTGAAAGAATTGTATTAGGGTGCAGAGAATAATATTATGTATAAGTATAAGTTGTTTCAGCTTTAAATATGCCTTCTATTCCAAGTGCAGTATTCACATGTTTTAAAAGCCACCCAGTGAGACAGATTTCCAGATCCAAATAAAAATATGACTGTATTTGTTAGATGGGTAAGGGCTTGTGGAAATCCTCGCTTACGAGAAAAAGATAATACTCCTGAAAAAATTTATAGCGACTGTAGGATTTGTCACAATCATTTTACTAGTAATGATATTGGACCAAACAATCGACTAAAGAGAGACGTAACACCTCTTGTAAATATGCCAGGTAAATTTATTTACTTATGTCATCTTTTAGTATTTAGTTAGGTACATGGTGTATCAGTATAAGTGAGAAGCACTGTAAAACATACAGTGGCCTCTGGTGTGAGTCTTTGTTACCATCTGTTCAGATAGGCGAAGCCCATCAATAACAGACAGCGCCCTGCTATGCAGGTACCAAGAGCGGCGACCCCTGGCCCGAGTTAAACCAAAACTGATTGTAAAAGGAAAATTGTAAGAGCCCACGTCGTTCGTGAGTATCTCCACCTATGGCATACTGATGAGAATTAACAAGTTCGAAACCGGTATATGTCTGGTGGGAGATACTGATGAATGACGTGGAGCCTTTCAGGATCTGCCAATGTAATTCAATGCTGGTCGGGGCTTTTGTCTACATGGTGTATGTTATACGCCTAAAACATGTTTTTTGTTTTAGTAAATATCGAGCAAGATGTCGAGGAAAGAGATATGAATCTTATACAGCCCCACGAGCAACCTGATAAGCCAACCATGGGTGTTCAAGAACATATACCAGGTAATATTTAATTCATTGTTATTACCCGGTTGTATCAAGATGGTTCACCAATTGTTCTATCGAACTTCGTTTAAAATCTAAAGATAATTGTATAAACAATCGAAACGTTAGCTTTTAAACAAACTTCAGTTGAACGATTGGTGAATCATGCTAATACAACCGGCCCTTAGTGTCTTAATTGGTATTTGCCAAGAAATTTACATTGCATTTTTTCATGAACAGGTATTTCAACATAATTTTATTTTTTTTAGAACTTCCAGCTGAAACGGAATTAGGGAGATTAGATATAACTCAATCTTCAATTCCTAGCACAAGTCGATGTATTACTTCAGTTCAATCAGGTCAGTTGATTGTACTTTGAAATTTCTTTTGTGTGTCTTAAACAATGGATTGAAATAGCATGTCGTAGATACATATATATGTACATGTATCTACAACATATATATATATATTTTATTCAAATCACTAGTTAATATATATTTTTTTTGTGCCTCAATCTCAAATGGAATTAGATATTATTCAGTCTTCAATTCCTAGCACTAGTCGCTACATTACTTCTGTCAATCAGGTCAGTTGATCATACTTCGGCATTTGTTTATATATACATAATATTTGTATTCATATCACTACTTAAAAGTGTTGTTACAATATCTCATTCAGATTTGTATTTTAGGAAGAGGTGGATTACTTGCTCAAGTAGGTAGTACAAGAACAACTGATTTAACACCTAAGGCGAAGCACCTCTATCAAAAGGCTCGGTATTTCCAAAAGAAAGTTGCTCAGTTAAATCGCAGAAAAGTTTCTTTTAAACGACGTCTCCGTTTAGCAAAATTATTTAATGAATCGGTGGCTCTTGAAGTAGCACTGTCTAGTATGGACAAAATACGTAGGCGATTTTTTGAATGCCAGATTGAAAATTCTAAAAAGAATCAGGCAGAAGGTATTCTCTGGAAGACAAAATTTCAGAATTGGCATTGTTTAAACAGTCTGGAAGTGGGTATAAGTTACTGTCGAAATTATTTACATTACCATCCTAAAAAACTTGTATGCGCTTATTACAGAGAATTCCTATAAAGCCTGGAATTAGTGAGCCTACATTGGCAGTTTTGAAAGCTGAAGTCAAGAATTTTAAAAATCCTTTGGATAAATATTGTCTCTTGTTATTTGATGAAATGAGTTTGAGCTCAAGCCTATCTTGGAACCAGTTTTATGGTGATGTAGAAGGGTTTGAAAATTTTGGTTTCAAACGTACTGATAAAATTGCAAATCACGTAATGGTAATTTTTTTATTCGTTTTGTTTTATATCTTCATTTAATGCTAATGTGGGTCATATAACAATAATGATTATGCCACCCTTCTCCCACATAAGTTTTACGACTGCTGCGCTAATTCTCACATTAGAATGAAGGGTAGAGACTAGAGAAGTGATTAATATTATTATTATTTGAAATGTTTCATTGTATTTTTAGGTTTTTATGCTACGTGGGATCAGTAGAAAATGGAAGCAGCCTATTTATTATAATTTTGTCAACGGAGGTACAAATAATATTGATATTATTAACATACTGAAAATAATAATTCAGAAATGTGCCAGTATTCGTTTACAAATTTTGGCAACGGTTTGTGACCAAGGCAAAAATAATGAGGCAGCTATAAACAATTTGATGTGGGAAACTAGAAGAAAATATATGCAAGATGGGAAGGAATGGCAGAAATTTGCTTTTGAAGTGGGCAGTAATTTAATTGTACCACTTTTGGACACACCTCATTTAATGAAAGGCTTACGAAATAATTTATTAAAAGCTGATTTGGAATTTCAAATGGATGGTGAAAATCTGTTGGCAAAATGGAGTCATATTTTAACAGCTTATGAGTTAGATCCATACTTAGGAAGTCTCAGAACGATGCCTAAGCTAACTGATCAGCATGTTAATCCATCGCGAATAAATAAAATGAAAGTATCTTATTGCACCCAAGTGTTTAGCAGATCTGTTGGTGTGGGAATAAATTTAATGGCATATTCAGGTAAGAATACATTTCAGATTATATAGAAATGATGTATTTAAGAGACAAATAATATGTTTTAGGCATAACATGGCAGAAAATGGCAGACAAATAAAATTGGAGAAAGAAGCACAGCAGACTGCTAAGCTATTAGAGTTTTGTGATAATTTATTTGACAGTTTAAATGGAAATTCTTTCTTAAGCGCCAAACTTTTAAGACGAGCAGTAACGGAGGAATCGGAACATTTTACATTTTGGAATAAGGCATTATCAATAATATCTACAATGAAATATGTAAAAGAGAACGGCAAGAGATTTGTAACTCCCAGTGTGAAAAAGTTAACCAAAACAATAAAAAACATGAGGTTGTTGTATGACATTATGAAAAAAGAAGGGTTTTTCCATTTAATGCCGAGAACATTTAACCAGGACCCTATCGAAAAATTCTTCTGAAAAGTACGGGGGAAATGAGAGTTCTGGATCAAAATGTGCACATTTTCAAGGTCATGTGCACCCCCCTCCACTTTTCGCACCGCCCCTCCACTTTACCCCACCACTTTACCCCCACCCATACCTCTTTACTCCCCCCGCTTACAAATCAACAACCGGTCGAGGTGAGCAGGTGTATTTTTAGAATCCGAAGGTGGGTTATTATAAAGGTCAATCTCTGATCATCGGTTTCAGAAGGTCTTCAACAATATGTCTTATAGCGCGAGAATATTTAACTTACCTGACCTGAAAATCGATTTACCAAATAGTCTTCCACCGGCATTCCAAAATAAAAGTGATTGTGTGGTGATAGGTGAGCGAAGGTTTCATTTAAACAAATCAAAATCCAAATTCGTATCTATTGGACTAGCGTATGACTTTCAATTTGAACCGTACGTGAAGCTATCCGGAAATAAATGTGATGTTATAATACTTAACAAAGAAGACTGGAAATGTTTTCTTACGTATCAAGGCGTTGTATCAAATTATTTATACAGCAACGCTTCGACGGAACCAATCGATGAGGATCAATTTCGTATAGAGTTTGAACAATTATCATATTCTCGAGTAATAAAAATCTTCAAAAACAATTCTTATATTTACCTTGGATCTGAAAGTATTTGCAAATTATGGGAATGTATACCATTAGTCGAGTACCGACTTGATATGCTGGAGAGATTGAAGTTTTCCAACTATTTTGATATTGTGAAGAACGGACTTCTAGGACAACCAGGAGATATATTTGAAAATGTTTGGAATCTCGTTCAACCAACGAAAAACCGTAATAGTGAAAATGTTTCAATGCTGTTGGAATTAATTTATATTTATCCAAAAATCTTAAAGGTGGAGTGTAGCAGTTCAAAAAAATGGTGAAGAAAGTTACATTTAATGAAAACGACAATAAAATCTATAATCTTGTGGTTTGGCAGTTCGCGTATAATTTATCTAGGAAGAGATATTGGGAAACTATTGCTAGTGATCGAGCTTACTTTCAAAGGAAAATAACGGAGCTATCAAAAGTCATTAATCCCATATTGGACAGCGCCCATAGATATAAAATATATTGTCAAAGATTTTGTTAAATGTATGTATGTTTATAATTAAGTGAAATAAAACAAATATTTAGTAAATTTGGTTTTATTAAAATTTAATGCATTATAAAATTTTCGTATAAGGAATATACAGTGGAAAGAGCACAAATACAATAATTATTTTTACGATGATACAAGCATTTCGGAGAAGCCTTCTGTAATGCGGGCTGCTCTGGAAGTTCAGTTACGGGAGTTTCAATAAACTGCCTTATGTAGTTGGCTTTTTCTCGACCTTTTACGTAAATATTGTATGTGGGTAGATCTTGTAGAATTTTTCCAAACAGGTGTAGCGGCACTGATCCATCTTCCCAATCAAGACTGTGATGATTTGCTGTTAACCATAGTGCTTGTGTCTGTAACTTGGAAGGAAGCATGTTGAATGAAAATGGTGGTTTAAACACAAAGTGACATAGTCGTTGTCCATCAAAGCCGGCCAGTTCTTTCACTACGAATTTATTGTTTTCGATTCTAAATCCTTGCACGTCCAATATTAATGACATATTTTTAAGCGGGCTAACTTATTCAGCACAGACGCTTTTAAAATGTATAAATCTATCGCACTTCGTAAATTTTTAAGTTTTTTCTGATGTTCTCGCAGCAGCTTTCCGTACTTGAACATCATCAGATACTAATATGGTAGATGACGCAGACGTTCTTAAATACGTTAACCATACAAGAATAACCGGTTATGCAAATGTTGTCCCCTCTTAATCCTGTCTAACAAGTTTATTGCCAGGAGTATACCGGAATAACCGGTCATGCAAAATGAGGCAATAAGCTACAGTTTCTTCGGTATATTTTCGGTCATCTCCATCTCAATTCTCAGAACAACCGACCCTGATTGAACTGATTGTTTTTGACGAGAACAATCGATATGGATCGATTGTTTTCCTCTCTCGATGTTGTAATCGATATCGAGCATCGTTAACTGCTTTCGCTATGCCCGCAGCACCGCCTCCAAGAGCGCCTAATGCAGCCAGTATTGGAATTAAAAGCGGTAAGAATCCTCCCCTCTTAGGTACCGGAATAATCCTCCTTTTCTGTTTTCTGTTACGCCTAGTACGAACACCTTTCCCCTTTTTCAATTTCATTTTCCTTTTTAACCCCATACCTAATTTTCTTTTAGTTTTTATGGTGTTAGTGACAAACCACGCAGCCGCTTTTTCTCCTAATTTAGCGTCTTTCGACTTAACTCTCTCCCAAGCGCGCTGTTCTAATTGATAGTCGGCCTTATGACGATCGTTTAGATTAGAGCTTTTTTGATACTTCAGATCATGCGATAGGCAGTGTCGATCGAGTTCGTTGATTCCAGGATCACCTCGCGCCAGTCGCTTTTGTAATTTGGTGCCGGGACCGCAGTACTGATAGCCAGGTAAATGGAGTTCAAATGGCAATTTGTTTATAAGAGTGTTAACAAACACAGATCCTCTCTTTGTGCTTTTCTGTTTGCGATTAATCGGAGATGGGTTGTGTAAGAGCATTATATATACTTGTATGAAGCGTTAAGATACACTAGACGCGCTATAACGAATGCTCCTTATAAATACTTTTGCTGTTCTGTAGATGCCGATAGTTGATTACGTTTCAGTATACAATGAGGATCGAGCAACAGAAAATTTTATTACCAGTAGTAAATCATGATGAGGTTTCATCGGGAAGTGATTTTAAAAAACACGGGCCTCTCTTTGCAGGCTCATCAAAGCGAGGGTTACTAGTAGGAGCATCAGGGTGTGGAAAAACAAATGTAATGATAAGTTTATTAGAACACCCAAATGGTTTGAGATTTGAAAATGTATACCTTTACTCGAAATCTCTATATCAACCAAAATACCACTACTTGAAACAACTGTTGGAACCTATAAAAAAGATTGGAAATTATGAATTTAGCGATGGTACTGATGTACTCCCTCCCAGCGAAATTAAACCAAATTCTATAATTATTTTTGACGACGTAGTGTGCTGCAATCAGAGCATTATGAGGGACTATTTCTGTTTCGGTCGGCATAAAAATACAGACGGTTTCTATTTATGTCAGACATATTCGTCGATTCCGAAGCACCTTATCAGAGATAACTCAAATTTTGTTGTGCTTTGCAAACAAGATATGACAAATTTGAAACATGTATATGAGGATCACGTCAACGTAGATATGTCCTTTCAACAATTCAAGGGTATATGCGGTGTATGCTGGAAAGACGAATATGGATTCCTTGTTATAGATAAAGAATGCCCACTAAGACATGGAAGGTACAGAAAAGGGTTTGATGCATACATTTACCCCTAAAATATTTCTTATAAATAAATTTACACTAATCGAAATTCATCATTACGTACCACAATAGCCATGAATAAACAGCTGGTGAAAAAATTGATTAAAACACAAAAATCTATTAGGGAAAAATACAAAAGCTTAAAATCGGATATAGATGAATCGCAGTATAAGTTAGAGAAAGAGTATAAACCTATTACGGAGCCGCTGAAAGAATTGTTATCCAACATAAAATCGGATGTATCTATTAAAAAAGAGCCCGCGGAATTCAAATTTGAAACCCCAACGTCTACACCAAAGAGATTTAAAGTCGATCCCTACAAAAAATATCTACCATCGTTACCCATGTCTATGCCGAGTTTTCTTGAAGACACCTATCAGTATGAATCCGCAGCAAATGTTTCAGGTGCCGAAGAGCAAAACAGTAGCGACTTAATTGATCAAGAAGTGGAAAAAAGCCGTCTATACCTCCAAAATCTACCCGATCAGCAAGTTTATGCGGAATACTTGGAAGCTTACGAACCTTTACCACGTCAGTATATTGATTTATCAGTAAGAGGGGATGAGAAAGACAATGATCGACAGTATGGTGTGAAACATGATACTGTTTCAGAAAAGCTAAAGATTGGGAGTGCTGATATGGAAATTGTTGGTAACGATGTTAAGGTGAATGGCGTAACCTACACTGGAACACCGGGCCTCTATGAATTACTATTCAAAAAACAACCAATAGGATACCAGCAGAAAGACTTGGATAATTATATGGATATTTTGAAACGATCTAATGCTTATCATAGACATTATAACCCTGAAGAGCAAATTCAGGGCTCACAGAACGAAAAGTATAGAACGATAATTAAACCGTACTTGGTTGAAAAAGGGATACTAAAGGTGACTACCGGCGCCATTCCAAGAGCATTTTCAAAGCCTCCACCTCCAAGTAGACCATTACGCAGAACCAAATCACTTAAGCACAGCTCAACAGGAGGTATGTTAGATTTATCCAGCAATAAAATAGATTACGTCTATTTCGATGACCCAAACGAGATAATTAATAGACTACGTTTGTTAGCGGCTTCTCAAATGGCTGGAAATAACGGTCACAATAATGAAATAATCTCAATTATTGAAGAATTGAGAAAGATGAAAATTATAAAGTAGATAGTGTCTCACAGATTCTTCAGTTAATCGCAAACTGTCGATAGATAAATATGATTATCGATAAATTTGGTCGTCACATGTTAAGGGCTAGAGCTGATCCTTATCCCAACATAACCGCTATCTCTTCGTATTTTACTGGTCCCTCTCCTCGTCTTCATTCTAAATGTATAATAACTATACGTGGAATACGAAAATCCGATAGGGCACAGGAGTATAAGTTAGATAATCTGACCACGGAATATATATTTCCGGTAACAGGGAAACTAGAGAGTATCGATATTGTGCCATTAGTCACATCCGTGAGATTGAATAAAGAAGCGCCACGTTACGCAGTTCAATTAATCGGTGAAACTATCCATAAGGGAGATGTACTCTCTTTTGTAAGCCACGAAACAATCGAGCAAGCATTGTTTGTACAACTAGTGCTGCAGTGTCCCATAACAAAAAATGAGTAATGTTAAAGAGGAGTTAGTTAGTAAACTACATAAAACGGCTAGAAAGAATTTTAGAAGAAGGCATGTCATCATTAAAGGATTAAATGATCTACTTCAGGCAGATTTGGTTGAAATGATTCCTTATGCAAAATTTAACAGCGGATATCGATATATTCTTGTTGTTATTTAAATACACTTTTTCCAATTTAAAAGCAAGTATTGTAGAAAGAGTAAACCGTACATTAAAAAATTTAATGTGGAAACAATTCAGCCTTCAAGGGTCTTACAAGTGGATACATGTACTGCAGGATATTGTGAATAAGTATAATAATACACCGCATAGTACGCACGGACTGGCTCCTAGGAAAATCAATAAGAGAAATGGTAAGCAGGTTTTGCAAACAGCTTATAGCCGCATAAAAACCATCGATTCAAAGCCTGTAAAGTATAAAGTAAGAGATCACGACGGATTAGTAAATATAGGGAAGCATTTAGCAAAGGATATACGCCAAATTGGAGCAATGAAGTATTTGTAATAAGAAAAAATAGGACCAATCCAACAACATATCTGTTAAAAGATCAAAACAATCAAGACATTCAGGGTGCTTTTTACACCGAAGAAATTCAGAAAACTAAACACCCCTACATATCTCTCGTTGAAAAGGTTATTAGGAAAAAACGCAGTAAACTATTTGTGAAATGGTTAGGCTTAAATAATACTTATAATTCTTGGATAAATAAAAATGAAATAGTATAACTTTTGTATATTATATCAAAATTTTTATATTTAAAAACATAAACTAAACACACATGAATGTATCACAGAGTTTTATTTATAAATAAGTACAATATAATAAATTCAATATTACATTAATTACAAAATTGTCCACATAAATGGCAATTATTATAGAAATTCTTTTTATTTTTAAAAAATCATCGTTCTTCATGCTTAGCACCACCCTCTTGGGAAGAAATTCCTCCAATCCGCAAAGATGATGGAGCTCACCCGCATCCTCCATTTTTTCTAGAAGGTTAGAGTTAGGTTAGGTTCAAAAGTAAGTGGGCCGAAAACCAGACCCTCCACCGCGACCATGTGGTCTATTGTGGCTCACACCTACTTATATTTCACCCAACAGGTCCAGCTTCTTAATGTAGCTGATCACCTTATTGGGTGAAAATTTGTTCAGATCCTCTGGCAGAAGTTGTCCTTTGCCAAATAATGAGTATCTGATCCTTTCCCCAGCGGGGCAGGTGCACAATATGTGTTCTGCCGTTTCATCATCTTCTAAGCATAGGCGGCACTCAGCATCTTCTGCTAGGCCGAATTTGCACAGATGATATTTTAAACGGCAGTGGCCCGTATATAGGCCAATTAGAGTTCGTAGGTGAAACCTGCTTAACTCTAGAAGTTTTTTAGTTCTTGTTTTTGAAGGGTTTATTATAAACGCCTTCGAATGAACTAATCGTGGTAGTTCCTGCCAGTACTGGAGGATTTGCTCCTCAGCCCGGGTCAGGAGCGTTGCTTTGGCAGTACTCGAGGATATGCCAAGCACCGGTTCTGGTCCGACAAATTCAGAAGCAGCACCCTCCCTAGCTAGAGAGTCGGCTGCTTCATTCCCTTCATGGCCAGAATGGCCTGGGACCCAGACCAGAGTTACTCTATTTTTCCTGCTCAATTGAGCAAGTGCCTGCTGGCAGCTCCATACCGTTTTTGAGTTGCAACGGTAGGAACCAAGAGCTTTAAGAGCTGCTTGGCTGTCTGAGAAGATTTTTATCGATTTGCGTGTAAGTTGCCTTTGTTCCAGCCTCTGTACACACAATTCGATGGCATAAATTTCTGCCTGAAATATAGTTGCATAACTGCCAAGGGATGAGGATATTTTCACCGTTGGGTTGCAACTATATACTCCGGCTCCAACTCCCATGGGTGTTTTGGATCCGTCTGTAAACCAACAACTATCTGCCCTTAATAGGTCAGCCTTATTCCGATCCCATTCATCTCTTCCTGGGAAGAGAATATGAAAGGGCAGTTCAAGGTTGGTCTTTGCAGGCATGACATCTAAAATCATCTCCAGGATACTGTGACTTTCCATGTCATCCAGCAGCCTATTGCGCTCCATGGTGTCAGACTGCGGCATGTTAAAAGCTGCCTGCTTTAGTCTGTATGTTGCCCATCTGGCCTCTCTCTCCAAATATATATGAAGAGGAGGTAGGTCCAGTAGGATTTCCAGAGCTGCTGACGGTGTGGAGCTAATTGCTCCAGTTATGGCCAGGCACGCTTGTCTCTGTAAACCAGAGAGTTTGATTTTGGTCCTTTGTTGTAGTACTTTGGACCACCAAACTATGGAGCCGTATGCAATCATGGGTCGTATGACCGTCACATACAGCCAATATATTTGTTTGGGTCCAGTGCCCCAAGATTTCCCACAAATTCTTCGACAAGTCCATAAGGACAGTCGTGCCTTGTGGATCATTTTTTTCCAGATGGGAGTTTCAATTAAGCTACTTATCCAGTAGGTACTACACCCAGATACTTTGCTTCCTCCGCAAATGGAATTATTTCACCAAGTAAGGCGGGAGGTCTTAAGTTGTCCAGCTTTATTTTCTTGGTAAACGGTACAATTACCGTTTTGTGATGGTTTACAGACATCTGCTCCCTCTTACACCAACTCAGTACTGTCTCTAGTACCTCTTGGAGGGTGAGGGAAATTCCCTCTTCAGAGTTTCCTCTGATTAAAATGACTAGATCGTCCGCATATGCTTGAACCTCAACCTCCCACACAGAAAGTATGGCCAGCAGGTCATCCACAAGCAGTGACCAAAGTAGGGGGGAAAGAACCTCCCCTTGTGGACACCCTCTTGCGGCCCTAAATCTGACCGTTTCTTCCTGTAGGGACGTCGTTATAGTTCTATTTTCTAACATAGCCCGAATCCAGCCACTTATGGTTGGGTCGACTCCCCTAGCAGTGACAGCTGTATATAGGGAGTCAGGCAGTGCATTGTTAAACGCTCAATCAATGTCAAGAAAGGCCGCCACTGCAATTTGCCTACTCTGCAGGGATTGGGTGATTTTAGCGACTAAGTTGTTGAGGGCTAGTTCTGTTGACTTGCCGGTTTGATAGGCATACTGGTGGGTATTAAGAGGATAAATGCTTAACACACTCGTCCTAATGTGTCCGTCCAGTACCTTTCCAGACTTTTCAACAGAAATGATGTCAGGCTAGTAGTATAGCTGGCGGGGTTCTGTGACACTTCGATGGCATGTCCATCCGAAGGTGTCCAAAGATCGAGGGGGTTCTCTCAAGGTCGCCGAAGAGTTCTTGGAATTGATCTGAAGAAGTGGTCGTCAATGACCAGAGGGTGTAGTTCGGATTTCTGCCGCGCGCCAGATATAGACGTCGCTGTACGCGATATCTAGATGAAGAGATAAGCGGTGGTCTTTTTGGTGACATTTTTTTTACCTTTGAAGAAGTGGTCGCCAATGACCAGAAGGTTCGCGCGGATTTTTACCTTTGCTTACCTGTTAGCCTGTTGGTGACACATGGTTACCTTTGCTTACCTGTTAGTTTAGCCTGAAGGTATCTGTACCTGTTGGTGACACACACACATGATGGAAAAAATGATGCATTTTTGTGGTATTTTCAAGTAATCTTCTACAATTTGTGCATCAACATGATGATAACCTTTTGCCCTTGTTCGGCGTAATTGATAAGGATGTGTGTGTAATTTCGTAAACATTAGCAGATAATTATTGATCTCTGACTTTGTTATTTTATTAGGTTTTAATGGCGTAATTGATTTAAATAAGATGTAACTTCTTTGGTTGTAAAAACAGGTTCAGATTATTTAAATTATAAAATGTTCAAGATTTAAGATCTGTTATTGAGTATGGAAAGATTCTATAATTTACTTTGGATCGATTGTATATGAAAATGGAGAATATTTAATATCATGATCGTTTCACAAGAGGATTGTAGAAATTCTTTAGAAAATAATTATATAGTGGACTAAAGGAGTTGGATCTTAAGTCACATTTTTACACACTTTCCTTTTATTTCTAATGAAGAGGAAGAGGAAGTGGATGCAGATGATACCTGTTAGTTTAGATGAATGTTATATACTTATTTTATTGTTAAAATAAAAAAAAAGATGTAGAAATTTATTTTTAAGTTTTATTTGTAGTATACATTAGTTTTCAAGCAGATATCTAAAAAACAGTTCTGCTTTTAAAGAGGTGTTTTGCTATTCCAAAATTTTAAAATAGTATAATAGATTTCTATTTATTTTTGCGTTTGTCCTCATTCTTCTTCTTCAAGCAGATATTTATCTAGTATATTATCTAGTAATGAAAATAACAGTTCTGCTTTTTCAATAGGTGTTTTGCTATACAAAATTTCAAATGGTGTAATAGATTTCTCTTTATTTTTTGCTGTTGTCTTCATTCTATCTCCTAGAGCTCTTTTTGTTGTTGTTGTTGTTGTTGTTGTGGGGGAAATTCTACGCTGTTTTTTTGTTTTCACTTCTGATGATGATGATGATGATGATGATGTTGATGGATCTGGTAATGAAGATGTTGACATCGATGTTGCTTTATTATCCAGATGTCTTTTTCTTGTTGCAGGGTTTGTGTTGTGGTTGTTGGTGGTAGTGGAAGAGGAGTCCATCTGGAAATTAATTAAAACAAAATGGGGAGTTTTATATGTAGATTTTTAATATGTAGATTTTTAAATATTTTCAATGTTAAAACCCCAAGGGAGTGTATCTGTGTAGATGTAATTAACGATTCGTTTATCATCATAGGGACTTAGTGCTACTTTCTTAGTTTCAATTGTAAATACTTCATGTTTTTCTGATAGAATTAAATTCTGATTACAATTTAATGTAATATTATTAAACAGACATTGATAATAATCACTAAATGATATCTTTTTTAAAACTGCACTTGTAATACCTTTTGCTTTCTTTTCAATTTTTTCTTCTTCTTCGCTCTCACGTTTCTTTATAGAATACATTTTCGAACGCAATCCTACAAATTCTAAAAGAATTTTACCATTGCATTCATCCTTCATTAGGCCTAAAACTTTACCATTTTTTAATGGTATTTGATATACATTATCTGGTGGATAGTCTGATGTATCAAATTTATGAATATCCTGTTTGATATATTCATAAATATCATCAACAAAGAAATGATATATGAGGGAATCCGTATCTGTGTACAGTAGCTTAGCTTTGTCACTAAATTTATTTTTTATATAATTGTAATGAAAATCGTACACAATTGTTTTGGAAATATCTAATATTGTAAAGCCTACGTATATTGGTTTATTAAATGTAACATTGAGTCGTGACATTTCAATTATAACCATATCTTTATCGAAAACTGTAGCACTATGAAAATTTGGTTTTGAAATATAATAATTTGCACCATATCTACCTGACCATTTAGTTACTAACTTTATATCCTTATATTTTCGCACATTTTCCATTGTTTTTCCAAAGACTGCATTGTTCATTAATTTATAAAAGTTTTTTTCAAAATTATTTTTACTCAATTTTCTATGATTTGTATTTAAATCGATATAAGATTTCATCCAACAGCTTTGTTTAAATTTTAAAATTCTATGGATTTTGCCCACTTTTAATCCCAAGACAACGGCTTGTTTTAAATTATGATAATGAATAATGTATCTCTTTTTATCAAACAATGTGGTTAATAATTTTACATTTCCAGATTTTGATGTTGATGGTGCTAAATGTTCAGGTAAAAGAGGTAGATCTTTATGGTTTTTATGTAGATCTTTAGGATAATGTATATCAATTTCAAAAATATATCCAAATTCATAATCGTCTGGAACTTCCAGAACATTATTTACTGAATATATATCATCTACCCATTCAAAATTACTTTGTGGTAAAGGAGAACACATTGCCGAACCATATAAATTATTTACATCAAAGTACATTAGATAAGAAGTAGGCAAATTAGGATCAAACTCTGAAGTATTCATATATTTATTATTTGCTTTACCGTAACGATTAGAACATTGAGAAACACCACCTCTTATTCCTCGTTCGATAAACATTATCATATCAATGTCTGTTAATAATTGCAGTTCAATATTGGTAATTTTTAACATTGCATCGAAAGCTAAACCTGGAGCTGTATAATAATGAAGAGGATCTAGATGATATGTAGATAAGCACACTTCTCGAAAGTTTTCAAAAATATCAGTTAACAGAAACACATCTGTTTTTAGATAAAGTTCAGCATATTGTTGTAAATTTTTTATATCGAACATGTTCCATACTTTACAAGCATGTTCATAATCATTATTGCTAACATGACAATTCTTGAGTTTACTAAAAAAATGTTTCTTATCAGGTAATTGTTCATCCAATAATTTATCCCAATTATCTAGATAGTCATAAGGAAATATACCTTTCCGTTGCAATAATTCAAATTCAATATCATTTCTACAATATTTTTTAGTTATAACTTTATGATCTTTTTCCAAATATGATGCTAATTTATCAAGATCGCTTGCCATAAATCTAAATGAGTCTAGAAATCTAAAATTAATTTTTGTGTTATTTATATATTTTGTAAATGATATGTACCTTTCCTTATTTATAGGAAGTAAATTTAAATTTCCCTTAACTTTTACACTAAGGGCCTTAATTATAAAATGGCTGTCGTAACCACTTAAATTGTGAAAAATTACTGGAATTGTATGACTATCCTGATACTGAAGGTTACAAATATTATGTGCACTTCCTCTATATTTACCAGAAAGTCCACAATTTTCTCTTACTTTTTTGTCTGTATCTAGAAATGGTTTGGAACAAATGTGACAAAATTTAGATGATTGAAATTCTTTTTCCTCCTGATCAGTCATATTTAAGGGAAGCCTATTATGTAAAATACTATCAACTTCTAAAGCTATTTTTTCCAATTCTTTAACGAACCATTCAATGCAATCCTTACCTGTATACGTTTGAAATCTTGAAATACTATCATCATAAGAACATTTTATATAGTATGCTATGCTAAATGGAACATGTTTTTGATACCTTTTTTTAGTATTAGTTGCCTTAGGATCATCATATTGTTCTAGTATACTCTCCAGATCACTGTATATGACAAAAGGAACTTTTTCTTTATTTTTAAAATTTCCAAACTTTAAAATGCTTTTATTCTTAGAAGGTAATGTAATTTTAGTCTTGTTTAAATTTTCACAATCTATTAGGTGCTTATCTAAATTATTTTCTGTTTTGAAATGATTTAAACAACGTTCACAAAAGAATTTTCTATTTTTTAAATTAGCCGTTTGGCGACACAACAAACGTGATAAATTTTGAATTAAAGCAAAATGTTTAATCTTAATATTTTTATAATCTGTATTAGAAATATCATTATCATCATCATCATCATCATCATTATTATTACAGTTCAAAATAAGTAAGTTTATTCGAGGTTTAAAATTAGTTTTACTCAGACAAAGAGGAACCACATTCTTTTGTTTTTCGCCATCCACTGTAAAAATGTTTTATTGATAAACTATTCATATTTTCAAATTTTGGAATACTACGTAAACTTATTGGAAATTTGATACCTTCATATTTTAAAATTTTACTAAAATGTGGATATGATGTGGTTCTGTTGGAGTTTCTGTGTGGTGGTGCAGGATGTAAAGCAGCTACAATTGAATAAAGAAAGCAATATTGATCATTATTTTTTATATTTAATATATATTTAGAATTCCTAATAAACTTTGGTAATTCCACATAACTACATCCTCCATTAATTGGAGAATAATTATTAATATTTATTTTTAAATTTAAAATTTCATATAAACTCCAACCTGAATCTCTTTCCTGAAATGATTCCAATTTTGACAAAATTTTATTTTTCACATATTCAATATACCACTCCTTTAAATTTGTGTTATTATCAATTATATGATTTTTCGTATTAAAATGTTTAATATCTGTTTGAAGATTTTGTGGTTGAACAAAATTAGCTGAAAATATAACGTTCACTTTTAATAGTGATTTTTTTAATGCAGTTTTAATTTTATTAGAAAAAATTCTAAATGCTTTTTGAAAAAACACTTTTGGTTCCTTTATATTCAAGTTACTGATGATGCCAGTTTTCAATCTTTTTTCAAAGCATGATTCTAAATCTTGCCAAATTAAATCTCTTTTCCCTAACGTTGAAGACAGCAATGATTTTTTCCCTCTTTTTAAGTTTTCCTTATAGTGTTTCAAAAGACCCCAATTTGATTTTAATTTTGAGAAATTTTTAACACAATCTGATTTATTTTTTATACATTTTTTACACAAATAAGCAATTCTGTTTAAAATTTTAATCAATCTACAATACTCCTCTTTTGTTTTAACTAAACTAGATGCCCTTCCAACTTTTTTTAATACAACATCAAGCATACAGTCAATAGTTTTCTTTGAGTGCATATTTCTGTTAAATAAAATATTTGAATTCAATAAAATAAAAGTAATAATAATAATTGTAACTTACAGTATTATAGGTGTAGGGCACACGCACAGCTAACGGTTATTCTTGCGGCAATGGTAGTGATGCAATGACGAGCGATAGCAGAAAAATAATATTTTAAAATAACATCAAACGTCATGCACACATACGTGCTATCATTGAGTCAAAGGTTATCATGCATATTGATTAATTAATTATTATAAAAATATGCAAATGTTATTTTCATATTAATTCAATAACATGTATGCACAATAAATGTCTATCACGTTCTTAAAGCATGAGGATATTTATTTTATTACAAAAAAACCCATTTACGTCAATATGATGATTTAGCAATATGTAAATGCATGTACTAAAACGTGACGAGTGCATCTATTTCATAAAAATTCACTTGTATAAAAGAAGACTGCAGAATCGGTTAACATATCAGTCAATCAGCAGGCAGTAAAGATGGCAACTACTCCAACTACAATTATTGTTACAATAACAGATAAAAGTATGTTTCCAATCGATATGGCAGTGGTAGTGTTCAAGCATATTTTTGGGTAAGTTATTATTTTGTATTTATAATAAATTGAAAGTTATTTTTATTTTTATGTATTTGCTTATATATTTTTTAATTTGTTTCATAATTATGAATTGAAAATTAGTTTTTTGATTTTGAAAATTATTTATTTTTACGTATGTGCTTATATATTTTTTATTTTGTATTCATAGATATGGACTAAAAGAAATAACAGTCCGAAAGAGAACATACTAATAAAACTCTCTTACTCTCCAAGAACAAGCACACTTCAGAAAAAGTTGAAGAAATATCCTGTTACATATATCAGAACGAAAATTGAAAACGAAAGAGAGTTTTTGCTTTTAGAAAAAGCAATACGATTATATGGGGTTGATGCGGATGAGGATGTAGCACAAATTGAATCGTCATCTTCATCATCATCATCGACATGGTCAGCACCACCAATGGTTGAAGCAGCCCCCTCACAAGAATCTGATGAAGTCTTGTATAGACTACACAACAATGCTAGCTGGGGAAAAAACATTACCATTGGTGATAATGGTGATGCTGATGAACAGCCTCCGAAGAAGAAGAGAAGGAAGCAAATATTAAACACTAGAACAGGTCTCATGCTTGGCGATGATGATGATCTAAATTTAGATTCTCAAGAAGGTCTAGTTGAAATAAATTAATTTTAAAATTTTTGTAGAAGTATCAGTGTCACCTGCTCAAAATCAACCACCACGTTTAATGTCAATAAGAGAAGCGGTTGAAAGAAGACGTTTACAACAACAACAACAACAGGGCACTATACCATGTTTTAATTGTAAGAAAATGTCTTGCTTTTGTAGTTTCTCATTATCTGTTCATAGTGTTGAAAAATATTCAAATACTAATTTATATTGTTATGAATAAAATAAACTCTGAAACTATGTTATTAAAAGTTGTTTCTTATTATTGCCTACTGATTGACTGATCACTATCTGTTACAAATAAAACTATAAAAATACGTACTTGGTTTCATTTTATTAAAATATTTATTTTGTTATATAAATTATCTTAACATTTTTATAGTGAACAATAATTAATATTTCATTTCTTAAAATAAACACTAGGTATATGTTTGCTTTTGTTTTAACAGGTTTTGAAAAGATTTTAGCAGGTGGTTTAACAGACCTGTTCTAGATTTTATCCCAAAGAAGGTAAAGAACTTTCAAATTGAAAGCAGCTGGATAGCACACCAAATATTAACATATGAAAAAGCTACTAATATTTAGTTAAAGAACTATAACAATAAAGTATTACATAAAATATTGTTATTACTATAAAGAACTACAATTACTTTACTAGCTATAAGAAAATTAGAAGATATTTTAATTTTATAGTGAACAATAATTAATATTTCATTTCTTAAAATAAACACTAGGTATATGTTTTGCTTTTGTTTTAACAGGTTTTGAAAAGATTTTAGCAGGTGGTTTAACAGACCTGTTCTAGATTTTATCCCAAAGAAGGTAAAGAACTTTCAAATTGAAAGCAGCTGGATAGCACACCAAATATTAACATATGAAAAAAGCTACTAATATTTAGTTAAAGAACTATAACAATAAAGTATTACATAAAATATTGTTATTACTATAAAGAACTACAATTACTTTACTAGCTATAAGAAAATTAGAAGATATTTTAGTTCAATAAGTTTTCTAGACTCATGAGTTGTTTTTAACATTATATCATAATAAAAATCATTTCTTATTTAACAATTTCTAATAAATCTATAGGGACTCCATATAGTATAGTAGGATTTATTTTCAATACGGTCAGCATAATTTTATTAACATAAACAGATATAAGAGATAAAGATTTTTACCAAGCTCATTTTTATAGTTGAAAGTTCAAAAATTTGTGAAGCATGCATTTTGTAATATAAACATTTAACGCAGTTAGAAATCTTCCCATCATTTTCAAAATGAACTGCATACCAGAAGGTAATACATATATTAATTCATAGTGAGTGTTTATTTAATAATTTTTCTTTATTTGTAGAGGTGCTTAGAGTTATAGTTGCGGCTGCTAGGATGGCTCGCCCTGAAATAGGTGTACGTTAAAATATTTTGGTTTTACATTTTAAATTAGATTTTTTTAATTGTAGAACATGGAACTTATAGTGGCAAACCATCCGCCACCTCAAACAGCTTCCCTAATAGGGGAAGTGGAGCTGCCCGGGGGGCAAAATATAAAAATTCATTTAACTATAGAAGAAGAATCATGGGCGACTTTATGGTTGGGTAAGTAATTCATAACTATAAAAATATAGAAGCTATATTTTTTTTCTCTTTTCATATTATTCTACTACATTTTGATGGATTGGATCTATGGAATATTTTAACATGTTTACATAATATCATTGTTCGAATCAAATCGATTAAAAATAAAATAATAATATGAAACCTTGTCTACTTGTTTGGTTATTTATTAAATATCTAATAAGGTTATTCAAATAAATTAAACTAATAATAAATGAAGTGATGTATATCCTTAGTATATAAAAGAAGGTAAGTTCTAATATATAATATTCAACTAAAACACTTCTATATATCAGTTTATTATCTTGTACAGTATATTAGAAGAATAGATATTCTCATATTTATATTCAACCAATTAAGAAAAATAGTACTTTTTAGTAATATGACATAGTTTATCGTAAGGTAGTAAATTTCTTAAATTCTACTAATAACCTATTTTTAAATTTAAAATTTCACCTTATAAAAATAAAAAAATAATTAAAATCTAATTAATTAATACTAAACAAAATTAAATTGTAATTTTTGTATAACCGCAACTGCTGACACAAAATTTGTTAATACTAAAAACAATTTCTAATTCTAATTCTCATTAATATTTAATAAAACCTACAGCGAATTTATTTTTCATTTGAACGAATAAAAGATAATTTGACATTATATACAATAGATACTATAAACATATAGACATAAAGGACTATATAACTAAAACACTTCTATATATCAGTTTATTATCTTGTACAGTATATTAGAAGAATAGATATTCTCATATTTATATTCAACCAATTAAGAAAAATAGTTCTTTTTAGTAATATGACATAGTTTATCGTAAGGTAGAGATACTTCCATATTAATTTCTCTAAATCTTAATGACATATCATTTTAAAATTTTAATAGTACAAGGATGAAAGTAAGCAAATAATGATAACAAAAGGCTAATAATTAAAGAAAATACCTAATCAAAGATTTTTTAAATATATTAGACGTTAAGGGAGAGGCTTTTCAAAATACTAAATGTAAATATAGTATTTTAAATACATTTATAGATATAATATTAAAAACATAAAGTATTAATAATTAGATAGAGTTATAGTAACATCATCAAGAATGGTTCACACTGAAATAAATGTATGTTAAAATATTTTTGTTTTACATTTAAAATTATATTTTTAATTGTAGGATATGTGAATTGTAATAATAATAAAACATACTCCACCTCTCGAAGCTCCCCTGTACAATTGCGTAAGCAAATGATAACAAAGGCTAATAATTAAGGAAAATACCTAATCAAAGATTTTTATATTTTTAATTGTAGGATATGCGAATTGTAATAATAAAACTTCGAAGTAATATGAAACCTTGTCTACTTGTTTGGTTATTTATTTAAGAAAAATAGTACTTTTTAGTAATATGACATAGTTTATCTTCCATATTAATTTCTCTAAATCTTAATGACATATCATTTTAAAATTTTAATAGTACAAGGATGAAAGTAAGCAAATAATGATAGCAAAAGGCTAATAATTAAGGAAAATACCTAATCAAAGATTTTTTAACTTCCTGTTTGATGAAATTCGATATGAATTAGGAGAGGTTGTCATAGGTTCGAAATCCAGGTATACCTAATCAAAGATTTTTTAAATATATTAGGCGTTAAGGAGAGGATTTTAATAGAGGTTTTTCAAAATACTAAATGTAATAAATATTATTTTAAATACATTTATAGATATTAATTAATTAATAGATTTCATATTTCATTAGTGTTTTTTAAAAAATATATTAAATCAATAAAACTCCGTGGTATCACAATATTGGTTTATTAAAGAAATAACTCCCTTTCGTCATATGTGTTGTTGGTTGCTGACTTCTAGGAGGAACTAATCCTACATCAATAAGTTTAGATAAAATGCCTAACTTATTATTAAAAGAGAAGCGTTTGTCAGAAAACAAAAAAAACTTGAGCTATGTGTTCTTAAAACTAGTTAGGAAACCTTTGAAGGTTACTTAAAGTAGGAGCTAAAGAAATGCATTATATTTTAGATTGCTTGAATATAAAAGCATTAGTATAATTATAAAAATATAAGTTATGACTAGAAAATATAAATGAAGTTAAATATAAAACATAGTTATAAGTAGATACTTAAGATACCTTAAAGAGTAATGTAATAATCTTCAGGAAAATAGAAGTAGGAATGTATCTATTGTTTAATGTAGATTATCCTATAGAAATTTATTCCCCTTCCTGTTTGATGAAATTCGATATGAATTATGAGAGGTTGTCATAGATCGTGTTCGAAATCCAGGTATAACTACATTAATGAAGGGATATGTTTCCTTTACCACAAATGAAACTTCAAAACTTACCCTTTGTTATTTAGTTATTCTCAGTTTGATTTAATAAATAGCGTAATTGATTTTTATAAAAATAAGATGTATGTAACTTCTCTAATTTAGTATCACGTTGTAAAACATTAACAGATAATTATTGATCTCTGACCTTGTTATTTTATTATTCTCGGTTTTATTTAATAATTGACGTAATTGATTTTTAAAAAATAAGATTTATGTAACTTCTATAATTTAGTGTCATTAACAAATTCGGGTTATTTAAATTATAAAAATGGAGTGATTATTTAACTTTGGATGCTATCGATTGTATAATACATGGTATTAAGCACTTATAGCAAATCGAAAAGGAATAATATAGGAAGCACAATTAAAGTATGTCGTAAGTGAAATATTTTTATTAGTACAGCTTTAGAAAAATTGATGTTTTGTTAAAAGAGAACTCTGAAAATTATCTTTAAACATACAAGATTTTGGGTTGAATGATATACCTATTTACTAAAAAGCTAAGGATTGAAAAATACATAGACTTCAAACATACAAATATGAACAGGGTACAGTTAGTTGATCTAGAAATCACTATTTCTTATTTCTTAGAAATTGCAGCGGGTAACATCAGAGAAGCGCATACGTGACTTTGAGTGTTTAACATATTTGTTAACATTTTTAATAATTGATACATTAGATTTCTCTTAGTATTGCTTTAACTAAGTTTTCATTATAAGTATTTGAGTATCAATATAGGAATTTAAAGTTTATAGGTATATTCTCTGATTGGAGATGCTAGAATTCATCATAAAATATTTGTTTACGATTTCCACTTCAGGTTACCCCGAAATAGGTGATGTGAGAATATCCAACGATTTATCTCGAACGTCTAGAATACTAATTTTAAATTCTATTTAGAAATGATGTCATATTAAAGTTACAGAAAATTTATCTTCTCATGAGTTGTTAATCATTTAGTTTAAGTAGGTATTAAATATTAGTTATTAAAATAAATACAATCTCTATCTTTATCAGGACATCCAGTATATAAGAAGTTATATTTAAAAACAGTCTCTAACTCTATTAGAAACTTTCTGTATATAAGAAGTTATATTTAGAAGTATAACGATGTAATATTTTGTTTGAAATAATTTTTAACAAGTTGATACAGGTCACAAGGACAAAGGAGGTATTCGAGTATCCCTATTAATGTTAAAATATTACGTTTTCCTACATATAATATAATTTTATGCAACAAAAGAATATGACAAGTTAACTGAGTTCTCATAATATACAGGGTAGTAATATAAAAACAGGTATTTGGAAATAGGTATGGAACAGATATGGAATGGGTAAGGAACAGAAAACAGGTATACGCAAACAGGTACCTAAAATCTACTGTAATAAAATAAATATTCTCATGTTTCAAGAACGTGATATAGACATTTATTGTGCATGCATGTTATTGAATTATCTTTTTTTATTACCGCATTTAAATTAATATGGAAACAACATTTGCATATTTTTATAATAATTAATTAATCAATATGCATTTGCATCAATATGCATGATAACCTTTGCCCCAATGATAGCACGTATGTGTGCATGACGTTTGATGTTATTTTAAAAGTGCATCACTACCATTGCCGCAAGAATAATCGTTAGCTGTGCGTGTGCCCTACACCTATAATACTGTAAGTTACAATTATTATTATTATTATTATTATTATTATTACTTTTATTTTATTGAATTCAAATATTTTATTTAACAGAAATATGCACTCAAAGAAAACTATTGACTGTATGCTTGATGTATTAAAAAAAGTTGGAAGGGTATCTAAACAAAAGAGGAGTATTGTAGATTGATTAAAATTTTAAACAGAATTGCTTATTTGTGTAAAAAATGTATAAAAAATTAATCAGATTGTGTTAAAAATTTCTCAAAATTAGAATCAAATTGGGGTCTTTGAAACACTATAAGGAAAAATCATTGCTGTCTTCAACGTTAGGGAAAAGAGATTTAATTTGACAAGATTTAGAATCATGCTTTTTAAAACTGACATCAGTAACTTGAATCAAATCTAGTAAAATACAGACCTAAAACTGACTTTGTAAAAATTGTGTAGTTAGTTAATTTCAACTATTTTTGCAGAAATGTTTATCATTGACATCCAAGGTTTTCAATATAAAAACAGTAATTTCTACATACGGGAAATAGCCATCCTGAATGTTCAAACTGGATCAGTGCATCACAATTTTGTTAATTTGCCATATATACCTGAATGGATGACATCCAAGAAGATTTGTCAACACATTGATTGGACCACATTCAACATACATGGTTTATCATTTCAAAACAGTGATTGTTTTGTATATTTAAATTTTAATAGAGTGCAAAATTTTTTAAAAAATATTGTTCAAAGTGAGACAGTACTAGTTAAAGGATTAAATAAAGAACAAGTTTTAGGTAAAATAATTAATAATTACATATTTAATTTAGATGAATGGAACTGCCCGTCTTTGAAAACACTAAAAACTTGTAACAATTCTAAGTACCATTGTAATTCACATGAAAATAATAGCTTAAATTGCGCTCAACAAAATGTTCACTTATTATATAATTGGTATATGGATAACCATCATTGAATCTTGAAAAGCAGAACTGCTATTTTCATTATTAGATAATATACTAGATAAATAACCCAAAAAATAAATAGAAATCTATTCTGCTTGAACACTAATGTATACTACACGTTAATAAAACTTAAAAATAAATTTCTACATCTTTTTTTATTTTAACAATAAAATAAGTATATAACATTTTATTTCATCTAAACTAACAGGTATCCTCTTTAAAAGCAGAACTGTTTTTAGATATCTGCTTGAAAACTAATGTATACTACAAATAAAACTTAAAAATAAATTTCTACATCTCTTTTTTATTTTAACAATAAAATAAGTATATAACATTCATCTAAACTAACAGGTATAACATTTTATTTCATCTAAACTAACAGGTATCCTCTTTAAAGCAAAACTGTTTTTTAGATATCTGCTTGAAAACTAATGTATACTACAAATAAAACTTAAAAATAAATTTCTACATCTTTTTTTTATTTTAACAATAAAATAAGTATATAACATTCATCTAAACTAACAGGTATCATCTGCATCCAGTTCCTCTTCCTCTTCATTAGAAATAAAAGGAAAGTGTGTAAAAATGTGACTTAAGATCCAACTCCTTTAGTCCACTATATAATTATTTTCTAAAGAATTTCTACAATCCTCTTGTGAAACGATCATGATATTAAATATTCTCCATTTTCATATACAATCGATCCAAAGTAAATTATAGAATCTTTCCATACTCAATAACAGATCTTAAATCTTGAACATTTTATAATTTAAATAATCTGAACCTGTTTTTACAACCAAAGAAGTTACATCTTATTTAAATCAATTACGCCATTAAAACCTAATAAAATAACAAAGTCAGAGATCAATAATTATCTGCTAATGTTTACGAAATTACACACACATCCTTATCAATTACGCCGAACAAGGGCAAAAGGTTATCATCATGTTGATGCACAAATTGTAGAAGATTACTTGAAAATACCACAAAAATGCATCATTTTTTCCATCATGTGTGTGTGTCACCAACAGGTACAGACACCTTCAGGCTAAACTAACAGGTAAGCAAAGGTAACCATGTGTCACCAACAGGCTAACAGGTAAGCAAAGGTAAAAATCCGCGCGAACCTTCTGGTCATTGGCGACCACTTCTTCAAAGGTAAAAAAAATGTCACCAAAAAGACCACCGCTTATCTCTTCATCTAGATATCGCGTACAGCGACGTCTATATCTGGCGCGCGGCAGAAACCTGAACTACACCCTCTGGTCATTGACGACCACTTCTTCAGATACATTCCAAGAACTCTTCGGCGACCTTGAGAGAACCCCCTCGATCTTTGGACACCTTCGGATGGACATGCCATCGAAGTGTCACAGAACCCCGCCAGCTATACTACTCAGGCTAATAGGTCTGAGCGATTTGGGGCATAGGTCTATTCGACCTATTTTAGGTATGTATACCACCCTCACTGCGGACCAACTGGATGGTATATAGCTCCATGCCAGACTAGCTCTGAATAGTCTAATAAGAAACGGTATGATGATTTCCAGTCCGTTTTGGAGCAGAGCTGGAAACACACCATCCTCACCGGGTGATTTGAATGGCTGAAAAGATTTGATAGCCCACTCAATAGCTGGTCTTGTGATAACCTTCCTGGCCACCATCCAGTCATTTTGGTCGTTTAAATCGGCCTTCTGGTAGTGGTAGTTGCTGGTTATCCAAAATCGAACTACCTGGGAAGTGGTTTTGTAACAAAAGCTCCAAGGTTTCCCTTCCAGAGTTCGTGAAGGTTCCATCAGGTCGTTTTATCGACCCAAATTCCCTTGCCGGATCTCTAGAAAGGATCTTGTGGATTCTCGTACTGCTAGGTAAATCAGATATACTCTCGCAGAACTTCCTCCAAGATTCTCTTTTTGCCCTTCTTATTTCTTTATTATAGTCCGTTAATGCGGATCTATATGGAGCCCAGGCGCCCAAAACTTTATTTATATTTAGCGCTCGATTAAAGAGGCGTCGAACTTCTTTCCTCATTTTTTCCAGTTTTTTGTTCCACCAAGATGTGCCTCTATTATCTTTTTTGATACTCTTTAAAACTATGGACCTTCAATTATACAATTAGAGACACTACTAAGAACATTACTGCATGTTGTATGTGGGATGAAAGTGTAGCAGGGAGAGGTGGCAATGAAATCGCCTCATGTTTGATGAAATATTTGGTAACAAATATTGAACAATCAACTGAAGAAGTAACCATTTGGTCCGATAATTGTCCATCTCAGAATCGGAACATTAATGCAATTTTGGCGTACACTGCACTTTTAAAACTAATTCCAACTATGAAGGTAATAAATCACAAATACCTGCTAAGAGGGCATACTCACCTTGAAGTTGATAGCGATCCATTCTCTTATAGAGAGGGCCAAAAAAAAGATGCCTAAATTCCAGATTATGACGCCGTGGGATTGGCAACAACTTGCGAGACTGGCCAGTACAAGATTTAATGTAGTTAACATGGAGATAACAGACTTTAAAGATTTCTTGTCTCTAATTAATGGCACTAACGCACCACTTATTCAAAGAAAAAAATATGAAAACGGTAAAGACTTCAAAATTTCACAGGTGGTTCATCTGCAAGTTCGGTCTGAACAACCAGGCAAAGTTTTCTGCAAGACTTCTTTTGACGAAGAAGATTTTAATGTCCTGGATTTAAACCGAAATACACGCAAGTCTTTCCTCATTTTTTCCAGTTTTTTGTTCCACCAAGATGTGCCTCTATTATCTTTTTTGGTCTTAAGTGGACAGTTTTCGTGATAAGCTGCTATAAGAGCTTTCCGAATTTGTTCCGTCGCAATCTCTACCTCGTCACGATTATTTATAGTGGTCAGGGTACCTTGAAGTCGTGACTGGACCGATCGTTTGTACTCGCCCCAGTCTGTGCTTCTCGGGTCCCTATATTTCACCATGGGCCTAGGCCCCGTTTCTATATTAAATAGAATGTGTTTATGGTCTGAACATGATGGTTCAGAAGATACCTTCCAGTCAGTTATCTTATTGCTCAAAAGATTTGAGCTGATGGTGAGATCTAGTACCTCTCTCCTATTTCTAGTGATAAAGGTTGGTTCTGAACCAATGTTGTTTACCATTAGCCCTTCACCTAATATATATTCAAATAGTGATTCACCTCTTTGGTTAATGTCTGTGCTGCCCCAAGCCGTGTGGTGGGAATTCGCATCACATCCGATGACCAGGTGAACATTGTTTCTCCTACTGAAGGCGACTAAATCCCGCACTGCAGATGGAGGAGGTTGACCAGCATCCCTATCGCCCGGAAAGTAAGCCGAGCAGAGGATTATATTCCCCCTGCTCTCCCCCATTCGGATCGATAGTAGGATGGCTACGACATCCGGGGTGCAGTAACCTTTCCAGAGGTGTTCTAGAAGGTAGTCAATCATAATGTCGTGATTTTCATATCGTGGCACCCATTCCCTTGACAACGTCAGCCGACGTTTCAACGTCGTAATAAGAAAATATTGCCGGCGGTCGTAGTCACTTATTTTTGTATGGAGTGCGTAACTTAGATATACGCGTTTTAGTGTCGGTTGAGCTCCGTGTTCTAGGAGCTTATCTACCCAGCAGTCGGTGCACACATTTTTATTAACCTTATCTAATGTCCAGAAGTAGATGAATACGTTCTCGCGAGTCACCTCTTCTTTTAATATTTTTTTGATGCACTCGTCTAAAAACATTTTCTATTTACACTGACTTAATATGTATCTGCTTCTAAACTGTCGTACAATACATTTCAGCTCAGTTTAAATACGTTTTCTTTAAAAATAAATTATAAGTCGTCATAAGCTTTGAAATATATGAAAACATATATTAAACCTGGAATGCTGGGAATAGAATGCAGTCCGGACTCAACGTATCGCGCTAACATGATTATAAATTGCCTTATTATTTCGGCGTGGAGAATACCGACTATAAAAGGCTGGGAATGGAATGCGGTCCGAACCCGACGTATCGCGCTAACATGATTATAAATTGGCTTATTATTTCGGAGTGGATAATACCAACTATAAATTATGCAAATATTTAGTGAACTGGCTAGAATCTAATTACTTCGGAGAATATTAGCAGGATAGAATTATAAATGATTCCATTAAATTTCGGAATATAAAGTGCTCATTAATTTAATGATGTAGACAGAATTAAATTACCTTATTAAAATTCTGAATCCGGCTGCTTCGATGTAATTAAATGATCCCATTAAACTTCGGAATATAAAGTGCTCATTAATTTAATGATGTAGACAGAATTATAAATGACCTTATTAAAATTCTGAATCCGGCTGCTTCGATGTAATTTAATGATAGAATCTCAGACGACAACAACTTTGCGAGTTCGTACCAGGACGTACCAGGTACCGCAACGACCTCGCTTCGAACAAACAAACTGGTGTCGGCGCGGGTTTCCACCACTTTCGTGTTGGAAGTGGTAATCTCTTAAATACTTCAAGTTGAGTACACGGCTTCAGTTTGTATACCTATTCTGATAAGTAACGTAAGCAACGTAAAAAATTAGTCGCCAACTGTCGTATTTTTCATTAATAAATAGAACACCTTCCGATGATGAAGAGACGGATGATGAGGTGTCATTCGAGGTCCGGCTTGCTGCAGCAAACAATATTCAACGAGCAAATGAAAATGTGGAGCGTTATAGTGCTGGATGAAGAGACGGATGATGAGGTGTCATTCGAGGCCCGGCTTGCTGCAGCAAACAATATTCAACGAGCAAATGAAACTGTGGAGAGCGTGATAGTGCTGGATGGGTCTTTCTCCACACTGAAACCATTAAACTCGGAACAGGGCCCACCATCTACCGCCATACTTTCACCACGGCCATCATCACGCCAGAAGAAGAGGCAGAGAACGGGACAAACAACTGCACAGCAACCCACGAAGAGGAGAGCTATGAGCCCCGTCGCTTCAAGTAGCGGTCTGGCAGCAGGTCGAGCCGTTCAGGATGGTACCCCGGACTTTAGAACAGCCATTACGTCAACCCCTCGCCGAGAAGAACTGCCGGAGGCGTACCAAAACTTAAAAATGAAAGCGGTTCATGAGTACGAACGACTAGTGCGGGAGTCCGAAACATGGTATGCCGATTTCAGAAGCTGCTTGGCCGAAAAAGGTGATCAATTTACAAATAAGATGGAAGCCCGCCGAGCAGCTGTACCGCAGAATATTGAGGAAGTTAGGGAACACCAGCGGCAATTGGATATTATTGTCGAGGGGTTGACCACCGATTATAGGCATATCAATCAGGCCATCAAAATGTACGGACACGTTGTGGATAATTTTCCAGAAAAAGTGGAAATGTTCACCAAAATTAGTTTTAAGAAAATGTAAATATATTTTAATTTAGTTTCAGTGAAGTGGTAGAGATGCAGTGTTTAATTTAAAGAATATTTGTAAAAATTAGTTTTAAGAAAAATGTAAATATATTTTAATAAATCTTTCAGGTCTTACAAACAAAAATATTAAATACATAAAAATATAAGTGATAATCAGTTAATAAATTTCATTAATCAGTAAATTTGATAAATACTTTCAAAAGTGAGCGAAGTGAGCAAATCTATAGTGAATATCTGTCTCTAATTGTATTAAAAATTTATACGCAGAATTAAATTATCTGCAGTAGAAAGGTGAAGTTTAACCAAGTCCTATAGTTCTCATATTAAGTTTTCTACTTAGTAAGAACTCAGTTTCAGAAAATCTTTGAAACCTTTATAAAATTTTTACACTACACTCAAACAAATGTAAGCCAGTGTATAGTAAACGTCTATAGTCTTTAATATATGGGTATGACACCTTAATTTTAATCTAAAACTTACTTGCTATATTTTAAATAAAACAAAACATCTCTAAAAAGCATAATATATTTTTAAAATGCTTATCGCTAATAAGCGAATACATGTATTAACTAGTGACTATGTACTATGTATAATAGCCATTGCAGGTATGTCTCGATTCGGTTTATTTCGAATCAGTTGTTCATCAGACTTCAGGCACCAACATAACTGAAAATGATGATTCTCATTGCAAAATGTATATCCGGTCTGTTCACATAAAAACTCTACTTTTTCTAAACATCCTCGACAAATATTATTCCAGTAAGTACCCCTACTTCATCGCAAACAAGACATATTTGCTTCATGGAATTATTTTCGTTGGAACATATGCCACAAACGTCCCTGCAGACACCGAAATTTGTTTGTTGTAGCACACGCCAGCACTTGGAACACTTTGGACCTTCTGCGGTGGAGCACTGTTTCTCTGTTGACATATTAATATTACCTGGATTCAATTTTCTACATCCACTACAGAGACCCGTAATACAGTTGAACTCCTCTGAATGCCACGCTCTCCAACAATTATGACACACCCTTGCATCGTCCCGTCGAAATGGGAAGGCTGCAACCTTTACTTTATTATCTCAAGACTTTGGAAAAGGCATTGTTAATATAACTAATAATCCCACAGATATATCGATCCTTTTATACAGAGAGATGGGTTGTGATTTGAAAGAATGGTCGCCTAACCAGTTAAACCAGTATAACAGGCCCTTTCTCTCTTAGAAAATCAGACAAATATCTTTTATTTTGGACCGGTTAAACTGGTTTCAAGACCTGTTTTCTGCAAACCGCTTAAACAGCTTTCAATACCGGTTAAACTGCTTTGAATACCGGTTTTAACTGCTTTCAATACCGGTTATACTGCTTTCAATACCGGTTAAACTGCTTTCAATACCGGTTATACTTCTTTCAATACCGGTTTACACTGCTTTCAATACCGGTTTACACTGCTTTCAATACCGGTTTAAACTGCTTTCAATACCGGTTTAAACTGCTTTCAATACCGGTTATACTGCTTTCAATACCGGTTTCCTATAAACCGGTCAAACTGGTTTTGCAGAATGAGTTATTATAGCAAAAGCAGGTACGTATGTAAGTTCTTGTATAAATACCTGCTATATTTATATTTACAGTTAGTTGATTAGAGTTTGTGAAAGTAACGTCAGAGATGTACTGTCAAGCGTGTAACAAAAAGTTTTCCTCCAAATTTGCTTTGTCACCACATCTTAGAGACAGTTGTCCATATCGCGCTACGACTCAACCTGCAAAGAAAATAAAACTTGACGGCGATCTACCAAGTACTTCAAATCCCATCGGTGATGTAGTGCCCACTCTTAATGATGAGGTGCTACAAAGTGTAGTGGTATCACTTGTAGCAAATACTTCGTTAGTTGACTGCCCTGTATGTGGTGAACGTATACCGAAACGACATTTTGTGGGCCATATGAGACGTAACTCACACAGAATAGTTATGTCATCAGTGGAAGAAGGTGTCGAACAACTTCAAAACCCGATGAGATTTAGAATAGCCAGTTATCGTTTTACAAGTAAACACCACCACATTGATTATATTGAATTTTTTACTGAAGTTTTTCCGAAGGTGTCTGCGCTTATTTCTAAGCATCTGAGCATGTGAAATGCCTTAAAGGTTAACTTTGAATTATTTTCCACATACGTGAACCTGACATATTCGACCTTAAATCATTCAACACGGAAAATCAAATCATAACGTTTTCCTCTGATTTATCTCAAATATATAAAGAGTTTATTGAAGCCATAATGGTAAAGGCTTCTGAATTTCAAGAACGTGATTCGGGCTGGTCTCTACAGCAAATTGTTTTCCTTGAAGTTAATATTAATCAATACAACCCGTTAGGAGCTTCCTCATATATAAAACTACCCAAAGAAATTGAACGCAAGAAAGCTGTAATCAATATTTACAATTAAGATAATAAGTGCTTCGCCTGGGCTGTGAATGCTGCGTTATTTCCTGCTTCTGCACATGTAACTAGGACGTCTTCTTATCCACATTATTCCACTGCATTGAATTTTGAAGGTTTGGAGTTTCCTATTAAGCTCAAAGATATCCCAAAATTTGAAAAACTGGATAACATTTCAATTAATGTATTTGGTATTAGCAGCAGATTCGAAAGTGGTAAGACAACTTTGGAAATTGTAGGACCGTATCATTTTACGGAATCTCGTAAAAACATACACGTAAATCTTTTACTCATTACTGATGATAGTGGAAATAGTCATTACTGTTATATTAAAAATTTGTCTAGATTAGCGTCTAAACGAAAATCCAGTCACAACGGTCAAACATATATATGTGATGGTTGCCTACAATTTTTTTGAAACCCCGAACATCTAAATTTACATCGGGCTCATGACTGCAATTTCATTTATACAAAATTGCCCACAACTGATATTAAACTGAACAAATTTGGCGAAGCTCTTCCTGAAAATTTACTAAAGTTCACTAATTTTGAAAAACAGCTTGCTGTACCTTTTGTAATATATGCAGATTTTGAAAGTATTTTGAAACCAATTCAAAACGTGCAACCGTCGGAGGATTCCTCATTCACTTTAAAGTCGTACGAACATGAACCTTATTCATTTTGTTTTTACGTGAAATGTAACTTTGATAACGCCGTATCGGAATTAGTGCATTACCGCGGCGTCAACGTTGCTGAAACTTTTGTACAAAGACTCGAACAAGTCACAATTAAACTATATAACAAACATTTAAAAAATGTTAAACCAATGCGGGAACTCTCTGATTATGAACAAGAACAGTTTAACTCTAGTAAAGATTGTCACATCTGTAATAAACCTTTTAATGATATTTGCATTAAAGTTCGTGATCATTGCCATTTGACTGGATTTTACCGAGGTGCCGCACACGTCAATTGTAATTTAAATTTTAAGATACCCAAATTTATTCCGGTGGTGTTACATTATTTAACAAATTACGACAGTCACCTGTTTATCAAAAAATTGGCTTTAAATCGGGAGAAAATTGATGTTCTTGCACAAAATAAAGAAAAATATATATCCTTTTCCAAACATATTTTAGTTGAGAAGAATAGCAGAAGCGAAAATGATGTATATATTAAACTGAGATTTGTAGATTCATTCCGTTTTCTACCGTCATCTTTGGATAAATTAAGTCAAACACTGGAATCCGAACAATGCGTAGATGTAAAAAAATATTTTCCAGATCATCATAAGTTTGAGTTAATACGTCGTAAGGGGATATTCCCGTATTCATACGTAGATAGTATGTCAAAACTTGATGACGAAAAGTTGCCTTCCAAGGATGATTTTTTTGATGTTTCACGGGATAACGGTATTTCCGATGAAGAATATAGTCGAGCACTTAATGTATGGTTCACCTTTCAGTGTCAAACTCTCGGCGACTATTCTGATATCTATCTCCTTTCTGATGTACTATTACTAGCAGATGTTTTTGAAAATTTTCGTAAAATTTCTCTAAAACATTATAACCTCGATCCGGCCCAGTATATGACGGCTCCTTCACTGAGTTGGGATGCCATGTTACGCAAGACGGGTGTTACTCTAGAGCTGCTTACCGACATTGATATGCTCCACTTTTTTCGGAAGGGCATTCGTGGTGGGATAAGTCAGTGCAGGCAAAAGAAAAGCTATCGCTAATAATACACTCGTTAGTAATTATGACGCTTCTAAACCAAATTCTTTCATACTTTATCTAGATGCGACAAATCTTTACGGTTGGGCTATGTCTCAAAGCCTTCCAACGGGTAATTTTAGGTGGTTAGATCACGACGAAATTGTCAATTTTAACCCCCTAATAATAGACGATGATTGTGGAAAAGGCTACGTATTACAAGTTGACATCGAATACCCTGAATACCTACATGACGTCCACAATGATTTACCGTTCTGTCCAGAGAATTTTACACCACACAACAGCAAATATTCAAAGCTTCTTCTAACTTTGTATAATAAAAACAACTACGTTATTCATTACAAAACCTTAAAGCAGTGTTTGGCGCATGGCTTAAAATTAACGAAAATTCATAAAATTTTTGAATTTTCACAGTCGCGCTGGTTGAAACCTTATATAGACTTAAATACGAAATTACGAAATTCAGCAAAAACTGCGTTTGAAGGAACTCTCATTAAATTTTTCACAAACTCCATATATGGGAAAACTATGGAGAATGTGGATAAACGTGTTGACATAAAACTTTTATCTCACTGGGTGAACATTCGCGGTAGTAAAGGGGCTCAGAGTTTTGTAGGTATGCCAAATTTTAAATCGATATCAGTTTTCTCGGAAAACTTGGTAGCCGTTTAAATGGGGCATCTATCCATTAATTATAATAAACCTTTATACGCGGGTTTTTGTATTTTAGATTTATCAAAAACAGTTATATATAATTTCTTTTACGACTACATTAAACAGACATATGGTGAGAACGCGTCTCTTTGCTATACTGACACAGATTCGTTAATTTTCGAAATTCACACAAATGACATTTACGATGATATTAAGAAAAATATTGATTGGTTTGATACATCGAATTATAAAGACACAAATGTTTACGGTATGCCTAGGACTCAATCTGTTGTAGGTAAAATGAAAGACGAGTATGCAGGTACTCCTATTAAAATGTTTATGGCACCGGAGCTAAAGCATATTGTGTTGAATTGAGTGAAGGTGTAACCAAAAAGGCAAAAGGCATTTCAAAACACATTATTAACAAGAATTTGAGTGTTGTTGATTACAAATATATAGTAAAGAATGGTGGGTCACTGTGTCGAAAAATGTATGTACATATTCAGGTCTCATTTGCACACTATGTATACTGAATTAAAAAACAAACGACGTTGGCGTGGGGGCATAGGAAAATACTTTCAACATCTGACACTAGTAACAGCAATTTAGAAGAATTAATTGCACAATTCGAATCAGTCGATGAACTCGATGAAATTAGTAACTTTTATGTACAAAACTTTGATATAAATTTGTAATTTAAAACTTGCTCATTCATATCCAGAAATACCGGTTTTAAGTTGATAGGGATACTTTAATATCTTGAAATACCGGTTTCGGATCTAGTCTGTTGGTGGGAATCTAGGTATAATAAGGATCTCCGTACTGGGAGCAGTTAGTCTTCTTATTCAGCAGTCACTAAGAACATACCCTTCCTAGAAACATGTGGATGTGTTATGTAAAAGATATAGAAATCACAGATTTTCAAAGTGGTGTGCGGCATTTGCTGCAGACATTTCGAAATTTGGAATTTGATGCGCTGCATGAAGCAAATTATGGTATGGGACGGATGTATTCTGAGGAAGAATGCAAGGAACTAGAAGATAAATATGGCGAAGGTGCTAGTATATGTGACAAGTATTTAGAAGGTTTATTGTGTAAAAGTTGTCTGGTGGGTCAATTGATAGCTGTTGAATTGGGTAACTACCTGTACGACCTTCAAGAATATTTGACGGACGATTTACTCTTAAAGTTGGATTGGAGTACAGAACCCGAAGAGTTTGTTGCCGACAATGAGAATGATAATGTAGATACTACTACTTCTGAATAATGGAAATGTTTATATTTACAATAAATTTTGTGACTGTATTACCTATGTATTTTTATTTAATAAAAAGCGGTAAAATTTTTTTAATATTTTTATTCACCTTTCAAACACATAAAACATTCAGTTTTCTAAACAAATTTAGATGCAGCCCCTCTCCATCCCAATTCTAGATTGTGCTCCAAACAGGGTAATTTTGATATTAGATCTGGATTAGCTGTATATTTTTTCGGTAACTCATCCAATCTTTGCTTTAAAGCTTCTCCTTTAACATTATACATTAAATAAAAAAGTAGAAAACATTTGGTTTCTTCATCTGTGAAACCGCTAAAACTTGTTTGTCCAAATAAGTGACTTTCAACAACACTTGTACTTTTCCGAGGTAGTTTGTTTACGATACAGTGGTAGCACTTAATCCTAAAAGGTGGGGAGCAGTCTGGAATATCTCCTTCGGTCGGCCAGTGATCATAGCATCGTAGCACCTTCGCTAATATTACATCATCTTCTTTGTATGCCTTCGGAAGTTTTTCATATATTGCACCGATGTCATCACAACTTAACTTTCTCAAATATTCCAATGGAAAATTACCCAATGCTTCTGAACTGAAATATCGAATGGGTAGTGCGAAAAAATGTTTTGATTCTCTTAAAAACACTTTCTTTATCAGCACGTAAACCCATTTTGAAAAACCACTAATCTATCCCACATTTTGTGGCCGAGTGTTGCAATGGTTAAAGTAATGTAAACATTCTTCTTTTAAACGAATAACCCCACCTTCGGATTCTAAAAATACACCTGCTCACCTCGACCGGTTGTTGACTTGTGAGCGCGAAAAGTGGAGGGGCGGTGGTGGGGGTGCGAAAAGTGGAGGGGAGTGCACATGACCTTGAAAATGTGCACATTTTGATCCAGAACTCTCATTTCCCCCCTACTTGCAAAATAAGGCAAAGGGGAGCTCGAAACAACAATCCTACCTGTTCCATGTTCACTGCTTTATATAAATCTTTGCTAGTGAATACATTAGTTTCTTCTCATTCTGTAGGAGAAAATTGTATGGAAGACGATGCAGAGTATTTAGTAACACTTCAAAGATTTGTAACTCAGGTAATTGTGATTTTTTTATCCAGGGGTGTATTAACTCAATATAGTCGAGCATATGTATGTTTAGGTACTTATAGGTAAGCTTATTTAAAGCAATAGCTTTTTGTAATCTATAGCATCTCCCAATACTTTTTTGTAGCAAATTATAACTTTTGGGATTTGTGTCACCACAACATGAATATTATACTCATTTGTCAGTTTGCAATGAAATTTTAAATAATGGTCAATCAGAATTACTTATATAGCGGTATTGGGAACTAATACTTACATATATCTTAATCCGTTATCGACTTGCGTGGCTTTATCTGTCATTAATTTTTACATTTAATTGGTAATTGTGAACATGCTCTCGATTAACATTTCCTTAACCCTTTCGCTGCGGATCCCGCATATATGCGTCATTTTATTTACGTGTCATTGCGGATGACGCATTTATGCGAAAGGTGTAATCGGTTCGCTGCTGTAGGTGGATATTTGCGTATAAACAATATGGGTGATTTCCCCATTATTTGTGACGTGAATGAGCCATTCGAAGCGCATTTCGCCGGCTGAAACGGACGACGTTTTCAATATTTTCACGTTTAGTAGTACATGTGGCGCAAACGTACCATATGGAAATATATCATTTGATGAAACAAAACATACGTAATTATTTTGTGTGAATGTGAAGAGTATCGGAATATAACAGGCGACGTTTAGTTGGTTAGTAGCGTTTGGAAAGCTAATATATGGAAATTTTTAGGAAATAAAATAATTATTTTGGGTGAATAGTGTCGGAACAGTTATTGTAAAATCAAAGGTAATAAGTTTGGTTGGATAGTGCTGGTAATAGGTTATAATAATAGCTATACTTTTTTTTAGTAATAAGAATGTCAAATCTGCCCCTGCCTAAAAAGGGGGCGTACTATAGCCTTTCCGAATCAGAGGAAATACTCACGCAGAGTGACTCCGAAGATGAGTTTATAGCCGGGGATATCTCTGAGGATTCCGCTGACGAGATTGAAGCTGAAGTTCTGAATGAGCTAACTTCTGGAGATGGCGCTGATGAGGAGGAGGAAAATCCAGAAGACGAGCCAGAGGTAATAAACCAAAACGTGACTTGGGGGGACGTAAATATTGTGCCTCATATACAGGGTGTCCACCTAGTGCGCCAGTCCAAGTCCACCAAGTCCAATATCTGGGTTAATAAGAGATAACTTAATTTTTTTTTTCTACAGGGTTGTCTAATATCCCGAGCTGCACAAAATGAAAATATATTTACATATTCAGGGTGTTCAGTTTTCCTGGACAGGTACCAACTTAATTTTTTTAAATAGAAACCTATATTTTTTATGGCATTATCGAATTCTACGTAAAAAATTAGTGGGACTTTGTGCATAACACTGCTATTGAAATATTGATAGTTTTCGAGATATTTGACTTTTAATTTTTTTTTCTTATGTTTCGTCACTTCTAATAGTTGACATAATTATGGTTGTATGACAGCTAGAAATTATTTTTTTTCAGAAACTGTAGAGTGAAGATGACTCTTTCGAAAAACGTATCAAAAGTTGACCTGCGATATACAGGGGGCAACAGAAATCGTGCCAAACCTGATGGTTTAAAATTTAAAAAATCTCGACTTTTTCAAATGGAACACCCTGTGTTTTATGATTTCATTAGATGCCTTTCTGTAGACTCTACAATTTTATAATAGCTTTCCCTATACCTAAGTTGCGTAGTTTTTGCAAAAAACCCACTTTTATGAAAAATACCCGATTTGCGCACGTTCCTTTCTCGGGAAAAACGCAGTGAGCGTCTGTCACGCAATAAAATTTGTGACAATCAGTTTACATGTCATTTCTTCTTTTACTGAATATTCACGTACGAGTTTAGAGTAAGTACTAAGCGTGCATACAATGAACTATTCAAAAGAAGAATTAGTGAAAATGGTTTATGCCTTAGGAGAAGCTCATGGAAATTGTTTGCTAGCAGCACGTATTTACAAAGCAAATAATCCAGATTTACAGAGATTTCCACGTGCTGACTGTTTTGAAAATGTGAAAGAAAGATTTGAAAGAACAGCAAATGCGAATTATGAGAAAACTACCAGGAGACATGACGGTAACAATGACGATATTCAGTTTAATGTTGTGGCGTCTGCTGTTGAAAATCCAAATATTAGTGTCAGGAAAATCAGTAATAATCTTGGAGTTTCCAAAAGCTTGACAAACAAGATACTGAAGAAGAATAATTTTCATCCGTATCATATTAAAAACTATCAAGCACTGTTACCTCAAGATCACCTAAATCGCCTGCAATTTTGCCACTGGGCATTGGATAAAATTCAGGAAAGTCCAAACTTTTTTATGAATGTCTTATTTACTGACGAATCAACATTTTCAAACACTTGCTTACCCAATCGTCGCAACTTTCATCACTACGCTGACAATAATCCAAGATTATTGAGGGTACTAGATAATCAGCATCGTTTCAAAGTGAACGTGTGGGCTGGAATTTGTGGAGAACATATTGTTGGACCGTACTTTTTTGAAGGCAATTTAAATGCCAATGTGTATTTGCATTTTTTGCAAAACGAACTTCCCCTTCTACAGCTACAGAATATGCCCGCTGATTATTTGGTTCAACAATGGTTTCAGCATGATGGTGCCCCTCCACATTCCACTTTGGCGGTACTGTGATTATTTTATTGTTGTACTACTTTTCCTATTATCTATTCATATTTCAGATTAGAGAACACCTAAACCACGTATATCCAAATAAGTGGTTAGGTCGTGGTGGTCCAGTTCCTTGGCCTGCACGTTCGCCTGATTTAAATATTCTGGACGTTTTCTTGTGGGGTTATATCAAGGAGCGAGTATACGAAGTACCACCAACGGATATGCAAGACTTGAAAGAAAAGATCCAAAATGAGTTTCTAACCATAACGCCCGAAATGTTAAGAAATGGAGATGGCGCTGATGAGGAGGAGGAAAATCCAGAAGACGAGCCAGAGGTAATAAACCAAAACGTGACTTGGGGGGACGTAAATATTGTGCCTCATATATATCCTTTCGACACTACTAATTGTGGACATAATATTCCGGATCTTTTTGACAACTGTTCCGAGTACGAGTGTTTTCAAGTTTTTTTCGGGGAGGAGATAACGAGTTTTATAGTAAGCGAAACGAATAAATTTTATAAATATGTTGTGGAGCACAAGGAGCGTCTTCCACCACATTCTCGACTGAACCAATGGAACGACATTGACGCAAAGGAATTACATCGATTTTTAGCACTAAATTTTCTAATGGCGCGGGTAAGAAAACTTCAGATACAAGAGTACTGGTCTACAAATGCATTACTAGACACGCCTGCTTTCAAGAAAACAATGTCAAGGGACCGGTTTTTTGGCATACTGGGTATGATGCATTTTTCCGATAATAATTTGGCAAGGGACGATGATACTTTACGCAAAATTCGTAAAATTGTGAATCATGTAAGAGCGACATTTCGAGAATCTTTTACCCCATATAAAGAGTTGTGTATTGACGAAAGTCTAATGCTTTTCAAGGGGAGACTTTTTTTAAACAATACATACCCTCAAAGCGACACCGATTCGGTATCAAATTTTTTGTCTTGTGTGACGCAGTTACCGGATATATATTAGACTTTATTATATATACTGGGGCAACTACAGAAACTGTGCAATCTAATTTCGGAAAATCTGGAGATGTAGTTCTAACACTCCTTGACCCCTACTCGGACAAAGGTCATGCACTATTTATTGACAATTGGTACAGCAGTCCTGATTTATTTTTATGGTTATATGACCGTTGCACTAACGCTTGCGGTACTGTGCGCAAGACCAGAAAGAATATGCCAAAAATGGAAGAAAAACTAAAAAAGGGCGAGTTTACGTTTCGTACTGCCAGAAACCGACTAATTGCCATAAAGTGGTGTGACAAGCGCGAAGTATTTATGCTTAGTACAGCTCATGAAAACAATGTCACAGCTACAGGAAAAACTGATAGAACGACCAATAGAGCTATTATGAAACCAGAGTGCATTGTTGAGTACAATAAGAGAATGGGAGCAGTAGACAAAACCGATATGCTACTAAGCTCTATCGAAAGTGTCAGAAGGACAACAAAATGGTACAAAAAAGTCTTCTTCCATATTATGGATATGGCACTGCTGAACAGTCATATCTTATTCCAAGATGTCAAAAAAAGGAGGATTCCATTGGCCAAGTTTCAATTACAGTTGATATCTCAAATGATAGAGGACAACTTAGGCAACTACGTTCATATAGCACGAAGGGCGCACGACCCGGCTCCATTTCGATTGACAGCTAGACATTTTCCTCGAAAAATTCCGTCAAGAAACCAAAATTACTCGACTGATCGAAAAAGATGTTTTGTTTGTACTCATAATAAATTAAGGAAAGAAACAATTTATATGTGCGAACAATGTGATGTCGGGTTATGCGTTACACCTTGTTTTGAAAAGTATCACACGTTACGTTGCCTAAAATAGATAGGTACAAAAAATACTTTATTGGTAGTTTTGTTTTGTTTAGGCTTAGAGTCAAATTTTTGTTTGTCTTTGGACGAGTTTTCTTAATTTTTTGAATAAAGACTTTTTTGATTAAAAATATTTTGTTTGTGTTTATAAATGATTTAACTAAACGTATAAAGTAATACTAACCATAAAATACAAAAATTAAATCCAATATGAAGGTAAAACTATAAATTATAACTTTAAAAAAATTTGTTGACGCTTCAGTGCTGATGACGCATATTAGCGCAGCACTGAGGTAACTAATGTCGGCTCAAGCGCGCCGCAGCGAAAGGGTTAACATTTGTTAAACATATACTTGAAATGTTTCAGGGTTTACCAGAAATTGATGAAAGTGATGAAGCAGAGAGGAAGAAGTAGAATTTTCAAAGATTCCAGCAGAGTTCTTAGTGGTACAATCTATTGAACAACAAGTTTTGCGATATATTTGTGGGTATCTTTTTAAGAAGCTGGAGACAAGTTACCAAGGTTGCACATGTAAGGAGGACATTCTGAGCAAAAGTAGCCTTCAGTTGGACACTGAATTATTTTTAAAATTAAAAGAATTTGATAATAATCATAAAAGACTTAAGTATGTAAATAATACGTTCTTTGAAAAAATGAAGGTAGCTCTTCAAACGATTAAATTTATTTTAAATGTAGATATACATAAGAAAGGGGTATTTAAACATGCATTCAATGTTTTAATAGAAACAATTGATTTGACAAATTGTAATCATAATCTTGAGTTAAAAAAAACTGTTTTGAAGTATTTTGTAAAAGTTACAGGTCATAATTACATAAAACAGTTAAACAGAATAATTAGAGGACAAGACCTTAGACCAATACCTGGAAATAGTTCTCTTGTGTTTAAAAACTGTAAAGCTGTTTATCAGAAAACTTATAGAAAGAAATAGATAAAACGTAAGTGAGCCTTTTTTATGTTCTTGATCATTTTTTCAGAAGGCCACTCTAAACAATATAACAGTTGCCCACCGATGGCACTGTGTTAATTTACTAATTTTTCATTATATTTATGTCCGTCCTCTAATTTACAAGTTGCTGTAACCCATAATTTCTTCCCACTACTACTCATATATGAATACTAGGAGAAAAAATAACAAACCCCTACTTTTCCTTTTTATGATTTTTGTTAATTTAAAAAGAGGAAATTAAGATAAACATTATGTGACCTCAGTCATCAAGCAATAACATAAACAACTCTGCATTTAGTAATATTTAAATTGTTAACAGTAAAAATTGGTAGTATTGGTATCAGCAGAACAGAACTTCTGATTTGTATTGTGAACATTATTTTTGTTATAATTATTATTACCAACCATTTTTAGTGGGTTTCCTACATTTTGCTTAGTAACGTCATAACATTCAAAAATAGATAAATTATTATCTAAGTGATATAACAATTTATTGTTTGTTTTAATATGGTTTAATAATCACCAATCTTCGATATACATGTTTAGCAAATTGAAAGGGTGCAGAGAAATTTTATAAAATACTTAGTGTTGAAGTTAGATAGAAATTTGTATATTTATTTATAAGCTTATTAATTATTTGATCAATTGTTCATAATATAATACAAAAAAAAATGCATATTCTACGTAGGTATTGGTAGAAGATATAAATCGCTATTTTAATTTCAACAACAGAGAACTAGTTTATTTTTTATTACATATTTATTACTACCTATATTTTGTGGGTGTAATAGGAAATATTTTTAGTGACAGAATAGATTTATTTAAACACAACTGAAGGCTTTGTTTTTTCTATTTCATATTACTGTAGGTCTATTTATGTAAATATTAAGTCATAATTGAGCAGTTTCTTGTTTAGACAATAAAAATAAGGTATTTATTTATCATTTTTATCTATTATTTATCTTATATTATTTCTTTATTTATTATTTGTTTAATTTTATTATTTATTTATTACATTATTTATTTATTTATTATATTATTTATTTATGAAATATAATAATTTGTTTAAATTAATTATGTATTACTTTTAACTATTAACAAATTATCATTCAACCAAGCGTTTCCTGCCAAAATCTCTTAAAGATACGGCAGTAATTAAACGTAAACCATCGAGATCAGGTGAATGTACCAATAACGTGTGTTAATTACGGTATGCAAGTTTATGCTTAATTCGTTAAAGCTTTTATCTCCTCCCATCTATATTTTTGACAATTTTTGGTGTAACTCAAACGTGCCCCAAAACTACCCTAGGATCACAACAGTTGAAAGGAACAATGCTAAAATTCTTATGGCATATACCACTTCCGACATTTATGATTTCTAACGCCTGAGTATCATTTTCAATAAGTGGATAGATAAACGTAAAACATTCTAATGACATTCTTAACACGTTCACTGCTGATTGACGACAATTGTCGTCATTGGTTACTCCTCCTGTGTGCGCCCGACGACAATTGTCGTCACTCTGCAATGCACCGTAAGTGATCTGTGCTGTCTTGTGCGGGAAGCATTTTTAATATACGTGAGCATACATAATGAGGTCTAGGGATGTGAAAAATTCTTTTGGTTCGGTCTCGTTCGTCTCGTATCGGGTGTGGGGGGGGGATGATCCAAATAACAAATAAGCCTATGGTTTACGATTAGTTGCGAGTCATTTCACGGCAGGGGATGGCAGTTTTGTCTGTAAATACACTAGTGTGTTATATCGATCGTTATTAGTATTGGAAATTTTCGTGTTGGTTGCTATATCGCGTGTTGGAGGTGAATCGTACTGTCCTAAAATGGCACAAAAGCGAAAGAATCGTCAACCTATGACCGAGGAGGAATTAGAGAGACTAATTATGGAATCCGACGATGAATTATTGGATCCAAGTGCTGATGAGGACGACGGCTGGTTCCCACAGAGTAGCGACTCTGATTCAGATGTGTCCGTGGAACAAGATGACGAACAGAATTCTCCTTCAACTTCTACTGCCGCCCCGATGGCAGCTGTCACTGTTTTAACAAGTTCCAAACCTAATTGGACCTCTGCTTCGAGCGTGAATCCGCAAGGAATTCAATTTTCCAAGACCAGTCGTAAGCTAGAAGCTCCGGCAGGTGAGAGATTTGCTTGTGAATTTCGTATTATTTTTTATGTGTTTTTTGTTTCTATACAGGCACTGATCCAGTTGATTTTTTCAAACTGTTGGTAGACGACACATTCTACGAGTTGCTGACGACTGAAATAAATAAATATGCCGAATACACATTTCTGAATGAAGTGAAAGAATTCTCAAGAATTAGCAGGTGGAAAGACGTTACCGTGGATGAGTTTCGCACTTTTCTAGGATTGCTTTTTCATATGGGCACAGTTTCAATGAATAGGATCCAAGATTATTGGAAGAAAGACCCATTACTCAACTTTCATATTTTTCCAGAGAAAATGAGTCGAGATCGATTCTTGATCATTTTACGTTAACTGCATTTTCAAGAAAATCCAAAACCTACTGAACCTAAGCCTCAAGATAGATTATATAAAATACGGCCGGTTATAAACTATTTCAACTAGAAAATGGAAAAAATTTATTACCCTGGACAAAATTTGTCTCTTGACGAGTCCATGGTACTATGGAGGGGCAGAGTGCTATTCAGACAGTACATCAAGAATAAAAAGCATAAATACGGCATAAAGTTGTACATGCTTACTGAACCAAGCGGTATCATATTGAAATTTGCAGTCTATACCGGCGTGTTAGATGATTTTGGAGGAACCGGACATGCAGCAAATATAGTACTACATTTGATGCAAGAGAAACTCGATATTGGCCATAGTTTGTTTATGGATAATTATTACAACAGTTACCGCCTGGCACTGCAACTGCTTGATAGGAAAACCCTGTGTTCAGGTATTCTACGGCTAGACAAAAAGGATCTACCGGCAGAGATAAAATCATCAAAGTTAGCAAAATGGGAATCTATGGCATTATATTCTCAAGGCGTCATGGTGGGACTGTGGCGTGACAAGAGACAAGTCTCTTATATGTCTACGGAATTCGGCAACGACATGATACGGGATTTTAATAGAAAAGGCCAGGAAAAAGAAAAACCAGAAGGCATAGTGATGTACAACAAATACATGGGAGGCGTAGACCGCCAGGATCAGTTTATGGCTTATTACCCCGTTTCCAGAAAATGCCTCAGGTGGTATCAAAAACTGGGAATACATATTCTGCAAATGCTGTTACTGAATTCGTATTTGCTTTTCAAGGAATATGGATGTCTATGACTTCAGACTACATATAATAAGATACTTGTTGAAAATGAATGCCATGCCGGCACCCGAACCTGCATCTCAGCCATCCAATAAGCACATTCCGCAGTCGTTCTCCTAGCACTACAAGAAAAGGAGCCAAAGTAAAAAGATGCAGAGTATGTTTGAGCAAAGGCAAAAGGAAGGATACAGCTTATTTTTGCGACGCATGTCCAAATAAACCAGCTTTATGCCTAAAGTCTTGTTTTTCTGAGCACCATGAAAGAACATAATTTTTTTTGGATGCAATATTTTTTTTTCAAAACTTGCCAAAACCGTATTTTATTTTTATGCCTGTGATTGATGATGTTCATATTATTTTTGTTCTCAGAGCATAATCGATGAGGACTTTTGTTTTGATCATCTCTTATGTTATTTTTGCATTACCAAAGTAGTTTATTTTCGTTCCTATGATACTGTGATTTTTCTTTGTGAAGTTTTGTTTCATGTTCGGCTGTTTTTTTTAAATAAAGTCTTTTATTTTTACAAATTATTGAGTTACTCCAGAGCAACTATGACGGAACATACGTGACGACAATTGTCGTCAGTCAGCACCCAGGATGAGTTATTAGACTTGTGTGCGCACAACGACAATTGTCGTCAAGGCCCTTTTGGTATTAGGGTAAGGTATTCTCTCATTGGTAAGTATTTTTTTGTTGGATCTGAACGTAGCAAAAGCAAAAAATTCAAAAGTCACATCCGCCACTAGGCCTAATTTCGATTTTATTAGGTCTGCAGCGAACGTGTTAAGTAATATAAATAAAAAAACATTTACCGTTGGAACACAATCGGAAAGGACAGTTGTGAAAATATGATCATTTTCCAATTAACTATATGTACTATGAACAATAATTAGAACACGCAACACAGTTTTTATAACTTCACCAGGTCTGGTCTGAGACATACCAATTAATTTCTTAATACTATATATTCTATAATAAATATTTTTTGGAATCAAATTAATTTGTGTATTTACATATTATTTTAGCTTTATTCATTTCAAAGTTTCAGGAAAATGAAACTGCAACAGAGGTAGAGAAGCACGTTCAGTTGATATATTTTAATAAGAATTAGAATACAGATTCAGTTGATATATTTTAATAAGAATTAGAATACAGATTAGTTTATTTCAGAGTAATTATTGCCAAAAGATATTTAGATTTACTGTCCGATAAAGTAAGTATATCTTATTCCAAATTGCATTACATTTGGAGACATGTTTGTGTTGTAGAACAGTTATTATTCTGGACCTTTCTATATTGCTCTCAAAGAAACCCAACGTTCTCTGTGTGATTGCTGATGAGTTCCTAATAACTTAATTAAATAATATTCTATGGCAATAATCAAGCATTCTGAGTACATCTGATTGCAAGCAGTAACTGTTAGTAATTAAATGCAATGATTTTGTATGCTTCATATCAATTGGAATATGATAATTATCATTCACATTGTTTTTCAATGCAATTTTTCCAATAAATAATTTATTGGTATAAAAAATTTGTTATGCGTTGTACTACACTCATTTCATATAAAATTGTATGAAACAAATGAAAACAGAACTAAAATGCATAGGTAATACCATGATACACTACTTGTATCATGGGTAATACGCTTTATTAGTGATGACATCAAAGCGTCATTTTGGTTGTTGACGGTCAGAGTGCATTATCCAAATAACTGATATTTTGCGTGGTATTTGTATATGGATTGTGTTTCTTAGTGCTCCTGTAGAGATTTTGGAGTTTGGTTGGACATTTTTGCAGAATATTAAAGTGGTACTGCGAGTACGTCCTGTAGTCATTAGTGGGATTAATAGAAAGTATTTTTCCAAACTTGACGTAATACGGAATATAATAATTCACTTTATAATGTATACACAATACAACAAAAAAGTCCAATTGTCTTCAAAAATAGTTAAAAAACACAAGCTACATTCAAATGTGTAGTCGAGTCGAGTGGCCGATAAGTGGTCGATAAGTCGAGTGGCCCACTCGATTAACTAACCATTCTTCAACTATAATTGATCATATTTATACAAATTTTCCATCCTCTACTACATGTGTTGTTGACAATTGTATTTCTGATCATAGGACGGTATTATGTGAGACAACACCAGGAGCTGAATCCAAGCAAAAAAATTCCAGTTACAAAAGGAGATATAACGCTAGCAATATGGCTGGTTTTTTACAGTCTTTAGATAACGAAAAGTGGGACGACTTGTATTGGTTTATTAATACGGATGACGCTTATGATTATTTCGCGTGTACGTTTGACTATTATTTTAATAAATATTTTCCTATGAAAAAACATTATATTTGTAGCTCCACTTCAGATAAAACCTGGATTAAAGATGAGATGAGAGTCTCAAGTATGAAGCTGAAAGATTTATTCTTACAGAACTCTATGTATCCATCTTTAAATCAAGTATACATTTTAGCCAAAAAACAACATAATGAATTGCTGAAAGAAACAAAACGAGCCCATTACCAAAAACGAATTTTCGACTCCGATAATCCTGCTAAAATGGCATGGACTGTTGTTTCTGATCTTACTCGAGCTCCAAATAATTATAAAGAAATTGTTTTAAAATACAGAGATGCGGTAATTAACGATCCTAATAGTGTGGCAAACTCTTTTAATGATTATTTTATAAACGCTCCCCAAAATTTAATCAAAAATATACCTGGACACAGCGCAGGGACTTCTCAATCCATTAATATAAAATTTAATGAGCATTCAATATTTCTGTATGCTTTTACAGAGGCTGAATTGTATACACTGCTGTTAACAAGATAAAAAATAAAACCGCTTTTGGCCCTGACGGAATACCAATTTTCATTCTCAAAAAATCACTAAAATTTATTATATCTCCTCTTACATATTTAGTAAATCTTTCATTTTTGACGGGAACGTTTCCAGGTTCTTTGAAGACCGGTAAAGTTATTCCAATTTTTAAGAAGCATGATCCTATGCTGTTAGATAATTATAGACCAATAACAATAACTCTTTTTCGAAGGTTTTTGAACATTGTTTCCTTCAAAGGCTGATGGATTTCACTTCCGAGGCATAGCATATTCTCGGAGAATCAATTCGGATTTTTACCCAGAAAATCAACAAATACCGCCATATTTTTGTTTTATAAGCTTGTGATTGATTTTCTTGAGGCAGGGGAGTGCCCTGCTGGGATATTTTGTGATCTCAGCAGGGCATTCGACTGCGTTCAGCATGAGCAACTTTTAAATAAATTATACGTATATGGTATCCGTGGGGTTGCTTCAAATTGGATCAGCTCATTTCTAAGTCATAGAAAGCAATTTGTAAGTATTAACTCAAAGAAAACTTCCATCAAATCAACTATTCAAACGACGTCAATAGGAGTACCACAGGGATCTATTCTTGGGCCAATACTTTTTCTAATGTATACGAATGATATTGACAGTATAAATCCCGCGATTTACTTTATCAGATATGCTGACGACATAACAATATTAGTTTCAGACAAAAATTATGGGACTTTCACAGTTAACTGCAACCAACTTGTTAACAGCCTAGCTTCTTGGTGTAATACAAACTCTCTCTACTTTAATAGTAAAAAAACAAATATAGTAAGGTTTCACAATTACCAGAAGCATTGGGTCTCTCCAAATATTATTGTTGATAGCACCTTTATAAATCATGCGGAAAATGTAAAGTTTCTAGGATTAATTGTGGATGAAAATGTGAATTGGAAAAATCACTGTACCAATCTTATTTCAAAACTAAATTCACTTAGCTACATGTTCAGAAATTTGAAATATGTGCCTAGTCATAATCAATTACTCAACCTCTATCACGCACAAGTTTCATCTAGGTTGCGTTATGGAATATGCTTTTGGGGTGGGTCCGCTCGGGCACCTGATGTATTCATCGCACAAAAACGTATCCTCAGGGTTATCGCTGGTGTTAAAAAAACATATACCTGTAGAGAGATTTTTAAAGATTTTAAAATTTTTACACTTGTTAATACATTTATTTATGAAATGTGTGTATTCGTAATGACAAATAGGCATAAGTTTTTATCAAACTACAATATTCACAACTATGACACAAGATGTCGTAAAGATCTCCACATTGCATATTGTAAATATACGGTCTCCTCTAGGTCTCCGTATTTCTTGGCGTTAAGAATATATAACCATCTCCCTATACTAATTAAAGAGTCAAAAAATGGCAATGCTTTTAAGACAAATCTTAAATATTTTTTATACGACAATGTATTTTATACCATAGATGAATTTTTTACTATGTAACCTTTTTTTACTATGTAACCTTTTCTTTTGACTATTCCTATATGTATGTTTACATCTTTGGAAAATAAATGTATTATTATTATTATATTATTAAATACCACTGTAAACACAAGTTGTTTGGATAATGGACCTTCATCTGCCCCAACAAAGAATGGCGTTGGTACGTCATACTAATAGAGCGTATTAATTAATAAATCCTTAAATTTGAATTGCGCGGGAAAAAAGAATGATATAGATTGGTAAAAATATATCCTATATTACCCACTATAGATGCTTTCCAAACCACCAGAGGACGCAAAACGACTTCAATTTCATAAGAGCGGAGTGTCTTATCCATTCCTCCTTATATATGATGCTCAGTACGAGATCGGCATTCAGAGTGGAGTGTTGTATCATTGTCGGCCGCTCTAGGACGTACTAGACCACGTGTATATTGCCTTGGTTTCCGGTTTTAACTTTTCGGACTTGTGTAATGGATGATCAAATTGCAGGGCCATCTAGGCCTAAGCAAATGTGTGTAGATACTAATAAAAAGAAACCACTGACTGAAAAAGAGTTAGAAGAACTTGCAGAAACATTTGATGATAATGGAAGTGAGTTTGAATTTTCAAACTCAGAGTCGGAATAATGACACGTCTCAAACACCTAATCTAACTCCTTCTGAGGATAACAATCGTGTTGATGATTTCGAAATATTCACTTGGTCTGCTGTGCCTGATTTAAAAAATATTCAGTTTAGTGGTAATCTAGGTTTGACGGTACCTGTTCCAGGCGACGAACCGTTTGATTTTTTTTCTTTGTCGGTGACAGATGATTTTTTATTGCATATAATTGAGCAAACAAATTTATATGCAGAAGAAGTTTTTCTTAGTAAAAATACGACAGAAAAGTCACGGACAACAACTTAGAAACCACTTGATTTGCCCGAATTTAAAGTTTTTCTTGGATTGTGGTTTCATATGGGAAATATAAAGCTCAATCGTTTGCAAGACTATTGGAAAACCGACGACCTATTTAATTTTCCTTGTTTTCAACAACACACGAGTAGAAATCGCTTTCTGCTCATTCTTAGATGCCTTCATTTTGACAAAAACCCATCACAGGGAAAGCCAAGTTTTGGAGATCGTCTTCATAAAATTCGGTTCATGCAAGAATATCTTAACCAGAAAATGAAAGAAGTTTATTATCCCCAAAAAAAACCTGGCTATTGACGAATCCATGATCTTGTGGCGGGGCCGTCTAGCTTTCAGGCAGTACATAAAAGGAAAAAAGCATAAATATGGAATGAAACTGTACATTCTAACTGAGCCAAATGGACTTGTCTTGCGAAGTAAATTGTACACTGGAGCTGGCGGAGATTTGGGAGGAAAAGACCATGGACAAAAAGTGGTTTTTTCTCTTATGAAAGGTTTAGAAAAAAAGGGGCATGCTTTGTATATGGATAATTATTATAGTAGCATTTCCTTGTGTCAAAAATTGCTTGATTTAGACATTTACGTAACAAGGACCCTTAGGAAAGACCGCAAAAATAATCCAAAAGAGGTGGTTAGCGCAAAATTAAAAAAAGGTATATTGCTAAATACTGCAATGGGATTGCCGTTAACATACCATGACAAGCTAGATGTGTTGTTTATTTCAACCGAATTTGAAAATAGCATGGTCGAAGTTGAACGAAGATACGGATATAATGTCCAGAAACCTTTAGCAATTCTTCGATACAACGAAAATATGGCTGGTATAGACGGTCAAGACCAAATGCTTTCGTACTACTCGAGTGAACGGAAAACTCTAAGATGGTACAAGAAACTGGGAATACATATTTTGTCCACTTTGTGCTTTGTGCTAATATCGTTTGGGAAGAAAGTTAGGGACTTTCTTCCCAAACGATTCATCAGATAAGCAGTTTATTTTATAATGAAGGGGCTACCACTTACTAAAGTTATAAATCTGATATGTCTGAATGAAGGAACAAAAATAGTCATTTACACCGTCCTCCTTCATGTTCTTTGAATACAATCAAAATAAAAGAGGATCTGTTTTAGCACATCAGTTTATTGATGGTTTAAACTATCACACGTTTAGTTTATTAAGAAATATATCGAATCACGTCATTACATTACCACCGACAGAACAGGCGTATCCAAATAACTATGTTCCAATAAACCCCAAGAAAATTGAAAATATAAGTTCAGCCTAGCATTCTTGACGAGTATAAGCCATTTTATTAAGAAATCTTGCGATGGCCAACAACAGATATTGTAGAAGAGGGAGAAGATATAGAAGATGATAATGAATATGATTACGTCCCATAATGTAAAACATCATTGTAATAACAGTAATAAAAGTTTTCTTACTTTCTATTGATTGTTTAATATTGTACCTAATTTGTAAGAAAGTATTGCTGGTTACTTTTATTCTTTGCATAAACTGCATAAGTCAAGATCTCAAAAATATTTGTTTTCAAGAACATTTTAGGCAAAAAAACTATTGTGCATATTATTTATACTAAAAGCATGTTTTCACATCAATTTAAAATAGTTTGGGTACTTAATTTATCCATTTTATTTAATTATCTAGTTTTTTGTCTCTCCTGTAAAATTGCGTTTTAGTGACTTACGTCACTACGAAATGTTGTTTTTGAAACGAGCGATTCAATTGTAGTATTACATGGTAGTCATTTTAGCGTGGAAATAATCGGTCGACAAGATCAAAAACATTTTTAATAACTTTTTTAAATTTTACAAGTATCCGTCCGGACGCCTCCGATACCGGGGTTACAAAAGTTTTAATACGTGGGGTAGTTGTAGCATGACTTCCTAGTCATTTTGACGTAGAAACAATCGAGCGACAGGATAAAATACAATTTTTTGAAATTTTTGATAAATTTTAAAAGTAGCCGTCGAGATGCCTCTGGTACCGGAGGTACAAAAGTTTTGATACGTAGGGTAGTTGTAGCATTATTTACTAGTCATTTTGGCGTAGAAATAATCGGTCGACAAAACCAAATACACTTTTTAGAATTTTTTTTTTATTTTAAAAGTATCCGTCCGGACGCCTCTGATACCGGGGTTACAAAAGTTTTGATACGTGGGGTAGTTGTAGCATTACTTACTAGTCATTTTGGCGTAGAAATAATCGGTCGACAAAACCAAATACATTTTTTAGAAATATTACAAGTATCCACTCGGACGTCTCTGGTACCGTGGGTACAGAAGTTTTGATACGTGGGGTAGTTGTAGCATTAATTACTAGTAATTTTGGGGCAGAAATCGGTCGACAGGATCAAATAAATTTTTTAATTTTTTTTTAATTTCACAAGTATCCGTCCGGACGCCTCTGATACCGGGGGTGCAAAAGTTTTGATACTTACGGTAGCATTACTTACTAGTCATGTTGGCGTCGCAATAATTGAAGTGGTAGATCATCAAACCGTTATTAATATTTTGGACCCCTTATGACGACCCGACAATGCCTTTTATATACAGTATCTTTTGTAAAAAATAGTAAAGAGATATTATTTTGAGTATCAGTACTTCCCTAAAAGAAAATAAGACGGATTGTCACGATTTTTTGAAAATTGATGTTTTGTAAAATTCCTTTAACACAAATCCACAATGACTGCATTATTAGCTGGTGCATCTATTAGAAACTATGCTTCTCAAAAAAATATTTTTCCTTCCCGTCACAAAAATCAAGCTCAAGGCAGCCTAACATGCTGATGGGGCGGCCAACTGTGCAGTGCAAAACCGTTGCTAGAAAAGTCTTGCTCTTTTCACACCCGTAGTTTTGGATCCGATCGGAATCTCGAAGTGTAAACCGAGACAGAGATTAAGTAACATATAAGAAGTGCAAATAAACACCATTATATTTAAAGTTGCAAATTTAATTTCTTCATAACTAACAAGAACACTATCCAATCATATGGAAACGATTTTACAAAACATGAACATGACATATCGTTTATTTAATTTTCAATTTAAAGCTAATAAAAATAAATAATCTAAGTTCCTCTACGTTTCTGCTCCTTTCATTATTGCATCTAATATCAATGATGGAATTAAGACCAGAATACCGTTTCCAAGAACTCACACCACACATTTCTCGGCATGAGGCCAATAAGGCCACTTGGAAATTGTATTTATTAACAACCAACGAGGAAATTCCATCTCCGTTGTCATCAGATGCTCACGAATATTTAGTATTATGTTATCCTAAATTAGGTAGGTAATTATTCAATGAAATGAGACAACGTAACCAAATATAATTTATTTTCATTATAAAAATAAGTACTACAAAAGTTAACACAATTAAAGTTAAAAAAATAATCAAATGGACATATAACAATATATAAAATAAAATAAGTTATGTGTAGGGTAACATGGGCTATTTGGACAAGGGTCTAATTCGACAAGTTCTGCAGAAACCTTCCCAATGCACATACAGTTTCGCAACTTTGCACAGGGATGGCGTATACTGTTCTATTGCTAAATAAAAACCGCCATACTGAAATTTAATCGCAAACAACGTATTTTAGAGGCCAGTCACAAAAAAAGTCAAGTTGAGATTTTGTAGGTTTTTGAAAACGAATTGTTTATTTTTGGCTCCTCCAGGTAAATACCCTTTAATATCTAGTGTAGATTGATAAAATAAATCTATTTTGTTTTGCTGGTATCCGTAAAATCGTTTATTTGTGATTTTGTGGTTAGGTGATGTTAGGGACTAATTGACATGGTTTATGGGGCTAATTGGATATGTCCAATTAGCCCCATAAAGCTGCTTATCTATTAACAGAGTGTTAATTACTCGTGTTGTTTTAGAGATGCCTCGCTAGAAAAAGACAAAAACTAATAGAGTTCGGGTGTACAAAGAAACATTAAAAATGACTGTTGCAGCTGTTGTTTTAGAGCACATTCTCATATGCGAAGTATCGGAAAGGTATTCTGTTTCAAAATCCACGTTATCTAGATTTGTTATGAATAAGCACATCAATATTCCGAATCGAAAAATTCTTTAATAAAGTATACCAGCGAACAAGAAGCTGAATTAGAAGAATATTTAGTCATGGCATCTAAAATGCATCATGGCTTAACAAAGGTAGAAGCAAGAAAACTTGCTTACCAATATGCCAATGCTTTAAAGCTTAAAATACCTGAAAAATGGCCTATTAGTCAACAGGCTGGTCTTGATTGGATATTTGGATTTATGGAAAGACATCCTGGATTATCCATAAGGGCTCCCGAAACAACTAACCTTTCACGCGCTACCAGTTCAACTAGCGCGATTCAGAAAAAATAGATGTCATAAGTCCACCCTTCATAAGGCCATTTCCAAAGGCTTCTCCTCGGACGAGTAACCGAGGTAGAAAGGCTGGTAGAACGAGGATTCTGACAGATACCTCCGAAAAGAATTGAAAAGTTTGGCAAATGAAAGAAAAAATAAGGTAGGAGGTGAGTAGTATAGCTGGCGGGGTTCTGTGACACTTCTATGGCATGTCCATCCGAAGGTGTCCAAAGATCGAGGGGGTTCTCTCAAGGTGGCCGAAGAGTTCTTGGAATTGATCTGAAGAAGTGGTCGACAATGACCAGAAGGTATAGTTCGAATTTCTGCCGCGCGCCAGATATAGACGTCGCTGTACGAGATATCTAGATGAAGAGATAAGCGATATGCAGAGAGTGACGTGTGTGTCACCTGTATGGGGATGTCTTTTAGTCGAGGTTGGTGACATTTTTTTTTTTTACCTTTGCTTTTTTACCTGTTAGTTTAGCCTGGGCTAAAGGTGTCCTTTTGTACCTGTTGGTGACATGATGAAAAAAGTGATGTTTGAAATCATTTTTTGATAGTATTACATGAAAGTGGTATTTTCAAGTAATGTATTTAAATCTTCCACAGTACATCTTAGTGTGCATATTTTTATAATAATTAATCAATATGCATGATAACCTTTTGCCCTTGTTATTTTGTTATTCTCGGTTTTATTTAATAAATGGCGTAATTGATTTTTATAAAATAAGATGTATGTAACTTCTCTAATTTAGTATCTCAAGCGTTGTAAACATTAACAGATAATTATTGATCTCTGACCTTGTTATTTTATTATTCTCGGTTTTATTTAATAATTGATGTAATTGATTTTTATAAAATAAGATTTATGTAACTTCTATAATTTAGTGTCTCAAGCGTTGTAAACATTAACAGATTCAGATTATTTAAATTATAAAATGGGTGATTATACCAATGTTCAAGATTTAAGATCTGCTATTGAGTATGTTATGGAAAGATTCTATAATTTAACTTTGGATACTATCGATTGTATAGTACATGGTTTTCATGAAAATGGAGAATATTTAATATCATTAGTAGATCGTTTCACAAGAAGATATATATTATGTAGAAATTCTTTAGAAAATAACATAAATATTCAGCAATTATATAATGGACTAAAGGAGTTGGATCTTAAGTCACATTTTTACACTTATAGCAGTTCTGCTTTTCAAGATTCAATGATGGTTATCCATATACCAATTATATAATAAGTGAACATTTTGTTGAGCACAATTTAAGCTATTATTTTCATGTGAATTACAATGGTACTTAGAATTATTACAAGTTTTTAGTGTTTTCAAAGACAGACAGTTCCATTCATCTAAATTAAATATGTAATTATTAATTATTTTACCTAAAACTTGTTTTTTATTTAATCCTTTAACTAGTACTGTCTCACTTTGAACAATATTTTGTAAAAAATTTTGCACTTTATTAAAATTTAAATATAAAAAACAATCACTGTCTTGAAATGATAAACCATGTATGTTGAATGTGGTCCAATCAATGTGTTTTTCAACAACAGATGTTGACAATGCATCAAGAACTTTTTCGCTGCTCATCGTTGAAATAGAACACCAACATAAACAACAACAACAACAACAACAACAACAACAACAAGACAGCACTTTCTGAGAAGTATATGTTGGATTGGATACTGTGTCTCTGCACCATTCAGAATTTATACTGTAGATAATAAAAAAGCACTTGACGTCAATAAGATAAAATATATTATCTTCAAGCGGTTGCATAAGATGAGTAACCATTGAATATGTTGCAATTAATTACAAGAATTATCGCAATTTTTTTTTTTATTTTTAATGATTCCACACTGTCAAATACTTTTAGGAAATAAAACATTTTATTGATATACAGTTTTTTATTTCATTTAGTCCAATGGTTTCTCCATTAAGATTTTTTATTAAGGTCTTCAGTTGAAATGTTGTGTCTTCGAAATAAAATGTCTGATATCAAATTATTGCATAAAGTGTAAAAAATCTCTTCAACTATGTCTACTTGTTCACCACTACAAATAAAAAAAGTTAGTGTTTTTTACAGATGATTATAACGACATTTTGTATAAATAAATTTAATAATAATAATAATAATAATAATAATAACTAACAAAATCTACGCGTAGAACCATAGGGTAACTTTGCATAGAAAAGTAAATAAATATAAAAAGAAAAAATAAACAGTGGCATAACACTTACATCTAACAATAAATCAACTTTCCACCTTCCACTATCATCAAATCGTTCCAGTATTTCTTTTAATAACTCAGAAGAACCATAACTTTCAATTAATATATGTGCAATACGTATATCAGTATCCAGATAACCAGTCTTGAAAATAGAAACACACTTAAAACAACTCCTTATTGATTCCATCACATCATTTGCATAATACTGATCATCTGGAATATAAGTAATAACGTAATACTAGTAGTATAGCTGGCGGGGTTCTGTGACACTTCGATGGCATGTCCATCCGAAGGTGTCCAAAGATCGAGGGGGTTCTCTCAAGGTGGCCGAAGAGTTCTTGGAATTGATCTGAAGAAGTGGTCGACAATGACCAGAAGGTATAGTTCGGATTTCTGCCGCGCGCCAGATATAGACGTCGCTGTAAGAGATATCTAGATGAAGAGATAAGCGATATGCAGAGAGTGACGTGTGTGTCACCTGTATGGGGATGTCTTTTAGTCGAGGTTGGTGACATTTTTTTTTACCTTTGCTTTTTTACCTGTTAGTTTAGCCTGGGCTAAAGGTGTCCTTTTGTACCTGTTGGTGACATGATGAAAAAAGTGATGTTTGAAATCATTTTTTGATAGTATTACATGAAAGTGGTATTTTCAAGTAATGTATTTAAATCTTCCATAGTACATCTTAGTGTGCATATTTTTATAATAATTAATCAATATGCATAATAACCTTTTGCCCTTGTTATTTTGTTATTCTCGGTTTTATTTAATAAATGGCATAATTGATTTTTATAAAATAAGATGTATGTAACTTCTCTAATTTAGTATCTCAAGCGTTGTAAACATTAACAGATAATTATTGATCTCTGACCTTGTTATTTTATTATTCTCGGTTTTATTTAATAATTGACGTAATTGATTTTTATAAAATAAGATTTATGTAACTTCTATAATTTAGTGTCTCAAGCGTTGTAAACATTAACAGATTCAGATTATTTAAATTATAAAATGGGTGATTATACCAATGTTCGAGATTTAAGATCTGCTATTGAGTATGTTATGGAAAGATTCTATAATTTAAGTTTGGATACTATCGATTGTATAGTACATGGTTTTCATGAAAATGGAGAATATTTAATATCATTAGTAGATCGTTTCACAAGAGGATATATATTATGTAGAAATTCTTTAGAAAATAACATAAATATTCAGCAATTATATAATGGACTAAAGGAGTTGGATCTTAAGTCACATTTTTACACTTTATCACCTTTTATTTCTAATGAAAACTTTATGTTCAGTGAAGACGAGGAGGAGGAGGAAGAGGAACTGGATGCAAATGATGAAGGATATGATACCTGTTAGTTTAGATGAAATAAAATGTTATATACTTATTTTATTGTTAAAATAAAAAGATGTAGAAAATTATTTTTAAGTTTTATTAACATGTAGTATACATTAGTGTTCAAGCAGATATTTATCTAATAATGTAAATAACAGTTCTGCTTTTAAAGAGGTGTTTTGTTATTCCAAAATTTTAAATAGTATAATAGATTTCTATTTATTTTTGCGTTTGTCCTCATTCTTCTTCTTCTTCTTCAAGCAGATATTTATCTAGTATATTATCTAATAATGAAAATAGCAGTTCTGCTTTTCAAGATTCAATGATGGTTATCCATATACCAATTATATAATAAGTGAACATTTTGTTGAGCACAATTTAAGCTATTATTTTCATGTGAATTACAATGGTACTTAGAATTATTACAAGTTTTTAGTGTTTTCAAAGACAGACAGTTCCATTCATCTAAATTAAATATGTAATTATTAATTATTTTACCTAAAACTTGTTTTTTATTTAATCCTTTAACTAGTACTGTCTCACTTTGAACAATATTTTGTAAAAAATTTTGCACTTTATTAAAATTTAAATATAAAAAACAATCACTGTCTTGAAATGATAAACCATGTATGTTGAATGTGGTCCAATCAATGTGTTGACAAATGTCCTTGGATGTCATCCATTCAGGTATATATGGCAAATTAACAAAATTGTGATGCACTGATCCAGTTTGGACATTCAGGATGGCTATTTCCCGTATGTAGAAATTACTGTTTTTATATTGAAAACCTTGGATGTCAATGATAAACATTTCTGCAAATAGTTGAAATTAACTAACTGCAACTACACAATTTTTACAAAGTCAGTTTTAGGTCTGTATTTTACTAGACGATCGTGTAGTATCAAACAGTTGTTTTAAAAATAACATAGGATCTTTAAATTTAAGGTTTACTATTCTACCTGTTTTAATCCTCCGGTAAAACACGAGTTCGCATCTTGTCAAATAAGTTTCTTTGACTGAATCATTTAGATTTTTTTTAATTAAATTTAAATTTATTTAGATAGTAATTTAAACAACGTGGTGTTTTAGAGCTCTTTTTAGTATCAAAATGTGTCTCTTCAAAAACGATGTATATTTCTGATATTCACCTTTAGATTGTATTAATCTACTCACCATCTCCATTTTTTTTTTCAACAACAGATGTTGACAATGCATCAAGAACTTTTTCGCTGCTCATCGTTGAAATAGAACACCGACATAAACAACAACAACAAGACAGCACTTTCTGAGAAGTATATGTTGGATTGGATACTGTGTCTCTGCACCATTCAGATTTTATACTGTAGATAATAAAAAAAGCACTAGACGTCAATAAAATAATTAATCAATATGCATGATAACCTTTTGCCCTTGTTATTTTGTTATTCTCAGTTTTATTTAATAAATGGTGTAATTGATTTTTATAAAAGAAGATGTATGTAACTTCTATAATTTAGGATCTCAAATAATAAACAATGAGGTATTTAGAACAAGTTGTTTACTTAATTTACTGTTGTACTATACAATATATATTTAATTCTCATCCTTACAAAACATTCTTAAATAGCTATAAATCTTCTTATTTTTTCATCGAGAAATGCTTTGGAAGTACATTCACATGTATCTGGTCCACTTATTGGTATATCAGATGACCAGGGACAGCTAACATAATGATTCCCATATATAGAATCTTTCATTTTAACATGAGCAAATTTTTCTACTTGGGTTTGATAATGAAGAAGCTCTAAATAGTCTTCCTTCAGTATTATCTGACCGTATTTTTTTAAAAATTCTTTAACATCCATTGCAGAACAAGCGAATTATTATAATGATCAACTTATTGGTATTGCAATTGATATATATGAGGTGTAAAAGAAAACAAAAACATTGATTCCATAAAAATATATTACATATTAGTGTTTCTTTAATTATAATAGGTCACTTTTATTCAATTTACATGTATGATTTGAACATAATTCAGTTTCTTTTTATTATTTTACAATATTCTTAATATATTTCTATACATATATGAAACATATCTTTTCTCTACTTAAAAGCTCTATAAAGTTTTGTGTGAAATCTTGGAGACTAAATTGCAAATCATGAAAAGTAATGGATGTGCTATTTTGAAGTAACGAATCTAAATTATATCTTCCACAGTACATCTTAGTGTTTCTTCTTGGCACTATGGGATAATAATACACATCATGTCCCACTATAAAACCAATCACTTGATCGTTTAAATTTTTCACTGTAGTATTAACAGCAAATTCTTTCCATACATTTTCTGAAGTAGCAGGGAATATCAGGGAAGCAGGGGAAAATATATTATCTTCAAGCGGTTTCATAAGATGAGTAACCATTGAATATGTTGCAATTAATTACAAGAATTATCGCAATTTTTTTTTTTATTTTTAATGATTCCACAGTGTCAAATACTTTTAAGAAATAAAACATTTTATTGATATACAGTTTTTTATTTCATTTAGTCCAATGGTTTCTCCATTAAGATTTTTTATTAAGGTCTTCAGTTGAAATGTTGTGTCTTCGAAATAAAATGTTTGATATCAAATTATTGCATAAAGTGTAAAAAATCTCTTCAACCATGTCTACTTGTTCACCACTCCAAATAAAAAAAGTTAGTGTTTTTTACAGATGATTATAACGACATTTTGTATAAATAAATTTAATAATAATAATAATAATAATAACTAACAAAATCTACGCGTAGAACCATAGGGTAACTTTGCATAGAAAAGTAAATAAATATAAAAAGAAAAAATAAACAGTGGCATAACACTTACATCTAACAATAAATCAACTTTCCACCTTCCACTATCATCAAATCGTTCCAGTATCTCTTTTAATAACTCAGAAGAACCATAACTTTCAATTAATATATGTGCAATACGTATATCAGTAACCAGATAACCAGTCTTAAAAATAGAAACACAATTAAAACAACTCCTTATTGATTCCATCACATCATTTGCATAATACTGATCATTTGGAATATAAGTAATAACGTAATACATGGTAACAGCTCAACAGACACTTTTAAGAGTAATCAGTGGAATTGAAAATTTGTTTGCATTTATACATAAATTATTTTTATTATTCACTCTCATGTTTGACGTAAATAAAATTTATTATTTGTTAATGATCAGCAAATGATGCAACGTGCACCCATTTTCCTAGTCGTAGTGTGCAAGCTCTTATCATAGTTGTTTGTGCAGATTTGAATATTGGCTGATGCAATCAATATTTGCCTTACATCCTGCTGCAGTTGTTTGTCTAAAGTGCATTTACGTATTATCATTTTTGTAAAATTTAATATAAATATATGGTTCTGATTTAGACAAACAGTATATCAAACAAATTTTTGGGTAAGTTATTATTTTTCATTAATATTTTTATTTTATATTTATAATTATGAATTAAAAATTATTTTTATGTATGTGCTTATATATTTTGTTTCATAATTATGAACTGAAAAATGAATTTTATGTTCAAAGGCTTTTATAAGCGAAAGAACAATGCTACCTGGGGGGGAAAAACCATAACCCTTGATGATAATGATGATGATGAGGAGACTGCTGATGAACAACCTCCTAAGAAAAGAAGGAAACAAATACTAAACAGTAGAACAGGTCTCATAGTTGCTGATGATGATGATTTAAACTTAGACTCCCAAGAAGGTCTAGTGGAAATAAATTAATTTTAAAATTTTTGTAGAAGAAGAAGAAGAAGTATCAGTGTCACAGTCATCTACACCACCACCAAACGTTTGGTTTGGTGGTGGTGTGGACATTTATATTTTGCTGTAACGGGCATCTTGCAGCTACTGAGCTGTTAATATACTATTCCTTTTCTTTTATGCTACATTATTACTAGAAATCCAACTATTATGCTTGTTGCTGAAGCCCAACCATTTAACAAAGACTTTATCTTTTCTACGTTTTAAAATTTTTTCAACCAAGTAGACCTCCGAATATTTCACTTTTTGTAATTGTTCTTGATAGAAACCACCCTGAATATCTTGTTTATTGGTGTTTTGTAATAGATATGTCACAGGATTAGTTAGTTTTACTTTTTTAATAATAAAAATTTCAGTTATCCAATTAGCCAGATATTTTTTATCAAATACCCCTCTTACTTTGGATATTCGAACATGGTCTCCAACTTGAAATTTTACGTTTTTAGATGAAATTTTTATGATTGTATACTGTCTTTAAAAGACTTTTCTCATTCTTTTCCGACACATCTATTGGTTTCATCTTAATTGTGTGATGCTTTGTATTATTATATTCTTCAACTACTTTAGGTAACAATTCTATCCACCTATAATGTCCGTTGATATTAAATACCTTCCACATCATATTTTTTAACGTTCGGTTAACTCTTTCCACAATTGACGCCTTTTTTCAATAAATACACTATAATGGTTTATATTATACTTTTTCATTAGTTCCTTAAAGTATTTATTGTAATATTCAGTCCCGTTATCAGTTTGCAGATTTTTCATTTTTTCAGTCCTTAAAACGTTCTCCATTGTCTTACTTACTTCTTGTCCAGTTTTTGTTTTTAGGGGAAAAGCCCAAACAAACTTTGAAAAACAATTAATTACAACTAATATATATCTATATCCTTTATTTTCTTTGGAAAATTGTTGCATTTCCACAAAGTCAGCTTGAAACAAATCATTTAAAGATTTTAGTATAACCCTTCGCCGTTTAAAGTTAATTCTAGCAGGTTTGTGTAATTCCTCAACAACTTGTCTTTTAATATCAGTTGCAAATTTAGTTTTAGATGACATAATAGATAATTTATTCAATAATATTTTGCTTCACGTAGTTCTTCTATTATAGAATTAATTTCATTTATATGTCCAGTATGTCCAGCCTCTTGAGAGGCAAGCAATAAACGTAATCTCTCCACTAATTCGTTGGGATTATCCCAGTGTACATAGTCTATTTTATTTTCTGTTGATTCCATTAACATTCCATGACCGGTGGTGGTCACCATAGGAGCTATAATTTTTTTATATTTCGCTAACTTGCTACCAGCGATTTGTTTCGAAGACTGGTAGTGACGTCTGTGAGCATTTGTTTCGAGAATAATTTCTTTATACATTTTTGCATCATTATCGGAGAAATCTTTTGGAAGTTTTTTAAAGAGTAATTCATATAAACCTTCAGTACCTTTATATTTTTTATTTTTCACTATAATATCTGAGCCATCTATTTTTAATTCTGAATCACCTATATAAAATTTTTCTAAGGTTGGATTATGTCTAATACCATATTTATGATCGAATTCACCATTGTCATTAGTAGCAATCATCTCACGTACGTATTTTCTAGGTAATTCGTCATATTGATTTAAATAAGCTGTAAATGATTCTTGAAACATTTGTTCTTGTCTATTTATTAAAGGTTCATCATCCTCATCAGAATCAATGTGTTCTACCAGTTTTCGTTTCAAATTACCTCGTGGTAAATTTGACACATTTCTTTTAAATGTAGAGGTTTTTGGTGTAGATGTACTAGGTAGTATATCATAATCCATTTTATATTCATCTTTTATTTTTTTCGTTTTAGAAATTTTTTTCTCTCTCCTTTCTTGCTTCTCCTGCTGATCAGAGTCATCATCATCATCTTTTACTTTTGTTAAATAATGGTGATAATTTTTTGTTTCTAGTTTCCGTACACATCTTACACATGTTTTATCCTAATGTTGCACCAGGTTACAAAATTATTGAAAATCCTTCAAATGTTATTTACTTACCAATTAACACGCAATACATTGATGAAATAGTACTTAAAATCTCTGATCAAGATGGTAATCTAATCAATTTTAAAGAAGAGTTGATCACGGTAAGATTGCATTTGAAAGAAGTTGTGTAACAATTTAAGATGGTATTTAGATATATGGATGATGCATTTCCACCTGTTTTCATGCCCTCAAATACAATAATAACAAATGCAGGAAGAAAACCAATTAGTATGAAACGACAAGTGAAACGATTAATACCTCAGAACAAAAAATTTTTACGATTATTAGGATTTACTTTAAGAAAACATTAGTAAATTATTTAGAAATTCTTTTTGGTACAATTTTAAGTTAAAGATAAGTTTAAATATAAAAAAGTTTATCGTATTTTTAAAGTGCAACTGCCAATATAAAAACGAAGAACAATATGAGTTTTAATATTTTAAATATTCAAGAGCATGTCAAAGTAGATAACTCCATTAGCAAAATAGAATATCATACCCATCAACCCTATGCATCAACAAGTTATAATAACAATGACGAAATACGAATACCCATCCAGACTCAGGATATTTACACTTTACCATCACAAAGTTTTCTATACATTGAAGGAAAACTGTTGGATCAAACCGGAGCACCCAGTCCAACTTTAAGTTTCATTAACTGTGGAATCCCCTTCCTGTTTGATGAAATTCGATATGAATTAGGAGGGGTTGTCATAGATCGTGTTCGAAATCCAGGTATAACTACATTAATGAAGGGATATGTTTCCTTTACCGCAAATGAAACTTCAAAACTTAATAATTCAGGATGGGATCACCTACAGAATCCGAAAATAGTAGATGCAAATGGAAATTTTTCTGTATGCTTACCTTTAAGAATGATTTTTGGGTTTCCTGAAGATTTCAATAAAATTATAATTAATACACGACAGGAATTGATATTAATAAGGAGTACCTCTGATGTGAATGCTATTCATACAAACAAGGTAGATGAAACCCCTAAAATAGTATTACAAAAAATATTATGGAAAGTTCCACATGTATCTGTGTCTGATAAGGAAAAATTACGATTACTAAAATACTTTGAAGCCGGTATAGATCTTGATATACCTTTTAGACGTTGGGAGTTACAAGAGTATCCTCTACTGCAAGAAACAATGACACATTCATGGCCAGTAAAAACCAGTGCTCAATTGGAAAAACCTCGATACATTATCTTTGGATTTCAAACTAATAGAAAAAATACACCAGGAAGATTTATGAGTCAGTTTGATCACTGTAACTTAACGAATATTTCAGTTTACTTAAATTCTGAAGTTTTTCCCTATGACAACTTAAATACCAATTTTGATAACAAACAGTGGACTATTTTATATGAAATGTACACGCAGTTCCAACATTCATATTATTATAAAAATCAAAGCGAACCTTGTTTATCACCAGATACATATCTACAGCTGGCTCCACTCGTTGTTATCGATTGCAGTCATCAAAATGATGATGATGTAATAAAGGGGGGCGCAGTGGATATAAGAATTGTATTTGAGACCAACAAGAATATACCAGCCAACACATCCGCATACTGTTTAATACTACATGATCGTTTGGTGAAGTACAGTCCTCTAGGTAGTGTTGTCAGAATCGTTTAAAAGAACAAAAATGTTTGTTGTTGACTTTCAAGGATTTCAATATAAAAACAGTGATTTTTATATTAGAGAAATAGCTAATTTAAACATGACAAATGGTTGCATGGTTCATAAAACAATACGACTACCATGCATTTCTTTTTTCGATCAAGATTTTCAAAATCATGTTACTTGGACTATAAGAAATATACATGGACTAAGTTGGGGCGATGAATTTCAACAGTTCGACTCTATTCTACACTTGGAAGATATTAGTGATTTTGTAAAAAATATAGTAGGTGATAAAGATGTTATAGTTAAAGGACTGAACAAAAAAACTGTATTAAGTAAATTTATTTACAACAAAATAATTAATACGGATGAACTTGGTTGTCCAAATTTAAAAACGTTAAGAAAACAAGTTTATAACCCTTTACCTTGTAATTGTAATATTAAAACTTATCATTGTAAAAATCATTCTTTTAACGATCTAACTTGTGCTCATGAAAATGTTATTTTATTAAATATATGGTATAAATGGAAAATATTAAATAATAAAGCTATTTAAAAAATGTATTATATTTTATTTGAAAACTATTATCCCCTAATACTTAGAGAATATAACGCAATTGGTAGAGCACTTGCTTTTCATGCTTGTGGTTCCAGGAGCGAGACCTGATGTTGACAATTTTTTCCTATAAATAAAAAATAGGAGGAGGGGATACTAGAAAATATATAAAGTGTTGCTTCCTTGAGATATTCATATACAGACAAACATTAGCTTGGTAAACAACAAAAACAACTATAAACATGTTTTTACTACTCACTTCACTTTTATGGGTAGTAAGTTGCAGTGTCTGCAGAACATTGTATATACGAGATGATATAGATATAGGGAATTACAATTTTCCAATTGAAATAAATTTGACCATCAATGGCCCCACTTATTTACGAAATGCTATAAAAGTTGAAAATTATACTATTCCAATAGAAAATGGAATTTTTTATTTTTTTGAAAAATCTGAAGACAATCTGGTCTTGCAAGAGTATCCCGCAGTTTATTCCCCTGCTACTTCAGAAAATGTATGGAAAGAATTTGCTGTTAATACTACAGTGAAAAATTTAAACGATCAAGTGATTGGTTTTATAGTGGGACATGATGTGTATTATTATCCCATAGTGCCAAGAAGAAACACTAAGATGTACTGTGGAAGATATAATTTAGATTCGTTACTTCAAAATAGCACATCCATTACTTTTCATGATTTGCAATTTAGTCTCCAAGATTTCACACAAAACTTTATAGAGCTTTTAAGTAGAGAAAAGATATGTTTCATATATGTATAGAAATATATTAAGAATATTGTAAAATAATAAAAAGAAACTGAATTATGTTCAAATCATACATGTAAATTGAATAAAAGTGACCTATTATAATTAAAGAAACACTAATATGTAATATATTTTTATGGAATCAATGTTTTTGTTTTATTTTACAACTCATATATATATCAATTGCAATACGAATAAGTTGATCATTATAATAATTCGCTTGTTCTGCAATGGATGTTAAAGAATTTTTAAAAAAATACGGTCAGATAATACTGAGGGAAGACTATTTAGAGCTTCTTCATTATCAAACCCAAATAGAAAAATTTGCTCATGTTAAAATGAGAGATTCTATATATGGAAATCATTATGTTAGCTGTCCCTGGTCATCTGATATACCAATAAGTGGACCAGATACATGTGAATGTACTTCCAAAGCATTTCTCGATGAAAAAATAAGAAAGAAGATTTATAGCTATTTAAGAATGTTTTGTAAGGATGAGAATTAAATATATATTGTATAGTACAACAGTAAATTAAGTAAACAACTTGTTCTAAATACCTCATTGTTTATTATTTGAGATCCTAAATTATAGAAGTTACATACATCTTATTTTATAAAAATCAATTAGGCCATTTATTAAATAAAACCGAGAATAACAAAATAACAAGGGCAAAAGGTTATCATGCATATTGATTAATTATTATAAAAATATGCACACTAAGATGTACTGTGGAAGATTTAAATACATTACTTGAAAATACCACTTTCATGTAATACTATCAAAAAATGATTTCAAACATCACTTTTTTCATCATGTCACCAACAGGTACAAAATGACACCTTTAGCCCAGGCTAAACTAACAGGTAAAAAAGCAAAGGTAAAAAAAAATTTCACCAACCTCGACTAAAAGACATCCCCATACAGGTGACACACACGTCACTCTCTGCATATCGCTTATCTCTTCATCTAGATATCTCGTACAGCGACGTTTATATCTGGCGCGCGGCAGAAATTCGAACTATACCTTCTGGTCATTGTCGACCACTTCTTCAGATCAATTCCAAGAACTCTTCGGCCACCTTGAGAGAACCCCCTCGATCTTTGGACACCTTCGGATGGACATGCCATCGAAGTGTCACAGAACCCCCCCAGCTATACTACTGAGGTGTAAAAAATAATGTGTTAAGCTTTCAACAAAAAAAAACGGAGTAAAAGAATACAGAAACAAACAAAGACAATAAAAAAACTGTTAGTGAAGATGAAGAATCTAGTCAAGATGAAGAATCTAGTGATGAACTAGTTTCAGACTCATCGTCTGAAACTGAATTTAATGAGATGAAACTGAAACTAAAACTAACTGATTTTGTTTTTGTTAAGTTTTCAAAGAAGACACTTTTTTTGAAGTTTTATTATCCCGAAAAAATAGATGAGCGTGGATGGACATTGATGACATAGAAAAAATTTTTACTCCCTTGCAAGAAAATAATATTTCTGAACGATCCGTATCAGTTGTTAGTTTTTGTGAAGATTTAAGCATTTATAATGTAGAATAAGTATTTTTTGGTCGTTTTTGTTTAAATTATTAATAATGCTAAAAGTTATTTGTTTTTTACTTTGTCCCATTAATCCCAAATATTGTCCATTTAGACCCCATTGTGGGAACTAACTGGACATAAATGAAAGTAAAAAGTAAGTAAAAATATGCCCAAATTTTATTGCTTTAAAATTCATTTTAAGTTCATTCCATACATAATAACGCTTTATTAGGGTTCATAACCATAACATAATTTAAAAGTATATCTGCCATAGTGTTTAAGATAATTTAAAAATTATTTTATGTCCAAATAGACCCTAAAACTGTCCAATTAGACCCCAATCTCCTATTCACACATATTTTCCCTCGGGATTTCTCATGCATGAAAGTTAGACTTTCTAATGTTCTTAATTATAATAAATCAAAAATTCTCCAATTGGTTAAGATAATAATATAGATGATTATTTTGGTTGATGGTGACTATAAAAACATGGGTAACGGACTAACTCATATACAGTATGTTCCTAGGGTAATGTTCAACAGGTAATATAGTAAACCAGCAGTTTTTGGTCGAATTTGGTATTTGCTAAAAAATAATATGATAAATAAATAAACATATAAAAATAAATTTTTTATTTATTTGACTAGAACAAATTAAACTAAAATACTGTTTAGGTAGAACTTGACATTTAGAATTAAACCGACCTTGTTATAAATTAATTTTGAATAGATGAAATGAATGTTTTCGGTTTTTCCTGATTGACGGAAAACATTTTTTTGAGTCGTATTAAATATTGCCAATATTATGAATGAAAATTACTTCATATGATATTGTGATTAAAATACACTTACTAATACATACATAATCATATTATACATTCTTATATAATAATCCATTATAATACATTCTCCATTATATACCATGTGCAGTGTTCTTAATCATCTTGCATTTACTACTGATATTTTCTCTTGTAAACGTTCCTCTTTCAAAATAATGCCAATGTGAATTTATTAATATTTTCTTATGTGTGTGTTATAAGTAGTTTTAATATTTTATGGTCAATTTTGTAATTTTTTATATATTCTGAATGTATATTCATTCTACTATGTTTGTACCTATTCTGTAATTGGTTAATCTACCTATTCGAATAGAGTAGTAAATAAATTAATAAATAAATAAATAAATAAATAAATAGTTATTTCAATGTGTCATTCTGTATCGAAACATTTAAACCATTTTGAAAATAAATAAATGATATTACTACTTTTATTGCTAACCAGATACCATCGACAAAAATCCATGCAACCAATTACAAGGGCGGAAATTTGCAATTTTATTGTCATCCCCATACTTATAATGTATGTTCCATTTTCCTATTTTCCAACATACAAAAATTTAAAAAAATAGGCAATATTCCTACTGTTATTGCTAACCAGATACCGTCGACAAAAATCCTTGCAACCGAGGCGTTTATTTTAAAAACAGAATATGTCCAAAATTTTACAAAATGCGTGTTTAGCGCCATCGTGTAGCCAACACTGAACTCTGCCGTCCCAATGTGATGTTTCTGTTATAAATATCACATGTGCCAAGATACCTGCCACGAAAATATAAGGGTTTCTCTAAAAACGACTAAGTCCAATTAATTTATTTTAAAAACAACATTAGTCCAAGGGGTGAAAGGACTTATGTTGTTTTTGTACGAAACAAAGCAGGCTGAGACTTGTCAGTCATTATCGTGAATAAAGTTCATACTAAGTAAGCTTCTTTATGTTCCCTGGCTGCTAGTCTCGTGTTGTGTGTCTGTCTGAGCTATCGCCGCAGCGATAGCTGTCTGTTAGGTGCTGGGTGGTAGCTTGTGACTAACAGAATGGTATATAGCGGCGCGAGTTCGAATCTCGCCAGGGGAGAAATGGCACCTCTCCCAGGGAATTGTTGTGTGTCTGCATGTTTCTCATGTGTACTGATATGTATATTTTCAAAATGCGCGCCAGGAAATGAGAACGAAGGTGGTAAGCCTCCGTAGGGGTTTTTCCTTTTCCTCTTACCAAGGAGGTACTTCTTTCTTTTGCCACTTCCGACTTTCAGCTCGTGCTGCGTTCTGGCAAGTTGTGCATTTGAGTATTTGATGTATAATAGTTACAGTAGAGGAAAATACAAACGTTTATCTATAATCATTCTGGTTTTATTACAAAATTACAACAAGTTTGTGTCTACAAACACAACAAGTGACGACGAGGATTTTAAATTTGCTAATGCCTGAAAAGCCGACGAAATATAAATTACGCTACAAACACGTTACGTTAAAAAGAAGAGGAAAATGTCTTCTACGGTACAATCTCTCACGATTGATACTTTCGACCCTGCAACAACCATATGGCCAAGGTGGGTGAAGCGATTGGAAGTGTATTTACAGTTTTTGATATACCAAAAGAAAAAAGAAAGTATTCCATTTTACACTACATGGGGTCACACACATATGATTTTTTGTGAGACAAATTGGCTCCAGACGAACCAGAAATCAAGACATATAAAGAGATAATTGAATTGCTACAAAATTTTTACTCTCCAGCTCCACTCTAAATTGCAGAAATATACAGATTCCAATTAAGGAAGCAACAAGCAGGTGAAACAATACAAAAATAATGTCATGCTTTGCAAAAATTGAGCATCAATTGCAACTTTGGTGCATATCTCAGTAAAGCGATAAGAAATCAGCTAGTTTTTGGAGTAAGCTCGAAGCGTATTAAAGCTAAATTACTTGAGACAAAGGATCTACAACTACAAACCGCTGTGGAAATTGCTACCAGTATGGAGACCTCAGAAAAATATGTCAAACAATTACATGGGGAAAATGGAGAGGCTGCAGTGAACGCAGTGTAAAAGAAAAATTCAAGAACCAGTACAGCACATAAAAGTGCAAATATAGTGAATAATAAAAATACTTATAGTAATACAATTATTTGTTACAGATGTGGAAAAAACCGTTTGGCAAGCAAATGCAGTTTGGATAGAAGCATCCAATGCAATGGATGTAGCAAAGCAGGTCACTTGCAGAAAGTATGTAAGAGAAAAGCTATTGAACATAAAGTAAATCAGGTTGAAGCGGAAGTTGAGGAAATTTTAAACGTAAAGGCGGAAGATGCTAATTTCAGAGGAAAGTACACGATCATTTTAAATGTCGATAACAAGGACATTTCTTTTGAAATGGATAGCGGAGCTGCTGTTACTGTAATAGGTAAGAATTTATTCGGTAGTCTTTTTCCTGCTCTGACCATATCTCCTACAAATTTAAAACTAGTTTCGTACTGCAATACAAATTTATGTGTAATTGGTTACGTAACCACAACAGTAAATTATAATAATTCTAGTTACAAATTAAATATATACAATACGGAAATAAATCAAAAACCACTCTTGGGCAGAGAATGGATTAGACAACTAAATTTGATAAATGTCAATACAGTATTTCAAGTAGATGAACATGAAAGTAAACTAAATAATTTGTTTCAAAAGTACAGTGAGATATTCGATGGGAAACTTGCAAAAATTACAGAGTTACAAGCTAAATTAATTTTGAAGCCAAACGCTACTCCAAAATTTATAAAAGCGCGCCGTGTTCCTTTTAAATTGTTACCATTAGTAGAAAAGGAAATTGATAATCTGGTAAATGCTGGTGTTTTAGAAAAGGTAAACACAGCAGAATGGGTTACACCAATAGTTCCGGTCTTAAAAAATAATAATAAGATCCGATTGTATGGAAATTTTAAAGTTATGGTGAATTCACAGTTACAAATTAATGAACATCCACTACCTACGGTGGATGAATTGAAGCAGGGAATTATTAACATTGAACACACACAAGGGATTATACAAATGTAATAGATTAATGTACGGTATAGGGTCTGCACCCGCTATTTGGCAACGAATTATCGAAAATATATTACAAGACCTTCCCGGAGTTACGGTTTTTCTTGACGATATTAAAGTTACCGGAATAAAAAACGAAATTCACCTGGAAACATTAAAAAAAACATTTGAAAGATTTCAAAAGTACAACATTAAAGTTAACTTAATAAAAGCGAGTTTTTCAAAGATAAAATTGAATATTGCGGTTACATTATTGACAAGCAAGGACTACATAAGTCTAAACAAAAAATGGATGCTATCAGTCAAATGCCAAGGCCAAAGAACTTAACAGAATTACGCGGGTTTATTGGAATGATTAATTATTACGGTAGTTTTATTAAAAACTTAAGTTCTATTTTATACCCTCTTAATAGACTGTTATGTAAAGGTACAAAATTCATTTGCTCAGACGAATGTCAAAATAGTTTTGAACTTGCAAAGGAAAAATTTCAGAGTAAAGAATTTTTAGTTCATTATGATCCTTCGCTCTCTCTTGTACTAGCGACAGATGCAAGTTCCTATGGGGTAAGTTCAGGATAAGATAATCCACGGTAAGTCAATACTCTTTTTGTCAATCACAACATATCTCGAACCCAGCGACAGAAAAATTGATTCAGTACTAAACATTAGACTCCCTTTCCAGTTAAATGAATAATTAAATAAGTTTTGTGAAGCCTGTATCGGCACATCGGGCAGACTGTTAGAGAGGGATCATTTCAAAAAGTCCGTCCAACTCGTAAACTATTTTTGATGGGAAAAAATTAATATCAAAGCATTATCCGTATTACTTCAGAAATAGAATTGAGAAATTAGCTAATAACGTTTGTAGTATAAACGTCAATTATGGTAAATGTCGGAAAGAGTATATTGTTATCTGGGCGACCTGTCAACATAATAACAATAATTGTAAAAAATTCAAAATAATTACGGATAAGACAAGTTTACTTTGCACAGTTTATAGCACCTCTTTAGAGGTATTACTGCCATCCATATAGCTTAACTCGGTATGTGAAAGGAGTCGAACGCGAAATTATGAAGAAGAAATTGATGGATACAAAGCCTTACCATTACAAAAAAATGAAAATTAGGGACGCTAATATTAATCTAACAAAGGCTGCAAATTTGCAGCAGATAAAATTAGATCCAACTATACGAAAAGTCAGGTCAGAGGCTAAAAAATGTTGGACAGGCATGATTCTGATTTAACTGATATCAGTCGAATGAAACGCAAGCATCCTGAATATATCTGCGAAATAGTTTTAACTCCCTTCAGCATTAAAATATTCAGCAAGGAACAAGTTATAATATTGAAAAAGCAAAAGGTGGGAGATTTGTTACCGATAGTTTATTTTGATGCCACCGGTGGAGTTGCCAGAAACCCACATAAATTCGATCCTTACATACAAGTCGATAAGGCGAAAACAATGTTTTTGTACACCGCACAACGTACTTGTTCCATTTTTGACATGCATTCTGTGGATGGCACTACAGACACATTGAAAAAATTGTTTATCGATTTTATAACTTTTTGCAAGAAAAAAAGGCGTGGACAGTTATTGGAGGTTTCGTCAGTGACTTTTCTTACGCCTCTTTACATGCGGCAGTGTTCTTATAAACCGTGAGTACAGGAAAAAAATTGAACGAGTAATGATAAAAACAGACGAAAATCTGGATTTCGCCGAAGTTAAACGAATAATTTCAATATCTAACAGCAGTCCTTTCTTCTCGTACTTTTCTGAGCTGTATAAAAAAACAAGTTTTCAGTTGAAAATGTAAACGAAAAAAATGAATTTTACAATCCTAATATATGGGGATTGTTTTTGACAAAATATTTGCCTTTTTTATCTCTTTTTATCAGCCGTATGTTAAGAATACGCGGCTATCCCATTAATTTGAAAGTGAGCATCATTTCAATATGCTTAAAAATAATATATTAAAAGCAACAGATTGTCAGGAGCTGTGAGGGCCCAACGAGAACAGGTCCTTGCATATTACGTTGCATATTAAGTTGCTCCTTGCAACGAGTAGTAACCGGTACAACTTTCGTAAAAAGTAAAAGTATAAATCATCCTGGTTTGACTCTTTTACATCAAAATATTCAGTGTGTGAGAAATAAAATTGTTGATTTAAATGTATTTCTTGATGAAAATCAGGACATAGATGTAGTGTGTCTATCTGAACATTGGCTTGTAGAAAATGAAAAGGATTTATATGCTTTAGATAATTATAACTTAGTAGCTTATTTTTGCAGAAATGAAACTGGTCATGGTGGGACCTGTATTTATGTTAATAAGAATTTTGCTTTTAGTTTTCAGTCAGTTGAAAAACATAATTATTTAAGTGAAAATGACTTTGAATTTTCTATAATTAAAATATCTACTTTTTAAAGAATAAGAAAAAATAAGTACTTTTTGGTGTGCATATATCGTGCTCCTCTTGGTAATTTTGACATATTTTTGGAAAATTTTGATTCTTTGCTTACGGATATTTGTAGATTAGAAAAAGTAAAAATTCTATTATGTGGAAATTTTAATGTAGATTTTCTGAAGGAATCATATCATAGAAGCTTATTATTAAATTTATTACGTTCATATAATTTAATGCAAATGATACATGAGCCAACACGGCAAACTGCGTACTTGGATAATATTTTTATAAATTTTATAGCTAGTGATTGTTATGTTGCAGAATATGGGTTTTCCGATCATAATTCGCAAAAAATTATATTTCAAATAGAAAACATCAATTTGACTGATAAATTCCATTACAAACGGTGTTTTTCTCAAAAAAAATGTACAAACATTCAACAATAGAATGGAACATTTTTTAAAGTCGGATTTTAAAAATGTCTCATATGCTTCTCTTGAAATTAAATCTGATATATTTGTCATAAATCATAATCCAAAGGAATTATGATTTTTGCTTTCCGTATAAAAAGTTTCCGGTTCGGAAAAAGAAAAGTTGGATTACAAAAGGTATTCGTGTTTCATGTAAACACAAAAGAGTGTTCAAAATATTTTTGAAAGAATCAAACAACGAAATATTACACAATTTTTTTGATAGTTATTGCAAAATTTTAAAGGAGGTTATTGTACGGGCAAAAAAACTTTATTTTAGAAATGAGATATTAGTATCAAAAAGTAAATCCAAAACTGTATGGAAGTTAATTAATGATAAGGTTACACCAAAAAGTGCAAAGAGTGAAAATGTTGAGATACTGCATGATGATATTTTACTAACAGACCCGGAAGAAATTGCTAACCACTGCAATAACTATTTTCTAAACATTATTCACCAGATACCTACAAATTCTAATGAAAAAGCTGAAGTAATTCATAATTTAGAGAAAAATAATGGGCTAAAAAATAAATCACTGTTTTTGTTTCCAACAAATGAAAATGAGGTCATGGAAATAACCAATTCTTTGGCGAATAAAAACTCAAGTGGGTTTGATAAAATCTCATCGAAATTAATGAAAAAATGTGCTGTGACCCTGGCGGAAGAACTAGCAAATATTTTTAATGAATGTTTCCTTCAGGGGCATATACCTACGTGTCTGAAAAAGTCGCATGTAATACCCATCTTTAAAAAGGGAGATAATAAACTGATTAGCAATTATAGGCCTATCACGCTTATTACTATGGTGTCAAAAATACTAGAAAAATTAGTGTATAAACGATTAATGAATTTTGTAAGTCTCAATAATGTACTAAATAAACATCAGCATGGTTTTCTAAAGAACAAATCAACAAGCACTGCGATGTTCGACTCAACTCAACAAGTTATAGACAAATTGGATAAAGGTTATAAAGTTTGCTGTATTGCGTGTGATTTTAGCAAGGCATTTGATAGCGTAAATTTTGAATTGTTACTGTTAAAATTGGAATTTTATGGTATTAGAGGAATTGCATTAGACTGGTTCAGCTCATATCTCACAAACAGAATGCAACGTATAGTCATATCCCAGGGCAGTAGAGATTGTTTTTCAGATTGGGCAGTCAAAGGCGGGAGTCCCCCAAGGCTCAGTTCTTGGTCCACTCCTGTTTTTGATTTACATTAATGAATTACCCAAATGTATTGATAACTCTGACTGTGTCCTGTATGCTGATGATGCGATGTTTGTTTTGAGTGACAAATCTGAAGATGGGCTACAGTACAAAGCTAATGAAAGTATAAAGCAAATCTCTCATTGGTGTAAAATAAATCAAATCCAACTTAATTTGTCTAAAACCAAATGTGTAAGTTTCTCTCTACGAGCTAATCTGATGCCTACACGATTACCTACGTTTCCTGCTGATTTGGATATAAATTATGTGAAAGATGTTGAATGTTTGGGATTTGTTTTGGATTCTCAGTTAAATTGGAAACTGCATATATCTGCATTAAACAGAAAACTTTCATCTAGTTGTTATTGTCTTAGGGCTATGGTAAATAAAGGGTTAGATCTGAGTACTATTAAAGTAGTTTTTTTCGCGTGTTTTATGTCAAAGTTATACTACCCTCACCCTGAACATATACCTATAAGCATAAAAAAAAAATGCTATACTTACTTAACCACCGAGCTGGGTTAAGGAAAACCCACACGGTATTCTAGGGTATAGGTTCGGTGTAGGAGCGGTGTAGGTTCGTAACTACTCCTCGGGTAACAAATATTTATTATAGTGTGCGAATTCGTCTTAAGTAGGAATCACACACTCAGCTAGCAAAGTGGGGGGGGTGGTTCTTAAGTAAGTAAACAAAAAAACTGAGGTGGTTTCATACCAATATCATATAATGAAATTCAGAATGAATATATACACATACATATATATCGTCAGTCAAGGCGATGGATTGTAACAGCTTACCTAAATATAAATGAGTAGTAAAATTATCAACCTAGGTACTTATTAACATATGACCGAGCATATGACTCATATAGGTCTACTCAACATGATCATGTCGTTCACACGTAAATATAGTTTTTAGTAAAATAAATACGATGGTATAGTTGATAGTGACAATAATTGTAAAGAAGGCTGCTACAATCACCTTATATAATGTACTTTATAAAAATGTGCAGTATAATAAAATTATAAGAACAAACGGTCAGCGGATTTGGCTTCTATAAACAATGAATCAGTGTACGACCTTATGTCCTGCGGTAGTAGGGTTCAGATTCAAGGTGGCATTCCTAGGTGGACTGGTACGGTGTACTAGTAGGTAGGACAACAGGAACGGAGAACCTTCCAAAATCTCAAGGTCCTAGTGAAGTATTCCACCCAAGGGAAGCGAATCCAGGAACCATGTAGGACGTAACCAAACGTCGAAACCAAGAACCAGCCAGAAACGTGACAACGTCAAATACGTAACACGACGTATAGAAAAAAAATAAAAATAACAATAAAAAAAAGCCTTTGTTGGAGGACGGCTTTATATGAAAGTGAGACCCTAAGTCTCCACGTGCTCTATTTGCTTGACTTCAATGTTTCTCTGCAAAAATCCCCTTTTGGGTTATGTGATATTCTGCGGTACAACTCAAAACCAACCCAGAATAAATCACCACCAACGCACATGAATTATCCCAACTATCTTGGTAACAATATAAATTCACCCATGTACAATGGCTGAGAAACTTTCTTCCAAGCACACCAAAAAAAACGGCTTCCTTCTTCCTGGTCAAATTTTACCGCACATCCTAAACGGAGTTTGAAAGTGACGTCGGTAGGTACACCTCTAATCAAGTAACGAGTCCTCCAAAACCGTCAAATAGCAAATATATTACACGTACGAACTTTCTATAGAAAATGAAATAATACTAAATTTTCTTCATTAGGAATCTGGCAAGGAGTGGAAATCAAAAAAGATATTTAGGTAAATAATAATTATTTACCTACTGCACAAGTCGGAAGTACCTAAATCAAGAGAGTGTCCGACGAAATGTTACACGATACGAAAGCCCAGGTCAGGATCCAACTTCTTGGAATGGATTTGTTACTCTCACCTTGTTTTTGGAACCTTTACTGATGAAATTAGACTCACAGTAACCATGTATAACTATTATACAAGTACCCTGTACCTTTAAATACTCTCTAACACATCCAGCATAAGAATGCAGTCAAAAATTTGCACCTGTTTAAGTCAGTCGGACCTTAGTCCGGCCCCTGCCTATCGCGATTCTCAGATTCTCTCACCTAAAGTTGCCAATGCGGCCGTGGCGCGTAGCCACTGTCGCACATATGTCCTCTAACCTCTATTTGACAGATAAATAAATACAAAACAATGACTGGAATTTACTATTTGACTATTTATTTTGAACAGGATCAAATATTACCGTTCTGAGTATCAATATCACTGGACCAATATGGGAGATCAATAAAGTATTTACAGGTACATAATAAAATCTATAAATCTGCTAGTAAACAACAACTTTGAAGTAAACATAATACATTGTAAATTATTAACTGTAACAAGGTGAGTGGAAGTAACGAATCCGTATTGTTTCCTTTTAGTTTATGGGCTACTACCCAACCTGATTATACCTAGAAATTAAAAAGCTAGCAAATAACCCTAGCGAACAAAACCAACCTCTGTACTCGGTATACATTTCGTGAACAAAATCCCAAGATCTAAGCTTGACCATATCTCAGATATACTATTACTCTTAGCTACTAGAGAGTGAGTTACCTAACAGGAATAAACCTATGCCATTCTCCCAATGGAGAAATAAACCAATACCTAGCTACGCTAAACGCAAACTATGATACATCTTCGAACTATACGTAGTTCTATGGGGTTCAAATTTAACCCGTAACATATGGAATACGGATATGAGGAAATTGTGTAGATGCTTATTCATGTTTTAATATACAGAAAAGGGCTCTTCGTATTATGGTTGGAATAAATAAATATCATTCTTGCAAACATTATTTCGTTCAGTTAGGAATTCTAACGATGTCATCTTTGTTTATTTTTGAAACACTGCTGTTTGTCTTTAAAAATAAGCAACTGTACACTTTTTCAAATTCGGTTACACGAAATTGTGGTAATTTAATAATCCTCCCTCAACACAACACAACAGCTTATCAAAAGAGTAATTTTTACAATGGGGCAAAATTTTATAATAAAATTCCGAGTTCCTTAATGAACTTATCGTTTATAAAGTTTAAAAAGAAAATTAAAACATTCCTAATAAATAAGGCATACTACACAGTAAATGAGTTTTTAAGTGATGAAATAATGTAAAGCATGTAGGTACCTATTTAGAGTAATGTTATATAGAGTATGTTTGTTTACTCGAAATTGTTTTAAATATTAAATTGTAAATGTTAACTAGTTTCGCAATTACTTTTCTACACATGTATATGTTTGTATATTGAAAATAAATCTATCTATCTATCTATCTATCTATCTATCTATCTATCTATCTATCTATCTATCTATCTATCTATCTATCTATCTATCTATTATAAAAAAAGACTTTCAAGATACAAAAGAAAAAATATCAAAACCCAAGGAGATCAAAGTACCAAAAGTGTAAAAACCAAGACGGATCCAAGACGTGAAATTTTCACAGATATTTTTTCTAAGACAAAATGTAAAAAAAACCAAACAAAAAAATACATATTTTGATCGAAAATATCTGAAAAAGATGTTAGTTCCATATTCCGAAAACAGTGGAATTGGCAAAATGTATTTACTGCAATGAAGGAGTGAACAGTCTTGCTGACACAGATTGGGTCCAGTGTGACGGTTGTGATCGATGGACTCATCAGAAATGCGATTGCAACCAAAATATAAATAAAACTTTGTGCAGACTATAACACTGAACAATTTTATTGTTTTTTTGTCAAGAACAGATTTCTTATAAACCTCATGAATCCAGTCTGAATATTATTGAAAATCGACTAGTTCTAAACGAAAACTATTATCAGTACTTACCGGGCCGGAAAGGGTATAGAGTAGGAAAATTCCACAAATATAAATGTCCCGACTTAATGTTCTCAGAATATCGAACATTATTTGGCCAAGAATTTTTATCTGATATTATTGTTGGCATTGCACTCAACATATTAAATGACGGAACATACACAATTGTACAAGTAAATAATTCTAGTCAATTTTTCTCTACCACACTAACGGCACAAAATGATTTTCATAATTTAATTCTAAATAATATACGTATTTCTGCAAATAATCATCTTATTTTTCCAACATGCATTAGAAATAATTGGTGCCTTGCAATTGCAAACTTCAAAAGTAACGTTTTTATCTATATAGATCCCTTCAATGACGACATCGATACAACTCGGTATTACTTACAATATTTCATCAGATTTCTTGAAAAGTATAACGATTTTCACGGAACCAAATTCAATATTACAGGTTGGAAAACTAAACAAATTCCTCAATACATTATTTATTATTTTAACAACCTGGTTCTAAATATACCACTTACTCTACCAAAAAATATGAACAATTGTTCATATTTTCATGTTCATGTTTGCATGTTTCATTTAATTGTCCAGGAACACTCGTCACCCTTTTTTTATGTAAAAGTTGTCGTCAGAGATTGTTGTTTAACAACCTGGTTCTAAATATAAATAAAAAATGGGTGAAGGGTGTTCCTGCTCTTTCAGAACAAACAGGGCAATGCTCACGTAAACTGTCAGATTTGGACAGTAGAACAGTAAGACAGTAGAACTCAAAAAGATATTACTATCCAAATCGACAGTTTACGTGAGCATTGCCTTGTTTGTTCTGAAAGAGCAGGAATACCCTTCATCCTTTTTTTATGTAAAAATTGTCAGAGACTTATTGACCAAGTTAAATGTCTTTATGAGATAAAAGCCGTTAATGGAGTGTGTTAATTGTGGCAACAATTTAAAAATAAAGCTCAACAAAGATCCTACAGAAGAGTACCAGAGAAAAATTAAATCAGCAATGGATAACTCTCCAGCTATTATCAATTTAAATGAAATATACAAATTAACAACAATGAACCCCCTAGCACCAAAACTATATTCTCTAAAGTTACATAAAGAAAACCTACGGATCAGACCTGTAGTTTCATTCGTAACAGCACCATCATTCAAAATGTCAAACAAATTAATAGATATAATTAAAGAAAATATTAAATTCACTCCAAAATATAGTATCAAGAACTCTTACGACCTAATAGAAAAAATAAAAAACGTAACTATACCAGATAATTCGAAATTAATATCGTTTGATGTAATAAATTTATTCCCTAGTATACCCCCAAGAGATACAATTATTTTAATAAATAATATGTTGGAAAAAAATAATACAAATATAATCATAAACAAGAAATCCTTTCCCTATTATCATTGTGTTTAGAACAGAATTATTTTCAATTCAATAATAACATTTATACCTGTAATGAGGGTCTAATTATGGGGAATCCCCTGAGCCCTCTGCTTTCAGAAATATTTATGGATCATTTAGAACGTACAATACACACAAATAAACACAGTGGTAAATTTCTTTATTGGTACAGATATGTAGATGACATTTTAGCATGTTACACACGCACTACACGACAACTAAACAAATGTCTAAACTTCATTAACACGCTTCACCCAAATATTAAATTTACACTGGAAACTGAAATAGAAAATTCTATAAACTTCCTAGATTCACAATCACGAAACTCAATAGAAAACATGAATTTTCTATATTCCACAAACCTTCCCATACAGACATCACAATACACAACAAGTCTACACATCCATATCAACAAAAAATGGCAGCGTACAATTCCTTTATCTATTGAAAATTACAATAAAGAATTAAAAATTATAAAAAATTGCAAGTAATAATGGATATAGCCAAGATAATTGCCAAAAAATCTTTTAACAAAGCAATAAAGTATATCCGAAAGTTAATGATACTAATAACACTTTCAAAGTTTTAACATACATAGGCAATCATACACAACAAATAAGTTCCTTTCTCAAAAAACAAAACTACAACGTAGCATTTAAAACGAATAATTCAATAGGTAAATTTATAAAAAACGCTAAAGATGCAAATCTTTCAAATAATGAATCAGGGGTATATAAGCTGAACTGTGGTACATGCCCGAAGGTATATATACGTCAAACAGGAAGAACTTTTAAAAAGAGAATAAAGGAACACAAAAGAAGCTTCAATAATAAAAAACAGGATTCACATACGCAGTACACTTAATATAAGAAAACCATTCTTTCAACGATGATTACAGAATTTTACATACAGAGAAGAAAGGGAAAACTAAACTTACTAGAGTCACTAGAAATCAACAAATTAAAATCATCCGGTATATTACTTAACGACCAAATTGAAACGAATTCATCTCCATTGCTAAATGTATTTCAATACCCCTCTTGATTAAAATTGTATCATAAACCTTTTACCCCAGAACCCTACTTCCTTGAAATCTCAATATCCAACAAGTAAACTAATAATTTCAGATACCGGTGCTTATATAAATACTGTTCTATTATTTGTAAGCTTTACTTGTAATACACTCATCTGAAGAAGCCATTGTGTGGTGAAACAATTGTTATGTTAACAAATTAAGGTGAAAATTTCTTTAAAACTACAGTAGTTTTATTATTCAGTAAAAATAAAGCATTACCATAGAAGAACTTTTTTTAATAAATTACTTTCCAGTGAAACATGTACCCCGAGATATACCTACCCTAATTTCTTACAAGGTTCCCACCAAAATCAATTGTTCAAATTCCCTGATTTTTTTATAAGACCAATGATATATCATTAAATTTCCTGACTAACGGAAATATATTGCACTAACATACATTTGTGTAAGTAGGTATATAGATTTTCATTTAATTTTATAAACATTGTTAGTATGATACATTTTTTTAATATTAAAAAACCAAATATGGAACAAATAGATAATAGTAAATAGGTAAGTATTTATAAAAATATTTTGTATTCGATTAATTAGGCAGGTAGCCTACAGCTTAGTAGCTAGTTAGTAGCAGCAGATTAGTAGCAGACCAGTAGCAAAGAGTAGTAATCTTTGCCAGTAGCATAATATCTGTTTCTACTTATAAGAAGTGTTCAGACTAGAAGATATTAGAACGACCACATAAAACGACGAAAAAGTTATATACAAAAGTTTTTTAGATTTTCGAGTTCTTTTAAAATATAATACATCCATGTATACAGGGTGTTCCATTTCTGCTGGGACGACATCAACTCTAAAAATTTAAAAGGGACACCCTATATTTTTGTCGATTTTTGGATTCTTTGTCAAAAATTAACCCGACTTATCTCTTTAAACTATAGTCGAATTTTGCATAGTTTTCGAGATATTTGGGGTTATGTGTGCGTCTTTGAAAAATCAAGGTATTTTTCAACACAATATAAAAAAATTATTAAAACCTAAAAAAGCGAATGATAAATAAAATACTTAAAAAAGGAATGTCATGTAATAACAGTTGATGTGCAGGCTGTTAAACTTGCCCCACAGTTACTTGCCAGTGCTCTTTATTATAATACAAAATTATGCTGCCTCAACTTTACAATTTGAGAGATAAACAAGCTACATTCTATTGGTATGATGAAACCAATGCTGATGGTCAAGCTTCTACTTACGCGTCATTCATGGTTGATTATTTGGAGGATAAGTTTTTGAAGCAAGACAATTTACTTCCAATTAAAATATATTTCGATGTGACTTTGTACATAGTACAATCGAAACTGCTCTCAAGAATAAAGAAATATATTTGCCCAGCGATTATTATCGTATAACAAAAGAAGCTAGACTATACAGCGTTAGAAATTTTGATTTCAGTTTTTATAAAAATTATGCTGAAAAGGATTTGCTCAAATATATCTCCATTAGGCCTGAAAAACCATACGTGGTGACCAACTTGCCTGTTTTACAATACTTTGATGGGAAAATTAAATACAAATTAGATTTTTAATCAGAATTTAGAACTTCCTGTTAGAGAGAAAAAAATAGATTTAAGCAAGGTTGTGTTCCCACAACTATTTAAGAGTAAGTTACCTATTGCTAAAACAAAGTATCTTCAACTTCAGGAAATAAAAAAGGTCATCCCAAATGACTGTTGGAGATTCTACGATATACTTCCTTATAAATAACATTTAAATAGTTTTTGTTGCCATTATCTATATTTACTAATAAGAAATATTTGTGATATTGAATACTCTATTATTCAGATGATACTAGACTAACTAAAACCGTTAGTTCACTGCTCAAATCATCGAGCAAACGTACATATAAAAATAAAATAAAACCACAATGTAGTAAGTAGGTAGTTAAAATAGGAAGATTCTTGTAGGTAAGAAAACACTCTTTTGAATAAATATTCTGTCACTAATCTAATTTAATTAGACATGTAAAAACATTATCTTCAGTATTTAAGTAACCTGTGAAGAAGTCCGAAAACTCGGACGAAACGTCGGAGAATGTATCCATGTAAATAATAACGAGCTGAAAGTCCTCCAAAAATAAAAGGATAAAAAGATTTTCTTTTGGTTTTTTATTGAAGAAATAAATTGTATTAAGTATTTAGTTTTTATTTTTATAAGAGACATTTTATTTTGTTTATTTTTAGGTACCAGCAAAATATGTACTTAATGTTCAATAGTTCAATAAATAAAGTAGATGTAATTTATATTTTATTTAAAATTTAACAGCTACATAGTTTTTAGTTGTATAATATTATCTACTAAAAAAACTGCCATAAACTAGTTTTGAATCTTTATTTCCATCAGAATAGAATGGATTCTGATACTCTTTAATAAAGGCAGTAACTCGTATATAATGATTAAATAAAGGCATCAACTCGTATATAAAGTTTTGATAAAGACATTACCTCGGAAGTAAGACTATTTTTTACCAAAATTATTTTTTTTATTTAAGAATTTGTCAATGATATTACGATTTTTTTTAATAATATTGATGTCAATAAATCCATAACATTTGATATCGTTAGCTGACTGTATAGTTTTTTTAATGGCCTGTAAAATTAGTGCCTGGTTACTTACGAGGTCCAGCCGTCGAGATGTTACTTTCGTTTGTTAGAAACAACATGTACTAAACAGCTAAAATTTACAGTCGATTATTGTAGTTTACGGTCAGTAAAGTGCTCCAATATTCAAGATAATTTTATGTATTATTGGATTTATGGAAATGAAAAAGGTTATGGCATTATAACCCGGCAAGTGAGAGTACAACATAATACGTGCGTTGTATTAATAGTATACATTAAAATAACATTAAATAGGTAACATGAAATCGTTGAGTGATAAAGTTAACTTTTTCAACTCATATCCGACAATGAAAAAGATGGCGATACTTCTGTCTGTTGTAAATATCCGCCCTTGTAACTGGTACAAGTATTTTTGTCGACGGTATCTGGTTAGCAATAACAGTAGGAATATTGCCTATTTTTTTTAATTTTTTGTATGTTGAAAAATAGGAAAATGAAACGTGAGTATTATAATTAGATATGGGACTGATAATAAAATTACAAATTTCCGCTCTGGTAAGTGGTTGCAAGGATTTTGGTCGACGGTATCTGGTTAGCAATAACAGCAGGACTATTGCGTATTTTTTTTTTAATTTTTTGTATGTTGGAAAATAGGAAAATGGAATAATTGCAAATTTCCGCCCTTGTAATTGGTTGCAAGGATTTTTGTCGACGGTATCTGGTTAGCAATAACAGTAGGAATATTGCCTATTTTTTTTAATTTTTTGTATGTTGAAAAATAGGAAAATGAAACGTGTGTATTATAATTAGATATGGGACTGATAATAAAATTACAAATTTCCGCTCTGGTAACTGGTTGCAAGGATTTTGGTCGACGGTATCTGGTTAGCAATAACAGCAGGACTATTGCGTATTTTTTTTTTAATTTTTTGTATGTTGGAAAATAGGAAAATGGAATAATTGCAAATTTCCGCCCTTGTAATTGGTTGCAAGGATTTTTGTCGACGGTATCTGGTTAGCAATAACAGTAGGAATATTGCCTATTTTTTTTTAATTTTTTGTATGTTGAAAAATAGAAAAATGAAACGTGTGTATTATAATTAGATATGGGACTGATAATAAAATTACAAATTTCCGCTCGGGTAACTGGTTGCAAGGATTTTGGTCGACGGTATCTGGTTAGCAATAACAGCAGGACTATTGCGTATTTTTTTTTAATTTTTTGTATGTTGGAAAATAGGAAAATGGAATAATTGCAAATTTCCGCTCTTGTAATTGGTTGCAAGGATTTTGGTCGACGGTATCTGGTTAGCAATAACAGCAGGACTATTGCGTATTTTTTTTTAATTTTTTGTATGTTGGAAAATAGGAAAATGGAATAATTGCAAATTTCCGCCCTTGTAATTGGTTGCAAGGATTTTTGTCGACGGTATCTGGTTAGCAATAACAGTAGTATAAGTCTATATAATGTCAATTGAAACTGTAAAAAAAATTCCGACAAAAGAAACACCTGCACCTCGACGGTGGCCTCTTTGGCCACCGGAATTTTTTATGCAGTTTCAATTGAGATTATAAAGACGTTTATTTTTTTTTTTTAATTTTTTGTCTGTTAGAAAATAGATAAGTGGACCGTACCTACGATTATAAGTAGATATGGGGATAAAAATAAAATTGCAACTTTTTGCTTCTGTAAATGGATGCAAGAATTTTATTTTGTCTATTGTCAGAAGTCGCTTGAATAACATTTTTGAAGTTAAATCATTCAACATCAATTATTTTTGTCAGTTACTTTTATGAAACATTGAGGTTGAGGTGAGGTGCGTTCCGAAATTGTCATCATTTGTCAGCTGTTTTCACACAAGTTTTTATTCTGACAAATACCTAATTGTACAAGTTTCAGGAATATTATGTTATAATGCACACGATGAACATTTTAAATATAAATTATTGCACATACTTGCGAAAGTTCGTATTAATATATCCACAAGTAGCATAGGACCTATTAAGCTAGAAGCCCCTTAATTTTTGTTCATGTTTTTTTTGTAGCCACTGAGTGTTTCATATCACTTATGGCTGAAAGACATTAACCCTTAGCTACACACAGATATTTAGTTGTCTTAATTTAGTAACGTTACCCACATCACCAAATTTATAAAAATAATTAATGTAAGTCCCTACCTACCTACCCGAAATTGCATTTATATTATTATTTTATTAAGACGTATCTTCTGCCTTTACTTTTTTAGATGTAAAGTACCTTTTATATTTTTATTAAGAGAACTAAACATTAACTAATAATGCTAATGCTCACACCTTTTATTTTTACTGTAAGGTTTTGATTTGGCAAAATACATAAATAAATACTTAGTAACCACCTACCTACCTGTTTATTTAAAAAAATGTGAATCTGATCGTGTTAAAATATGAAAAATACAATTTTATTTAAAAATTTCATATAGGTACTTACACAAAAATTTATCTAACTAAGTTAATGTAGCAGTTTTACTGATGTTTCTTTTAAACATACTATGTAAGCTAATATGTAAATGCTATTCTCGAGGTAATTTATATAATTACCGATAAATAAATACAAATTAAAAATATTTTTTAAATATTTCTTTTCGATAAGTACACAATATTTCAATGTAAAGTCGTAATCACATATAAAACTTTACCTGCCTAGGTTTTCATCCAGTGGTCATTCTTTTGCCTGTCTCAATTAGAAAAAAAATAACCACTTATAATATAGGTAATATTTATCCACTGAATATCTTTAAATAGAAATACACATATATTAACCACATTATAACCACATCTTAATAAGACATGGGTATTAAAAAATAACCACGTTGGGAACTCTTACCAATTCCTGTCAGCATTTTCTTGTAAACATCTTTAAAAAACTTGGCAAAAGCAGCCACAAACACTAAAATATACTGCCACAATTTAACGTTAAACTTTAGCATAGTAGAAATGTAATAGTAAAATTACTGTAATGCGTGTTACGTTACACAAACTAAGCACAACGCTACGATAAACAACCTCACTCATACAAACGTCTTAACAAAATGTGACTGAGTTCGGCGTTCGGCGGATGTTCGACAGTTTGCGAACGCCGCGCCGAAGCTGTTGAAGCGAAGAGTATGCACAGTGTACGAATTAAGGCAGAGATCCCTTCATTTCTATTGGTCCAACTATTGTTCTCGACATAATTTCTATTCAGTGAGTAACGGCGGTACTCCATGAACTACAGATGGGTATTACCATATATAATGCTATGGGTATTACAGTTCTTCTTGTTGAACCGGATCATCTGATCGCATTCGTATTGAATCGATTTATTGAATCCCTCAATTGAGCCGGTTAAAAATCGTATTCGTTCGCGTGTTCTCGAACTTGACCAACCCCGTTTTGAACTTGAACATGAACAATTAGGCATCCCGTCACCATTATCAGGTAGGGCAAGTTTCACGGCGGCATTTAGGCGGTCATAACATTTGTACAGGTATCAGCGAATTGTTAATTTAATAACATAAGTAAAATGAATTCTGGACGATTACAATCTTCCTGGGGCTAGTTTAAAATAAACTCGACGAGATGATCACAATGTTAATGAATACAAACGCTAGCTAGCGTGACGTAACTTGGCTCAAAGAGGAATGAAAAAAGTGTTTATAAAGGTTAAGTATTATCATTGAAATATACAAATACCATAGATTTAATAGGTAAAGATACAGCTATAAAGCTTAAACGTGTTGGCAACATGCCTGGCATGAGCACAGACATACTTTGAACGTCTATCTCCTTCTTCCTTATAGACATTTAAATAACGCTCTCTCTCTCTATGCCCCAGCCACAGGGGTGGCTAATACCACATGCACAAGCGCAAAAAGATTATCTTGGGGCTTGGAGAGAGACAATATCATAGAGGAACACATACTATAGAAAGAGATGATTAAAAAAGGTATGTGTTGTATGTAGGATCATAGCTTCCCATTGCCTTTATACACTGTCTTGGTATCTTTACCTATTAATGGCCATTTCCACCGCATTGCCTGTTAAGTGTAGTTAACTAAGGGCGTTTAAAATTTTAAGCCTCGTTTAAAATAGTATGGTTTTCACCGCACAATTATTAAGTTTCCTTTGTAAAGTCTACCTAAAAAGCCAATATTCATAATTTTTCGGGATTTTGCACTTGTCGTTAGCTTCATGCTTGTTTTTCTTAACCTTAAAACTTAAAAGTGTGACGACTGACGACATTTCTAATTTTAAGTCTGCTGCATAGATAATAAAATACTGAAAAAAATCTGTTGGTTCTGTACCTGTGTTCGAGTTGATAGGAGATAGGATTGTGATCGGATTAAAGAATGGAAATAATTCTCAAAAAAAAAAACCCGATCGGCAAATTTTAGCAATGAAGAGAAAGTATTACTAGTCAACATAATGGCAAATTATAAAAGTACAGTGGAGAATAAAAAAACCGATAATCCAATTAATTCCCCTTCAGTTGGCATTTTAATAAAATTATTGTGCAGTCCTGCAATAGCTTCCGATACCCTCTTCATTATTCTTGAAGCTGAGGATATTGTTACTCCAGCATTATCAGCAATAGCACTGAGGTGACCGGCACTAGAGTAAAATCTTAAGCAACCCAATAATTGATTTATTGGCGATACAGAATTATTACTAAAAATTAGAACAACTTTGTTTTTTTTTTGTAATTTATCACTGATGCTTTGTAAGAACTTGCATATCACTTGGAAATTCAAGATCTTCTTCGATTTAGGTCAAAAAGGTACAATACTGTTTCTTTATAGAGCCGGTATCTTATAAAAAAAGTTAAATTGTCCATTGTATGGAAGTGATTACTTCTCACGTATATTTTTCGAGAAAACCCATACGTTATTATTTCCAGTATATTTAAATCATCATTAAATATATCATTTTCATCATATTCATAATAGTTCATCTTTTTGTTTATTTTTATAAGTTTCCAGTGGAGATAAAAGCAAATTACTGAATTAGGTTAGATACGACGTAACCATAAAGTCCCCTTAATATAGATAAGCCTAGAATTTCGAGGGCTTATATTTATGAAGCCTTAAGACATTTTAAGTCGGGTTTAGCAAACGGTGGAAGCCAAATTGTATTTTTAAGGTTTCTTAACACGTAAGCGGAGCTTAAAACAAACGGTGGAAATGGCCATTAGTCTATGACAAATACAAACTGAAACGGGCGCAGTCACAGACCACAAAGAGTTTAGACTGACGACATTGTCAATTTTCCGTGATCGAGTTAGAGACATTGGTCAGTGCCCAGAGCCATCTATTTTTATCTACAAGTACTAGAATTTAGAGCCTTCTGATCATCACAAAATCTATTTATGGCGTGCTTGTGAATACTTGATTACTAGTAAACGAAGAGCTGGAAGGGGGTCGTGAAAGGGGGATTTGGCGGGCTTTTTAAATTATATTTTATAGGTGCTATTTAATAATTAGTCTGTATTAGACGTTACAACTTTTTATTGAAACGTCTCGATTTTCAAGATTATATTGGAGCATTTGAGCATATAAAATGTACAACTAGATTCAATTAGTAAATATTACATCCTCAACAAATATTCCTTATATTACTCAAAAAAAACACAGATATTTCAATAAAAGAAATGAGACGTTTAATACAGCCTTTGGTAAATTAGACTTTCAGTGACATTATACCTGCATTGAGACATTGTAATTATGATTCAGTAATATCTTTGTAATATTTATTTGGAAATTATATCCAGGTTCATATAAAACGTAAAACAAGTAGTGTATGTCACTTAATCGCTAGTTTACCATCTGGATAAGAATATAATAAATTAAACTATTTATTGTGAGAAACCTTATTTATTTTCAATTAAACAAAAACGAGTTAAAAAACTAATCAGTCCATAGACTAAACAAATAAGACAAGTTCTTACTTTTCTTAAAGGATTTTCATACAATCACACTATAAACTAACGTTTAAAAATAAAGTCTACAATAATTAATGCAAATATATACCCCTATCTTATTCGTATTTTACTACTTTTATGTCTTTTGGAAAACTTTTGGAATGCCATCCTTGTAAGTGGATCTTGGTCTATATATCTGAGATCTTTGCCACAAAGTATATTATTAATTCTTTAATATAATAAAAAAATATAATATTCACGGAAATGTTCAGAAATTCATCTACATTGTAATTATGTTCTTCGCAAAATAGGTTTATATATTCATTTTTAACTAGCTTGCATTATAACCTAACTAACATTATATTGTATAATAATCCTAGGTAAAATATTCAATACATTGTGAGTAACTTGCCTCACAAGACTGGAGTACTTACTCGAAGGATGCATTAATTTGCCTCTTTTATACTCCCGTTCTGCCATTAAAATATTTTGTGGTAAATCCTCTACAGTGGACCTATTTTCTACTAGGTTCTTTTACAATTAGAATATTATCATCTGACATCAGTTTGAAACCAGGCATGGTCAGATTTTGTAAGGATTCTAAAATAATGTTTAACAGCAAAAAACCTTCTTCAGGTTAATAATATTGTGATACCTCTTACATACATACAGTGTGCCCACAATTGGTGATGCATGTATTGGGATCTCGGAAACTATAATAGATAGAAAAACGGTCAAAGGGGGAAAGTTTTCAGACAATTTTGTTTGTAATCGATTGCCGTTTTTTTTGCGATTTTATCTCTTTTGGTTTTTGAGATATTTTGAAAAAACTAAAATGATGCATTTTCGAAAATACCCTGTAATTTCTTTATTTAAAACAATTTTTAGATTCTGTAAAAACTTTCTTAGGGCAACTTTTTACGTAGAAAACGCCTGTGTAGTCCGATTTTATTTGCAACGTTTCGGTTTCTTGGAATTATCATCAACTTTGTTTTTTCATACGGGCGCCATATTGGATTTTTACGGTTTTGAAAAGCCTCTTTTCTTAGCTTTCTAACGATGTATCACAATTAGTAAAAAAAAGTTAGGTTATGGTTAAAAATTTGACAACGTCGCACAGTAAAACACTGAAATTCTAGGTCATATTAAATTTAATCTCTATCACAATAAAACATTAAAATATTTGTTGAAAGTTTTTACCATGTAACAAAAAATAAATTTACAAAAGCCGTAAGTTTGGATAAATACATCAACTAATAGTTTTCAGAACACCTGTCACCTAAAAATCATTTAATTATTATATATAAACAGAAATTCAGTACATAATTTAACGCAATAAATTTTTTGCTAATACATCAGTTCCCTAGTAGATCATTTTCGGTTTAAACTCTAAGCTACAAATAATAACAAAATATCAACACAAATTAAAACATAATTAAACTATAAAGACTAATAACTGAAATAAAATATCTAAAGTTCAAAGTGTCGCCCATTTGCTTCCATACATTTTTGACATTTTTTTATTATGGATCTGAATTTCTGTTTATACATAATAATTAAATGATTTTTAGGTGACAGGTGTTCGGAAACCTATTAGTTGATGTATTTATCCAAACTTACGGCTTTTGTAAATTTGTTTTTTGTTACATGGTAAAAACTTTCAACAAATATTTTAATGTTTTAGTGTGAAAGAGATTAAATTTAATATGACCTAGAATTTCAGTGTGTTACTGTGCGACGTTGCCAAATTTATAACAAAATATTAATTTTTGATTTTTTAACCATAACCTAACTTTTATTTTACTAATTGTGATACATCATTAGAAAGCTAAGAAAAGGGGCTTTCCAAAACCGTTAAAATCCAATATGGTGCCCGTATGAAAAAACAAAGTTGATGATGGTTCCAAAAAACAGAAACGTTGCAAATAAAATCGGACTACACAGGCGTTTTCTACGTAAAAAGTTGCCCTAAGAAAGTTTTTACAGAATCTAAAAATAGTTTTAAATAAAGAAATTACAGGGTATTTTCGAAAATGCTTCATTTTAGTTTTTTCAAAATATCTCAAAAACCAAAAGAGATAAAATCGCAAAAAAACGGCAATCGATTACAAACAAAATTGTCTAAAACTTTCCCCCTTTGACCGTTTTTCTATCTCTTATAGTTTCCGAGATCCCAATACATGCATCACCAATTGTGGGCATACTGTATGTTAGGTTAAGTTGCATAATTTGTTATCTTCTACATAATAATTGGAATACTGTGTTGGTAGTTGGTGCTTGATTCATTATTTTTTAAGAAGTGTATTTTTTATTTAAATGGAACAAGTAACATGAGGTATACATGCTTTTTTATGAAAACTAAACAGCCAAAAAATAAACAATATTTAAGGTTAACAAAACAAGTTTATAAAAAAATAATACAGTATTTATAAAGTAAGTACTATTTTCACCAGATCAAAATATCTTGTGTAACATTGTACAGTGTCTGGTTGTAAGTTGAACACAACTATGCTTCTTTGAAGTTTTTTACAAATAATATCAAGAATACTTATGTTTTTAATATGAAATTTTTTTTGTTTTTTCTTTTCAACATCAAGTTTTTTTATTTCGCTATCTAGTTTAAGGGTTTGAGTTCTGAGATTGTGTTCTTCATTTGAGGAGCATAGAGACAAGCATAGTTGTGGAAGATACGTCAGATGTGTCAGATCCAGTGGGGGAAGAAACGAAACAGTCTTCTGTACCCGAAGAACAAGGCAGTGTAGATTATACAACGGATGAATCAGCCTATGAAGATGTCGCAAACCCTACTGATGACCAAGACAAAAGAAAAACCTGGAGGATTTTGTAACGTATCTAGGTGCAAGTGATACTACCGAAACCTTTTCTACCATTGAATCTCCCAAAACCATTTCTGAAGCACTTTCACATCCGGATGGACACAAGTGGCAGGTGGCAATGCTAGAAGAGATCAGATCCTTTGAAGAAAACGACACATGGGAACTTGTTGATCTGCCAGAACGGGGAACCGTGGTTGAGTGCAAGTGGGTGTACAAGGTTAAGTGCGGGAGTGATAGTGAGAAAAGTTACACAGCTAGATTAGTGGCGAAAGGTTATACACAGAAAGAAGGTGTCGATTACACTGAAACTTTTGCTCCAGTGGTGCGGCATTCAACGTTGAGATTGTTGGTAGCATTAGCTGTACATTTAGATTTAAGGATTATTCATTTAGATGTAAAGACTGCTTTTCTAAATGGTATTTTAAAAGAAAACGTCTATATGAGGCAGCCAGAAGGTTTTATTTTAAGAGAGCTTGAAAATAAAGTATATAAACTAAAAAAGGCAGTATATGGTTTGAAGCAATCAAGCCGAGCCTGGAATGAGAGAGTAGATGAAGTTTTATTAGGTTTAAAATATGAAAGATCACAGCATGAACCTTGCTTATACATTAAAAAGAAAGATAATTCATTAACGGTGGTGGCCCTATATGTAGACGATTTCTTTGTTTTTTCAAATTGTTCTGAAGAACTAAAATTCTTAGAGAGACATTTATGTTTGATTTTTAAAATTAAGAATTTAGGAGAGGCAAAACAGTGTTTAGGGGTTAGAATTGCAAGAGTGATGACAATAATTTTATAACACTAGACCAAGAAAGTTATGTTGATGCGATTCTTAAGAAATATAATATGTCTGATTGTAAGAGCGTTTCGACTCCTCTTGACAATAGTATTGTTTTAGATAACGTTAAAGATGAAACTTGTAGTGTAGAAATCCCTTATCAAGAGTTAATCGGGAGTCTGATGTACCTCGCAGTGCTGACTCGACCTGACATTGCTTACGCCGCGCCGTAAGTTTTCTTAGCCAATATAATGTTACACTAAGTTACATTGGCAGTGCGCAAAAAGATTGCTCAGGTATTTAAAAGGCACAAAACATTTTTCCATGAAATTTGAGAAAAATAATTTAAGCCTGACAGGCTTTGTAGATGCAGATTGGGGTTCAGATAAGAAAGACAGAAAGTCTTATACTGGCTATATTTTTAAAATGTCAGGTGGCTCAGTTTCATGGAGGAGTGTTAAACAGAGAACGGTTGCTTTATCTAGTACTGAGGCCGAGTATATGGCCCTCAGCGAAGCAACTAAAGAGGCTGTATATTTAAGGAGCCTAGTGTTTGAATTGACTGATAAACTGGATTGTGTTGAGATTTATATTGATAATCAAAGTTCGCAAAAACTAGCTGCCAATCCAGTATTCCATGACAGATCAAAACACATAGATAACAGATACCACTTTATGAGAAATGCTATTTATGATAAAACTGTCAATGTTAAATATTTGTCTACTGATGAAATGACAGCTGATATATTAACAAAACCCTTACAGAGTGTGAAAAATGCCAGATTTGTATAAGGCTTAGGTTTATGTAGGGGGTAATTTTCGATAGTTTATATTTTTGATAAGTGGGGGTGTTGAAAATATCAAAAATCCCTGTTCTGTGTCACATGGCGAGATCTGTTGATGCCTAATAAAACTGGTATCTTGCATGTTTCCGCTTTGCAGTTTTTCCGTTTCCATAGTGAGAGATCAGTTGTAATAGGTCAAGATATAAGTTAGTCAATACAGTGTTTTCAAGGAAGCTGCACGTGTTTTATTTTTACCCGGTAAATTCCAAATATTTCAACAACTTACTAGTTATCTGGGCCTACATAAAGGTGTTGATATGGGTCTTAGCAAATCTGATCCTTTTTTCCAATTAGTTTGTTTACGTTCACATACATCAAGTTTTTGTTGATGTATGTGAAATAGTCGTCATTGTTAGTAATATTAAGTGGCAATAATGGTAAGCTATCAGAACCATACAAGCTGGTACCTCCAACCACAGATAGTGGATCAACTAAAGACAAAATCAATTCCTCGGTTGGGTCTTTACTATTTTTTTTGTTGTCCCACCTCCAGTTAACAAAATTCTTTCTTCTGCTTTTTTTCTTTCTGGTTTCTCGTTTGTTATTATCATATAACTTTCTTAGAGATTCTGTGGCTCGGAGCCGACCCTCAGGACAGGCTGAATTAAATGGATTTGTTATTTTTCCCCACGCATTGTTCTTTTCTTGTACTGACAAACCATCTGTTTTTTTATTTTCTATAATGTTTTTAAAATCACTAATAAGGGATATTAATAATATCGTTTCCTTGGGAGTGAAATAGGCACTACGTTTTTTTTCTTTTGGCTGCAACTCGCCTCATTTTCACCTACGCTGATCGTGAACAATTTAGAGGCACTTTTTTCACAAAAAAATATTTGCAAAACTTCCAAACAACAACAACAACAACAAAAAAGTGAGGTTAAGGTTAATACTAGATAGAATAATATTTGATTATGGTATTATGGTACATTTATTTCACCAGTGTGCCCAACATAAAGTTTAAAAATGCCAAGATTCACTAGATTTTTACAGCGTTGCCAAGTGTAAGAGATACTTAGCTAAGGAAACATGAAGTAGTAATGGTGCAACTAAACAATAAATTAAGGACAACTTAACTTTATGGGTTCCTCTGGTATTCTTTGCTTAAACAGAATTTGGTGCAATCGGCCAAAAATGGCATTGTTCTCCACCCCCTGTTTGACTTGAGTGCGTGTTTATTATCCCCGCCTTTGCTTGACTTTTATATTTCCAGTCCGTTATAGTCTATAATTTAAAATTAATAAACTATTATTATTGCTATTTGAATAAAATAATTTTGAAAATACCTAAGCCAAATTTGTACATAAATACTTATTAAATTACATAATATGCTGCTTACCTTCTTCCATCCTTCCACCGTTTTTCGCCAAGTCCTAATGAATTCAATTTTATTGTTAATCTTCTCCACAGATCATTTTATTTGCGGATGTTGCTCGCAAAAATCTAAAATAAGTGCCCAATGATCACTTTGTACTCTCATTTTTTTCGTTAGCTTTTGCTTGTGAGCTTGTGCCTCGTTGAAATATAAAATAAAATGAGTACCTATACCTACCTAAGTGTTATAATATCTGTACCTCAGTATCAAAAGGTCGGATGTCCATTTTTTCACAAAATCAGTTTTTTGGTCCGATGTATTCGCCGTAATGTACTACATCATTCGGTAAAAGGTCGGTAGTCCATACTTTATTAATATTAAAATTATGGCTGATGCAAATACACGGTTGTCCACTTAGGTTTGCAATCAAAAGGTCTGATGATTACATACGACTTTATACATGCTTTAAATAGATGTAGAAAATCTGATGTGGGACATCCGACTTTATGCTGAAAAAGCATATTTTCAAGGCAATGGACATCCGACCTTTTTTATAGAATGTGAGGTTATATTGCTTTGCTTTCATTATTGTGACAGCTACACGAGAGCTACTTCTTTGTCAGATTATTGCATAAAAATATTGTCTTTTATTGTTTATAATAATATTAAAGTGCCTGTGCTAGTTTTAGCTGTGTATTAATGTTATTGTGAAGTGTAATCGAAATCTGACTTGGCAATAAAAAGAAACTATGTCCAGAGCTTTAAAAATCTTGCAACTAGCTCAACAAAAGCAAGAATTGAAAACTGCGAGCCATGAAACTATAGTTTTCAAATCAACAGCAGTTAGTACAGCGGACACTCAGCCATATAGTGATGCGATAACTATTTTAAATCTCGATTCTAACAAACGTATCACTACAATGTCATCGGAGGTAGTGAATTACGAAAACATTGTTTATAACGAAGGTAGGTAGATTGACTACTTGTGAAAATATTTCACAACAAGAACTACCTATAATATTATGTCAAAATCAAAACAAATAATTAAAGCACCTCATAACAGAGTCAGATAGAGTCAGGCTACCTAATAAAAATAATATGTGAAATCTATAAAATATACCTAGTCCTTATATAAAATACATTAAGAAAAAACATTGCTGCACTCAGTAGATAGCATTAACCGAGGCATTAACATTAAGGAAAAATATTATAATATGTAAAATAAATAATGTAATGGATATATTAAGACGAAAACAGGGTAACATTAAAGAATAAAACCAACAACAAAAAAATTTACTCTGATTCATGAGGTGATTTGATCATAACGTTTCCTAGAAAGTAAACATTATTCCTATTTACAGATATTACTACAAGTTCTCAGATAATTCCCGACAGTGTGTCTCAACAACAGTTATTTCCATTAGGTGCGGAGTTAGATGCCAGTAATGATGTTTTGAACAGACCGGTTGAATGTACCAGTAATTGTCAAGGTAAGCCTGATATTTTTTATACAAAACTCACTGATATAAAAACAAAATATTATGTCCAAACAGTCCCTCTTTATATTTTTTAATATAGTGTTTCTTGCAGTGTCAACAGCAACTCTAGACATTCAACCACCAGTTACCCCGACGCCGACGGATCCGTATTCTAGTGATGATTCAGTTGCAGATAAGGACTTTAGTCCATCCTCTGGAACTGACTCAGAGTCTGCAAATAAGTCACTCGGTACGGACAGTGATGATCAAGGTATACTTTGTGATTTACAGTCCACATTCTTTACTAATTCTCTTAATTGTATTTATAGCTTCTCCTTTAACAACGGATGGTCAATCACTTACCACTTCAGGTCCACACAACACAAACTATTTAAACTCTACTACTGCTGTTTTACCTAAGAATCATAACAAAATATCAAAGAAACGTAAAAGAGCACCAGCAACATGGAAAAGAAATGATGCCAAAATAAAAAGATTAAAAGGGTCACCATACAAATCCTGTTCGGCTAGAAAGAATGTCGAAGTCCCAGAACGTAAAGTCAAGCCACCGTGTAGTTGCAGACAGAAATGCTATTTGAAAATAACTCCTGAACAAAGAGAAACACTTTTTAAGTATTTCTGGAAAGTAACTACCAACTGGAGCCAACGCAGACAATATATTGTATCACTGGTTCCAACTAAGCCGAAAGAACGAACTAGAAGCAGAAAGGAGCATGATGAGTCCAAAAGACAGTTAAACTACTTATATTCGTTACCGCTAAATGATGGTAAAGATATGATTCAAGTTTGTAAGGTAATGTTCTTAAATACTTTCTGTTTGGGCGAGAAGTTTGTTAAAAATGCTATACATAAAAGGGAAACTGGTGGTATGGTAAGCCCAGATGGAAGGCTGAATGTGCCTCCCCATAGAGCATTGCCAGATACTGTGAAAGATTCAGTAATCAAAAATATACAGAGTTATCCATCATACGTATCACATTACTGTAGGGAAAGGACTCAAAAGAGGTATCTTGGATCAGAATTAAACATTTCTATTATGTACAAACAGTATATCGAGAAATGTGAGAATTCCAAAGTCCCAAAGAATCTTATTGCCAAAGAATGGTTGTACAGAGACACTTTCAACACAGAGTTCAATTTGTCATTTCATGCTCCTGGTGTGGACACATGCGATGACTGTGATAGATACGTAAAGCTCCTTGCCGAAAATAATGCTAACACAGAGACTATAAGGGAAGAACAGAAACTGCATCACGAAGAGGCTAACAGAAGATACGAATTAAAAAAAAAAGATAAATTGGAGAGCACACATTCAGGAGGTAGTAAAGTTACTGCAATGGTAGATCTTCAGAAATGTTTGTCGACTCCTTCTCTCACAAATGGCCAATCCTTTTATTTACGGAAACTGTGGACACTGAATTTAACCATATTCGAAGCTACAACAAATACCGCTCATAATATGATCTGGAATGAAAGCATTGGACAACGTGGTGCACACGAAATTGGGTCCTGTATTATAAAGTGGGCCACTGACTTTCTGCCTCATTCAGTTCAAGAGGTAACGATTTGGTCGGACAACTGTCAGGGCCAGAATCGAAATTTGAAAATAGTTCTTGCCCATATGTGGATTCTGAGACAATGTCCACATATAAAGGTGATTAATCACAAATTTCTTTTGAAAGGTCACACTCATATGGACGCTGACATGGTGCATTCCATAATCGAAAGAAAAAAAGCAAGGCTAAAGAACTTGGATATAATAGTTCCTAGAGATTGGGCACAGTTTATCAGAACTTGCAATGGCAAAATAAATTTTAATGTCCATGAAATGGAATTCGCGGATTTTAAAAATTTGTCTATTTTAATGCAACACTCAAAATCTCCTCTCATCAGCCGAAAGAAAAATGCCAACGGAGAAATTTTCAGCATTTCAAAAGTAGTCTGGCTTCAAGTAAAACAAGATACCCCTGGAATACTCTATTACAAAACTAATTTTAGCCAAGAAGCGTTTTTGGAAGTTAATCTTAAGAGAAATACACGATTGCCAGTCACCTGGCCTGAAACTTTAACTCCTGTGAGAACAAGGCAATGCGCCATAACGCCTGATAAGTACAAACACCTACAAACCTTGCTACAATGGATTCCCACTGAATTTCATAGTTTTTATTAAGGTCTTAAGACTTCAGAAGAAGCACAAGATTACCCAGAATCTGATTCTGAAAATCAGTAAACTTAAAATAAATAACTCGAGTAAATCTGCTTTAAATTTTTTTTTTTTTCAGGAATAATATTTTATTTTTTAACCTAGTTTTTTATTTTATAGTTTGTTAACAAAAATTAAAATATAACTAATTATCTACTGTATAAGATTCACGGACATGCGACTTTATACAATGTTTGCAAAAAGTCGGTTGTCCACACATATTGTTATTTTCTTTATAAAAACTTTTTTTTATAAAAAATCTAAAAAATATAAAATAACACTGTAATGTACCTTGGTTTTGTAATATAATAACAAATAAATAAAAAATTACTACTTATAAATTTGTTTATCATTTTTGAAGTAATGTACATAAGTAACAAACATAAAACTGTTTTTTGCTCTCCTGTAAAGTTGCTACAATGGACATCCGACCCTTTGATACTGAGGTACAGATATGTTAAAATATGTTAAAATTTAAAAACGAGTGGCGAAACATCTTTCAAATACATGTATTCTCTATCTTCGTTTTACCAATGTAAAGAAATGAAATAAAAGTAGAAAGCGACAACTCATACCGTGTAGTTTCTAAACGATTATATGCGGGTGTTAAGAAGTAAGGGGGGTTGAAGGTAGAAATGGCATTATACCAATTTCTAGCTTTCCAGGCAAGCATTCTCCGTTGCTAATCAACGTGACGGCACCGAAATAGAATTCTACATGGCGTGATCCCACCACAGCATTGGTACTCTGCGGTGGTACTCTGCGTCACGATAGAATTCTATATATCGCCTCGAAGCGACAGTTTGGTACTCTGCGTTTAGTTATCTACTTTTTCCCCTTACCCCGCACTGCAATACCGATCGCTTTCTGGCGATGGCTCGAGAGGTGTAGCTATTGAAACAGAAAATATCGTCTTCCGCTAAGCGCGCTTGAGTGAAAGTGAGATAGTCACAACCGTAAAATTTGGTGGTGGAGATTCCCAATTTTATGATTTTAAACAGCTGTGGTGGGAAACAATATACCTAATAATTTTTATTATCACAAAACAATTATATCATTCGTTGTGGATAGATGAATTTCTAGCATCTTTTTTGTTTGTAATTATTATTGTTTTTATAAAAATATGCGTGTAAGAGTAGACCACTGGAATTTATTTTTAGCTATAGCTGAGGAAAATTCTCATTTAATTACTAATATAGGTACAAAGGACAAGGTGGCAGAGACAATTTAAATATTATTTGGCAGTCTGTTGCCACTAGACTAAACAGTCTTGGGTTCGGAGAAAAACTATTGAAGAATGGAAAAAGGTTTGTATGAATAAGTAAGTACCTACTTAAACACTAATAAGTAAGTATAGGTACATAAATTTAGCTTTTCAGTTATCATTCTATCATTCATTAATGTATCAACTTTTATTAATTTATTTTTAAGTAAGGTGGTAAGTATATTATATTATAACAAAGCATATTATGCATGTGTCTCTTGATCATGTAAAAAATGAACATTTAAGACTACCTCTGTTGAACTTGCGAACTAGAGGAAACATCTAAAATAACAATCTAATTTCAGAATAATAATTATTATAAACCCTCTTATTTTACGATAATATAATTGGAAGCATTTAATTACCTTAACTTCAGCAATATGCAATATAAATTAAACAAATTTAAAACAAATATAGGATAATTATAATAAAGAGGACGTGATTATATGCGAATTATACAATTTACGAGCAAAAAAAAATAAATAGATTACTTTTGAAATACAAAACGTTAACAAATTAAAAGTTGACATTTACAAATTTCATGTACCAAATATATTTTATTTGGTTACAAACTCAAATTTACTATTTTAAAGCTCTTATTTATTTACGTTGAATAGTATAGCACCGACTGTGCCCGAACGGTTGTCGATGTTTTTGCAGAGTACCGTTTTAGGTAGAAATAGAGATCGCCAGTAGAAAGCGATAATAGCTTTCTTTCTATTGTAGACAAGCATACGCAGAGTACCAATGCTGCGTATGCTTGTCTACAATAGAGAGAAATCTATTATCGCTTTCTACTGGCGATCTCTATTTCTACCTAAAACGGTACTCTGCAAAAACATCGACAACTATTCGGGCACAGTCGGTGCTATACTATTCAACGTAAATAAATAGGAGCTTTACAATAGTAACTTTGGATTATTTGTAACCAAATAAAATATATGAAATTTGTAAATGTCAGCTTTTAATTTGTATGAAACGTGTTATGAAAATACGTTTTGTATTTCATAAGTAAATTATTTATTTTTTTGTTCGTAAATTGTTTAATTCGCATATAATCACGCCCTGTTTCTTATAATTATCCTATACTTCTTTTAAATTTGTTTAATTTATATTGCATATTGCTGAAGTTAACATAAATACTTGTAATTATATTATCGTAAAATAAGAGGATTCACAATAATTATTATTCTTAAATTAAATTGTTATTTTAGATGTTTTCTCTAAATATAAATAATATTCTCGCCGTACGTGAAGTGGAAAGAAGAGAGGAATTACGTCAATTTAGATTAGAAATAAGACTTATGAGAGAAAATAGTGACCCATTTGCATTAAATGACAGCGAATTTAAAAAGCTATTTCGTTTAACCACATATCAAACCCATATGTGACACTAAAAAGGATAGAGATATTTTGTGCAACACGAATGGAGATACATCCTATTTAAAGGGACGTGACGCATGCGCAGTTCTGCAAAAAATACATAATGAGATGAGACTTTCTTACTAATTTAGTAAAATTTTAATTTTTACATTTTAAACGATATTTAATGAGATCACAAATAATAAATAACTTTTATTAAATTTACCTATAGTTTTCACAGCTAAAATTGCAATAATTCTATTCATTACAAGGCTGTCCTAACTGAAAGAGATTAATCTTAACGGACGGAAAACCCCGAAATATGCCGAATAATTATAACCTTAATATTGGCATTTAGGCACTATTGCGAATCTAACCTGTTAAAATATCGTCTTCGTTGTGTTTGTATTTTTGTTTGTTGGTGAACTGTAGCTGTAAAATCGACAAATTTAACATATATGTGCTTTGAGTTTAACATTTTGATTAACCAGTGATAGTGAAGTGTTCCTAGCAAAATGAATTGTGCGTATAAAGACTGTAAAAATGAATATAGGAAGTGCAAAACTTTAAATGAAAATATACACTTCCAATGCCTAATGTAAGTCATATGGGTAGCACTCGTCTCGATAGACGGGGAGACAGGGAGAACGGGTGCTATGCCAGACGCAAGCGCGCAAGCGCAAATTTTTTAGAGTTGTAGGTTGTAGATGAGATGCAGACTGACGTGTGTACTTACGTTGTTTGTTAGTGTTGTAAGTTAGTTATCCCACTGTATCAACCTGAATTAAGTAGAAACAAAAATAAAACATTGTTTAAGGTTTACGTATACCCCCCTTCATTTTAAACTGGAAGTTCAAAAATTATGAAAAAATTCAGGTACACTTGTTGATGCAATATGAATAAAATAGCAAATAATGAAAAATATCTGTCGACTAGTTTTTGAAAAAAAGTGAAAAAACCTTGAAAAAAACTAGTTTTTATTTTTTTTCTCAAAAACTAGTCGACAGATGTTGATTAAAATTTTTGAGATTAATGTGATTTCTATTGCAAATACGTCTAATTTTTTTGAAAATTTTTGAACTTACAGTTTTCGAAAAAAATGCATTTTTAGTAAAAAATTGCTTATAACACAATTAATATAAAGAAATTTTAGGATTTGAAAGTATATTATGATGCCATAGTCTTTCAGTGATGGACAGGGCTAAAAATGTTTGAAGTTTTTAGAGATCTTTTTAAAATATTAAATAATAATTGATCAAAATCGCCTTCAACAATAATCAACCAGCACGTGCTGTCCTCTGTTAGTCATCTTTCCAACTTGAAGTCCGGAATTACATAGTTGCCAGATCGTGACGGCACTTTGAGATTGGTTACGGAGGTCAAATCATGAAACTTTAGAGTTTAGAGAATACAGTGGAAGCGATAATAATTATATTATGCGAATATTTTTCAATAATTCACTGAATTAGCTATCATTTGAATATTTTTAAACTAAAATGTACTGTTAATGGAATGTTACAATATAAAATAAAATAAAAAAAGTGGTTCCGTCGGGGTTCGAACTCTTGCCGAACTGGCAGACATATATATTTTAGATCGCTAAGTTTTATTAGGCTACCTATAACATTTTTAGCAGACTTTTATAACAATAGAAATTATTTAAAAAAATAATTAAATCAGAGAAATGGTTAGAAAAAATTTAAATGAGGAAGGAAATATGTACGTACTAGAACCAAAGAGTAAGTAGATATAATCTAGAACTGCAACCTATAGTATTTATGTTTGGAAAAAAGTTGATATTATAAACCTTCCACACTAATCACACTGTTATCTATTTATTGAGTGGACATTATAACGTCTAATGAAATATCTACAGACACATTTTTTTCGGTGGATATTCAAACAGTAACTAATCGATAATTATTTAATCTTAAAGTTTCATAATATCATTTTCTCATAAAAAATATAAAACTTTTTGGGCAATGATATGCACCCTTATTCATATTCGAGTTTATATCATTAAAAAAATTTAACAAAATTATTTATAACAGCAATTATATATATTAAAATTAAAATATTAATCAGAGCCAAAGTTTTTTTCAAAATTTCCCATAAATGTGTACCGACTTAGCCATAGAAATTACTATATTGATCGGTAAAATAAAAAAAATTCTAGTGACGCCCCCGATCCCGGACAAGTCGTTCTGACTATATAGGACGACAAAGGGCACATCCCTTGACCACCCAGAATAATTTTTTTTTCAAAATTTCCCATAATTAATTGTTTACAGACTTAGCCATAGAAATTGATATCTCGATCGGTATAATAAAAAAAATTCTAGTGCCGCCCCCAGTCCCGGACAAGTCGTTCTAACTATATAGGACGACAAAGGGCACTTCCCTTGACCACCCAGCATAATTTTCTTTTCGAAATTTCCCATAATTAATTGTTTACAGACTTATCGAGAGAAATTGATATCTCGATCGGTACAATTAAAAAAATTCTAGTCTCGCCCCTGGTCCCGGACAACTCGTTCCAACTATATAGGACTATAAAGGGCACTTCCCTTGACCACCCAGCATATTTTTTTTTTTTAATTTAAAAATAATTATTTACAGACTTAGCCATAGAAAGTGATATCTCGACACAATAAAAAAAATTCTAATGCCGCCCCCCGGTCCCGGACAAGTCGTTCTGACTATATAGGGCGACAAAGGGCACTTCCCTTTCTCGTCCTATATAGTCAGAACGACTTGTCCGGGACCGGGGACAGGATTACAATTTTTTTTGTTTTACCGATCAATACAGTAATTTCTATGGCCATTTATAGGAAATTTTGAAAAAAAATATGCTGGGTCGTCAAGGGAAGTGCCCTTTGTCGTCCTATATAGTGGGAACGACTTGTCCAGGACCGGCAGCGGCACTAGAATTTTTTTTATTTTACCGATCGAGATATCAATTTCTAAGGCTACATCTGCAAACAATTAATTATGGGAAATATTGGAAAAAAAATTATGCTGGGAGGTCAAGGGAAGTGCCCTTTGTCGTCCTATATAGTTGGAACGACTTGTCCGGGACCGGGGGCAGGACTAGAATTTTTTTTATTGTACCGATCAATGTAGTAATTTCTATGGCTAAGTCTGTAAACAATTATTTATGGGAAATTTTGAAAAAAAAAATTCCGGTTGGTCAAGGGAAGTGCCCTTTGTCGTCCTATATAGTCAGAACGACTTGTCCGGGACCGGGGCCGGCACTAGAATTTTTTTTATTTTACCGATCAATGTAGTTATGGCTAAGTCTGTAAACAATTATTTATGGGAAATTTTGAAAAAAAATTATGCTGGGTGGTCAAGGGAAGTGCCCTTTGTCGTCCTATGACTTGTCCGGGACCGGGAACGGCACTAGAATTATTTTTATTTCACCGCTACAGATAGTAATTTCTATGGCTAACTTTTATGGGTAACTTCACTCAAGTGATGTTTTATTTTATAATGCTATGCAAAAAAATTTTCCAATAGCTCAACGGAATAATGGTGCGAAATTAGCGTTAAAAATTTTGAACCACGTTTACTTACATTCTTATGTATTTACACACACATGTGAAGTATAAAAACTTGTATAAGAAAATTCTATATAAACTTTGTAATTTGATGAAATTTTAAATAAATAAAAGGTTACTTCGCGGAATGTTAAACATTTTTTTATATATTGGTATGTGAAAGAGTGTATCGATAATATGAAAGTGTTAAAAAATATTTAATTATGTTTGTAAAAAGTGATAATCGATAGAAATATTAAAAAATCAGCCCAAATGAAAAATGTAGTCATTTCTGATAGCAAATACCTAACATGAACAAAAATATGTTTGTTTTATTTGGTTATACCTACTTCCGAATAAAAATGCAATGTGCATATAATTTATAATAATTATTCTCTTACTTCACGGATATTTCTTTATTCAAGCATCGCGTAGAATGTAGAACCCAGAATCCAAAAAAAAAAGAAGTATCAAAAGTTGTATAATATTTATGTATAAACAAGTTTTAATCATATTGAAATGTAAAACATAGATTTATTTTTAAAAATTATGAATCCTCCTTGATTTTATAATTAATATCGTAGGCATTTTGTAAAAAGAAAATACTGGCGGACGCTAAATTCTAGTTAAAACATAATATTAATAAGTATATTATTTTCTAAATTTTGTGGCCTACCTAAGGATTTTTAACTTATATAAACCGGTCCACTCATTTCATCTGACAGGTGAAGGACGAATATGTATTATGTATCTCATTTCATGCAAAGTGGTGGAGCGCACTCTCTCCCGTTTTTTGTTCCTCCGCTGTAATGCGTGCTCTCTTCTTCGTATGTGCATTTCACCAGCCTCATATACACATAAAATGATACGAGTTCTAAACGTGCTGAAAACCGGCAACGCTGTATGAAAGTTTGCTATGATTTACAAGTTTGATACCTGCTTTACCAGCCTGACACTAGTTCCATCTTGCGGATGAGAAACAAAGTAATTGGGGGTATACTTGTATCTTAACCAGCAAAGTCGTTTGTGATTATTATGTGCAATACATAAAGTGGTACATCGAGCCGGATGTCCAAGAAAATTTATTTGAGGCTATAAGACCGGTGAATCGTGTCAGCGGCAAGCGAAAACAACTGTCCAAGCAGGAGCCGAAAGTCGAAGGCGGGAGCTGTTGTAGTGGCAAGCACGAGTTGGATGCTGTGTGTGAAACCGAAAAACTAGAGTAGGTTAGTGCAGCACAAAGCACAATCAGAGGAAAAGCGGCAAAAGTAAGTCCATTCCTTTTATTACAAAATTCCTTGTTTCTCCTAGCTTTGTTTGTCAGCACTAGTCGAGTGTTTGCATTCATTTGTGGTTAGTATAGAACCTAATTTGAGAAATAATCATGAGGGAAGAATTAAAACAATTAATAAAAAAGAGAGGCACACTGAAAGGCCGTCTCACTTTGTTTGAGAAACATTTAGATGGTGTTTTGGAGGCAATCGCAAATATTCCAATAAAAACAATTGATAAGGTAATATTAAATGAATTAGAGGCTAGAGCGGAGAAACAAGAATGTGTTTTTGTTGAATTTAATGATGTACAAGGTCAAATTGAAAGCTTGCATGAAAACTTTGATGAACAATTGCTTGAAAGAGAAGCATTTGAGAATGGGCATTATAAATTAATATCGAAGGTAAAAAAGATTTTTGATGAAAGATATCAAGTAGAAAATGTTGTTGACATTCAGTCTGAGGTTCAGTCAGAAAGGAACAGTGCAAGTTCTAGAAATTCAGCTAATCGGGTAAAATTACCGCAAATTAAACTACCAAATTTTGACGGAAACTATGAAGCGTGGGTGGAGTTTCGTGACACATTTCTTTCGTTAGTACATAAACGGGTTGACCTCGATGATATTGAAAAATTTCACTACGTGCGGGCGCACTTACAGGTTGAAGCAAAACAGGTGATACATTCTCTTGAGTTTTCAGCGGAAAACTATAAAATAGCGTGGGACATACTGTGTGAAAGGTATGATAACAAGCGGTTATTAGTGTATAATCATCTAAAGTCACTCTTTAACGGTCCTTCTCTAAATTATGAATCAGCAATAGACTTGCGGAAAATGCTAGATAATTTGTCTAAGCATTTAAGAGCGCTGAAGTCGTTGGGTTTGCCAATGGAGCAATGGGATGTGCTATTAATATTTCATTTAACTGCAAAATTAGATTAAAAATCAGAGCGTGAATGGGAAGAATATAAACTTAGAAATAATTTGCCTACTTTGGATGAATTTAAATTATTTTTAAAAGACAAAGCAGATGTTTTGGAAAAGTTAGAAATGAAAAAAGGCGATATAACAAAACAATTTAGGCAAAAGGTAAATAAAACATTTGTGTCACAAACTAGTGTAGGGTGTGCGCACTGTAAAAAAGACCATTATATTACGAGTTGTCGTGAGTTTCTTAATTTGTCTAAAAGAAATAGGTTGCAACAAATTAAGAAAAGAAATCTGTGTATAAATTGCATAAAACCAAATCATGTAAGTAAGGAATGTAAGTCAAGTACATGTCGAAAGTGTGATTTAAAACATCATACCCTGTTACACTTCGGGGATAACGTAGAGGCAACTACTACGGCATTGGTGTCAGAAAACAACTCAGGAAATACCAATCAAGTAGAAAATACAATGAAGACGGACACTTCTGTGGTGTCAATGTCTAGTTGCAATTTGTCGCAAACAAATAATGTGCTTTTGTCAACTGCTTTAGAGAAAATCAAAGGTAGGTCTGGTAAATTTGAAAATTGTCGTGTACTGTTAGACTCTGGCTCACAGAGTAATTTTATGTCATCGGACTTATGTCAAAGGCTTCAATTGCATACGTTTAACGTTGATATTTCAATAATTGGAATTAGTCAAGTTGTTTCGAGTATAAAGAAGAGGTGTAAGGTGGACATCCATTCGCTGATAAATAACTTTGAGACTTCGGTGTCTTGTCTTGTCTTGCCAAGTATTTCGGACAACATGCCTAGTTTTCCTATAGATGTTAAGCACCTATTTAATGATTTGATATTGGCAGATCCTGGGTTTGATAGACCAGGAAGGGTAGATATGCTTCTTGGCGCGGAGATCTTCTACAGTCTTTTGTGTAAGGGTCAAATAAGGTTAGGTTCTGGTCAACCAGTCTTACAAAATACTGTCTTTGGCTGGATTGTGTCAGGGCCAATTCAACAAGGGTTGAAGGCAGAAAGAATTAGTTGTCATTTGAGTACTAATGTGGAACTTCATCAGCAACTTGCAAAATTCTGGGAAATCGAGGAAGGTTTGATAGAAACTCCACTATTATCAGCAGAAGAAAGGTTTTGTGAAGAAACATTTGTTAAAACTACTAGGAGGGATACTGATGGTAAATTCGTAGTGAATATTCCCTTAAAAATTTCCCCGTTAGAGTTAGGGCTATCCAGAGAAATAGCTGTGAGAAGATTTTATTCCATGGAAAATAGGTTGCCGAAAAATCCTTCACTCAAGGAAAGGTATGTGGATTTCATGAATGAATATTTGGTATTGGGGCATATGTCGGTAGTAGAACCAAGGAATCCAGAGGTGAATGTTGTTTGTTATCTTCCTCATCACGGAGTGGTAAATGAAAATAGTTCCACTACCAAGGTTAGAGTCGTGTTTGACGCGTCATGTCCAACAAGGTCGGGTGTGTCATTAAATGAGGTCCAATGTGTTGGACCAAAGATACAAGATGATTTATTGTCAATTATTCTTAGGTTTAGGCAGCACAAAATTGTGGTTTGTGGTGACATCGAGAAAATGTATAGGATGATAAGGGTCAATCCTGATCAAAGAGACTTGCAACGCATTGTGTGGAGACCAGATCCAAAAAATGAGTTAAGGACTTATAATTTGAATACAGTGACATATGGAACCGCTTCGGCTCCATATTTGGCTGTTCGTTGTCTAAACCAACTAGCGATTGAGCATTCAGATGACTTTCCAGAGGCGAGTAAGGCAATATTGCACGATTTCTACGTAGATGATTTTATCTCCGGAGCAGATTCTGAGGAAAATGCAGTTAGTCTTTGTCGTGAGGTATCGAATATATTGAGGTCAGCCTCTTTCCACTTAAGGAAATGGGCATCAAATAATTCAAGGGTGTTGCAAAGGGTGCATGAAATTAATGAGACACCAAACCTCATGGAATTTGGGGAAAAATCAAATACAAAGCTTTTAGGGTTGTATTGGTCATCTGACGCTGATGTATTGATGTATATTATAAGGCCATTGTCAGAAAAGGTTATAACAAAGAGGGCAATCTTATCAGAGATTGCACAAATTTACGATCCTTTGGGGCTGTTAAGAACATGTATTGTGTTAGCGAAAATTCTCTTACAAAAATTGTGGGCACTTAAGCTTTCATGGGATGAATGTCTTCCTAGTGATGTCCAGAACCAATGGCAACAATATCGAAAGCAGCTTTTAGAAATAAACCACTTAAAGGTTAAGCGGCATGTGGTCGTTGATGGAGGAATAAAAATAGACCTTCATGGATTCGCTGATGCATCCCGGGATGCATATGGGGCTTGTGTTTATGTTAGAAGCATAAATTCTGAAGATAAGATTCAAGTGTCCTTGTTGTGTGCTAAAAGTAAGGTGGCTCCGTTAAAATCTGTTACGATACCTCGATTGGAATTATGTGCTTGTTTGTTGTTGGCTCATTTAGTGGGCAAGGTTTTATCATCAATAACCTTTCATGTGGAGTCTGTAAATTTATGGTCTGACTCAACAGTAGCGTTAAGCTGGATAAAAACATCTCCACATTTGTTAAATACGTTTGTAGCAAATCGAGTGGCACAGATACAAGCGATAAGTAAGGCATGGATTTGGAGGCATGTAGATACAGGTAGCAATCCTGCCGATTTGGCATCACGGGGAATACTTCCAGGGAAATTGAAAAATAATTCCAGCTGGTGGTGTGGTCCAGAGTGGCTAATTTTGCCAGAAGACTCCTGGCCAGAAACTAGACTTAGTTGGAATAATGAAGTTCCAGAACTGAAAACCCGATTGCAGGCATTTTCTGTAACCCGTGTCAGTAGCGAATTTCATTTGGAAAACTTTTCAAATTTAAATCATGTAAAACGTGTTGTTGCTTACATTCTAAGGTTTGTTGGTAATTGTAAGAACTCTGATAAGAGGACAATTGGTCCACTTACAACTACAGAACTTGAGCGTTCATTCATATGTCTGTTAAAATTATCTCAACAGGAATCATTTCAGGAAGAGTACCGACTACTTAGTGCAACTAAGGAGATTCCAAGGGGAAGTAAACTTCTTAGCTTAAATCCATTTATAGATGAACAGGGGTTAATCAGAGTGGGGGGTAGACTTCAACTGTCTGATTTTGAATACGATCGGCGGCATCCGATTGTGTTATCTTCTAGTAATCATTTTACAAAATTGATTTTTATAAATGAACATAAAAAACTTCTGCATGCCGGACCACAACTGCTTTTGGCATCAATTCGTGAAAAATATTGGCCTATTTCAGGTATAAACTGTGCAAGAGAAATAGTGAGAACTTGCATAAAATGTTATCGTACCCAACCATCACCAGTGAATCCGATAATGGGATCATTACCAAAGAGTCGTGTCCAACCGACAGGTCCATTCCATACAACGGGGATAGATTACGCGGGCCCTATTTTTATAAGAGATAAAAAGGGGAGGGGTAGCAAGTTAATAAAGGGTTATATTTGTTTATTCATCTGTTTTGCCACCAAGGCAATACATCTGGAGTTGGTAACCGAGCTCACCACACAAGGATTTATCGCGGTGTTTAGACGATTTGTGTCACGACGCGGTACTCCAGCTTCAGTGTATTCCGATAACGGGTTCAATTTTGTCGGCGCAAGGGCCGAATTGAAGGAACTTGGACAGTTCATACAGTCACAGTCAAAATTACTAACAGAATCGTTTCACAATCAAGGGGTAAATTGGCACTTTATACCTGCCCATTCACCACATTTCGGGGGTCTATGGGAGGCGGGCATAAAGTCCACAAAACAACATCTAAAACGAATAGTTGGGAATGCTAAATTAACATATGAGGATATGGCGACAGTGCTTGTACAAATTGAAGCTGTCCTAAATTCCCGCCCCTTGTTTCCTCTTTCCTCAGATCCCAGTGATATGGACGCACTGACACCGGCACATTTTTTAATTGGGAAAAGACTCACTTCGTTACCGAATCCAGACATTCAGGAAATTCCACTTGCACGACTGTCAAGGTTGCAGCAGATCCAGCAGCTGCAACAACATTTTTGGGCCAGATGGTCAAGAGAGTACGTACACCAGTTGCAGGTGCGGTGTAAATGGAAAACCAATAAATCTAAGCTACAAATTGATGACTTAGTCATAATTAAAGATGATCATCTTCCACCACTAAGCTGGCAGCTTGGACGAGTGACAGCCATACATCCTGGAGCAGACGGAATAGTGCGAGTTGCTAGTATAAAAACAAGGTGCGGTATAGTGAAAAGGTCATTCTCGAAAATTTGTCCACTGCCCCTGAAAGAGGTGACAGGGACTGACAAAGGGGAGTGTTAGGTTTAAGTGTTATGTTAAAATTAACCCACTTATTAATGTTTCTTGTGAATAATTTAGGTGCCTTGTGTATATTAATTTGAAAGGGCCTCCTTTCAAGGCGGGGGTATGTCCAATGCCTAATGTAAGTCATATGGGTAGCACTCGTCTCGATAGACGGGGAGACAGGGAGAACGGGTGCTATGCCAGACGCAAGCGCGCAAGCGCAAATTTTTTAGAGTTGTAGGTTGTAGATGAGATGCAGACTGACGTGTGTACTTACGTTGTTTGTTAGTGTTGTAAGTTAGTTATCCCATTGTATCAACCTGAATTAAGTAGAAACAAAAATAAAACATTGTTTAACCAGCAAAGTCGTTTGTGATTATTATGTGCAATACAGTAACTATGTACATCTCATCATAATAAAATATTCTTTATAACTTATTTGTGGTGGAGCTTAACTTATTTGTGGTGGAGTATTCCACCACACCACCTTCTGTATTCTGTATTTCATTATATTGTTTTGGGATTTCGCTCTCGTTGTAACTTTAGTTACTTGATAGATCAAGTAACTATAGTTGTAACTATCTATGGAATCTATGGATTTCAGGATTTCACCACCCATAAAACAAATCTAAACTGTTAACTGCAGCACCTTCTAGATTATGGTAACGGAGTTAAAACGGAGTCAATCTAGGAGGTGCTGGTTAACTGTTTCTTGAAAATTTGGAGTGATAGGGATCCCAAAATAATAATATGATTGTTTATTATCTATTTACTATGACAGTTAATTCATATAATATTGATTATTTGTAACTTATAACATCTTACATTCCTACATAGTGGGCACGATTGGTCTCGGTACTTTTTAATTTTCGATAAGTATCTACAGCCATTCGTTTACCAATAATAATAATTATATGATTAATTACATTATTACATTGTAATTGTTGATTACATTATTATAGATGTCGGGCTTGGGTGGAAGCATGTGGACTGTCAGATTTATTGAACAAAACCGTGTCTCAGCTTCACAATAGTTACAGAATTTGCAGTAGACACTTTCAAGAACATATGTTCATGAACGTATTTGAAAGAAAATCACTTCTACCTTCAGCTATACCGGAAAAGTACATCGATCAGGAAAATTATGGTAAGTAAAATAATAACTTAGTGATCTCTTCAGATACCTACCTAATTATTTATACAGGGTATACAAAACTTCACTGATTTTGTTAATTTAACAGAGCTGGGTCTTGCTTATATAAAAAAAATATAAATAAAAGTATACTTTAATAATCTAATCTAATATAATAACTAGAAACAGTATAAGAAAATGCTATAAAAGAGGTTAATATTACATTTCCAGGCAGCGTTGAAACTTCAGTTCAAAGTTTGTGTTTCTGTCTCATTCCCTGCAATTACTACTTTTCTGCATGCATTGTTTATAAATACCTACATGTAGCATTTCAGAAAGAAAATACTTTTTAAACGACACTAATAATAGCTTATATTTGCAGATATTAATCAGCCGTCAACATCTACTGGAATCTCACACTCTCTAAAAACTCGTCCAAGCAAAATATGTATTCTGCAAGACAATACATTAACCCGAGAAGAGATATCTAAAAGCCCTCCTCCAGAAAAGTCACCTGTAGGAGTACAGACTCCCCAATTTTTTGTTAGCCCCAAAAGACTCATCCTGAAAGAAGAAGTGAAAAAGTTGCAAATGGAAAATGCAAGCTTAAGAAAACTTTTGGATAAATCCAGTTCTTATACAGGTGAAGATTTTAAAAAAACGCGTGACAAATTTTTGTCACCAGAACTGTCCTCATTTGTAAAGGTGCAGCTGGAGCAAATGGACAGAAGCAGCAAAGGACAACGATATTCAATGGATTTTAAACAGTTCTGTTTAACATTGTATTTTTTGGGTCCACGATGCTACAGAAAACTTGCAAAAACCTTTACTTTTCCCTCCGTAAGAACATTACAGAGATTTGTTGAAGACATAAAATTTAAAGCTGGGATAAATGAAACATTATTTAAAATATTGGAATTGAAGGTGAACAACATGGAAGATAAAGATAAAATTTGTTATATATGTGTGGACGAAATGGCAATTAAGAAACATTTATTTTATAAATATATAAGTGACGAGATTATAGGACTAGAAGACAATGGAGAAGAAAAAAGAGAAGTTCCAGCTAGTTCGGCTGCTGTTTTCATGATTAATGGAATAAACACCAAGTGGAAGCAAGCAGTGTGTTACACGTTTTCTTTAACCACTCTTTCGGCTAACAGTGTTAAGAAGTTATTAGAAAAAATTATCCAGAAATTATCAAGCATTGGCTTACATGCGGTTGCCTTGGTAAGTGACATGGGATCAAATTTTATTCAGCTATCAAAGTTACTGGGTGTAACAACGGAAAATTCTTCGTTTGAGTTGGCTGACAGAAGACAGTAAATTATTATATTATTTTGATCCATGTCATTTACTCAAGGCAGCGAGAAATAATTTAATTACCAATAATTTTTATTGGGATAATCACCGTGCTTCTTGGGAAGATATAATTTTTTTTTATGAGAAGGATAAAGAAAAATTAAACCGTATGGCTCCTAAATTATCCGCAGCCCATTTGACACCTACAAATTTTCAAAAAATGAATGTATCTCTTGCTGCACAGGTACTTAGTAATACAGTTGCAATGGGTATCGATAATCATGTGTACTTTCATTCTCTTCCAGAAGAAGCTGCAGGTACAGTAGAGTTTATTGTAAAATTTGATAAACTATTCAATATTTTTAATTCAAGAAATATTAATCGTACTATAAAATTAGATTATGCCTTCTCCCATGACCAAGTTCAACTTGACTTCTTGAATGATATAAAAGATTTTTTTAAAAAATTACAGGCTTTGAATAAAAAAAGTAACAAAAATGTCACAAATCAATTGAAGTTTATAAAATGTTGGATTATTACAATTAATTCATTAATAGAATTGTGGACTATATTAAAGAATAGAGGATTTGAATATATTTTAACAAATCATATAAATCAAGATAATCTGGAGAACTATTTTGGCTCTGTAAGGCAGCAAAATGGAAATGCACTGAACCCAACTGCAATACAGTTTACCCGCTCTTTTAAAAAACTATTTGTAATGAGTTTCTTACATACTGACAATATGAACTGCAAAGAAGATTTTTTTGAAATATTGATATCCATTAAAGATTTTTCATCTAAAATAACACCTTTAACTTTTCCCTTATGCAGACAGCCATTTAAATCCTCTGTTCTTATTGATGGTGTTGACTATAGGCACATATATAGGCATATGACTCCAACAGAAATCAATTCTTTTAAATATGTTTGTGGTTACCTTATTCAGAAATGTTTAAAAATTCATAATTGTGATATATGTCAGGAGTTTGCTGTACAGGGTAACAAGATAAACGACACCACATTGTTTTTAAGGAAAAAAGCTTATGATACAAGTGTTTCTGTATTTGGAAGTCTGAAAACTCCCGATCAAATATTTGTGTCTTACGTTAACGAATTAGATGATATATTTATCAATTTAATACATAGTAGTATTACAAATCATCCAGGGAGTACTATATATAATAATTGTAAATTAGTTTTACCTCTGCAACATCCCTGTCCAAATTTCCCAACAGATTATTTACTAAAATTACTTGTCAGGTTACGAATTTATTACTATTTAAAAAACCTTAACCAACAATATGCTCAAAATCCTAATATTAAAAATGTAAAGTTAAATATCATTCGTAATATGTAAATAAATTTTAAAACAAACAAATATCTTGTTTTATTTCAATGTTTTCATTTTCTGTTGACATCCTCTATCTAAGAAGTACCTAGTATTTAAACCTTATGCTAAAACCTTTTTAATTTATAAAAGAAACCTGTTAACATGATTATTATTTATTATAACATTTACCAAAATCAGTAATAAAATAGGTACTGTAGCAAATATTTCCTAGTGTAATCCAGGCTTCGCCTGTCTAGCAGTGCTCCACGTTGCCACCGTGTCACCAGTGCCTAACGTGAGGGTATGGTGCTTTCCCGCCGCGCGTTTTAACACCGGCAACCGTGTGCCAGATTCCTTCTAGAACCTGCCCGCATTTCTTTTAGTCGAGTTTCGGTGTCTGGCTGCTGCACGTCGACCTAGTTTGTTTTCGCCCTTATCGGTGCCCCGGGTTTTTTTCTTTTAACTTGTGCTACGAGTTGTGCACCACTTGGTGGTCTGTCTCGCTTGTTTTTGTGTAAAGTTAGTAAAGTCAGTTAAATCTGTAAAATTAGTCACTAAAATAAATTTTTTGTGTAAAAGGAGAGTATAATTCCATTCAGAAATCCTCTCCCCTACAGTACCTAAAAATTTTTTACCGCAATTGAATGAATTCTTGTAGCTTCTGATTTCGATTGTATCTACGCATTGAGTTCATACATGCATATAAGCAAAACCAAAAATATGTAGATCTTTTTTAGTTCATTTTTCTTTTCTAATGTAAACTTATTAATGTGATTGCTATATTAATTAAAAGTGATTTACGGATTATCTCTGTAAATTATTCTAGTTTATTTTAATCATTTAAAACGCATAGTTTTAAGATTATCAACTAAATATTTCTACCCTGCTATTTAAAAGTTTTAAAAAGTTTGAAGTACCTAGATTTAATGTAAAATAGTTAAGCTGGCAACATTGTTGCTCATAATTTTGCCATTCTGCGCTCGATATGGCAACGTGTATCATCCAATTTAAATGCCCAAGGTCAACGGCGGCATTTGTATAAGATCAAAGGAGTGTCGCATATGGGTTTGATATGTGGTTTAACTAAGGACATGGCACATTATGTAATAAATGCCATTATACAAGTTATTCCTACTACAGATAATGTGCAGGCAATATCACCTACAGTTAAGTTTTTTTCAGCTTTATATTTTTTTGCAACTGGTAGTTATCAGAGGACCGTGGGCCAGTCTTAGAATTTATCTGTTTCACAGCAGTCTGTATCAAGATCAATAACAGAAGTAGCAAGTGCTATTGAAAATGTCCTTGGCCAGACATGGATTAAATTTCCTGCAACAAGGGATGAAAAAAACTTGATCAAAACCCGATTTATGGAAGGTGTAAATTTTCCTGGAGCAATTGGTGCTGTTGACTGCACTCACGTGGCAATTCTTGCTCCTTCTGAAGAAGAACATAATTACGTTAATCGCCTTGGAGTTCACTCAAAAAATTTTCAGATTGTAAGTGTATATGTAGTGGTACATTAACTTTACATTGTAATTTTTATTTATTTACAGATTTGTGACTACCATTTGAGAATTTTGAATGTAAATGCAAGATATGCCGGAGCCACTCATGATGCCTTCATCTTCAGAAATTCTTTGGTTAATAGAGAATTACGAAGATGTTACAATGAAGGTACGTAAGTAAATACATTTATACATTTTTTTTAATATAAAATTTTATAAGTACCAATATATTTACTGTATTTACAGGTGACACCAATACTTGGTTAATTGGAGACTCTGGGTACCCGCAGCTGCGGCTCATGATTCCTTTTCCGCAGGCAGCGCCCAATACTCCACAGTTCGTTACAATGAGGCTCACGCAAGAGCACGGAACTGTATTGAACGATGCAATGGAGTTTTAAAAGGACGTTTCAGATGTATTAAGGGAGAAAGAACTTTGAGGTATTCTCCAGAGAAAATAGGCACTATTGTGAATGCATGTGCCATTTTGCACAATATTTGTGTACATGGGAGGCTAAATCCAGATTTTGAAATTCCTCAACAATAAGAAAATCCTAGACGCTTACATGTGGGATATAATATTGATGAAGAACCTGTTAACGGAAGAAATGCACGTGATATATTTGTTAACCGTTACTATAGAATGTAAAAAAAAATATTGGCACGTTATTTTGTATAATTGTACCATTTACAAAACTTGTTTGTTCTCCAACAAGTAAATTGTTTTATTTATATGTGAATTGAAATTTCAAATTTACTAAGAAAAAATTTAATTATGTATTGCGTTTGCTGAAATACCTAGATATAATATATTATACTGTTTCCAGTACATCTTACTACGTGCGTTAATAATTGTAGTTTTCTATTTTTTTCCTGATAAAAACACCTATAGCTTTTATTATACATTTGTACCTACATAAACTCATTTTTTTAACAAAACCTGGCATAGTAGTTCCATTGAGTCGGCTATCCGGACCATTTGTTTTTTATGTCTTTTAATTCTAAAAGCGTTTCTCTAGTCATTTCAACCAATTCATTGGACATGTTATTACAGGGACGCTTCTGTGGTGTACCCTGGGAATGTTCTTCGTTTCGCCTCTTAGTTCCTTTTGATGTGCTGAGTTGCACATACGAATGGTCATTTTCCACAGCTATTTGCTCTTCACAAAATGTGCTAGCTGTATGGCTAACCTCTTGAACTATCTGAAAAATTAAAAACATATTTTCAAGTTTAAAAATTATATGTATATATACAGGGTTATTCAGAACTCTTCCATAATAAAATTTGGGGATGTTCAACATACATGTACAAATGTGGTAGTGCAAAAAAAAATTTTTTTGGCGGGGTCTTAAAACTGTTTAAAAATTTTTCATTGCACGCCGCTGGATACTGGTCCACTGTAATGGAGTGACCTTGGGACTGACAATGCAAACAGGCTTGCACAAAAAAACTTCGGAAGATCTGAGAGTATACCGACACCCGGCGAAAAAAAGATTTGCAGCGTTCTTATTCGGTCGGTTTTAACCAGGCGTTCCAGACAAAAACGTGTCTACTTTTTTATCACATTCTTAGGAATGTAGTAGAAAATTATCAGATGTGTTGAAGTACAGGTGCCCAGCTACGTAGTCCTTTATAATTGTATAACTTTAAACATTGTTTACGGGAAACCCTAATTACTTTTATTAAATTTTTTTTGGTGATATCGATTTCTTATTTAAGGATGCACATATCCTCAAAGTTTTAGAGATGAGTTCTGAATAACCCTGTATATATATATATATATATATATATATTGTCTTGGAATTTAAATTGGGTTAATTTATTATAGTAAAACTTTTTGTAAACTTATAATTATTGGAATTTATAAAGGTTTTTTTTATGAATAATTAATTTTATGATAAATATTAAATCATGAAATGGGAGTTTGAAATTGTATAAAATATATATATGAAAGAAAAGGAGGCTGAAATAATGTAATAGAGAACAGGTGGGAGTTACTAGGAAATAAAAAAAAAGAATTGAAGGGAGAATAAATAATTTTGGGAAGAGATGACATAAGAAATTTTAAGCTGAAGAAAAATTAATAATTGATAAAGGAAGAATTAAAAATTGTAATATATTTCATTAATAAAGTAATCAATATTACATATAAGAATAGAACGAAGATATAATTTGCTGAAGAAGAATTATATAAATATTAAAATTAAATAATAATTCAAAGGAGTCTAATAAGGAAGATAATTAAAAGAATATAGAACATATAAGTAACAGAGGACCTTAAGAAGGAAAAGAAGGTAAAGAGGAATATAGAATTAGAGGAATCAGGAATGAACAGGACATAATTGAATAAGAAATCTATATACGAGTAAGAAGAAAGAATAATAAGAAATACCATAAGAAAATTCATGTAATCTAGTAAATATTAACGATCATATTACATAACGTAAAATTATATAATTAGTTCTAGTTTTCTGAACATTTGAAAAAGGTGCATCTTAAAAAATTTAACATAGTACTTTCTAAAAGATAAATTTTGATATAAAAGAAAAATTTAATATTTAATTGTAACCAGTATTTCATCTGAGTAAAATAAAACTGTCATCTTACTTCATGATTTAATTTCATTAGCTTAATCAAGAAAGAATAATTGAACTCACTACTGAGGTAGAATCTTTATAAATTTAAATAATCAGAAAAGTCAAAATTATTGATCTGTCAATATATATATATATATATATATATATATATATATATATATATATATATATATATATATCAATCATAGGCAACTAGGCAACTAACAATACAATAGATAAACTCAAAATCAGATTTAGAATAAAACAAACAATAATATAATTTTTATAATTTCATATTTATATTGTTTACGAATTATACATTCATAGATTCCTATACAATATATATATGTATATATATATATATATATATATATATTTATTTATTAAGATAAATTAAATTAAATTAGAAAATAAAAGTGTTTCAATTTGCTGTTACTCACACTTTCTAATCCTAGCTCCTGTACTTCGTCCCCTTCAAGCGCTTTTTTCCCCATCCGTTGGAGCAACCTTTCTTCCTGTTCCCCGAGAGGAGGAGCATCTATTGCTCCACCACCAGTTCTCTGCGTGTCTGCTCTTAATTTCGCAGCTTTCGCTTTTCTTTTTGACTTCCAATCAGTTATAGCCTAAACAAAATAATGCAAGTTCAACAGAGGTAGTCTTAAATTTTCATTTTTACATGATCAAGAGACATGCATAATTTGTTTTGTTACCTATCTACTTAAAAATAAATTAATAAAAGTTGATACATTAATGAATGATAACTGAAAAGCTAAATTTATGTACCTATATGTACTTACTGCTTAAAAAATACTTAAGCACTAATTTTAAAAGTAATACAAACCTTTTTCCATTCTTCAATAGTTTTTTCTCCGAACCCAAGACTGTTTAGTCTAGTGGCAACAGACTGCCAAAGAATATTTAGATTGTCTCTGCCACCTGGTCCTTTATACTTATTAGTTATTAAATGAGGATTTTCCTCAGCTATAGCTAAAAATAAATTCCAGTGCTCTACTCTTACACGCATTTTTTTAAAAACAATAATAATTAAAAACAAAAAAGATGCTAGAAATTCATCTATCAGTTGTAACACACGACGAATGATATTATAATAACTGTTTTGTGATAATAAAAATTATTATATTGTTTCCCGCCACAGCTGTTTAAAATCATAAAATTGGGAATTCCCACCACTAAATTATACGGTTACGACTATCTCACTCACTCTCAAGGGCGCTTAGCGGAAGACGATATTTTCTGTTTCAATAGCTACACCTCTCGAACCATCGCCCGAAAGCGATCGCTATTACAGTGCGGGGCAAGGGGAAAAAGTAGATAACTAAACGCAGAGTACCAAACTCTCGCTTCGTGGCGATATATAGAATTCTATTGTGACGCAGAGTACCACCGCAGGGGCAAGGTCAAGAGAGACAAGAAGCGAGCGGGATTTCTATCTCTACCTGCACTGTGGTGGTCTATGAGCGGCAGTGCTGCCAGACCTACTGTTGAAACGGTAGATCTACCGTTTTCTTCTACCAACTACCGCCCTACCCCACCACATTCTTATAATATACCGTTTTTTCTTAGTTCTGTCAGGTACAGGAAACACACATGGTTGATTTGGGGAATACACTATATGAGATGATATTTTAGATTTAGAAGTAGAACACTGTACTGTAATCCTCTCACATGGAAAGGTTACTGTAGTTTCCAGCGTGGAAGTAAACATTTGTGCTTATAGATGGCGCGTTGTTGTTTGCACTAAATTTGTGTTTCCCGCTCCAGGTCTCTCGCCATGCACCATGCCAGAGACAACCATTCTGACCATGCACCCCCAATACCCCCATTCCCCCATGTATGCCCAATAAGTAGAAGTATACGCTTCAGGCCTTCAGGTCACTTTATTGCATATTGCATGGATGTTACATATTATTACAACCCAACACTAGTATCTGTGTTGATTCCTTGGCTTGGTTGCTAGTTCGTATCTTCCTTGCCTAGATTATGAGGTAAGAATTATTCTAATTCTTTCAATAATATCATCAGCTTTATAAACAATACGTAATTATATTTCTTTTATTTAAAGTTCATCATGTGATTCAGACTAGGCAAATGAGGGTACAAGTACTTCTACCCACTTGCCTAAAAGAAAAAAATATGAACAAAAATACAGTGTTGAATGGGAAAGAGACCCTAAATTTAGTGATTGGATTGCTCCAAATAATAAAAATGTGTATGAAGCACATTGTCAAATATGCAATAAACATATAAACATCAAATCAGGAAAATTACAATTAAAAAGACACCTTGCTACGGAGATACATAAGAAAATGATTAGGCAGCAGGTAAAACAAATTAAACTTAGCGATATGCCATCTTTAAAAACAAGTAATACTTTGGAAATCGCCAGCAAAAAGGCAGATATTTTGTTAAGTGGCTGAACATAACTTCACTATCACGGAACATTTGCCATAATATTAAATGCAAACGAACAAAAACGACTGCAATAATTAAAAATGTTATTGGACACAAGAATTTGGTTAGTGTCTGTGAAATTTTGAAAAAGGCTAGATTTTCTTTAATTGTGGACGAATCTACTGACAGAGGATGCACAAAGCACCTATCACTTGTGGTGCGATACTTTTATAACGACAGGTTGGTTCTAATTTTATGTTTTATATTTTAGTATATACTATTTCATTTATAAAATTTCCTTTTTAGAATAAATGATACGTCCTTAGCTTTAATACCTATGAGAGATACTAAAGCAGTTGACCTATATGAAGCTATAATAAAGTGCTTCCAACAATATTTTTATTTTTTATTAATGACCTTCCTGAAGTCATTACTTGTGAGCAATTGTTATTTGCTGATGATTTCAAACTTTACTCTAAAATCAGCTCTTCTATCGATTCAATGCATCTTCAAGAATGCATGAATCGAATGTCTTCATGGTGTGAACTAAATCGGCTGAAACTCAATATATCTAAATATAACGTAATGACTTATACTCGTAAGACCAGCTTTCCCATCTACAATTACTCCATTGGTAATAATCTCATTAGCAGAGTTGATGTATTCAAAGATTTAGGTATTTATTTTGACAGTAAGCTCACTTTTATGAATCATATAAATCATATTGTTTCCAGTGCCTTTAAATCATATGGCTTCATTTATCGCAACTGTCGGGACTTTTCCAATGCAAGCACTTTCAAATCCCTCTTTTGTGCTCTAGTGAGGTCTAAATTGGAATACGGGTCGATTATATGGTATCCAATATATGATGTTCATTGCCGACATTTAGAATCGGTCCAAAGAAAATTTCTAAAATTTTTGTCTTTTTTGCAAGATGGATATTATCCGCCTAGAGGTTTGGATCATAATAATCTACTTAATAGATTTAACTTCGTTGCTTTAGAAACCAGACGTAATATAATGTTGGTTCGATTTCTGGTATCTTGAATGACAAAGTTGATTGCCCCGATTTTTTGGGTAAAATAAATTTTTTGATACCTCGCGAAAATGCTAGACAGCAATTTTTATTTTATTGTGTTGCTCCTCGAACGAATATTTTAATAAAGTCTCCAATATCTTTGATGTGTTAACTTTACAATAAAATCGCTTCTAACTGCGATATTCATTATGATAATTTAAGAAGTGTATGTAACTGTGTTAGTCGTTTAACTTAAGTATTATTGGTGGCATTGTTTGTAGTTGTAGTTTGTAGTAGTTGTTAATTATTTTTTGTTTGTTTTATCTCGTTGATTTTGTTTTATATACCTATATATTAGCACATATATTATATTACACATTATATTAGCATATTCTTAATCCTGTAATTGGGTTTTTCCTGTTGGAATAATAAATATTATTATTATTATTATTATTATTATTATTATTATTATTATTATTATTATCTTGTTCGATCTTTTAGTGAAGATCTAGAAACATCACGAATAAGTATTTCATTTATATTTACTATATTAAAATTTAAATTTAAATTTAAATATGAAATACCGTACAAAACCAATATGATTGGTTTTGCTTCTGATGGTGCTAATGTTCATGTTTGGAAAACACAATTCTCTGGTAACACATTTAAAGGGCGATATTCCATGTTATTCTGCATGTATTTAAATGTATATGTCATAGTTTTGCACGTCCAAAGTTTTGCACGTTTCATGCCCAAAACGCATCGAAACTTTTAGAGTTCCAAACCTTTGCTCCAACAAAAGTACATAAAATTCTACACCTATGTCAGACTAGATGGTTATCGTTGCATATGGTGGTTGAACGACTAATTGAGCAGTATAATGCCCTAATTTTATTTTTCACAGATTGTGCAGTGAATGATAGATTGTTAGTTTCAGACAGTATACTCCAAAAATTAAGAGAACCTCTAACTTTCCCTTTTTACCTGTTTTTAGATCATGTGCTTCCACTTTTTAATAATATGAACAAGGAAATGCAATCCACGTTGCCTCAAATTCATAAGTTGCATAGTAGAATGTGCATGCTCTACAAAACATTTTTAGATTTTTTTATTAAACGAGCTATAATTATAGATACACCATTGACAAATATTGATTTTAATAATCCCCAAAATCATAAACCTCTTGAAAATATTTATTTAGGAGCAAAATTGACAAACTATTTATTAAGCCATGACTTTACCGCTGAACAATTATTATTGCTAAGAACAAGATGCTTGGAATTTTACATTGAAAGTGCAAAACAAATAAATATGAGATTCAATTTCAATGATGAAGTATTGAAACAACTTGTTACAATTGATCCACAAGAGGTAATTAAAGGAAACTATGAATCTATCGTACCTCTAGCGCAACATTTCCCTCAAACAACAGAAAACATCTGAGTAGATTTGGATAATGAATGGCGAATGCTGAGAAATTTAGAATTTAACCATAACGAGAATATGGACGATGTTGTGTCTTTTTGGAGCAACATAAAAAATAAACGAACATCTGGGAATAAACTACTTTTTCCAAAATTGGGAAAATTTGTGGAGTCCATTTTATCTCTTCCTCATTCATCCGCAAATGTGGAGAGAATATTTTCTCAAGTAAATAATTTAAAGACAAAGCAGAGGAACTCATTATCCACTGCCTCTATTAGCGGATTCTTGCACACAAAAACATATTTATCAAGTGATGCTTGTTTTAATATAAACATTGGTTCTGCTTTAATAAACTTGCATAACAAAAATATGTATAAAATCAAATTTGATAACATGAATAATAGTAGTTCCTCCGACTCATATATTTTATTTTGTTGTTACAATGTTATTTATTTTTCGTTTTAATATTGTTATGTTTATTTTAAAACTATATTATATTCAAATACACGTTTTTCTGGGTCTGTGTTTTATTCGTTGCAAGTAGAAATCACATCACAAATCAGTAATAACAAATTTTATGTTGGTGTCAGTGGTGTCAGTCACTGTCATCTGTCAATTCGGTCATCCCTACAAATAGTACCAATCCTACCATAGACTTAAGAACAGAAGTCTATGATCCCTACCGTTCTCTACCATTTTTTTGTAGTGCCATCTACCGCTTATCGAAAAATCCATCTGGCAGGACTGATGAGCGGGTATAAAAATATTTTAGTTCAAACGTTTAAATCAATGTGATTGTGTCTCCTGCAGTGGTACTCTGCATCACGATAGAATTTTATATATCGCCACGAAGCAAGAGTTTGGTACTCTCCGTTTAGTTATCTACTTTTTCCCCTTGCCCCGCACTGTACCGGGTTTTCCAACGAAATGACTCACCCCCTATATCTTTTTTATTTTTGGTGCTAAGAAAAAAAGGTTTATACAAAAGTTTTATAATTTTTTATGAGCTTTCCAGATATGTCATTGCCAAAATGAATGCAGTTTAAAGAAATATGAACCTAGGTTTAATTTTTTTAAATGGAATACCCTGTATGTTTTTTGATTATTGCATTCTACGGGTTTTTCTCATTTTAAAAATATATATATATGTGCTATAATCGCTGCAACGGTTTTCATTCTATGGAACTTTTTTATAACACGTTTTGCAAGCTATTACTCCTATTTGAGGTGCTGTTTCTATCCAAGGCTAATGTGATAAATGAACAATGTCTAAGGCAGCTGCAGCTTCTGTGTTATAAAAAAAGCTCCATAAAATGACAACCATTGCAGCGATTATAGCACATATATATATATATATATTTGAAATCAGAAAAACCGGTAGAATGCAATAATCAAAAAATATACAGGGTATACAGGTAATCTCATTTAAAAAAATTGCACCTAGGCTCATATTTCGTTAAGCTGCACTCATTTTGGCTGTTCAACTACATATCTGGAAAGCTTGTAAAAAAATTATAAAACTTTTGTATAACACTTTTTTTCTTAGCACCAAAAATAAAAAAGATGTAGGGGATGAGTCATTTCGTTGGAAAACCCGGTACATAGCGATCGCTTTCTTGCGATGGCTCGAGAGGTATAGCTATTGAAACAGAAAATATCGTCTTCCGCTAAGCGCGCTTGAGAGTGAGTGAGACAATAGTAACCGTAAAATTTAGTGGTGGAAATTCCCAATTTTATTATTTTAGACAGCTGTGGCGGGAAACAATATAATAATTTTTATTATCACAATACAGTTATTATATTATCGTTCGTTGTGTGTTACAATTGAAGGGCTTGGAGGAAGAGGATAACAAGCCCCAATTTATAAAATTTCGAGATTACACGAATTTATGATTGCAATAAAGGTAACAACACCAGCCCTGTTTTTACGCAAATTTGTTAACATTTGGCAAGACTGCGTAAAAAATCGTTCTTGCATATAGCCATTTGCACGTGTTTTGAGAGGCAAGAAGGAAACATGCCACACGTGCATCAACATGGCGTCGACAAGTTCAGTAGGTGTTAAGCGTAAAGTGCTCAAAACAGTGATAGTTCTGCTAGTTCTGAATCGGACTTCGATTCAGATAATAGTATAAAAGATAAGGATTATGCTGAATCAAGTAACGATAGTGAAACTAGCGAGGATAGTGATATTTTGGTTATTTAAAAATCATGTGGCTTATTCCCTTTTAAGCTAGATAGTACTAATTTCTTTTAGTAAAGAGTGGCTTATAACCCCGTCATTTTTACTTGATTTTTTTTATTTTGATACTATACTGCAATATGAAATGCTCCTAACAGTTCTAAAATAAAATTAGTAGGTGTATTTTGAAAATATTACAGCCGGAGCTATTGGTAATACCACATAGACCAGTTGTGTGTTTTATGGCTTATTACCTTTTTTTGACAATACATTTTTTCCTTATTAAAGTACCTATTCAAATAAAATTCAAATAAAGTATAAAATGTTTCTGTTGTTACTTTACTCTCCCACTTGTAAACAAGTACATATGTTGACAACAATATTTCAACACGGTGTTATTGGTAAAAAGAGTTTGAACAGCATAGTCCACTTAAAAATTAATATGTATTTGTTCTAGGGTTGTCCTTGGAGATGTTAGTTCACCAATTACGTTATTAAAAGGTTGCTCCTAGTAGAAGGCGATACTCTGAATTAATGAAGGAATTCGCCCATACATTATATTTTTATGCCCCTAAAGCATACAACTTTGTTAAAAAACACTTTCTACGCCCAAACCTAAGAACAATTAGAAAGTGGTTGCCAACGAAAAACTGCTGCCCTGGTTTTCTAACTCAGGTTTTAGAATTTTTAAAAGTGGCAATTACCAAACAACCCTGTTTATCACAGTGTGCTTTAATTTTTGATGCGATGTCTATCAGGAAACGAATAATACGGGATCAACAATGTTGATATATATATCCGCATTAAAATCTTATTTTAGTTAGGTTGGCAATAGCCTTCTTCGTTTGATGTTCTATGTTCTATGTTAAATGTAAAGAAGATGTATTATAGCTGTGTTTCGAGTATTACATTTTTTACCTCAATTTCATCGATAACGTTCTTTTATTTGTAATCGAGCAAATCGATCTAGATCTGCACTTGTTTTTTTATTACTTCTGAAGTGCGCCGAGCTGCATCTGTCTCCTCCGATATTAGAAATGGAGCTCGGAGAGATTTGCTAGTTGAGGGAGGTTAAATTTAAAATGGAGGTCGAACAAATAAAAATTATTACTAAAGAAGACGGTTCTCTTTCATAATAGATGATGGTTAAATTTTAACAGAGACAACAGGTAAATTTAACTTAAAATAAAAGTATTATTAATATTTTCAAAACCTGGTTTATAAGTAGTAATTATCTAGGTGCAGGTTATGCATCCATTTAACAAATAAATTAAGAAAGCAATTAAATTTACCTAAATTCGAAGAAAATCAATAAGTATGCTGAGAAGAGCAACCAAATTGTTGAAGAAGATGAGTTTGTATAAAATTTCAGTACCTTTCTATTATAATTTAGCAAAATTAAAATCACCTACCTGTTTTTTCAGTTTTGAGCAGTGAAATTAATAAATTATGGACTAAAAAGAACACATTATTATTGATACAGTTAAACACGAAGTATGAGGGTCAATTCGAAACATCAATAAAATAAAATATTTGGCAAAAAATTGACAACGAAATTAAGTAAATCAATAGAACTGAATTTACCTTTACACAGATAGACACTAAATGGAAGGGACTTGTTAAAACATATAAGGATATACGTAGTAATAATAATAATATCTCTGGAAAAATTTGAAGTATTGGGAATATTACGATTTAATTCACGAAATTCTTTATAAAAGACCTGAAATATATGCTGTGGCAATGTGTAGTAGCCAGTGGTTTGAGAAAAGAAAGAACTGAAGTCAATTTACAGAAACATGTTGAAAAGGACAGCGACAAAGAAAATTCACTAAAATACAGAAACTGCATTCCAGTCATCTTTTTCTCGAAAAAGAAAAGCAAAAGAAGATGGTATCGAAAAGAGACAAAGAAAAAATAGAGAGATTGGACAGGTTGCAGCAAATTTTTGACCGAATGGTTGATATTTTGGAGAAAAAGGAAGAATGAATTATTTCTCTGAATTCTTATATTTAAGATATATAACTTTTGGTTTGTGTATGTTGAATTGAACTGTATGTCCAAAAAAAAAAGGGAATGCCTATGTAAAATACAAGTTTAACTATATACAATATACTTTTTAGAATTTACGGAAATAATAGTAAATATTTTGTAAAGTAAATATAGTTGATGTGTTTACAATTTCAATATTCTGAATTATATAACAAATTAACAAGATTATTTCTTTTTACAATTGCTGCAGCATTTTCATAAAGATCATTATTATCATTGTGAGCGTCCTCATCTAATTCATCTTGCTCCTGCCACGAATCATTATTAATCAAACAGATATTATGTAGAATACAACTAGAAAGTATTAGTAAGGATATTAAATCTAATCTTTTGGTTTCCAATATTTTTAAACGACGTGACGAAAACGTCCTTTCAATATACCAAAAGTATTCTCTATTAGAACCCTTACTTGGGATCATTTCTTGTTAAAAATTTTTTGGGGGGCTGTGAGATGTCCATTATCCTTAAAGCCTACTATTAATTTTGTACATAATTTATATGCTACATCTCCTATCAAATGACTATCATTGGGAAAGTCAATTTGACCATTTCTTATTTTCAGGTTAATATCTGACTTTGTAAAAAGCCTTGAATCATGAATACTTCCTGGTTCTCCTGCATATACATGTACGAACAATTTATTTTTATCACATATTCCCTGGAGAAGTACCGATGGTAAACCTTTTCTATTAAGACTGGGGATATTCTAAAGATTTCTCTATCCTAATATGGCAACCATCAATAATGCATGTTATTCCTAAAATTCAATGTTTGTTTTATATACTAGCAGTAAGATATTTGTGATGCAATTCTACGATTTGTTAAAATCCTTATGGGAATACAATACATAACCTGTGAAAACTAAAACATATCTTGATGTATTTGAAGGAGAGGCCGAAAACAACTACTCCGCGAGCAATATGCCCGTGGAGTAGTTGGTCTCGGCATCTCCTTCAAATAAATAAGTAGGATTGTCTTCCTTAAAGACAATAGAGATCACTGCTGTAATGTAATACAGTGAACTGTTTTACTTCTGTATGATGCACCTAAAGATAAATTTATTTAATAAATAAGCTTCACTTGGAAATGCAATAATTTTATATTTCCTACTGACTTTTAATAGTCTAGAAGCAATTTTATATAATGTCATCCAACAGGAACTCTTGCTGATGCCAAATCTATCGGCCACAGATCTAAAAGAATAAAAACTGCAATGAGAATTTCTATGAAATTTGTTAATACTGTTACTTACCTAAAGAATTCAATATTTGACAAGCACCATGGAGTTATTAAAGTTTGTTTTTCCCAAGATATTTCTGGCTGCCTTCTTTTTATAAAATGTTTTTGTAATTGTTCATCAAAGTTGTGGATGTAATATAAAACTCAAAAGTGATAGGCGACATACGAAAATGTTCTTTAAACTGATTGTCATTAAAATAGGGAATTGTAATTTCTGCATAATTATCTATTTTTTCTAAGGCAACATTTTCTTCGTACTCATTGTATCATTATTCATTATTTATAATTTCATCAATTATTATAAAATTCGCTATATTTATAGACAAATGAACAGCAATTATGTATTCATCCATGCTTCAATCAACTTCGAGCAAAACCAAGATACACTAATTTTAACAAAACGTGAATAATTTGCCCTGACTGTGTACCACAAAATATATTATTTGTAAACTGTAAAGACAATTAGTTCATGCGATTATTTCAATTAACAGCGAACTGTTTCGTTATGTCGGAACTCATAATTGTTATATTAAATGATTTATTTTATTATTTTTATATATTTAACACTTCTTTTCTGGCTAGACAAGCTTGATCTTCGTTTTCGTTATGCAAATGTTTAAAATGGTTAAAATTATTAAACATTTAATCATAGTCATTATTATAGTCAAAGACAACAAATAAACTACAGAACAAGACAGAAAATGTATAGGTTATGTTTCCCTATTTCTGATTTTGTAGTTTTTTTATTCCTCAGCACATCCGAAAGGTTTTTGGTCACGTGTCAAAATTATCTGCTCGCTCTGCTTTACCTTCAGATGTAATTCTCGAACTTAGCATGTATTTGTCTAATGGTCAATGAACAATGGAGCATGTGTAACAAGGAGAATAAAATGGTTTTGTGTTAAAAGTTTCTTGTTTTAGTAATATCCACAATCATCGAGAACAAGAATGAGTTATATCGCAGTTCATATATTTAAAGAAGAATTACAACAGGTTATGGGCCCAGATTCCCCAGATTTTCCCAGATTCTTGGTTTAAAAACGAAAAAAAAAAGGTTAGAAATGGCACAGTTGTCGTTGAACAAACTGCTTTTAGCTCATCAATACATGGTTGTGGTAAACCAGGCCATATCAAACGAAACTGTCCAGCTAGTTTGTACAGTACAGAAATCCTGAAGGAAGTCCTAAATATTTTCTTAGCAGAAGAGATACACAGAATTCGCAGAACTGGTCAAGAAATAATGCCGGCAACAATTGGAGATCTTCAGGTGAAAGCTGCAGAGGCCCACGAGGAAATTACTCAAGGGGGCGAGGAAATCAGCGACAGCAAGGCAGTTATAAAGGTAACCTTGTTGAGCAAGAAGAGCGCGGCAAACAGGTTAGTGATTCTAGCGTTGCTTTTTGTGAGTGAAGTAAATGAATTGAAAGAAATAAAATGTAATGAAAATATGATTACCTTTTGTATCGACTCAGGTTGCACTGATCATTTAGTAAATGACAAATCAGTTTTTTCAGAGATTATTATGTTAGACAAACCAATAATGATTGCTAGTAGAAAATCACTTGTTAGCTGTAGGTGTAGGAAACATAAATGTTTATAGTATAGTATATGATAGGACAATAACTTGTACAATCAAAAATGTTTATATGTTCCTAATCTAAAGAAAAAATTGTTATCAGTAAAAAACTTAGAGATGGCAGGGATGAAAAACCCACAAAAAACCCATATTTAAAAAAGGAGACGAACTAGATTTAGGAAATTATAGACCCATTTCACTGATATCAAACTTATCTAAAATATTTGAAAAAGTTATTAAAACCAGACTAACGAAATACTTGACTGAAAGTACTCTCCTATCAAAATATCAATTTGGCTTCAGAGAAGGCAAAAATACGCAAGATGCAATAAACTTTTTGGCGCGGAATATTTATAAACGCCTAGACGATCGAAAAAAATCACTATGCATCTTTGTTGATATTCAGAAAGCTTTCGACACAGTTTTTCATAAACGGCTCTTAGAAAAATTAAATAACATGGGAATTAGAGGAATATGTCATAAATTATTCCGAACTTACCTTCTTGGAAGACAACAACACGTACGAATAAATGAAACGACTAGCAGCTCCAAGGAAATCACATGCGGAGTGCCACAGGGAACAGTGTTGGGGCCATTGTTATTCAACATTTACTTAAACGACCTATTTGAAATTGAGACAGATGGGACCATAATAGCTTTTGCTGATGACACTGCTATATACTAGGAAGATGAATCCTGGACAACCTTAAAGAACAAAGTGGAAAAAGATATGGAAAAAATATTTACAAATTTACTTACCATTAACAAAATGAAAACCGTGTACCTCAGTTTCTTTTGTTACAGTACTGTCAACCAAACTTTCACCAGTTAAAAATAAAAACAAACGAACAAGATTTCATAATTGAACCTGAAGAAAAAGTTACTTACCTTGGAGTAGTTGTAGATAGGCACTTAAGATGGGAGTCGCATATCGAGACACTGAAAAAAAAATTACGATATGTATTATGTAAAATCAGACAAATAAAAGGCTTTCTAGAACTCAAGCAGCTAAAAATAATTTATCATGGACTGGTAGAAAGTCACCTCACTTACGGACTTGTAGTATGGGGAGCAGCTGATGAAACATACCTAGATGATATTAGTATATTACAAAGAAAAATCATAAAAATAATGTTGGGAAAAGAAAGTAAATACTCTTCAGATTTGCTGTACAAAGAATTGAATGTACTAGATGTAAAGCAATTATATTACTTAAAAGTTGCCATAAAAATATATAGAGAAAGTAGTGACTTGCAGACATCCCAACATAGGTAATCGCTTGAGTACGCGCTCAAAGGAAAACTTGGAAGTAATGGTACCAAAAATGCAGGCAACAAAAGGACAACACAGTTATGAATACTTAGCGCCAAGAATTTATAACTCCATTTCTGTGAACATAAGAGAAATAAAAAACCTCAATCGATTCAAACACTCACTAAAAAAGTACCTTCTTCGAGGAAGCAGAGAGACAATTCACCAACTGCTGACCTGAAAGGAAAAGTTGATGATCTTATGGGACTGAAGTGTTTTAGTGTTACTTACGTGTAGGACGATATATTTCACTGCTGGAATGCTGCTTTATAACTTTTTAACTCTTAGCTACATTCATTGTAGAAGCTATTTTGTCTTGTATTTGTGTTTTTGTATGTATGGATATTTTTTGTTCTGAATATGTTACGTATGTCCCCATATTTTATATTTTATACTAATGTATAAATATTTTATATTATTGAAGTAGTTTGTTTGTATATGAATTTTAAGATTTTAACATCTATGTTTTTGAGACATTAGCATTTATGTTTCTCACTCTCAAGTTTTATACTTAAGTGAGTATTCTGTTTATTTTTTTTTTTTGAGTACTACAGATTTAAATATTGTATACTGCTTATTGTATTTTATTATTGTGTGCTTTGATGAAAATAAACATTATTATTATTATTATTATTATTATTATTATTATTATTATTATTATTATTATTATTATTATTATTATTATTATTATTATTATTATGAAGGTGATTTTTAATAGAGGTAAATTAAGATTCGATAGTCAAAGTGTAATAGGTTTAGGAAAGAGGAAAAATGTATATGAAATTCAGTTTGGAGTAGAAAACTATAATGAATGTCAGAACGTAATGGTAGGGGGTAATGAGTTCAAGTTGTGGCATCAAAGATTTGCACACATGAATTATTTTAGTTTAGAGAGATTAATAAAGGATAAGGTTGTTCAGAGTATACCAAAGAGTATTCAGATTTGCAGGGTAGATTTTTGTGAGCCATGTGTTGCTGGAAAAATGACTAGACAACCATTTGGCTTTAAAACTAGGAGTAACAGAATGTTAAAAATGATTCATACCGATCTATGTAGCTCAATATTTTGTAACGCTGTACATACACAACGCCTTGTACATTCAGTTTAGTATTATTTGAGTTGAAACGAAATTATAGCTTTATATTTTATTTAAATCACAGTAATAATTTGGACATAGTTAAATAATAATGGATAGGTTGAAATAAAAGTTAATTAAATAATAGACTAATAATATCTAAAATATAAATATTGGCGATAAGTTTTTGCGGAGCGTAAAAACACGGAGAGAATGAAAATGTTGGAGATTGGCAGTAACAATGGTCGAGATAAGTATGTTTATGAGAAGACCTTAAAACAACTGAGGTATGATTTATTCAAATAATATTTTCAATATCGAATGTAATCGATCAGCATCAAGACCCCAATCCGAGTCGGCCCAAGCTGAAGGAATCAACCTAGAAGCATTAAGAAGTGGGACCTCAGAGATGGTAACTGGTGACCAAGTAGAACTATTTTTGGAAAGCGCCGACTACGTGAGTCAAGGATTCAGCATGGAGGCGTCAGAGGTAAGTGTAAGAACACCTCATTACGCTAAGATGAAACGACCAGCAGGTCGATCCTTTAGGCCTGACAGTGATGAAGATAATGACACTGAGAAGTCTCCGACCAAGGCGGCGCGTGGGTATCATGACGAGTGCCATGAGCGCATCATAGTCAAGAGATAATAATATCTCACCTAGGTGACTTAAGCAATCGGCTGCAGAAAATAGAGGGGGAAATCACAAAGATTCATGACACACAGAAGTCGAGCCTGACTCGAATGTCTGAAGGAGGGCAAACAATTCATGGCTTCCAAACAACAGCATTAGATAACATTTATAAATTAATATAAGAGTTTGATATATGATAAGAGAAAATATATATTGTAGGTCATCATTGCATATATATATATATGCAGAGTATCGGAGACAAAATGAAAAAATCTGTTACTTCCGACTGTATAGAATGATCAGAAATGAAACTGCACCAGAAAATAACGTTCAGCTCTGAAAGTTATATCTCAACTCATCCGTTACCTGGATGGAAAATTAGTACGTGTCTAGTATACTAGATATTTACCTACAGCAGTGCAACCCGCTTGAGTAGCAGCTTAGGTTTCAATTGGAAAATCCACCCTGAACAATATATAACCTATCAGGTTTCGATATTTTCTGTGAGTAGCCTTTTAATTTTTTTGTTGGCCGTTTAACTAACATCAGTACAGACTCATATACAAACAATTCGAATTTGAACCAACGAAGCTAAACTGACGCTGCCCGATTAATTTATATTTATGTATGGTAAATAATTTTTATATGTATTGTTAGTTAAGTACTCTAGAAACCATCTAACAGATGTTAATTGGACGTTAATTATAATTTTGGATATATTTACCTTCTATTACTAATTTCACACCTATATACTATTTCGAAAAGGATATATTCTAAACAAAGCCTAAGTAATTAGTAGACATTGTGACAAGTGAGTCTATCGTGTGTATATTAAATAAACCAATGTGTATTGTTGTTTACATATCATTCTTCAGCTTATTTCGCCTACTTTGACACCCGTCCTCGTCGATTAATCCCGACTGGCGCCCTCGCTTACTATTAAGTAATTAACTATAACCAGCTAAACCACCCACGACCTTGATGAGATTATTTTGAACCCTTCGACAAAGAAAGGAATACAATCTCGTATTTTCATATGATGGAAATAAATATTTAATCGCATTTATTGATGTATTCTGAGGTTGTACAGTAATTTATTTATTAATAGGTAAAGACGAAGCTTTCTGAAAATCCTCAGTGCATGTTTTGTAACGGAAAATTTTTAGAAAGCAAAGCAGAAGAAAAGCAGTGGATTAAGTATCAGTCTTGCGGATCATGGTGTCACTTTTGCAGTGCACCGGTTATGAATCCGGAGTTTATATTTGTGACTTTTGTCAGCAAATTTATTCTACGCAAAATAAACATTTTTGGTTTAGTTTTATTGGTATTCCATATTAGTGACATCATTTTTATAAATGACAAAATAACATATTTTTAATTTTTTTGTTATAACTTTAACGAAATATATGTTTTTTTTGTCTCATTAAAAATGTTTTAAATATATAGTTCCAAAAAAGCATTTTATATTGTTTTGCAATAATAAAATTTAAGTTTGTTCCAGAATTTTGGCAAACAAAAAAAACTATTCCATATTTGCCACCCTTACTCTACCTATTTTGCTTTGAATAGTAGCAATCCCGGTTACAATTTTTAAATCAAAACCAAAGTATTGTGACGAATCAGGATGACACAGACTTTCAGAATTCTTTAGAGTTGTTGGCTGTGGATGGTCTAAATCCTTCCAAAGAAAATGTTTTATATTTCATTGCAGAATATATCGCCAAAAAAATTGTAAAAACAACAGCGAGTGTTGATTGTTTAAATAGGTATAATATTTTCCTGTGAGCAAAACCCTTATGGAGATCATACATACACAAAATGCTATTGAAAGTTTTATTTATTTATTTATTTATTTATTTTTATTAAAATATCCAACCCAAAAAACCCAATTACAGGATAAGTTTCCGTTGTAATGGCTACAATACTTTGAATTACATTAAATATACCACATAATACAGAAAAAACATAGAACAAATTTTAAGCATAAAGTTACATTAAAATTACAAAATTACACTAAAAACAACAAAAGTACTACCATCTTAGAATTACAAACATGAATTTTTTATATCATAAATGTTACAAAACAGGATATCAAGCTCCGATTCTACTTTAACATGATTATGAATCATTTGATATATAGGTGAATCCTGTAAAGAAGCACATTTTATTTTACAGTAAATATTGCTATATTCAACTCCTGTGAATATTTATATTAATATTAAATTCCGCTATCAAATAGACGCTTGAAAATAACATCTCCAAGAAGAGTAGGTTTTAGTACCAAAGTCGTCCTGCTGCCAAAACAGTCGAACACATCCGATTCCCCATAGCCGCTTTGGCTATGTATCCCGTCCTGAGCAATCTAGAGCTGTGTGGCCAGATTGGGCGATTTATCGCAAATTGGGCGATTTGAAGAATATATTTGCGAAAGAAAATTTCAAGAAATCGCAAGTCGCAGATTGGGCGATTATATCAATGGCGCAAATCGCCAATAAGTGATTTTCCGATTCCATTTTATTAGTATCGCTGGATGATATGTACAACCCTGTACGCATTATCGCATTTCGCATTATTCTGATTGTGGACACTGGACAGTCCTGACTTTCAGCCAGCACTGTCGTCCTAGATAAAAATACAATAGATAACTATCTTAATATTGACATTTTAAGAATTAAAACTGCGCTCTCAGACGGTTTGGAAGGAAGTAGGTGTATAACTGGTTGCATCAGATATTTTCAATGAAAATGGAAGTAACGTTTAACTGGTTGCATAAGAAATATTTGCTTGCAGGATCCTTGACCTTCTCTACCAATACATTTTTTACTGTTACAAATAAAATGAAAATATGAGACATTATATATATTTATCACGAATTTATAAAAAGCTCTACAAACACTTTTACATTAATATAATAAAAAACTTACGTTGCGAAAACTTTATATATTATCAAATTATTAATAAGGTTATAAAGTAATTGTGTTTCCAAGGAATAATAAGTACAATCTTTTCTTGCAGCACCTCTTCTGAAACGTCTATAATGCACCTTCTTGCATCTTTTCTTTCAAACCTAAAACATAATAATCTAATAACTGAACAGGAAACAAATCAAACACAGAACAGTTAGTGCATTTTTTTTCATAGGAAATTCTTTAAAAAACTGCGGCGAAAACTTCAATGTTTGATATCATGTCAAGTTATATTTCAACGAATAACGACGCGGCAAAATCGCGACGGAAAGTAAATATTTTAGACTACTAGATGTGTACGATTTTGTTTATCTCATTAGCTACAGCACCATCTATCGGTTTGGAAGAAACTAAAATTGCATCTCGGGCGTGTTCTATGTAAGAAAAACATCTATTTCTTTTCATTTAGGACTGTCGTCTCGTATCCTTTAGTCGTAAACGAGAGGGAAAGAGTATCACAGATATATCTATCTTTAGTATCTTTCTGTGGGTAGATCAAATATCAAAGTGATACCAAATAAAATACATCACAATCACAATAAAATTTCAAATTAATTAACGAATAATTCGGTGTTGGCATTGTAACGTACATTTTAATGTCGTTTCATGAGGTTGACTATTATGCACCCCGTAAAACACCCAACCTAAATGTTGGTGGCTTAAGTTTTCCATTTTCAAATATTCTGCGTTGGAGAACGCTCATTGGCTAGAAAAACGGTGGCCTCAAGCGAGAACGCCGGTGTGATTTACGAATGAGGATAGACAGTTCCCGTCTTCGAAAGTAGGCAGATGCAGATGTGAGTTATTTTACCTTTTGATATATATATAATTTATTCACTTTCATTATTGTTTGAGATCCTAATTAGTACAGAAATACGATCATAGCGAATTGTGGTTATTATTAAGTAATTATATTTCATATATAATCAGGATTTACGTGGATTTTAGGTAAATTAATTAGGCGTGGTTCGTGAGATTTTTTTGTAATACGATTCGGAAAAATAGAATATAGTTTCAATATTAGTTTATGAATTTGTGAAGCTGTGCTCTAATCAGGAGATTATAGAAAACATTGTTTTTTAAAAACCAATAAATTTGAGTTTTCTTGCCTCCATTTTGTCTGAATCGGATTGCACCACGTGTTGTGCCCTTTGGGAATTAAGTTAATTTATCTTATCTTTATATTATCTTCTCTTATCTTAGCGTTATCATATATTGTATGTAAGCTATAGAAAATTGCTAATATCGTACTTTCTGCACTACATTAATTAATTTGTTTCTTTGTAATTATCTACATTTGTTTAGAGGTAGTGTGGTATTGCTTTGCCTACCTGAGTAGATATTTTATTTTAATAACTCACATGCACGCCGATTAGAAGACTGGAACAGTTCCTAATATTTGTAAATTCATTGATTATTGTTCTTTGGTAACAAATTTGTACAATCAATCAATACGAATTTTTACAACTTGTCACTCAGTATTTGAAATATTAATGAAATAATTTCTCTCTTTTACCTAATTAGAGTGGTAATATTTCCTTGTTTAACCGGTTATGAAACCGTTGTTTTTGGAATTTTGGGTCAGATAATAGAGGTTTTTTTTTATTGAATTTATTTTTGTTCCTTCTGAACTATAGTAAGTTTAAATATTAACGATTAGAGTTTTTTATTAAGAATAATTGTCGAGTGGCTGAACTGTAGTCAGTTCATTTGAATGCAATTTTTTGGGTAATTTTATTTGCTTCATTCTGGGTCGGGTCACTAAAGGTTGACACCTTCCAGGTTTTGTTTTCATTTGTTTATAATTTTACCTGTGATAATTCACAGAGGTTTTGACAACAACCATATTTTATGGTACATTCCCTTCAGGAATTTATTTATAATTTTTAATCTTGGCTACACTAGCCGTCAACGTTCATCTATATATTTGTAAATTTTGGGGCACTCTTAACACAAACAATTCTTTGTATGTACTCTTCTGAGACGAGGCTGCTGTAACCTGACTGCAAGATCCATAACCTGCTAAAGAACCCTGGACGCTGATCATCTACAAATCCATAGATAAGAGGATTGGACTTAGCCAGTACGTGACCATCATCTGGACTAGAGCTCTAGCTTCCCCACTTTGCCACGGCAAGTCCACCTGGATCCAATCATCAGCGCAGGTTAAAGGTGAGAGTACTGACCTCATAAAGAAGGAACGAGATTGTCAGAGTAACCCCGAACCTCATAAAACTTATGTAAAGTTAGCCAATTTTAAAATTTCCTTTTACCTTTTTTTTTAGTTTTTTAGTCAATATTACATCATTTTTTTAATTATTGTTAAATAGTAACTTTAATATTCCATTGTAATTTCAAGTCAATTTGCTTATTTGATTATAGTGTATTCAACTAACTTTTATATAGTTTTCTTTTATCTTATATCTAAAAATTATCCTGGTGCCCAAATAAATAATTGTCAACATTCAAAGCAGCCCTACGAATACTACGCCCTAGTGTCATAAATCTCCCTGAGCTACCGGAGCTAATGTCAATGAACTTAAGCTAGTGGAATTGCACATCCCTAGCTTAGTTGAGTTTATTGTGACAGCATTTAGCACAGAAAGTAGTTCGAATTTCGAACTGTCAAAACTACATTATCTATAATATCTGACAAAATAACTATGCTCTACTATAATCTAATGTATTTTGTAACCCCAGTGTCATGGGGAAGTGGGCAAGGTATACCAAGAATCACAATAAAGAATAGGAACATGAACTATTATTTATAGGTTAGTAATAGTATCTATTTATTTAATATAATATTGTATTGTTAAAATGTCTTTGGTCTTGGTTAATAGCTTTTTAATAGTAATAATATTATAGATGAAGTAGACTGTAGATTAGATGGATATTGCTCGTCATTTCTAGGATGGTTGATGCGCAAAAAACCTCTGCAGGGATGGTTGTTAATTACTGTAAAATATATAGTATAGAATTACGTTCTCATAATGCTGATTTAATGAAGCATGCTGGAACATCTAAACACAAAACCAACTTAACCAAAGTTGACAAATCTCAGCAGAGTATTCATAATTTTGGTAATATAGTAAAAGCTCAATTTTAACCAATTACTTTTTATTGTTTATTTTTTAGGTATATGCATGTATGCATTTTAGGGAATAAGAAACTGTGTTTGAAGTCGAAAAATGCTTTAAAAATTGGAAAAAGACTAACCAACATTACTCCCTGTATGTTAGTCTGCAGTCAACATTGACAATGATTTTACTAACGTATGTTAAGATTGCAAGAACTCTGCCTAAAATCAGTTTAAAGCACTAATTTTCAGCGTTAGAATTTCTTTATTACTTAGTATAAATGTATGCCACGTTTAATTTTACAATAATATTTATATTTTAATTTTAGGTATTGAAAAAGATGCAATAGATTTCGTCCATTCCTGTCAATTTTTAGAAATTTTGGCTACTGGAGTTAAACTAAAAAGAAAACATCAATACTACGGGTAAGTTCAGTTGGGAATGGCAATACTGAACTTAACAGCATGTGATTTTTTAGTGTACTCACCAAAATCAAAATCTTTTTTAAATATAAGAGTGCCTTTTGATAAAGATTTTGCCAAAGATTTAATAAATAACATAAGTGGAAAATACTTTAAAAACATGATTCATTTTGTTTGTGAAAAAACAATGTTAATTGAATAAAAATAAAATTGTAATACACATTTTTATTGAGTCACAAATAATTACATTTAAGTTTTATTGGTCACAAATATTAACATCATATGCAAAACAAATATGTAAGTAGATTTAAAAAAATATATTTAGTGTATGGAGTATGAACGTTAGAAATACTTGTAAACTTTTTTAAGAATGAGTAGTAGTGACTAAGAATAAGTGACTGAAAATGAAAAAAAGAGTAATATTTTTGGGCACACCCTATATAACAATTCTTATGGTTATTTTAAACTTTTTACAATCAGTAAATGTTTATTTCAAAAACAACACTACCTCACAAAATATAAAATATTTTTACAAGTATTGTTATGTTCGTGGGAAAATTTTACTAACGTATGTTAAGAATTTAGTAATATTTTGTGGATAATAATTTTATTACAATGTAGTGGATATTGGCCTTTGTTTAACACGGATATATGTGAAAACGTCCATTAATTCGACCTTAACAAGCGGAATTTTAAAGCACCTTGGCAATTTTAAATAATTGTAAGTATATTCAACACGTACTCTTATGGAAAATACACGGCTATCACCGCTAACTGGCTCCCGCTAAAATATGTGGATTAATGTAGCGCGAAAAAAATCTATGAACGATTTTTTTTGCGAATGCTATTTACGTTCGTGTTCAATGATTGTCTTGTTTTCAATATGTGAGATGGTTACTTTATTATGTGTGTTATAAACTTCGATCATATATAACTAGATAAAGCTTTTGTCTATATACAGTCTACAGCTATTTGAAGCCAGAATAATCTTAGAATCAGTTGTGAATCGACAGAATTAGAACGTAAACATAACATATATTTATAAAATCATGTAAAGAAAGTATATCACAACCGTTACTTATATTGTTTAACAAGTCAATTTCTGAGGGTGTTTTTACCAACATCTGGAAACAAGCTCAAGTTATTCCTATATATAAGAGTGGGGATAGAAATAATGTGTGCAACTATCGCCCTATATCAATACTCTCGGTATCTGGTAAATTGCTAGAAGGCATTATATCAAATGAATTATTTTTTAAAACTAAGAATATTATTAGTGAACAGCAGCATGGTTTTTTCCGAGGTCGTACTGTAGTCACCAATTTTATATATACCGATTTTGTTAAAGCTTTCGATAAGGTCCATCATAATACACTCTTAGTTAAGCTGAAAAATATCGGTATTCATGGCAACTTGTTAAGATGGATTACATCATACGTACTTAACAGATCTCAATGTGTTAAAGTCAATAATTGTACATCTTATGTCACTGTTACTTCTGGTGTGCCTCAAGGTTCTCACTTGGGCCCACTATTGTTCTCCCTTTTTTATATGACATAGAGAATTGTTTTTGGCATTCTGACTTCTGTCTCTACGCTGATGATTTGAAGATGTACTAAGTAATAAATAATATGGTTGATTGTATCAATTTCCAGGAAGATTTATCTCGCTTACACGATTACTGTATAGAGGACAAGCTGTTTTTAAATGTTAATAAGTGCCACTGTATTACTTTTTCTAGATTGTCTGAAAATATTTTGTCTTCATACTCGATAGATAACTCAGAGTTGAGTAGGGTTAGTTCTATTAAGGACCTGGGAGTTGTACTAGACTCGAAGTTAACTTTTGATTCCCATATAGAATGTATTGTCAGGAAAGCCTATCGAAACTTAGGCTTTATAATGAGAATTACGAAGTCTTTTACAAATCCAAAGTCGATAATAATATTGTTTAACTCTCTGGTTCGCAGCCATCTTGAATTTGCTAGCATAATTTGGAATCCCTGCTACATTAAGTATGTTGAGCGAATCGAAAAAGTTCAAATGAAATTTGTTAATATGCTAAATTACAGATTTAATAGGTATCTCCACTTTGGTTCCTATGAAGCAGGAATTAAGCATTATAATTTATTAAAACTGTCATCTCGTAGAACAATATGTTATATTCTATTTCTATACAAAATATTTAATAATAATATAGACTGTAATTTCATTGCTAATAATTCTCCACTTTGTTTAGCTCAAAAACTTTATAATGAATATTTTAATCACATAGATTTGTTTTGTGGATCATATGTTCAGGTCAGGCGCGAAGCAACATCTGTTTTCAGTTAAATATATGTTAGGGGTGTGTATATGTATGTAGGTATATATGTGTATCTTTGTTCACCTTATATTAAGTTGTTTTAAATTTATTTTCATTCTATTTTCTAATTGCAAATTTTTGTGCAGTGTTTGCACTGTTCTTATCTTATGTGTTACCCTGTAATTGGGATTTCTTTGTAAATTCTGTTGGGTTGCCTTAACCGCAAATAAATAAATAAATAAATAAATAAATAAATAAGCGAAGTGAGTGAACTGACCACTGCTTTTGTTTTAGAGTTTTGATGTCATCATACATTTTTTAAATGGAACACCCTGCATATTTTTACATATTTGGATAGAGCCTTCTCTAACGAATACATTGATATAGGGTTTGATGGATCTAGCTCTAATAGTGAGGGAAAATCTGACAAACCATGTACGTTTAAACTGTACAGCAAATAAAGATGGTGTTGGTAAGGACAACAAAAATATTAAGGTGTTGAGTAGGACTACTCTTCCAAGAATTTATGAAAAAGCAAATGCCATTTTCAAAACAGTTGTTTTCCCTGTGCTTCATGAAGATAAGGTAATTAATGCAATCAGATTTGACGAGTTGGTTACAACATATGGCAACATGATGGTAACGAAATATAGCAAAGTATCCATAATCACAAAATGATAATAATAAATTGAGACAAATTGGGCAGTTGTTGTTAACAATAAAATCATTAAACTCCAATGTCACTGATGTGACATTGGACTCTATTTTTAATACTCAGAGTACAGTTAGATGCAGGTTATAAATTAGGGTGTTTTTTTTTTTTTATTAAGATTCTTTGTTGGAGAATCTTATTTCTATTAAAACTGGTCTAATGACCAACCATTAATTTTCTTCTATTTAAATTAGGATAATTAATTTTTTTTAATGTTGTGTTTAATATTAATTAAAAATACTTGTGTTTGCAGAAAAGGAGAATCTAGGGCACCAACTAAAACAACAAGCTCATGCACTCTGGTTAGTCAGATAGGAGAAATACTACTTTTCGAGTCAATTAAGAAGGCAGACAGATAATGCCAGGAAGTGACCATACCAAAAGGAGTACTGTTCATGAAATTGTTGATTTCTCTACAAAATTTAAACATTTTTGTAAATATAAACTAAACTAATTCATTTTAAAAATTCCTTTGAAATAATGGAAAGAAATATAAATATTTGAGAAAAAATTATGTACATAAAATTAAAAACATTTATAAAATAAACAATTTTTTATTTGAAGGGAGGCAATAAATTGTCTCTCCCCCGACGAGCTGCCACTGGTACCTTGGAGTAAATTCAGTTGTAAAAATTATTTTGTTAACCTTAATGCATACTATAGGTAGTTATTAGTGCATAATATTCATAGAATAATCTCCATTAGAGCTCAAATGTCATATTCCTCCCTAGAAACATTACTTCAGTTGGCATTAGTTGGCATTAGAAAATGTATTTTCTAATATAGTCCTTGAACAACTATTTGAATTTAGCTTGTTGCTTCATAAGATCATGATTTTGAGTGTGTTTGTTATAACTTAATATATCCAATTGACAAGAACTTACATCAATGTTATATTGTTGTAGAGATATTGCTGTAAACACCAAGTTTCTCCTAAATTGTATGTATTTTAGACTAACCCTTTTAAATCTTATTTTAGGATGTGAACAAAGGAAAAGACTTATAGACTCGATAAGGAGGAAAGGATGTTTTGAATTCAATACCAACAAGGACTTTAATAAGGGATATCTTATAGTTACAAGGCGGTCTACCAAGAATAATTTTAAATTAGCACGTGATTATAGAGTTTGGCTCACTGCAAGGGCATGCATTCCACTTCATAAAAAAGGGGATAGATTTGCTTCTGTTATGCGTACATGCCCAGGTACATCAAAAGGCTTGTCCTATTAAGAGATATTATTTTCTAAATACTTAGAGATGATGACGTTACAAGGGTCATTGACTACTTACTTATACGATATGGAAATGCACTTGCAATGCAAATGGACTTACAATGTGCAAAATATAGCTTACAACATTTACACAAAATGATACGTGCCAAAATAAGACTCATAGGAAGATTTATGTTAGAAATCAAAGAAATTGATAAAAGCATAGACAATTTTTCCTCAGTATTTACTCCAGAAAGATTTAATAATGTTATATTGACAGTAAATAGTCTAGCTGGCTTGACCCCTATTGCTCAACAAGATAAATCTCCATCAACAGCCTCCGATATTGGCACTACATTGAAAAAAAGTGGAAAACTTTTAATTACAATATGCATGAAAAATAAAAATGAAAAGCAGAAAAGAGAAGTAGAGGATTTCCTAAAAGTACTTGGAGAAATTTTCAATATATGTAAATAAGACTGTAACGGAAACTCAATTGCAAGTTAAATGTAAGAAAAAGTAATGCTGTCATCAACTAAAGGTGTCTCTGCATTTTACGTCTTTGTAGAAAATAATGGACAGTATTATTATAATCAACTATTACAAAAATTTGATTTTGCTATATGGAAAGAGTTGGCACCATATACTTTAATTTCTGTGCAAATATTCAATAGACAACGTGCAGCGGAAGTGAAAAAATATCTATACAAGATTTTAATATGTACCAATCCATTGATAACAATGAAGATCCCGATTTCAATACTGTTCCTGAAGAATTGCAGGATAGTGCTAAGAAATATGGTCGATTTTTAATACGAGGAAAAAAGGGTAGACCAGTTCCTATGTTGCTTTCATAGGTGGTATTATATTCCATCAAATTAATTTTAAAATATAGAACACAAGACGGTGTTCCCCAAGAAAATGAATTTGTGTTTGGGATTCCTGGAAATAGCGCACAATCGGCTTATTTAAGTCCTTGTGAACTAATGAGGCGATTTTCAGAGAAGTCAAATGTACGAAATCCGGAACTTTTAAGGGGAACTCAATTGCGGAAATACATAGCAACATAATCTGCTTTACTTGATTTAAATGAGAATGAGGTTCATTCATTGGGCAATTTAAGGGACACGCGGAGAACATTCACAGGGAACATTACAGACTCCCCCCTATGGTAGGACAAAATAAAATTTGTAACAAAAACATACAAAAACCGTTCAGAAGTTGAAAGTCACGATTGCCGTGTAAAGTTGCCTTTTATTTGTAAACGTTTTAGAGAATGCCTTGGATATACGTGAGTCGCCACATGTTTTGACTGGGGTAGAATTAACACCCACTAAGGCATACAATATTTCGGTATTTCGGAATCCCGTAAAAATTTCAGCTACTTTTGGAAACAGGGATTTCCAGGGAATATAAGTTAGGGTAAAGAATTAGTAGATTAAGACCCAGTCATTTCACCTTCCATTAAGTTCCAAATAACTATTTGGCAGATTAGACTGAAAATTGTAATAAGTCTGAAATGTCACAATCTAATCTGCCAAATAGTCATTTGGAACTTAATGGGGGGTGAAAAGACTTGGTCTAAATTAAAAGTAAACATTGCAGTTTAACACTTATAGGGCAAATTTCAAAAGTGACAGTCGATCATTATTGGAAGTTGTAATTGACAATGTTTTCTAATACAAAGTTGTCCGTGACAAAATGACTTTAATCATCCAGTATTAACTTATAGATTATATGAATCTATAGATTATATGAATTATAATAACCCCGGACCAAGTAATCAAACAAAGTTAACTAGGTCCAATAGTTGGAATATAGATGAAAATAAACAGCAGGTTCGTATAAATAATACCAAAACTCAAACAAATATAAAACACTTTGTAATTAAACCCATTCCGATGCAAAAATCTAGGCAATTGACATTCAGGTCGTATATTTTAATCTAGATGAAAAGTTCTGATTTCCTTGATTACCAGTCTTTAACAGGATGCTACAATTACAATGAAGTTCTTTATACTCAGGTTTCAGTACTGCAAATCAGAAAAGGAGTTCCTAGCATTGGTTACAAAACAACAAACGATGACAAAGATTTTAAAATAGTTAATATTAAGTCCAATACGAGAACAGCTAAAGAAATAAGTCATTTAGTATTTCCCGATCCAAAAACTAGCAAAGTAAAGGTTGAATTTCCTTTGACAAAGAGGGAAGTCATTAAATCTATGCTACCATACATGCCCAAAATTGATCAGGAATAGGGTAAATAGGGTAAATAGGTAGGGGAAAAAGATCGAAATAATAAGAAAACTGTGACCATTGGGACCTCAATATTATTAAATATGAAGTTGGTATTGTGTTTTACATCTGCATCAGAATTTTCATGTTTATGCGTTGGCTGCACTGGCTGTCAGAACACTTCATTTATGTTGCCTCCAGAAGTTGGTTGTGTTCGCGGTTTGCTTGCAAATTTGTTAAGAATAGGTAAGTACATTTTGCATATTTTCAACAAAATATCGAATGAAATATTTAACTGCTTGTATTATTAACTTTTTTGGGTGTTTAATTAATTATTATCTTTAACCAAAGTGTAAATTCTAGAGCGTATATTAAAAATATGAAGGGTGTCAATAACTGTAACTTTTTTTACTTAAAAATCAGTTATTAGCATGGGTGCCAATGACTATACAAACACTTGCAGATAAAATAAATACACTCCTCATCTTTATTGTTATAGGTATTAATTTAAAGTAGTAGTTTAGGTATAGTTATTAATTAATTTATTTGTCTAGGTATTAATTTAAAGTTTTCATTTGCTTAAAAACATACCTGTGTACGTAAACAGTTGCTGGCACCCTGCCAATAACTGTATTTTTGTTGTCCACGCGGACATAGGAAATTTCAAGCGCTAAGAGTTCAGTTGCTGAGCCGCCGTCCGTGAAACCAGCCGCATTAACATAGCATCGCGAGTCCCTAGATACAGACTGGTACCACAAGTAAGTAAGAAATATTTTACAAGTCAGTAAAATCACCATAGTGAAATTTTCCTAAGTATCAAAACAAATTGGGACTTGTGTGATTTCGCCGTCTGTCTACTTGGTCAAATATTTTCAGAGTCCATAAATTAGAAATGTTGAAATTTTGTAATCAAACTAAATTGGAACTTGTGTAATTTTCGCCGTCTGTCGATTTTCAGAGTCCGTAAATTAGGCATAGTAAAATTATTCTAAGTTTAAAAATAAATTGTGACTTAGACGATTTGTCGACTGAATCGAATATTCTTCAGAGTCCACAAGACCGTGGGGACTTGTGATTATTTCCAATTTAGTAGTGTACAAGTATAAAATATACAAAGTCCGAGATTTCACTTCTGCGCATGTCCCAGATTTTCATAGAACCATATCCAGCTAGCAGCAACTCAGACATTCAGTCTACCGCCGTCCAGCATACGAAGCAGTCCTGTCTACCAGCACCAGCTAGAAGTAAGTACTGCGCAGGTCTGGACACTTGGTAAAATTCATCACCTGCTGCCTAGGTATAGAAAATCATTCTAAGTCGATTAGAATAAGGTAGCTAAAAGTTTTCTAAGTGGAATATTTTGGTCTATATTCAAAGTCGATAATTTCACTTCTGCGCCTGTCCGAGTTCTCTCTGGCACCTTACCCAGCTGAGAACGACTCCGTTATTCAGTCTGCAGCCGTCCAGCCTACGAGGAAGTCCTGTCTGCTACCGCTCCTACTACCAGAGAAGAAGTGAGTAAATCTGTCAGAGTCCACAGGGTTTACACTTAGTAGAATTTCACTACCTGCTGTCTACTACTTCGAAATATCTACTAAGTCCCTGATCACCGTTCTGCGCATGTCTAAGCCCAGTTAGACATCAAAAGGGAGTAACAGCAGATACAGAGAGTAGTACCTGTCGACCGCCCGAACCGAGCAAACGTGCCGGCACCTGAGTGGAAGTGAGCTAAATCACCGAATAGGGCACTATTACTTGGCTATTGTATTTGTGTACTAATTCTCTGCTCTCTTCTAGCTATTCCCGGGATACAAGCGATTCACTAGGTTAAGCTGCTCTTTCAGACATGCCGAACTGAATCGTGTCGTATCCGAAGCCCACTGTATTTATTTGTGTACTAATTCTCTGCTCTCTTCTAGGGATCGTCGGTATACGATCGGTTCATTGGGCTAAGCTGCTCTTTCAGACGTGCTCAATTGAATCGTGTCGTATCGGAAGCCCACTGTATTTATTTGTGTACTAATTCTCTGATCTCTTCTAGGTATTCCCAGGATACAAGCGATTCACTAGGCTAAGCTGCTCTTTCAGACATACCGAACTGAATTGTGTCGTATCCGAAGCCCACTGTATTTATTTGTGTACTAATTCTCTGCTCTCTTCTAGGGATCGTCGGTATACGATCGGTTCACTAGGCTAAGCTGCTCTTTTAGACATGCCGAACTGAATCGTGTCGTATCCGAAGCCCACTGTATTTATTTGTGTACTAATTCTCTGCTCTCTTCTAGCTATTCCCGGGATACAAGCGATTCACTAGGCTAAGCTGCTCTTTCAGACATGCCGAACTGAATTGTGTCGTATCCGAAGCCCACTGTATTTATTTGTGTACTAATTCTCTGCTCTCTTCCAGGGATCGTCGGTATACGATCGGTTCATTGGGCTAAGCTGCTCTTTCAGACGTACTCAATTGAATCGTGTCGTATCGGAAGCCCAGTGTATTTATCTGTGTACTAATTCTCTGCTCTCTTCCAGGGATCGTCGGTATACGATCGGGTCATTTGGGATAAGCTGCTCTTTCAGACGTGCTCACTTGAATCGTGTCGTGTCGGAAGCCTTACTAGTGTATGTATGTTTCAATCATAATTTCATTCCAGATTTCTTGCCATTGTTAATCATAACTTCATTCCAGATTTATTAATCATAACTTCATTCCAGATTTCTTGCCATTGTTAATCATGATCAGCCGTATTAATAAACACGCCTCTAGTAGCCTACTAACTAGTGGCTTGTAAGACGCCACTAAGGTTAACTTATTAATAAACCTAAAGTTAGTGACCACTAACTAGTATGATGCTAATAGCCAACCATTCTTGGCAACATTGGAAAAGGTGAAGGATAAAGGGATGAGGCATGCGTAAAAGACTAAAAAACATCTGTGAACCATTTGACTAAACGCGGTAAACTTGCTTGTATATTTTTTTATTACTTTGTTGCTGTACCTCATAAAATATATCTATACCTACTTACTTTATAATACTGAAATGGATATTTATTTCATACTGTGCTTTTGAGAAAGTAACATTTGTCTTGTTTCGTCAATACTGGTTTAAAATGAAATTTGATTTAATTGATATTAACGCTGAAATAGCTGAAGTTGAAGAAGTAAGATTAATTTTAAGGAGAGAGCCAAAAGTATATTTACAACGAATTGGTCCTTTCCAGTTATATAATGATAAGGATTTTAAAAAAAGGTATAGAATAAGGAAAGAAATTGCAAGACGAGTTGTAAATTTAATTCGTAACGATATAACAGCACAGGATAATCGTGGTAAACCCATTAGTCCTGAGTTACAATTATTAGCCACATTACGTTACTTTTCTAAAGGTGCATACGAAGAAGTCGTTGGTAAAATTAAAAAGAATTTATATAAATCTTATGCCTAATATATTTTTTTAATTATAGCTGATCACCACGGAATGGCGATGGTATATCAACTTTAAGCAATGTAATAAAGAGAGTTGTTGAAGCCATTGCTATACATCACAATGAATTTATTATGTTTCCCGAGGGTGCTGAAGTAGAACGAACAAAAGAGAATTTTTATAGGATTGCAAATTGTCCATCAATAGTGGGTGCCATTGATTGCACACATATTAAAATTAAATGCCCAGGCGGGGACAATCAATTAGTATATCTTAATCGAAAAGGATATTACTCTCTCAATGTCCAAGTTGTATGCAATGCAAATTGTAAAATTACCAATATTATTGCTAGATGGAGAGGCAGTGCCCATGATGCAAGAATTTGGAGTAATTGCAATTTAAAAACTAAATTTGAAAGGGGAGAAATAAATGGAATTTTATTAGGAGATAATGGTTACCCGTGTTCAAGGTATTTGTTAACACCGCTGTTAAATCCTGTCACAGAGGCTGAAATTAGATATAACAGAGCACAAATTCGAACGGGAAATGTTGTTGAGCGAGCATTTGGACAGTGGAAGAACAAATTTAGATGTTTTTTCAATGGCATGCAGCTGAAACTACAAACAGCAAAAGCAGCAATTGTGGCATTGCCATATTACATAATATTTCTATATCAGACAGAGAGGCTGAGGAAAGTTTGGAATCTGAGGAAGAAAATGACATTCCAGAGGATATACGTATTGGTGTAGGACAAGGCAATGATCTTCAAGGAAATATTTTTCGCCGACAATATATTCAAAGATATTTCCATTAATTTTATCATTTCTATATATTTGTTTAATATTTATTTGTATATGATGTAAAAATTTGCAATATATTTTTTACATTACTTGGATACTTTAAATGTGATTATTTACGTTAATAAAACTGGTCTGGTAGCGAAATTTTTCTAATGTAAAATCATTGACTTCATATACAGAATAGTACTGTGCTTTTGTATTATGTACTTTTTATGACTTCATAGATATCAGTGATTATATTTAGACACAGTTGATGTTAACTGAGGAATAACAAGCAGTTTAAACAACTAAAACCAATAAAATTAAATACATGGCTGATTATTCATCTCATATTTCTCAGTAGAAGGGAGAGGGAAAAATGACATAACGAACACATTTTATGGGATATTGTTTATATTTTAATTGATAATATTAATTGGTATATTGTAATCTTAAAAGTCGCATGCGCTCTTTATGAAACTCCTTTTCATTATTTATTTTTAAAACGTGTAGCTCCTCTGCCTGATCCATAACCTGTTGTATACGTTTTCTGTTTAATTCATACAATTTCTCTTCGTATTCGGAGAGCCCTATCTTTGTTTTTCTTGTTTTACAGGGTGTTGCATAAGACTGTTCAGGTTTTGCGTCCAATCTCTTTCTTTTTGTGGAAGATGGAAGTGTGGATGGAACAGAATCATCGTCACTTACTATAGGTTCCACATCTATGATATTCAGATCCTGATGGGTGTACCAATGATCTAATTCCACAACTACTGCTGCAGATGATTTTTCTGTTTCATTTCGCGAAGTTGTCGGTGTTGCAAATGATGCTGGTGTATTATTTGACTCTACCTGTTAAACAACATTCAAAATTAGTAAACACATTTTAAATAATTATTGTATTTGAATACCTTCAAGCATCCATCACTATCAAAAATATTTACATCTTCTTCAAATTCATAGGGGAGTAAATCTTTGATTTCCCAATCAACATCGGAAGGTTCAGTCGGTGGTGGACCGCCACCTGTTGCCATCTTCTGTTTTTTAAAGGATGAAATGTTCCTCTTTGCTTGTACTTTCATCCTTTGCCATTGTTCTTTCACCCGTAAATTATCTCTATTGTAACCTATATTTTAATAAAAATTGTATCAAATACACCACAATGAATGAAGTACTCAAAATCTTACCTTGGGCAGATAGCTTTGTTAATACATTATTCCAAGCTATTGATTTTTCCCTATTGGTAGTTGTTGACTTTTTTTTTGATTCTATTATATTTAAGGCAGGCTTTATAGCTTGAATTAAGACAGTTTTCTCATTTTCATCCCAATTTTGAGATCGGCTTCTTTTATTCTATATTCAGAAGATAAAATCAATTAAGTACCTACGTTGTTTCAAATTAACAATATTGTACTTACACTTGCTTCACAAATATTCTCCATCTCCATTAGGTATATATTTAAAATATAAATTATTATTTGAATGATTTGATTTGACCTAACTTTTTTTATCTTATCTCTGGACCTAACCAAAACACGCATCAAAAGAGAGGTTAAAATGATGTTAAACGCGCCAAACAAGCCTACTAAGAATTTAGCTGCCAACTAGTCATAGTAGCCAACTAAGTTCGTTTATTAATAGGGATTTTACTAGAAGGGTATTAGTGGAATGCTAGTGGCCACTAACCATGTTCATTAATACGGCTGAATTTCATTCCAGATTTCTTGCGATTATTAATCATAATTTCATTCCAGCTTTCTTGTCATTGTTAACCATAGAGTATTATTCGTATTTGTAGACAATAGCCAAGTATAACCATTGCTTTTAAATAACTGTAGCTTGTTGTAACGTTGCTTGTAAATTATTTGATGCTTGCTTAGTAATAATTGCTTCCTCACCTGGTATCCACGCACGACCACCGCCCGTAATCGCACTAGTATTCGTCACCCGCTGTAAATAATATCACGTAGCTTGTTGCCATCCCGCTAGTAGCTTGATCCCTGCTTAAGCTTGTTTGTACCTGCCCAAGACTCATGTGTGCTTTAGAGAAGGATGTTATTTAGATTTATACATAGTAGGTCTAGAGATAATATATGTATAAAAGGTTTACTGGTGTATTATTACTATCTGTTGTATGAAGTCTAATTTTCCCTACCGATCGACCTGGCGTACCGTATCTTCACTGTAGCTACCTGAGTAGTGGTGTTTCTGCACTGTAAACAGGAACTGGCGCCCGAGGCAAAAGAGAAACCAATCCTCGGGCACTAACGTGACACTTCCTACCTGTGCAAATCGGGAAGTATCCGTCACAACCTACCTTCTTTTATCTATTTTTACCCATTTTTTGTAACAATTTTTTTTGTTAGATTTTCATAAACCTGCCAATATGGTTAAAGTTGAAGAGGGAAAAAAATACCAGAAGAAATACAAGGAAGACGACGTTCAAAAAGCCTTAAAAGTTATTCTAGAGGATGGAATGCCTAAAAAAGCTGCGTCCAGAAAATATGGGATTCCTAGAGCTACGCTCCAGTTTCGTCTAAGTAACAAATTTCAAAAAACAAGTCATGGTCCAAGCCCTATCCTCAGCAACGCTGAGGAAGATTTACTGGTTAAATGGATAGTCGCAAATCAGCAAAAAGGTTTCCCACGGCGTATGGAGGATGTTCAGTCGGCTGTGAAAGATTTCCTGGATCAATCACCAAGAGAGAATCCGTTCAAGAATAACACACCTGGGGAAGGTTGGTACAAAGCCTTCCTTAAACGACACCCAAAATTATCTCTGAGAACGTCCGAAGCTGTAACGTCTGCCAGTAGTAGAGTAAGTGAAATAGATATACGGAAGTGGTTTGCTGGGATTGGTTCATATCTAGAGGAAAAACACTTGCACCACCTTTTACAAGACCCATCTAGAATTTACAACGGAGATGAGACAAATTTTGTCCTCTGTCCAAAAAACACAAAAGTACTTGCACCACGGGGTTCCAAAAATGTTTATGAGATCGACCACAGTCAAGCGAAGACTTCACTTACTGTAATGTTTACTTTTTCAGCAAATGGGAAAGTCACTCCGCCAATGATTATATATCCGTATAAGAGGTTTCCGGTTGATATTATCAACTCGGTACCAAAAAATTGGGGTATCGGAAAAAGTAATAACGGTTGGATGACCCGTGAAAATTTTTATGAATATATAAGCCAAGTCTTGTATCCTTACTTAAAGAAAGAAAACGTGCAGTTCCCTATAATATTATTTGTTGATGGACATAGTACACACCTCACTTACAAACTGAGCGAGCTGTATACCCAACTGAATATCATTTTGATATCTCTTTATCCAAATATGACTAGGGTGCTACAACCAGCAGACATTTCAGTCTTCAAACCAATGAAGGTAGGTTGGAAAAGGGCTGTATTAGTTTGGCGAAGAGAGCATCCAAATGAAAATCTTACAAAGGAAAAATTTGCACCCATTTTGCAAACGGTTGTAGACAAATGCGTAAAACCCGAAACAATTATTAATGGGTTTCGTGCGACAGGTATATACCCATGGGATCCAAAAGCCACAGACTTTACGAAGTGTTTAGGGAAGACCTCTAAATCTAACCCAGAGTTGGATAAAACAAATAAAAAGCCTCTATCATAGGAACAATTTCAAAACATAGTCGGAGAACAAACAATTGAAAGCTTTCAGTTAGATGATGAGTGTTGCAAAGATAAGTCCTCGGAGTTTTCTTTATTATATAAAATATGGCAGGAATTTACGTGTAACTCTGAAGGCTCAAATAATGAAGCACAAACGGCAATAATTCTAGATAAGAGTCCATTTGATCTAGAAAATATGGAAATAGTGATTCAAGATGAGAGTTTGCCTTTTGAAACACAAATTCATTCTTCCATAAACCAAACAGACGTCAGGCCAAATGATTTTGAATGCCCAAGTGTAGAATCAGACTACACACTCCTGCTTCCAGCCACAGAAACCACTTTAGATTATTACAACATAGAAACAGAAAATCCTGAATGCCAGACTACAAATGACACGTCCATATCATATACACCTCATATATTTACCTATATGATATGGACACCTCAAATATTTCTAAGGGTTCAGAATTATCCGATTATTTGACTTGGCCGCAAACTCCTGAGAGAACAGGTAAAAAAAATCAGAAAAACTACCATTTGTACTTACTTCATCTGGCTGGAAAAAAATATATGAAGAGAAAGAAAATAAGAAGAAGCTAGTTGAAATAGAAAAAGAAAACAGAAAGCAAAAACGATTAGAAAATAAAGAAAACGCGATTAAAATAAAAAAAATCAGGGATTCAAAAAAAAATCAGTAAAAAAATATAAAAGTAATCAAAATGAAACAAACAAAATAGCTTCTAAACAAAACAAAAATAATAATAATAATACACTACTTGTGGAAGTTAAGGATTCACTTGCTGAAAAACACGAGGAAAGTACATTTCGGAAACCTGAAATATTATTTCCTCCTAAGAAGCCTATTCATGTGAGAAATTTACTTCTTGAAGATATGGGATCTGAAAACACCTATGCTCAAGATTATTTAGCTCATTTTGAAAAAAATCGGAAGGTGAATTCCGGATTATGTTACATTTGTACCCAAAATTTTTCTGTTGCGAGAACTGGAATTGCTTGCAACTTATGTATAAGAACATATCATATAAGCTGTATATATAAACACTTTCCATTCTCAACCTCAAACGTATTTACATGCAAGACTTGTCTAAAAGCTTGCAATAAACCCCCATGCCAATAACTATAATATTACTAGTGTCAATGACTAGCCAGGTTGTGCCAATGACTGTATTTTTTAGGTTTAATCAGATTTGTATTTTTTTCTTAAAGTTTAAGTTCATTTTAGTAGAAATAAATTATAATACTTAAAAGACTGTAGTTTTTTAAACCTAATGCATAAATCATATATTATTTAAATTTGTTATTTTGGTTGTAATTCTAGAATAATACAGACACTAGTCTTAAAGTGCCAATAACTGTAGTGTTTACCCTACTTCAAAGCGGTTATTCCCAATATAACTACCACGAAAATAAACCCAAACGGTAAAACAAGTGGTAAAAGGGCAAACTCCAAGAAGCAGATTAAGGCAAAACCCAAGAAGCGCACCTGAATAAATTAAGTACCTTCACAAAATATTACCTTATCGAAAAATACTAGATTTTAGTTTTTCCTTTTTATATTGTGTTCGAAGTTTTAGTTATCATAATAAATCTTGTAGCTTTGTAACTGTTTCACTTCCGTATATCCAATTTTGTAACTTTTGTAAAAGTTCTATGTTACATTTTGCGAGTTAATTAAACGATTTCGAAAACACAAGGCTCTATAGATGATGTGAATTATAATAACCCCGGACCAAGTAATCAAACAAAGTTGACTAAGTCCAATAGTTGCAATATAGATGAAAATAAACAGCAGGTTCGTATAAATAATACCAAAACTCAAACAAATATAAAACACTTTGTAATTAAACCCATTCCGACACAAAAATCTAGGCAATTTGACATTCAACTCGTAAGAATGATTGTAAAAAAATATCAGCCATTCTCAATTGTGGAAGATACAGAATTTCGCAAGTTAAAATGCTTTGCTCGGGTTACAATTTACCATTAAGAAAAGCGATGTCCCTGAATTTACTTGAACAGTTGTATTTATCAACAATATTATGAACAATACAAGTCCGTAAAAATCAACATAAAGGAATTTTTATAATTATCAAAAGTTATTGATACTTATATATTTTTAATCGTTTGTCTACCTACCAGCTATTTTTGAAAAATTGACAAGTGTAAATCGGCTAAGTCGAAAGACGATATATATTGGGATAATTTCTTAAGTCCCTGTTTCCACTACTGCGCCGGTCTAAGTTCTCACTGACCCTTCACCGAGCTGAGAATGATTTCAAGAGTCACTAGTCTAGTAGTCAAGAGTCTGTTGCTGTACACCACGACGAGTCCCACCTGTTCCACAGCTGTCGCTAGTACTCCAGAAGAGTAAGTAAAATTCTGCAGAGTTCACAAGAACGTTGGGACTTATAAATTTCACCGATTTCTGGTGTACAAGTATAAAATACACTCAGTCCGGTATTTTAACTCCTGCGCATGTCCGAGGTCTTCATAGAATCTCTTATATAGCTGAAAACCACTCACACATTCAGTCTGTGGCGGCATCGCATCCGAGCAAGACCTGTCCATCATTTCGCTGTTACCAGTACCCACGGACCTGTAAGTAAAATAGTACAAGTCCCCAAAGGCATTGGGACTTGTGCCGGTGTAAAATTTCATCGGCTTTTGTGGACTATGCTGAGAAAATTATAAGTCGACATAGGGAGCTATTGCGCAGGTATCAATAGCTCTCCCACCAGCCATTCCAAGACCTGCTACCCGCTGCCGCACAAGTTCACTAGTCTTCACCGACCGCCTGAAACCTGCAGACTTGCCCAAGACTAATAAGAGAGTAAGCTAGACAACGAGTAGGGAACTGTCACTTGGTTATTGTAGCGTATATTTTTATGTATTAATTCTCTGTCTCTTTCAGATTTCGCCAGTCTATAAAACAATCCGTCGCACAAGAGCTGTTATTCAGGTGGGTAGAGGCATTGTTAGGCTAAGATAGCTAGTGGATATACTAATCATACCTTTTATTTCAGTTACTGTCACCGGTCTATAAAACAATTCGTCACACACGGCCTGTTATTCAGGCGGGCGGACTAATTGTTAGAATAGCGATAATCATACCTTTTATTTCAGTTATTGCCGCCGGACTATAAAACAATTCGTCGCACACTACCTATTATTTAGGCGGGTGGACTAATTGTTAGGGTAGCTCTAACCATAACTTTTATTGAAGCTGGGCCCATTCATTACAATAGTTGTAACGTAAACAATAGCCAAGTGTGAAAATTTGTTAGTAGTAGTAGCTTGCTTAGTATTTGCTTATTAATTGCTTCATGTTTGCTCTTTAATAACTGCTTCCTCACCTGGTATCTACGCACGGCCGCCGCCCGTAGTTGACCAAGTAGCTTGTTACCCGCCATAGATAACTCCGCTTAGCTTGTTGCCATCCCGCTTGCACATTTTGCCCGCTTGTGCTCACCCTCTGCTTGTTAACCCCGCATGTGTGTTTTTGAGCCATGAATAGACTGTCCGAATTCTGAGTAGTTTGTACATAGGTCTTAACTCAATAAATGTATTGAAGGTTTATTGGTATATTATTATTATATGTTCAGTGAAGTCTGATTTTCCCTATCGACCGCCTGGCTTACCGTATCTTCACTGCAACTACTTGAGTAGTGGTGTTTCTCCACAATAAACGGGAACTGGCGCCCGAGGCAAAATAAGAGAGAAACCGACACTCGGGCGTCACAGTGACACTTCCTACCTGCAAATCGGGAAGTATCCGTCACAATTCCTTAAAATGTTTGATGAGATTACCAAAGAAGTGCAGAAAAATTTTTACCGTATCTAAGATAACCCCTTTGGTTCAATGTATGTTAATAAAGATAAACGATTGATCCAAAGATGAAATCGATGCAAATACGCCGGTTCAAATTATTCAGATGGTAAATAAATTAAAGAAATTATTACAACGACGCTTTAAGTTTATGGACGAAAATGAATAAACATGGCAAGCTACCATCCTCTATCCGCGATTTAGTAAATGTGGTTTTTGTAGCGAAATCAAATTTTCGTTGGTATATGAGGCTTTAAAGCACAAAGTTTGTGCTGTGAGAAATTAAAAAACACATCTATCCATAACTAGAATAGAAAGTAATCGTGATCATCAGTCTTCTATTCGGGAGAATTTTGACATTAAAGTTAAGCATGTTTCTATGCCAGATAATCTATGATTCAGCTACAATTGAATTGGACAGATACTCTAATGAGCCTCTGTTAAATCCCCTAGAAGATCCGTTATGATGGTGAAAAGACAGGAAAAAAGTTTATCCTCGGCTCTTTCAAATTATTAAAAAACGTCTCTATGTAATGGCGGTGTCTGTTCCTTGTGAACGTATTTTTTCAAAAACTGACCAAATGCTTAACGAAAAGAAGGAATAGACTCACTTCTTCTAAAGTTAGTAAAACTGTATTTTTAAATCATACCGAGAACGACCTCCCGCCTCGCCACTGATTATCAGGTCAGCATTCATAACTATATAGACATACAGCGTAAATATATTTCAGCTGTCCGTGTCCGCTCCGTTATATTCACTATTCACTCTCTACTCGGTGCTCGCTCACAGAATGAATCTCTATCCTTCTCAATCCATTTAGTTCGCGTTCCCAGTTCTAAACCCATCTATTAATTTCTCCTGACTCGCAGTTCGCAATATCGTTCGTTATCTGTAGCTTTCAGAAAGGAGCCGAAAACTCTTAGTTCGCATAGAACTAGTTTGTTTGCAAATGACGAACTAGTTCATTTAGTTCACCTAAATAAAACGTTCATTTTTATTAGTTTGTTCTCGAACCACCCCTCACTACCATTAGATTGATTCGCCTGTTAGCATTATTAGTTAAAGTAAAACTAAGTGTGATAACCGGTCATATCAACAATTATTTTCTTGAACAGTTCTCAAATTAAAAAATTTGTAAAAAAAATTCTAATTAATATAGTGTTAAACTTAAAGTGCGTACTGACCTACTTTTTCCCCAAATCTCACTGGGTTCAACTTGCATGCTGCGTGAACTTTGTCAAATTTGATTGTGCATAAATTGAACCTGGCCTTACCCAAGAACCCTAAACAAAGAAGGACTGATCAATTCATTCATAAAAATTTGAAGGTCATTTTCAACAGTTTTCTCGTAACACGTCAGTGGATCCCCTATTGCCAAATTGGCCTCTAATTGCAGTTTCACAAGTTTTCAGTCAAAATATCCAACCCAATATTATTTCAGAGACTATATTAATGCAATCAAATGTGATTTTAAAGTACTTATATATGTGTTTTACGATATATATCTTATGATTTCAAGTGCGTTGTGCAAAAATCGTTGTCGATTTGACAACTGTGATAACTTGTGTTTTGTTAATTAGTGCACAGATTACTATGGTATGATACAGAAATACTTCGATATGATGACATGACTGATGACAGTGATGACATTCCAAAGACAACCGAGACATTCTACATGACAATGTGACATATATAGGTTATGTTAAAAGGTTAAAGCTGTCAAATTAAAGCAGAGGATATTTAAATTTCAAATCTCCCGCTAAAGGGAATCCACTGACGTCACATAAGTGATAAACAAATGTGATTGGCTGTTACTGATTGATCAGTCCTTCTTAGTTTAGGGTTCTTGGGCCTTACCTATCCTCGGTGACATCTAACAAAAGAAACGAGTGTCACCACATGTCAGTAAAACGAATAGCAATATCTGAGTACGAGGTATCCAGGTTACGAGATGGTTCCATTTTGCCAACGACGCCTATCTATAGCATCTTAAGACGTGCATCTCTAGCGTTCACCGATACATTATCACCAGTTTCTGACTCAACTCAGCATTTACTCTTTATAAATATAACCTAACGCTTGGAAATATTTAGGATTTGTACTCTGCCGTTCATTGTGAAAGTAATCATTAAAGTTATTATGTGAAAAATCTGTTTCATTGAGAAAAAAACAAGAACCCAAAACTGGCGACGAGGACGGGATAGGAATACGGATGAACACTTAAAATCGATCTGGATTTTGTGATCTCGAGAAATTTCAATTTCGAAGTATTCTACCCAGTGGACAAAAACAACTCTCCATTTCACTGAGACAAAGCACGGAAGACTCAAAGAGAGTGCTGAGTACATTTATTTACATCCATATTCTTTCCTTGTTTCGGAGTAGAATTGGAATCTAGCTATTATTGCTCTAGGTTAGAAATATTTTTATTTCTTTTTTCACAAAGAAATTTAATTATAAGAAACAATTTCAAAGCAAACATTTTATTATTTTATTTTTATTTTACGTACTTCTCTCCATTACATTTATTTAAATATAAAATTTAGTTTAAGAGGAAAACTTAAAATAATTGTATGACTGAAGATTTAGTAGCTAGTCTTGAAAATCTTTCAATTTATAGTCCTGATACTGAAATGCCGAACTAAACTCCAGCTAGAAGCACTATGTCATCTACAAATTATCAATTATTGCGATTATATGTAGACACCATCCTTCGTATGATGGCAACCCTTTTAGCCTTAATATATTTTTACAAGGTTGTGATTCACTTTTTACAAATTTTAAAGATAACACTCAACCTCAATTAAATAAATTTTTAGTACAACCAATACTAGGTAAATTGTCTGGTATAGCTCAAATGCTTTTAGGTTCGCATTTAGAACTAGATTTGGGATAAAATTAAAAAGGTACTGACTGATGGTTTGGGTGACCAAAGAGATGTTAAATATTTAGAGCAAGATTTATTACAATTAAAGCCCAATCGTGGTGAATCTCGTTGTTTACTAGCAACCGTTGAGTATAGACGTGTGTCGCGCTCCGCGTGTGTTTGTTATTAAGTTAAGCAACAGTGAAAACATAAAAACTATAGACTGCAGCTATTTAAAGTAGGTCAAATCATGACCTTGATATCGCCGCAAAAAGTGCTATCGTGCTACTAATACAAATAATGAGTAAAGCAGATAATAAAACACCTATTAAACTTTTGTTAAAAGTTACAGATAGTCAAAAAAATAAAAACCCATTTCAAAAGTGCAGGAAACTTGACAGGTCCCCTGTAAAACAAAAATTCATTTCACCTTTACACGATGAATCACAATCATCCACTGTGATTCACAAAAAAAAGGAAGAAATGGAGACAAATGAGCAAGAGGATAGTTTACTCAAACTTGCCCAATCAGTGAATACATTGGCTGGTGTAGATCCTGCCTTACATACGGGGGCTCAAAAAGTAACCCCACTGAATAAATTTACGCCAACTATGCTACTAGCAACGTCGACGGACGCCGCTCTAACGTTAACAAATCAGGCATTATTTCAAGAAAACTATGCAAGAACACAAAATGAGCAGCAGTTATATAATGCATGGAAACAAGCTGATAATCAGAGAGTTGATTTCTATAATAAAATGAATCAACTACAAGCCCGTATGGAAAATCTGCAAAAAGTCAACAATGAAATGTATTTAAAATATACAGAGTTAGAAAAAAGACTGACCAGTAATACCGAAACTAAGTCAGTCGAATATCAAACTGACGATGAGGAACTCGCTGAAGAAACAGAGTAGATACGACAGAAAAATCACAAAAAAAGGAAAATGAATACTTCTCTCACACCTCCACAACCCGAGCGGAACGCCTCAAAACCCATACAAAAAGCTAAAAGAGTGCCTCCGCCTCCACCAATAGTTGTGGACGGCATTGAAAATTACAATAACTTTCATGCACTTGTGAAAGATGCTATTCCCAACTTTCAAATAAAAGTAATTAACGATAAGACTATTAAAATAAATGTAGAAAATGAAGAAGGTTATTTAACGCTTGGCAGAATCCTAAATGAGCGAAGGTATAAATGGCATTCTTATGAAAACAAGCAGAATAGACCACTTAAAGTAATGGCCTGCAAACTGCACCATTCCTGCAATCCGGAAGAAATAGTTGAGGATCTAAAGAGCCAAAACTTTAAAATTATTGCCGCAGTCCCCAAAATAAAGTACAAAACAAAACAACCACTGAACATGTTTATGCTTACATTTCAACACGATGAAAGTACTGAGAAAATTTATGGAATAAAAAAAATCATGGATACATATGTAGAAATAGTACCCCTTCGGAAATCCAAGTTGGTACCGCAATGCAAACGGTGCCAATCATATGGACACACCCAAAGATATTGCGCAAAAGACCCACGATGTGTTAGGTGCACCGGTAAACACTTAACTGCAGAGTGTGGAAAGCCGAAAGATGATAAACCAAAATGCGTTCACTGCGGCGAAGAGCATCCTGCTAACTATAGGGGTTGCGTAGTAGCCAAAGAAATGCAGAAAATGAAAAATAAAACAATGCAAAAACCAAACTTACCTAAACAGCCTCAGCGTGCAATGCCCAAAAAGCCTGAAAGTAGAAACAATAATGTTGTAAAGTCTAAAACCTTCGCCCAAGTAGTAAACGGCAGAAAAGAAGAGGATGTAGACAATAAAAAGGATTCGTCCATTAACAATACCCTCCAGCAAATATTGGAAAAGTTAAACAAAATGGATGATCGTATCACAAGATTGGAATATAGTGCCAAAGGAGCTTTACCTAAGAGAAAAGATAATGCATAATAATTTAAGGGTCATGGAATGGAATGCCAATGGTCTGCTTCGACACCAACAAGAATTGCAAGCAGTCCTAAACATAGAAAATATAGACATATGTCTTATCTCAGAGACTCACTTCACCCATGAGTCCTTTATTAGATTCAAGGGATATAAAGTTTACCACACCATTCATCCCCAAAATGCAGCCAGAGGAGGAAGTGCAGTAATAATTAGAGAATCGATTATGCATCATGAGGAATTGGGATACAGGACTGAAGAATTTCAGGCAACTTCAGTAATGGTCAAAACCAGAACTTATGAGGTCATGGTTGTATCTGTATATTGTCCTCCAAGACACACAATTAATAAAGAACAGTACTTAAACTTTCTTAATACTCAAGGTCATAGATTTATCATTGGCGGCGACTTCAATGCCAAGCACACTCATTGGGGATCAAGACTGACAACACCTAAAGGTAAAAGATTTATGGAAGCAATGACTCAACTAAAATGTGAGACGTACTCAACTGGCAAGCCAACTTATTGGCCCACAGATAGAAATAAAATACCAGACCTCATAGACTTCTTTATAGTACGAAATATATCAGCAGTCTATATCCAAGTTGATGAAGCATGGGACCTGAATTCAGATCACTCTCCCATACTTCTCACCCTCAGCGATACCATTATCCAAAAGGAAAAAGCTCCAAGATTAACAAGCAAATTAACAGATTGGCAGAGTTTCAGTATGGATCTTGAAAATGCGATCGATCTAGCAGTTCCATTAAGAACGGCAGAACAACTGGACGACGAGGTGGAATTGTTCGTTACCAATACACAGAAAGCAGCATGGAATAATACCCCCCCTATAATACAGCGGACAAAGGGAAACAACTATCCTAAGGAAATAAGAGACTTAATCTCTGAAAAAAGGAAGCTCCGGCGGAAATGGCATTACACCAGAGCTCCAGCAGATAAAACTAGACTCAATAATGCCACTCAGCATCTAAAAAGAGAAATAGAAAGGATTAAAAATGAGTCTATTCGTGAGTACCTCAGTGAGTTGACAAATAATAAAAACACTGACTACTCTCTTTGGAAAGCTACAAAGGGATTAAAAAGACCAATAATTCAGAATGCTCCAGTCAGAAATACAGATGGTAGCTGGGCTAGGAATAATATGCAAAAAGCAAATAGGTTTGCAGAACATCTTGAAAATACATTTAAGCCAAACCCAGGAGAGGAACTATCAGAGTTGCAAATACCTGCTCAGCAAGAAATAAACATCACACCAACTTCCCCTAAAGAAGTAGCAAAAGAGATAAAAGAAAACATCGATCCCAAGAAAGCACCAGGCTTTGATCTAATCACTGGAGAGGTATTAAAACAACTTCCAAAGAAAGCTATAATCAAACTAACACATCTCATTAATGCTTCATTTAGATTAAGGTATGTTCCTAAAATGTGGAAAGTGGCAGAAGTCATTATGACACCCAAACCAGGGAAAAACCCCCATGAAGTTTCGTCTTATAGGCCGATATCCCTGCTACCTGTAATATCAAAATTGTTCGAAAAAATTCTACTGAAAAGATTGAAACCAATCATGGATGAGGGTAATTTAATCCCAACTCACCAGTTTGGATTCAGAGAAAGCCACTCCACCCTAGATCAAGTACACAGAATTACTGACGTAATAGAAAAGTCGCTAGAAAACAAAGAAGTCTGTTCAGCGATATTCCTTGATGTTGCGCAGGCTTTTGATAAAGTGTGGCATGATGGGTTAAAATATAAACTAAATAAGTTACTTCCATATAAATACTCAGAATTATTGGAATCATATATCTCAGATAGACTCTTCAGAGTCAAACAAGATGAAGCATACACTGAACTAAAAGAAATCAAAGCAGGAGTACCACAAGGAAGCGTCCTAGGCCCTATCTTATACCTGATCTACACCAGTGATATACCACAGTTAGAGCAAAACACAATAGCCACGTTTGCAGATGATACTGCCATTCTTGCGACAGGAAAGGGCTATGAAGAAGCTGCAAACAAACTGCAAATATCAGTTAACCAAATCAATAACTGGACCAGAAGATGGCGTATCAAGCTGAATGAAACCAAATCAGTGCAGATTAATTTCACAAATAAAAGAGAACAACAAATACCTATTAACATGAACAATGCCCAGATTCCATATGCAAACTCAGCAAAATATCTAGGCATCACATTAGACGCAAGACTTCGCTGGAAAGTCCATGTTAAAAAGAAAAGAGAAGAGCTAGACATCAGATATAAGAAAATGTACTGGCTACTTGGTAGACAGTCCTGCCTATCAACTTACAACAAAATACTGTTGTATAAACAAATTCTCAAGCCAGTATGGACCTATGGAATACAGCTCTGGGGCTGTGCCAGTAAGAGCAACATATTAATTATTCAAAGGTTTCAGAACAAAGTATTGCGGAACATCGTCAAAGCGCCTTGGTACATCAGAAACAGCGACCTTCATCGAGATCTTCAGATGGACACTGTAGAGCAGACAATTAATAAATTTGCACGGACTCATGAACAACGACTCCATCAACATGTGAACATCGAGGCCATCCAGCTCCTCGACAACACTAACATAGTAAGAAGGCTCAAGAGGGTTAAGCCCTTTGAGTTAGTGAAGTGATTATGTCAGTATAAAAACACAGCATTGTGCGGTTAGTGTTACACGTTAGTGTTAGTGTAATTAAGTTACCAGACTCTAAGGTACACTAGTGAGTAAGACCTTAGCTCTAAAATTTTCAACTTTGGTTAAATTAGGATAGAACTAAATTACTCATTGATCTCCCTTTGATCAGATTGTAATAGCAGCAAAATAACCTTCAAGGGGTATTTTCTATATATAAAAAAAAAAAAAAAAAAACTGTATGATCTTGACAGCGTAAGCTACGACGTAGCGAACGTAACGCCCAGCAGTAAAACCAGCAGTACTGTACACGAGCTAGAAAGGAGAACACCTCACCCTCATGCTTGTAATCTTAATTTAATGTAATTAATCATTAATTAATCACTTTAGTTCCCTCGTTATGTGCAATATGTAGTGTATACTTGTACAAATATTCAAGGGAGTAAAAACGGCCACTACGCCCAACACAGTTTTTCATTTACAATATAACCCAAACAAACAGGTGAATATCAATTCATGCAAGGTTACTAATCAATGTGGAGACACATAAATCTCTACACTAATCATTATGAACGGTTAACTTTATATACATTTCTTTCACATGGCTTACCTAATCTTTTACAGTTGATGATTTGTGTTCAAAAACCTAATAGTTTAGAAGACAGTTTGGTAATTGTAGCAGAAGAAGAAAATGCTTATTATAATAGGAGTCAATTTGGCATGGCTAATCCAAATAATTTTAAAAATCAATTTAACACTACTGCTCCAAATAATTTTAAATCGAAACCTATGCAAGACCGATCCCTACTCCCAGTAATTATGTACCCAAGTTCCAAAATCAGACTCAACCACAACAACAAAAATTCGTATGGCCTAACCAACTCATTAATGTACAACCACGCTCTATTATGCAACATTTTCCAACGAATCGCCAAGTCTTTGGAAAACCATTAAACGTTTGGAAACCTAATGGAACAAATAAACCAGCTACAGCTCAACCGAAACCGACCCCAATGAGTGGAATATCAAGAAGTACTTTACAAACAACCAAGACTTACCGCCTAATGCAACATTCTGTATTTGCTCAAGGTGGAATGCAACAACCAAATTTTCAAGCTTCAACTAGCTCCCCTAGATCCCATATAGAAGAAGTCTTCCAAGCAGAAGATGAAACAAGATTATGGAAATGGTTATTGGGAACAACCCAAAAATACATTTGAAAATTACTTGGAAAACGTAAATGAACGTTTAGACGAATTTTATGGACAACAGGAGCAAGAACAAGATGCAAGCTTGAAAATAAATCAAAACAAAATCTTGAAAATAATGAAGATACTCAAAATTTTCTGAATCTTCCCTAATGTTAACCTCCGACCTAATCTAGATCAATACAGCATCCACATTTTCTCCACTTCCATATATAAAAATCGCTAAATCACCGATGGTTCTTTTGAAATATTTAATTTGAATTATTGAAAAACATTTTCTCTCTTGCATTTATTTAGATAAAACTGAAATCAAAACATGTACTGGTAGAGACAAAATTCGTTTCAAAGCTTACCATGAATGTTCTTCTATACGACATTCATGACTTTTTCGATGGTTTAATAGGGTTTGAAGATCTTCAAAAATTCGATTTTTCAATGAACCCATCTGAAAGGATTATTTTTAACTCTCGCAGTATAATTCCTCTTAAATTTCGTCAACCACCTGAAAATTCTTAAAAGTTCAGCATTAATGCTTATGAAATCTTAGTAAGATCAGTCTCCGTCGATGCAGCAGATGGAGAATTTTTTGTTCCCTCTGTTCGTACTAAAGATGTTGTTATACCCGATATTCTAACAACTTGTAAAAATGGATTCGCTCTAGTCGAAATGCACAATATATCCAATCAAAGTCATATTGTTAATTTCCCTGAACCTCTTTATACAGAATCTCCAGATAATTATGGCTCAATTGCATATGATATCAAACCATTAGAAACACAAAATTCTTTCAAGGAACCTAGTTCAAATCTTTTGCGAACTGGTCATCTCAATGACTAAGAACGAAAATCGTTAATAAAATTATGCGAAGAATTTAAAGATATCTGTATGAAACCAGGAGACCGCCTAACATTCACCAACGCAATAAAACACGAAATCAGAACCAAAGATGAAGACCCAGTCTATACGAGGTCGTATCGATATCCATATGTACATAAGGAAGAAGTTAGGAAACAAATCAACAAAATGCTTGAAGACGAAATTATAAGACCTAGTTCCAGCCCTTGGAATTCACCAATTTGGATATTTCCTAAAAAATTAGACGCAAGTGGAGAAGAGAAATGGAGGATAGTGGTGGATTATCGGAAGATAAATGAGAAAACTATAGGCGACCGTTATCTCCTGTTTAACATATCGGATATATTAGATAAATTAGGACGATGCCAGTATTTTTCACTACCCTTGACCTGACAGCAGGATTCCATCAAATACAGATGCAACCCAACTTTATTCATAAAGCAGCTTTAAATGTGGAGAATAACCATTATGTGTATACACGAATGTCGTTTGGATTATGCAATGCTCCAGCGACCTTCCAAAGGGTTATGGACAATGTATTTTTAGTTAGAATTAAGCATAGATTAATATCTTTTATAGATATTGTATTTAAACTACATTATACTCATTGAAACCTATTTTTGAATTTAGGTCTTTCAAACTGGCATTTAGCCAACGTATAATTTCATTAAAATTTTGAGACAATAAGTTAATATTTAGGTGAGATTTTTTCCTTTAAGGTTATTTAACCAACAATCACAAACCAAATCAACAAACAGTGTAAGAAAGGACGCCGTAATCTAAAAAAGGTATTAAGACGCTATTAATAAAAGCCAGGTGAAATTAAGTGTAAAATTGTGTTAAACTGAAGAAAAAGCAAGAAAGAGGCAGTACAACTAACCTGTAAATGCACGTATCTAGAGAGTCCAGAGATAAAATTCCACAAAGTAAGCACATTGAAGCCCATTATTTATGCATAAATATGATCACCCACTAAACAACCAAAAATCATGCAAAGTTAAAATTTAGATTTTTAATAATTCTTCACATAAAGCTAGCTAGAAATAAAAATTCACAATATATAAATAAGTAATCAAATCAAGGAACATATTTACCTGGAAGAACAGAATATTAAACACAGTTACAATCCATAGACTCAAAGTGAATTCATGTATAAACTTATTTAACTTTCGTAAAGACTTTTAATTTCAAAATATAAATAGGATAATAGTTTAAGAGTAGGGATAGTGTTAAAAATTTCAATATTTATAATTGAATGCATAAAAAGGCAATATTACCAACTTAATTACTAATAGTTTAATAATATTATGGGATAAGAAATTATAGGATAGGCAACCCACAATATTAGACCTAAGAATATGTGTTGTATTTATTGGGTTAACATATATTTAGAGCAAGGATGTTAAATGTTGAAAATTTGAAATAAAAATAAATTTGTTTTGAAGGGTTTGTTAAAAAAGGAAAGAAATGTTTTATTGACTCATTATAAAATCAAAATATATACAAATTCACATGCAATAAATGAAAATCATAAATAAGTGAAAGAATCTTTAAAAGAAATATTAAAATTTAAATATATCATCATTTCAGAAGTATATAAAAGGAAAATTATCAAATCTTCGTCTCTTCAAGAACATGCCTTGAGATTAAAGAGTGACAACATTGTTCTTTGAAAAAGTTAACAAATAAAAGGTAAGAAAACTTAAATTATCATCTGTACAGACTCAATCTATCATAATCAGTCTAGTCTAGTCTGTTGAACAGTAAAGACGTGTCAATTCATCTCTCCTCGGTCCCGTAAGTGCCTACAATAAACCGACCGGCAAGGGTCAGTGAGTGTTAATGTGACATCTGGCAAACAAATGTTCAAGAATTCACAAAATATCCATAATTTGCAGGTAATTTCCTAGAATCAGATATTTATGCTCTGTATGTATAGGGCGATCTTCTAAGAATGTCTCGATGCGGTCGGTATACGACACAAATAACAGCGAAAAAGCCAGGCATTTCTTGCAGTGGCTTTTGCAGAAAGCAGTATCATCAAGCATGTGTAGATATCCCTATTCCTACAGATATACCCGCGCTATTAAAGGATATTCCTGGACTAAGTTGGAAATGCAATAATTGTAGCGAAATACAAAATCTGTTTGATGAAAGGAAGCTCTTTAATATGTTTGAAGACAAAGTGAAATCTTTCTTTGGTGAACTTACAGTCATTTGAGCACATCAAATCTGAATTCCTCAAAAAAGCGGATGAAAAATTTGCTGAGGTTAAAATCACTGAAATCTCACCTCTCAACATAATCTTAAATAAACCTACATATTCTACTGCGCTATGCAATAATTTTCATCCTGCCATCATAGTGAAACCTAAAAAATCACAGGAAAGTAACCAAACTAAATCGGACATACTTCAGAATATCAATATCAATCATCCTGACATAAATGTAAAAAAGATAAAGCATATTAGGGACGGCGGTCTACTACTCAGCTGCAAGACTACAGAAGAAACGTCAACATTTAAAAAAATTGTTGAAGAAAAACTCTCCACGGATTATGTGATAAAGGGGGTAAAAGGACTGCACCCTCGGATCCGAATAGTGGGTTTTACAGAAAATTGGTCTGGATACTTTTCGGGACCTAATATTCAAACAGAATAGTGAAATTTTTTATTGTGACTGATTGTAACATTATTAAATTTTAGCCAACTAAAAAAAATGAAAATGTATATCAAGCAACGTTGCAGGTGGATAAATCAACATATACTAAGGTACTTAATAATGGTTTTTTACTAATAGGGTTAGATTTATGTAAGGTATTTGATGCTATTGATATCCTGCGATGTTATAATTGTAATGGCATTAACCATTCGCAGAAAGTATGTAACAAGGAAGTATCCTGCCCCAAATGCGGTGAATGTCACAGCTTAGATGACTGTAGTGGTGAAAAATTTACATGCATCAACTGTGTCTATCTAAAAGGTGGTAAAAATATGAATATTAGTGTAGATCATGCTGCGTGGGATCTTGAGAAATGTCAGTCATATAAAAATGCTGTACTCAAATTAAAAACCGATCTTGGTTACCAAAAGCAATCAGTATTTATATTAGCTGATGACCTCAACTTTTCGACACACCACATTTGCGAAATAATAGTGAACACCCCGCTCTTCTCAGCGTACTATCAAAACGTTCGTGGATTAAATACTAAACTTAATACGTCATACGATGCAATTGATGCGTGTACTTATGACATAGTTGCTTTTTCAGAAACATGGTTAGGATCCAACATACAGGATCAAGAAATATTAAATAATAGTAACTACAATTTATTTAGGTCAGATCGTGATAAAGTAGCCACGGCTTGCAATCGTGGTGGTGGGGTAATGTTGGCGGTTACCTCTTCACTTAACGCAGTTAACTTGAATCTGGATACCAGTAGCTTTCATGACTTACCATCTATTGATATAGTGGGAGTAAAAATAATTAGCAATCATAACATCTTTTATGTGATAACTCTAAATATTCCCCCAAACAAATCATCTGAATGTTATAACTCCATTATCGATGCTCTTTGCTCTCTTAATTTTATCTTTAATTCAAATAGTTTGGTATTAGGGGATTTTAATATGCCAGAATACTGTTCTCAACTTAATATCAATTCATCATCTGTACAAGCACTTGTTAACTTTCAATACTTTGTAGGTATGAGGCAATTTAATGATATAAGAAATTCCAATAATAAATTACTCGATCTTGTTATGTCTAACAGAGACTGTAAAGTAACAAGGTCTTCTGATATTTTCCTTAAGGAAGACTCGCACCATCCCGCTTTAGTGATCTATTGTACCGATATGAAAGATCATAAGAACTACCACGTGCGACATATATCTTATACATACAACTTTAGAAAAGCTAATTTTCCTATGCTTTATCATTTGCTGTCTGAGGTTGAATGGAATTTTTTAAATAACTATACGAATGTTGATTCAGCATGCGAAATCTTTTACATAGTTTTGCAGTTTTGAAAAGTGTGTCCCGAAAAAACGGTTACCTAATCCCAGTTATCCTCCATGGTTCAATGGAGAAATAATTAAAGATATTAAACAAAAGCATAAAGCTTGGCGAGAGTACAAAACCCATGGGAGTGTGGAAGCACATCAAACATCCATATACTTGAGACAAAAAATCAAATCAGATATTCAAACTGCTCGCAGAAATTACGGTAATCAATTGGAAGACAATATTTCACGCGACCCAGCTGCGTTTTGGCGGTATGTAAACTTAAAAAGAACTGTCACCGATCTGCCCAAAAATATGGTGTATAATAATGAGACTATTTGCGAACCTCAAGTAATTAGCAATGGCTTTGCAGAACTCTTTCAACAATCTTACACAATTCAGGAAAATCCAAGTAGATAATTACGATTCTGAATCAATGATCAACAACTCATGCCTTAATATTGATCAATTAACCGAAGAAGAAACCATAGGTGCCTTAAAGAAACTGAAATCAAAGTTAACTAGCGGTCCGGATAACATACCATCCTTTATAATACGCGATTGCGCGGCTGTATTTGCTAAGCCCTAACCTGGCTTTTCAACTTATCTCTCCGTTCCGAAACCTTCCCCCAGTGCTGGAAACAGTCAAAAATCATACCAGTGTTTAAGAAAGGAGATAGAAACTGCATAATAAATTATAGGCCTATAGTCATCATAAATAATTTTGCCAAGTCTTTAGAAATACTGCTCCAGGAGTACATTTTCAATCAGGTGAAACATCAGATTACAGATACACAACATGGTTTTTTTAAAGGTAGATCGACGTCCACTAACTTATTCTGTTTAACAGAATATCTGTCTAACGCAATCGACAACGGTTTGCAAACTGATGTTATATATACTGATTTTTCAAAGGCCTTCGATAGATTGGATCATAATATTCTACTGCGGAAATTATACTATTTTGGTTTATCCAACAGTCTTATTAATTTTTTTTCGTCGTATCTATCAAAGAGAACGCAATATGTATTGTGTATGTGTATTGTGGTCGTAAGTCTGTCGAGGTATTACCAACCTCGGGCGTACCTCAGGGATCTAACGTAGGACCACTGTTTTTCAATATTTTTTATTAATGACATCGTTGAGAATCTAACAGTAAGCTGCGCTGTAAATCTATACGCGGATGATTTTAAAAAGTAAGTAAAGTAAGTGAAATAAAAACTTTATTGACCACAAAAAACTATATGAGTAAATATAAACATCAGGGCAATCTGTTATTGCCTTCAAATACAAATATGGGACTCCTGCCCCTGCCCCTACAGGGAAACTCAAAAATAAAAGTTAATCAAGTAACAGCTGAAATAATGAAAATTCAAACAGAACAAAAAGTAAATAAAAAACGCCGCCGTTTTTCGATCCGATAAACCGTTTCCGATCCGTTTCTATGTCTTAAAATCTAATGTGTCAAGTTTCAATATATGATGTCAAATTACAACACGTTGGTGCCAAATTTCAAAACAAGGTGTTAGATTACAACACGTTGGTGTCAAATTTCAAAATAAGGTGTCAGATTACATCACGTTGGTGTCATTTTCAAAATAAGGTGTCAGATTACAGCACGTTGGTGTCAAATTTCAAAATAAGGTGTCAGATTACAGCACGTAGGTGTCAAATTTCACAATAAGGTGTCAGATTACAACACGTTGGAGTCAAATTTCATATAGAGGTGTCAAATTACAAAACAAGGGGTCAAATTTCAAAATATGGTGTCAAATTTCAAAACAGGGTGTCCGATTACAACACTTCGGTGTCAAATTTCATATCGGGGTTCCAAATTTCAAAACGGGTGTCAAATTACATTTTTCGCTAACTCAGCAGAAAATGGTGTCTAATTACAAAATAAGGTGTCATATTACATTTTTTGCTAACTCAGCAGAAAATGGTGTCAAATTTCATCCGCACACTCGAAAATAAGTCATTTTATCCAACACCTAGAGTTAAGTGACCTATACAGTTCAAGGGAATTCACCGGATGCTCATATTGCTCTGGAATCTACAAGTTGCAAGAATTTGATTATAAAAGTACACTACTTTCGTTGAATACATTTAGTCTTATACGAATTACCGTCAAGACAACTTTAGCAACTGAGGGTTCTCGAAGAACGGGAAATTAATATAGAAGGAAGAAAGGTCGCCGCAATGGAACCGCTACGAGGATACGAGGCCGTCGTAGGCAATTTCAACGATATGAATATGTAATATAAATAACAATATGTAAATATAAATAGATTTATAGTTAGAAATATTAGAATAGTAGAAATATTAGTTATTATTAAATAGTTGTATGTAAAATACATAGTATTATTATCTACTCATTAGTTTTCTTTCCAAATCACCACCTGGTGATCTATGAGATAATAAAACACTTTTTGTTATTTAGCTTTTGTTTGAAAGTAAAATAGTAAAATTACATATTTTTTATTACAAAAATTTTGAAAACTTAGAAAACTTAAATAAAATAAAAAATATGCAATTAAATTAATAATTATTATATATCTCTTGAAAACCATATTGATACAAATAGTATGTTGTTGAACCTCAAGCTAGTCAATCAGATTATTAAATTTTATTACAAAAATATAAAAAACTTTGAGCATTCATGACATAGTAATTTGTCTTTATTTAGTATTTGATTAAAAGTAAAATAGTAGTACATTGTTACACGAATATTTTAACACTAAAATTCTCTTGCAAATTATATTTACCATGTACGACGCCCGGTAGCTTGTTCGTGTTTCGTACATAGTAATTAAATTAATAACTATTTCTCTACTATTACTCGGAAGCCATGTTTCTAGAAATAGTATGATTTTTGAGCGCCAAGCTGAAGTCAATCATGAATGATTCATTTAATTACAAAAATATATATAATAATTTGAACATTTATAATAACAAAATATGGAAGTTTTTTTTAATTTGAACACAAAAACATTGATACAAAATATCGATAATATTTTTGCACAATGTTAGATTAAGTGGAAAAAAATTTTACCTAACATTATTTATCAATTGTAATAAATTCTTAAGGGTGTTCAAGTTTCATTACTTCGAAGACAAAATAGTCACTGTATTACTTGGAGTAGAAGACATGATAGTCAAAGATATATTTTTATACTGTACAGGGTGAAGCAAATTCGATGGGATTGCAGGGTATCTCAGAAACTACTGGTGACAGAAAAAATCTAATGCCACGTTCTCTAGCCCAATTTTCAAGACAAATTCAACTGTCAATTCAGAAATCTTGTGATTTCAGTTGTTTTCGAGTTACAGGGTGATATTGATTTTTTCGACATTTCCGACCACCCGTGTATATCCGGAACTAAATAAGTTATGATAAAAGTAAAAACTGCTATAGATCAATTTTCGGGCGTAGAATCGACTGGTCTTATTAGTTTCTTAGTATCTCTTATAGTTGCGGAGCTATGAAGCAAACTTATATTTTTTTAAATGGGAATCATAGTTGGCTATGGCCTAGAAAAATAGAGATTTTTTTTGCTTTCCAATTATATATAATATGCTACAGTTATTTTTACAAATTTAGGAAATACAGGGTGTTTATCATTTTAATTTAGATATTTTTATATTATGATGAAAAGTAGTTGGCTATGGAAATATTATATCTTCACAAAGGCTATAATACCTAAATGTTGTAAATGGAAACTGTTAAATAATACATAAACAGAAAATTTACCAAAGTATGAAAACATAAAGGGATTAAAATATGGCACTTCATTGTTATTTACATTGAAGAATTTTGCTAAATTAGAAGCAGTTTCTGAATTTCTGATATTTAAGTAATTTTGGTCTTACCTTAAATAACGGAACTACAAACTGCTTTAAATAGGTAGGCCCAATTGTTTTATTTTAACAACAAAAGCTTTGAAGATATTGTCTAAATACAACCATATAAATATCATATCTCACAGCATTTGGAATACAATGATCACCAGAGGCGGCACGATCTTTGTCAATTCATTTTAGAAAAATGTAATGAAGACAATTTGTTTTTTAAAAATATAATATGAACCGATGAGGCTAGATTTACAATTAGTGGACAGATAAATTAAAATAACAGGATACACTGGTCCACAGAAAATCCCCATTTAATTTGTGATAGACAACGGCAGGGAAGAATAGGCATAAATGTTTGGTGTGGCATCATTGGTAATTCGGTAATAGGACCAGGTTTTTTTGAGCAACACCTCACTTCAGCCATTTACGTACATATATTGGAGATGCATATTGAACCTTTTTTAGATAATTTATCGTTAATACGAAAGTTTAATGTTTATTACCGGCAGGATGATGCACCAGCACATAATTCTAGAGTTGCTTCAAACTTTTTAAATAGACTTTTCGGTGACAAGTGGTTAGGCACTCATGGTCCTACAGCTTGGCCAGCTATATCACCTGACATCACCCCACTAGATTTTTTCTATGGGAATTTATAAAATCTGAAGAATACAAAGTGGGGATTAATAATGGTACTGTTCAAAATTTAAGAGATAATATTGTCACAACATTTAGGCAAATAACAAATGTCCATCCGGAGAATGCTTCTAAAGCCGTCAGAAAGCGTTGTCAGATGATGTGGATTAATGAAGATAGTGGTCATTTTGAACAACTCTTGCATTAGATTATTTATATTTTTTTAGTTTACTCTTTCTATTTATTACTGGTATTTTTCTTACTGGTATTTAATTAATAAAATTGTTAATACTATTCAATACTTTATTTCTACATATTTATTTAAATATCTAAATTGTATAGAGGAAGAGAATAATATTGTAAACATAGTTGTTTAAAATAAAAAAAATAGTAGATTATCATTTGTGAATAATTTCTACCTGAAATTAAAATCATCTTAAAATAAAACAATTGGGCCTACCTATTTAAAGCAGTTGGTAGTTCCGTTATTTAAGGTAAGACCAAAATTACTTAAATATCAGAAATTCAGAAAGTGCTTCTAATTTAGCAAAATTCTACAATGTAAATAACAATGAAGTGCAATATTTTAATCCCTTTATGTCTTCATACTTTGGTTAATTTTCTGTTTATGTATTATTTAACAGTTTCCATTTACAACATTTAGGTATTATAGCCTTTGTGAATGTATAATATTTCCATAGCCAACTACTTTTCATCATAATATTATATAATTTTAGTAATTAATAATATATTATCTAATATATCTAAATTAAAATGATAAACACCCTGTATTTTCTAAATTTGTAAAAATAACTATAGCATATTATATATCATTGGAAAGCAAAAAAAAATCTCTATTTTTCTAGGCCATAGCAAACTATGATTCCCATTTAAAAAAATATAAGTTTGCTTCATAGCTCCGCAACTGTAAGAGATACTAAGAAACTAATAAGACCAGTCGATTCTACGCCCGAAAATTGATCTATAGCAGTTTTTACTTTTATCATAACTTATTTAGTTCCGGAGATACACGGGTGGTCGGAAATGTCGAAAAAATCAATATCACCCTGTAACTCGAAAACAACTGAAATCACAGGATTTCTGAATTGACAGTTGAATTTGTCTTGAAAATTGGGCTTGAGAACGTGGCATTAGATTTTTTCTATCTCCAGTAGTTTCTGAGATACCCTGCAATCCCATCGAATCTGCCCCACCCTGTACATGAGGTAGAATAAAAACATTTTCATTCAATACAAATATTTTTATTTCCTACAACACAATTATAATTCATCTCCCTCGGTAAATATAACGTTCGTTGTCGTCCCAACTTTTCCCTTACTAACCAGATATACAGGTCGACTTCTTCGCCCATCGTTGAATTTGTCAATACCTTCTTTTTCAAAGTACATATAAAATCTTCGGGGTAAGTAGGTGTAAAATCTTCAGTTTCAGCCAAAATACTATCGCCATATTTGGTTTTACTAAACCTCATATTCACTATTTTATATATTCGGTTTATTTCCAACTCTTTCAGGTTCTTCAATTCTTTAAAAGCTGTTTCTTTGTTCAACTTTTGTAGATCCATGTTGATTGTAAATTAATGTTTTATTTAACTTATTGTTCAAATAAGTCTGATATATATACCACATATATCATTCCCGCCCATACTTCTCCCTCCAGAGCAGCCTCCCTCTTCTTATGTTTACTCCTCTACATGGAGGATAATGGAAGGGCTACTAATTTCCAGCTGTTAGCATATATAAGTCTGAACAAAACACATAAATGTATCATTGTTTTGACACTAAAACAATATCATAACTTGAAACTTTCATATTTCTGCTAATATGGATCACAGTGTGGTAAGTGATAGTTAATTTTTTAATTTGACTTTTAATTTACATATACTTATCTATTGTTACAGAATTTAGAACTTGCCCATTGGTACCGTTGCATCGCGTGTTGAGCCATCGCATGGCAAACCATCTGGTAAAATGTACACAAACAATCACAGAGGCAATATTACACATGGACAAGTAACAGCGGCAGCGATAAAAGCTAGTTTACATTAGTCGAGTAAATGGTCAAGGAGAACGCCAAACGAAGAAAAGTAGGTCCACTCGACTAATGTAAACGATTGGTCAAGTAAATGGGTAAAGTAATTAGGTAAGTAACGCGCGAGTCGAGTGGTCAAGCGGCCAGCAGTAGCTCGCCCACTCGCCTTCTCCCACCACTACTCTACTTGGCACTACGTTGAACTTGACTAATTACGCGACCTGTTTAAGGACACGATTACAAGAGCTAATGGCATATAAAACATCTCAGATGGCAGCACCGTGTCCTTTCCGTTATTTCGTCTTCAAGTTTTGAGAGTGGGTTTTTACCAAACAAATCTGCAAATATTTAACAACACAACTGTCTCTTATAACTTTCCATCAGTAGATGGCGCACACAATGCCCGTAAATTCCGTAAATCATAACACCAGTGAGCCAAAAAATTATATTCAATAAAATTTATAAAATGTATAACTAACAGCAGTACAAAATAACTGCTTTAGTTATGGTATGATATAATAATAAATAATATAGCATGTTTTTCGTAATTAATATAATTACATACTTTTAATAAAAATAATAAACGAAATGAAGAGTCCGGTTTTTAGTTTTTTATCTACAAGTAAAATTTCAAATGAAATTAACAGGTAAGTGGAAAAAAATCGATGTATAAATAAATCATCAGTTGTTATATGTAAGTCTAGTTTCAATGATTATAAGTTATTTGGCTATTCGGTAGCTTTCGGCCAATGGAAATTCGCGGACATTTTTTGAAATGTTTTTTTGATGATTCAGTTGTTTTTTACATTCAAAAAATACTTATTATAAATAAACATTTTTGCAAATTTATAAAAAAAAATATTATTTTTCAGTTTTTGGACGTTGTCGTTTTTTCAAACACTAAGGTCGACAGGAAAACCTCATAATTGTTGTCAGTTTTTAAAGCATAAATATGAAAAACTTTGAACCAATAGGTTTTAAAAGAACCACCCCTTTATCTCCTGAACTCCTGGATCTTCCCATAGTGTGCATGTCAAATTTAATATTTTTGTTTCCAAATATGACAAGAGTTATGAGGTTTTCCCGTCATCCCTAGTCTTCGAAAACACGACAAAGTCCACGAACCGTCCAAATTATTTAATAAGTTTAAAAAACCTCAAATTTCCGTTGGCCGAAAGTCAACTCTAGACCCTACCTACCCATTTTTACTATTCAAATGTATGAAATAATCATCAATAATCAGTCAGTATAATCAATCAATCAATAATCCGTTCATCTCAAATACTAAAAATAAGTAGAATCTGGTACATGTCTTAGCTATTTTTAATAATAGGAAAATAATAATTGATACCTACTCCATGAATTTACTCCGGTAAATACAAAGTAGGTAAGTAAGTAAATATACATAGATGTACCAAATAATTACATGCAGCGGCACATCAAAGAATAACATGCAGCGGATCATCAAAGTCTAGCAAAGTAAATTTGCATTTAGCACGGCAAAATTGGTTATTAGTTGAATTGGTCCATTGGATTGTGTAAAAAAACCGTACTCATTTGGGTATTTCACTACTGCTTTCTCACTCCCTCTTAAATGTATTTGGAATTATTAGAAAGAGATGTATAACAAAAAACTATTTACTCACCCTTGCCGATTTTCAGAATGATATTTATGGTTTATATATGGATTTTATTTCTTGTTTGTAATAATAATTATTTAGTGTGTTTTGAACTGCTTTTTAGCTAGTGACTCGTGTTTTGTGCTTCCAGTCTTGAGAATTCGGTCGTGTTTTTTATCGGTTTTTATTGTTTTGTGCTTCCAGTCTTGAGAATTCGGTCGTGTTTTTTTATTGGTTTTCTGTATTTTTTGCGCCAGTTATTTTTTATTGTGGTTTTGAAAATGCCGAAGAGTACCGCAAAAATAAGAAAAAGGAGTCAACGTGCGAAAGCAATAAAATTAAGTTGGACAAATAGATTTCGAAAACTGTAAGTATTTACTTGTAAGTATAGGTGATATTATATACATACATATACATACATATATATTAATATCTCTTTTCATTCATATACAGGTAGGTACATTAGCTTATTTTTAATTATCACATAAAAAATAAATTTAACAATCAAATGTATGTTAGGTACCTACCTCAAAACTTGACATAAAAAAAGTAAATATATAAAAAAATATGTATTCTGAACACGTTTTTCCAGAACATAATAGTTATTTTTGTATCAAGAACGCAAAATGGTACCTTACTTCTTACTTACTTTTGCGTTCAAGAATGGAAGTAGGTATTTTGCCGAGGTTAGCGAGGCAAAATATCCATTCGAGAACGCAAAAGTAAAAGCATTTCGCGTTGGAGATACAAATTACAAACAATATTTTTTCGAGAACTGCATTAAAATAAGACAATTGTGTTATATACAACAATTTAATTTATATTTGAAATCGTTTGAACATGGTTGAACCATGTTTGAATCAAGACGGTTTAGGCGCGGTGACCTATCATAGCGACTGACAGCGACGGCTCTGGATTTGGCATAAATTCAATCGGCACTTCCAATTTACATGTAAGTGCAAAGTAAATTGTAATCGTCCTGTTTATAATAGTCACCTACTCTTTTGTACTGAAATGTTACATTATTTAAAATATACAAAAAAAAATATATTGTTTAATTAATAAAATCATAAATAAGTTTCGGAGAAATGACAAATTATTTTGACATTTGTTTTATGTTCTGGAACGAAAAGACTTTGGCGTTTTAGAACATAAAAGTATTTCGCAACTAGGTGCCAAAAATGACTCATTTTGTCAACTGAAAGTTTAACGAAAATGTCTACTTTTCATGCCAGTTTTCGAAAAAAAATAATTTTAAGTAGGTATCATTATTATGATATATACGTACAGTATAAAACTATAAAAAATGTTTCGCCAAAAATTTTTTTTTTCATTCACGTGGTAGGTACTTATACTTTATGTTGTAATTGCAATGTAAAATTAATTTTACAATGTACAGTCTGAGTCACCGAGAGAGCTCACCCACTTTTCAATGCCTTGTTTTTATTTTAGAAAAAAATTTACATATGGGTACGAAATGCTTTGTTATTGGCTAAAATTTAGACACATTCATTTATGTACAGAGTGTTCTAATTAAAGTCGGCATTTTTTTTAATGGAAATGCATAGTTTTTTTTAATCATCATAGAGGCCATGAAGAGTCGTGCTTTCCAGAAATATAATATAGTTGTTATCTGCTTGCAACCGTTTTCTAAATATAGGTACTTAAATTTTGAAATTAACCATGCTATTCGTAAATTTTGCAAAAATTTATGAGTGTGCCATGAAATAATTGGTACCTATGCAGTTACATGGTAAACGAATTTGAACCGAGTGAACTCTCAACTACTTAGTGCATTTACAATCAATAATAAAAATATCACTATGAAAAATGCGAATATCGCATGCAGCAAACTTAATAATTTTTCAAAATTTAACTAGGCCATATCAAAAATGGATGAAAGCAGATACCAACTGCTATATTATATTTTTGGAAAGCTCGTGTTCATGCCCTCTCTGGTAATAAAAAAACTATGGAAGTTCCATTAAAAAAAAATGCCGACTTTAATGGCACCAGAAATTAGAACACCCTGTACATAAATAAATGTGTCTAAATTTTAGCCAATAACAAACCATTTCGTAGGTACTCATATGTTTTCTATGGGTACGAAATCTTCAATTTTTTTCTAAAATAAAAATAAGATATTGAAAAGTCCTGGGACCTGTCTTGGTGACTCAGACTGTAAAAAAAATATACAAGCTTTGTTTTCCCTGGAATTTGATGATGGAACTTATTTCTTTTTAAATCTTACTTTTTTCTAATATGGAGAAATGAAAAATCTTTCACATGAATTTATTCTATATCATCCTGAAATGTTTTTGTTGCAGAAATAATACATCTATTGAGACTATTCCATCAAGTGGTGAGCAACCGCTTCAATCTGGTGATGGTAAAAATGAAAATGTTGGGTATGTATATGTATAACATATTATATGACATTATAGGTAGATAAATACATCTATAATAAATAAATAAATAATAAATTACATTTTTATTTTTTATTCGTTTTAGATTAGTCTGTGCTACATCTGCTTCAACAGGGATTTTAAACAATAATTGTCAATTAGGAGCTACATGCTCCCTATCTAAGTCAAGCGAATTAATTGATGCATGTTCTAGAGAACCACCTCTTTCATCAATTGGAATATTGACTGAATATGAAATTGACAGGTAGAAACATGCGCATATAAAATTAATTACATGCAACATTACATTTTCTATATTTTAGAATTAATCAACATCAGTTGGAGATTGAAGTTTCCCCAAAAGAAGAATCTGTAATACAAGGAAACCGTATCGTAGAACTTGGATATGTTCTAGAATGGGCAATGTGTTTGCAATACAACCATTCTAAAATTTGTACTTTGGGTAAACTGAATATTGCAGAGGAGGTACGTAGAGGTAAAGGTCTGACTAGTACCATTATCTTTCAATGCAACCTGTGTGACAGGAGGTACGCATTTCAAACAGAAAATCCCAAAAAGCCTAAATCAGTAATCAACACTGGAGCGGTTTGGGGAACTCTAGCTACAGGTAGTTCATATGAACATATGAAAGAGTTTCTGAGTTGCATGGATATTCCTAGCATGAATGGGAAGTTGTTCTATGACTTAGAAGCAGAACTTGGTAAGGTATGTACACTGAAAATAAATAAACACTACTTAATATAATATAATATATACAGGGTGAGTCAGTTTATACTAGCAGGACTCTGGCATTCGATAGAGCACCTTATTTTAAGTTAAGTTTGTCATATAAATATATGTCGGGTATCGTTTCGTTTTTGAGATACAGGGTGTTAAAGTTTTGTTTTTTTTTTAGTATTTTCCACATAGCTCCTACAGTTTTTAAGATAATTTATTTAAATTTTTACCGTAGATTACCTATGATGGTCCACAAGTTTTGACATATGTAAACGATTTGAAGACATACAGGGTGATACATTTTCGGGGGTCAGGCCCCCTTTTACCACCCAGAACTTTTTTGTTGTGCGCCCCTGACTGATCATTTGCAAAAATTTGGATTCCACGTTCAATTTAGAAACTTTTTCGTCTCTTGCATTTTTTTCGTAGCTGTAACAGTTTTCGAGTAATTTGAAGAAGTATCTGAAAAAACATTTTATTAAAAAAAATATTTTCATAAAAATTTTCACTAAAAGCCATTATTGTCAATTAATAACAATTAAAAACAAATTTTAATTTGAAAATAAAATTATTTATTTCGGATTATTTGTATTTTCCTTTGTTTATTATTAGCTCTTAATTATTTTACTTAGTTATTAAAAGTATTTGATATGCTACAAAAAAATAATAAATAATAAGTGGCAAAAGTTATATTGTAAGTATGTAACCTTTATCAATTTAGATTAATGAACTTTCGTTAGACAATAATTGTTTTTAGTGAAAATTTTTATGAAAATATTTTTTTTAATAAAATGTTTTTTCAGATACTTCTTCAAATTACTCGAAAACTGTTACAGCTACGAAAAAGATGCAAGAGACGAAAAAGTTTCTGAATTGAACGTGGAATCCAAATTTTTGCAAATGATCAGCAACAAAAAAGTTCTGGGTGGTTAAAGGGGGCCTGACCCCCGAAAATGTATCACCCTGTATGTCTTCAAATCGTTTACATATGTCAAAACTTGTGGATCGTCATAGGTAATCTACGGTAAAAATTTAAATAAATTATCTTAAAAACTGTAGGAGCTATGTGGAAAATACTAAAAAAATAACAAAACTTTAACACCCTGTATCTCAAAAACGAAGCGATTCCCGACATATGTTTATATGACAAACTTAACTTAAAATAAGGTGCTCTATCGAATGCCAGAATCTTGCTAGTATAAACTGACTCACCCTGTATATATTACATATGTATAAGTAGTTACAAAGTGGAGATTTTGAATTTTTTTTGTTAAATTAGTCAGAAACTGGATCTTTAAATAACCTGTATAATATTATGAATCTGTTTTCATCAATTTTAGGTACATTGGTGTCATACAACATTTTTTCTTACTTGATTTTAAAATTTTATATATTAGCTATCGTAAAAGCATATCGAGAAAGTCTTCTTTTCAAAAAAAATCTCTTCAAAAATATCTCCAATATTTAGGTATATATAATTTAGGAATCTTGAATAAAATGATAAAATTTATTGATAAATTCAAAAATGCAATAAAAGTTGTATTCTATTTCAAATAAGCCAGTTGTTACGGATTTTCAATATAACAGGAAGTGAAAGTATAAAATATTTTTGATAAAGTTACCGCCATCACCCAAATTTTCAAAATTTTGCCTTCACTAATTTTTCATGTACAGATTGATTATGCTTGTTAACATACCTGTACCATATACATATATAATATTGTAAATAGTATTTTTAATTTTTAATAGATGTAAACTATTTATTATTACTGGATTTTAAATGCACATAATAAACAGTAATATAATTAAAATATAAATGTTATAGTGACAGCCAAAAATGTTCCCATGCTACAAATCATTGATTTTTAGGAATGGGAAGCGTCTCTCTGCAGATCAATGGAATCAGCAAATTCTAGAGAAAGAGAAATAGCAATTAAAAAGCAACAATTTTGTCCTGATGGTACTCCATGGATCACCGTATACGTAGATGGATCTTGGAGTAAACGCTCTTATGGTACAAACTATAATGCTCTCTCTGGAATGGCTGCCATAATAGGTAAAAATACAAATGAGTTGTTGTATGTTGGAGTTCGAAATAAGTTTTGTTCCATTTGTGCCAGAGCTCAAAACAAAAATGAAACTGTAAGGAACCATCAGTGCTTTAAAAATTGGGAGGGTTCTGCTCCTGCCATGGAATCTGACATTATAGTGGATGGTTTTAACTTTAGTGAGACCTTCGGTCTCCGATATTTAAAATTTGTAGGAGATGGGGACTCTAGTGTGTTCGCTAAAATTCAACAATTAGTAACATATGGCAAAAATGTTAAGAAAGTTGAATGCACGAATCATTGCCTGAAAAACTATGGAAAGAGACTAAGGCATACTAAAGCTGATACACAAATAAATTTGGAAGGTAGAAAACTTTTAACCATTAAAAAATTGAACCTCCTAGTTAAAAGAGCGAAGTGCTCAATATATGAACATGCCAAGAAAGATGAAAAAGACATAAATGTCTTACGGGAGGATCTAAGGAATGGCTTCCATCATGTTTTTGGAGAACATTCTCATTGTAGGCATGACATTTGTAACACTCCAGGGGAAGATCAAAATAGTTTGATACCCGAGTTGAAGAGGACATTGATATATAATCATATTAGAGGTAAGTAAAATATAACTAAATCACATGTGCATATATTGCATAGTAGTACCTATTCATCATAATACCATAAACTTAGTAGTTACTAGAAAGTGGTAATGTTGAAGGGTTTGTTTTATGTTTCCTGCAACTTAGAAAAATAAAATTAATTTAGAAATTTTATATTTTTGTGACATAATTGAAAATTAAGTAAATTAAATTTCTCACACACTGTTGCTTATTTGAAATTTTATGACACTGAATACTTTTGTAAATAATTGGTTCATCACATATAGCCAAATACAACTTGAACAAATTAAATCTTCTCCTAAATTTTCCCGTGTTTTTACTGACTATTTACTGTTACTGACTGTTAATTTTCAGGTGACTTGGACCTGTTAGTAAGGAAAGCTCACTTGTTAATCGATAATGAAAACAACAACAGAGCAGAAAGACTCATGAATATTGTAGCTCGATTCAATGCGGGTAAGAGACTTAATTTTATACAACGTGGTTCTTACAAAAGGCGAATATGGTTATCTGGCTTAAGATACAATAAAAAATTCAGTTGGCATTATAGTCCATATAAATCTGTAACTGGCTGTAGTCCTGGAAAGTATTTTCAAGAATATATGAACGAGAAAATAAACATTCATGCAAAATCAGCACGAAAACGTTTGTTTTCTGACAGCATTGAAGAAACACCAAGAAAGAAAACAAAAATAATGCATGAAAACAAAAAAATACATAACACAGACTATGGGCCAAATGCCGAAGAACCAGAAGATGGATTGATGTTTGCTAACGAAGTTGAGGAAGTGATCAACAGGTTGACGGTAATACATTTTTCATATAGTTAATTACTTTACGTTATAGTTAGCTACGCTAGGGCAACAGATACAACTTAATAAGAAAAGTTGATTAAGTTGAAAATGTTCAAAATTATAGACATACAATCATATTTTTTTATTTTAGGTAACCGAAGAAGAAAGAGGGGAAATTGAATATAAAACGGTTGGTCAATTTGGCAACGAATTTTTCGAACAGGAGAGAAAACAAAGATTGACCGCCTCAATGTTTGGCAGGATAATAAAGCGAAAAGCACACACTCCTTGCCACAATTTAGTAAAAGCTTGCCTAAAATCTACTAATTTCTGGTCACAAGCTACCGAATTTGGAATTACGAAAGAGAAGGTAGCACTAGCCTTATTTGAAAGTAAAACCAAATTAAAAGTAAGAGAGTCTGGTTTATGGATTGATGTAGATAAAGGATTTTTGGGAGCTTCTCCAGATGGTAAGTCCATGAAAATGTTATTGTCCATAAAAAAAAAATTAAAACAGCATTTAAATTCACAATAAGTATATTATTCAAAATAATCATGTTAGTTTGTTTATTCTTTTAGGTGTCATTGAATCTGAAAACGCCTTAGTAGAAGTGAAATGTTTTTTTTCTGCATCAAAATTAACTTTACATAAGAATACTTGGGAAGAAATTATTGAAATATTGAAAAGCAAAATATGCCTCGAGCAAAAAGAAGGAAGGATACGTTTAAAAAGAAGCCACATTTATTATCATCAGGTGAGGTTATAGCAATATATTATTATAAATTTAATATTTCGTGTGTACTAGATACTATATGTTGCACTAGGTACTACTAATTATTGTTTTTCGTGCTTTTCTCGCGATTAAACTGAAATAATATATATTGAGAAAATATGTATTCTTTTGAACACACATTTTCTTTTTCTTATAGACTACTGTATTATAACTTAAACTTGCAAAATAATTATATTTTTATTTTTCTCAGATTCAAGGTCAATTGAATATCACTAAAAAGGAGAAGTGTTATTTTGTAGCCTATGTAAATGATAGAATTGACCTGTTTATAGAAGAAATAAAAAGGGATGAAGATTTCTGGAATAAAATGCTTCCGAAATTAACAATGTTTTATAAAGAATGTATTGCACCTGAAATAGTCAGAAATTATATTGACAAGGGTAGAAGGTGCAAAGATCCTCCTTTTATAAAAGAAGCTATAGCAGTTTTTGAAGAGAAGAAGTCAAAGGAAGCAAGAAAAAAAATTGAAAAAAATAAAACGTATTGATAATTTAATGATAATTTTCTTATAATTAGTAAACACTGTAACTATTTGTAAGTGTAAAATGTTTTAATTTTGTCTGCTTGAAAAAATATATTATGTGTGTGTTATGTGATTATGTTGACCAATAAAAAGATGCCCTTATAAATGTCTTTTTTTTTTCATTTATTAACCAGACACAAATTTTAATACTTACTCATCCTAGTAAATTGTCATTACGATCATGGAAACTAAATGTCTCTGGATTTCCTGAATTTGTTATAAAAATATGACACTCCAAGACAAACAAAAAGTTTATATATCTATAATATAGGTAGGTACCTACCTAATACCTTACCTCTTCCTAATTTTAATATTTTGATTTTTTAATTCTGCATAGTTAAAATATGTATAGATATATTTTTTTAAACTACAGCTTTTAATATACGTAACTTATAAAATAAATTAAAAGAGATATTTTTTTTTATTCCAGTCTAATCCGAAAAATCTATGAAATTATCACAATTATTTCTTTATACCTAGTTCACTTATTCATCTATTCCTAGAACAATCATTATTATCTTCAATCTCATTATGCTAGGAAATTGCAACGATTTTTAACTGTGCACTGGTGTACCTAGTAGAGTCTTCAATCCCTATACTACAATATATATTCTGTACTGCTATGTCACCAAAAAGACTAATAATAATCTGTTACCTATATCAAAGTCAGCTTTTGCAGCATACATTGTTTTTTTGTTGGCAGCAGTGTACTTTGCCCTATGAAACACGTTGAACCACATGTCGCATTTGAATTGGCAATCAAAAAAATTGAGAAAAAATTCCATGTGAAAGTTATGTTAAAACTTTATATAGATCATCTGACCATGATCAAGTGATGGAATGTATTAAAATTACATTTAAAATGCCATGCTGTTATTTTCTGTTTTCCCACAAATATATTTTTACTACATTAATTTGTTAGCTCACCGAGTACAAATCCAACATTACAAATGGTACAGACTTCTAATTCTAACATTTGAAAACCGACATTGGCGCCATCTATTTCATAATCTCCACACTTCAAATCTTATGCACCTACTATGTTTGGTACACATCTTCACTAGACGTCAAAATTAATGGCGGCGTAAATTATTATTTTTACGCAAAACTGTTCATTGTCTATATTTCTGCATATATCAATCTATTTTTTTGGGAATCGTTTACTCAAATTTGTGTGCAGGAGATGACAAATTTTGGTAAAGATCTGTGACACAAAATTTTCATTTGTTATTGTTTTTTCAGCCTTTATAACTCTGTTAATATACCGTATTTGAGTAAAAAAAATATGTCACCTCCTAGCTGCATATATTGTTTACAAATACCACACTTCAAATTTTCAAAAAACTTTATAATTTTTGAAATGAACAGTTTTGCGCGAAGGTCTGCAGAAAGTGACATTTCATTATGGCCCTCTTAAACAGGTACTGGTGTTAGTGTAAGATGAACCACGAAAAATTTCGCATATTTATGCCCGCACTGTGTTAAATTTAGTACTTATCACGTCAATATACAAATAGTGAAAATGAAGTGCACTGAAAATGATACTGTAAAATTCGTGGAACTATATCGTGAGCACGAATGTCTGTGGAACATGACCAAAGCCAGTCACAGAAATAAAAATATGCGCCAGAGGGCTATCGAACAGCAATGTCTAGGGAGGGGTTTGGAGTGCCTGAAATTAAACAAAAGATAAAAAACAATCGATCTACCTACAATCAAGAGGTACAAAAAGTAAAAAAAAAGCTATAGATCAGGAGGATGCCCCGATGATGTGTACATACGTACTGTGAAATGCTTTGATATTATGGATCAGATAATGAAAGGTGCAAAGGACCCAGGAGAAACAATAAGCAACTTGGTAAGTATTATTTTTAATATTTTTTACATCAAATCAATCATATGATGTAAAAGAAAACAATTAACTTTATTCAATACAGCAGTTACAGTGTTTCAGTTTTATTATTCAGTTTTATTCAGTGACAAGCAAAACATTTTCGATTATTGGTTAAAGAACCGTAATAAATGTAATTTTAAATCGTTATTTATACAAGTCACAAGTGATAAGATAAGTAGGTATCATAATTTCACTCAAGCGATTTTAAAATTATTTTGAAACCCTAAACTGTGGTTAAGTGGATATGACTGCTGATTTTGCATACTTACCTAGGTACCTAGTTAATTTAAAATACAAGTAATTTTACTCGGCTCTCTGTGTGAATGGAGTTTTTAAATAAAAATTCGATAGCTGGCAAAAATCTATCAGTTACCTTTGTTAAAAAATTAAATTCTACCCTGTGCTTTTACTATGTATTTTCCCCTATTTCCCTTCTATTCAAATACAAACATTTTCTTTAAAATTGATACAGAGGCAAAATAAATACAACAATCAGAGGTAAGTAGATAAGTTATAGGCGTATCGGGACAAAAACTCCATGTAAAAGCCCATAAGAGCAAAACGTGGTCAAATTTGTTCACAGATGCATGCGCAGACGCATCTTGCTCATGTCTCCACGCCTGGATTGAATTTATTAATTATCTAAAATAATTGAATCTTTTGGGATTAAAGGTTTTACCTGACCAATTTATGTTATGCTAATTTAATAATACGAAATATGTAACTAAAATAATTGGGGGTTAATCTATATCTTTTTTACACTTAACAACTTAACACTTAACAACTTAAAATCGCTATAACTCGTAAACGCGTGTGAATATCGAAAAAACCATTGAAAAAATCTCCCCGCTTGCCCTGGTACTGATTGATGTTCCTCTATCAACAGAAAAAAGTCCCAGGCCCGGATGTATGTCTAAAAACAAAAAAGTTAGTGCTTTGCTCCTATTGTGTATTGTAAAATCCAATAAAAGAATTTTGGCATCTATATATGCTACTCTTTTTATGTTATTACGAGCATTTTGTCTCTATCAGCCGTAATCACATTCTACTATACCGTGATGATCAGTACATGTTTTTTAATATCAGCTATTATTAAATCGGGTTATGGGACCCCTATAACAAGTAAATAATAGCATGATATATCCCATATTCCTATGTAGGTGAGGTAGGTGTATATTATTTATCAAGTTCTAGGTGAAAAACCAAAATATATTACAGATTAAATAAAATCGCAACTTTGATTAATGTAATTTTAAGTAGGTACATAACACAGCCTACGTAATACAATAAGTAACAACAGATGTTATTTACTATGAGCCCTAACAGCTAAATGTTGGGACAAGGTATTATTTTGGATATAATACAATGGATTATCAAAACTACTGAATTATTTTGTTTATTGTTTTTAAATACAAAGATAACAATATCTTCTAGACTATTTGAACACATTTTCATGCCATGGTGAAGCAATCGGTATTAATCATACCGTATTTTGTCATTGGAAGGTCAAATTTGCTGACAACTAAATGTTGGGACAAGCACAAATCTCTCATTTAAAATGTTCAAAATATGCATAGGCAGTTTCGCTATAAACATCAAAAAACCATTATATTTATTCATTGACAGTTTGTAAGTAACGTAAATAGTTAAGTAGTGGTATTTGTTGGAATATTTAAATTTTGTTAATTTAATTGGAATAATGGATCGTGTTCTACCATTACCAGACGAAATAAAGCCCTTTGAAGCACGAAAGCAGGTCCTTAACGATGGTAACAACATCGATCTACCTGTCATAAAATACATTTACCACCCTCAAAAAGACATTAAACTATATCATTTTTATTAATCCAAGAATTGTGATTTTTCGAAAAACTCTGCCTCTTATACATTTTGTTAATTCTAATAAATAATAAAACACCACTATCTGCCTATAGAAACGGGTCTATTCCCAAATAGCTTTGTTTAAGTCGATTCTGTCATATAACAGCGTAAACAGACGAAACAAAACTAGGTATTAATTTCTTCTACAAATACATCATTTACTAGGAACCATTTTGGTACTCGTATGACGTTGAATGATAGATTTCATGTCCTCCACTTCCTCCACACAACGATAGATTGCGCGTCCTCCACCTCCTCCACACATGAACAATTAAGAACGACACGACATTGATAGGGTCTTGACATTGCGCCACTTGGGTGAACCTGTGTGACCTTGAGTGACTTTGGGCCACTTGGGACTTACGCTCTACAAACAAAACATAAATATTTAGAGTTGTAACTGACTTGATACTATAACACACCTATAATTATTAATAGTGGTGAGAAGCATTAGTAGTGCCCTCTTTCGGTTTATGCTACTATCTGTCTTAAAATTATTGTCTAATTGACAGCACATTACGAGCAATGGGGTTGATATTGTAATGTATCGTGTAAGCCGTAATTCCCTTTAGTAAGAGCGGCTACAAGATGCTTACACAATACATTACAATATCAACCCCATTGCTCGTAATGTGCTGTCAATTAGACAATAACTGTTACACAGATAGTAGCATAAACCGAATACAGTGTTCCCATAATATTCACAATTTATTACACCTTTATAAAGACTACACACATTTGGGAACTCTTGACCAATTTTCCGCTTTTTCATTTGAAAATTACATGCAAAGTATTTTAAAACTTATACGAAAAAGCGATAAACCTCTTGCCCAAATTGTATGCCGCAAAACTGAAATGAATAATTTTAACTACAGTAGGAAACAATTAAACAATGGAGAACCTATATTTTGATATTAAATAAATACCTATATATACAGGGTTGTTGCATGACGTACTGGACAAACTTAAGAAATAAGTTTCTGAGGTCACTCTGGGTAAAAAAAATTATAATATACATGGGTTAATTTTCCATGGTTACCGTTACCGAGCTATGGACCTTTAAAGTTCAGAAATAATGTTCTAATATCAATTTCGCTAGCTATGAACAAGTTAGTTGACAAAACAAAAGTGATAACATGTCAATATTTATAAACGTCAGTTTATGTAGCAAGTACTGTATGAACGTGTTTCTAGTAATACCTTTTCTGTCAACATGCCTCTGCTATTTTCAAACGAAAAGTATGCCAACATAATTAACATTTATGGATTTTGTGATGGAAATTCGCGAGCTGCCCATAGAGACTATCAACGACAATTTCCAAACAGAAGAGTGCCAAATTGTCAAACTCCTGACAATCAAACTTACTTAGTAAAAGTTTAAAATCTGTGTAGGTACATGTAAGTACTTATTTCTAAACTTTAAAGGTTCATACCTCGGTAACCATGCATGGAGAATTCACCCCATGTACAGGGTGACCCATTCGTCTGGGATTCCTTTATTTCTCCACTATTATCAACTTTAGAAAAAAATATCTAATACAAACGTTTTCAGAAATAATAAGGGCTATAATTTAAAATTAGTTACAGATTTACAGGGTGTTCGCATCCTTCCAAACCTATAAAAACTTTCTTATTTTAAATGGAACACCCTGTATATTATTAGCTCATTGGATTCCTCATAATATAACATATAACATTTGTTATAGCTAAACTTTATAGTTTCGAAGATATTTAATATTTTGTGTAAAAAATGACAAATGCAGACTTTGGTGAAAATAATAGTATCTTCCTTAGTTTTTACATTTCGATAATAAATATTGGTATTCGTTTAGTATAAGCCATGGCGAATATTTTGCTGTATATAAATGTTTTATAAATTATACAGGGTCTTAATAATCTCGTAGCAAAAAATGGAAAACTGTAAGGGTCAATATCTCGTTTATTTTAAATGGAACGCCCTGTATATTTTTAATGGATCAGATTCAGAATTGAAAACTCTATCGATCCATATTAGTATGTTACATACCCAAAGGTAATAGTTTTCGAGTTATTTTGAAATTTAAAATATTTTACTCTTTGGTTACAAGTAAACATAAATTATGAGACTATATATATATATTAGATATAGTGTGGCCTTTAAATTTTTTTTTAAGTAATAAATGGAGAAAACTTGGACTGTGGTTCAGTTTAGAGATGAAGATACTGTCGAAGCTATCCCAACATCGTGGATATTTAATAACAAATGTTATTGCCCTCCTTTTTGTAGAGAAAAAATATTACAACATATTAAAAAAATGAATACTTGCTGGCCATTATACAATATAAGGACATTTAGGAACAGTTCATACTGTAAGAGTATACCTAATACTTATATGCTTAATATATTTACTTATTCGATAATTTTCTATTAGAGCTGAGCATTTGGTAGCTAGAGATAAAGCACGAAAAGCTGAATCCACATCAGATCTTAACTCTTCTGATTGTGAAAAGAGAAGAATATCAAAAAAAGTGTTTTCATCTTCTGAATCGTCAGACGACGATCATTCTGACTCTAATTTACCAGACCCACCACAATTTAAAAAACGTAAGTATGTAGAAAGTTAAATGTAAAACTCTTAAATATTTTTGTTTTTTTTAGCATCTACAGCTAAACACGATGTCATCAATTCTGCTTCAGAAGGTAAGAAATGTTTCCTAATAAAATGAGAGTTTCACTTGAAACTATTTTCTGAAACTATTTCCTTGTGGTGATATTTGGATATTTTTTCCTTCATTCACATTTCCTTCGTATGTACGTAGGTATTTAAAAAATCTGTAAAAGTATCAGTCACAGTTTGTTTTTCTTTAAACTGAGGTGCTTAAGATTAAGATGTTTACACTGAAAGATGCACATAAATATTCTGTAATTTTAAGTTTATGTCAAATGCAGGATTGATAAAATAAATAAACATCCCTTCAAATAAAATGTATGAAATGTATCTTTTTATTTTTTCGTTTGCAGAACATGTATCTACTATACATAGTATATACATTATAGTGTAGTGACAGTTTTGGTCCAATTTCAGACTGTTTTGATAATGAAAACAAATATTTTTTGAAAAAATGAGAAATACTGATTTTCGTTAGGATAAACCAAGTTTGAAAAGATCCAACATTTTTTTTAACAATTATTTCCAATTCAATGTGACAAAATGTCTATTAAAACTAAAATTAAAAAAAAAACATCCATAGTATATTCATTTCATTAACAAAAAAAGCAATATAATAGAAGTGTATTTCTCTGTTTTCATTTTTAGGACAAATGAGTAACAGATATGCTCTGGAAACTGGAAAAAGCACAAGTGCTCACTTAGGAAAAGGTAGTTAATGACAATGACATATGTTCATTTTATGCTGTATTATTAACCTTTGTCACTTGTTTTCAGCACAACTAAAAGAAAACATAAAACTATCACATAATATAGAAGTGTTGGACTTGGGAGGTAATAAAATAATATATATTTTTTTTAATATTCTAAAATGTGGCTCTTGTAAATTAAATAAAATAATTCAATTTTTATTGATAATATAGGTAGTTTTTAAATTCTTGGGTTATATTTATTAAAGATAATTAATTAAAACAGAATATTATCCCAAGATGCTATATAAACATAATATATATTTATATATCTTCTTTCAGATCTAAACTGCACTTGCTGCAAGCAACATCCAAACAATGGTGAATATAATTTAATAATTGCATTATACAGGGCGCCCTATTTCTTGACCCGTTGCATGGGTAACTTTTTTATTAGTAGAGATACAAAAACGCTTAAATGAGCAAATTAGTGCAGTTTCGTATTAGTAATTCTACGGTAAGGCGAAAAATTATATACGGGGGAAGGTTGAAAAGTTATTGACAAAAAACGAAAAATCCAACTTTTCTATTATCCCTCGTAGCTCGTTCATTTGAAGAGTTAGAGAAAAATGCTTCACATGTTTTTTGCAGTATTTTTCATGTAAAATGACATGCACTTGCTACTTTTTATATATCTCTTAAAATGGTTGAGAATCACAGTAAAATATATTTTTTTTAAATGTAATGGATAGGTGGCTGTGACATTAACCGAAAGTCCCCTTTTTTCTCTTTCAGATGATATAACATAGTCCATATTTTATCCTTACAAAAGTTATAATAATCGTTGTTTTTAAAGTAAGTTTATTGTCACATCAAGAATGCTATGGAAATAAAACAAAAAATAAGATTCCTGATATTTTTAAAAACGTCTAGTTAGCATTTAATTATTGACAGATCATAAGTGACATTTTTAGTTTTTGTTAAGTAGTTTATTGTTTATTATTAATACTGCATACAAAATAATAGTGTTGCAAATATGTACACCAACGAAGAGAAAAATGATATGCTATTTTGTTATTATAACCAAAATCGAGATGCACAAGCTGCAGCGAATCTTTATTTTGAAACTTACATGGAACGAAGACAACCCCATCATAGAATATTTAGACAGCTGGAAAATAATATACGATTATACGGTTCTTTTTCAAAGCCTAAGGATGAAAGAAACTTCAATGAAGACACTGAAATAAATGTTTTGGCTTATGTAAATTTTAAACCTGATTCTTCAACTGCAGAAATTGCACATCACTGCAACACTTCCAAGGAAACTGTAAGAGCTATTTTAAAAGGTAACAATTTAAAGCCTTATCATTATTCCATATGCAATACTTTATATCCAGCTGATAATCAAAGAAGGATGACATTTTGTCGATGGTACATTTCAAAATGCGAAGAGGATCTAGACTTCTGGAAAAAGATTTTATTCAGTGATGAAAGTAGATTTACCAACAATGGTATTTTTAACCGCCATAATAACATAATGTGGTGCCGAGAAAATCCACATCTTGTTTCTGAAAGAAGAAATCAACGTCAATTTGGGATAAATGTGTGGTGTGGAATTTTTTGTGGCAAAATTATTGGCCCATATTTTTACGAAGATAATTTGAATGCGAATAATTACCTTCATTTTCTAAGGAATACTCTAACAGAGGAATATTTAAATGAATTACCACTTCATATTTTTAGAAATCTTAAATACTTCCAACACGATGGAGCACCTGCGCATAATTCCCGCGAGGTAAAACAATATTTACATGAACAGTTTGATAATGTTATAGGAAATAGAATGGATATCGACTGGCCAGCGCGAACACCTGATTTGACCCCCTTAGATTTCTTTCTTTGGGGGTTATTGAAAGATAAAGTTTATGTGACAGCTCCTCTAGATATAGAGGATCTAAAAGTCAGGATTCAAGATGCAATTAGAAGCATACATGGACATACAATAAATAATGTTTTAAGAAGTATCCAGAAACGTTGCTTACTATGTATCCAACAGGATGGTGGTCATTTCGAACATTTACTTCAATATAATTAATTAATTAATAATTTCTGTTCTCAAAACATTCTTTTGTTCCATAATCCATAGCATTCTTGATGTGACAATAAACTTTCTTTAAAAACAACGATTATTATTACTTTTGTAAGGATAAAATATGGACTATGTTATATCATCTGAAAGAGAAAAAAGGGGACTTTCGGTTAATGTCACAGCCACCTATCCATTACATTTAAAAAAAATATATTTTACTGTGATTCTCAACCATTTTAAGAGATATATAAAAAGTAGCAAGTGCATGTCATTTTACATGAAAAATACTGCAAAAAACATGTGAAGCATTTTTCTCTAACTCTTCAAATGAACGAGCTACGAGGGATAATAGATAAGTTGGATTTTTCGTTTTTTGTCAATAACTTTTCAACCTTCCCCCGTATATAATTTTTCGCCTTACCGTAGAATTACTAATACGAAACTGCACTAATTTGCTCATTTAAGCGTTTTTGTATCTCTACTAATAAAAAAGTTACCCATGCAACGGGTCAAGAAATAGGGCGCCCTGTATATAAACAATTTTTTTTTCTTCAACCGTATAATAATACTTTCATTACATTACGAAAGATGTATTATAGAAAAGGCCTATTATTTTACTAGTAAAGAAATATTCTAATTTCTTTACTAGTACAAAAAGTAATAGTGTAACCATAACTACGGATTAAAAAAGAGTCATAATATAATTTCTCAGGACTGTCAGTTTGAAATTAAACGTCACGTCAGGTCATTTTCTATACAAACAAAAATGTCTGCCGAAATAGTTTTAATTTTGTTGCTCGGAGAAAAAATTGTATGTCACTATAAAAAAATGTCACTCGGAGTATTATAATAGTATATTATATACCTAGGTTGAGAAGTGAGCTATTATTGACCGAGAAATTTTATATCCTAAGGCGCGTAGCCCCGAAGGATATAATTTTCACTTATAATATCCCTAGCGCTTAAATTATTTCCGGAAATTTTTTCGAGGTCATGAATATTTTGAAAATTATCCCGAGCCGCAGGCGAGGGATAATTTTCTTAAAATATTCATGAACGAGGAAAAATTTCCGGTTTTTAATTTAAGCACGTGGGATATTCGGTAAGAAAATTTCACACCATTACTTTATAAATATTATGCCAAAATTGAACATTTTAATTACGAATGACAAACATTCATTCCTCATAGTGAGCCATGAGCAATAACAAACATTTTTTACGACTGTCAAGTACGGTACCTTGGTCAAGTTCAACCAGTTGTCATCGTGTCATTGTGTTTGCTGATTTATTTGATTGTATTTTTGAAAATGTTCCGCTTTGGAAAGGAAACATTTATTTCTGAAAATTATTCTGAAGTACTTCGAGCATTGCAAATATTATGCTTAATAAAATGTGAGTTTTCTTAGTGAAATAAAATGTCATTTTCTAACATTAGTTACATACATATTTTACAAATAACTTAAAAACATTATATTTTTGTTTCTTATTTACTTTGATCAACTAATATTGGTGGAACATCATTTATTTTTGATAATTATTCTGAAATATCTACTTCAAAATTTATATGTTTAATAAAATGCGAAATAGTTTTTTATAAATAACTTAAAACATATATTTTTCTTTGGTCTACTAATATTATTGGAACATAATTTAATTTTGAGAATATTACTTAAATTCGAGCATAGGAAATGTATCCCGCGTCTTTATTTTGACTTTTTAAATGACAGAAAAATTTCCACTTATTAATTTGACACAACGTTAAAAATTTCCGGAAATTTTTTGGGTTGGCATGGTAACTGAACAAAAAAGAAGCCTCTGATTGGTGAAAATATGGCGGTGTGAAATTTTCGAGGTAAATAATGGCCTTCTCAACCGAAGTATATATAGTATTTTTTTTACTACTAATAGCCGAATTAACACCAGAAGATCTTATTTTTATTTTAAAATCAGACATTTCCCCTATTACTCAAACATATCAACTTATGAAGGATATTATACGAAAACTAAATATTATGCAGTGTTTCCTAAAACAAATCCATGATGAGCTACAGGACTTAAAACTTAAATGTGATTCAAAATCGGATGAACCAGAGTTTCAAGCTGCTTCAATACTCACATCATTTGATTTTCCACTGAAATCTAATGACGATTTGATTAAATTTGAAGAGTATTTAGAAGATCATTCTAATTTTCAAGCAGCGGTAAATTATATTAGCTTTATGTAAAATATAAAACGTAATAATTATTTGAAATTTAGGTTCAAGAGTTAAGTAAATTGGGAGGTGCCAATTTATATGATTTTATAAAAAGAGTTCTAACCATAGACTTAATAAGAGGAGACCTCACGGTTCATTCATAAATAACCTTTTGTTTTGTATCAATCATTGGCAATGTGTATGACAAAGAATACCGAGAGAAAGAACGGCAAAATTCCGACTCCGTGCAACGTTGCAGGCGTACTGTTTTTGGAAGGGTTGGGTATGATAATAAAACATCAAAAAAGGAATTTTAAGAAAATCAGTACTATACATTGCAACAGCAAAAGCTTGTGAGATTAGAAATTAAATTAGTATCGGAGTTTTAATGTAGGGAATATGAATTGAAACTTGAACACTTAAAATTCTGAATTAAGTAAAGGTGGTACACCTACTACATTACAAAAACTTATATATACAGTAGTGTAAAAAAGTATTTTTCAGTTTTTCAAAGATACCCAAACTCTGTATACAGGGTTCAATTACATTTAAAAGTGAAATATAATTTAAAATAAGAAAGATGTACATGGTGTTAGTTTTTAATTCAACTTTTTGTTTCAAGTTATTTGACTTACTGTTTTCAAAATAACTCTTTAAAAGCCTGATAATGGTGATTTTCTCTTAGATTAGTATAAAGGATACCTTTAAAAATTACCTTGGTTACGCAACTGATTTTAATTTTTGTGTGCAAACGTTGCATGTTGGCTTCACACTTACCAAACATTATAGGTTTTTTAATTTGTTATGCAGCAAAGTGCTGAATGATGCCTTAGCTTCTTGCTTGGATTCTTGTTTTGATCGTATTTAAGTATGTGCGTAGGTAACTCCAAAAACTAACACATCAGCCATATTTTAAAAAATAACAAAAGCAATTCCATAATATAATTTAGTATATATATACTATATTCCGTAAAATTATAAGGAAGCCAGCCAGCACGCCCCTGAAAATCCGTAAATATGGCGTGACAAATATAGCGACCGAATAACCAAACAAAACTTGGCAAAATTTACCTGTGGAAAGACAGTTTTGAATATAAAGAATTCATTTTTCCATACACTTGATACTGACGCACCATTTTCTGAAGAATAGTAATAAAATCCTTACGAAAAAACTGAAAAATTCACAAAAGCAAAATTCCGACTGCCAGCAACACCGCACAAAAGAAATACTATAAAATACTACGATTCACGTGCATCAATGGACATGGGGATTGGAGTAGGGAGCAATGATGCCTGTTCATTCCATTTTTGCGTTATGAAGTTAGTTTTTATCGCAACGTTTTTAACAAAATATGATTTATCTACTTAACTAGGAAACGGGAAAATATTTTTATGTAATATTTTAACCTTAACCCATAATCATGGTAGTTTAAATGTGAAAATATAAATTACACAATTGACAGTTTGGCAACAGTTTTTCGTACAATCATAAAGTAGATCTTGCAGTTGACCAGATAAAGAGTAAACAAGGGGATCTCTGATTGCTTTAAAATGTAAACAATTACATCTCCCTTGTCTTATAAATCTATGGTTCTAACGCTCATTTTAGCTAATGGTTTAGCTGTGGAATTCACGTAGTACGGAATGAAGGGAAAGAAAACTTTTAAGAATTTCAAAGTGACAGAAGCCTTAATATGTGAGTAATTTTAAGTAGAGTAGATTAAATATTAATATACAGTCTAATCTGAATTTAAGTCGGAAACCTTGAAAATCGATAATTGAGGCGAAAATAATAATGAGACGTTCATGAGATGTTTAAATAGATTGAAAAATATAATTATTTTTTGTTCATATCTTTAAGACCAATTTTTTTAAATCTTAACATTATACTGGTAAGGACCTCATAAAACCAATTTTGAGGTTTTTTATAATTTTCAATAAATTTGTGTTACACCATTACAGTTTTTAAATACCACAATTACTTTCCGAGTAAATTTATGTTTTTTAAAATCGTGTATACATTGTAATTTTAATTAGTTTACATTTTCATTATGATAATTTGATTGCAGATGCATCAGAAAAATACGACAAAAATGTCACGAAGAAGGATATAGAGGAACAAACTCGAAAATGGCTGAGAAGAGCATGCGAACGTCGTGATAATCTATGAGATTTATTAATATTTATTGAAATAAATATTTATTTAAATGATTTATGCAAATTTCTTTCTCTAGATAGTGCTTCCCAAAGTTTCGGTGACTTGTTCAACATTCCAAATTTCCTATCAATAGAATAGCCAGAAAATTGTCACTTGTAATACCACTACAGGTTAAATTATATATGGAAATTTTTTAGAGCTCACGTATATTTTGAAAATTATCGAGTTTTCGTTAGACGAGGGATAATTTTCTGAAAATATTCGTGGGCGAGAAAAAATTTCCAGGTATAATTTGATCTTGAGTGGATTCGGTAAGAAAATTTCACAACAAAATGCGTTTACAATAGAAAAATGCTATTTAACTATATTACCTATTGTATTTACTTTGTAGTAGTTAAACGTGGTTAAATATAAGAGGTTTTGAATTATCTTAAATGTCAAATTTAGAGAAAAATATGTCGGTTGTACTTATACGAGTATAAGCGACCACAGTTCTAATCATACAAATAAAATATGTTCAGCTGGATTTTGGAGTGAATACAGGACCAACAGAATCGCTTTGGTCAAGAAAATATAGTAAGGCAAGAAAATAATACCTAATAAGTTTCGCTGACACTTTTTATTATGACAGAAAAATTTCCACTGTAATACCTTCTAGCAGGGTACCCCAGCAGGAGAAAATTTCCGAAGAAATACGTATGTAGTCATGGCAACGTTATGAAATGCTCCCATGTTATTGGTTAACATATTATGTTGGCGTGAAATTTTCATGCTAAGACATAATGCATTTATTTAATTCAAAAGAAGCCCAATTATTAGTAGAAATTAGCTTATAGAAATGTATCAAAATGTTTTAATATCAAATGTGATAATGAATTAAATGTGGCAATGAAAAGTGTTTGTTTTTTATATCTTCAACAATGTTGGAAAAATAAAAAAGAAAATTTTATTTTTCTATGGAACTCGAAAACAAGTGAATTTATTTTCTAGATTTTTGTCATATGACCATAAAATTGTTCAACTTTTCCACAATTTAATCAACTATTTTTTATCTTTTTCCATATTTGAGGATCAAATTTATTTAATTCGTACTGTATTTCTACTCCACTTCTATGGCAACATTTTGGAATTTATGTATAAATGTGCATTGCTTGTATATATGGACCACAGATAGACGTCCATATTAAGCATGAAATTTTCTATGTTGAACATAGATAGGCTTGTTCGCAGAGCGCTTCTGACTAGTACGGGACCAGTCAGAAGCAATTGCCCAGTTACTTCCAACACTGTTCTCGTGCGAGAGCAATGCGAGCAGTGCTGGAAGTAACTGGGCAACTACTTCTGACTTGTCCCGTACTAGTCAGAAGCGCTCTGCGAAAAAACTTCATCCATAAAACGGACATACACTGGATGTCCATTTTATGTACAAAGGTGTACTGGCTGTACATGTCATGGGGCTAATTTGGATATCCATATTAAGCACGAAGTTGTCCACGCTGGACATCCAGCGGATGTCCATTGTATAGGAAAAAGCAGCAATTCGGATATCCACTTGATGTCCGTGACATTTTTAGCAACAGTTGAATGGACAGCCGATGGATATGCAACGGCCCTTTGTGTGTTATTTGGGTGTACATAATTTCATTGTGATTTTTATGAGATACTCCACAAGCCCCTTATTAGAAAGTAATAAAATGTATATATAAAAAAAATATATATATATATATATATATATATATATATATATATATATATATATATATATATATAGCAAAAAAATATTCTGAGAAAATAGAGAAGTATATCCCTCTAGCTAATGAAATAAAAGATATGTGGAAGCAACAAAAAGTTATGGTAGTACCCATAATTCTTGGAGCGACGGCCGAGATCCCTCGGAATATATTCAAATCACTGGAAACACTCGGACTACCAAAAAACCTCTTTAAAGAACTCCAGAAAATTGTAGTATTGGGAACTACCGGAATCGTGCGAAAAGTTCTAAGCGTTGAACAATAACTTCAGAGCAGTCCACACACTCATGCCCTCACATGCCGATGTGTGGCTATAACCAATCAAACACTAGATTGAGGAAAAAGTATAATAATAATAATAATTTATTGATGTTAATGTACAAAAGTACTCACACAGGTCACTATTACAAAATATAACGAACTAAAATATCCACAAATTCACAAACAATTACATACATGGAAGATTATGAACAACCCGGAAACATATGGACATTTATGTCACAACACAGAAACTCCTTGTAGTGGTAGAATTTCCTTCCCAATAGGAAATTCCAATGGTGAAAATTAAAGAATTTTCCCCATGTCATTAATTTAAAAAAAATGCATCAAATGGCGATGACTGTGTTATTTTAATTATCAGTTTCAATTTGACACAAAATTTACCAAAAATATAAAATGTTATAGAGGCGAATTTTTTATTTTATAGGTATTTAACTAAAGACTGGTGCTTTTTTCTATCACCAAAATGTCCTATTTAAAATAAAAAATCAATGTGAGGTATTTTCATCTCGGGCAGGTCAAATGTGTGAAAATTATATTTTAAGAAAACCACAACGCGTAATAAAGAAGATCGATTTTTTCTTAGACAAATCGACAATAGATAGATGTTATATCCCAGAATAAAGAGTTGTATTATGGGGTTAGATCATACCATGTACCATACATGCATACCTTGACCACAGAAGCCCACCAATGGCAAAATGTATTTTAAAATAACATTATGTTATTGGTTGTTTTTAGATCATGATCAGATTTCTTTGCATAACAGCGAACTACCAAATCTCTAGAGTTGATCACTTGAATAGTATCACTGATCATTAACCAGATCAAATATAACTAGAGGTCACTGAGATAGACTAGAATTAAGGAGAAATAGAACGTTAGAAATTTTTTTCTGACCTTTCACTAGTGCTTTTAATTTTCCCTTACTACCACCTCTTTTCCTCTTGATTTGGGATATTCCCCACGAGTTGGCAACACTGGGTACTAGTGTTGCCAACTGTGTGTAACGATGGGAGAACAATTGATACCTTCGCAATAGTCCCGCTTTCCGACTTATAAATCTAACGTACAGTGGCCTGAGTCATACTCAGTTTGTGCTTATTTTATCATAAAATATAAGTATCTAAAATGGAGGGTATTATCAATAATCCCTTGACAAACGGATTGAGCAAACGTTAACAGTTTACTTCACAGAATTAGGCATTCCAACGACCTGTCAAAAAAATTAAAAATGGCGTCTGGTTGGCAAACAAAGTTGAAGTGCTGCAGGTAGGAAGCATTTTTTAAGTGATTTTGTTGCTTTTTTGGACTATTTACTTTTACTATAGAGTATTTTCAATTTATAATAAGTATTTTGCAAACAAAAATGCCGGTAATGTGTTTTGTAGTTAATTTATGGAAGTCATGCTGATCGGGACTTGTTTGTGTTTTTCGCATCCAAAACATACAAATTTTACTCATCAACACATAAAGTGAGTTATTTAAGAAAATGAGGGAAATATTTACTTGCTTCATGATAGTTGCTTTATGTATTTTATATCACTTAACACTGGATTAACTTTTTAAAAACTTTTATTATTTACTAGCAGTTTAATAACATAGATTATATAAAATAATGATTAATAATAATGTAGTCGACTTGGTACTACGAAGTATATATGACAAGTGTTCTTATTTGCGTCTTTCGGTAGTATTTATAAAGTATGGATGCCGACGCAAGCATAAGCATTCTAGGAACATGATGCCTTGTTTGCGTCTTACAGATAATGCTTCGTTTTCTGAGGAAGCTGTTATCGCTTTAGATAAGCAATATCAGATTACATGTTACTTGATACATTCAGAATGAATAGTATCATATTTTAGCATATAACAACTCCCCTTTTTTTTTTGAAAAGTTGGCGTTTTATGCCGACTTTTTAGGGTAGATCTTGCATCTCCCTTTCTTCTGTGCTTAGATGGGGTCTTCTTCGTAGAAGGGTGTTAATCCTTTTCAGCATCTCATTAGGGGTTGTTTCTTCCGATTTCTTACAGCATCTGTTCCTGCATTTCCAGATGACGTAGATGGTGACGAGACTGATCACGGTACCAATAGTTAAATACGTGACCAGAGAAATGTGTTTTGTCACGAATGGTTCATTTATTAATTGATCAAGGTCTCTAGAATATTGTTCCAGTTTATGATTGGCTATATCCAGATTTTCAATATTTAGGTGATCGAACTGGAGGGGTTCTAATTTGGGAAGATGAAGTTTTTCGGGGATATTACTGCAACAGTCATATGGTATAACCACTGGATGAGAATTGTCTGTAACATTAAAGCTATTGCGGCCTTCTGCTTGCACCTTTGTTATACCGACAAATGCGTAGCAGTCTGATTGGAGTTTTAATATCGAATTTTTGTTAATCGTGGTGATTTTAGTGTCCATCAGATTACAGTTTATAGTGATGTGGATGGGTTCAGAAACAATTATAAGCCATACGTTGTTTTGTAGTTTTTGGACGTTATAGCCCTGTCCATACACCAGGGTACTTTCGCAGTTTTCGGGAACCTGCCTGAAATTCTTTAGCAACTGGGCTTCGCATATTGCACTACTATCGATCGGATATGCGTAGAGGTCTGAACATAACTTCTTACGAGCATTTAGTTGTTTGCATGTGCTCAAATCTTTTACAGGGATGTACATTAATGAATCATCGTTACGCGCAATGAATCTTTGTGAAAATGATAAAACGTGGTATAGGCCAGTTCTATTGTCTAAAATCGGAATGGGATATAAATGATATAAGGTGTAAAGTTGTTGTTCTACTAACGGTATTCTTAGAACGAAAACAAGATCTGATTTTGATTGAAAGGCTTCTAATTCAATAATTTCCAAGTATGTGGGGATTTTTGAATATTTTATTGGAAGGGGTAAATTATTTTTTACTAAATTTTGGGAAATTTTCTGAAGTGCGGTAATCAAATTTTCGGGTGTAATTATTGAGGAATGTATTATTTTCAAACGGGCGAAGGTTATTGAATTTAAAATGTCATCAAGATTACTCTGAAGGTACAAATAACTTTCGGTTAATTTTTCGCATATTTCAACAAATCTTAATTCGGCCTGAACTAATGCGACTCTATCATTTAATTTGTGTAAGGAATTTTGAATCTTTTTCATGTCCTCATTAAAGGTTTCCTGATTAATTTGCAAATTTTGAATTGTTTCGTTAAACGTTTTTATCACAGTAGAGGTGACAGATATTTGATTTTTTAGGAGGTTTTCCATTTGGTGTTGATCATTATTTAATTTATTTATACTATCCGTAAAGAATTGACCATCTTCGGCGTCTAGGTTACCGGTAATTGATTTGAATATACTACCTAAGCCGTTTAATATTCCGCGTTTAAAACGTTTGGTGTTAATGAACACTTCATCGAATTTTATTTTAAGGGAATTTGATATTTGATTTAAAAGAGTTATGTGGGTTCTAACTTTAACTAGAAATTCTTTCGTTTCGCGCGTGTCGACGGCGAATATGTTAGTGATTGATTTTAAAATTTTATTGTTGTTGTTGAAAGCTTCTTCAAGGCTTGATAGATTCTTATGGACAAGTAGAGTCCATTTATCATTGGAAATTACTATCCTTGTTTCGTCGTGGTGATAGATCCCGACGGTATTATTGATAGATGTTATCTGGTACTGGGCTACTGCTGCTCCGATCAGCAGGATGAATCTGTAAAGTAATTAGGTTTCAAAATATGGTTTTAACCTGTCAAAGTTGACTTTAGTTTTTTGTTTAGTCTTTAGGTTAAGAAGAGTGGCTGAATTTTTATGGAGTTCCACAATCTCAAATGGGCCATTGAATTTATTGTGCAATTTATCGGTGATTTGTGATTCCTTTACATATACCTTTTGACCGATCTGATATTCGGGGGCTTCTTTTAAAACGTGGGCGTCAAATCGAGTCTTTGCTTTCTGTTTCTGTATTTCAGTTCTTGCGCGCGCTACTTTATAATAATAAGAGAGGCGGTTATTTAGGTCTCTAACGTATTTCGTGACTAATTCTTTTTGATTATACAATGTCTCTGGAGGTCTACTGGACGTATGTCCGAAAACCAGCTCATATGGGGTAAATCCATGAGTTTTATTTGCAGAATTATTATAGCATATTACTGCGTAAGGTAATATATTAAATGGGTGTTCATCAGGATGATCTGTCATGTGTATTCAGATCATTTCTAATAGGGTAGAGTGAAACCTTTCTAAGGAACCGTTCGATTGGGGATGTCCCACGCTCGAGTATGTTAATTTAATATCATAGAGATTGCATAAATCTCTTAAGAGAGCATTATCGAATTCTCGGTCATAATCGCAATGTATTCGGAGAGGCGTTCCGAATTGTTGGAAATAAACGAGCAAGGTGTTTGCGACTGATTTCGCCGATTTGTCATTAATTGGGTATGCTTGACTAAATTTCGTGAGTTCGTCTCGTATCGTGAGGGCATGATTTTTTGTGGGGACCTCTAGTATATCAATATTTATGCGTTCGAAAGGGGACCTCGGGGTTTCTGTGATTACAAGGGGCGTGTCTAGATTTTTACGACAGGCTTTTGTTTTCTGACATGTTTCGCATTTTTTTATATAGTCGTCAACGTCCTTCGTCAAACCTTTCCAATTATATTTTTCCCTAATGCGGCGGATAGTTTCATTTATTCCGCGATGGATATGAGCTTTGCCGGCGTGATACTGATCAATAATAATTGGAATTTGATCATCACTAGGTGTTTTTGTAATATCTTGACATATTTTAAGTTTCACGTCTTTTTCTGATAGGAGAAATGACAAAATTTCGAGAATAGGTAGGTCAATGTTATTTTCAATACAATATGTTTCAGAGTCTTTAAACTCTTCACGACCATTATATAGCGAAGCAAATAGATTTTGAATTACAGAATCGGGGTCATATGGTAGGGCAACAATAAAATAGTTTCTATATCGCACCGACTTACTGGATAATTTATTTAATTGTAAATTCCGAAAGTCTGCGTTGTCTTCGAACAAGTCTTCAATGATTTTATAATGAAAATCCTTGAGATTGTTTTGTTGTAGAAAGGTTACAATATTTTTGTTGGTCTTGTCTAAAAGTTGTCCGTTTGAGAATTTAATTTTTGAATAATCGATTAGTGACGTTGTTTTGTATAAGTTCGTGAATGTTTCAAATTCTTTTAATATGTCTTCTTTTTCGTTTGTTTCTATTGTGTCACTTTGATTGTCAGAGTCAGGTTCATTTGAGGTAGAGGGATTTTGGATGGGGTACGTTGATAATTTTGATTTTGCCTGAAAGTTGGAATAATCTTGGAGGTGAGTTATTTTTATGCGGGAAAGAGCATCTGCATTTTTGTTAATACGCCCGGGTTTATACTCTATCTCGTACTCGTACTCTTCAAGTTTCAGTCGCCAGCGTGCTAGGCGGCTTCCCGGATCTTTTATTGAGAACAGCCACGTGAGGGGTCTGTAGTCGGTTATTAACTTGAACTTTCGTCCGAATATGTAGGGGCGGAAGTGTTTTACGGCCCAGACAATGGCTAAAACTCACGTTCTATAGTTGAATATTTGGTTTCGGCCTTGCAGAGTGTCCTTGATGCATAGGCTATTGGTAGATCTTTACCAACGGGGCCTTGTGAAAGCACGGCGCCGATAGCGAAAGCGCTTGCATCAGTGGTCAGTAGAAAGATATCGTCGAAATTCGGGTAGATAAGGACTGGGGTCGAAATAAGTGCTTGTTTTAACTCTTCGAGCGATTTTTCGCATTCGGAATCGAAAACAAAGGGGACGTCTTTTTGTAATAGTTTGGTAAGGGGTTTAGATAATTTGGCAAAGTTACTGATGAATATTCGATAATAGCCCGCGAGACCGAGGAATGATTTTATCTCTTTTTGATTAGTAGGTTGGGGGAAATTTTGGATGCATGATATTTTATCGGGGTTTGGTTTGACTCCTTCTTTAGTGATAAGATGGCCTAGGTACGCGACCTCTTTGCGAAGAAACTCGCACTTATCTGGCTGAATCTTTAGATTGGCATTTCGAAGGCGTTTAAACACTTCTGTGAGACGGGAGATATGTTCATGGACGGTGGGAGAATATATGATGATGTCATCCATATATACCAGGCATCGCTCGTTCTGGATACCCAAAAGTATATTGTCCATTACCCTTTGGAACGTGGAAGGAGCGTTTTTAAGCCCAAAAGGCATACGAACAAACTCGTAATGTCCGTTATCCACGCTGAAGGCGCTTTTCGGAATATCGTTTGGGTTTATCTCGATCTTGTGGAATCCAGAAGCAAGGTCCAATGTAGTAAAATACTGGCATTTACCTAGTTGATCTAAAAGGTCAGAGATGTTAGGTAAGGGATACTTGTCTCCTACAGTCAGCTCATTGAGTTTTCTGTAGTCCACAACTACACGCCATTTCTGCTTACCTGAAGCATCTAGTTTTTTGGGTACGACCCATACCGGAGATGACCACGGGGAATTTGAGGGACGTATAATGTTTTGGTCCAGCATTTTGGATACTTGCGTTTTAACTTCCTCTTTATGTATTTGAGGATATCGATACGATTTCGTGAATATTGGTTTCGCGTCGTTGGTGTCTATCGCGTGCTTAATTTCGTTAGTGAAGGTTAATTGATCACCCTTAAGATAGAAAATATCAGAGAATTCTAGACAAAGTCTAGTTATTACCTCACTTTCTTCTTCGTTTAGGTGATTTAGACAAAGTTGATTTATTATTTCATCATGTCTATTTGCATAAGTTTGAAAATCTATTTCGTTAGTGTTATTTAATGAGAAATTTTGGATAGGTTCTAGTTTTATGTCTGAGAAATCAATAGTTTTAGGCATTGCGTTTGCATTTATGATGGAAGTAAGAAATTCGCCTTTATCGTTTATTTGAACTATCGCGTTAGGAAGTCTTACTTTATCGATTTCCGTAGCTAGCAGTATAGCTTCGGTGTTAATCAAATGGCATTTAAGTTTCGAAATTTGTTCTGTACGTGGTTCGATTGAGATTGTATTTGAAATGCTGAGAGCAGTATCGCGCGTGGTTAAATCTGATTTTGTGGAAGTTGTCTATTTTTTATGTCTATTATGCAGTTGTAGTGTTCCAGAAAATCGGAACCAAGGAGTCCATCGAACTCAATGTCAAGGTTGCATACATAAATTTTAAAGGGTTTATTATCGTCAAACGGGATAAGAACGGCTTCATTGATAATTATTTTTTGATCGGTTATCCCTTGGATTGTGACATTTTCGGGATATCTCATTTTATAGTTCTCGCAAGTCTTTGGTTTGAATATAGACAAACCTGCGCCTGTGTCAATTAATATTTTATAAGTATTGGTAGAGTCGTAAATATAGTACAGATTTTTAGATTTCACAGCCAATAGCGGGTTTAGAGAAAGCGTTGTTCTGGGAAATTGAGATTGGGATTGTAACTGTCCAAGTTCATGTTGCCAAATTGGGTCTGCAACACTGTCATATTGGGGTCTCTGGTTTGGTGATACGGTGGGTCCAACTGGGTAGGTGGGCCAGCTCGAAAATCCTGATTATATGCAGGGGTTGTATCGAAAGCTAATTCGTCAGTATAATAATTCTCATAGGGATTATTAGCCGTATAATGATCTTCGTTATTATCGTATTCAGAATTATTAGCTGTATAATAATTCAAATTCATGAAGGGGTTATTATCTGTATAATAACCATCGTTTGTATTTTCATAGACTTTATTGGTACCAGGATAATTTTGATTTGGTTGTTCTAAAGTTTCATGATCGCTATTTTGGTTCAAATGAAGTGTTTTCCTATTAATATTTGGTCTATAGTAATTGGGGTTCTGTTGAATCGCAGGGGGTCTTGGACTATTAAAATTTGGGTTTGGTGCAATAACAGGTGGTCTTTGTTGTTGGAAATTTTGTGAATTCCCAGGATTTTGGTTATAGTAGTTAGGTCTTTGCTGTTGGAAATTTTGTGAAGTTCCAGGATTTTGGCTATAATAATTGGGTCTTGGAAAATTTTGTTGGTTGCCAAAATTAGAGGGTCGAAGATTTTGTTGTCTCTGCCGACACTCACTAATGACGTGTCCCGTACGTTTGCAGAATGAACATTGTTTTATAGGCGAAGATACATTTGGGTTGCGTGTAGGAGTATTAGAATTATTACCGCGATTGAATTTTTGGGCTTCGAAATAATTTAGTTGAAGTTCTCTTCGAACTCTCCTAATTGCCGTTAACATATCTTCGGGATCGCTTGCTCTAATAACGTGGGCGATTTTAGGTTCTAAGCCCGTGAGTAGGGTATTTAGAATCATGCTTTCGGTGAACTGTATTTGCGCTTGTTTTTGTGACATTGATAGCTGTTGTTTTTGAATCGAGGCATACACTTTTGCCTCGTGAGTTTGTAAACGTGTAATAAATGTAAGAGGCGATTCGCCAGGAAGCTGTCGCATCCTTTGGAGATCTTGAATTAATGTAGTTAAATCACGACTATCACTGAAATGGCTTTCTAAAAGTATTTTCGTTTCGTTCCATGTGCTTGGATTCCTAGAGTTCACTAGTTCAGCTGCACGACCTTTTAATTGATTTTTTATATGAATAGTTAAAAGTACCTTCTGGTTACCAACTGCCATGTCATGGGCAGTTTTACATGAATTTATAAATGTGGTTAAATTTATTTGATTACCGTCATATTCAGACACAAGTGTGAATATTTCGTCTAATTTATAAGGTTCAACAACCTCTGGTTCAGGAGGATTTGGTTGCTGTTGTTGTTGAGGCATGTTTCTAGTAGTGACTGGCATAAAAGATTTAACTAATGTAAGCTAGTAAGCTTGGGTCTTGTTTAAATTATTAACAGTGAGACCAATAGAACTGTCTTTTTCACGAGTACGTGATTGTATTGTCACGCTTATTATATTGATTAAATTGTACACAAGAAATGCGAGATGATTCAATAAGTACTTACATAAAATTCTTCATTGATTGGAGTTGGTTCTGTTGTGCAAAGAATTGGAATCCACCACCGGCTATTGAAGTTCTTCCTTTTTCTGGCGATCCTTTCTCTGGAGTTAGGCACTTCTGGAGTGTTGTCCTTGTTCTTCAGGCAGGTTATCGTCAGTTAGGCTTCTTTAACAGGTGTTTCACAATCCTACCGACTGCGCCAATTTTATATCACTTAACACTGGATTAACTTTTTAAAAACTTTTATTATTTACTAGCAGTTTAATAACATAGATTATATAAAATAATGATTAATAATAATGTAGTCGACTTGGTACTACGAAGTATATATGACAAGTGTTCTTATTTGCGTCTTTCGGTAGTATTTATAAAGTATGGATGCCGACGCAAGCATAAGCATTCTAGGAACATGATGCCTTGTTTGCGTCTTACAGATAATGCTTCGTTTTCTGAGGAAGCTGTTATCGCTTTAGATAAGCAATATCAGATTACATGTTACTTGATACATTCAGAATGAATAGTATCATATTTTAGCATATAACATGTATATAATATATTAATTGTTTTATTCACTTTTGTATTTCAAGCGTATTTTTGCTAAATATTTAAGTATGGCTGTAATTTAATTATAATATGGTTTTACTTTTAATTGAATTATGGTTTTAGAAAATCATTTAAATAAGATTCAACCAATTTTTAAACATATTGGTACATACCTCTGGCCAATGTCTCAGTTATTTGGCAGTAATTTTATAGAATATGATTTTGGATCTTGAATCACCAAAAATGTAAATGTACGTTTTAACACTCTAAGCTTCTTAAAACAACTAACAAATATTTGGAAAGTGGTCAAAATACTAGTGATGTGTCGAACCCGCTATTTTTAAATAGCAGCTACTCCTGCTACTGCTAATTTTATTTAGCAGTTAAAAATAGCTGCTATTTTATTAGCAGCTTTTTTTAGTACTTTCGCGTCGCCCGCGTAGATGTCTGTTTGGTTAAACGGAGCTGTATTTGGAAAAGACTAGAAAAATTATGTTTTTAAATTCAAATAAAAAATTATTTTAATCAATTTTATTCAAAGTTTAAATCAATTTGAATACAGAATTACATTTCCGTTTTTTGTATTACACATTTTTGTTTACGTTATTTATATAAATAACTTTTATAATAATTTATAAAAATAATAAATAATTTGCACGTATAACCATTTATTAAGCTGTGTGGTAGGTACAAATCTTTGTATAGCCTCTTAAATTATGCCGCTGAAATAAACAAGCAGAACGAACAAAAAATATTGTTAAAAAATAATGTAGGAATTAGGTACATATTCCCTCCCTAAATTTAACTCCGTCTGCCGCTTTACTATGTTGATTGTTTACTATGATGTTGATTGCTGCTGCCTTACCGAGGCCGGCCGCCAGACCTAACTGCTACTGCTAACTGCTAAGCTAAACTCCTTCACGCTACACTTGCTACACTGCTAATTTACCTTACTTGCTCTGCAATCGCAGTCTTCGGTTGGCGATTTTCTTTTGTTATCTATGGTTGGCGACCTGTAGTGCTATTACATACAAGTGTCTTAAAGTTGAGACATAAGTTAAGCATATTTGTTTAAGGTCATTAAGAGTCAACTTAAACATTAGGCTTAAAAACCTACAACTACATAATATCAAAATCTGCCAAAAACATAAACATCCAGAATAAAATTAGAAGCGAGACGAATTGATGTCGCAAATCGTGAGTTCTAGCCGTCTAGAAAAAGTACATAATACCACTGCAGGTGTAGCGTTCGGGCATTTAGCAGCAGCAAAGTGAATAACATACAACCACAACCTGCTAAATAATTAGCAGCATGCTGAAAGCAGTTATGACTGCTACTATCATTTAGCTGCTAAAAATAGCAGACTGTTATTTAGCAACCCATCACTACAAAATACCCCAAAAAAGCCACAAAATAGTATCTGAAGCAAATTTATAACCTTGTTTGCCAACCAGACGTCATTTTTGTAGCTAAAAAGTCACGTGGTTTGGATTACCTAATATCTGTTTACTTAATACGATACGAATAAAGTTATTATAAAGTTAGATACAGAAGCCCTAACGATACGAAGCATGTAACGTATCTCGACGGCCGTATCGATTCTACACATGCGCGGTTCGATACGGATATGGATACGAATGAAATTTGTAGCATGCTTTAAGTCCCTAATATGATTACCCACAAAATAGTATTACGGTTGAGTACGTAGACAAAATGGTGAATGACAAGTGTCAAAACTGTCAAATGCTTAGAACACAGTGTAAATTTATCTTATAGCGTTTTCGGCTGACTGCTCCGGATTGCTCTAGAGCACGCCGAGAGTGCTCTCGCCTATTGCTCTAAAACAGATTATCGTGTTTGGCTGAAAAGAAAAATTGCTCTGGGAGTAATCTCAGATTGCTCTCGACTGCTCCTACTGTTGAAGGAAGAGCACGATAGATGAAAACAAAATTTAATGCACATAACCTAAATCTATAACAGCAGAATTACAACAATTACAACTACGAGAATATTACCATGAGTTTTTCGGATGAAATATTGTATATATTTCTTTCAAGCTCGTCAAGTGATAGTAATGGCGATGAGAGTCAAGATTTACAAATATTATTGCCATCAAAATCCTAATATTATAAATTTTACACATCATAGTCTCAGTAGCTTTACCGAACCGAGAAAGAATAAACGATTTTCGATTAATTCTTCACATTTATAATATACTTCATACTTCTGAATGATTGACTAATCATTGATTAACTTCTAAGAAAATCCGGTAGGTAACCCTCCAAATTTTGTCGCATTTCGATGTGTCATGGCGGATTCTAGACGCAATGTTGAATTAGAATCAGCTTCCTGACATGCAACGACATTGGTATTAAAAGTAAAATTGACAGGTTTTGTGTTCTGTTTAGGTAGTTCTCACTTAAAAAATACAAAATATTATGATTACCACAAAATAGTATTATGGTTAAATTCGTAAATAAAGTTGCAAAATGGTGAATGACAAGTGTTAAAACTGTCAATTGCTTAGGACGAACGAAAGAAACAGGCAACAAAATAAAAGAGATGGACGATCGGTTCTGTCGATAGCAGCGCTATACCTAAACAAATGAATAACAAAAATCAAGTACCTTTTTATAGCAAAGGTTAGATAATGTATGCTTGGTCCAACTCAAAAAAACAGATCAAGTAGCATTTTAACCGGAAGGGTAGATAAAATTAAACTTTAACAGCAAGGATAGATAATAGTATATTATTCAACGAGCGGTAATGTAGGTAATAACTCACGCAGATGAAGTTTACATCTCGAGCCACAGGCGAGAGATGTAACTCATCAAGTGAGTTATTACCTACATTACCGCTCGTTGAATACTATACTTTATCTACGATTATAACAATAAATATTAAATTACAAGTATATATTATAGGAATCATACCTATACATTATATATATTATAGGAATGATACCTATAAGTATATATTATATTTCGTCCTCGTCTCGTAAATAAGGTTTACTTATGGTAGTAGTTCTGCTTGGTGTCAACTCTCACACCGTTCAAAGATCAAATTTTTTCTAAAGTCTGCCCTGTACTCCTGCATCCCTCGGTGCTCTGCTCTGCCTTACCGTACTGAATCATTCTTTGATTGTGTGTCAACTCGAGCACGTCGCGTTTACAGTTTGTTAATTAGTGTGACAAAATTTCCGTTAAAAATGCCTAAAAAGTCGGGGAAACGTCGTAGACGTAGATCCTCCAGAGATAGAGATTCTAAAAGGCTGAGAAAATTAGTGGAAAGCATGGACAAGAGACTGAGGAATATGGAAAACCTAAGCCGAAAACGTTCTAAGCGTCTCGCTTCATCTTCGTCTTCATCGGCCGAGTCGCCGTGGCGCGGTCGGTCTGCGGCATCCTCCTCTAATTCAGCAACAGTAGACGAGTCCGACGGCAGTGGGCGGGAGTCACCAAGCCAAGATGTTTACAATAAGCAGGCCGTAGTTGTACCACCGAGTAAGTATTGAAATAAATATTCAATTAGGACTTTATCCATCATAAACATTTCAATGCATGGTGCCTTATGGCTTTTACATTAGCACATACATGGGGCACTGAGCTCCCTAATGTCTACATAGTAAACAGATAGTGTTACATATTTTTATCTAGGTATCAATGAGAATACCTATATATGCAAATAACATATTGTTTGTCATGGTATCAATGAGAATGCCTATACATGCGAATAGCATAATTTTATAAACAAGGTATCAATGAGAATACCAGGCTGTCATTAAAAGCGATTTATAATCAATTCATAACTGAAATGTTTAGGTTTAATGAAAACCTGAAAATAGAGTACGTATGTGCGTTTGTACGCTTGAGTATAATTATCATACAAATGGTTTGAGGGGATGTTCTTTCCGTCTTTTCAGACGAAAAAGAGGTGCATCAGGGAGAGCCTTCATCAGACAATCGGGCATCAAAAGAGGCCCAGTTTAATACTCTTAGCGACGACATCATTGAAATCTTGGGCCAGCAACAGTCCACCTCAAAAAATTGGGGGCCAGATCTTCATAACGATCTGGTACTTCGTTGGGGAAGTATTTTATCTTCCGGTCTGTCAGATGATGACAGAAAGAACATTAGTGACAAACACCCTACCCCAAAAAATTTTCAGGTGATGGCAGCCCAACAGCTTAACCCGATCATTGAAAAAGCCGTCACTACCTCAAATTCACTGCGGGACCAAAGATTGGCAACTTTACAAGGGCAAGTAGCTTCAAGTCTAGTTGCCATTGGCCACCTCTTTACCCTCGTTTTGGCAGAGGAAGGGGGGAACAGACAATACATAGGACTGCTTAATGACGCAAGCCGGTTACTGGCGGACGTCTTCCACTCGCAAACTGTGACCCGTAGAGGACTGCTCGCAGTAAACCTGAACAAAGAGTTTCAGGAAGCTAACAAAGAGATACCGATTGACTCTTTTCTTTTCGGGGACAACTTGGAAGAGCGTCTTAAAGCTTCAAAAAATTTAGAATCCTCTAAAATAATGAATTTATTCGTTACTTTTCGAAAGCACTGTATTTGTTATCATGTATCATTATGTTTAATGAATTCCACTCAGTAAGTATGAATTTTCTTTCAATGTGTTCTTTTTTCTCATTTAGAATGTCCAGAGCGGTTAAAGATTATTGATACCTTGAGACGAAATGGAAATTTTATTTATAACACAAATTCTGAATATAATAAAGGAGACTTAATAGTTTGTAAGAGACCAAAATATTCAAATATCAATACTTCAATAAGTTGAAAATTATGAAACGTGTTACAATTGCAAAGGTTTCTTTTCAAAATTAACACTAAAGCGGCACATAGATAAATGCTCTGAAATATCGCGATGGTAATGGGAAGAAAAATTCGATCTGCAGTACACCCCAAAGCAAGTTATATATTAAAAAAACAAGCGGTTTCTAATAGCGGTTAAAAAACGACGAGAACATATAACGTCATTAAAACAAATTTGCCATCCACAGAATTATAATATAATGATCGAAAGTGTAAACGAGATTGCGAGACTGAAAGATAATGGACAGTATTATGGGGCTCCATCTGTCGCATCAAACATGGGTACACATCTTAAAAAAATTGGTAATTTTAATTTAAAATTGGTAAAAATTGGTACAAAATTAGGTAATGAAACTATGAAGAAGCAAATTGAAGATTTTTTACATTTACTGCATGTTAGTTATGCAGTAGATGTAAATCGTACTGCATTAGAAACACAAAGGCAGATGAGCAGACATAAAAAGATAGAATTACCTGCACAAGAGAATATAAATTTTTTTTATAATTTTGTAACTGAAAATAGAATGAAATACCAAAAAAAGTTACTAGAAAAATTTGACATATGTTGGACAGAACTTTCAAAGTTTACTTTACTTACACTTCACATTTTTAATGCCCGAAGGGCAGGTGAAGTAGAACGAATGTTAATATCAGATTTTAATAATTGTGAAACTGTAAGTGCAGATGATGATAATGACATATTTAAAACTTTGAGCTTAGAAGGCCAAAAAGCAGCAAAATCTTATGGACGTATTGAAATAAGGGGTAAGCTTGGTAGATCTGTGCCAGTACATGATATATGATCTTTATGCAAAACATAAAGATCATATATCATGTGCAAAACTCGTATTACAATATAGGAGAATCGCCGGAGTGCCAGATGAATACCCATATGTCTCTGGACTGCCAACTTATGCATGTGTTCTGATGAGAAAATATGCAGACGAATGTGGCCTGTCAAGACCTGATTGAGAGGAACTAAACTGTGAAAACATTTAGCAACACAGTCCATTTTTCTTAATCTGCAAGAACAAGAAATATCTGATCTAGCTCAGTTTATGGGGCACGCCGACAAAATTCATAGATCTCATTACCGCTTACCTGTTCCAGCACGAGAAATAGCACAAATTTCTGTGCTCTTGGAAAATGCCGTGGGTATAGTAAGGGGAGAGGATGGATCTCTGGAAGAACTTTCGGACCTAGAAAATGAGTCTAATTCTCAAAATTCGTCTGTAGATTCAGAAAAGAAGATATCTCCGCATTCTACAAAACGGTGTGGTGAGTATTTTTATCAGTGGTGTGTGTAAAAATACTTGATTATTTAACTAACATAACTTACAATTTTTTCATTAGTTTCCCCAATGGGTTATGTAAAGCGAACATCCTGGACTAGCGAAGAAACAAAAGCAGTGACTGATATTTTTAATTCGCATATTATAAATGAAACCCTTCCTTCATTACAACAGTGTAGATAAGCCATACTCCAAAATTCAGTACTTCAAAATAGGTCACCTACACAACTGAAAGTACATATTCAAAATATGAGAAATTGAATTCAGAAACAAAACTCATTTAAAAACAGTACCCCACAGGGTTCAATCAAAAAGAGAAAATCAGGTAACGATACTAGGGATGATAATTATTTACAGTTTACTTATATTTTATATTTTTAAAACTTGAGGCAAAATTCTTGATTATTGTATATTAGTTAAATTATCACCAGCATAAAATGTAATTAAACATACGTTTCGGTTTATTTTGTTGCAGTTAAAAAAGTAATTTGGACCACACCAGAAAAGAAAGCGATTAAGTCTGTGTGGCAGAAACATTTACAGATGGGAACGTTACCTACTTTAGCACAATGTAAAAAATTAATTTTGGAGAATTCAACACTGCAGAATCTAAATCCTATTGTTTTAAAAGCTAAAATTAACAATGAAATTAAAAAGAACAAACACATGTCAAACAAAATATGCTGAAGGGGTTTCTGAATATATTAAATTCAATCAAATATTTTATTACGAATGATTACCACATAAAACTGGTGAGTTTTCAACCATGTAAGAATTACAATCTAATTACTAAACATGTTATGGTTCCGTCAAGACTTCAAGTCCTACACGTCATGAGTGAAGTTATGAAACTCTTGCCGTTGCCAACTTAATTTTAAATTATTTTAATCTACGACGGTGTCATTATGACATATTTAGCATTCTCATTTGGATGTCATTATGGCCTTCATAAGAAGGCCATAGAAGAAGAAGTCGAAGAGTCGCTAAAAATCTTCCAAAAAATCGTACAGAAGCATGTTCATCTGAAATACTTGAAGATTTTTACAACAAAATTAAACAAGCAATAGGGACAAATAAATTAGAAAATAAGCCTCAAAACATATTTAACTGCGATGAGTCGGGTTTTCAAACCTATGTTGGAATTCAAAAAATTCTATGTAGAAAGGGATCGAGAAATACTCATAAGGTTGTTGGAAGTGTTACAAAATCAACGTTTACGGTTCTGGTTTCATGTAACGCTATTGGAGACTTCCTACCTTTGTATGTGAACTACAAAGGTTTACATCTTTATTCAAATTGGTGTCAAAACGGCCCTCAAGCCGCAGTTTACAATTGCTCACCATCTGCATGGATGGAGCCTTTACAATTCACCAATTGGTTCGAAAATGTTTTTATAAAACAAACTTCAAAACTCGAGGGTACCAAACTTTTAATATTTGATGGTTATAACTCACATCTGACGGTCCCTTTGATAGAAATGGCTCTTGCTAACAACATCGAACTTTTTTGCTTACCTGCACACACACTTCCCATGCCTTGCAACCACTAGACGTTGGGGTGTTTAAAAGTGTTAAGAACGCATGGCGAAATGTTTTAAAAGAATACTACCTTGAAACAGGATGTAAAAATGTGGACAAAGTTACATTTCCTTCACTCTTGAAAAAATTGGTTGACACCGGATGTTTTTCAAGAACTAACGCAATCGCAGGATTTGAGGGTTCAGGAATTTTTCCTTTAAACAAAGAAAAAATATTAAGCAAGTCTGAAACATCTTCGGTACTTTCGCCTATAGAAAATTTAACGCCTAATGAGGATGTCATTGGTACACTCAAAATGTCTAGTACAAACCTTAATAATTCCCATAACTTAAGAGCAACCATCCCTGAACCAGATGAAGAAGTTTCTGTAGTATCTCCAAAAAAGAAATTAGAACTGGCACTGGCACTACTAGCTTCACTAAAAAGACAGGAGAACAAAGCGGAAACCTTAAAGCGAAATAGGGTAAAACGAAAATTTGCAAAAAGTTTAACCTGTAGCGAAGTTCTTACAAGAATGAAGATGGCAAATGAAGTAAAAGCGTCAAAAACTACCAATAAAAATAAAGAAAAAAAGAGACACATGTGATAGAAACAAGCTCCGAAAGTGAAGCAAATTTAAGTTTGGATGACGACTCAGATATGGATATATCTGAATTTGACCATAGTAAAGTTGAAGATGAACAGGAAGATCGAAATGAAAGTATTCAGGGAGTCGAAGAAAAGCTCTTAGAAGTTGGATGTTGGGTTCTCGTCAAATTTGAAGTTGAGAAGAACCGAACTGCAAAGAAAAATATTTATCATTACATTGGAAAAGTTAAGGAAATTTTTTCTGAGGAAGAAAAACTAATGGCAACATTTCTAAGACGGAAGGAGAAGTCTTTTGTATATCCCAACGTACCAGACGAGTCAATTATTTTAGTTAAAGATGTTGTTAAAATACTGCCCACGCCTATAATTCGATGGGGCATGCATGTCTTTAACACTAATTTATCTTCTTTTGATCAGGGAAATCCTCTCACTATTTTAAAAAGTTTTAGTTTATTGAATACTTATTAATATAGAGGATGAGGAACAAGAATCGATTCAAATTAATATTACACAAATGGAATTATGCTATAACATATAAATATTAGGGGTTTACGAAAATTATCTCCGAGTACTCTACACTACTACTTTTCTTACTCTAATTACAAAAATAGAATAAATATAGTGATAGTAATATGAAACCTCCGAATGAATTCTCGTAAACGCCTACTATCTGAAATAGTGTATTAAAAAATAATGGTGACTAAAATTATCGAATATACAAAAATTCTTTTACCTAAGGTCCTGTCTGAACATGAACGCTATTTTTAATTTACAGCTCGTAAAACACGAATCTTATACTCAGTTACGCAGATTACTAGATAATTTCACAACTAAATTTCAAGCTTTAGAATCTTTAGGTCAGCCAACTAATAATTGGGATACACCTATGATATGTACACTTACATCTAAGTTCGATTCCCAAACGAAACGAGAATGGGAAGACCTTATAAAAAAGGATGAGGTTAAGGACATTACAATAACTAAAATGCTAGAGTTCCTACAAGAAGATGTCATTTGTTATGCGCGGCAGAGGACAAGCAAAAGGGTCATAAAAACGTACGCGATGAAAAACATTACGCTCATTTATCCGTCGGCAATATCTCGTGCTCATTCTGTAACGAAAATCATTTTAACAATCAATGCAAAAAATTCTATAAAATGAATTTGTTAAACAGGAAAGCAGAAGTTAAAAAACTTAACTTATGTATGAATTGTTTGAGGCCTAATCATTTCATTACAAATTGCAAGGCCGGTTCATGCAAACATTGTAATAAAAAACATCATTCACTCCTACACAATTTTGAGCTTAATAATGACAACAAATTAGGGATGCAAACGATGTATCGATATTTGTTAAACATCGATGTTTTGCTTGAAAAACTCGATATTTTAGCCTCGATTTTTATGTTTCGATACATCGAACAAATCGATGTTTCTTTCGATGTATCGTACATTGCGTGGCATCTATGGGTATTAGGTTATAACTGAGACGAGTTGTTAAAAATAAATTTCTTTACTTTGAAATTGAAACTTATTTAGCCAAATACCAATTTTATTAGATACGATTAGAGGGCACTGAGAGTGACAGTTACTCGTGGGGTTTCTACCGCGTATACGATACTCATGTCCATATCCATTCCATATTTCGCAGTGCACGTGTACCAGCCAATTTCTGATGTGAACGTTGTACGTTGTACGTTCGTTGTAGGTATATATATTATTGCGCAGATTGTTGACTTTTATATATTGTATACTTTCTTGTGAGTTATTTAGTGACTGTTGTTGTGAGGTCTAAGTAAATAATCCAGTTCTGTTTAGATACATTATTACTTTTTTGTTTAAATACAAATGTAAGAATTAAATAAACATTAACTTAGAAAATGGCACCTCCAAGGAGCAAAATTTGGGAACATTTTGAAAAAAGTGGAGATGGTACCGCTACATGTCGGCTTTATGGAAAAAAATTAAAAACATCTGAGAATACCACCAATTTTTTGGAGCATATTAGCCGGGTGCACAAAAAAGAGGCAAATAGATTAATTAATTATAAGGAAGGTAATAGAGTTAAAAACACAAAGAGTACAGATAATTTAGACACTGACGAAGCGGGTCCATCTAGTTCATCATCATTACCATGAATATAGATTATGATAGTGCATCAACATTGTCTACTGCTTCAACATCTGGTATAAGTCAAAAAACAATACACGAATCGTTTAAATTAATTTCATCGTTTCGTGAAGGTGAAGGTGAAGGTGAAATAGTTTAGAATTTAAACAACACAAATTTACCCGGTATCAATACAAACATCGAGTGTAATTCGGCAGGACAATTTAATGAATAAGAAAGTTAGAAACATTTTGGCAACGGACACAGCGATAATTGATTAAAAAATGAATAAGTGAAAAAACCACTAGTGCATTTGTCACTGTAAAAGTTGCAAGTAACTTTTATCACTGCCAAAGTGACAATTGCACTGTGGCATAATAATGAGATTTTTATATATAAATTAAATTGTCTATAAAAAATAGTTGTTCACAATAAATTCCCTCATTTGTTGACCTTCATTATTGGCATTATCCGGAACTTCATGACCTTCAATGTCATTCTGATTTTGATCTCTTCTATTCTTATGTTCCCATCGATACATATATTGTGAAGTGCAGCACAAACTTTAATCAATTTGCATACAAATTGAGGGTTATAGCGAGCTGTTCTTTCTCTCAAAAGGCATCTAAAACGCATCTTTAATATACCAATGCACCGTTCAACACAATTTCTTGCTACCATATGTGCATTATTATACCTGCGTTCTGCTTCATTTGCAGCTTTTCTGAATGGTGTCATTAAATGTGATAGAAGAGGATACCCAGAGTCACCGATTAACCAACGTCTTTCATTTTGGTTTACAATCCTCATATAATTGTTAATTTGTGAATGTCTCCATATAATACTTTCATGTGTGGATCCACCATAATTCGCATGTATATTTATAATTTTTAGACGATGGTCACATATTATTTGAGTGTTTATCGAATGGTACCCTTTCCTGTTGATGAAATTATGCTCGCCAGCTGTAGGCTTTAAAATCGCAATATGTGTACCATCAACTGCACCAACGCAACGGTTCCTGGAAATCCCCACCTATGAAGAAACTCCAATTTTATTTCATCCCTTTCCCTTTCTCATGTAGGAAACAATATCTTCTGATGGACAACATGCTCATTAATTATATTGGTTACTAAATGTACATATTTCTGTACAGTACTCTGGGCCATACCCAGATTACATTCTTCACCCAAGCATCTCTGATAAGATCCAGTTGAATAAAATCTCAAGCTACACAATACCATTGTTTCAATACTGATCGCCCTACTTAGTATCCTCTCTGGTATATGTGGTCTGACTAATTCTATTAAATCTCTGGCTAATTCCTTATTGAGACGAAACAATTCTACAAACCTTCTATCTGCTAAATCAAATGGTTGCGTTTTTCTTAATAGTTGTCTACGGCGACGAAGCCTTACATTCTCCTGATGTCTATTTCTTCGTAAAATTTCAGCGCGCACCACTGGTAACATCTTGAATTCTCTTATTAATAATAATTACTTGCACACTGATTTTGTTACAGTACTGTTGTTATCTTTTATTTTAATCAGAGAATATTCGTCAAAACTTGTCAAAACAATGAACATAACCTATTACGATAACTAGGTCGTTGTCGACAAATTTTAATCGAATTGAGACGATTCATCGAGGGTCATGAACGTATTTTTTCGATTTTCGAATAAATATGGCGGCTTTTGATCGAGAATCGAGTGTTGTGATCCCACTTCTGAGAGCGTTGTCTCTTTATAAATTATTATTTTAAAGGCAATGGGTATTGTTGGATCCTATATCACTAAACGTAAAGTTGGTTGCCTAAACTAATGCGTAAGTTCGCATTTTTCTATTTAAATTTAGGGCAACCGCCTGTTTCCCTCCCACTATCATTGGTCTGGAGTTTCTCTCGCTCTGTCCCTCTCGAGGGCAGTATCTGTTAGCATATTGTACAGTTAAGACGTACTTACTTGGACTTGTTAGCAATTTATTGTACAAATTAACAATAAAGATTATTGCATAATCAACGATACATATTATTAATACGAACACAGTACATACCTACCTACCTTCATAATTGGGAACAAGTCACCGAGACTTGTCAATTTAACACAGCGGTTCAGTCGATTACGCAGAATTACAAACGACTACCCAACAGGTATAGTGCGCGAAGTATTTTCTATTGAAAAATGTACACCTAAAAGCACTTATTATACAAAATTTTATTTTTTATGGTAAATAGTACTTGTAATCAAGAATATTATCTTGAAATTATTATTTTTTAACACAGAGGTACCTATATTTTTTTGTCAAACAAACGTTTCATAACTGTTCATTTCATAATTCATAATTGTAGGTAACAGGTAAATAAAGAAAAAAAAACAGTTTAAAAAATTGTAGTTTCTCTAATTTTATAAAAAAAATTGTATATGCGTTCCTAAGCTTAGTACCACCCCTATAAATATATATATACCGGGTTTCCCATTTCATTTGACTAATGCCAATTAACATGGGCTATTACGTTTCATTGTATTTTATATTCCCAAGGCACAATATGAGAAATATTACTAACGGAACACATAGTACTGACTGTCAAACACGTCTAATTACCAAAATACTAAAGCGAAATGCTTTTTTAAATAAAATATCAATAAAAATTCGTTTTAAGTTAAAAGGTGTAGTTTACATAACCGTTTTAGAAACATCGTTAAACGTCATCCGGTGGACTAGTCGGCTGAGCGGCTGGGTTTCAAACTAAACCGCAAAATTTTGCAATATTTTCCCTTCGATGAGAAATGATAATGTTTTTAATATAGCCACAAAAGATGAAATAGTTGTAATGTATGGAAATATGTTGATTATGAAATATTCAACAAGTAAGCATTTTCACAAAATGATCACTCAGCATTTAAGACACATTTCAAAAATATTCTTAAAAGTAACTGAAATCAATCCACAAATAAAAACGGTCAACGACATGTTAGATCCAACACATTACGATCATATTGTAAAGATATACACAATTTGGCAGGATTGGTCAATGGTCAGCATAAGAACCCAAGTGTTGCAAATTATTCATTTATCATTTAAATTACTTTGTTGTCTCATGTCATGAATTTTGTACAATATCACAGTATTAAATGTGGAGACAATGTACAAAGAAAAAAAAATTGAAGATTTAGTATTTTTAATGAAGCATAGCCAGATCGCTTTCATTACAAAAAGTGCGGGTGAAAATCGAACACAAATGCAACGCAGTAAAGAAGAAATTTTACCTACTACTACCGAAGTTGGCAAGTTATACAGTTTACTTACGGCGAGTATAAAAAAATATTACAATAGCTTAATTAATAGATTAATCGACTTACCTTAAGGAAGATCAATCTAAATTATTCGAACTCATATTCCGAACATTTTACTCACCGTGTAGTTATACTGTATCATGCCGTGACTCACTAGTTGAAAGAAATTGAAATAAAAAGTCGTTGTGTAACCTCCATAGCCTCTTCATTATATTGTCTTGTGCCGTTGATGACAGACGCATGTTATTACTTGTGCGGTTTTGTGTGTGAATTGTGTATATTTTCGAATCCAAAATGCCAAAAAGAAAGACAAACAGCCCCGTTTCTGGAAATAGGTTAAAGAAGCAGAGGAAATATGAGAAACTGTGTAAGAAAATGAAGGAGTTGAGGCAGGAAATTCAGTCTTATTCATCGACTGAGTCTGAATCAAGTGAGTACTTTTGAAGTTACTAAAACAGTAGGCATTCTTTTGAATAGCCGCTCAACTTGTATGGCTCATTCTGTTTTAAATTAGGTACTTTTTACAAGTAGCCCCCTTGAGTCGCATGACTCAGCCTATACTCGTATTTCCTTACTTTACAAAGATGGAATGCAAAACCTAAACGCCCATGTTTGGTTCTAGGCGAAAGAGATATGGGGCAACGCAGATTTGATACTATCGTGGATATTCACAGGGCCAAATCGCCAGACATAGCCGATAGACAATCAACCTTAGCCGATCCCGAGGTAGTTTTTAATGTTGTAGCATCATCCACGGGGAGTGAGGAAATATCTTTAGATGTTTTTGGAATGGATCCATCTCTGGAAAACAAACAGGGTGATCCAATACATGAGGGCGTAGCTTCAAGATGGAATTATATTATAAAGAAGGGCTTAGAAAAGGAGGATCTAAAGCTATTAATTGATAAATACCCACCAGCTTCAAACTGTACACTCACACCCCCTGTACTAAATGAGGAGGTTTCAGTTGCATTAAAGGATTGCAGAGTACGAGTGGACAAACATTTGCGAAAACTGCAGGTCCAGATTGCTGCTGGATTAACAGCTTTAGGTGGTCATATACAGGAAGATATTAGTCGAGCTCCCAAGAAAAATCAGGTGGGATTGGAAAAGCTGGCAGATACAGCCAAACTATTCTCAGATATGTTCCATCAAATATCTTTACATCGTAGATATTTAATTAATCCGGATTTAAATCCTAATTTCAAGAAGCACATAGATACCCTAGAAATAAATGAGTTTTTATATGGTGCTAATTTGTTGGAGAAGGTGAAACAGATTCAGGCATCAAAATCGGCAGCCAATCAGGTGAAAGCAATAGCTAAACCGAGTCCGAGGGGGCCATCGACACATCCGTCATCAGATACAAGGGGTAATTTAAACTGGAGAAGCCCCTCTGGCCGACCGAGGATGAGACAATATCCCAGAGAGACCAGGAAAGGGACCGAATGGAAGAGAGACAGCGCACAGAGAAAACCGTATCAGAAGGGACAGTCGTACAAGAATCAACGAGGACGTTAAAGGTAAGAGAAAAATGTCCAGCAAGTATAAAGAATTATGTGCATAACTGGATGAAAATAGCCAAGGGAATAATCATTTCTTGGGTTAGGGGTTATAAAATACCATTTAGTAAACAACCAACCCAGGAACATATTCCTAATGTTAATATTTCTATGAACAAAATTAGTTTATATACTAGACACATAAAGCAACTCCTAGATAAGGGAGCTATTTCGCCTTGTTCCCATGTAGACGGCGAATTTATTTCACCCTATTTCTTAGTACCAAAATCCAGTGGGGATTACAGGTTTGTATTAAACCTGAAAAAATTAAATGAATTTATCGTTGTTCCGCATTTCAAGTTAGAAGACTACAGATCTGCACTAAGACTTATTAGCAAGGACTGTTTTATGTGTAAGATTGACCTTAAGGATGCTTACTTTTCGGTAGCTATACATGACAATTTTAGGAAATATTTACGTTTTACATTTAAAGATGCGTTATATGAATTTAATGCTTTGCCTTTCGGTTTAAATATAGCCCCATATGTATTTACTAAGTTATTGAAACTAGTGTTGAGCTATTTAAGAAAGAAAGGTTATATATCTATAGTGTATTTAGATGACATGCTTTTATTAGGTACTTCAAAAAAAGAATGTCGAGATAATGTGGAGTGGAGTGTACGTTGCGATTACTGTTTTCCCTGGGTTTTACAATTAATACCGAAAAAAGTGAAATAATGCCTTCAAAGGTAATCACATTTCTAGGTTTTCAATTTGCTTCTCATAATTTAACTTTTTCACTACCGACCAAAAAAAGGGAGAGGTTGTGTAACAACAGCATAAGAGATAGGGTCTATAAGAGAGGCGAATTAATTCCCATCAGCATAAAACTGAGACTCTCAGGGGAGTGGGATTTAGCACAGAGAGATCTTTGATCATTGCACACTCTATAATCATATACTCCCAAGATCGCTGGGTATCTTTGGCAAAAGACCAAGGATATGCAGTCTTCGACTGCATCCTTCACGAGGTGGACCTGTTGAAACTAAACTCGGCGAATCTAGACCGGAAGGTCGAAAAACACTCCCCCAAGCTAAGCTGTTAGTCACCGTGGCGAGGGCTGAATGATACGAGGGTAAGAGTATCTTTTACGGTACCCTCAGGGCACCAGGCGACACCCTGTTGTAATTAGCCTTACCCCTGCACGCGGGGCTCTACAGGGGCGGACCTTTATAACCCCGGTACTCGTGGGACATTTATGGACTCAGATATAAACAAAAAAACACTTACGGAGAGCTCCTCGGAAGGGGCCTCCTCAAACACTGAACCGGGGCCCTCCTCAAGGGCTCCCATTAGAGAGGGGGAAATTGTGGATGCTCCTCCTATGGCCGAGGCGCGGGCACTTCTCACCTCGGGCTCTGGGCGACGTAATCGCTCGGGGTCTGAGAAAAAGAAGGCTCGCAAGGCCAGGCTGGCAACTGCCGAAGGAGGGGCGGGTCCCTCCTCATCGGGGGCTTCCCCCTTAAAGAGGCAAACTGAGCAGGGGAGCCCCTCCGCCAAAGGGGGCCTGAAAAGGGCTCGCGAGGTGGGGGGGACCCCATCTCCAGCTCAACAAGCCTTTAAAAAGGCCCGTGCTAGGGCCACATACAGCCAGGCTGTTAACTCGGCCTTGAGGGTAGCGATAGCTGGGGAGGATTTCCCGGCTACGAGGCTCTCGACCGAGTTGCGGAATAGTCTGGAGATTGCGCTGGCGCGCGGCATTGACGCTCTCCCATTAGAGGGCTCTCTGCCACGCTTCGACGAATTTAGGTTGACGGAGCAGGGGATCATAATGGTCACCTGCCACGACGATGCATCTAGGGAGTGGCTCACCTCTGAAGTGAGAGGGCTGTCTCCTTTCCAGGGGACTACCCTTCAAATTTTGGAGGGAGCGGCCCTCCCTAAGCTAAGGAAGATTGTTGCCTTCGTGCCGGGCGCGCCTGTGGATGAGGGCAACATTCTTCGGCGCATCGAGCGGTCTACTCCAGAGCTCCAAACGGGGCTCTGGAAGATAAGACAGACGATCGAGGTACCTGGCAAGGGCTCTAGGTTGATTCTCGGGGTGGATGAGGCGTCAGCCATGTCCATGCGGAGGATCAACTTTGTGGGCCATGCTGGTATGGCGAGGGTCTCTTTTTGGGACCCTAAGTTCCAAAGGGGTAACTCTGAGGCCGCTGAGCCGCCTGAGGCTTCTGCTTCCGCGGAGGTCCGGACGGAATCTGGGGCTTCGGAGTAACCCTTACCCGGAAACAAAATGGGTACACAGTTAAATTGTGACCCCAAACTACTACGTTTTACGCAGAGTAACTTGCAACACTGCATCGCTGCGACTTCCATTATAAGTCAGCAGCTCGCAGTGGGGCATACAGATATTGTAATGATACAGGAACCTTGGGTGACCAAAGGCTCTATTAAGGGTCTTAGTCGTAAATGGGGACGCATATTTGTGAGCTCCGACGCGGAAATCCCAAGAGCCTGTATATATACTGCTAAACATGTTAATGCCATTCAACTAACCAATTTCTGTTACAGGGACATGGTAGTCATCAAAGTGACCATAGGAGGTAGGAGCTTCATTTTTGGCTCAGCATACTTACCCTATGAAGCACAAAATCCACCATCTAGACAGTTCATGGATCTCGTCACATGGTGCAAGAACCAAGGTCTACCGCTGATTATTGGGTGTGACGCAAATGCTCACCACACATGTTGGGGGAGCAGGGACACCAATATTAGAGGCACGGCAATTTTTGAGTACATCAACTCCGATGAGTTGGACACGCTTAATAGAGGCTCGAAACCTACCTTTGTAACAAGAGCTAGGCAAGAGGTTATAGACATCACTGTCAGCTCATCTTGGGCATCACACTGGGTCAAAAACTGGCATGTCTCGTCGGAGGTGCCCATGTCCGACCATCGCCACATTCGCTTTAGTCTAGAGATAGACACAACCCCTACGACACAAGAGTATAGAAACTCAAAACTCACAGATTGGGGTATCTATAAAGATAGTCTATCGACTACTGTGGGACCTCATTCTAGGCCTCGCACAACCTACCAGATAGAGGAAAGCAATGATATTCTCAGCCGGGCCATGGTCCGAGCGTATGAACAGAGTTGCCCGCTAAAAGTTACTAGGAGTAAACATACAGTCCCATGGTGGAACTCTGAGCTCCAAGAAACAAGGAAAGAAGCACGTAGGCTCTTTAACAGGGCCATGAACACAAAATCGAACCTTGATTGGGACCAATATAGAAGGGCTCAACGTCGATTTAAGAGCTGTGCTCAGAGAAGTAAGAGACAGGCATGGAAAGACTTCTGCGAAAGCATTGAAGACGCCCCTGCCACATCTAGGATTTATAAAATCATGAAATATAACCACGAATCCAGGATCGATGTTCTTAGGCTTCCTAATGGTACATATACATGCACTACCAAGGAGGCGTTGGAGCACCTCGTGGATTTCCACTTTCCTGGTTCTGCCAATAGTTCCAGCTCTATTCAACACCAGAGGACTCCCCACATAGAGGTTGCAGCTATGGATTGGAGGATGGCCTCGAATGTTGCCACTGTGGAGCGAATTAAATGGGCCATAAATACTTTTGCCCCATATAAGAGTGCGGGTATGGATGGAATATTTCCGGCTCTTTTTCAACAAGGGTCAGAATACATCATCCAGCATCTGCGTGATCTATACATAGCAACATTAGCTCTAGGATATATTCCAAAACCCTGGAGAGCAGCGAGAGTGGTTTTCATTCCTAAAGCAGGTAGAACTTCTTATGATGAAGCGAAGGCCTTTAGACCGATCTGCCTAACATCGTTTCTACTGAAACTACAAGAAAGGCTCATAGAGAGATTTCTAAAAGAGGGCCCGCTAGTGACTATACCACTATATAGCTCACAGCACGCCTACCAAACGGGTAGATCTACGGAAACAGCATTGCACTCCGTGGTCTACAAAATAGAGAAAACGATTAGCCAGAAGGAGCTCGCTATCGGGACCTTCATCGACATAGCTGGGGCATTTGATAATACCTCTTACAATTCAATTCTAACAGCGGCTGAGGACCACGGATTCCCACCTACCATAGCTAGGTGGATTTATTCCATGCTTTCAAACCGCTCAATTTCTACCTCTCTCAATGAAGTCACAGTTAGAGCGACTGTGGGCCGAGGGTGCCCGCAGGGGGGGGTGCTTTCCCCCTTGCTATGGAGCCTTGTGCTCGACGGTCTTCTTCGCAGGCTTAATGAGGAAGGGATTATGACTCAAGCATATGCAGACGACCTTACGGTCTTAATCGCAGGGAAATCTGCAACTACAGTTAGTGAGCTCACTCAAAGGGCCCTAAGAATCATAGAAGAATGGTGTATAGGACAAGGGCTGAGAGTTAACCCCTCTAAGGTCGATCTAGTCCTCTGCACTAAGAAAAGGAAGTTGGATAGTTTTAAAGCACCAACCATTTTCAATAAGACCATTCAGCGTTCAAAGATGGTCAAATTTCTGGGAGTTATCCTAGACGAAAAGTTGTCATGGGTACCCCACATAGACAGACAAATACAGAGAGCCACCGCGTCCTTCTGGACATGTAAGAGGCTCTTTGGAAAAATGTGGGGGCTTAATCCGAGAGCCACCTTATGGCTCTATACCTCGGTTATTAGACCCTCCTTTCTATACGCGTCGATTGTATGGTGGCCAGCCGTCCGGCGGGTTACCATCAAGCAACGGCTAAATCAACTACAACGCGTGTGTAAGCACGACAGGAGCGATACGCACGGCTCCCACAGAGGCTCTGGAGGCTCTCCTGTCTCTCCCTAAACTGCATATAGTGGTTGAGGGGGAGGCAAGGAGGGCCTCTTATAGGGTCAAGCAGTGGGGGCGGTGGCTAGGTAAAAGCCACGATGGTGGACACACAAGTATTCTTGGGGAACTTGTGGGAGGAGACAGTCTACTGGACGTACCCAGTGACAGGATATCTCCCACTTATGTGTTTCTCAAACCTTACATAGTAGAGATACCGGACAGGGACGCTTGGCTCGGAAATCCTGATGCTCAGGTCTCGAATGGGCTCGTCTGGTTTACGGATGGGTCCAAGACAGACCAGGGCTCAGGGGCGGGAGTCCGGGGCGTGCGCCCGAGGGCGAGACTATCCTTCTCCTTGGGAAAGTATGCCACGGTCTTTCAGGCGGAAGTGTTTGCTATCTCTGCATGTGTTCAGGAAAATCTCAAAAGGAGATATTCTAATCAGCATATCCAGATATGCACCGACAGTCAGGCGGCTTTACGTGCCTTGATCTCCTACAGGATCACCTCCAGGGCGGTCCTAGAGTGTGTTAATGGTCTGACCCAATTGGGACAGAACAACCAGGTAAAATTGACCTGGGTACCGGGTCATCATAATATAACAGGAAATGAGGAGGCCGATGCACTGGCTAAGAGAGGCTCAAGTATACAGTTTACAGGGCCCGAACCAGTGCTGGGGCTTCCGCCTAGTTATGTAGCAAGGTCCATTGGAAATTGGATCAAGGTAAGATCAAAGGAAGAATGGTCAAACGGGACTGGGCTGCGACAAGCCAGGCTCTTAATTGAAGGGCCTTGGTCGAACGCAACTCGATCAATACTTGCGCTAAGTCGTAACAGCACAAGGATTGTCACAGGACTGTTGACAGGTCACGGACATCTTAACAAGCACCTTAACACTATCGGTCTTAGTGACACTAGAAGGTGCAGGTTTTGCAGACACGATGACGAGGACTCTATTCACATCCTATGTCGCTGTGCCTGCCTCATGGTCAAGAGACACAAACACCTGGGTGCAGCATTTCTTCTGCCTCAGGACATTAGGGAGCTTCCCCTACAACGGGTGTTGGCCTATGTGCACAGCACGGGTCTCTTCCAATAGCTCCCAACTAGCGGTAGGCACAATGGGTCGAAAGACCTGAGTGCTGCGGGTAACCGCGCCGCCCATCAGCAACAACAGCATAAGAAGCATGAGAGATAAGACAAATTGTAAAATAAAGGAATTTGCAGGTTTAATAGGCCAGCTACTAGCCGCCTGTCCGGCAATTAAATACAGTTGGCTATATACCAAGAACTTGGAAAAGGATAAGTGGCTTGCATTAAAAATACATCAGAGTAATTATAATTGCAGAATGATAATACTGCGTTACCTAATAACTGATCTTAATTGGTGGCTAACGCATTTGCCATCATCTTTACAAAATATTAAACAGGGTGATTTCTTATTAGAAATTTTTTCTGACGCTTCGCCTACTGGTTGGGGAGGTTGCTGTGGTAACCAAAGAGCCCGCGGTTTTTGGGATAGGATTCAAATAAACTGTCATATTAATTATTTAAAATTGTTAGCAGCATTTTATAGCATAAAATGCTTTGCCAGGTATTATAGTAATTGTAACGTATTACTTCGTATAGATAATACTACAGCAGTGGCTTGCATAAATAGAATGGGCAGCGTGCAATATGACCATTTAAATAAAATTAGTAGGGATATTTGGCAATGGTGCGAAAGGAGGAATATTTTTACATTTGCATCATATATAAAATCAAAGGAGAACATTGTAGCAGACTCCGAATCTAGATCTCTGAAGATTGAGACTGAATATGAACTAAATAAGGACTTCTTTGCAATTATTGTCAGAGATTTAGGCAGACCTGATATAGACCTCTTTGCATCTAGAATAAATAAAAAATGTGATTTTTTTTTTCTTGGAGACCTGATCCGGAGTCGGCTGATATAGATGCATTTACTATTCGTTGGACAGACAAAAAATGTTATGCTTTTCCCCCTTTCTCTATCATTTCAAAAGTTATTGATAAAATTATTACGGATGGAGCCGAGGGAATTGTGGTAGTACCCGATTGGCCCAACCAGCCTTGGTATCCTGTATTCAATCGGTTGCTTACTAGTAAAAAAGTTATCCTAGGCCCGACGATAGATTTATTGTTGTCCCCTTTTAGGGATCCACACCCCAACCATCAACACCTTACCCTGGTTGCGGGGAGACTCTCAGTCAGGCTTATTTAAAACGAAATATCTATGAAAATGGAATCCCATTACTAATAGCCTCCTTATCAGCAAGTACATTGAAGCAGTACAATTCAGTTTTTGCCAGGTGGTGGAACTTCTGTAATAACGAGGAAATTCTAGATCCATACATGTACGACTTAAATGGTGTGATTAAGTTCTTAAAGTCACTAGTCGATAATAATCTTTCATATAGCTCTATAAACACATGTAGATCGGCATTAGCCTTAATAATAGAATTTCCAAAGGAACATGAGGGTCTATTTAAACGACTTTTAAGGGGAATTTACAATCTTAACCCTCCCGCTCCAAGGTATGCTACTACATGGGATCCTACACCGGTGCTTAATTATTTGCAACAGCAATATCCTTTGAATAAACTTTCCTTAGAAAACTTATCACTAAAGGTTGTTATGTTAATTGCACTTACTTCAGGGCATCGCCTTCAGACATTGTCATTGATTAAGGTGCAGAACATTGTCGTTAAATCTAATTTAATTGAAATTCGTATTACGGACAAAATTAAGACTTCTGGTCCTAAGAAGACTGATCCTTTACTTTCCTTCCCCTTTTTCCAGGAAAGACCTGAGCTTTGCGTGGCTTCAGTTATTGTCCAATATATTAAAGAAACACAGAACCTAAGACCGGCTAACGAGGATAAGTTATTTTTAACTTTTAAAAGGCCACATAAGGCAGCTTCCACGCAAACCTTGAGTCGCTGGATTAAGACAGTTTTGGTAAAGAGTGGAATAGATACCAACGTATTTAAGGGATACAGTACCCGGCATGCATCAACATCCGCAGCATCGAGGGCTGGAGTTAACATTGAAACTATAAGACAAACAGCGGGTTGGACAAAAAAGTCTGAGGTTTTTAATCGTTTTTACAATAGACCTCTAGCCCCCGATGCTACGGAATTTGCTCGAACTGTTTTGTCGAGTTATAAGAAATAAGTTGTTATTATAATAATTATTATATGTATATTAGCCCAGAGTAGCATAAAAGCACTTATTTTTATTCTGGGATATTAGTTTATTATTTTTTTTTTAATATGGCAACAGATTATTGCATATTGTTATATTATAGCGTTCATTTATAGTTAGGCGACTAAGACTTTTGACAGAATATGTCGTTATTATACGTTCATTTCAATTTTATATATAAGTACCTATATAGGTATATGTTATAATAATAATTGTACCAACTACATGTATGTGTATGTATATATAGGTGTATATATACTGTGAATTGTGGAATTAAATAATTTCTATAACAATAATAATGAGTAATATTGTCTCAGAGATCGTTTTAATTACTTTCTTTCAACATCTACACGGTGAGTAAAATGTTCGGAATATGAGTGAAGAATAATTAATAGATTAATACTCATATTCCGAACATTTTACGGCCCCCCCCACCCATTTCCTTCAACGATCTCTTCGCTTTTATAAAACACTAGACAATATAATGAAGAGGCTATGGAGGTTACACAACAGTAGAATAGCTATGCCGATCGTGCTCCAAAATTCAAGATGGCGGCTGGAGCAGGATCGGCATAGCTTTTCACCGACTATGTGACAGTCCAAGATGGTGGCTGGCTGGTAATATTATTACTACAATTTCGAATTTATCTTGGGTTGACGATCTAGTGAAGAGAAATGGATTAATAAAAGTAGGTGACGCTAAGCCACTTGAATTATTATCTTATTACGGATTGTACTGAACGGAGGTGTCATTTATTGGCGTAGTGGTTAATTGCAATATGCCCGTTCCAGTCAAATATAAGTGTATCAAATGTGGAGGAGATTGCGACCTACCAAACAGAAAATGTTTCCCATGTGAAGCTCAGGAGTTTTTTGAGGATGCAGATAAATCGAAACATATACCTAGCTCTTACTTTGACAAAAAGTGATTCAAAGTATGTTGCAGTTAATACTTTGTTGATTTAATTGAGGAATATCTAAGTAGTGCGTCTTACTTTATGATTATGTTAAATCACATAAAATGGTTTCTATATCAAAATTTAATAATTTCTTTATTATATAAAAAACTGATAAACAATTGTGTTTAAAATATTTTATTAGAAATATATATATATATTACAAACAATAAAATTATTTAATTTATTGTTGTTGATGGTTTTGCAACCAATCATCTACCGGATCAATCCAATCCTGATCATGAAGCCTCCATCCTTCATCATTGTTACTGTTGCTATTGCTGCTATTGTTGTTGTTGTTGCTGCTGTTGCTACTGCTGCTATTGTTGTTGTTGTTGTTGTTGTTGTTGCTGCTGGTGCCACTGCTGGTATTGTTGTTGTTGCTGCTGTTGCAGCCGTTACATGTGTAATATTGCCTCTGTGTTTGTTCGTTTTGTAGACGGAGACTTCGTCTACATTTTACCAGATGGTTTGCCATGCGATGGCTTAACACGCGATGAAACGGTACCAATGGGCAAGTTCTAAATTCTGTAACAATAGATAAGTATATGTAAATTAAAAGTCAAATTAAAAAATTTACTATCACTTACCACTGTGATCCATATTAGCAGAAATATGAAAGAATCAAGTTATGATATTGTTTTAGTGTCAAAACAATGATACATTTATGTGTTTTGTTCAGACTTATATATGCTAACAGCTGGAAATTAGTAGCCCTTCCATTATCCTCCATGTAGGAGGAGTAAACATAAGAAGAGGGAGACTGCTTTGGAGGGAGAGGTATGGGTGGGAATGATATATGTGGTATATATATATCAGACTTATTTGAACAATCAGTTAAATAAAACATTAATTTACAATCAACATGGATCTACAAAAGTTGAACAAAGAAACAGCTTTTAAAGAACTGAAGAACCTGAAAGAGTTGGAAATAAACCGAAGTTATAAAATAGTGAAGTTGAGGTTTAGTAAAACCAAATATGGCGATAGTATTTTGGCTGAAACTGAAGATTTTACCACCTACTTACCCCGAAGATTTTATATGTACTTTGAAAAAGAAGGTATTGACAAATTCAACGATGGGCTAAGAAGTCGACCTGTATATCTGGTTAGTAAGGGAAAAGTTGGGACGACAACGAACGTTATATTTACCGAGGGAGATGCATTATAATTGTGTTGTAGGAAATAAAAATATTTGTATTGAATGGATTTTTTTTTATTCTACCTCATGTACAGTATAAAAATAAATCCTTGACTATCATGTCTTCTACTCCAAGTAAATGATACAGTGACTATTTTGTCTTCGAATTAATGAAACTTGAACACCCTTAAGAATTTCTTACAATTGGTAAATAATGTTAGGTAAAATTTTTTTCCACTTAATCTAACATTATACAAACATATTCTTGATATTTTGTATCAATGTTTTTGTTTTCAAATTTAAAAAACTTCCATATTTTGTTAATATAAATGTTCAAATTATTATATATATATATATATATATATATTTGTAATTAAATGAATCATTCATGATTGACTTCAGCTTGGCGCTCAAAAAATCATACTATTTCTAGAAATATGGCTTCCGAGTAATAGTAGAGAAATAGTTATTAATTTAATTACTATGTACGAAACACGAACAAGCTACCGGGCCTCGTACATGGTAAATATAATTTGCAAGAGAATTTTAGTGTTAAAATATTTGTGTAACAATATACTACTATTTTACTTTTAATCAAAAACTAAATAATGACAAATTACTATCTCATGAATGCTCAAAGCTTTTTATATTTTTGTAATAAAATTGAATAATCTGATTGACTTGCTTGATGTTCAAAAACATACTATTTGTATCAATATGGTTTCCAAGAGATATATAATAATTATTAATTTAATTGCATATTTTTTTATTTTATTTAAATTTTCTAAGTATACAAATTTTTGCTTTGGTTACTACATATTTTCAAAATTTTTGTAATAAAACATATTTAATTTTACTATTTTACTTTTAATCAAAAACTAAATAACAAAAAGTGTTTTATTATCTCATAGATCATCAGGTGGTGATTGGGAAAGAAAACTAATGAGTAGATAATAATACTATATATTTTACGTATAACTAATACTTTACATACCTACAACTAATATTTAACAATAACTAATATTTAATGATAACTAATATTTCTACTACTCTAATATTTCTAACTATAAATCTATTTATATTTACATATTATTTACATATTATTTACATATTCATATCTTTGAATTTGGCTACGACGACCTCGTATCCTCGTAGCGATTCCATCGCGGCGGCCTTTCTCGCTTCTATATTAGCCTCACGTTCTTCGAGAACCCTCAGCTGCTCTCTGAGAGCCTCCTTTTGCCGGCGAATGGAATTTTCCTCGCCCTTCAGCGAGGATACGAGGTCCCGTGCCTTTTGAATTTTCTTTTTGATGGAAGCCAAACCTCCCTGGACACGCAGGAACCATTTTTGCCTTCGGGCTTCTTCAACAGCCCGCCTCCGCTTCTCTTCATTCATTATGGCAACCAAATCTTCCTCTTCAGCAGCGGAGGCAGACGAAGTAGAAGCCTGCGAAGGCGATGGTGATGGTGACGGCAACCTCATGTTTTTGAGGGCCACCATGTTCTTTCCTCTGTAACAAAAAATAAACGATATTAATTTGGAAAAAAAAGGGAAGTGTTTTTTAGATTTTTTTAAAAATTCATTGTAGAATATTTACCCAGAATGAATTCTTTTCCCAGGATTCGGGAACGGCGAATTACTGACGAAGTCGTCCTCGTCATTCGCCACCACCAAGCGCATCCTTTTTGATGACGGGGACGAACCTTGGGGTGGGTAGGGTGCATTTGATGACGGGGACGAACCTTGGGGTGGGTGGGGTGCATTCTCCTCTTCCCGAATCGCCTCAATGGCAAGATTTAACTCTTCCGTTGTTCTACATGAAAAGAAAATATTATTAAAAACAACAAAATTATTAAGATATTAAAAATCGACATCAAAATAAGTATAGGAAATAAAAAACTTACGTTTCGTTAACAATATCTTCCATTGCTAACTGGTCTTCTCTCAGCTCACAAATTGCTTCCAATGACAAAGACATTTTATTAGTTAAAATATAAACACTTGGCTAAAGTTGTCTTTGCGGTGATTCGTATAAGACTAAATGTATTCAACGAAGGTAGTGTACTTTTATAATCAAATTCTTGCAACTTGCAGATTCCAGAGCAATATGAGCATCCGGTGAATTCCCTTGAACTGTATAGGTCACTTAACTCTAGGTGTTGGATAAAATGACTTATTTCTGGTGTGCGGACGAAATTTGACACCATTTTCTGCTGAGTTAGAAAAAAATGTAATATGACACCTTATTTTGTAATTAGACACCATTTCCTGCTGAGTTAGCGAAAAATGTTATTTGACACTCGTTTTGTAATTTGACACCTCTATATGAAATTTGACACCAACGTGCTGTAATCTGACACCTTGTTTTGTAATTTGACACCTCTATATGAAATTTGACACCAACGTGCTGTAATCTGATACCTTATTTTGAAACTTGACACCAACGTGTTGTAACCTGACACCTTATTTTGAAACTTGACACCAACGTGATGTAATCTGACGCCTTATTTTGAAATTTGACACCAACGTGATGTAATCTGACACCTTATATTGAAATTTGACACCAACGTGTTGTAACCTGACACCTTATTTTGAAATTTGACACCAACGTGATGTAATCTGACACCTTATTTTGAAATTTGACACCAACGTGATGTAATCTGACACCTTATTTTGAAATTTGACACCAACGTGTTGTAACCTGACACCTTATTTTTAAATTTGACACCAACGTGTTGTAACCTGACACCTTATTTTGAAATTTGACACCAACGTGTTGTAATTTGAAACCATATATTGAAACGTGACACATTATATTTGTAACCTGACACCCTTCGTTAGCTTTTCCTTTTCTTTCTTTTTTTTTTTTTTTTTTTTTTTTAAGTCGCTAATTTTTTTTTATTGCATTTTTGGAAAACATACTTGCCCTAGACTACGAAAAGTGACATGGAGACCCCTAGTCCTTATGTAAAATTTTGTGCTACCCCAACCCCAATTTTCTTAATAATTGCGAATACAAATTTTATACCCTCGTTCGATAGCTTTTTATGTCCTCTTTCTAACAAAAAAAAAATCAACTTTCTATCTCTTGTACTAACCGAGTTATAACAAAAATCCGTTTAAGGGATATTTTAATTTTTCAACCCTAGCCCTTGAACGGTCTGACGATGAAGTTTCTATAAACTTTTTTTCTCTACTCAACCTCTACTATCACTTGCTAAAGTTTCAGAAAAATTCAACGATTGCTTTCATTTTTGCATATTTCAATTTTTTCCAAAAATGTTCAAATTTTAGGTATAGATAGGATCTCCGTTGGGGGTTTTATTTCGACATAACCTGATACATGGTCAATTAGGGAATGTCAAATCATGTCGAATTTTTCTATACTTCTCAAAAAAATATGTGACCTTGAGGTATCACCTATTACAATTTTCGGAAAATAGCATTGGACAAATCCAGCAAATCTATGTAACTTTATACTATATTATAGATGCTTTTATTTCATACTAAAAAAAAATCCAAAAAAAATTTCCAAATCCAAAATTTTTTCAAAAAAATATTTTTTTTTTCGAGTTACCTCATTTCTGGCCGCGAATTCTGAAAGAGCACCCTCGAAAACATAAAAATCCACATTTTCACATTTTCGACATTTCTAAGTAAATAACTTTAACATTTTCAATTTTTTTTCAATCGTTTCTTAAATGAAGCAAACAATTTTTTTATCATAATATCTTCTGTGTATGTAAAGTTTTCCACCAAGATCTGACCCATAATGCATAATGTTTCACAAATTGCTAATTCTCCTACCATAATTATTAGAACCGCTGACATGCTACCATTTGAAAAGTATATAAGCCATGTCCTACCGTTTGTAACCATATTACAGATATTAGTATCTCGAATAAGCCATTATTTTTTACAATTAAACTTTGAAAATATGGCTTTTGCGAACATGGTTGTTTCCCAGTACGTGATTGACATTCAATGTTTTAAAATTAGTAATAATAGAGAGTGTCAAATTCAAGATCGGTGGGCTGTGAAGGAACTGGGAATATATAACGGAAAAATTTCATACCATTACTTATTTAAACCACCTTTTCCATTCCACCATTTATCAGAGGACCTAAAAAAGGAGGCAAATTGGGTGCTGAAACATCATCATGGTCTTCCATGGAACGAAGGTTTGGAATCCTTGAAAGACCTACCAATTATTCTGCAGGGTGCAACAAGATCAGCAGACATTATTTATGTCAAAGGGCGGGAGAAGGCCATGTTCCTGAGAAAGTACGTGAACAAACCGGTTGTGGAGTTTCTGGAACATCCCAAATTATGCCGGCAGGTTCCTGAATGTTGGCACCATCGACTGGACCACTGCGCATGTGCGTTGGCTAATGCATATAGCCTGTATGATTTTTATTTAAGAATTAAATAAAGTACAATATATTTTTGAATTTTATTTTAGCATAACCTGTAATCATTGTTATTTATAATTAAAATAAAAAATTAATAAATATATTTTTGGGTTTTATTAATTTCTCTGTAATATAGTGTTGCAAGGCTATAGTTAAAAACATATCTTGTAGTAAACAAAAAGCAAGAGCATACCTACTTCAAAATGAATCACGTTTCACTGTATCTGCGCAAGCTTCTAGCACCATTGTGCATATAAATGACTCGAGGTCTTTAATAAACCACACAGTTTATTTTACACCTCGCATACTAATCTGGTGTACTTGCTATTGTGGTTTTTCTTAACTCAGTGCTATAGTCTAGTGATATTAGAAAACATGAATCCTGAAACCATTTGCTCTATTAGTTCTACAATTGTGAAAACTACTGGCGAAGCTGTAAAATTGGTAAAAAGAGCAGAAGAGATAATCAGTCAAATAAAATTAGTAAAAGGTAATGTGAAATTGTTGGAAACTGTGATAAAAAATAGAATTAACAACCAAGAGGAAGCAGAAAATCCTTTCAAATTGGAAGCAAACTTGGCATTATTAAAATACTATTTAGCTAAATTGCAACACTTAAAACAGTCTTCTGGTAAAGTTGGAGCAGGCTTGGAGGACAATACTAAAAAGAAGCGTAATCGACAGTTAGTTTGGCACTCGATTAATTCTTGCTTCGATGGACGACTGTGTACAGGACTAATTGCAAATTTAAGTATTAAAGATCCATTATGTTTCTTAAATAGGGCCTTCGATAATTTTCAAAGAAAAATTAAAACACATCGTCAGAATTCAATGCTTAAAGTTAATGTTGTATTAGTATGCAATTTTATTAAACCACAAAGTGGTGATGCAGATATGAAAACGTTTTCTACAAAAAATCACATAATCGATATAAATACTAATATAAAAACTTGGTACAAAGATAACGTAATCCATGTTTTAACAAACAAATTGGAAGAATTTACCGAAAAAGATTCAGGTTGGGCTCTTTCAGAGGTTCTACATTTAAAAGTTAATATTAACAAATTTTCACCTTTAAAAGGGGGAACATCAACTTATGTGAATTTACCGGGTTTTATATCACGTAAACGAGCTGTTGTCAATGTAGAAAATAACGATTATTTTTGTTTTTTGTGGGCTGTAGTTTCCGCTCTATATCCAGCTAACAACAAACATCCTGAAAGGGTAACAAGTTATCCGCATTTTAAAGATGTTCTAAAATATGATTCTATTGAGTTTCCAATAAAACTTGATGACATAAAGAAATTTGAAAAATTAAATAACTTATCGATTAATTTGTTTTGTATAGAAAAAAAGAACGTGCTCCCTCTTTGTTTAAGCGATAATAGAAATAGTAACAGAGAACCCAATAATTTACTGGTGTTGTCAACAGACAAAAATGATAATTTTACAAGATTTTCAAACGTTAAAGTGTTTTTCCACTTTGCATGGATAAAGAGAATGTCTGCACTACTTTCAAAACAACTGTCTTCTCATGGACATAAAACTTTCATATGCTATAGATGCTTAAATCATTTTAGTTCTGACGATTTACTTAAAAGACATTTAGTTTACTGCAATAATATGAATAAGTGCGCCCTCAAATTTCCAAAGGAGTCGGACAAAATTTTACACTTCAAGCATTTCAGTTACAAAGAAAGAGTACCTTTCGTAATATATGCCGATCTTGAAAGTATTCTTGAACCGTGTGAAACCTTAAGAGTGGAAAATAATTCAGTTAATTATCAAAAGCATACACCATTTAGTGTGGCATATTATTTGAAATGTTCATATGATAATAATTTATCAAGGTTTAAACTATATCGAGGTGATGATTGCATAAAATGGTTTATTTTAGAACTGCAACATATTGCAGTGAATGTTAATAGTATCCTCGAAAATTCGAAAGAAATGGAAACTTTATCGTCCGAGCAAGAAATAAATTATGCTAACGCGACTCACTGTCACATATGCACCAAGCCATTTACATTGAAAGATATCAAAGTTCGTGATCATTGTCACCTTACCTCAAAATACAGAGGTGCTGCTCATCAAGATTGTAATCTAAATTATAAAAATTCATTTAATATACCAGTTGTCTTTCATAATTTAAGCGGCTATGATGCAAATTTTATAATGAAACAATTGGCTACCGGTTTTGCAGGTCCAATCCGGTTACTGCCAGTTAATAAAGAAAAATATATTTCATTCACTAAAACAGTTGAAGGTACTAATGTACATTTACGGTTCATCGACTCATTTCGCTTCATGGCTAGCAGTCTTGATAAATTATCTTCATATTTAGAAAATGAAAAGAAAACTATTGTTAGAGCTTCTTGTAACACTGATCAAGAATTTTATTTATTAACAAGAAAGGGTGTTTTTCCTTACGATTATATAGATTCGTGGGAAAAACTCACTGAGACATGTTTACCTGCAAAAACAAACTTTTATAGTCAATTGCATGATGAAGGTATTAAAGATGAAGATTATCAGAATGCTCTTAATGTTTGGAAAACATTTGACATAAAAACTTTGGGTGACTATTCTGATTTATACTTGAAAAGTGATGTTCTTCTTCTTGCTGACATATTCGAAAATTTTCGAAAAACTTGTTTATTAACATATGAATTGGACCCATTGCATTTTTATACTGCTCCAGGTTTAGCGTTCGATGCTATGCTTAAAACGACTGGAGTACACTTAGAACTTTTAACAGACATCGAAAAGCTCATGTTTATCGAGAGAGGTATCCGTGGTGGAGTGTCTCAGTGTTCTAATAGATACGCAAAAGCAAATAACAAATATATGGGTGATCAGTATGATTCAAATCAAGAGTCTACATATCTAATGTATTTTGATATAAATAATTTATATGGGGCTGCAATGTCTGAATATTTACCATATGGAGAATTTGAATTTCTAGAAGAAAATGAAATTGAAAATTTAGATATAATAAATATTCCAGACAATGCTGATGTTGGCTATATTTTTGATTGTGACTTAGAATATCCCACTCATCTACATGAAGTTCATAGTGATCTACCGCTAGCTCCAGAACATATGACTCCACCAATACCTTCAAGATCAAAGTTAAAGAAATTATTATTAACACTGTATCCAAAACGTAATTACGTTGTTCATTATAGGAATTTAAAAATGTATTTGAAATATGGATTACGTTTAAAGAAAGTTAACAGGGTTCTCAGATTTAAACAAGCTCCATGGTTGAAAAAGTATATTGATTTAAACACCATGTTGCGTCAGCAAGCTAAAAATGATTTTGATAAAAAATTTTATAAATTGATGATAAATGCTGTATATGGCAAATTAATGGAAAACGTAAGGAAATACAGAGATGTCCGTATGATCACTAAGTGGGAAGGGCGCTATGGAGCCCAAAATTGTATTGCAAAACCTAATTTCCATAGTTGTAGTATTTTTGATGATGATTTGATAATCATAGAAATGAATAAATTAGAAATTTTATTTAATAAACCAATATATGCAGGATTTTGTGTCCTAGATATATCTAAAACCTTTCTATATGAATTTCATTATGACTATATCTTAAAAAAATTTAATAATAGCGCAAAACTCCTGTACACAGATACCGATAGCCTAATTTATCAATTTAAAGTGCCCGATATTTATAAGTATATTAAAGAAGATAATCAGAGGTTTGACACATCTGATTATGACTCTCATAATCCATATGGAATAGAACAGAAAAACAAGAAAGTCCCCGGTTTGATGAAGGATGAAAATAATGGAAAAATTATGGTTGAATTTGTTGGCCTTCGAGCAAAAATGTATGCCTATAAAGTTATTAATAATAAGATAGTTAAAAAGTCGAAAGGTTCTACAGCAGCAAGTGTTAGAAAAATTTCATTCCAAGATTATAAAAGAACTCTTTTCGATCACGAAATTATTTATAAACCACAGCATCTTATTAGATCTAAAAAGCATAGTGTCTACACAATTCGACAAAATAAGATGATTCTTAATCCTTACGATGATAAAAGAATTTTAAATTCTAAGAATACAGATACAAAGCCATGGGGTTACAAAAGAATTTCAGACGAGGACAATGATGGTAATATTCCAAATAAAAGAATATGTATTCGAATCTGTAGAAAGAGTGAGAATAGTTTAAATACGCAGGCTTTATTCACGAGTCAGCAAATTACTGATATATAAGTAGCAAGCTAAGCGACAAAAGTCAGTTTGCTTTTGTTTCTTACACAAATAAAATGGATACAAGAAATCTGTGCAAAATTGCTTTACATTATGCAACTGTTGAAGTTTATAGTGACTTTATGAAACGTTGCATCGTCGAAGGTTGTGCTGATGATGAGGAAAGATTCAAGTTATTAAAAGATATCTTGGAAGAAGTGGTAATACCAGATGAAGCTTTTCAGTCGTTAACGGAACATGATATAGAACCCCATTTAGAAACCATAGAATTGTTGATGGATAAGAAAATGGAACTTGACAAATTTATTCATAACTTGTTGGCCATATGTCAAAAAGAAGGATATGAGAATATAACCATTAAGCAGTTGAATGATGTCGTGCTAATATTACATCCTGAAATTAAAATGTCGTTCAGAATATACTTATTTGAATTGTTACTAGATGGTAAATATTATCCCTATCTCTATTGTGGGGACACCAGTTTCCCATTAAAAAATATATCAAGTAATTATAAAACCATTGATAAAACAATCGATGAAGCCATCACTAGAGCAGCATACTATGCCAGAAGCCGGACACTTCGCAAACTGTACACAATACAAAAGTCTAAGAAATTAAACTGGAAATTTCAGCCATCAACAAATGCCCATCACTCTAATGTTCTAAAATGGATTCAGGATAATATAAAGAGAGCTGAACAAAATTCAAATGCTCGCTTAGGATGGAGTTGTGGTCCCGATTCCGGACCATGGCCTTCAACACATTTGCATGATTATAATAGAACCCTTTGCATATTATATGAAATTAAAGAATAAAATGATTTAACACAGTTTAAGGTTTATTATTTATTTAAAAGTTAATATTACAATTATTAATGTAGTTATAATTTATAAAATCCTTACAGCACTAGTAAGAGGACTATATTTAACTAATCGATCATGAAGTATAAGAGCGTAACAACTTGTGCTTGAGGGAACATCTTTGTTAGTTTCGAATTCCAATCGAATATCAACAGAACCAGATTTAAGGCTTTCATTCTGATGAGAACAATCTATAACAATTAGAGGTGCAAATTTCTTGAACTCTGCGGGTGTATAAATAGGTTCATTTTCCTTTTCATAATATGATCGTTGAAACTTTGCATACATGTCATACAAGGTTGCTATCTGATTGTTCTCAAAATTTATATTTAAATTATCATAAGGAAACATCTCAGAATTAAGATACAGCTTCATATTAATCAAATTACAATGATCAAATTGACTAAAATTTTTATTCAATTTATTTTTACGATCAGTATGGAATCCTACAATTACAAATCTAGGTTTCTCAAGTTGTGTTGCCGTCTTAATATTCCAAGTGTGACGTTGGGTTTCTTGTAAGAGAGGATACTCATGCAGTTCCCAACCTCTAAAGGCAACTTCCAGTTCCTTGTTTCTCGCTACATACTCGACCAATTTTAGTCTTTCTACATCTGCCACGGATATATGCGGCATTTTCCACAGTACTTTATTTAATATCACTTTAACTGACTCATTTTCTGTAGAATTTATTATAGCGTTAGTATCTGAATTTGAGCGAATTAACACCAACTCCTGTCGCAAATTTAAAATAATTTTCTTAAAGTCTTCACAAAATCCGAAAACAGTGGGTAAATCGATTATAACATTAAAATTTCCATTATCGTCAACTATATTTGACTGTTCGTTGTTATTAAAAAACCATCCACCATTTTGTAGATATTGAGTATCACTTCTATTGAATGATGCGTATCCCTTTAGAATTGAGGTTAGACCTGGATGACGAATGCGATCTATTACATATCCTCCCATTTCATATCTGATCTCATCAAATAAAAGCATGACACCGTTATTCACAAATGCAGCAGTTTTTAAAGGAGTATTATCAGTTTTCAGTAATTTACCTTCAATATATAACGAGCTTCCACTGGGTAATGTGTAGACATCCTGCTGTTGTATTGGAATACGAATTTCATCATTGTTATTCAAAGACGTAGATGCATAAGGCTGATGAGTATGTTTCTCAGCACTACTAACAGAATTGTCAAAATAAGCCCTCTCATTAACACTTAATATATCCATTTTTTATCACTTCTTAAAAATAACTTTAAAACCAAGAGATTCGAGAAACTTCCGATTTGTTATTGTTATTGGTTTGATGGTTCGTGTAGAACTGTCCAGAGGTTTTATGTTTACACCTCCTATATAGCTTCGACTAGAGCTACCACGTTTGTTGTATCTTATTACCATTGTAATTATTAATTACGCTTCCTTCAAATGTAGTCTTAATGACAATACCTCTCTTCCGAAATTGACGAGCTCGCCGTCTTGACTGACTATATTAACAATAATTTGATCGATAATTCGAGTGTTGATGGGTAGATACACAACGTTACTTGGAGTCTCAACAATTTTGAATCCTGCTGGTACAGTAGGAAAAAATTCATGTATAACGTGAGCTTGTCTGTCATTAATATAGGATCCACTGACAATATTGCATTCTATGCAAATGGTATTTACACTGAAAATATCTACTGGAAAATCTGATTCGTGATTACCATATGCCGCTAATTTTCGTCGTTTAAAACCAAGCCAATGTCCTATCGAATCTTCTTTAGTAAAATCTATATCCTCACTGCATTTGATTCTACACTTCAGAGTGTTATTGTTGGCTTTAATGGAAATGAGCTTTGAATATCCTTTCACAATCCCCTCTTTTGAACTATCATCGTTTTCAAGCCATCTGGGGTCGCCTAAGGCTCGTTGTAGATATTTGTTTACTGAATCAATATCATAGGTTCCTTCTGGAATTTCGATGTATTTACCTTCGGATCCATAATAAAATCTGTTGTTCTTATATTTTTCGATATTTGGAATTGAATTGTAGGATTCGAAACTGATTAATCCTAAGACGTAGTCTTTACTATCATCCAAAATAATTGGAGGATTATACCTAGAAGTAAGGGTTGAGCTTCTCCCAGAGAGTAGGAATGAATTCGTCGTCATCTTAGGTGTCGATGAAATATACTATTCAAAAACACCTACTGCATTCTTAATTATATAAAAATTTCAGACACAGATGACCACAGTTGAATGTATTAAATTTTTGTAACTTTTCATGGTTATACAATATTTTACATGGTTCGTTGGTATTAAGGTAATGTATCAATTCTCGTGGAGGTCTTAGGTTACCGTAACTATCAAAATATACTGCTTTTTCTCCATTCTTCTTATATGCAGTCCAATGTGTTCCAGGGCCTTTTTCATTATCGAGATTAATAATGCCGCATTCATTATATTGTACCCGACATGGTAAACTATCTTTCATAAATACACCTCGAAAATGTTGAATATTTAATTTCTTAGCCAATCTCATTAAGTCTAAATTAGTAAGAGCTCGTTTTGGTAATTTTATCGGTAACGCTTGGAGGGTGCTTTTCGTTCTAAAAAAAGACCAAATCCTTGCTTATACGGTCGCATGTATAGTCCTTTACCCATAGCTATTTCTTCCATTGCGACATTGTGACGTTTACTTTCTTCAAGCTTTCGCTTTGCATCTTTGGCATCATTAACGGCCTTTGCAATTCCTGCAGCTCCACCACCTAAAGCACCAAGCGCACTTAAGCCAGCAAATAATGGAATTAGTGGTAGAAATCCTCCTGTTTTAGGTATTGGTATTACTCGAGTGGCTTTAATATGTTTCTTTTTAACTTTATTAACAGCTTTTAATGCAACTTTAATAGCATCTTTCATATCCTTCACATTTTTACCTTTAAGCGCCACTCGTGCTTGCTTTGTTACGTCTTTAAATGGTAATGATCCACCCACCTTTCTAGATTTCACTTTACGTTTACTAGCATTACTTTTTCTTTTCTTAGTTTTTTTGTTACCACATCCCATTCCTAATTTAACTTTAGCTTTCATTGCTGTTGCCACAGCTAAGGCTGCTGCCTTTTCTCCTATGGATGCGTTTGGTGACTTAAGTCTGTCCACCGCCTTCTCACCTAAAATTTGATCTGCCTTATGGCGTTGTTCCAAGTCTTTCTCTCTGCTATAAGCCACGTCGTGTTGTTTACAAGCTTCGTCTAGACCATTAATACCCATATCACCTCTTGCTAACCTCTTCGCAAGTTTTGTACCGGGACCACAAAATTTATATCCCGGAATATGGAGCTCTACTGGTAATTTATTTATAATAGAGTCCAATATACCGCTGCCTGACTTTTTAGCTGTTCTAAGCATTTGGCACTACAAACGATTCACAAATGATATAATATTAGTATCATCATCCTATATATATATATAGATAATCATAGACTGTGCTTTATTTGAAGTATTGCCTCCGTCATGCGCATTGTAAAACAATCAACAGTTTTACCTATTAACAATAGTGATATCAAAGAAAAGAAAATCTTGAAGAGACATGGAGAACTGTTACCATCCACAATCCGTTGCCTGGTTGTCGGTCCATCGAACTGTGGTAAAACTAATATAATGATTAGTTTGATTGAGCATCCTAATGGATTGAAGTTTGAAAACATTTATATTTTCTCTAAGTCTCTCTATCAGTCAAAATATCAATATTTAGAAGAGCTTCTAAAACCCATAAAAGGAATTGGATACTACTCCTTCAATAATTGTGACAACATTCTGCCTCCTGAAGATGTAAAACAAAATTCAATATTTATTTTTGATGATGTAGCCTGTGATAAACAAAATGTTATGAGAGATTACTTCAGTATGGGACGTCATAAAGAAGTAGATTGTTTTTATCTCTGTCAAACTTATACACGTATTCCAAAACATCTAATACGTGATAACGCAAATATATTGGTAGTCTTCAAACAAGATGACTTAAATTTGAAGCACATATATGAAGATCACATTAATACCGACATGAATTTTAATAAATTTAAAGAAATGTGTTCACTATGCTGGAAAGACAAATATGGTTTTATGGTGATTGATAAGGATAGTGATATAAGTAATGGTAGATATAGAAAGGGATTTGATCATTACATACATATATAAAGAGAGATACGTTCTGTTCACTTTATTCATCATTGTTAGTGTTCATAAAGCTAGACCGGCACTTAGCACTAAGCTGTTTTTTACTACATGGGACCGGGCATCAGACCTGTTTTTTACTGCATCAGACCTGTTTTATACTGCCTGAGACCTGTTTTTTACTGCATCAGACCTGTTTTATACTGCTTGAGACCTGTTTTTTACTGCCTGAGACCTGTTTTTTACTGCCTCAGACCTGTTTTTTACTGCCTGAGACCTGTTTTTACTGCTTTTACTGAGGTTAAGAGGAATTTGTAACTTCAATATGAATAGAAAAGAAGTTGAAGTAAAAAAATTGTTAATACAAAGGAGGAACGTAGTAAAGCAAAAGCTGAATGCTTTGAAAGAAGGAAGTATAATTCAAGAACAATCGTTTCTTCCTATCACGAAGCGTTTACAAACAATTGCCGAGAAACTTGATGGAGAGTCAAACATAAAAAGTGATGAGCCTGTAAAAAAGGAAGTAAAATCTAATTTCTCCTTTAGCTCACCGAAAAAAAGCAAAGCAAAATATAATAGCTCCAGGATTTTTAACGCACCAAGTTTCCTAGATACATCAATTGTTGCAGAAGGAAATTCAAATGATAATGATATTGCTGATGGAGATAATGTGGAAAGTAATGAAGAACTAGATGAAAATATACAAGAAGCAAAAGATTACATTCAAACCTTAAGTAATGCACCCGACACATTGTACTATTTGGATCAACTTGATCCTTTACCCAGAGAATATGTTCATAAAATGATTGGTGATGTACATAATGAGTTTGACTTTAGGTATGGTGTTAGATATGATCCAGACCTTAATGAGCTAAAAATTGGCAACGCATCTTTACAATTCGATGGTAATGATTTGATTATAGGTGGATTAACTTATAAGGGGACTCCTGGACTATACGAGTTGGTTTTTAAGAAACATCCAGTTGGTTTCACAGAAGGTGATAGAAAAAACTACTTAGACATTGTTAAACGAACGAATGCTAATAAAAGAAACTACTCTGAAAATGAACAAATTCAGGGTAATGGATCTTACAAATATAAGAAAATCATATCCGCTTTGACCATACAACCACTAACACCACGAAGACCTCGTAGCATACAACCTCTAACTCGAAAGAGATTGGGTCTTGGTATGTTACTGGAAGCCTCGAATAGTCCAATAGATTACGTATACTGGGACGATCCTAATGAACTTGTTGATAGATTACGGCTTTTAGTTTCATCTCAAACCGCTGGTCATACAGGTCACACTAACGAGATCGTGTCTATTATCGAAGAGTTGCGTGAATCTAAAATTATTGAGTAATAAGAAGAAACTTATAACTAGCTTAAAAATGACAATCGATAAATTTGGTAGGCACATAAGTCAACCACAACACTCCTTTGAGGATCATGAAGATTTTGATGTATTGTCTACAAACATTGCAGAAAACATAGTGAAGGAACTATATTATAATGTTATTTTAACATTTGAGTCCGGGGCCTTTCAAGAAAATAGTAAGAAATATCTAATATCTAATATAAAAACATGCCACGTTTTCTTCTACGAGTCAGCTATGATTGAATATGTACTGGGTTACCCTAATGATATCATAACTATTATAAATGAGAAGGAATTTAACTTGACAGAACTAGTCAACGTACAGTTACGTCGCGGTGACAATATCTCGTTTCGAGAAAAGGATTCGCAAACTACGAATAGTAATTTATTTGTAGAATTCTTTATACGAGTTCCTGTGGGATTAAATATATAAGAAGGAGGAATGCATACTATAATATTAGTTGGAATCCAATATGAAATCTCCTGACAAATTGAATAAATATGCAACAAGAAGTGTAAAAGAAGATATTGTCAATGAACTACACAAGCCTGCCAGAATCAATTTCAAAAGACGTAGAACCGTAATAAAAGGCCTGAACGACTTAATACAAGCCGATTTAATTGATTTGATACCATATTCAACAGAAAATAAAGGGTATAAATATGTGCTAATCGTTATTAATTGCTTCTCTAAGTTTATATGGACAGAGCCTCTAAAGAGTAAATCCGCCCAGGATGTTACAAATGCGATGAATAAAATTCTGCGAGACCTTAAGAAGATTCCAAAAAATCTACAAACAGATATGGGAAAAGAATTCTATAATGAGAATTTCAGGAAACTCATGAAAAAGTATAATATTAACCACTACAGCGTTTACAGTACAAAAAAGGCTTCTATGGTGGAACGAGTTATTAGAACTATAAAAAATATGCTTTGGCGCGCTTTTAGTTTAGGTGGGACGTATAATTGGATTCATCTGTTAGATAAAATTGTTGATAAATACAACAATACAGTTCATTCTACAACAAAGTTAAAACCAAACAAAATCACATCAAGGAATGAGAAATCTATATTAAAGTCAACATACTCTCATTTAAAACTAGCTGACAGAATAACAAAATTTAAAGTAGGCGAGCATGTGAGGGTATACACCGAATTGGTCTAGTGAAATTTTTATTATTAGGAAAATAAAATTAAGCAATCCCACAACATATTTATTGAAGGATGAGAGTGGTGAAGAAATAAAAGGAGGGTTCTATGAACTAGAGTTACAAAAAGTAAAACATCCTGACGCCTACTTAGTTGAAAAGGTGTTACGAAAAAAAGGAAATAAAGTATTTGTCAAATGGTTAGGTTATGATGATAAACATAATTCTTGGATTAATAAGAACAATGTATTGTAACACGTTTTATTGTATATGAATTGTAATAAACAAAATAAATGATTTTATATATTGCAGTATTTTATTTAGATCATTAACCCAAGATAAATTCAAATTATGATAATAAATAAGTACAGCTCATCAACATCTACCGAACAGTGTCGAGACGCGATGTGAAGCGTGGCACCTGCCAGCCTACTTAGACTGTGACGTAATCGGTGAAAAGCTATGCCGATCCTGCTCCAGCCGCCATCTTGAATTTTGGAGCACGATCGGCATAGCTATTCTACTCACAACGACTTTTTATTTCAATTTCTTTCAACTAGTGAGTCACGGCATGATACAGTATAACTACGAGTCACGGCATGATACAGTATAACTACACGGTGAGTAAAATGTTCTGAATATGAGTGAAGAATAATTACTAAATTTGACCTTCATATGTGGTGTGAACTCGCTCAGTTACTCTTGGTTCAGATAATGATTTTTAATCGAAAACGGCCGGGTGACATAGGGAAAACAAGACTGTTAACATTGCTGTTTTTCATGTTTTATATTGTTATTTATAAGTTAAGGTGGTGACATATTGGTTACCTAAATAAGGTAATATGTTTTTAGAATAGAATAGTAGAGCCGAGCGCCTAATGTTTTTATATAAGTTAGTTGAAATAAAATGTTCATGTGAAATGCATCGTGCTGTTGTATTTAAAACCTTTTCAGTTAAATTAAAACCTATTTTCAAGAAAAAGTGTCATTGAACTATTAAACCAAGACCCAGCAAAAATTACAACAGGTTATGGGCCCAGGCTACGTCTCCTAACGTGTATTTTGAAGAAATTTTAATAAAAACGCACGTGGGCACGACCTCGACCTTGAAGTGGTATGGTTAATAGTTGCTTTGCTGAAAAAGAAAAGAAAATATGGCCGACAAGATAGATATCACGACAATCAACAAGTTTAATGGACAAAACTTTCATCAATGGATGTTTCAGTTAAAATGTGCACTGAAAGCAAAAGCGTTGTACGCAATCGTGAATGGTTCAGTCGAAAAACCATTAGAATCTCGGGCACAGGAACTAGAAACATGGGAAAGGAAAGATACCCAAGCTATGTTTCTAATAACGTCAGCTATGAAACCCTCACAAATAACAATTATCGAGAATTGCGAAACTTCCAAGGAAATGATTGAGAAGTTGAATTCCATCTATTGTCAAAAGTCGGAAGTAAACAAGTTAATGGTGCATGAAAATTTTCACCAGTACAAGATGAACTCCAACGACACTGTGGCACAGCACATTTCGAAAATTGATAACCTCGCACAAAAAATCAAGAAATGTGGAGACAATATAAGTGAGACTGCTATTATTACAAAAATTCTTAGTACGTTGCCCCAAAAATTCAGAAATGTGAGACAGGCCTGGCTATCGATGGAAGAGATTAAGCAGAACATCAAAAATTTAACAGCTAGACTCTTAGACGAAGAACGAAGTCTAACAGCAATTGAAGAAGAAGAAATCGCTCTGACAACACTTACACTCAAGGAGAAGAATGAAATGAGTAAAAAGAAGCAAAAGAGATTTCCATTTAAATGCTACAATTGTCATAAAAAAGGGCAAATGTCCAAGGACTGCAGAATTCCGAAACAAAGCAGTGAACAGAAAATAGGAGATAACAGAAAGAAAGAAAGGCAAGGAAGTAATGAAACTGCTTTTAACGTTGAAGATGAAACGTCTATATCCTATGATAATTGCTGGATTATGGATAGCGGCGCATCTGCTCACATGACACATCGTAGAAATTTCTTTATGGAATATCAAGAGCTAGAAAACCCAACCAATGTTATACTAGGAAACAACAAATGCCTAACAGTTAAAGGAAAAGGAATCATTAAAATAGAGAAACTGTTAAAAGGAAAATGGTATGATTCGACAATTACGGAAGTATTGCATGTAAAAGGAACAGCTAGTATTTACAAAGGTGGAGAGCTCGTAGCATGTGCAATACAAGAAGAAAACAATTTGTATAAAATGCTCTTTCGTACAATTCCAACAAGACAAATAAAGCTAGTGTTGCTGAAATACACTAAAAATGTGGCATGAAAGACTTGGCATGTGAACCAGAAATATTTACGTGAAATGATCCTAAACAAACTTACGACAGGTGTAAATGTAACTGACATTGACAATTTTCAGTGTGAAGCTTGTACATTGGGTAAGCAACATAAAACAGTTTTTAAAAAGTCTGTACGTGAAAGAAAAAGTTTTCCTGGAGAACTAATATACAGTGACATCTGTGGGCCAATGTCGAAACCATCTGTGTCAGGTACACGTTACATGCTATGGTTTAAAGACAGCTGTACTGGATACTTAGTAGGATATTTTGTTAAACACAAAAGAATAAACATAAATTATACAATAAGAAAATAAAGACAAAATTTGGACACCCTGTAAAAATTCTGCATGTGGACAATGGTACTGTTTTCTCTAGTAGAGGATAAACAATTTCCTCTACTAGAGAAAACACAAAGTAAGATTGCTTCTTCCCCACAACTCTTCTTAAAAAGTTTATACAAAGCTTTTCAATTTTCCCAATGAATAATCTCGGGCTCTCTGTTTTAAATTCTGTTAGTACAAAGTCACCCTCCTTGTAATCTGATTCTGTTGATTCATCTATAACCGTTTCATTATCTTTATCAGTATTTTCACTGTCACTTAGAGAAACTTCCGCTATTTCTGTAGTGATATCAAGGTAGAATAGGTTTTCCAGCCTGAATGTTTATTCTTTTACCCTGAGGACGCTTATTCGCATCAGATGGTCCTTGCCGTAACTCCTTTAACTGAGATATAAAAGACTGTGTCCATAATATTTCCAAAGTGCCGTCTTCCTCTTCTATTTGAGTCTGATTCGGGATTTTCTGAAGAACCCGGTTTGGATTAAATGGAGCGATTCCGCATGCTTCAAAACCTGCTTTAATATTTTTTTCATTGTTGGCACTAACGGTTTCAAATGCCTTTACAAGTAGTCCGTTTTTGGAATAACTTCAGGATTCTTTTTTCCACTCTTCTAAGACACTTCTCCAAGGTCTCTTGAGTGGCCTGAAATAAGGCACATCAAGGGGCTGACATAAGTGAGTGAATTTGGGGGTAGAAGGACAAATCTGATATTGTATCGGACACATTCTTCCACCACAGATGAAGTTACGTGACTCGATAAATTGTCAACTATAATTACTTTAGGTGTTTCCAGTGGTAGGTGGCAAACAAATGGTACAATTATCTTATGGAACCAGTCATTAAAAATATTTTAATTGAACCAGCCGGAGCTATTGCTGTTATATTGTGTCCCATCCACTCCTTCTACCCATAGACTCAAATATAGATACTTGTAATCAATAGATTACAATTGAAATTACCATTCAAGCCCTGTTTAGCTGGGTAAGTATATATACTCCATATTACCTGTTCTACTATTCCATACTCCATACTCTATATTACCTCTTACTTATTAGATTCTATACGTCTCTGATATTACTTATATATTATTTACATATAGACATGTACATTAACAAAAGATCCATACAGACTCAAATTCAAACACATGTAATTAACAGATTACAATTGAAAATGAAGTTACTGTTTATGTTATAAGGCATGCAAATAGGTTATGATGAGCTCTTTGGGAGGGAATGTAGTAATGTGCAGTCCATTAATAAAAGTAATAGATAGTTCGATTTCTCCATTTCTTGTTTGGTCCCATTCTCCAAAGCGAAAAGGTAAAAGGCAGGTTGAAAGAAACCCGTATGCCTTAACATCATCTAAGTATCGTAAAATATTTGAAGTGAAGCGTTTCTTAGATTTGAAAAAAGAGCAGGAAAAAGATAATAAAAAACAACAACGTGAACAGAAAAAAACAAGAAAAGGAATTACAAAAGGAGAAGAAAACTGAAAAAAAAGTCAAGGTGAAAGAACAAACAAAAAAAGCAGAAATAGAGACAGTTCCAAATAAATATAAAAACTCGGCTTGTTTTGTGTGCAGTTCTAACATTGAAGGGGCTTTAATACAATGTGACGAATGCGGAAAAATATTCCATACTGTTTGTATACCGACTAGACATCAGATTCATTGTCCTAGTGATCATGATGATGGATTTTTATGTCACTATTGTTATGTAGAATAATCAGAAGATGATGTTGTGGAAGAATTATCAGACGACGATGATGTTGATGAACTTCTCAATTATTATCTTTGTGAAACCAAGGCAGCTCGTTAATGGTATATATGGTGTATATACTTATACCTAGTAAAGTACCAATAAGTTAAGTTAAAATAAGTTGAGTGTTGTTTTCTTTGAAAAAATGGATTGTGTCCAATAACTATAATGGTACTGTCCAATAACTGCAAAACGTGTCCAATTACTATATTTTTTGCAATAAAAACAATTTTGATCGGAAAGAGTTTCTATAAGTCATTATAGAATTTCTAAATATTTTTTTCGCTATAGCGAAACAGATACTCTTTCCATTAATGTATGTATAATTCTCCTACCTCAAAAACTCCGGCTGTAATGAATTTATAAAAAAAATTGCTAAACTGTTCAATAGCTATAGCGTTTACCCTACCATTAATCTTGTTTGTTTCCAAAATAATTGTTTGATGCTTTTGAATTTGTATAGTTAGATACTCGGTTTACGAATCAAATATCCTAATTATCGATCATCAGATTTGATAATTGAATAATACTTTTACTAAAAACAAATCATTATTTCATAACTTCACTAACAATGTCAAGTGTTTCGTGTCTCTTGCAAGATATACCTAATATACAGGGTGTAACTTTAAGTGGGGGTCATTTTTTTATGTGTAATAGTACACGTTCCCCTGAGTACCAAGCTGCAATTAGTTTTTTTTTTATTCAAATAACTAGCCGAGTTATAATTACTTTTTTAAAATGCACCTAAATGCTGGTGCACGGCGCTACTGAACATCACCTCGTCCAAACAATATTTACAATACACTGACAGGATACTAGGCGTTTGCGGGGTTGCCATACAATTAATCATATGTGACACAATGAACCAAGTTTTGTAGCCAAATTATTTTTGTACAAATCTGCGCTGTTATTTACCATAGTTTTTGTTAAAATTGATTAGGATACGTTACTAAGTTTAAGTACGTAAGATTTTAAAATAATATTTTTATTATGTTTGATAAATTGTAACTAAATAATAATGAATGTATTTACTTAATCTCATAGAACTAAATTGAAGTTTTCAATAAACATGTTCTTACATTTTTTAAAGCACAGCTTAAAGAAGATATCTATGTCAGTGTCAAAATTGTGTAACACTGACCTTGACCGAGTGGAATATGCATATGCACTTTTTTCCTAAATAGCGCGGGTATAGTCTTTATAATCTAAATTGAAACTGCATAAAAAATTCCGACAAACGATAAAGTGCGTAAACAAAGAGGCCGCCACAAAATGAAGGTGTTTCTTTTGTCGGAATTTTTTTCAGTTTCAATTTATAGACTACAACTGAGAGCAAAAAAGGGTCTACGCATTGTGTGGACATCAGACGTGTTTTATTAGAAATAACAATTTTTATTTCTCTTCAGTCTTCAGTGTAAAAATGAGATTTGGATGTGAATACAAGTGATTTTGTGCGTACGTGGAGAAATATTGAAATTATTTAAATAACATTAAAAATATTATTTAGTGGAGTGTAACTGTATAACCTAATAAGTTGTTTTTGGTGAAATATTTTCGTGTACTCCTGTGTTATTTTCAGTGTTTACCAATAGTGAAGTGAAGTGATATTCTGAAAAGAAAATGTATACGAATCAAGAGAAGGTGGATATGATTAGGGCTTACTTTTTGTCCGGAGAAAGTGGTGCCGCCGCTAGAAGAAGATATCAGATGGATTATCCAGAGCGACGAGTACCCAACAAAAAAATATTTGTAAGATTGGTGCAACATTTGAGAGATCATGGGAGCTTCGATCGTCAATATGCCAACGTTGGACGAGAACAAACTGAAAGAGTGAGAAATTTGGAACCCGAAATTTTAAGCGCCGCTGAAGAGGATCCCGGTACCAGCACTCGAAGAATAGCCACAAGGTATGAAGTATCTCATATGACTGTTCAACGAACAGTCATTGAAGATTAATGGATTATATCCCTTTCATATGCAAAAAATACAATCGTTGAAACCCGAAGATTTACCAAGGCGTGTAGAATTCTGTGAATGGTATCAGAGAAAATGCAACGAAGAGGGAGACAACTTTTCTAATTGTGTATTATGGACCGATGAAGCGGGTTTTACAAGAGATGGAATATTTAATATTCATAACACACATTTTTGGTTTGATGAAAATCCTCACGCGATGAGAGAGATACATAACCAAGAAAGGTTTTCAATAAATATTTGGGCAGGAATAATTAATAATACTCTGATAGGACCCTACATAATGGAGGATAGACTCAATGGTGGAATTTACCTTAATTTTTTAAGAGATGGACTGGAAGATTTACTGGAAGACGTACCATTGAATGTCAGAAGAGATATGTGGTATCAACATGATGGAGCACCACCACACAGCGCACGAATTGTTACCGAATGGTTAAACGAAAATTATCATAATAATTGGATAGGACGTTTCGGACCCGTACCTTGACCACCAAGATCGCCAGATTTAAATCCGTGTGATTTTTATCTGTGGGGACACATGAAAACTTTAGTTTATGCATCGCCAATAGAAGATATTGAAGAACTACGTCGAAGAGTGCGTAATGCAGCGGATCACATAAGACAGAATATGGATCTTAATAAGGTAAGACACTCCATGATGCGACGTGTTGAAGCATGTTTAGATTGCAACGGAGATAATTTCGAACACCTGCTATAGGTAAGTTGACAAATTCATTTATTACCATTTACCGTTATTTATTTATTGTTTTCTGTTGAATGTTACTGTTTTATTAGTTACTTGTATTTAAGGAAATTACATTTTTATTTATGTGGGACAATAGGGCTCCTGGCGAACACCCACTAAATAAAAGTAACGCACCAAAGAGCTATACCTCATAGGTGGTGTGGAAATTTGCTTTTTAACGGGAGATTTGACAACGGTGCATCTCCCAACTGCCTGAGAGCGGGCACCGCTTTCTTTAGGTGGGGTTGACTCGGGTCGGATTAAAGACATGTTGAGCGCTGTTCAGTGGCGGGGTATCACGATACGGAAAAAAAGGTTAAAAAAGATATTCAATTTTCACAACAGAATTTAAAAAAAAAAAAACTGTAGTTATGCGCTCATACACTTCAAAGGAAGCCCCCATATAAATATGACCCCCATTCAAAGTTACACCCTGTATACCTTCCATGATGTACCTAATGTGCGACATAATAATGATAGTATGTGATATTGTCAACTTTCGTCAACCATCAAATAGATTGTCGAGATAAAACCCATAAAACCTTTTAAACAGTGTTTACGTTGCATTGAATAATGTTATTTTATTAAAAATGGAACGTTCCACTCACCTAGGTAGGTAATCTTAGTATTTATATAGTAAAATAGTGATAATTATAATATACCTATTTAAAAAAAAACTCCTAAAAAGTAAAGTTCATATCATGTAAATTTATCTTAATGATTAATGATTAATAAGGTTTAATAGAAATTCAGGTCTATTCTGTAAGCTTTTGGTTAAATTTTAACTTCAAGGTCATAGTTAAAATTTTAACCGATGATTATTTAACCATAAAGCGTATTTTGTAAAGATTTTTAATAGATTAATTTAACCAAAACTGTTAAAATTTAGCGGGACCAATAGAAGTGCTGCTAAAACTTAACCTGTTAGAAAAATTATAATTTGGCACACATAATGGCGCTTCAAATACATTTTTTTTTTTATTAAACGAATTTGATAGATTACAAATGTAAGTAGAAATTTTATTTAAATATCAGTTAATGCGAAAATTCTTGAATACTTCTCTCTTTTAGTCGGAATGTAAGGATTTTTCATAAAAATTAATCAGTAGGTATGAAATGACAGAGCAAATGGAGCGGAGCAGTTGTGTTGTGTTGTATGCTATGCTATGCTATACCATGTATAGTAAAGTATGACTCATCGAACACCTGGTGTCTAGACAGTATCCGGTTTCAGAGTATGGTAAAGTATGACTCATCGAACACCTGACGGCTAGACAGTATCCTGTTTCAGAGCATGATGTAATATTTAAAAATAAAATATCTGGCGACGGTATTATAAAAAAAGCTGACGCCGATAAAAATTAATTTAATACTCCGCGTCAGCAATAAAAAAAATATTAAGTGATAATACATATGAGTGACATGCTTCTGTTTAAATAATATCTAATCCTCCTATTCTCTATAAGAAGCAATATACATAGTAATAATATACCACTTATTCCCCACACAAGTCATCTAGAATCAAATATATCATAATATAAACAGTAGTAATATACTCGTGAGCATGATGTAATAACTAAAAAAAAACAACTGACTTGTTGATAAGGGGATAAGAGGGGAGCTACCCGTAGCTCCCAGGAGTTGCAAACACGTGTCAAGAGGTTAACGAACGCTACAAACAGACAGGTCTAAAATTGTTTGAATGATCTTGAATGCTTGGTCCATTATTGATTATTGAAGGGTATAGTATAAGGTACAGAGCATGTAAAACACATATTGAACTCAAGACTAATATATTCCACATGTTTTATTTTACTCAACAGTATCAGCAATAAAAAAATAATAAGAGATATGAATGACATGCTTCTGTTTTAAATAATATCTAATCCTATGTTCTATAAGAAGCAATATGCATAGTAATAATATACCACACAAGTCATCTGTAATCAACATATTATAATATGCACAGTAGTAATATACCGCCCCGTCCCCACACAATGTTGGGGGTTACTCTATATAAACCACAAAATGTCTCAGAGAGTGTTAGTATTCAACATGTCTTCAAAGTTTTGCTTTACCCAATATCAGCCTCAAGCTGATTTGCCAACTGATGTTAAAAGTGAAGAAGTAATTGTTAGTGCACGAAAGTATGAGCTAAATAAATCAAAGTGTAAGTTTGTTAGTGTAGGCCTGGCATTCCATTCTGGTTTGGAACCCTGTGTAAGGCTATCAGGAAATAAAAGCGATGCAGTTATGTTCGACGAAGGCGAATGGAAAATCTTTTTAAACTATCAGGGAATAATAACAAATTATCTATATTCTTTTGAAAAAGCCGATAATATTGATACCAGTCAATTTTCTATACACTTCGAGCAGTTTTCTCATACAAGAGTGGTGAAGATAATAAAAAATGATTCTTATATTTATTTGGGATTTGAATCAGTATGCAAGCTCTGGGAGCTATTGCCTTTGATCAAGTTCAGACTGGATATATTAAAAAGCCAGCAATTTAAGAATTACTTCAAGATATTAAAAAAAGGGCTACAGCAAGGAGATGGTAATGTTTTTGTAAAAGTCTTAAACATACTTCGTCCAGAGGATAATCCGCACTCTGAGAACGTCGCAACATGTTTGGAACTTATTTATTTGTATCCAGAAGTATTTGAAAATCATTGTAACAACATACATGGAGACAGAGAAGAAGAAAGTTACATTCAACGAAGCGCAGAACCAAGTTCACCATATAATAACTTGGAGTTTTACCTACAACGCCGCTAGGAGGATATATTGGGAATTTGTTGCTCTCGACCGACACCGGTTCCATCAGAGGATGGAAAGGACTTCACTGTTTGTTCATCTCTACTACTAATAAGGTGCATCGTTGAGAGTTCATAGAAAAATTTAGCAAATATAATAATGTGGGCTTTTTATTCCGCCCAGCACTGGACCAAAGCAGAAGGCTTACAATCTGGCATCCACAGGATAAGTGACGAGCTTAGGGACCTAATTTTCGGCGAACTTCATGATAGCGTGTACGACATGCAATCCATCGAAAATGAAGAGAGTAGATACGAGGAATGTCAAAGAACTGTGCAAAAGTACCAACACTGTGTCGAGTTGTGTGACAAATTTCAAGATGGAAATATCAGCTTGCTGAAGTTTTGTCGAGAAATGATAGCGGCAGATATGAAAAACTTTTTACTTGATATTAAAATGTTTCTGCCTGTAGAATATATCGATAAATTCAATCTTATAGAAGAAGATTAATAAATACAATATTAAATTTCCACTCTAGTTTTATTTATTTATTATTATTATTAATATTAGAAAAAGAACATAGATGTGTAATATACCATATGAGGTTCATATATAATTTACTGAAATAAAAATGCATAATAATAATTAAGTGTTTTATTGGAAAAAAAACATGTACATTACATTATTACGTTACATTATATTATTTTTACTAATCCATGAATTATGAGATTTATCGAGACCGAGCCATTTAACTTGAACCTTACCCCCTTTCCTTCTCAATACCTTTTCCACCAAATATATATCTTTGTACTTAGCTTTCTGCAGTTCTTCGGTATAAAATGCTCCTTTAATTTCATCATTATTTTGATCTTTTAACAGGTAAGTAGTCGGATTAGTCATTTTAACTTTTTTTATTCTAAATACCTCATTCGACCAATTTGGAGTATAGCCCTTCTTGAATGCTTCCCTGTATTTACTAATCCTTATATAATCACCGACTTTAAATTTTGCGCGTTTTGGATCAACAGTTTTTATATAGCTGTCTGCAATAATTTTCGAGCATTTTTGCTATTTACTTGGTTAGGCTTCAATCCAATAGTTCTGTGCTTAGTATTGTTATATCGATTCACAATATCTTGCAATATATTTATCCATTTGTAAGTTCCTTGAAGACTAAAGTGCTTCCACATCATATTTTTTAGTGTACGGTTTGATCTTTCTACAATACTAGCTTTTAAATTTGAATAAGTACTATAATGATTAATGTTGAACTCTGTCATCAACTGTTTAAACTCTTTATTGTAAAATTCTTTACCAAAATCAGTGTGGCAGTTACGAGGTTCAATTTTCATCTGTGACAAAATTTTAGTCATATTAGTGGTCACATCTTTAGCGGTCTTTCTTTTAACAGGTTCAGCCCATACGTATTTACTAAATACATTTATTACAATCAGAATATATCGATACCCCCTGTTAAGCTTGGCATAAGGAATCATTTCGACCAAATCAGCCTGAATTGTGTCATTTAGACCTTTAATGATTACATGCCGTCTTCTAAATTTTTTCCTAGCCGGTTTATGTAGCTCATTAACTATTTCTTCTTTAACTTTACTCATCTCTAACACTACTAATATATGAACATTGATATACTACTTATAACTACAAACATTTATAATCTATTAAATGGGTGTTCTAATTTTTAGCTATAGGACACTGTAGAACGATGTGTGCATATAATGGACGACTGGCGGATGTAGTGCTTACAATGAAAGTAAAGGTATCTCCACTATTTACATATAGCCCAATTAATTCGTATGCATCAATTAAGATGGGAGCTGAATTCACAGATATAGGCACATCTTTTGGTATGATATTTATACTTTCTATTTTTCCACTTACTGGAAAAGTATATTGGGTGGTCGAATCTTCCAATAAATAACGTAGAGAACTTACAGTCGTATCTACAATCCCGCGTATAGTTATTATACATTTAGAGTGATGAGAGGATGGTTCACAAATGTAAAAAGGTGCCGATGCTGAAGAACTTGCTAACGTTGGAGCATGTGAAATACTTAAAGAAGAAATCTGTCTTGTTCGAGACATGTGTCTACCAAACTTGTCTATAGGCATGGTTACTGTACAAAGTATAGAAACAAACTGTGTATTAGATGCATGTTACTGCTTATTTAATAATTTTCGCCTCTCTTAGTTCTTCGATAATAGAAAGAATTTCATTCTGGTGACCATTGTTTCCGGCAGACTGTGATGCCATTAATAGTCGCAATCTATCTATTAATTCATTAGGGTCGTTATAATAAACATAATCAATCTTTTTATTGGTTAAATTTAGTAAGCCACCCATCTTAGAATGTTTTAAAGATTGAGTTCTACGCAACGGTCTATTTGGTGGCGGAGGTTTGGAGAATGATTGTGGAAGTGAGGTGATAGTAGATTTCTTCAATATTTTCTTTACAATCAGGTATGGTCTAATAATTAATCTATATTTGTCACTCGATGAGCCTCGAATTTGCTCATTGGAATTAAAGTTTCTACGGTAGGCATTAGATCTCTTCAAAATATCCATATAATTTTCTAGATCGGTTTGCTTGTACCCTATTGGCTGCTTTTTAAACAACAATTCGTATAGACCCGGTGTTCCAGAATACTTTACACCATTCATTTGTATATCCTTTCCAACAATTTCCACGTTTGAATTTCCAATTAAAAGTTTTTCGGTTGTGGTATCATGTTGAAGACCATATTGTCGATCGCTATCTTTCTCATCACCTCGTACCGATATATCTATATATTGTCGTGGCAGAGAATCATATCCATCTAAATATTCCTGATAAGCCGGTGTATCAGAGAGGTCTTGGAGATATTGACGGCTTTTCTCAACTTGTTGATCAATTAAGTCACTACTATTTTGGTCGTCTGAGTCATCCACTGTGGGCGTATTCTGATAGGTATCTTCAAGAAACTCGGCATGGTCATAGGCAATGAAGGAAGATATTTATTATATACATCGACTTTTGATCTATTTGGTGTCCATGTTGGAGTTTCAAATTTAACTTGAATCGGTTCTTGCTTAATGGAAACATCTGGTTTTATTGAGGAAAGCAGTTTTTTTAGCGGTCCTGTAATAGGTTTATAGTCTTTTTCTAATTGTGACTGAGATTGAGCTATGTCCGACTTCAAGCTCCTATATTTTTCTCTAACAGATTTTCGAGTTTTAACCAACTGTTTAGCCAGCTCCTTATCCATCGCTATTATGTTAGGTAATGATGAATATTGATGAGTGCATATTTATTTATAAGTCAGGCCGACCGAGTAGTCTAGCGGTCAGCATTTTTAATGTTTAGGGTAAAATGTATGCATCAAATGGAATTAATGCTTTAGACGAAGCTTGCAAAAATCACGATATCAAATACAGTAAAGTGCTAGACGCGACTTCAAGACACGCGGCAGATAACGAATTGGCTCACAAAGCTCTTCAACGAGTATTCGCGAAGGATTCCTCATTGTCTGAGAGGGCTGCTGCAGCCGGTGTAGCTGGCATTATGAAGGCTAAAGTTAAATTGGGTTTGGGATGCTCAAAATCAAATAAGAGCTCCAATAGAAAGAGTAAAAAGAAGGGTGGATCGTTAACGTTCCGTAATATATCCAGTAAAATTCGTAAAGTGGTCAAGAGTGGTCTACAGTCGACGAGGCCATCAAAAGAGCCGTTCGTGTGGCGGATCGAGTGAAGCGTAATAAAAAATCCATTTCACCTCCCAAAGCTCGCATTATACCCATTCCGAAGACAGGAGGCATCCTTCCTCTAATACCAATATTCGCGGGACTTAGCGCGCTCGGTGCTCTGACCGGAGGAGCTGCAGCTATCGCGAGGGCAGTTAACAATTCTAGGGATGTCGCCACTCAACTCAAAGAATCCCAGCGTCATAATCAAACTATGGAATCCATAGCGCTCGGTAAAGGACTCTACCTCCGTCCGCACAGAAAGGGACTCGGACTCTATTTACGCAACCACAATCAACATAATAAAAGCAAAAAATGACTAACAGTGGATTTACCGAATCGAGCACTCACCGATCAAGATCTACATAAATATGCTGTTGATGTGTTGAAAATACCTAATTTCCGGGGAATTTTTATGCGCGATCGTCTACCTAAACGTGTACATAAAAACGAATGTGGAATCGTGAACTTGGACAGTGACTCTGGTAGTGGAACTCATTGGACAGCTTATTGTAAAAAAGGCTCGAATGCCATCTATTATGACAGTTTCGGTAATTTAAGACCCTCTACAGAACTGATAAAGTATTCAAATTGTTCTATTAAGTACAATCATACTCAATATCAGACTTTTGATACGGTAAATTGTAGTCATCTGTGTTTAAAATTCCTATATAATCAGACTGCACGTAGTTAGTCACATTCATTCTGCGAACTGATTGTGTAAAGTAAACATGTCGTATACATTCACTTTGTCTGAACGATCATCCGTTCTAAACGCACATTTCTGCCCACCCATTGATCTTGAACCGTCAGCTGATTACTCACTCGGTCGGATAAATTTCGATGCTTACAATTCCATACCTAACATTGACTCTTCTAATAATCAATTTTATTATGATGACGATGATAAATTTATAGAGATTCCAGAAGGATCATATGAAATTGAAGATATAAATAAATATATAAAAGACTATTTTCTTGCCTCTCACATTAATGACACATACATCTCCATAAGATCTAATAAAAACACTTTAAAGTGTGAGGTTAAATCAAATAAACGGATTAATTTCAGTCCACCCGATAGTATTGGCAGCTTGTTGGGATTTACAAGTCGAGAACTGAAACCTCTAGCGCGTCACATATCAGACTCTCCCGCTAGAATTCAAAAAGTAAACTCCATATGTATCGAGTGTAATCTTGTGACAGGTAGCTACATGAATCAGGTTCACATAATTCACGAATTTTTCCCGACTGTGTCTCCTGGCTATAAAATAGTGGAATCTCCTGCTAACGTGATTTATTTGCCTGTCAACAAGCGTAACATAGACAGTCTAACAGTTAAAATAGTGGATCAGGACGGTGATCTGGTCAATTTCCGTGGAGAAGTCGTGACGATAAGACTACACCTGAAGAGAAATGGTTCTTAGATTTAACAAAAAGTATATAAAGGGTGCAGGAGTCCGTCATCCCTTCAGTTCATCTGTAACCTTCAAACCGTTAACAGTGTAAAATCGTAAATTTCTTTTGAATCTCGGTTATAAATTGCATAGCAGTCAACTTCGTAGTAGTAATGAATTCTAATGGTATTTTGAACGTGTTGGAGAAGCCTCAGTCAGATATCTCCATAGTTAATTTCGAGAAACATACTCACAACCCGTATGCAGCATCAAATTTAGGAAATAACGATGAAATTGGGATCCCTATTCAACAGCAGAACGCGTATACGGCGCCTTATTTCAGTACGTTATATATTCGAGGTCGATTATGTAAAGCTGATGGTACAGTGTCGGAGACGGCTGTCTTCGATAAAATGGGTGTTTTGCTTTTGTTCGACGAGATACGATACGAAATGAATGGTATAACAGTGGACAGATCTAGAAATTCTGGACTCACTACTCTTATGAAGGGATATGTGTCCTTTAATAAAAATGAGGTCACCCGCTTGGAGAATGCTGGTTGGACTGATGAACATATGGTTAATCAAAATGGTTACTTTGACGTGTGCATACCTTTGAAAATTTGTTTGGGGTTCGCTGAGGACATTCAAAAAATAGTAGTAAATTTACGTCAAGAATTGGTTCTTACTCGAAGTAGTACTGATTTAAACGCTATTGTAAATAACGCAGCTGATAATGAAGTCGTTAAAGTAGAACTGGAGTCGGTACAATGGAGGGTACCGCACGTGACTGTAGCCGATGTCGAGCGTCTAAAATTAATGAAATACTTGAAAAAAAATATGGAATTAGCAGTACCGTTTAGGAGCTGGGAACTACACGAGTTTCCATTGTTACCCGAAACTCAGACGCATGCGTGGACTATTAAGACCTCGTCACAACTGGAGAAACCGCGATTTATTATTTTCGGGTTCCACGTGGACCGTAAAAATAAAGCATCCAAACGCATGAGCGAATTCGATCACTGTAATCTGACTAATTTCAGAGTTTTTCTAAATTCCGAGTCGTATCCCTACGATAACCTAAATGTTAATTTTGATAAGAATTTTTATGCCAACCTGTATGATATGTACGTTCAATTTCAAGAATCTTATTATCAGAAATTAAGTGAGCCCTTGATTTCCCCTTATTATTTCAAAACCAACGTGCCCCTAGTAGTAGTCCACTGCTCTTTTCAGAATGAGGTTGTGAAATTCGGAGCAGTTGACATTAGATTGGAATTTAGTACTAATAAATCTATTCCAAAAGATACTGCAGCCTATTGTCTTATAATTCACGACCGTATCATTTACTATAATGCTCTAACTAGCATCGTTCGACCATTCTAATTTCACTAATCAGTATGTACATAATAGACATTCAGGGTTTTCAGTACAAAAAAGAACTAAATTTCATATGTAAAGAAATTTCTATTTTCAATATTGATGAGAAGTCTTGCACACACAAGATTGTCTACCCTCCTACACAATACGTGTACAAGCTGTTTAATAAAAATATTAAGCAACAAATCAGGTGGACTACTAAAAATTTGCATGGTCTGCTATGGGAAACCTCCTATGATGCTATCTCTTACAAGGATCGTTTATACGAGATCACGTGACATATGAGGATGAAGATGTCCTCGTCAAGGGTGTGGAGAAGCAGCAATGGCTCCAATCATATTTACCAAATAATAATATTATATATTTACATTCATATGGCTGTTGCAGTGTTAAAGATTTAATGTTAGCCAATAATGAATTCCACTGTGGGAAACATATGTATAATAACTTACGTTGCACTAAGAAAATTGTTTATTCCATATATAAATGGTTCTTTATCAATAGAGATAAGTTTTAAATGTATGTTTATTTTTTCTTATATTCAATAAACGAAGTTATGCTGAATACGAGCGTTTCATTTCATGGTTGCAAGGTGGGAGAGAGGTGGGTAGTGGGGTGTTGTGTGCGCGATGAGAGAGCTGCGGAACTGTTTAGTTCCAGTCACTTGTTATTTGATATTCAGACTGCAAAGATGCATAGAATCATAACTCTAGAAGAACTTAAACGAGGGGAACTGTGCACTTGCAAAATGTGCACGGTTCCCCAATGGGTTTGGCATGAACTAAACATCAAAACAGAAGAGCTCCCATCCTTGATACCTATTATCAATATAAAAAGAGGTAATTTTATTTAATTTTTACATTAATAACAGTAATTATATGGATTTGTCTCTCATTGTTACAGATAGGAATCTTTATGAACAATTTATAATAGTGCATAAATCAAGAACCAACGATGATGATGATGACATAAAATAAATTGTATATATATGTATATATATTTTTTATAATAAAATTTTGTTATATATTGTATATAATTTTTTAATAAAATATTAAAAAGAAAAAACAATAAAATTTACAAAATAACACTCAATGAACACTCTGTTCTAATAACATTGACAGAGATGGGCGCTACCATTATATTAATTTAGTAATGTGTTGGCAGCCCTGATTTTATTTACTATGGTAGAGTCGTACACTGATTCACTATAATGTCATGTGTCATTTTTTTAATATTGGTAACACTGGTAACATTAATCACTAGTTGTGTGTGAGTAATATCATATCTCTTTATTATTTTTTGATAACAGTATTTCAGTCTAGAGCTGATTAATGATAAATTACTAATATATCAAACACACAATAATTTTAAGCACTGATATATTTTATTTTATTTTTATAGTGGGATGTGGGAAAAGGAAATAAAAACACATAATTAAGTTTAATTAATTTTATTAATAATAATATATTTAATATTACAATAATTATATACATATATATATATATATATATATATATATATATATATATATATATATATATATATTTTACAAAAATCTAATGTTTTACGATAGTCTTCGAGAGTGGTGCTAGGCCATTTGCCGCTGTCTGGACCCTCTGTCCAACCAACTCGTAGACCAGATTGACCTTTGGATATATTATCATCTATCCAATTAACTAGCTGCCTATGCGTTTCGTTTAATTTTATATCTAATTTGAATGACAAATTGTTACGATTCATTACTCTATACAAAATTTCTAGAAACTCATTCTGAGTAAAATAAATAGCCTCACAAACTGCTTTCTCTATTGACCAATAAATATCATGATAATTAATAAAAATATTATTACCCGGAAACCACTTTGTATAGCGATCTATTAAAAAGGGATCTTAACATTTTCTAGAAAATGTTTATAATAAGAGTTTATCAGCGGAAAATGCTCTTTAATATATTGACTTAACATGTCCAGACTAAGTGTGAAAACATATTCCTTTTGAAAAATATCTTGCAACTGTTCGATAAATATGTCACATTGAAGTTTTTTATTAAAAATTTGTTTCATCAGTTCGAAATTGTGTTTATTCCTTAAAGCCAACCAGTATATGATTTTATTAGGTATAACAATTTTTTCCGAAATTTTGTTTATTAACTGATAATCATTGGCATCGATTGTTTTTATTAGGAAATCTACATATATTTCTTGAGTACCGTTTAGAAGCTTATAATTCAATTTTCGTTCAAGAGAGCACATTTTACCGATTCTATGACCGAAAAGAGAATGAAGTCAAGCAGATATTGAGCTGTTATTTATTCTGAACTGGATGATGATATCATCTGACTAGTTAAAACTTGTTGGAAGTTGAATCCCCACGGCTTGGTGTCTGTGTTTACATAATTAATTATTCGCTTATCATCGTACGGACTCAAGGCTAACTTATTCTGCTTGATGGTATAAATAGTGTGTTTTTTAGATCTTATAAGGCGCTGTTCTTTAGTTAACGTATTTTGATTGAATAAGCAGTTTTTAAAATCATTAAATGTTATCTGTTTCACTGCAGACCGAGTTAAACCTTTGACGCGTTTAGTATCCGGTTTACTGTCGACTTTATACGTGTACATCTTTGCTCGTAGGCCTACGAATTCCGTAACAATTTTACCATTATTTTCATCTTTCATAAGACCTAAAACCTTTTTGTTTACGCGAAGCATACCATAGATATTATCTTCAGGATAGTCCGAAGTGTCGAACAGATGGATATCCTTTTTCATGAATTCATAAATATCAATATCGGAGATCTGATATATTAAACTGTCAGTGTCAGTATAAAGTAACTTAGCATTTTCACCTAGCTGACTTTTAATGTAATCATAATGAAAGTCGTAAAGAATGTTTTTCGAAAGGTCCAGTATAGAAAAGCCTACATAAATGGGTTTATTGAATTTAATTTTTAGTCGGTCCATTTCGATGATTACCATGTCCTCATCGAAAATAGTTAAACTATGAAAATTAGGTTTAGCTATAAGAGCTCTAGCGCCAAATCTGCCTGTCCAAGATGTCGAAAGTATGATGTCTTTATGTTTGCGTACATTCTCCAATGTCTTACCGTACACAGCGTTGTTCATTAGTTTGTAAAAGTTTTTCTCAAATTCGTTAGTAGCCAATTGTCGTAAATTTGTGTTTAAGTCAATCTATTTTTTCAACCAGGCAGATTGATTGAATTTTAAAATTTTGTGAACCGCGGTAATTTTGAGACCCCTTTCCAAACACTTTTTCAAATTTCTATAGTGAATCACGTAGTTTGATTTCGGGAATAAAGTAGTCATTAATTTTGAATGTTTACCGCCGGGAGGAACCATCTGTTCTGGACACATCGGAAGATCCATATGTAAAGTATGCAGCTCGGTAGGATATAAAATGTCAAGTTCAAATATAAAACCTATATCTGAGTCATCCGGGATATTTTGAACATCTAAATGGTAAAATTGTTCTGGAGGCACCCATTCGAAGCCGTGGGTGGACAGGTGAAAAGACATAGCAGTCCCGTACAAGTTGTTTACGTCAAAATATATAATATATTGATCTCTTTCGTCAATCAGTAGAATTTTGTCGATATCGGTGAGAAGTTCTAAAGACTGGTTTGTTAACTTTAACATAGCATCGAAAGCCAAACCCGGTGACGTGTAATAGTGGAGGGGATCTAAACCGTATGTATTTATGCAATTTTCACGGAAACTTTCGAAAATATCTGTCAAAAGTAAAACGTCCGTTTTCAAATACAAGTCAGAATATTGCCCGAGTGTTTCAATGTTAAATTTATTCCAAACTTGACATGCGCGCGCATAGTCCTCATCAGAAATGTGTTCGTCAGTCAGTTTACTGTAAAAGTCGTCTTTAGTCGGTAGAGTAGTGTCGTTTAGTTTGTCCCAAGAATTTAGATAGTCATAAGGGAAAACACCTTTCCTTGTCAATAAATGAAATTCCTCATCGTTAGTGCATTGGGATTTAGTGATTCGTTTCTGACTATCGTCGAGATATGAAGCCAATTTCTCGATTTTATCTGTCATGAATCGAAACGAATCAATAAATCGTAGTTTAATTTTAGTGTCTTTAACTTGCTTGGTGAAGGAAATCTATTTTTCCTTATTTATCGGTAACAATGAAATTTTGCCCTCGAATAACGTGGCTAAATTACGCAGCACTATGTGCCCGTCGTACCCGGACAAACAATGAAAAACAACCGGAATCACGTGACTATCCGTATAATTTATGTTACAATTTTGATGCGCGGCCCCTCTATAATACCCGGTTAAATGATCATGGTCCGCCACCTTAATGTCCGTCTCGGAAAATACCTTCTCACATACAGGGTGTCCACCTAGTGCGCGTAAGTCCAATATCTGGGTTAATAAAAGAGATAACTTAATTTTTTTTTCAACAGGGTTGTCTAATATCCCGAGCTGCACAAAATGAAAATATATTTACATATTCAGGGTGTTCAGTTTTTCCTGGACAGGTACCAACTTCATTTTTTTAAATGGAAACCTATATTTTTTATGGCATTATCGAATTCTACGTAAAAAATTAGTGGGACTTTGTGCATAACACTGCTATTGAAATATTGATAGTTTTCGAGATTTTTGACTTTTAATTTTTTTTTCTTATGTTTCGTCACTTCTAATAGTTGACATAATTATGGTTGTATGACAGCTAGAAATTATTTTTTTTTCAGAAACTGTAGAGTGAAGATGGCTCTTTCGAAAAACGTATCAAAAGTTGACCTGCGATATACAGGGGGCAACAGAAATCGTGCCAAACCTGATGGTTTAAAATTTAAAAAATCTCGACTTTTTCAAATGGAACACCCTGTGTTTTATGATTTCATTAGATGCCTTTCTATAGACTCTACAATTTTATAATAGCTTTCCCTATACCTAAGTTGCGTAGTTTTTGCAAAAAACCCACTTTTATGAAAAATACCCGATTTGCGCACTCCTTTGACGGAAAAAATATTGTAAGGCTATTTATTTTTATAAAATGTATTAGTTTACACTTCTTAAAATAAAAATAACTGAAAAATTTAGATAATTTCAGTTTAATAAACAAGTCTTTATGGAAAGTTACCATTTATTTGTAAATAAAAGTAAAAAATCATAAAAGCTCTACATGTAATTAAGAATTAGCAAAACTGGCGTATGCTTTAGAAGAAGTTCATGGGAATTATTTGCTAGCAGCACGTATTTATAGAGATTCCCACGTGCTGACTGTTTTGAAAATGTGAAAGAAAGATTTGAAAGAACAGCAAATGGGAATTATGAGAAAACTACCAGGAGACATGGGAGTAACAACGATAATATTTAGTTTAATGTTGTGGTTTCTGCTGTTGAAAATCCAAAAATATTAGTATCAGAAAATCAGTAGAAATCTTGGAGTTTTCAAAAGCTCGACAAATAAGATATTGAAGAAGACGTTTCATACGTATCATATTGAAAACCAAACGGTGTTACCGTAGTTAGAAAAATTATTAGTGAAATGGATGAATATACATAGAGTATTGAAAAAAGAATACGCAATACTCATATAAGCAAGCTAACCTAAAGTAAATGCTCAAAATGTCCACCGTTGTCCCACGGAGGGTTCTCGTGTGGCGGACAGGTCCTCGGGGGCAGGTATTTATGTGGAGGATAGGGGCGTGCAGCAAAGTTTTGCACTGGGTTCGTATGCCACAGTCTTCCAGGCTGAAGTCTTTGCTATCCTAATGGCAGCAAACAAGGAGGAAGTAAGGAGCTGTCCGGAGCAAAATATTTACTTCTGCTCCGACAGTCAGGCAGCCTTAAAGGCTTTAGCATCTCCAAGGACAAGATCCACCCTTGTCCAAGAGTGCGGAGATACCCTGGAGGAGCTGGCCAGAGGAAAAGAGGTCAAATTGGTATGGGTACCAGGTCATAGTGGAATCCCGGGGAACGAAAGGGCCGATGAACTGGCTCGACTCGGATCTCAGGGACCAGAACCGATTTTAGGTTAGGCATTACACGGAGGCAGGTCAATATAGCTCTTAACGATTGGGCTCATGAGACACTAAGTAAACAGTGGAGAAGGAGTGGAAGCTGTAGACAGGATCACAACTTTATAGTGGAGCTAAGCAAGACCAAGACGGCCTGGCTGTTAAGTCGTAGCCGGAAGGCTCTAAACCAGTTGGTGGGAGTTTTAACGGGTCATTGTAGGCTTAGAAGACATCTATCATTGATGGGTGTTGAGGGAGACCCTATCTGCCCAAAGTGTGGGGAGGGCGATGAAACGCCTTCCCACTTCTTGGCAGAGTGCGCGGCTTTCGGCAGACTGAGACACGACGTCTGGGGGGCCGGGGAGTTGCAAGGGGAAGAGGTTAGTTCCCTTGAATGGACCGACATTCTGACCTACATTAGAAGGTCGGGTAGGTTCAATGAGGGAAGAGGTGATGAAGCTAGGTAGGGACGACAGGGGTAGGTAAAAAGGGCCCGCTTGTGGCCTACTTGCCAGGTCTTGGCCGCCCCACTGCTACTACTACTATCCTCATTGCAGTGACATGTTAAAGTTATTATTTTAACGCTGTCAACTTATTTCTTGAATTTAGAATTTTCCTCATATTTATAAATCAAACAAAAGCGTTACTTATATCAACATAACAGGTAAGCATGTGTTGGCTTTTGAACCATCTTCATACATTACCTCTACATTATACAAGGTGTTCCTAAATGTTGTGTCAATACTGAAGGAAGTAATTATCTGGTTTATTTTAGGACTAAAAGTTCATATAGATTTGAGTCCTAAAGTCACTTGTTTTTCGAGGTACCTACAGGGTGTTAAAAGTTTTTGTGTACACCACAGGTTTTTTCAGTGGATATTGTTTTCTTCATCAGCTACTATTTCTAAGCAAAAAAGCGGTGATCTCCTTGGATGTTATTCCTTAGTTAGACATATCTAATGATTTTAAAACCGAGCCTGTCATAAAAATATCTTTCTATAGTGCTGCACTATAGTGCAGCAATAAAATTAAACCCGGTAGGCCCGGTTTTAAGACCACCAGATATTTCTAACTAAGGAATAACATTCGAGATCACCGCTTTTTTGCTTATTTCAAAATGTCTTCGAAATATTTAAGATCACTTGCTAGTGGTTTCAAAACCACCATTTGTCTCATAGTCTAAGTTGATGAAGTATGAATGGTGAAGATGTATATCTTTTAATTATAGAATGTGAATTTTTATTATTTTCTAGAGAAAACCATTTTAAAAATTTACTATTATAATTTTAATTTTTTCAGCTGGCATTCAGGAAAATCCTCACTTGACAAATATATCGGAAAGTGAAATAGAGAAATGTGTCAAGGCATGGCTTCGCCATGCCAAGGAAAGGGCGTCAAAAGAACCCAGTTTCAGGGATCATGGAAGTTTATAAGTAGTACCTATATATTAATATATTTAATATATGTATATGTACATATAATATATGATTTAAAGGATAAAAGTTGTTTTATTAACTTTTCTCTCAGTGCACCAAGAGTACATTTCAAAATTTTAACGTTTAAAAATTGTATTTAGCAACTTTTTTTGAAAATATAGTGAAACAAATATAATTATTTTAGGTTAGAATGAAAATAATTTTTAACTGTGAATTGGGTGGAACCAATTAGGATAATTAAATGTTAATATTTGTATGGTAGGTATTTAGGGTTAAATTTATAAATTGTTTTGGCACAAGATATGTAATTTAGGTAGCTGCCTTAAATTTTCTAGGTTACAAAAATTGGGAAAAAATATATGTTTTGAGTCTTGATATTAATTTTGACGGGCTTCGGACTTCCTCAGGTACGTGTGTGTGACAGAAGGTTTAATATCTAAGAATTGTTAAAAAATATTACAAGAAATATATGACAAAATGATTTTAACTTAAATTCTAATGTCAGTGTCAAAATAATTGTAGATAACTTAGATGTTCCTTATATAGTAAAATTCTCCTAATTTCCTATATACTTACTTCTAACCTATAATCTATCCTATTCCTTTGCATACCTATATAGGTTATAGGTAACAAGAAACATTCAAACTTTATTGAAATATTTCATAACTTCATTAATTAATTTTTTATTTGGTTTTTATTCCATACGACAACCTAGGGACAAACTACGGGCCTTCCTGAGGATGTTATCAGTAAATCCTGGGCTGTTCCAAATGAAAGTCCTAGGGATATCTTGGGGTAAATAGAGAACAGCCCTAGGACATCCACCACATCCCAGTACTACATCCTTAGTACTTCCTAGGGATGTTATTGTGCTGTGTGGGACTGTAAGCCGACCAATAGGAAAGCGGTACGGTGTTTACAAACAATAGTCCACCAGTCCATAAGACAAACATATAAGTAACAAACCGCCTCTAATTATAATAACTCTATGAGCAATACTTCTAAAGCAGATAGAATTGTTCATAAGTAAACAAATTAAAAAAAAAGAATCTAAATACACACTACTGTGTTCCAATCCAGATATTAGAGACTTAAAACAGATCCTTAAAAATTGGTACTTATCCTTATCCGTATCCGTATCGTATCGGTTTACGTTACTGAGGAAAAATAAGTTAAAGCTGTTCTCTACGTATCTGTATCTTGTGACATATTTTCTAACCTCGAATTTTGTTTTGCTGTTGTTTTCGAATATATGTTTGTGCTTATTTTATCTTAAAATATAAGTATCTAAAATGGAGGGTGTTATCAATAATCCGTTGACAAACGGATTGAGCAAACGTTGACAGTTTGCTTCATAGAATATCTGTTTACTTAATACGATATGAATAAAGTTAAGATACAGAAGCCTTAACGATACGAAGCACGTAACGTATCTCTACGGCCGTATCGATTCTGCACATGCGCTGCTCGATACGGATACGGATACGAATGAAATTTGTAGCATGCTTTAAGTCCCTAATAACTGCTACGTAAGGGAGAGGAACGTACAAAAAATGTACAATTGGTTAGACTTTTTTATTAGGCTGCTTTGACGAACCGACAATCGTCTTACGGTGTTATCAAATTGTACAATCAAATTAATTTAAATAATGAATACTTATTTCGCTCTCATAATAGATATTATATTTAATTTTTTAAAATTGTCTGACCTATGATGCATTAACACTTCATTGCAGTAGATAATGGGTAAACGAACTCCAAAAATATTACTATAAATCATTATTGTCTCTTTAAAAATAAAATTTAGCAACCTAGTGTGCCATATAATTCTTTCCTCAGCCATTCTCTTGTGTGGCGTACCTACAGTACAACATGCCGTGACCATTCCTAAAAGAATTGATAAGTAACCAACCCATTATGATTTACATCAAGTACGATAAGACTCACAAACATTCTTACTAATGTTGCAATCTCATTTTGGTTTGAAGTTCTTTGATTATGGTTATACAGGGAATTATTTATTATAGTTTTGACTTTTTAAGATGTGTAATGTCCATTAATTTTAATATCGATATATTAGCAGCATGCTAGAAAACTTCAATTTCATTGGTTTTGGTATATAAAATATAGGTAGGTATTCCACCTGTAACAAATATAATGTTTAAAAGCAAAATCAGTAAGGCTGGTGTGACACTATACACTAAAATTGGAACTAATTTTAGCAATAAATTCTCTACCTGGAGAGAAGAGTTACTGGAGATACTTTTTACTCCATGTAAAACGCACGTTGTACCAAATTTTAGTCTACAGTCTACTGATCCGGTTCCCAATTTACCCAAAAACTTTGGATATGTGGTGGATATTAATCATCAAATAATTCCAAAAGTGTCAAAAATACCATTGCCGAATCTTAAAATAATAAAAAAGTGCAATTGCAAAGTAAAATGTGATAAAAAATGTGCCTGTACTTAGTGTTCTGTTGCTTGCACATGGATAAAGATTTCCCTAACAATTGAAAACCTTGGTGCAAAAAGTTGTTACTCACTTTTTGTCAAAATTGTAATTTGTATACCAAAAAGGTGCCAACTCAATGTTTTATTTGATGGTTATTTCAAGTAACGCTAGGTGTCACCCAAATCTTCTGTGGAGAGAAGCTGAAAGATGTCAACTCCACCATAATTTCAATCGCGCATGTGAAAAAGGTGTTATCTGTATCGAGACATGCATAAAGGTGTTATCTCCTGAAATAACACCTTTTTGCGAGAGTTATCCTATTTGTTTTGGTCTTGTCTTTGATTAAGAACAGTGCTGGTTTTTGTGTTTTTTTCACGTTTGGTGGATGTTTTAATGAATATTTCAATTTTGAAAGGTAAGTGCTTTGAAATTATTCGTTATTAAATGCCGCACATTCATTAAAACGGGTTATTGAATCATTTTTCACCCCTATTTGATCGACATAACCTCAAAAATTTGTTTTTTGTTTTTCTGCAGTTTTGTAAAAATATGAAACTATCAATGAATAGCCTGTTAAACATATCTCCAATGCAAAACAGATTAAACATTGACAGTTTATATGATTTTCATAGATGAGAGACCGAACTAAGAAGATTTTCGCAAACCTCGTGAATGTACCCTATGAGCCGGAAGAACCATTCCAGGACTCGGGATCGGAGTATCTTCCCTCAGATATAGGTGAACACTTTGTCACTAAGTTTATTTTTATTTTCTCACAACAATCTCGTTATTTTAGAGTATTCTGATTCCGACCAAGAAGAGGCTGTTGGGGATGTTGTTGCTAATACTTTCTACTCTTCTAACACACACAAAAATATAAATACTGGAAACAAACAAATAGATATAACAGTTAGTGAGTTGGCTGAAAATAATTATTTAGATACAGGTACACTTTTCATATCATTTAAAATAGCAATAAGTATTATTAGTAGATTTCTTTTTTCTCTGTAGATGATTCAGTGTCAGACAATGAGCCGCTTCAAATGAAAAGAGCAAAACTTCAAGAAACGAATAGAAGTATTGATGAACAAAAACAACAGTCAGTGAGACAAAATGAAAAAGAAATTGAAGCTGAGTTAACAAGAAATGAAGACTTTAATCCTCCAACCATACCAGATTTTCGGGGTAATAGCAAGATAATATAATTTTAAAAAATAATAAACAAAAAGTACTTTTTAGCTGAAGAAAATCAAGCAGAACTGCCCCGAGATTCTAAGAAAAAGAGTAGAAAAAGAAAATCTTTGCCAAAATCATGGAAACGGAATGAGAACAAAGATAAAAAAAACAAAGGCGAAGCATATGAAACATATAAAGGAAATCAAGTTGCAGAGAAAAAACCGTGTATTGAAAAACATCTCTGCAGAGAGAAGTGTCGATTGAAATGTAATGATAAGTTAGATGATGGCGATCGAGTACGCATTTTCAGAGAATACTATACTTTGGATCGCAGCCAGAAAAATGCATATTTATTTGGACTAATCGAACCTTTTGCAGTTAAACAACCTTCTAGTATTCGAAAACATAGACAAAAATCATTCCGTTATATTATGAAAGTGAAGGGAGAGAGAATACAAGTTTGCAAGGAAGCAGTTATGTCTTTGTTAGATATAGGACGAAAAAAACTCGACTTATTAAGAGATCAAATTGCCTCTGGAAGAACAGCTCGCAAGCAGGATGACAGAGGTCGTCATAATAATAGCAGAGAAAGGTGAGATCGTTCATGCTCATATAAAATCTTTTCCATATGAGCTGTCTCGCTATTCAAGAGAAAAAAATCCTCACCGATTATATCTCTCTCCATGGCTTTCCATCAACAAAATGTATAGTTTATACAAACAAAAATGCTCGGAAGAGTCTCACATTCCTGTTTCCAGTACTACATACAGGCATATGTTTGTCAACGATTTTAATTTTGGATTTGGATCGCTCAAAACCGACACATGCAAAATTTGTGATACAGAGCAAAATGAAGAGCACATTGCAAGGTTCAAAAAGGCATTCGACCAGCAAAAACTTGACTGCACTACTGCAAGGGAAGATGCTACAATACTATATATCACCTTTGATTTGCAGAAGACTTTGCCTTTGCCAAAGATTTCTACAAGCAAAGCTTTTTATTTGAGGCAAGTGTGGCTGTATAACCTGGGAATACATTTGGTCACAAAAAAACAGCCAAATGGAAAAGGGTACTTTCACATATGGACTGAAGATCAAGCGAGTCGCGGAGCAGAAGAAGTAGGCAGTGCGATTTTGACCTTCATGGAAAATATAAAAACAGAATATGCATCACTCGACCACCTCATAGCATGGAGTGACTCGGCAGGAGGCCAAAATAAAAATTTCTATATCATATGTCTTTGGAATTACTTGATTGGGGCTGATGTATTCAAGACAATCGATCATAAATTCCCTGAAGTTGGACATACATTTATGGATTCTGACCGAGACTTTGCAGCTGTGGAAAAATCGATAAGGAAACATCAAAACATATATACCGTTGATCAATACATATCAATAATGATGGAATCCAGGAAGAAAACTCCCTTCAGCATAACCAGAATGGGAGATAAATTTGTCGACATTAAAGAATTGCCGAGGAAGCTAGGCTTGATTGACAGAAAGAAGACAGATAAGAAAGAAAAAGTTGCTTTTAGAAATCTCAGATGGATTCGAATTGAGGAATTCGGAATCATTAAATGTAGATATTCATTTGAGGAGAGTGAAGAATGGACCATACTTAATATCAAAAAAGATAGAAAATTGGTAAGAAACCAAAATAATGAAAACTTGTTGACAATCGTTGACAAGAGGAGGGCTATCGCTGCCAAGAAGTTCGACAATATACAAGAACAGATACCGTTCATTCCAGAGAGCTTTAGGGGATTTTATTATAATCTACAAAAAGGAGATGGTTAATGTATTTCTGGTTACCGACCAACTAAGACTTTTCGTTTTAGTTTTAGAGTTTTTTTTTTTTTGTAGTAAACATTTTGTGCAATTTTCGCATATATTTTTGATAAAAACTGTTTTTCCTATGAACAATCTTTCACTCAGTATCTTAATCCTCAAGTAGTAATGCTAATAACATAGAATTATGAATTTGAAAAAGGCGTTAACTCACTTTTTTTCCTTCTTCCTCTTTTTTTCTAGTCTTGATTTGAGGTTTGCGAAAAAAATGTATCATCAGCAGTAATTTGAACACATACTCTTGATGTAGTAGTAGATGATGACATAAATGTATTGGTGAAGAAAACCAGCAGACACAAATGTTGCAGGTAACCTCTATAATTTTGGATTTGGATCGCTCAAAACCGACACATGCAAAATTTGTGATACAGAGCAAAATGAAGAGCACATTGCAAGGTTCAAAAAGGCATTCGACCAGCAAAAACTTGACTGCACTACTGCAAGGGAAGATGCTACAATACTATATATCACCTTTGATTTGCAGAAGACTTTGCCTTTGCCAAAGATTTCTACAAGCAAAGCTTTTTATTTGAGGCAAGTGTGGCTGTATAACCTGGGAATACATTTGGTCACAAAAAAACAGCCAAATGGAAAAGGGTACTTTCACATATGGACTGAAGATCAAGCGAGTCGCGGAGCAGAAGAAGTAGGCAGTGCGATTTTGACCTTCATGGAAAATATAAAAACAGAATATGCATCACTCGACCACCTCATAGCATGGAGTGACTCGGCAGGAGGCCAAAATAAAAATTTCTATATCATATGTCTTTGGAATTACTTGATTGGGGCTGATGTATTCAAGACAATCGATCATAAATTCCCTGAAGTTGGACATACATTTATGGATTCTGACCGAGACTTTGCAGCTGTGGAAAAATCGATAAGGAAACATCAAAACATATATACCGTTGATCAATACATATCAATAATGATGGAATCCAGGAAGAAAACTCCCTTCAGCATAACCAGAATGGGAGATAAATTTGTCGACATTAAAGAATTGCCGAGGAAGCTAGGCTTGATTGACAGAAAGAAGACAGATAAGAAAGAAAAAGTTGCTTTTAGAAATCTCAGATGGATTCGAATTGAGGAATTCGGAATCATTAAATGTAGATATTCATTTGAGGAGAGTGAAGAATGGACCATACTTAATATCAAAAAAGATAGAAAATTGGTAAGAAACCAAAATAATGAAAACTTGTTGACAATCGTTGACAAGAGGAGGGCTATCGCTGCCAAGAAGTTCGACAATATACAAGAACAGATACCGTTCATTCCAGAGAGCTTTAGGGGATTTTATTATAATCTACAAAAAGGAGATGGTTAATGTATTTCTGGTTACCGACCAACTAAGACTTTTCGTTTTAGTTTTAGAGTTTTTTTTTTTTTGTAGTAAACATTTTGTGCAATTTTCGCATATATTTTTGATAAAAACTGTTTTTCCTATGAACAATCTTTCACTCAGTATCTTAATCCTCAAGTAGTAATGCTAATAACATAGAATTATGAATTTGAAAAAGGCGTTAACTCACTTTTTTTCCTTCTTCCTCTTTTTTTCTAGTCTTGATTTGAGGTTTGCGAAAAAAATGTATCATCAGCAGTAATTTGAACACATACTCTTGATGTAGTAGTAGATGATGACATACTCCTTTTGGTATTTTGAGAAAATGATGTTTATCTCTGAGCATACCGTTTCCAGATCAGCTACAAACAGTATTACAAAAAATTTTGAAATTATTGCTGAACATGGAGATAAATGTATTGGTGAAGAAAACCAGCAGACACAAATGTTGCAGGTAACCTCTAGTATTTTTTGTTATTTTCTTTTTAATTTTGATTGTTTTTAGCATGAATGTGATGAACTCTTAGGGCAAACAGAAAATGATGGGGAAGAAAATATTATACTGGAAGTTGTTAAAAGTAGTGACACCAGTGAAACAAGGGCTACAAAAAACAAAAAAAAGCGGAAGATAGATAATGACGTTTTGACCACAGCATCCGAAACAATGAGACATTTAGCAAATGCGTTGAACAACAGCCAACAGAACAGAGGGTTACTTCAATGACAAAAATGACATTGAAACTTTTGCAGAATTCATTGCAAGTAAGCTTAAAGTTATGTCTGATAATACTGCCATATTAGAGGACTGAAGAGGATATAACGAATATTATCTTTCATAATTCATAACTTAAAATATAGAGATAAGAAAACTAATTAAAATTGATAAGCATATATGTGTACATACCTGAAATATATATCTTTTATATAACTTTTACAAGTCATTTCACATACCCGGGGGACACACAGTATAAAATTAATATATTATAGTCATAAGGCAAAACTGTTAAAATTCTTTTTTCACACCTATCTAATAGTCTACTCTTTTATTTGTAAGTATAAATGAATTTATAATTTTTTTTCTGTTTATCAAAGATGAACCTCAAAATCTACAAATTTGCATTGCATTTTAAAATTTTTTATTGAAATAATAGCAAACCATATATTTTACAAAAATAAAGACTACTAGAGTAGTCTTGCCACTCTACTGCACCAAGTGTACAGAAGTATTCTTTAAATTTATCACCTATAATGCCCCAAGAGCATTGATAACTACGAGATAATTTTATCAGAGATTTCAAAAGCACGTTACTTGACAACAGTCTCTGTTATCAAAAAGTAACGTGCTTGAGAAAGTTGTGAGAAAATTTTTTGCAATTTTTATGAAAATGTCATTCAAAATTATTTATTAAAAATACAATAATTATTCTTGTAATAATTTACTTGTTACATTCCACATAGTTTTAACTGTAACCTCCTTAAACTCCGTACCATCCCTTTTTCTCATATTAGCCGCCCAATCGTTGACTATCAACGCCAGTCCTTAAACTGTATGATTTCCATCTAATGTATATTTCCGCGTGCTGCAAAAGTTCATAAATATTTTCCAAGTATACCTACTTTTTACTGCTAACGGTATTTTTTGGTGTATTTACTTCTATAATTTTATCGATTGAAGCACTGTTCCCCAAATCGTGACGAAAGTGATAGACATTTTAAATTGTTACAATTATTATAGAAGTGTCAAAAAAATTTTGTTCGCAGTCAACGTACGATGACATACGTGATAACTACCCATGGGCTGTTATCAGTGTAATGTGACTATAATGGGTAGGTTTTGCACACGTGATTACAAATAGAGAAATCTAATTGGATTGTTTTTGCGTCAAAAAATATTCACGGATATTTAAGGCACCTGTTACCTCCTTGTTTTCCAATGCATTTCATATTCGTCTGTATTTCATCATCAATATCAGCGGCAACTTCTGTATAAACAATTCCTTTGACAGTTGCTAAGTAATTGTGAAGGACTACGCAGGCTAGAGTAATTGTTTCAACTTTCTCTACACTGAGGCATATAGGATTACGTAGTACACGAAAATGATTGGCTAATATTCCGATTTTTTTATCATGCGAAAGATTTCGTTGTGCATATGGCTTTCATAGTCTAGGGGACAGAGGGAAAGCATCATCGGCAACTAGTTCCTGGAAAAAGATCATCTGGTGGAAAGTTGAGTTTATTGTTCTGTAAAACTTTAGATCATGTAGATTCACGAAATACTCCACCATCACTGACTTTCCCACTTATACCCACATTGACGACAAATAAATTTGTAAGTGGCATCAGCTAGGCCCAACAAAACAATTGAATTTGTACCCTTATAATAAAAAGATCCGGATGATGCCGGTGCACAAAATTTTATGTCTGCCATCAAGGGTACCAAGACAATTTGGAAATTGCTATAATTGGTAATAGTCGTCAGCAATTGTTTTCCATTCTTCTAGTGTGGTGGGTATCTGAAAAATAGATCATAACATTTAAATAAGGTTTGTAAAACAATATATCCACGTACCTTCAAGTATTCTCCTTTTAAACGATTTATAAATAGCTTCACAGACCTCGTGTACAAATTTTGATATTGTAGATTCATGTATTCGAGTAGAGTACGTTAATGATCGATATGATTCTCCAGTGGCTAAGAAGCGTAAAGTAACTTCAATCTGTAAAAAACGTCAAGTGAATTTAATATGCAAGAGAAGTACCTACATTTAACTACATTCAGCGAGAACGAATATTAAAATATTTGTCATAACATACTCACAAAACTGAAAGCTTTGGCACTTTTATATTCCTCTAATATATCAATAATTCCTCTCTAGCAATAAAGCTTTTTGTTATTAATAATAATTATTGTTGTACTTATCTACCTGTTTCTTGCAGAAATACTATCCCTCATAAATGTATCTTTTTTCTTAATACTACCATCAATTAAACTTAATATCTCTTCAAATTGTTGATTATCAAGCCGTAAGACATTTCGATATGAATTATGATCATATCTACTTGAGAAATGCATATACATGGTATTTTATTTAGACCGTAGAATGGTGCACAGTCAATCGACTGATCATTTTATATTTCAAAAACGAAAAATATTAAGAAATTTACACAACAAAGGATAATGGAACTGTTAAATGAAAATATTAAAATTTTGACATTTGTCACATTCGCATATCATTTTAATTTATTTTGTGTTTTGATATGTTTTGCCCATAGAGAAAATAAAAAAAAGAGAGTTGTCAATTCAAGACAATATTCAATAGAAAAAATTTGGCACTACGTGCGAGTGTGGTGATCCTCTTGACCCCCGAGAGAACTAAAGTAGGTCTCAACCGGTAAAACAGGAATATTGCTTGTATGTAAATATCGCGGTAAATTTTGAAATTGAGGGTTATGTTTTATTTTCTACTCTGAAAACTGAACAGTTTAAAAACTGTATGTTCTTAGAGTAGAAAATAAAAAAATAGAATGTAGAAACAGAAAATGCATGTATTTATTTAGATTTGCTTTGAGTAAAAGTTACAAGTAGGACTCATAAACCAGACCGTCAAATACACTAACATTTATTTTAGAAAATTTTTATTAAAAATTAACAATTAACTTTATTAATAACTTCATAAATAAATAATTTTCGTTTCGTTTCTAAAATGAATCTAAAGGAACAGAAAATTAAATAGACACTTTGGAAAAATATATTTTATTTTAAATGAAACATAAGTAGGGAAGTAGGCAACATTAAAACTACACAAGACTAGGTTGTAAATTTAGCTTTTTTCTTTATTTGTTTTCGTTTAGAGCCATCATCCGTACAATCCTTATAACTAGCTTGTCTTTTTTTTGAAGTCGGCTGTTGAACATGTTGATTCAAATAGGTATGTGACTCTGATAAAAACCCTTTGCCGTACAAATCCTCTTATTAGCTCCAAAGGTACATGCAGTGCACTTTCTTGATACGTAGTACCTCACCGTGTTCCTCCCAATATTTTTTTTGTTTTAAATGTTTCTTTATGATATTTCATAGGAGAGGAGAGGAGGAGGATATAGGAGAGTTTAGAATAAAATGAGTAACAAAGGATAATCACATAATCTTCTAAGGTCAGTCAGGTCATTTATTTATAATAGTAATATATTGATTCACTATTTAACACTAAAGTAAATATCTGTAAAACTGTCCAAAAATACTAATTTATAATCGCCAAAAAACGTTAAAAAAAAAACTAAAACCACAGGAACGTACGTACGCTCAAAGAAAGTATCGATTTTTATCCATATGTGACTACACAGCCTTCCCCTTGCCGCTCACTTCGACCGAGTTACCATATAACCTATAAGTTAAATAACCTTGTTATATGCCCACCGCTTTAGAGGATCTTTATTTCTATGTCGGATTTCTTCTTCTAAATAACGGTTAACTCCACTATCGCACGAGATTGTGGGCTTTGATTTCTTATTGGTTGACATGAAACTGCCTCGTCTAATTTTTTCCATATATCAAATGTCCCAATGGGCGACTCTACTATATATAACGTCATTTTTATTGGATGTTATGGTTAACGTTAATAACGATAACGACGGCAATCAGAAATAGAGATTTTGGACCTCTTGAAATTAAAAGGCGACGTATTTAATAGTTGTCATTAGATTCTGTGGTTTCCATTTTTGACTTTACATATTCTGTGGTCTTAACATAAGGGCTTTAAAAGGTTACTGCCCATTTGCACCACCTCTGCTTAGCGAGTTTAAGCCTAGCTAAATTTAAGTGACTGACAGATCAGACTATGATTATCGTAGGATATAACGCCAAAGACCTCACAGTCTAATCTGACACTTAAATTAAGCTAGGCTTAAACTCGCTAAGCAGAGGTGGTGCAAATGGGCATTAGAGTTTGGGTATCTTTATTCTGTATTAATAAAAGATTATTTTTTAGTCTAATTATTAATACTAGGTGCACTTTGAATATTTAATTTGAATACTTTTGCATTTCTGTTTTTTTATTATTTTACAGGTAATGTAATCCCAAAAAAGACTACAGTGCATCCCTTAAGACTTTTTTAGTATCTTGCCAAACTGTCTACAACTCGACTGTAAGTGTTTAATTTACAAAATTATTCAAAATTTGCAATTTACAATCATATAACTAATACTTGAAAACGTAAAATATACTTGAATAAAATAAGTATGAGTTGATCCATTAATTATTTGTGTTCTTTGCATAAATTATGAAATGTATACAAAGTAAAATGTATGCAAAGTTGTTTCTTTGCATAGCTAGAATAGGTAACAAGAAACATTAAAACTTTATTAAACCATGACATTTCATAATTTCATTAATAGTGTATTTCTTTTTTTATATATTGGCTAGGCCGGACACCGTCAGCCGTCGACCCAAGTAATTAACTGTTTTCATGAAAAAAAACTAACATTGTTTATGTTAAGAGAGAAATTTGCTTTATGCAACACACTGAAGACTAATGTTAATTTTTCAAAACCAATCAAAATCTTCCTCTACGGAAGTGGAAGGTATTAAAATGTTTCCCGGTTGGACCATCCAAACTCATTTTTATACCCATCAATTTTTAATAACCAAATAGGTAGTGCGGTGTTTTCCGGGACAAAACTTGGAAATGACAAAGAAACAGGCGTGTTTTGGGAAACGGATGAAGCATAATGCGCCGAAGCCTGATCGTTTTAACGCCGCCAAGATGTTACCAATAGGTAGCTCCCAATTTATTTAGTTCCTCCTAACACCGCATAAGTGCACTCCACACACGTGAAATTAAATAGAATTGCACGTGTACCCCACACCTGTTGTTAGAAATTACCAACAATATTAAGCCTTCTAGCACTTGCGACAATTGTCAAACAATGCATCTCTGCCATGCCTACTTGTCAACGTCAGATCACATAACACGTACAATATAATGGAAACTGCAATGCAGCAGGTAATTGTAAAATTTCAATATTATACTGAGGTGCCATAGGACGGTTGTTTTCCTAACTTATCTACAGGATGAAAAAAAAATAGATATCTATATTTTTAGCCGGCATTGGAGAAAAGAGTTGCGAATTGGATAACGGTTCGCATTTCCTACTTTATAAGACTTCCCCTCTCGTATCTCCCCACCACTGGTTTGCATTTCTTACCATCGGGAAAAGAAAAAAAATGGTTTACATTACCTCCCATGAAGAAACATATATATATATATATATATATATATATATATATATATATATATATATGTATCCTTCTACCAATGCTGCATCCGTTCATGTGCATGGGACCATACATTACTGCGTCTGCAACAATAATGCGTCCGTATATAGGATGCAACATTGTTTTCCTGTAGTAAATTTAGTGTACTACGTTATTATAGGTTTTTTGACATCTCAACAAATTCTTTGACATCTGGGCTAGCTGCTCATATTAAAATATTATTTGGATATGTTATTCAAGGCTATCTATAAATGAAAGTACATTTTGGATTCGGACGCAGTATTATATGTTTAGTTTAACTGGGAGTATACATTTAGTTCAAGCAAAACGAGTTTGGGGGCGCTTCAAATTTTGTACAGAAATATTCATCATGTATACATGTTCAGATTTGGTATATTGGTACATCTTACATTTGACAACATCGCAATACCGAATCTAGCAGATCTTCCGTTAATGATCTTGAAGATACTATGTTCTGAGGTTAATGTTAATAGTGCTCCAGAGGGTATTGTGTTTAGATGCACTTTGAGGCTGTTTTTTTAAATCTGCAGGTAAGTATCTTTAGAATTATTTTAAATAAATATATTTATTTTATGTTTTGATACCATTAAAATGTTCTACATTAGTAATGTGTTTGACAAATAATTCAAAACGTGTGTTGTAGCCAAACATAGAGCTGTTATTTCTTTTTAACACATTACGTTTATGGCCTTCCTGTATTATTCATAGCTAAAGTAGTTTATTTGGTAATACATCGTTTATTGTTATTTATTTTTCAATAAAATACCTATATATTTACAAATACATTCGAAATTATAACCATAATCGGCTAGATCCCGTCGCTTGGTCCCGGCTAGAAGCAGTACTTTGAACGTACTGATGGTTTCCTTCCTGAACTGGAAAACAGTAATTTTGAGTAAATAATTATGTGTATACAAACCTAACGGAGTTTAGATAATATAATAATAATATATAATTTCATAAAAGAAACAAACCACATAGTCAGCTAAAAGGCTCTAAATTTATGTTTAGTTAAATAAGTTTCCACTATCTAGTTAGAAATTATTTTCACAGTCTAGTTCTACATAAAAACATACAAATAACTAAAATTGTTTCGGCCATATAGCTTATACTTAACAAACAAAAAATTGTTTAGAAATTCTATAAAATATGTCTTAAGTACCAATTTTATAATGAAAGGTAAAAGACTATTTACTTCTTTACGTAGTCTGTCAAAATAAGAGTGGCGTAAAGCTTCCTTTCGGTCGTTTTTATTGGGTAGCTCCTATTTTTTCATTCTAAACGTGAATCGCTTTTATTATTTTCTATTGCTTGTAGGACATTCTAATATAAATATGTAATGATGTAATTTTCACAAAAGGAATTAATAGTTTGAACCGTCGATCTTATAGACACTAGATACGGCTTGTTTTGTTCAAGTGGGGGCTCCTGACTATCATTTGAAGAAATATCGATATAAAATTCGATATAGTGGCGGGCACAAAGAAGAGCATATTGTAAAATTATTTTCGTTTTTTAGCGATGGCCATATACCGGTTGGTGGACGGGTGGGTGGTGATGTAAACTTTGTGAAATATTTTTTTAAGTAGTTAATGCTTCATTTTCTTTCCACAGTCACATCACAATCTGTTACAATCTGTATACAATCTGTAGATGATTCACTGTTTAAGGGTGTTTTGGCCAGTAGTAGTATTTTTCGTGTACCTACAGGTTTTAACATGCAAAAATATTCTTTACTTTGACTTTGAGGGCCTGTAGACACCTTATACATATAAGTATTGAAATTGTGAGAAAATTATCTACTAAGACTAAAAGGTCTTGTCTAAATTCCTAGAACAGCTATAAAATGTAGGAAATACAGAAAAATCTACTACTTTTTTCTGAAATAGAATAACTAATAAAAATTTGCCCTTTATTTATCCACCGCTCTAAGTCTATACAGGGTGGCCCACCTATCTCCGCTCGGACCGTAGCTACTAGACCAATAGAGATTAAGGCAAAACATTTTCAGGACTAGTTTTGTCTATAATGAACCACACTTTAAAATTGTTTTTGGATCTACAGGGTGTACCATATATGCGAGGTCACGATTCCGGGCATTTTTTTAAATGGACCACCCTCTATATTGATTCATTTTTGGATTCTACAGAAAATTCTAAACACATTTCATGTAGGATGTCCTATACCTATCTTCAACTGTTTTTGAAATATTGACAGGTGAATATTGACATTTTTGCAACTTTGACATCCTGTAAAATATAAATGGCTTGAAATCAAGCAAAACGGTTTGCACATTCCTATCTTAACTTTCCATAAGCTATCGTTTGTACTAATTTCAGAATTATCCAAAAATTTAAAATTTTCTGAAAATTTTTAAAATTTTTAATTCCTGAATAAATTTGAAATTAGTACCAAACGATAGCTTATGAAAAGTTAAGATAGGAATGTGCAAACCGTTTTGCTTTATCTCAAACCGTATAGATTTTACAGGGTGTAAAAGTTGCAAAATGCCAATATTCACCTGTCAATATTTCAAAAACAGTTGAAGATAGGTATAGGACATCCATGAAATGTGTTTAGAATTTTCTGTAGAATCCAAAAATGAAAATATATGAGGGTGGTCCATTTAAAAAAATATCCGAATTCGTGACCTCGGATATATGGTACACCCTGTAGATCCAAAAACAATTTTAAAGTGTAGCTCATTATAGACAAAACTAGTCCTGAAAATGTTTTGCCTTAATCTCTATTGGTCTAGTAGCTACGGTCCGAACGGAGATAGGTGGGCCACCCTGTATATGAATTTAACTTCAAATGTTTTTGCAGAGATGTACCCTAGAAGAACAGAGAAGATTATGTCATTAGTTCCGGTTCATGTAAGTAATTATTTGAAGTAGGTACCTACTATTATTCACTTTTGAATAAATCTAAGAATTATTTTAGGGTAAATCAGGAAGCAGCAATTTAAGAAAGTTTCAGAATAGTATGTGTAATGCACCTTTATCTCCAGTAAGGAAAATCCATATTATAAGTGATATAATTATCAATAGAGACGAGGCGACAGTAAATAAGGTAATTTACTTTACATAATTACTATTATAAATACTTACTTTTGAAAATATTACCTAACTACTTAAAAAGATGGCAATTTAGGGAGTAGTCTATAGCCAGTCAAGTGTACAGAAAATAGTATTTTTGTATTAGTAGTATGAAATATGCTGTGTCACTTTTCTTCAATCAGTTATTTTTTCAGTATACCATGACTGCATTTGGAAAATACTCCACGCGTACTGTTGTGCAAAATATTTACCTCACGTCATGTGCTACTTAAAACTCATTTGAAGATATTTTAGTTTTTTTATTTATGTTGCAAAATACAATATTATTCCTATAAACAACGTGACATTGTGTTACATTGCTTTACGAGTATAAAATAACAAGTATTTGGAAAAAAAAATATTGTGTTTAACTGGCGCAAAAACTCTTGTCCATACTCGGTAGGTACTCCCCTACGTGCCATCGGCTACGTTTTTACTTATTCGAAAACCAACGTTTTTTGTTACTACTTCAACAAATATGTATGTTTTATTAAAAATTTGAAAATCGAACCAATGTTCGATTCACCTAATTTATACAAAAAATAACGGGTCTTCTAGTTTAGTCTTCGAAACATACTTTTCAAACTTCTTCATGTTTCTTCTCTTTTCTCCATATTGTTGTCGTCATATAAGCAGTCTCATTGAATCCATTCCAGACCCACGGCCTTTGGGTTTCTAGATAAATGTAACGAATTTGTTTTTAATTAATCGTCAAGTAAAATATCAAAATAACTTCTCTGCTGGCTTGATGTTTCAAATCTTCTATTAAGGATAAGTAGTTATCCTGTAATTTTTGCAATAGACAAAACAATACTGGTTTTTTATTAAATAGATAGTTTAGATAATTTATTTCCCTTTTTTGACAATAACAAAATTGTATAGGAATAAGTAAATTCACTGTATCTGGGTATTTGGTGGGGTGTATTTATGTGTATTATTTGGCGCATGTTTTTGTGTAAACGCATGAGTTTACATGCATGTCTTTGCTATCTATACAGTATGTATCAGCCAAGTGGAATAAATTCGATAATAAATAATTGAGGGCGTGTTCGAAAAAACGTTCGAATACGACTATTAGTATTTTTAGTTGCACATTTTTTTCCACAAAAACTTTTTATAGAGGGTGTGTCATGTAACAGTGGCCAATAAGTACCAACTTTCTTATTTTAATGCAACACTCAGTATATTATTCAATTTTTGGATTAAACGCCGTACAATCTAGACGCTTTGATATCAAGCAAAACGGTTTGCACATTCCTATCTTAACTTTTTATAAGCTTTAGCTGGACACGCATTTCAAGATTTAACCAAGAGATAAAATTTGATAAAAAATTTTGTGAAAAAGCTTATGAAAAGTTAATATGGGAATGTGCATACCGTTTTGCTTGATCTCAAACCGTTTAGATTTTACAGGGTGACAAAGTTGCAAAATGTCAATATTCACTAGTCAATATTTCAAAAACGGTTGAAGATAGGTATAGGACATCCTACATGAAATATGTATGAAGTTTCTGAAGAATCCAAAAATTGATTAAAATATAGGGTGTTGCATTTAAAATAAGAAAGTTGGTTTTGGCCACAGTTGGATGACTCATGCCGTATAAAAAGTCTTTGTGGGAAAAAATGAACAACTAAAAATACCAATCGACGTATCCGAGCGTTTTTTCGAACACGCCCCCATTTATTTATTATAGAATTTATTCCATTTGGCTGATACGCACTGTATAAGTGATAGTAACAACAATAAAGACATACATATATTATTTCATCCTGTTCCTATGTTTATAGTTTATTTAAAAATATATAATGTGCAGTAAACTATACTTATTTTTAGTGTGAATCAAATACATCAAGCTCACCTCCAAGCGGTGATTTCCCAGACATAGAGGTATTTTTTCAAGGAAAATTTGATTTGTACCTTTTCACATATTTTTTACATATTTCAGATTTCTTCAGCCTCTGATGTTGCAGAAAACCATGACAGGAATGATAGCCCTTTATTCAAGAATAAGGTAATTTATTGATTAGTCATAACTTCAAATCAAAGAAATATAATAGAAATTTTTACAGGAATTCTCTCCGTTCGATGACTCTGATGCAGATCCTTCTTACAGCCCTTCCTTAGAGGTAAGTATTTATTTTTATCTTATAAGACTACTCTTCACTTTTTATACCCTGTCAAGATTAGTAACACTTATTGGTATTACTTTTTCAGAGGAAGAAGAAAAAACGTCGTTTTCGTTCCCTGCTTTCGGATTCTTCTAGTTCATCCAAACGTACATCTTCAGATGATTCTCACAATATTTCATCCAATACTTCTTATAATAGGCCATCTATCTCGTTTAGAAACCATGACTATGTAAAAAACAACCGTAATCTTCAATTACCTTCGACTTCAACACTTGACGAAAGTAAATCATTACTAAACATAAACAGAAATATAGAGGATAATGGTTTGCCTCATGAAACGTATATAAATGGAAATGTTTCCAAGGACATTACTACACCGTTCGAAAATAATTCAAAACTGTTAATACCAGACAATTTACCAGAACCAGTGGAATCCCTTAGAACGGATAAAGAATCAACAAAAAAAAGAAAACCGGACTGTTGTTATTTCTGTGAGCTGGATGTGCTTAATTTTGCCAGACATATTCAGAGGAAGCATGCTGAAAAAGTGGAAGTTGCAGAAATTATGTCTCTCCAGCCACAATCCAAAGAAAGAAAACATTTGATTAGCAAATTAAGAAAAAAGGGCAACTATATAAGAAATATGCAAAGCTATTTCAAACCAGTTAGATCTCCCCTTCTTAAAAATCGTAACGTTTTACCATGTTCCTCTTGCCTGGGATTTTATTCATCAAAGTTATTATATAGACATAGAAAGAAGTGTAGTGGGAACAATACTAGAATCAGTGCACAAGCTGATGGTCAAAATATTTTAATTGATGATATCAACAAACGTGTTGATCCTCAGTTAAAGGAGCAAGTATTTCCTAGGATGAGACCAGATAAAATTAGCTTAGAAGCAAAATCCGATGTTCTTATATGTGCTTTCGGTGCACGGTATTTAAAGACTCACCGAGAGAAACACTTTATACAGGTTACCTCTAGGAAAATGAGAGAACTTTCCAGACTATTATTGGTTTTAAAAGAAAAGCAATCAGATATTGGTAATCTCTTTCAGGCACTTCAACCAAAATATTTTGAATTAATTGTTGAAGCAACTAAGACGGTTGCACAATATGATGAGTCTAACGATGTATATAATGCTCCTACCTATGCTATGAACATCGCAACATCCCTAAAGCAATGTTGTGAAATAGCACTCACGCTTTATTTAACAAAGAAAGTGCCTTCAGTTGCAACTGCTGAAACGGAAGTGAATATTAAAAACATGATTCAACTACTCAATACAAATTGGAGATTTGTAATATCAAGTCAGGCAGGAAATGATCTTAACACAAAGAAATGGAATAAAATTACAATAGTTCCTCTGGCCGATGATTTAAGAAAATTAAAGCAACATTTAATAGAGAAAGCCAAAACTGCTGCTGATATAATAAAAATAAATCCACTTGATAAAGTAGCATTCACAACACTACTGGAAACTATTTATTGCAGAGTAATTCTTCTTAATAGAAAAAGACCTGGCGAATTACAAAGAATTGCAGTTCATACCTATTTGAATTGCGGACGTGAAAAAAACAATAAATACGAGGAATTCGATCCTATTATTTCTCCTACAGAAAAACTTTTACTCCAGAGTTTTAAAAGAGTAGTTATTAGAGGAAAAAGAGGGAGGGGAGTAGCTGTGTTATTTAGCGCCGATGTGCAGGAGCATATAAATATTCTTCTGTCTGTGAGATCTAAGCTTGTTAGTAATAGCAACCCTTATCTGTTTGGAAAGCCCGGTCTTCTGACACCGATTACTGGCTATAAAGTCCTAGATAAATATGCCCGTTCAAGTGGTGCTAGAAATTCATCATCTATAACATGTACCAAGTTGCGAAAACATTTAGCGACCTTATCACAGTTGTTTTCACTTAAAGAAACAGAAATTGATCAGCTGGCAACATTCATGGGACACACCATCGGTGTACATAAAAATTCCTATAGACTTCCCGATGATGTTCACCAGACAGCAAAAATTTCCAAATTGCTTTTATTGCTTGAAGGAGGGGACCTTAGCAAATATAAAGGTAAGACATTGGATGAAATTGATGTCGATCTGGATGAAGATCTACTGGAAAATATTAGAAATGATGAGACCGATAGTGAAGGGGAACAAACACAAAATAGTTTAGAATATGAAATAAATTTTAATAATCAGAATGAAGGAGAACAAGGAGAATCTAGTACTCATAAAAGTGAGAGCACCAACGATATATCATTAAAAAGAAGAAAGAAAAGAATTCTGGTGCAGTGGACAGATGAACAGAAAAAAGTAGTAAATGAATATTTTGCAACGCACATCAAAGACAAAAGACCTCCTAAAAGGAATGAATGTGATAACCTGAAAAATCAGCACCCCCATTTATTGCAAAATAAAGATTGGACAAAAATAAAGGTCTTTATACAAAATATATACTCAAAGAAACAAAAAAAGTAATTCTAATACCGAATAAAGGAATACATATTAGTTAGTTACTAGTTTCACCAGCTATGTTCTCTCTATGTTTATATACTTACTTATAAGGTGATTCAAAATAATATACATATTTTAAGAGTTGTGAGTTAAGAGAGAAATGTTTAAAAATGGTAAAAAAACTCGACCATTATCTAATAGGTAATCCATTTTAAAATCAGTATGAAATTAAAGTGATATGCAACTATAATTGCCTCATAGTTTCAAATAATTCTAAGAAAATATATTAAATATAATAATTTAACAGTCTTTTAGGTATATTCAGGTTCAGATTTTTAATTCATATCTCATTTATAGAAATCAGAGTTTCAGAAAAATCGTAAAGTGTAGCATGAGATTCCCTATTATAACTGTAATTAAGATCTTTTAATTAGAACAACTGTCATTTATTTAACCATTTTTACGGGCAGTCTCGAAATATATTGGATGCGGGTTTATAACACGAAATCTAAAGTGCCACTTATATTTTATATTTGTATTTTATTGTGAATTACCTATTGTTTTGTCAACATTATATATAACCATACTAGCTATAGAAAAGTATATTTTAATTTATTTAAAAAAACTTACAAAATGTGATTGGATTATTTGGTACATATTACAATAATATACTTTACTATATTACTTTTATCTTTCCGATCCCATGTTTAGAGCTTTACTCTGTTTTATTTTATCGTTCTTTGTTAACGAATAATAGTTGAATTTCATGAGCAAATAAAAATTATTAGAAAAACGAATAGTTGTTTTATAGTATTATAATATATACTTTTATATAATATGACATTTTATATTTCAAATTATGTCTAAACAAACAAGTTATAGTAAAATTTAAAAGAAATCTTAATTTGTATTAGACATAATTTGAAATATGGTTTGTAATATTATAGAATTTTATATCAAACAAAAAACCACAGATGAAATTAGGTAATTTGTCATATATTTATTTTTATTTCCCCAACAGTGGTCTGTTGGGGACCAACTTTAAAAGTTTCGTTTGTTACTGAACTTTAGATTTTTATTTTGAATACTTGTGGTTTCCTGTTTTTATTTTCTATTATTTTACAGATAGCGTAATCCCTTAAGAAAATAAAATGAATAGTTGTTTTAGTTTTTCCATTACACCAAAATATAACAGTTTAGCCTTTACAAAAAATTAACTACTTCCTTAAACACATGGTTGGCCACATCTAATATTTACTAAAGTTGATTGTAGCCATATAGAAAATTTTCAGTAAACATCAGATTATATCTTATGTATTAAAACAAGACAGTGCTAAATGTGGCACCAGCGTCGAAAGCAATATTGTACTAAATCTGTCATAAAATATACATTTAGGACGTTGCATTGTATTAAATATATAAAGCAGTATTCACCGGTCGCCGTAATATTCTATTATTAAAAGGACGCAAGAAAGTCCAGTATACCAAATACTTTATTTATTAAGTTATCAAAATTTTAGAACTAGCTATAACCTCAATTTTTTTCGTAGATATTATATACTTCCATTAGATTTCACCTAACCAGTTTATTTCTCAGAGATGCAGTAAGATTGGTTTTTGAAAGGAAGCAGCATTGTTAGCGGGATGTATATATATATATATATATATATATATATATATATATATATATATATATATATATATACCGCCAACTAACCAACTATAAGGTTGAGAACAGTATATGATAATACTATGTATGTAATATCCTGTCCCTAAATACATAGATGTAAGCTCAATTGGTATATCATATACTGTCCTCAAACTTTTTCAGCTTTTAAAATTAATGCCCTGGATTATAACACTTACTCCGATTATTAAAATTGTTTAAAATAGGTACCCTTCATGATACAAATATACACATGGTTACTCTTTTGGGTGTTATGCCTCCCCTGAGAATAGAATAGTTATTTATGCACCAAGGACACTCGATCCTTTTTTAGATAAGTATGAAACCTTACGGGTTGGAGGGCGACTGAGAAACTCCTCGCTTGAATTCGAAAGTAAACATCCAATAATTCTTCCAGCCAGGCATCATTTAACATCAATTAGTATTATCTGCTATAAGACGTCGATATTGGCCTTTAAACGGTAGATGGGTAGTGCGAAACGAAATAAAAAAAATGCATAAATTGCGTTAGGCTTGCACCGGTCGCGGGATTGCAAAAAATGGGAGATTTGTCTAGTGAAAGAGTGACTCCGTCACGACCGTTCTCAATTTGTTCGGTAGCAAGGATCACTACCGGGATCCATGCCCTTTCCTCTCCATGTCCATTACATCACACATGATTTTTTTATGAAATATGATGATAAAGATCTTTAAACATACCAATCCATACGACCTGGACGAAACGTAAATGACGCTAAAGTAGCTGATGTAAAAACTTTCATATATTCTCCGGATGGAAAAATATTTTATCAATTAAACTACGATGATGAATACGCTGAATTTACGCCTTACCGCTCCAACACAAATAATATGAGTAACCAGCCTCGTTCCCGATTATACGACAATCGAATTAAAATTACAAAGAAAAAATTTAAGGACTAGAACTTACTTCAGTATTGTCGCCAGAAGTGAAGGATTTTTACTCTAGTTTACCGTATGATTCGGAAGATTTTGATGATAATCAAGGAAATAAGAAATCTAACCAAAAAACAACGAAGAATCAGAAAAGAAACAAGAAGTAATAAACAATAGAGAAACTAGTACAAAAAAGAAAGCTACAAAATTAAAATCTACAATAGAATTGAACAAGCGTCAGTCAGGAAGAGAATGGTTGAATTCAAAATGTGGGCTGAAGAAGATGCCTTGTAAAAGACAACAAAAAAGAAAAATAAATAAATAGGTTAAAACCAGGATTAAACCTCTTTTGACCTATTTTTGTTTTAATAATGTAAATGTTGCAAAGCAACTAGAGAAATCTGTGTTTAGTTGCGTTCTACCTTTAGTTTTAAAAAGTTTTTACTTAATTTCAATGTTGCCAAAGTAATGTTATGTTGTTTAAAATAAATATTTTTTATATTTTTATATAACAAATTGTTTTATTCTACATTATCTGGTTAATACAATTTGTCGTAAGCCACACATGTAGGTCTCTATTCGTGCTAATGGTATAAATAGGACGTAACTTACAAAACAAGAATATGCAATAGGACGTATCACACAAAAATAATCAAATACGGGAGATAATTTGAAAATGCAACTAAAATACTACGTCTGATTATATTTTCGTTGTAATTGATCTAAAAAAATATTAAAATAGTGGGCTGAAATTTTAAATCTAAAGGATCACAAAAGTCAACCGCCATATAAAAATGTACCTACATTTGTCTTAGGGGTTTTGTCATATCCACATTCTAATGCAGAAGTTGAAAGAGTTTTTTCAAAAACTAATTTAATTAAAACCAAAGTACGAAATAAATTAGTGACAGAGGCAGTTAACGGAATTTTATTGACTAGTCAGGACATTAAAAAACAGAATTGTTGCATAAATTTTGATCCTTCTGAAAAAATAATGAGTGGACTGAATAAAAATTCTATTTATTCTAAAACTGATAGCATAGAAATAGGTGATGTAGTATTTGATTAATAGATTTAGGCCCGAATTCATGACCTCGACTCAATTTCAAATCATATCTCGATTTCGCAACAAAATATGACTGATTTTATGTGACAATTTTTTGAATTCACATCTTAGTAGGTACCACTTATATGAAATACAAATTGTTTGTACCTACTTATTATTTTATAAATTTTATTTATGTGTTTAGGTTGTTCAAGATACCTATAAATATATAAGAATATGTTGATTTAAATTAAGAATTAGTTATTTATTTTTACATAATGAATTTTATGTTTTATGAATAAACATTCTAATGTTTTGACTACCTACATTTTTCTGTGAACCTAATACCAAAATCTACATACATTTTAATATACGTAGACTTTGCTAATACCATTTATAAATGAATTCTTATTTCTTGCCAGTGTTAGTACTGAACTAGATATGTAATACATTTTTTGTTTTCAACGCTTAAAACCCCTTCCTGCATGGTGTGTCATATATGGCACAAAGAGATGTTTACCATGTATGTATCGCCATCTGTTTGTATAATGTTGAAATAAGTACAGATTTCAACTTTAGATATTATTACAGTTCCCTCCAACAGTCAAAACTAGATGAATTTCTGTAATTTACTCTATATAACCTTACTTTGTGACAGTTGCCTCTGTACCATCTGCTGTACTGAGGTACTACTAAAGTTAGCTTGTTTTGACTAGGATTTTTTAGATTATAGTGAATAACAAAAATAGTGCAAAAAAGTAGACATTCTAAGTAATCGTTTGATACCAGCAATTAAGGAAAACAATACATTATAAGTAAGTACCACCACAAAATAGGTTTGTGCCATATATGGTACAAGATGCGTTTAAGGAATGGCTGCTCATAAAATAATTATTTTTTTGTAGCAATGAATCCATCAACTTTTTATGGGTTAAGTGCAAAATCTATTGATATACCAGACGGTAATGTTAGCGAAACTGAAAATTTATCTGATGACGAAAATATGGACAGAGAAGAGGTTGTTTCAGAGAGTGATCCTGAAAATGAAGGAGAAGTTGATGATGAAAAAGGATATGATAGTGAAGATAATACTCCTCTGATACATTTTGTGGAACCTCCACCATCAACCGAAAATAATCCAGAATGGAGAAGATGTAATTTTATTCGACCAAGTGATGAGACAAAATTTCTCGGATGTGAACAATTGCGATCTGAAATTTTAAATTTAGAAAGTCCATATCAATTCTTCAGATTCTTTTTTATTGACGAAATAATAACAGATATTGCCTTTCAATCGAATTTATACTCTGTGCAGTCACGACCTGAAAAGTCACTTCGACTCACTGAAACAGAATTTCAGCAATTTATTGGTATATGTTTACTTATGTCTATTGTTCAATTGCCAGCTTGTCGACATTACTGGAATCCAATAATAAGGCATCCATTGATTTCTAAGATCATTACTTGTAATCGTTGGGAAGAAATAAAATGTTATCTCCATTTCAATGATAACATAACGTTTGTACCGCAAGGACAAGAAGGACATGATAAACTGCACAAACTGCAACCTCTTCTAACAAAACTGCGAAATCAACTGCTGTTAGTACCAAAAGAAGAATTTTTAGCAATTGATGAACAAATCATACCCAGGAAGGCAAGATCTTCTCTCAAGCAATATAATCTTAAGAAACCCCATAAATGGGGATATAAAGCATATGTTTTGAGTGGAGGTATCAGGCTTCTCATACGACTATGAAATTTTTGCAGGCAGTCAAAGTAATGTTATTCCCCAAAATGCACCTGATTTAGGTGATAGTAATAATGTTGTCTCTCGATTGGCAGCAAGCATACCACATTTGAATTATAAGTTGTTTTTTGACAACTGGTTTACCTCTTTTCCTTTGCAAATATATCTTACAAAAGAAGGAATTCTACCCTTAGGTACTGTCCGAATAAATAGGATAAAAAATGTTAGCATGCCAAAAGAAAGTGAAATGAAAAAGAAAGGTCGTGGTACTGTAGTTGAACAGGTAGCCGATGTGGATGGGGTAAAATTATCAGTGATCTCATGGTTTGACAACAAAGTTGTGAACTTGATGTCAACATATGTAGATAGTCAGCTTATGGTAGATGTAAAACGTTTTTCAAAAAAGAAAATTCTCACATTACAGTACCATGTCCACAGGCTGTAAAAATTTATAACAATTATATGGGAGTTGTCGACCTCCTTGATTCAATGCTGGGATATTATAGAATTGGAATAAGGTCACGAAAGTGGTATCTAAAGATATTCTTTCACCTTCTAGACTTGTATTGTGTAAATGCCTGGATTTTGTGGAGGAGAAAAAATAATTCTGAAAACAGTTCAATTCATTTGCCATTAGTGGATTTCAAGCTGCTGGTAGCTGAGGCATTTTGCAAAAGAAACACAGTCACGCCACGTTCTCGAGGTCGTCCGTGTACATCAGTGGAAAATCTATTTCAGAATAAGAGTCTAAGATTTCTAAGATTTCTATCTAGAAGAAGTGCGTTTAGACGGGGTTGGCCACCTACCTATTTGGCATGAAACTAGACAAAGATGTAAATATCCCGATTGCCAAGGAAAATCATTTAAATCTTGTAGGAAATGTGACATTTTTCTATGTCTTAACAAGGACAGGAAATGTTTTTTAAAATCCCATATTGAATGATTTATTATTCTAAATATAAAAATTATGTCAGCGCTGCATGTTGTACCATATTTGGCACAAACCATTTTTTTGCTAATAAACGTTTTATTTTTTGAAATTGATTTTTTTATTTATTTTTCTGACAAACAGCTATATAAAAGCTATCATATTTATTGTTTTCAAAAAAATTTAAAAAATCATGCAGGAAGGGGTTTTAATATGTAGGTACTGTAAAATGTACCATAATTTTTAATCGAGCGTACGATAATTTCACTACTCTTGGTTGGCAACCTTGGATGTAGGGGATTACAATATAGTATTCAAGCTGTATACTGTGTGTGTGTACTGTATAGTATAGTGTAGCTCAATATATATGGCGGCCACTCCAGAACAGCGAGGTCTTGAGTTCGAATTCCAGTTGAATCGAAATAAATCGAAATAGGGCGTTATGGATGCATAACCCCCTAGGGTGTTATTGATATGTTTGCATGTTTCGTATCCAAGCAATTAATCGCAAATAATACTGCACTGCTAAGACAGGAAGTCGTGTCTGCAAAAATTGCGTTTTTTTTAAGTTAAATCGGACTTTCGTACACTTAAGGCACTCTCTATTATGTAGATAAAGTCTGGAAGTCGTATATGTATTAGAAGTAGTGATTGTAAGTAACATTTTTTGTTGTATCTGCAAAAATTCACCGTTTACCAGGTCAAAAAGTCGTATCTACTAGGTACTAACTCAGTTTGTCTAATCTGCAATAAAATATGTTAGTTACGACATTTGGACTTGGTATCTTGGTAAAATTATAAAAGTGAGGTTAGAATTCTATTGTATTCTAGAAGTGTTTTTGTGTTCCGTTTAGCGTTGATTGCTCTCAGTTTTAGTGGCTGGTTATGAGCTTCTATAGTATTTGAGTATTTCAGTGTTATATTATCATACTTTTCATGTAAACGCAAGACAAGGTAGGTTGTTTGAAAATGGTTATGAGGTTATTCAACAGTGCCGGTAATTTTTGTAGATGTCGGATAGAAGTAAAAGATTACTTGCACTAGCTTTAAACCAAGCACTTGCTAAGAAAATCTCTTCACATAATGCGGCAAAAAAACAAGAAAATAACGATAATAATAATAAAGATCCAGATTTCATGCCGGAGCCAGGAGGCTGGAATGTATGTAAAGTTTTATTATAATCAATATTTTTGATAATTTATGATGCCCACTACTGATGATAGTTTTGATGTGTTATTCTCTTTTTTTTATTGCTGTTGGCAATAATACGTAAAAATGTTTAATTTAAAAATGTTTTGGAAGGCTATAAAACAGCACTTTATCGTCCTCGGGCGTTAAAGTGCCCGGTCGTACATAAAAATTTTCCGATGTGTCTATATATAAATAAATACTAGACTAAAATTGATGATAATAATAAATAATTATTAATAATTTAATTTTTTCTGGTGCTGTAATCAAGTACCTTTTATTATGCCGTAAAATTTCCTATTAAGAGCCGGTGAATAATTTTCAGTACAACGGCGTAAATAAATATAAATATATACGACCAGAATTTCTATCATTCAACACCTGAGAATCCGAAGGCGCACGTATTCCCGTCTTTACTACGTCGACCTAGGAAAAAAGCACGCGCTGAGATTTTAGTTGCTGTGCCGCTGTCCGAGGAACTGGCCGTACTACCGAATCTCTGCGAATCCCCGGACACCTACTGTAACCTACAAGTGAGTATGAGAGAAGTACCAAAGGAAATTGGGACATATATTTTTAGTAGTTTGTCTACCTACCAATTTTTTGCTTGCTCTTGCTACCTTTTCTACATTCGAAAAGATAGCAAGCGTAAATCGGCTAAGTCGATTAATAGGATATATTGAGATAATTTCTTAAGTCCCTGATTTCACCACTGCGCCGGTCCGAGTTCTAGCCGGCCCTTCTCCAGGCAGAAAACGATTTCTAGAGTGAGTCGCTGGCTGTCTACAAGCACAACGAGTACTGTCTGCTCCGCAACTACCACCAATATCTCCGCAGAGTAAGTAAGAAATATTTGACAAGTCCGAAAACCGGCATAGTGGAATTTTTCCAAGTATCAAAAGATATTGAGACATATATTTTTCGCCGTCTGTCTACTTGACCGAATATATGCAGAGTCCGTAAAATAAACAAAGTGTAACTATTCTAAGTCTAAAAAGGAATTGGTACTTAAACATTTTTGTCAGTAATTTATCTGCCTGCTAGGATATTCTTCAAAGTCCGCTGCTGTACACCACAACGACGAGTCCTGCCTGTCCCAGCGCTGCTACTAGAACGTCAGGAGAATAGGTAAAATCCACACAAGAACGTGGAGATTTATAAATTTTACCGATTTTGTGGTGTACAGGTATAAAATATACAAAGTCCGAGATTTCACTGCGGAAGTTTTCATAGAACCTCTTATACAGCTGCGAACGATTCAGACATTCAGTCTGGGACCTCACCGCATACGAGCAAGACCTGCCCATCTTCATCGCTGCTACTAAAGTACACAGACTAGTAAATAAACTAGTACAAGTCCCCAAAGGCATTGGGACTTGGTAGAATTTCATCGACTTGAGTGGACTACGCCGAGAATATTACAAGTCGAAATAGGGAGCTACTGCGCAGATATCAAAAGCTCTCCCACCAGCCATTCCAGTACCTGCTACTAGCTGGGGCACAAGTATTCAGTCTTCACCGACCGCCCGACAGCTGCAGACGTAGCCAGGACTAGTTAGTAAGGATGTAAGCTAGAACACGAGTAGGGAATTGTCCCTTGGCTTTTTTGTATCTACTAATTCTCTGTCTCTTTTAGATATCGCCGGCCTATAAAACAATTCGCCGCACTCGACCTGCTAGTTTCAGGCGAGTCGACCCATTGTTGGAATAGGAAGCCTTTGTATTTACTAATTCTCTGTCTCTTTCAGCTACTGTCGCCGGCTATAAAACAAGTCGCCCCCTCTACCTGCTAGTCTCAGGCGAGTCGGCCCATTGTTAGATTAGCACTAATCATACCTTGCCTTTCAGCTATTGTGCCGGCTATAAAACAAGTCGCCCCCTCGACTTGCTAGTGTCAGGCGAGTCGACCCATTGTTAGAACAGCTTTAATCATAGCTTTCATTCCAGCTGATTACAACAGTTATAACGTAGACAATAGCCAATGGTGTAAATGGCTAAACAATAGTAGCTTGCTGTTATTTGCTTATTAATTGCTAAATGTTTGCTTATTAATAACTGCTTCCTCACCTGGTATCCACGCACGACCACCGGCCGGAATTGACTTAGTAGCTTATTAACCGCCATAGATAACTCCACTTAGCTTGTTGCCACCCGCTTACACTTTTTACCCAAGTGTGCTCACCCTCTGCTTGTTTACCCCGCACGTATGTTTTGATCTAGGAAGATACAACCCGTATTTTGAGTAGAAGTGTAAATAGTAGGTCTAGAATCAATAAATGAATTGAAGGTTTATTGGTATATTATTGTTGTCTGTTCTGTGAAGTCCAATTTTCCCTATCGACCGCCTGGCGAATCGTATCTTCACTGAAGCTACCTGTGTAGTGGTGTTTCTGCACTATAAACAGGAACTGGCGCCCGAGGCAAAAGAGAAACCGATCCTCGGGCACTAACGTGACACTTCCTACCTGTAAATCGGGAAACATCCGTCACAGTGCCAGAAAATATTATTGACGGTGTGCCAAAAAAAGTCAAAATTAATATTATTTCCTATATAAGGATTTCTAAAGCTACTATAATATCACCAAAAGAGAACATAACTGAAAAACATTGAGCGAAACGTATTATTGAATTATTAAAAGAAATTGTAGGAGATGCAATGGAAATAGTTGAAAAGAAAATTCACTAAAGAAGGAAAGTTAGTGTGCAATAAATTTTTTTTGGCCATTTTGGGATATCAAGTCCATAACAACAGAATCATTAGGGATGTTCTTAATAAAACAGATTCTAAGGATTTGCTTGTCAAATAATTAAAGAGGGAGAGAAAACCGTCTGAGAAAAAGCTGGATAAAAAACTCATAATTAGTCATATAAATTCTTGTAATCCAAGTATTTCCCATTACAGAATGGAATATGCTCCCAATCGTAAATACCTTCCCAAGTGATATTAATATTAAATTGATGCATAGGCATTTCTTGAATAAATACCCTGGAATGAGTGTTTCATACGAACTTAATCGCCAACAAGTGTCTGTGATGAATATTTCGTTGCCCGTGCTAGGTCATGAGGAAAGTTGGCAATGGAAACATTCGAGCTACACTCAAAAGTCTCCAAACACGAGAAAAGAAATATTCGCGCTGATTGCGAAGATTGCCAGAAATGGAAACTTCATTACGAACATGCGATCGAAGAAAGAAATGCATATAAAATAGATGCTTCCTCAACAGCAGGCCCTGACTCCTGGTGTTTTTCAGCAGACTTGCAAAAGGTAAAAACATGTTATTATAACCTTTTAATTATTGTTATCTGTTTATCATATATTGCCCAACTAAACATTTGTGATTGGTTAATTATTTAATTATTTTTTTTAGGTAATAATGTTACCACGCTGTGAAATGTTCAAGGAAATCATTTTTACGCCAAAGATCTGTTTCGCCAAAGAATGAAATTTTGTTCCCCTGGACAAGCAATCTCTAAAAAATTATCCCGTCGGTGTAATTTAGCATGAAGGGTTGGCTGGAAGGAGTAAATCTGATATAATATCAACATTTTACAATTTCTTATTGTTTCACCTTGACGCCAAAGAAATAACAATTTGGTTAGATAATTGCGCCTCCCAAAACAAGAATTGGGCACTCTACAGTTTTTTTGTTTATTTAATTAACTCATCAGAAGTAAATTTAAATTTATTGAAAATCAAGTATCTGCAAACTGGTCATACTTTCATGTCCACAGACTCTTTCCACCATCAGGTGGAAAAGTCATTAAAGCAAACAGGGAAGGTATTAGGTTTTGAGGATTTTAAATTGTGTGTAAAAAGTCTAATAATTCCAGGGTAGAGGTGATTGAGATGAATCTTAATAACTTTCATGATTTTATAGATTTTTCTTCGCGGTTCAAAATGAATAAAATTACGCCGAAACCTTATTTAACCAATTTGGTGGAAAATTAGTTGAACTCAGCTTTCTCCTGGCAAAACATTTAAAGGAAGCCTTACCAAAATCTACTGTCAGATTGGCTCCTAAAGATATCGACAAAGATAGGAAGACCAAAAGTAGTAAAGCTGTGCCGATCAATTTTCGTTCATAGAACTGTAAAAGTTCGAAGATCATCAGTTTTTGTTCATTGAATTGCTAAATATCGACGGTTAATAGCTGTCAACGGTAACAATAACCTCCCTGTTGGCTCAATAGCTATTTGTCTAGGTCAACGATGTTGACTGTGTATTTGTCAATCCTCACTGTTAACTATTTCGATCAAAGCTTTAATATCACTGACGATTTGTTTGTATAATATGTCTATTCCAAGTTAAATACAAATGTATCAAATGCTGTGAAGATATTCTAACGATAAATTATGTGGATCTTAAGAAAAATACATTATGTTTTCCAGTGTTCTGTTGTTCCTCGGATAGTGGTAATATAACTGGAAGACCAGTCATCGTCCCAGTTTTCTTAGCCAGCAGCAGAAAGCTCCATTCCTCCAGCAGTGGAAGTGGAAGATCCTTGAACAGTAGAAGTAGTATAATCCTGCTGTTTTTCAGAACTGGAAGAACAGCTACAATCCCAATTTTCTTCCAATTCGGTGGTGGATATCATTCTTTTTGCTGTGGAAGTTGATGCTTGTTGTCGTTGAGAGTATTGCGGAGTCTGCTGTCGCTGAGCCTGCTGAAAACTACGCCTACATTTCCACAAATGAATAGGTAGGCGATGTCTCAGCAACCGATGATGTGGTACTAATGGGCAAGTGATAACTTCTGTAAGAAAAAAAACAAAATATATAGTGTTTATTATAGATCTTCGTGTTAGAGATTCTTACCGCTGCATGGCTCCATTTTTTCTATAGGGTTACTTTTACTAACGAGAGGTTAAGGTATTGAACTATATATAACTAGCTATATCAGAACAATGATGCTTTTGTAGATTTTATGCGAGTATTTATACGATCAAAGACGTAGAGGGAAAGATAGTCCCGTTAAAGAAATAAATGCAAGCTAGTATTTTTAAATTAGATTACGTTTACGTTTACGCAAAAATATCGTTCCCCCCATTTATTCAACATCATAAGAGCAAGATTAACGTTGTATTGGAAATTTTTTTGGCTATTTAAAAACAAAGACCTAACGTCAATAATTTTGAAAACATGTTTGAAGGCAATTTGTTCCATTTTATTATGATGATGTTATCAAAACGAAATGGCGGGCTTAAATCAAGCGACAGGCAAATATACATCTCCTTCAGCAACAGCATGTATTTGCTCCTATTTAAAGAAATTATGTCTTCATTTAGTTAGTGAAATAATAAAAAAAATAAAGATAAGACTAATTTGGAAAGAGTTCGAGATTTTCATCAACTCATGCAAGATGGTTTTGCATATGATATTTACAAAACAGTTACAGAAAACCAAATGGAGATGAAAAGGAATAAGGTCATCAAGCTTCCTTCTTATAATGATATCAATTTATTAAGACAATATTTGAATAAATATATTCGTCATAATATCAAACTTTTAAATGAGAAGTTTTCGAAGATTTTTGGAAAAATTGGAGTGGTGCGGTCCTGGTGTCATTACAATTATTCAATAAAAGACGTGCTGGTGATAGATCGAGTAAAAATTTGTGATTTCAAGGAATATGAAGCAGTAGATATTAATGGTGATATTAATAAAAATTTAGAAATTAATCAAAACCAAATGATGTATGTAAGATTTATGATAAGGGGTGAAAAAGGTAGAGGTGTGCCTATCCTTGTAGATAAATTTAAATTGAAATGTCTTAAAATGATTTTGAAATATAAAGAAATGGCAAATGTTCTTTCAACAAATCCTTTTCTTTTTGGAATATCGGGAAAAGATGATGTTCAACATTTAGAAGCTAACGGAGTGATGTATCGTTTTGATCGTTGTTGTGGAGCAAAAAACTCTAAATCATTGAGAGGCAATGAACTTAGAAAGCATTTTGCGTCAAAATGTAGTACAATGGATCTGCAAGGTGTGGACATTAAAGATGTAGCAGATTACATGGGTCACCATGAAAAACTTCACTTAGCGCATTACAAAATGCCATATGCCACTAGGAACATCCTACGTATGTCCAGATTACTTGAACAGGCTCAAGGACATGACAATTTTAGTTCTCAAAACAATCCAGCACAGGATGAAAGTTTGGAACAAAATGACAGTTTTAGTTCTCAAAACAATTCAGCACAGGATGAAAATTTCGAACAAAATTCAGAATTTGACGACAGGATGCAACAAAATTCAAGTGCAGGTTTGTATATTATTTTTTATTTACAAAAAATGTAAAAGTCGTATGATTGTTTAAAATTGTAAGAAATTATTATGTGATATTTTTTTACACAATAAATTATTGTAAAAACTTTTTATTTTTTAAATTAACTGTACTTATTAAATGGTTTTAACTTTAATTTTAGGTATTGAAAACAAAACAGATCAATTGATCTGTGACAAAACTATGGCATTGAGTAGTACCCCTGATGAAAAGGGAAGAATTTCGTGGAGTAATGAATAAAAGAAATTAGTTGCAGACAAAGCAAACTTTTATTTAGAAAATTTTTAATCGCCAGCAATGGGATTTTGTGCCTCATTGGCAAAGGACCCAGTATTAAAGAGAAAAAGTGTATCCTGCTCTAAAGGTATATATTATGAATGAAATTAAAAGAAAAAAAAAATAGTGTTCTTAATAAAAAAACAAAATGCAAGAGAGGTAAGTTTTTAAAAATATGCATGTAGTTTGTGCGAAAATGATGATATTATTAGGTATGATAAACATCTTCCAACCTGATGGGACATGTAATTTGCTTTTATTAAGTCACACCTATTTGAGGCAGAATGTTCCCTGTAATTTATTTTACATTTATTAATGACGAATATTTCGATAATTTGCAGAGAAATGCTTTATCTATTGCTACTGACTAAGTAATGTTTATTTTTGTACACATGTGCTTAATTTTAGAATACATCATAAATGACGAAGTTTATAAATCTACATTTCTAAAATGTAATGATCAAAAAATTGTTTTATGTAAATTAACCGTGTTTAGTATTGAAAGGGATTTCTATTTCCAAGATTTTCTAGAAGCATGTGTTTGTGGAAATAGTAACAAAACTATTTTAAATTCATTATGTTCGATTTTCGCGAACATTTGTTTAAATAATTACGTTAAAAATAAAAATAATGGATCAATCCGCAAAAAGAAACCAAAACCTTTACAAGATTGCCAAAACAATACAATCAAATTCAAATTGTAATGCAAACAAGCTCGCGACTTTTAAATAGGTAGTAGCTTAATTTTCCAAACATAATTATTTTTTAGTACATATAGTTCGGGTTTTATACTGTGGTACATACCCTACTTAGGTATTATGGTAACCGTTTGAATGATTTATTTTCAGTTAGTATTCACAATGTATATATTACATTTTATTTATGTTATTTATTTTTTGTTTTTGTTGACCATTTTTTTATGAATATTTATAGGTACCTATATTCAGTTATTAATTGCATTTTATTTTTGTTATACAGAGAATCTATTTTAATTCTTATATGTAACCATTATCCTCTCCTGTCACCTCCCACCCTTACTTTCCCATGTAACCCCTTTCCCATCCTGGCAAGAAATAACTCTACACCTTCCCGATGGTTCTTGCTGAAAAATAACTTAAATTTTGTTATAATAGGGAGTTTTTGAACCCTTTAAATTTTAGCACGTTATTATCGTTATACTGAGCATGCGCAGTACCAAAAAGAGTATCATTTTGGGCACTGCGCATGCTCAGAATAACGATTACTATAACGATAACGTAAAATTTAAGGGGTTCAAAATCTCCTTAATATATTGTAACGCAGCCCTTATTATGTTAATTATGTTGATATTATTATTATGTTAATTATACTGATTATTATTATTATTAAGTATTGTCCGAAATGGTAGACTACTCTGTGTATTAATATTGTTTTGCTACGTTAGTAAAATATATTCTAAGTATATATGTATCCTGATGATTCAAGTGTTTGACAAAGGCCAATGTTATGTAACTCAGTACTTTTTATACTGATAACATGATGCTTTTTATGCTGATTTCTTTTGCCGTATTGAAGTAAAAGGGGAGAAATAAATAGTTTGTTAAGCACATCACATTGTTGGTTTAAATTAGTTTCTCTTTTCGTAATATTATACGATTTTATAATGTGTAAGTACAATGTATAGCTACAATTTTTATAATGTTGGTCCTTTAATGCTCTATTAAATAATTAATAGATAGGTATATTGTTCTACACAATACATCTACTTAATGTTATATACCTACAAGTTCAGTAAATTATTAAGTTCAAAAATTTAATTTATTGGCCAAGTGGAAATTCTGTCCTATTTATTTTTGTACTAGATTTGTAAACTCTGTTAAACCTCCGCTCTGCCACAGTCGAGTGCAAGCGTGAGCCTCAAGGCGGGTATCCATATGAGCTAATGCCCCGTAACGTAACAACGAACATGTTACAGACTGTTACAAGATGACACGACTTTTTTTATTTTTAGCCGTGTCAATCACCTCCTAACGTAACCGAATGGGGTTACGCCACATACGTGGACTTGTTCTCGACGTTCATCAAAGCCCTCAGTCTTAATCCGACTTCAGCAATATGAATGGCGCTCTACAGTTACAGCTAGCAGCAGCCTCATATATTTTTATTCACCACCAGATTTTGAAATTATATGAAAGTAGGAAGATCTACAGTGGATCAAACTTTATGGCGGATTTAAAATTCCATAGTTGAAGATTCCAAATTATAGTTTTTTCATGATAACGTTCTATTAAATTAATTGTAGCTTCCTTAGTCCACTCCATGGTCACATACACAAAAAAAAGATGCACACAAAAGTCAGACCACAACACAAGACTAGACTACACAACAACACAGACGAATGGCGACTGAAAAATAAGTTTGGAAGTTTTGAATGCACCAGTACACGACACACAATTTATCCCAACTTGCTGATCATCCTTACTACGATCTCAAACCAACGTGAAATTTTTTACAATAAATGTGGAAGAGGCACATCATCAGATGTCATGTATTCCATCATCGCTTCTTCAAAATCCTCTTTGAAACCAGAGACTTTCCTCTTCATTCATGCCTTTAGTGGTTGTGACTCGACATCCTGCTTCTTTGGCTTAGGGAAGATGCAAATTATGTCCATAGTCGAAAAAAATCCGGACGTTGAAAAACAAGCTGCGATTTTTCTCGACACCAACTCTACACCTGACGAGATAGCAGCAGCAGGAGAGCGAGTCATAATTATTGCTCTATACGGAGGCAACCCCAACACCCATAACCTTGACGAGCTGCGGTACCAACTATTCGCCAGGGCTGCGACGAAAACCAGCTTCAATCTAGCCAGGTTACCTCCTACACGAGACTCTGCTCGATTTCACTCCTTGCGGACATACCATCAGGTAAAAATTTGTCCGGAAATACCATCAGATTAAAATGGAGGATGAGTTGTGGGCACAAGACGTCGACTATTCATCACCATCCCCTGATGGGGATATGCCATCCCAATATTCCCAATATCCCAATATCCCCAATATCCCAAATTTCGATTTTTGACAAAGTTTAATTTTATGGTATCTTTCCTACGGAGACAAGTAATACCATTAATTTCATTTAAGTTCATTCTATAACAAAGAAAAAACAGAATAATTAGTTCTGAGTAACCATGTATATGAAAATTTCGAAAATACCTTTTAATCATACAATTCACCAGACAATTTTCATTAAATTTCTACTTGCATATTACCTGGTGCTTAAAAAGTGAGTTGGTAGTGTATGCCTAGTACTGCTAGTTGATGTTAATGTAAGAAATTAACATTTCAATATCTCATTCAAGCACTGAATGGTGGTTAGGCCTTAACAAAATAAGTCGTTCCTGAGAGGTAAATGCAGTCTGCTTAATAATACGTCACCCCCTCTTCCACACAAGTCTCAATACTTCTGGGATTTATGTTGAATGAGAGGCAAAGATATTATTATTATTATTATTCTCTAAAATCTATTATAAATATAAAATTTCGTTACAGATGTAGTCGCAGCATTCAATTATAAAAATTAACTTTAAGACTCTGTATCACGAAAACGAAGAAATAGTTGATAAGGAAAGAAATTATAATTGTACGATACATCTTTTTCTGAAAACTGAACTTACAAGAATAAATTACGCTAAATTTGAATGCAATAATATTGATTGCTTTTAGTCATGTTAGATGATGGAACAGTTTTAATAAAAACAAATAACAAATGATAATTTATAGTAAAAAACAATGTAAACTTACCTGAAACAGCTTGATGGAGTACTATACTGGTATTCTTAACTACAGTTATAACTTACTTTATCTATATCGAATTTGGTTATTTTATAGGTAAATCCCCATACCGTGACATAAAAACAATCACTTTCGCACCTATGAAGAACGTCCTTGTGACCGAAAAATGTGAACCATATTGAGACGACATATCAGTTTGGTTCCTTTCACTGCACAAAAATTATATAAGCGAATTTTAAAATACATTTAATTTAAAAAATGTTTTGCCCTAAGTGTCTTAGTGTTTCGACTAACCGTTATACCCCCCCAATCTGCCCAAGTGCATATTTTTTTGAAAAGTAAGTAGGTACTTTCTATATATATATATATATATGTATTTTTTCTGCCTTTTATGAATCGGTATGTTAATATATAGTAATCATTCTCGACATCTAAAAGTTTTCATTTCTGTTTGATTTAACGTAAAAGCAATACTAATAAAATATATCTTTCAAAAGTAGGATTGTTTAAAATCAGTTATAGAGTATTATTATTATAAATATTTTGTGTACCTAAAGATTCTTCATAAAAGAAGCAGTAATTTATTTATTTTCTGTAACTATAAGTTATTTTTCAATTACTTTTCGTTAAGAATAAGGGATTTGGCTGTATTTTAATAGGAACACTTAACTATTATTAAACTACCTTTATTATTATTGTAGTGATATACAGTACGAATGCACCTGTCAAGATGCTGTACAAGAAGACGACCAAGTTGAAAATAACAGTTATTATTGTTTTGACATTGACATGGGAGAAAAACACCCGTGTTGCAATGAAGAAATATGTTTTTGCGACTTTGAACAAATGAAAGTCGACACGGAGGAAACAACAAGGTAATTTTTTAAAATGCTCGAATATTGCTTTCAGTAAGTTCCAAGTAAAGATTTTCTCGATTCTAACTTTTATTTAATCCTTGTCTCTGTATACAATACAATCTACATATAAACCGATTATTATTATTTTTTTATTCTTACAGCATCCCAGAATGTCTGCAGTTACCTCAAGAAGATTTGCGGAGCCTACCGGAACAGATCGAAGCGACTATTCCGAGAACAGAAGAAGTTGGCTTGCAAATTGGAGAGGAATTACCAGCAAGGTAAACATTTTTTTTTCTTTAAATCTGCACTGAAGAAAAATCAAAGACAGGCTTGAACATTGCTTTCAGTAAAACCCCAAGTAAAGTTTCGTTTCATAGATTCTTTAAATTCTTCCCTGTATACAAAATAGTCTACATATAAACTGATTATTATTTTTATTCTTACAGTGTCCAGGACAATACTCTAGAACAAAAAGAAGAAGATCTGTATGGGAGATATTTAAGAGAAGACGAGTATGAATCTTTACTACCTGAAGAATAAAAGTTAATAAAAAAATGTAAAATAATTATGTTATTTATTTCAATATAAATATTTCATGACTGGAAAATCTAGGACAGTAATTTTTGAAATCTCATAAAGTTGGGCAAGGTCGCTAAAAATGTAAATTACTATAAATTATTTTTATACCCATACAGCACGGCCTCTTTAACCTAGATTAAACTTGGTACATTAATAATACATCTTGGTAATTGACTGCAGTTTGTACGTAAAAGGAAAAGTATAATTATAGATCGCCGAAACTGTTCAATAACAAAATTAAGTATCTTAATTATATTCCGAGGTTCGCTGCCTCAGGCGCTCGCGGTATTACATTAGCATATTATCTGGTCGCCTTTCTACATTCTGCATTTCAAAATTTAAGTATAATTATACATTCGGAGTTTCAGCCCGGCTACCTGTCTCAGGCGCTCGCGGTTAATAAATTAGCATATTATTTAATCTTCTTTCTACCTTCAAAGATTAAGGAGGTCGTACACTATAAAATCCTTAAGGTAGTCTTACACGAGTAGAGGACTATAAATAACTTTTTAAAGTCATACGCCATTAGAGCAAAAAGACCTAAGCGACGTCATTTCCTCTCAAAGCCTCTGGTGACACGAGTGCCACACACAAACACATACAGTGCTACCAACCTTCATACAAAAATTAACTACCCAAACCGACAACGATATCAGACGCCATCTTGGATTACCCCTACCCACTTCCGTTCTAGAACCGGCCCGGATTATCTACTGACCACATTGTTGGTCCTATTTTCTTACCAGGTAATCTCACCGGGGAGATGTACCTGGATTTGTTGGAAAATTCCATTTATCCAGAGCTGATACACATTATAGAGAATAATGAAAATTATCTAGAAGACCAATTGATATTCCAACAGGATGGAGCCCCTCCTCACTACGCCTTGCCTGTTCGGCAGTATCTCGATCGTACGTTTGCAAATCAGTGGATTAGGAGAAGAGGCATCATAGAGTGGCCTGCGCGATCGCCGGATTTGTCCCCTTTGGATTTTTTCTTGTGGGGTCATTTAAAGTCCAAAATTTATGCCACTCCACCTACTTCCCTTGAAGATCTACGCCAACGCATTATTAACGAATGCCGCCAAGTTACTCCAAAAATGTTGCAAAACGTACGTGATCGCATTGTGCAAAATTTATACTATTGTATGGAGGCTGGAGGTCATCAATTTGAATATTTAATTGGCTGATGTAGAAAAAGTTTGCAAATAAAACCGTAAAAAGTAGTTTTTTATTAACAACCTTTATCTTCAAAACTAACAAGTCAAATTAAAAAACTAATACAGGGTTGTGTAGAGAATTGAAGTACCTTTCAAATGATGTGTCATTTAACTCTCCTTCCCTATTAAGATATTTGGGGGGGTTGCCCCCCCCTCCCTAGGGAAGTGAGACTGGAGCATCAAAAGTATGGGAAAAGATGTCCCCTTTTGATCAAAAATCGACCTGTCTCGAAAATAATTTTCCTGAGAGTTATTCGCTCTGTTTCGTTTTCAAAAACCCACCCTATATATACATATATATATATTCAGGGGATATTTTGGGGAACTGAATGGTATATACCGGTCTGTACCGGTATATACTTTTAATATACATTTATTTTCGTAACGTTCCTTTTCGCTAAAAATCGATTTACTAGCATCTGGCCAAAGTACTACTCTTAACAGCTTAGGTTATATGAGATTAGGTTACATATATAAAAGGTTAGGTTAGGTTATATGAGCCTAATATAATAGGTTAGACCTGTTATTAATCAGATAGAATAAGTGTTCGTGTAAATGAACTGGAAATGTGATTCTCCTTTCGATTCTATTAGTTGTTTTATTATTAATTTTTATTAATTAATTGATTATTTCTCTATTATTATTAAACAGAAATAATTATATGCGCCATTTCATCTATATAGATATGTAGATGATGCATTACCTTTAAATGATGTCCAATAGCTTATAATTATAATTTTTAGTTAGGTTGGTATTTTTATATGTAGAATAGAGTTTTACGCGTTTCTTTCGGGTCATACTGTATTTTATGCACGGTTCTCACGAGGCGATTTTAGTTGGAACAATTTTTGTTGATCAACAAAAATCGTTCAACTAAAATCGCCTCGTGAGAACCGTGCATTAGTTAGTAGTAGTGTTCCGCTTTCAATTCTAGCTAATCAGTGTAAATGCTTATACAGTGTGTCCCCGGATAGGTGAAACGTCTCTTGTAAAGTGTAAAAAATGATCTATTTATATTTTAATATTTTGAAGTTTAGCCTGAGTTTCGGTATGTACACTTTAAGATCTTGTACTTATATAGGTTACCTATATTGAATTGAAACATATATTTTTTTCTGTTTTAGATTTTACTCGACCAAAAGAAAGAGAGTAACTACATCCCACCTTTCAAAGCCTTCTGTAGAAGAAATTAAATATATCCAAAGCCAGTTGAATACACCCCTAGTCGTGGATTAATTATTTTCAGATATAGATGTGTTTTATTACATCTGTGAATAGAATAATTTTTTACTTATAAAAATATTTTTTTTGGAAAATTGTCAGATAACCAGCTTTTGATATTTAAAAATTTTTTTGCTAGTATAGTAAGGAAATGGTAATATGAAGATTCATATTAAGCTTTATATATATATATAGCTTTAGTCTGCTGATCAAACATTAACTGCCGATGTTATAAAGTATATAAATTAAACCTAATACCTAACATGTCGTAGCAATCACAATGAAAAAAATAAATAAAGCTTAATACTTTGGCTACCTATTGTAGAAAAAACGTGGAAGTCGTAGAAGACATAGACAAGCAGCAAAGTGAGCGGTTGTGTTTTACGGTGCTGTGATCTACTAAAGGTTTTTAAGTAAATGTATGTTTTTTTTAAATCTAAATAAGTCATTAGTTAACAGTGAAAATGACTAGAAGTGTCGACAATGTTTTGAGTTTTTTAAAAGGTGAAGAATTTGCAGCAATATTAAAAAGTTGCATAAATGAGGAGACAAAAGAACTACAGCAAGAAATTAATAGTCTGAAACAAGAGTTGGTCAACATAAAAGAAAGTAATATTGATATTATAAAACTATTGACACAGTCTAATCAGCCACACAATGATTATCAAAGCAATTCCTTAGAAAGAAATTGTGGGAGTAATCAGCAGTATAAAGTACCAAACAAAGAAACGTATTTAAATGTTGCTAAATCCTCCTTTAAAGTAAATAATGTTAAACAAAAAGAGAATATACAAAAAACTCGGCAAGTTTTTTGCAAAGTGATAAAAGAAATATAAATAGCACGTTGACTGTACAGGGCGGACACATAAAAGAAAAACAAAATATTAGTGAAGCAATATCAAAAAAGAAAACAAAGGAAAAGAAACGTTATTTATGGCAACTCCAGTGAAGAAAATTCTTTCAAAGGGGTTGTAAGAATGATAGATTTTCATGTATTTAGATGTCCACTAGAGTTAAATTGTGATGAACTTCAAAATTTCTTGACCAACAAGGGAATTCTGAATGCAAAGTGTGAAAATATGAAGTCTAAATATCCAGAAGTATATAATTCCTTTAAAGTATCTATTTCTTCAGAGCATGTAGATATTTTTATGAATCCAGTCATTTGGCCGAAATATGTAGGAATATACCGTTTTGAGAGACGTTTTTTACGGAACAATCAATCAACAAACGACAAGAAATAGTTAACCTAAGTGACAATTTTAAATGTAATATTGTGTATATAAATGCACAAAGTTTATTGGCTCATTTTGATGAGGTGAGTCAACTTGTCTATAGTATGAAGCCAGCCATTTTATGTTTAAGTGAAACTAGGATTACTCAGGAAATTCTGGATAAGGAAATTTCTATTAACGGATATAATTGTCAGATGTGATTCCTTGAGTAGACATACAGGTGGGGTTGTTGTATATATTTCAAGCCAATTTAATTTTAACATAAGGAGTAGTGTATCTGTGCATGCAAAATACTGGTTTCTTCTGATTGAGGTCATGATGAACAAAAAAGTGTGGAATATAAGCTGTACTTACCGGTCCCCTAATAGCAAGTCGAACTGTGCAGAATTTTATTCGTTTTTTGAGGACTGCTTTGAAAGTGTTGATCTTTGTAAGTCATATATTTTTTTAGGTGATTTTAACATAAGATGGGATATACCAGATGATACATATACAAAAAGATTATACAATATTTGTAATATTTATGGGTTTAAACAGTTTGTTTATTTTCCAACAAGGATACAGAATGGTACTAGGAGCAAAATAGATCTGGTTTTCAGTAATGATTATGCAGTACAGGTTAGACCGGAATCATATCAGGTTACAGATCATGAAACTATAGGTATTTTTCTTAATAATGATATTGATATTAAGGACAATCTCATTTATTTTCGAAACTTAAACTATGACAGGATTTAGGAAGCTTGTATTTCTGATGACTGGTTATATAATTGTAGCGATCCAAACACTTTGTGTGAAAGTTTTGTTCATAATATAACTCAAACATTAAATCAGGAATGTCCTATCCAATCAAAATTGATTTGTCCTTCAAGGAAATGGTTTAACTCGGATGTAAAAAAGGCAGTGTTTGAAAGAAATTCTGCATACAATAAATTTAAAATGACTGGAATGAGGGAAGATTGGGAAATTTTCAAAAATAAGAGAAATGTTGCAGTAACTATATCACGACGAACTAAATTAAAATACTACGAGCAAAAAATTGATGATGTTAAGCATGATTCCCATAGAATTTGGAAAACCTTAAAAAAACTTGTTAATCCTCAAAATGACGTTTCTATTAAGACAGTAATTGTCAATGGTGTTAGTGTAAATGAAAATTTACCGAACATTTTTAATGAATATTTCGTAAACAGTGTGGTAGCTTTGACATCTACTATTAGAACTGATACGTTTATATTAAACCCTAACGCTTTTCACTCGTTCCCAGAAAACGATATGTTTAAACTAAAAAATATCGAATTACAACAATTGAGGGAAATAGTTTTTAAACCAAATAAATATTCTGTAGTTGAAATTAATTTCAAGCTTTTAAAGAATGTTTTTAGTACGGTTGGGTATCATCTATTGAATTTAGTTAACACATCTCAATCTAAGTCTCAGGTTCCAAACACTTTAAAAACATCTTTGGTTATACCAATAGCAAAAGTAGAGAGGACAAAACTGATTGAGGAGCACAGACCCATCAATACACTACCCTGTCTAAAGAAAACTCTTGAATTGGTAGTTCATCAACAATTAGTTGAATTTATTGAAAAAAATAATTTACTAGCTATAAACCAATCTGGTTTCCGACATAGGCACTCTTGTGAAACCGCACTTCAAAAAATAATTAATAATTTTAAGTTTTCAATGGATAAAGGTTTTGTTAATGTTGTAGTTTTTTTAGACCTTAAACGAGCGTTCGAGCTGGTTAACAGGGAAGTACTGTTAAATAAACTGAAATATTATTTTGGCCTTAACAGTAATAGTTATGAATGGTTCCAATCATATTTACAAAAACGTTACCAAATAGTTAAAATTGGGGAAGTTTTTTCTGGAAAGCTTGAAGTAAATAGTCGAGTGCCACAGGGTAGTGTATTGGGCCCTTTGCTCTTTATTATGTTTGTGAATGATATTTTTTTAATTGGAAAGTTGTAAAATGCATCTTTTTGCTGATGACGCAGTTTTATATGTTTCGGATACTTGTGTTGATACTGCTATTCAAAAATTGAACCGTGTCTTATTAAAAATTGAGAACTGGATGAACAGTAACTACCTGATTGTGAATCCAGAAAAATCCAAATATATGATAGTTGGTAATAGTAAGTATCTAAAAGTGCATTATAATGAAAACATAAAATTTGGAAAAAATAGAAAGCACAAAGTATTTGGGTGTAGTTATTGACCAAGGATTAACATTTTCAAAGCATGTGACTATATATGCAAGAAGATTTAAAAAAAAATCGGTTTTGCTTATCGTGTAAGTCAAAACTGGTCGATATATGCTAGAGAGGTTATATTTAATTCAATTATTAAACCACACTTTGATTATTGTTCTTCAGTTTTATATATGTGTAATGAGACTGAGTTATGTAAACTTCAGTTGCTGCAAAATCGTTGTAGGAGATTTATATTGAGATGTAACAGATACACAAATATTGTGTTAATGAAGTCAACTCTAAACTGGCTCTCAGTTAGAGACTATGTAAAATTTAGAACATTGATATTCATTTATAAATTATTGAATAACTTATTGCCAACGTATTTATCTGAAAATATCCAATTCAGAAGTGACATACATGGCTATAGTACAAGGCAAATGAATCATGTGCAGATACGTCCTACTTTATGGATGAAAACAAAAAGGAATATATATGATAAGGGGATGACGCAATACAATAACTTACCAGAATTTGTTAGAGGATCGACTAGTGTAATTATGTTTACTAGAAGATTAAGAAAACATTTGTTAACATAAGGTAGTTATAGGTGTGTGGTGCATTTTTTATATTTTTATATTGTATTGTATTACTATTATAATCTACTGTGCAATTTTATTATCTGAGTGTTACTTTGTATTATTTGTATTGTAACTTTTAATGTGTTTTGTGTATTTACTTAAGTGTATAATATGTGTTTTGTATCTGTTGGTAGCTATTGCTAAATAAACCATTACTTACATATAAAAGATATAGAGAGAAGGAATCATTGTATTTTCTTTTATTAATTATTCCTATTTACAATAATTTCCGCAACATAATCAAGTGCGGAATAAATTACAAAACTGTGTAGCACCTGTGAATACTTTTATTTTACTCGTATGTTAGAAGCCGGTTATCTGAAAAATTACATTCTCTTTAATAACAATTATAATAATAAAATTTAATAAAAATCTGGTTTTATGTTATATCTCTACCATTAGTAGAATTACACATCATTTTTGAAGATTTATAAAATCCAACTAACTTGTTTTGCACTGATTCTAGTTGGAAAGAAATGTACCTCAGGTAACCCGGGTTACCACTGCATCCTTTTAAAATAAGTCTAGAAATAGAGGATTATAAAGTTGTTCTTTTGCATATCTAGGATTATAGGTAGGTAACAAGAAACATTAAAACTTTATATTGAAATATTCCATAACTTCATTAATAGTTTATCTCTGTTAGCTTTTTTGGCTTGATTCCTAATTAAAAAATATATAAATATTATCTACTGTCTTCATAATTTTGGGAGCTGTAATAATCATAAATTCATTGTACTTTCCAATACCTACTAAATCTGATTATATTGCAATTAAGTTACTAATGAACACAAGAATGATGAGATTTTCAATTTTCCTCATCAATCATCATCATCGCCTGGGTTTCCAAGTAGTGTATAAATGAGAGTTTAATAACAGAGGAGAGAGTAGTGAGCATGAGCAGGCCATATATAAGAAATTAAATTTAAAAAAATGCGAATCTGGTCGATGAGTCATGCACACCTGGTGCATTGACCTCGATCTAAAAAATAGAAATGTCCATTTGTCGCCCGCATCCAGTCATCTAGTGTAAGATTTAAAAAAATTGTAACTATATGTAAAAAATTATAAAAACAATTATAAATTTTCAGACCCCTGTATAAGATTTAATTTTTATAAAAAAATACACCTCTAGTGAAACGAATGAGCAGCTATGAATCCACATAAGTTAATATAAAATTTGTAGCACCCTGTACTAAATGAAATTTAAATACCATAACTCAGTATGCCGGGACAGCTGTACATTCTAAAAATAGCGCAAGACTGATGTCTTTGCATCTGTACAGCATCTGGAAAATAACATATGATGGTACCTCTATGTTTTGAAAATGCAGCTGTGTTTTTTGCAAAAATTTACATGTGCATGAGAACATTTGTTTATAGCAGACGTTTCAAGCCGTGTGCGCGTAAAAATATTTTGATTGGTTGAAGAATAGAGTGTTTTAGACAGCGAATAGAGGGAGAAGCTAGGATATGTAAAGAGGGGATATTTAAATATTCTAGCGCAATTTCAAATGTTCAGTATTACCATTAGTGCTTTAAAACATTAAATATGAAAGTGAAGTTTGCCGTTCCCAGTAGATCGACATCATCAATAAAAATCATGCAGCATTTAAAGCGTCTTCCGGGGAACCCAGAATTTCAACCAGTAACCACCCCGAGTACATCAACCGGAATATGTGATAGCAGTTTTGAAATTTTAGAGGGATCATTCACGGAATTGAGGCCCATTAATGCCACAAAACCAATGCCACAGAACCGTCTCGAAGACTTTGAACCAAAATATACTTGAACGCCGATATATGAAGACATTACAGACGACGAACAGCAAAGTGTTTACAGTGTTTACAGTGATGACGAATTACAAAATACGTATGCTGATAAAGCCAAACAGTTTATTTTAAAAAGCAAAGACTGACCTTCTGAGAAAACTGGAAAAATATATATATTCAATACGCTATAGTCAATACGCTAGAAATAAAAATTAAAAAACTGAATAAAACAATAATTTTAGCGGAAAAGATTTCTTCGATTGACTATAATTAATTTTGCTTTCTTATGTTTGTAAAAGTGCTTTAAAACACCAAAATTTTGCTGTCACATCTATGTGTCCTCAAGGATATCAGAAAGTTAGCCAAAAAATATTTAGTGTGCCCGGCTATTATTGGTTACAGAAAATAATCTTGCAAAAGCTTAGCGAGTGCGAATAAATGGGACTAGTGCTCAGTGTTGTCTAAATCAAAAAACTCTTTCAAAACGTAAACCATGTACGTCTTACGATATCACTACTTCAAAGTGCATCATTTAATTAACATTGGGCTGGACGTCTCTATGCAAAAGTGTTTTTTTCAAAACTTTTCAAGTATTTGTTGTGAGAAGCAGAAAAAACATTATAACTGTTCAATAGTTAATAGAATTCAGACTGTTGAATTTACTTTCATATTTAATGTTTTAAAGCACTATTTGTATAAACTGCTTGTTTTTTGTAATAATATTAAATAAAAAATAATTAAAAAATTTACTCCCTAAATAAATTGTTTTATTTAAATAATTATTTGCAATATAAGAAAATTATCATAACGTTGCCTTTTTTGATAAATATTGGTTTGAGATTGTAAATTAATGCTCACCCCTGTATAATAATATATCTAAAATTATTTCAAAATAATAATTGACAGAATTTTGCTTTTTCATCAGTGAAAGTTTTACAGATAACATGCATTTTATTTAAAATATTTTTGATCGTTATTTGGCTCACCTTTTAAAAAGATATATCCTAATAACAAAACACCAAACGAAAATTTAGAGCACATTACACAATTTAAATTATTAAAAAATTAGTGTGCACTTTGGAACCATTCAGACAAACAATAAGCGATCAACATAATTCGTGTAATTCATTTTATTTATCGACACTGCTTAGTGTTAACACAGAAAACCTGCTTTATTGATCAAGGTAAAACTCAAATAAGAACCAGTTTTAAAATCCACATTAGCTCGAATAAAGTTACTGTATTCAAGGCTGTGCCATCTTTGTTATACTTTAAAGCACGTTTGGAGATACCTTCATGATTTCTAGCAAATACACCATATGGCCGAAAGCTCAATTAACGCATTGGAGACAGGGCCGTACTTATGATATTTATAAATTTTACAAATGTAATAAATTAGAAAAAATGTTTCAATTTTATTCCTATTTCACAATTATAAACAAGAACCCATTTTCTGTATTTCCAAACATACAGGGTAACCAAAAAATACTTTCAAGCAAAATACAATTTTATTATGGAAAACACTATTACATACATATTTTTATTACCTTACATTATTTTTCTAGTGAAAAACATGAGCAAAAATTGTACAAATAAAGAATCACACACGAAATTATTATTGCAGAATATTTTAAATACAATATAGTAACAAAATCAATTTATTGTGTTACACTGCAAACAAAATCGACTTATACAGTGTGCGTATAAGTTGACTCCATATGCGGAGCAGGTGATACATTGTTGAATTGGTTTTTCGGCAAAACCAGTAAAATGTCTGGATACTTGCACGGTAGGTATATTTGCATCAAAGACACAAACTATTTCAAAATAGCAACTTAGGCAATATTTACCCTTTGCACTGTTTAGTTCAAAGTAATGCAATATGATGCAAAGACGATCGTGAACTCAATTTTTTACTAAAGCCAAACTGTTCACTTTACACTTTTTTTCATTTCGTATTTCGTCGGCTGAGATGCAAAACCGTGTAAGTCCGAAAATACCTGAAATTAAGTTTTAATATAGATATTTCTAAGAGTTAGTCTCTCCATCTATTAGCAAACGCTGAAACTAAAGAGATACGTAGTTTTTTCGCAATTTTACGAAATTTAAACCGTGTAAGTCTTGGTGGTTACAAAAACGTGTATCTCTATGCATTTCAATGAAAAGTGATTGAGGTTATAGTGCAATACAGTGTAGCTCCACAAAATGTAAGTATTTATTATTTTTAATGAATATCATATTGATATCAAGTATTCTACAGGTTCTTTTAATATGTAGGTATGCTTCATAATTTCAATAAATAAAGCGTTTTATTATTTTTATTTTTACACAAATTGGTTTAAACCATCAAATTTGAGTTACACGGTTTTGAATAGTCATGACACTCGACGTTGTGTTGTTGCTTGATTGGCTTACCTGGTATTTACAGTACTTTTCTTGTAACCGATTTTATTTTTTAAGGCTTATATTAAATACTTACCTAAATGTAGTATTATTTTAGTAGCTAAGAATAGGATTAAATTTTATTTACATTTACACTTTCTAAGTGTTTTGATTTTTAGTTTGTTTTAGGATGCAAAGTCAAGCAATATTGTATGTTTTTATATCTTTAACTATCTTTTAGCTATTATTATGATATAAATTGACAAATAACAAATATTTTTTTTATAGAAACATGGAGAAGCTCACAGACAAACAGTTACAAGATATTTTAAATTCAGAAGAATTTTGGGAAAGTAGTGCCCCTGACAATAATGCTCCTTCTGTTGGACAGAAAATTGATTTATCCCAAATTACTGAAATAATCCCTATATCTGAAATTATTGTGGAAGATATTGTTATACAGAATGCTGAAAATAACGTAAATGGAACTAAACATACGACAGTAAAAAATGATGTGGTAACAGTCGAATCTGAAAATAGTGGAAAAAGTTACTTAAAGCACACTGAGCAAGAAAAAAATACTGAAAATAGCCTAGACATAGAAATGACTCAAAAAAACTACCTGATGGATACCGCTGGTATAGACAGTAATAGAATGGAAATTGAGTTTGATACAAAAGACTATGAGAAAGCAATAGAAAACAAATTGAAGAAGGCTGAAGCTAAGAACAAAAAAAAACAAGACCAGGAAAAAGGTAACTTTGAGCAAAATACAGAAATTGAGAACTTTATAGATAAAGAAATAATTCATGATAACTACATAGAAGAAGAAGATATTCAAAACAACAGAACAGAAATCATTATAGAAGAAATTGAATACGTTGATATTGAGCATGTTGTAAATGAAGCGGAAGGGAAGGGAACAGAAAACGAACAGACGACAATAGAAAGCCAAATCCAGAAAGAACAACTTAATTTTGGGGAAGATACAGAAACGGAGAACAACCTAGACAGAGATATTGATCAAGATGAACCTGCAGAAGAGAATGAAGGCAATGACAGCAATAAAAAAGTAACAGAAAAATCGGTTAGGAGGATTCAAAAGCTAAAAAGAATGCATGGTAATACATATAAAGGGCTGAAGAAAGAAGAGGGTACTAATAAGTGGAAATACATCGTCGATAGGCAACCACGAACTATGAAACATTTCTGCAACTCTAACTTTTGTCAAAGAGCAAAATCAAGGTTTTGTCATACGTTTGATGAAAGATTGAGACTAAAAACATTTGAAAACTTCTGGAAAATGTCGTGGGACATGAAAAAAGTGTATGTGTCATCATTAATAGACATTAAGAAGCCCAAAGAAAGAAAAGGTGAGAATGAAATTAGCAGAAGGGATTATTCCTATGAATATTTTCTGTTCAAGAGCGATACTAGGTGGCAGGTATGCAAAAAGACATTTCTTAATACCTTGGGTATAAAACAATGGATGACCATTAATTTCGCCACAGCATCTAATGAAGACAGAACCTCAACAGTAAAAGATTCGGTCAAAATGCCAAAAAGATCAAGACAATCTAAAGAAGGTATTTCTGCAAAAGATTTCATGATTAAGTTTTTAAAGGACATTCCGAAACTTGAGTCCCATTATTGTCGGGCTTCAAGTTCCAAACTTTATCTTGAACCAGTGTTTCTATCAAAAATGGATGTTTATAGGCAATATAAATTGGAATGTAATACAGTAAATAAAAAAGCGTTAAGCACTGCCATGTTTTTTGAAGAAATGGTTTCTCAAAAAATAGCGATCTATAGGCCAAAGAAAGATCAGTGCGATACGTGCATTGCACATCTATTGGGAAATAAACCGGACGATGAATATGTTAGGCATCAAGAAAAGAAGGAAGAAGCTAGAGAAGAAAAGCGGAGAGATAAAGAAAAGTCAGAAAAAGACAAGGACTCATTGGTGTTAACAGTTGATGTACAGGCAGTTTTGTTAGCTCCAAAACTGCATGCTAGTGCAGTGTATTATAAAACAAAATTATGTCTACACAATTACACTATATTTAATTTATCAACACGAGATGTTACTTGTTTTCTTTGGCACGAGGCCAATGGAGGTCTAGAATCCAATGTATTTGCATCGATACTGTGCAATTTCCTAGAGATGGAAATCAATAAGAGACCAACTATAAAGTCTATTACAATTTTCTCAGATAGTTGCGGTTATCAAAATAAAAACAACACTTTGGCAAACGCTCTTCTCTGGTTTAGCAGAAAAAATAATGTAGCAATTTTCCAAAAATTCCTCGAAAAGGGTCATACTCAGATGGAGGTAGATGGAGCCCATTCAATGATAGAAAGAAAACTTAAAGGTAGGCCCATCTACCTCCCTACAGATTATATAAATGTCTGCGTCGAAGCTAGACGAAAACAACCCTTCAAAGTGCACTATTTAAATTATAATTTTTTTCGAAATTTTGATGGATTAAAATATTATTCCTCAATTCGACCTGGCACAAGGCGAGGAGACCCGACAATTTCTGATGTTGTCGCTATTAAGTATGAAACCGATATTATGTATAAACTTAGGTTTGCAGACGAGTGGAGGGCATTGCCAAAAAAAATTACAGTTATGTCTAATCAAACAGTGTTACCCGCCCTTTACAAAAAGTGCCTTAAAATAAAAAAGGAAAAGTATCAGGACTTACAAGAGCTGAAAAAAGTGATTCCAGAGCACGCGTGGAACTTTTACGACAGTTTAGAAACATGAGGTGTTATTTTTTTATTTTTAGATTAGTTAAATTGTTTTATTTTTAGATGTAAATCTTTTATTCCTATAGTTTGTGTTAAGAAATAAAAATAAACACTTTCCTTTTATTAAAAATGACTTTTTATTTGAGTTAATTAAAAACATGTAACTCTGAATACATTGGGTAAAAACTGTGTAAGTCTGTTATTTTTTTCTGAAAATAGGATTTTCCCAAAAACACTTTATATTTTTTGCTAAGATTAGTCCGTTTGGAAATTAACATAACAATGCAAAACAAAGCCCTTCCATTTCGCAAAAAAACTGTTTTTTTCATCTCCTGTAAAATCTGGCAAAACGTAGTTACACGGTTTTGCATCTCAGCCGACGATTTCTGAAATGTTAAACTCGTAATCCGATTCAACACTTTGACTCTCAGAATCAGTTGGTATATCCATTTCAAACTGTTTAAAATTTGTCTTGTCTACATGACTATATATACAGTATCCTATGGGCGTGGCCAACCTCTAATTAAAATTAATGATGGACATATGTTGCTAGGTCACTAACTAAAAACAGAAATGTCCATCTGGCACCCGCATCCGGTCGATGAATCATGCACACCTGGTGTGTTGAGCTCGATCTAAAAATAGAAATGTCCATCTGGTGCCCGCATCCGGTCGATGAGTCATGCACATCTGGCACCCGCATCCGGTCGATGAGTCATGTACATTTGGCACCCGCATCCGGTCGATGAGTCATGCACATCTGGCAAACAGATGGCAACATCCTGGTCACTGAACTCTATCTAAAAATAGAATAACCGTCATTTATAAGAAATGTACATCTAGCACCCGTATCCGGTGTGAACATGTGTTGACTATCAGCATAAATAAAAATACCAAGAATGTTTAATTTTTTATTAAAAAGTCTATGACATTATAAAAGTTTCATGAATAAAGTATACGTTTGACAATGCACAAGAACAATTGTTTTTACTATGAAACATGCACTTTGGCTCTGTAGTAGGTAATGCAGGATGCTCTCCCAATTCCATGACTGGCTTGGATATGTATTGTTGAGGATATTGGCACTTTTCCCGGCCTTTTACGTAAATTATTTCATATTGGCTCGTTAAATTTGTTAAAATTTTTGGCATCATATGTACAGGTGTACATCCTTCACTCCATTGAATACAGTGTTGACTATGCATTAGCCATATATTTTGACGATGTGCTTCTGGTGGCAGTAGTTCCATACCAAACGGTGGCTTAAACACAAAATGCGAAATCTTTGATCCGTCGAAAGAAGCAAGCTCTTTAGGAAGAAATTTGTTGTTTTCAAGGTAAAAACCTTGCACAACACTGGTGTGCGCTATGGCTTCAAGTAAGGGTGCTCCTACGAGTTCTACAAGTGGTTCTAGATGCAAAAGGAAACGTGATGACGATGTACAACTTTGTGGAATGACAAGAGATGAATATGAAAAATTTTAGCGTGCTTAGATTCCGACGATGAGCCTAAGGTCTATGTGTACACCCTTGCTTCGAAGTTTACCACACGAAGCCAACATTTTAAATGTGCTTTGTTACATAATAAATTGATATATTATTAGGTACTTACATTATTATTATTGCTTTATTAGATAATATTATCATAAATAAAAGAGTATTCTGCGTGTTTTTCTACTTTTTTTCATCTGGTGTATATATTCGGCACTAGTCCTAGTGGCATGTAAAAAAATCCGGTCCTGGTGATGTAGCATCATTTCAGGTCCGGTAGCGAAAGGGTTGAAGTGTATACATATTAGGTGGTACATCTTAAAGTTAATAAGTTAATAATGACCTGTTACTGACTGAATATTACCTTTAACAAGTGCTTTATATAATATAAATATTATGTCTAATAGAGGTTACTTCAATATGACTAATGTCAAGTAAGCCAATTATCCTCTTCCAAGTGTATTCGTGCCTCACATAACTTTTCAAAACGTCAACATGACCAATACATATTACAAATATTCTATTCCACAGCAATAATTAACCTTATGAACTAAAATTACAGACAGTAGATATACACCTAATTCAAAGTAATGTTATTATGGAGGGCAATGTTGCAATGCTGTATAAACTGAAATAAAATTAATCAACACACTGTTACATGCAATGTTTGTTTTTAAAGGACATTTTTTTTTGTAGTTTCTCCATATGGAACAGTAAAAAGAACATCATGGAATTCTACAGAAAAGAAAGTAGCCACAGATTTATTTCAGGAACACATTAATTTAGGTGATATACGAAGTCTTTTAGAATGTTCAGTTATCATTAAGAGAAATGAGGAACTTAATAGAAGAACTCCGAAACAATTGAAAGCTTGGGTTGCAAATCAAATTAATAAGAAATCTAAGAAAACTATGAAAAGAGGTACCCGCAAAATAATTAGATTAATTAGAAATAAATTAGTTCATTAGGATATGTAAATAAAATTAGTGTATTCATGTAAAGCACAACACCCATGCTCTTACAGTCTTCCACGGTGTATGTACTTTATAATCAATGTATTTAAGTAGTTTTTTGGCATTGAACCGTATTCATAAATAGTTTTAAAACGATTCATCTATTACGTCACATAAATTGACAGTCGCGAAATTGTTAAGTTTTGAAACTTTAACATAACATAACCAAATTTTTTACTTTTAAAACTTTTGAGATTGGGTAGTAGGCATTTTTCTATGGTAGTAGGTATCAATTAAAAATTAAGTAAGTTAAAAGCTATTTGAGTGACTTTACAACAAATTCTAACCAAAAAAACAGGAAAATCATAATGGAAAATGGCTACAATTCCCCCACTACCTCCAATGATTTTAAAACGAGATCAGAAAGCGTTTTGAAACCAAACGAATATGTTTCAAAACATTCATCTCATGACGTTACTATTTCGTCGCGAAAATAAGAAAGTTTTGAAACAAACTGCGCCAAAAAACGCCTATAATCTAATTGAAGGATAATTAAGATTTATCGAAATATTTTTTTGGTACCAATTTTTGGGGTATTAACATATTTACAACCAATTTTGAGAAGTGTTCTTAAAAAATGTGCAATGCCTTATATTTATTATGTTTTAGCTTATTGGACAACAGAGGAGCAAAATGAGATGAAGGAAGCGTTTAAAAAACACTTAGAAGATGGCATTTTGCCAAGTCTACGAAAATGTTCACAGGTGATAAAAGAATATCCTACTTTAAGAAATAGGAATGAAACTGCTATGAAGGCGTGGATTAATAACTTCTTGAAAAAAAATAAAATAAAGTAATGTCATTTATATTTTTTTATAAGAAGGCACCTTAAAATAAAACCTGTTATTAGTTTGTGTATCTTTATTATATTAATTAGCTTAATATATATGTAAGGAATTGTCGATTGAATTATGTAATATATAGGGTGGGCCAATGGAAACTTTCCATCCTGTTTTTTTTTTGTTTAAAATAAAATCAGGGAAACGCTCGGACTCGTCGATTTTGTTGTCGGGGGAACATCTTTTAAGATAATTCAGTTGGATACAGGGTGACCCAGAAAAGTTGGACGGCCAATAAATTAGTTTTTTCTTATGGAACACCCTGTATATTTTTACATATTTGGATAGGGCGTTCTCTAACGAATACATTGATATAGGGTTTGATGGATCTAGCTTTAATAGTGAGGGAGATATACCTTAACCTTAAATTTAAAACCTTAACCTTATTTGCAACCTCACGTGCATCTCGGAACACTGCCAATTTTACATTGATTTAAGTAATACCATTTCACTACGTCCGAAAAAATTACAAAAAAGTTGCAAATCATAAAGCATGATTGAATAAAATTGTCATATATCAATCTCAATTTGCAACTTCATACCTAACATGTCGGGAATATAAAAATAGTATATTAGGTACATACAGAGGAGGGAAGTGTTTCATTACTGTCGAGAGATATGTATATTATTAACTATTACTCTCGAGATAAAAAACAAACTTTCTTTCGAGGTTTATACCTATACTATTTTATTTGCAACCACACCATTAATTTATAATTAGTTATTATTTAAAAATTTCTAAATAGATTATAAACGTTAAAGTGAGGGAAGTGACAAGAGTGAGACAAAGTGAGGGAAGTGACCAAAATTTAAAAATTTAGTAGTATCATATTATAAAGAATATGTAATGTCAAAGGTCACTAGACCGTACTTTTTATAATTCTCAACTATGCAGAGGCTCAAACTACGCCAGTCTAATAAACTTTTATGTACCCACTAATGTGGTGTACCTACTACAGTGGCGTGAACCTAACTTCATTTAGGTTATTCTCGTCCCGTCCACTAATTCCGTTTTGTGTAATTATGGTTATGTTATGAATTGTTGTGTTTATTGGGAGTTAATTTCTTTATTGATAATTGATTATTTTATGTTTTATGTATTATAAAATGTACCATTAAAACAATCTTAAGAGATACAGTGCTTTTCCGGCTTCAAAATGCCGATATAATTTTAGTTCATACGTAGGTACTTACAATAACTCGGAAAATACATATCCGAACATTACATTTCATCAGTAACTGTACATAATATGCACGTTTAATATTATAATTATTCTCAAATTTGCACATCTATAACTTAATATTCGTAGTTTATTTTACTCTAGAAATGATAAAATTAATTGATCAATTTAACTAACTCATTCAAACTTGGACAAATGTTCAATATTTAAATTTGCATGAAATTCGCCCTTTTGAAGTTCTCGCATATCAATGTGAAATTAGCGGTCAAGTACCAATACAAAAAACTTAAATTCCTGTAAAATTACCTCTGATTGGTCAATACGCTAGTCAAGCTTATATTACGAATATCAAAATTGTACGCTAGAAGTGAAATTAATTTTCTATTTTCCCGACATGTAATGAGGTTGCAAATTGAGATTGATATGTGATAATGTTATTCAATCATGATTTATGATTTGCAACTTTTTTGTAATTTTTTCAGACGTAGTGGAATGGTATTATTTAAATAAATATAAAATTGGGACTGTTCCGAGATGCACGTGAGGTTGTAAATTTAAAGTACAGTTTAAAATCATATTTAACAAATTTGCAACCCTGTTTCGAAACTTTTGCTTTATTTTGGCCCTCTATTTTTGACAAAAATGTATCGGCTCAAGTATAAAACTCATAAAAACATATTTCCGTTCTCTCAAATCTTATACAAATTTTCATGAAGATTCGAAAACTTATTTTAAACGTAATTTATAATTTGCAACACTTTTGTAATTTTTTTCGAAAAGTTATGGCAAAATTTATTTAATTTTCAAAATTACTATTGTTCCGGTTGCAGAAAGAAGTTGCAAACTTGGGATATTATTTATAATGAAGCACTCGACACGTTTTTCAGTTTGCACCACTTTTGCAATTTTTTTGAAAAGGTTATAACGAATTGCTGTTTTTTTAATTTTTTTATACTGTTCCGGACATTCAATAGGGTTGCAAAATTAGATTTAGTTTTAGTAGTGTATTTCCAACATTGCGCCAAAATATTAGAACTTTTGGAATTTTGTTAAGAAAATTGACTTTGAATGTCTTCAGTAACTGGCCTAAATACAAAAATGCAAGATGCAAGCAAAGTGCAAAGCAGCAAAGTTTACCTCTACCTGCCTCTACCATTGAAAATTTTAAAACCCCTGAATTTTTAGCGCCAAATCCTGTATCGCTCCGAGAGCCTCCGGAAATCAGCGAGAGCCGCGAGACAAAAACGGTTCTTAAAAGGTGCCGGATCTCCCTACACTACACTACAGTATCCCCACTCTCCTCAAGTTGCGGTTGCTAATGGTGACCAGCCTCTAAATATGTATAAAACCTATATTGAGCCTTCTCTCTAGATTAAAGACAATAGATAAATATCTTAATGGTGACATTAGCAAGTAATAAAACTGCGCCCTCAGCCGGTTTGAAAGGAAATAGGAACCAGTATAACTGGTTGCATAAGAAATTTTTGCACATTTTGGCCCCCTCTTCCAATAATTTGTTTACTATGAAATGTCTGAATTGTTACAAATAAAATAAAAGTATGAGACATTATATATTTATCAAAAATTTATAAAAACGTTTTACAAAAACATTTACATTAATATAATCTAAAACTTATGTTGCCAAAGCTTCTCGAGCGTGTTCTATGTAGATAGTGTTTCAAAGGCCGGAAAAATTGGAAAAATTTCCGAAAAATTTCGGAAATTTATTTGCGATCGGAAAAATTGGATATTTATTTTAAAATGTATTGGCTACATTCCTGACTGATGACAAGTCCGATTAAAAAAAATCTATTTTTTGCGTGATGTATTTTTGGCTTTCTTTTTAAAAATGATTTTTAATAGGAAGTCCCGCGAAGTACTTAACCCTTTATTGCATACTGTGTCATATATGACACGAACCACAAAAAAATATTTTTACAAGTTTTAAAATTAACCAAAATCCAGAACTGCATGCAGTTCATCATATTTGGGACCGGGATGTGTACGCACGCATACAAAATCCCCTCCATCGCAAGAGCTATTGCTCCGTTGTCGTCCGTAGCAGCGTGGTCCTGTGTAAATGGCGTGTTCGGTGAGGTTATACGTTTTCATGTGCATTTTTAATAAGTGATACAAGATTTAACCGGATAAAAAAATATCATCGTATGGTGCACTCATTGGTCATTCGCCCAGTGGTAAGTTTTATACAATTATTGTTTTTTTGGAGGAGTTATGTACAATTATTACTTTGAGTCACATATGATACACCATGCGTTTAATTTTTCGGTGGTACACCATGTGCTTAAGGAACAATATCATGATAAATAATATTATTTGTTTCAGATGGATCCAAAATTCTTTTATGGTCATACTAACCATGTTCGAGATATTCCGACTGACAATGAAAGTGATGATCCTGACTTATCGGATGATGAAGACCAGGCGCCAGGTCGTATTCTGGTTCCCAAAACTCACGATGAAGATGAACCACAAGACATCAATCAAGATGAGGATGAAACAATATCTGAAACAGATATCGACTCTGATGATGACGATAGTGATACTCCTCTGAGTGAATTAGCAGAGAAACTAAACCCAGGCAAGTGGAGAACTGGAAAACTAATAAAAGATCCAGATGAAATAAAATTTTCCGGAGTGCAGGAAATGCCACGAGATCTTCAAGATTTAGAGACCCCATACCAATTCTTCAAGTTTCTTTTTACAAAAGAAATAATATCTGAAATAACTTACCAATCAAATTTGTATTGCTCTCAGAAACGTATAGATCGACCTGTGAATATTTCAGAAAATGATATAGAACAGTTTATTGGCATATGCATCTACATGTCGATTATTCGTTTGCCACAAGTGAGACATTATTGGTCACCATATCTAGGGCATCCTATGGTGTCTTCTGTGATGACATGCAATAGATGGGAAGAGATCAAACGTTTTCTTCATTTCAATAATAATGACAATTTCATACCTCGGGTTAAAGATGGCCATGATACATTATTCAAGATAGCTCCACTGCTAAAAAGTATTCAAGAGAGACTAAGTTTGATTCCAGTGGAAGAAAATATTGCCGTAGACGAGCAAATCATCCACACTAAATCCCGTTCAACTATTAGGCAATAAACCCAAAGAAACCCCACAAGTGGGGCTATAAAGTATTTGTTCTGAGCGGAATCTCAGGTTTCAGTTACAATTTTTACGTTTTTGCTGGCTCTCAAAGTAATAGCGTGCCTGAAGGTGCTCCTGATCTTGGAACGAGTAGTAATGTAAAATTAGCCCAAATACTACCAAAACATGTAAACCATAAAATTTTCTTTGACAACTGGTTTACAAGTGTTCCCTTGATGGTATAGTTAGATAAAAATGGTATCCTTCCTTTAGGTACTGTACGTCTAAACCGTGTTCCGGGCTGTCAAATGTTACCAAAAAAGGAGTTGAAGAAGCAAGGAAGAGGAGCTTTGCAAGAGAAAACAGCTGTCAAGGATGGTGTCAAAATGAGTATTGTCTGTTGGTATGACAATAAGGTAGTATCTACTTTGTCAACTTATGTAGGTTCGCAACCAACTGGAATAAAGCAAAGATTTTTTAGAAGCGAAAAATGTCACAAAACGATAGTTTGTCCGCAAAGCATTCTAAAATACAATGAATATATGGGAGGTGTGGATTTGTTAGATGCTATGCTTGGATTTTATCGTATTCACATACGATCCAAGAAGTGGTACCTCCGGATATTTTTCCATATGCTAGATATGTGTGCTGTTAACAGCTGGCTACTATGGAGACGACAAACTAATGATTATTTGCCTTTAGCAGATTTTAAAACAGCCATTGCTGATGCATTATGTAAAGCTGGGAAGCCAAACTATATACGAAAAAGGGGAAGGCCTAATACTAACCTAGAAGAGGCCTTTGCACGAAAAAGGAAACGTGGTGCCACTGCTGACATTCCCCAAATGGAAGTACTACGGGACGGTCTGGATCATCTACCCGAATGGAAAGAAAATGAGAGAAATAGATGAAAATTTCCTGACTGCCACTCCCAATCATACATATATTGTACCAAATGTCAGGTTCCCCTATGTTTAAATAAAGATAGGAATTGCTTTGTACGTTTTCATTCCGAATAAGACTGATTTTCTTGTATACGCTTCTATCTGCATAAGATTATTTTTGTTGTATTTGTTGCATGCTGCGTCATATTTGGTACATTTTATTTTTTGTAAATTTTGTACACCTTGCCTATTTTTTTTACTTAAAAATAAAAAATCATGCAATAAAGGGTTAATTTTGAAAATAAATAACCCCGAACCAAGTTCTACTAGGATTGGAATATTAGGATTTAGGTTAACACAAATACCTACACGGCAGTGCTGATTGATGTTTTTCATGGTAGGTATTTTGTGATTGTGATTTTTGTTATTTCATATTTTCGAAGCTATATTAATTTCCCAGTGTTAAAATAGGTAAAAATTGAGTCGTTTATATATATATATATATATATATATATATATATATATATAAGTTATAGAAGCAGTTCCCACGAGAAACTTACAGTCGACCGGACATCGCCGCAGATTCCGCGAACGCAGATAAGCCAGCACCGCGGAAGCCAGCGTTGTCATCATTTTTACATAACGAAAATTGTAGCCTTATTAAGTTAGTCTGTATTAGATCTTCAACTTGTAACTATCGTTCTAATAAATAAAAACTAATTTTTAAATTGTTTTTAAAAAGGGCCTATTGGCAATCAATAATTTAAGTGGCGCAGTCGGTAGGATAGTCAATCGGTATTAGGGAACATAATATCGGTTCGTTTTAACGATTTATTGACTATCAAAAAGTTTGGGACATTTTGGAAGCACGGTCGCGAGTTGACAAAAACTGTCCTAAGTGAGTGGAGTGTCCAGCCAGGTGAAAGGGATTAGTAGCTTGGTGAGAAAACGAGTTCTGAGAGGATATCAGCACGCTCTGTTGGACCCAATCACATGGGATTATTGGTGTTATTGCTGTAAGTACATTTATGTCTTATAGAGGGCCCATTGATCGATATAATTCTGAAAGTTCTGAAGATTCTGATTCATTCTCACCCACCTTGAATCGTTCAAGGAACAGATCACCCATAAAAACTAAATTAAATAATTTAATCATGCCAGAAACAAGTACAATGCCTGTCTTGAAGCGGGAATATTTAGAAATGATTCCCGAGTTTAATGGGCAAACCGAACTTTTATCGAGATTTATAGAAATAAGTGAAAAACTTGTAAAGAAATTTTATAACACCGCCGATGCGGCGGACTTTCAGAATGAATATCTGATGTCTAGTATTTTAGCAAAAATAAAAGGCGAAGCTGCTATTAATATTTCGTCCTGTATAATTAATAATTGGAATGATTTAAAAGTTGCTCTCCTCAATACTTATGCCGATAAACGTGATAGCTATACGCTTAATATCGAAATGACAGAGTGTAAACAAGAAAACGAATCTGCATTCGAATTTTACACTCGCATTCAACAAATTCTTAACTTACAAACGTCTTATATCACTACACATAGCCAAGGCGATGAAAGTATTGTCTTAATAAACTATCATAGGAATTTAGCATTAAGAGTTTTACTTAGAGGTCTCAAAGACCCATTAGGCTCTTTGATGCGAACTAAAAATCCTGTTGACCTTAATAGTGCACTTAATATGTTAACAAATGATTTTCAGATAGAAACCACCAGTAGGGCAGCTAAAACAAAACCTATAAATATGCAAAATAAATCAATTTTCCAAAATAGGTTGAATAGACCAAATTATAAGCCGCAGTTACAATTAACAAATTATCCACATAATTCTCAATTTATGCAACGGCAAATAAATCCTAATCAAAACGCTGGTCCATCAACCAACCAAAATGCTTTTAGACCAAACCAATCAAAGAATCTACCTAAACCAGTACCCATGAGTATATCGACAACAAATACTTATAGACCTGGTACACAAAATTCTCAGGTTCAGAATCGATATCGTCCTAATAATTATAATCATTTCAGGAATAACGTTAATACACGACCAAATTATGTGGTCGAAGAATTATATAATATTGACGATCAGCCGTCAGACGAGCTTCCTGAAGGTGATTATTACGACGAGACTATAGAAGATTCTCAACAAGAGTTTTTTCAGGAAATAGCCTCGGAAAACGAATCGCCCCAAGTTTTGAATTAATGAACATGAATTACGGTGAAAGTAGGCTTCCATTTATTGTGTTCCCCGAATATAATCTAAAAGTTTTGATCGACACAGGAAGCACAAAATCTTTTGTAAAACCAGAAATTGCAGAAAAATATTTCAAAAATTCAATAAAAAAAGATCCTTTCAAAATTTTTACTGCACATGGTACATCAATAGAAAATTATAGTACAACCATTCCTTGTTCTAAGATTTTTAGTGCAAGAAACATTGGCTTAAAATTTTATTTGTTTAATTTTCATAAATACTTTGATTGTTTATTAGGTATTGATAATCTAAAATTGTTAAATGCTAATATTATTTTGAACAAAAATCTCCTAATAACACCTACAAGCCAAACAGAAATTGTTTACCATGAAACGCCCAATGTTAACGCAAATTGCATCACAGTACAGCCTAGATGCGAACAGATAATTAAAATAAATATTAAAAATGTAAAGGATGGTGAAGTAATAATTCCTTATAAGAAATTCTCAGATTTGGAGATACCGGAATGTCTCACTAGAGTAAAAAATTTTGAAGCCATTTGTACAGTTCTGAATCCTTCAGATTCTGCTAAATCCCTCAAAATCGTCGAACCAATAGAGGCGATTAATTTTGACCAATATGATACATCTATTGCCACGGATTCTAATTTAAATAATTTTTACACCGAAAAATACAAATTTGATATTTCAAAAATCAGAACTGAACATATGAATTCGGAAGAGCGGAATGCGATTTTAACACTGGTGAAAGAATATTCGGATATATTTCATATTGATGGTAATCAGCTGACTTTCACTAGCAAAATTAAACATAGCATAAAAACGTCTGACGAAATACCCGTCTACACGAAATCATATAGATACCCGGAAGTACACAGAAATGAGGTACAAAAACAAATTCAGCAAATGTTAGATCAAAATATAATACAACCTTCTTGTTCACCCTGGTCGTCACCTATTTGGATCGTTCCAAAAAAAATTGACGCGTCAGGACAAAAAAAGTGGCGAATTGTGGTGGACTACCGAAAGCTGAACGAAAAAACAGTAGGTGATCGGTACCCATTGCCCAATATAACCGACTTATTGGACAAATTAGGCCGATGTCAATATTTTTCAACTCTTGACCTCGCCTCCGGGTTCCATCAGATCGAAATGTCTGAAGAAGACATTACCAAAACAGCATTTAATACCGAGCACGGTCACTATGAGTATTTACGCATGCCCTTCGGGTTGAAAAACGCCCCGGCTACCTTCCAGAGGGTAATGGACAATATTTTAAGGGGTGTACAAAATGAGAGGTGCCTTGTGTATCTTGACGATATAATTATATTTTCGACTAGTCTGCAAGAGCATATCGATAGGCTCCGCGAGGTGTTCGATCGTTTAAGATCAGCGAATTTCAAAGTACAACTTGATAAGTCAGAATTCCTCCGCAAGGAAGTCGCGTACTTAGGCCATACCGTGACCCCTGATGGTATAAAACCAAATCCGGACAAAATTAGGGCTATTCAAAATTATCCTATACCCGGAACCACAAAACAAATTAAAGGATTCCTTGGGTTACTGGGTTACTATCGCAAATTTATCAAAGATTTCGCTAAAGTAACGAAACCATTAACAAAGTGTTTAAAAAAGGACGCGGTTATAAACATTAAAGACCCAGATTACATTAGTTGTTTCGAATTGTGTAAAAACCTTCTAACTAACGAGCCAATATTACAGTACCCTAATTTTGCTGAACCGTTCATTCTAACCACCGACGCAAGCAACTATGCTTTAGGCGCCGTCCTATCACAAGGAAAAATCGGATCGGATTTGCCTATAGCGTATGCTAGCAGAACGTTAAGCGAGTCAGAAATTAATTATTCTACTATTGAAAAGGAGCTATTAGCCATTGTTTGGGCCACAAAATACTTCCGCCCGTACCTTTTTGGTAGAAAATTTAAAATAGTCACGGATCACAAACCGTTGCAGTGGCTATTCTCTTTAAAGGAGCCAAATTCCAAGCTAGTCAGATGGCGACTAAAACTTGAAGAATTTGAGTACGAAATCGTGTACAAAAAGGGATGCCTCAATAAAAACGCAGACGCACTATCTCGAATAGAACTTAATATGAATGAAGCGGGACCATCAAAACTACCAATTTTTCAATATATAGAAGATTTCAATAATTCATTAGGCACTAGCCGCGAAAACAATGAATCGGTTGTCGCCGAAGCAGGAGATTTAGATAACCAAGAGAACGCCCAAGAAGACGACGTAACAATTCATTCAAATCATGAAAATCCTATTGTTGCCATCCCAATTGTTAACTGTCCAGTAAATTTTGGTAAAAATCAAATAATCATTTCTCAGGTTAATTTCGCCCCTGCAAATCCATCAGTTATTAAACTATTCAAAACAAAGCAACGCACAATTGTGCAGTTCTCTAAAAATAATTTAGAACCAGATATTATCAACTTTGTTAAAGAACGTGTAGTACCTAAAGTTAAATATTATTTATTTTTCGAAGACCCCATATACGAAGAATTTAGCGCAACACTCCAAAGATTCTTCAAAAATTCGCAAATTCAAATGATTAGATGTACGCAAAAATTGATTGATGTCACGACCGATGATGAAATCAATCAAATCATTCAAAACAATCATGAAGGAAAAACTAACCATCGCGGGATTGAAGAAACGGAGAAAAGAATAAAAAGCGTATACTATTGGCCCCATCAACAAAAATCAATCCAATACTTTATTAACGATTGTGAAATATGTCAAACGACCAAATATGACCGCCGACCGCTCAGATTAGAATACAATATTACACCCACAGCGATTAGACCATTTCAAATAATACATATAGACACTATAAGCCTAGAAAACTGTAAATTTTTAACAATCATAGACTCCTTCTCAAAATATGCGCAAGCCTACAAACTTAACTCTGCCCAGGGTATCGAAGTAACAAATAATCTAGTGAAATACTTTACTCATCACTGCATTCCTGAGCAGATTATTTCCGATAACGGGTTAGAAATTAAAAACTCAGTAGTTCAAGAACTACTTAAAACACACAAAATCAAAATTCACTTTATTAGTTCTCAACACCCTGAATCCAATGGTCTAATAGAACGGTTTCATTCAACCCTAATAGAAAATATCAGATTACTCAACAACCAAGTCGAATATAAAGACGACCCTATAGAAATAAAAGTTAACTACGCCCTTTTGGCTTATAACAATACCATACACTCAATAACAAATATGAAACCCTACGAAATCGTAACGGGACATTTAGGTACGGAATCGCCATTCAATATCGACATAGAAAATCAATTGGTTAATAATTATATCGAAAAACATAAAGACAAAGTCAAACTTCTATACCAAAAATTGAACGAGGACATCCAAAGAAAAAAAGAAAAAGTTATTAATAAAGCCAATGAAAATCGTGAACAGCTTCCCGAAATTCCCGAAAAGATCTTTGTCAAAAATAAACAAAAACAAAGTAAAACGAGTAATAAATACAAACCTCAAACTGTATATAGCGTTAATCCTGAACTTAAAACAGCAAAAATTGTTCAAACACATGGAAATACTTCTGCAAAAATTCATATTTCTAACATAAAGAGACCGAGAAAGAAACAAACTCACTCTTCTAAAACTATTTCAGGTTCCTCGCCCTCGGACAAGGAACAGAAATAAGAAACATTACCGAAAATCTAGGCATTCTCCCTATTAACCTGGGACCTGCCAGACTTCAAAGGAACGAGCACACGTTTGTGCACTATTACGATTTACAACCCTTATATGACGAATATGTAAGCCTAAATACTCAGTATAAGGAACTTAGCTTAAGTTATTTTAATAACAGTATAGTTAGTGCAGAGTTAGATAATTACAATAGAATAGTAAAATACAGTAGAGCGCTAATATTAAGTAAGATTAATAATATAAAAATTCATAACAGGAAAATTTCAAAAAGAGGTCTAATTGACGGACTTGGTTCAGTGATAAAGAGTATAACCGGAAATTTAGATGCCTCCGATGGTGAAAAAATATATAGCATTCTAAACCATATTAAAACTAACGAAAGAAATTTGCAAAATCAATTAAAATTTCAGTACTCTGTCAACCACCAAATTATAAATAACTTCAATCAAACTATACAGGACATTCAACATAATGAATTAATGTTAAAATCAAAAATAATGCAGCTAAACCAGTTTATCAAAAACAATGCTAAACATGAAGATATTCTTTTTGCGAAAGATTTGTTTAATCAACTCAATATTGTTTATAATACCATTCTTAATACCCTGCAAGACATCGAAAATTCCATAACATTTTGCAGACTAAATACATTACATCCAAGTATAATTAAGTCCCACGACTTATTTCTAGAAATCCAAAAAATTTCATTTCACTATAAAATCACCTTACCCTTTGAGGTAAAATATGAGAATATTCTAGACTTTGAATCTCTTCTAAAAATTCATTGTAAAATCGATTCTAATCGAATCACCTATTTCCTATCAATGCCAATCTATTCCGAAAAGGAGTACGATTTATACTACATGCTACCTATACCAACAAAGCATGAATCAGAATACTTAACGATTATTCCAAATTCAAAATATATACTCAAAGCCAAGAATGATGGCTCCATTAAACCTCTATCAGACATGTGTACCCAAGGTAAATGGTACCATTGCCCAATTAACCTACAAGTTAATTACGGAGCACCCTGTGAAGAAAAAATCCTACTATACCAAAACGGTAGCAGTTGCCGTTTTACCCGTTTGGAAATCGGTGAAAATCACATAGAAGCTATCTCCGAAATCAACCAATATTTAGCAGTCTTTCCAAAAGAAGAAAAAATTGAAGCTCGATGCGAAGGATCTATCGAAACCATGTCACTTATAGGTGTCTTTCTAATCGAGAGAAATTCCTGCAAATTGTTCTTCAGGGGACAAAAGCTAGTTTTCCAAGAAAAAAGTTATGGAAAGCCACTGGTTATTAACGCTGTCAGTCTCCTTTCAAAAGTACATAACCATCCCAAATTCAAGGTAGAACTCAGAAAGCTAAACCTAAAAGAAATACCTACTGATCCGATAATACCAATCATCGAAGATCCAGTCAATTATAATTACCACACACCGAGTCTTTGGACAATCATCTTGTACATTTTGCTAGCAGCCGCCATCCTATACCTGTACTATAAGTGGAGGAAAAATAAGAAATTGACCTCGAAGAAAGAAACTCCAAACAAAACGAACCGATTAGAAGAATTAGAAATGCAAGACAAAAAAATCAGCCTCCCAGGGGATGCTTCATTCTAGGGGTGGAGGAGTTATAGAAGCAGTTCCCACGAGAAACTTACAGTCGACCGGACATCGCCGCAGATTCCGCGAACGCAGATAAGCCAGCACCGCGGAAGCCAGCGTTGTCATCATTTTTACATAACGAAAATTGTAGCCTTATTAAGTTAGTCTGTATTAGATCTTCAACTTGTAACTATCGTTCTAATAAATAAAAACTAATTTTTAAATTGTTTTTAAAAAGGGCCTATTGGCAATCAATAATTTAAGTTATATGTATTTTGTTTTCTGGTGAATATATATAAATTTGAATTTTATTTATTATTTTCTTTTTTTAATTTTAATTTAATTATTTTAATTGTTTAGATATATTGTTGTTTTATAAATTTAATTATTTAACTTGCTTTCTGATTCTTATGACTTATTTATTTCCCTAGCTCAGCTCATATACTATACCTTTAAATCTCTTTTCTTTTATTTTCTATCAGAACATAAGATTTTTAACTCAGGAGTCAGTTCAAATGAAGTTTTCAAAAGACAATCTCAGCTCAAAAATAAATAGATATTGAAATTTATAAATCTTTAATTTAAAACAAAGTATTGATTAAATTCCACACCTTTTAAAATATAAGAAGTTACTCAAATTTTAAACACTTATAGCTACTAATTAATTGACCAATTTCAAATTTTTAAATTCGTTCTTTAAACATGTATATAAGACCAAAAATAATTATGTGCCTTTTTATTTATCTTCCCAAATTCGTCCCTATTATTTATGTTTGTATGCAACACTCTTTACATGCACAATTATTGTTTGTCCTATAAATTCTTAAAATTAAACTTTATAGACCAATTCAGTTTTCTACCTTATCAACTTAACTATAACCTAACTTTATAATCTAAAAATAGTTCATTTTAATGCAAAGTTTATATCTAAATTTGTGATTATTTCTTGTCTAAAGTTCTTATATAGCGGATCTTATCGTTGGTAAGTATTATCAAAATTATATACTTTTCAAATAGTCTTTTACTTTGGCCTTTTCGAAGTATTTTGTTATGCTAGCTTTTAATTTTAAATCACTATAAGTTTTAAAAAGTACCTTTTTTTAATTTCTGGTTTTACCTCACTGTGTTTGTAGTTTTTTCTTGGATCTGCAACCTGCATTAGATGAAACAGGAACTCCTTGTAGATGGTTTCCACTGCTCTAGGTCCCAATTTAATAAATGGAAACCGTGGAAAATTACTCTGCAACTCCTCTAACCTCTTTCTTGCAAACGTAAGTACTATTATTATTCCTTTTTTTCAAATTTTCTCTCTCAAAATCACTAATTTTTCTTCTCTAACTGTGACGCTCTTAAATCGGTTTCCGGTTTATTCCTCGGGTTTCTGCCTTCGGGCGCCACCAAACATGGGTTTAGTGTGGTGAATGGTCCACGCGGACTCTACTCGCTTATGAGTAGAGGCTGGGTAACTACAGTGAAGAAGGTGCATGAATGCACTGTCCAGAGGGTCAATGTTTCTTAAGCTAGGTAATAAAAGTCACACATATCCAATTCCGAAAATATTTATTTTCAATAAATCGGTCGGTAAATAAAGCAGCTAACACCAAAAATATTGTTAGCAGTCTATATATATTTAGTCATAGAAGCAGCAATAATAAACAAGCGGAAATATATTAACAACAAATAGTTAATATACAAGTAAATAAACAAAGTCGGTAGCAATTGTTATTAAACAGGTAATAATAAACGGTCAGTAACTAGGCAAGCAATTAAATACAATAATCGGTGCGGAAAATAAGCTAGACGGTGAATAAGCAACAAATAATAAATATACAAGTAAATAAACAAAGTCGGTAGCAATTGTTATTAAACAGGTAATAATAAACGGTCAGTAACTAGGCAAGCAATTAAATACAATAATCGGTGCGGAAAATAAGCTATACGGTGAATAAGCAACAAGTAGTAAATATACAAGTAAATAAACAAAGTCGGTAGCAATTGTTATTAAACAGGTAATAATAAACGGTCAGTAACTAGGCAAGCAATTAAATGCAATAATCGGTGCGGAAAATAAGCTATACGGTGAATAAGCAACAAGCAACAACAACCAAAAGAAGCTCAAGCAAAACGTTCTATTATTTAGTAACAGGAAAACCTCAGTAAATATTTATAATCCGGACTGACACTACGGCGGTGGCTAGCGTCTCCAAGCCTTTTGCACCAAGTCTGAACGAGAAATAAGATGCAGCTTTCCACAAGATACAAGTCCCCAAGGCAATCGCACTTATAAAGGAAATGTACTAGTATTCAGCCACAGGTTATTTTCATCCAAACAAGTTACAAATACACACAATGCTACTTCGCCCAAGTCAATCGCTCTTAAAGGCGACCGTAACTATGTGTACCTGGAGCTTGCCTCCAACGGCCGGCGGGTCAGAACGGTGTCGGTAGGTATCGAAGCGGTAAATCGGTAAATAATCTCGGTAAATATTTAAAATCTGAACTAACTCTACGGAGGTGGCTAGCGTCTCCAAGCCTTTTGCACCACGTCTGAACGAGAAATAAGATGCAGCTTTCCGCAAGATACAAGTCCCCAAGGCAATCGCACTTATAAAGGAAATGTACTAGCATTCAGCCACAGGTTATTTTCATCCAAACAAGTTGCAAATACACACAATACTACTTCGCCTAAGTCAATCGCTCTTAAAGGCGACCGTAGCTATGTGTACCTGGAGCTTGCTCCCCACGGCCGGCGAATCAGAACGATGTCGGTCGGAATCGAATGGTTACTTACTCCTCCGGGTGATTGCTGGTGCTGGTGCTGTTGCTTGGTGCTGGCGGAAACTATATCTTAAAGAAGATCGGTCGGTCAAAAGAGTGTCCTTTCTAGGCAGTTACAATGCTTTAAATAGTAAATCGGAGACACCACGTGACTGTAAATCATGTGGGAGAATCATCGCGCATTGGTTGCGCGGATATTTTAATTTTTGATTCAAAATCGGTCAGTTTAGTGGTACACGGTACTAATATTGTCAATATATTATTGCTGGCCTAGTCACAGCGTTCAATAATATAAACAAATTACAAAATAGCATTTTGATAAGCTCACGGACTTCTACATTTATTTTAAATAGCATTACCAAAAAGAACGGTTTTAAAACTCCCAGAAATAAATAAATTCACATTATAACACATCCTAAATATGTTATATCTATTTTACAATAGCAAATAATAATAAATAAATAATATCAGCTTATTTAAACAATTTTGGAAAATACAAATTATTCTAAGCTCTGCAAAATAATGTAGAGACCTAAAATTAAGCAAAACATTGAAGTAAGGGGCTATAAACTCGGTAAAATAAACAATCTTATAATATTAATAAAAATGTAATTGACGGAATTCTTGTGAGTTTTCTACTTTATATTATTATAACAATTAACTACTACAATAGTTGAATGTTATAAACAATGCGGATAATATAAAAAAACTTGACCCGGCCTGGAGATCGAACTCGGATCTTCCGGGTGAAAAGTCGGTGCGCTTTATACAGCGCTACGGAGCTCACTTCCAATAATATATATTTCGGCGGACACTTATACCCATATTAAATTCTATACTCAAAATAATAAATCCAAACTATAAAAAAAAAGGTAACTTCGTTACACCCTCCCCTTCGGTAAAAAAAAAATGAAAACATTTCATTTTTTTTTTCTTATACAACCTATAGGTAACCTAACCTATAACTAAATTCATAATTTTATAAATCTACCAAGGCGCGTACTCTAACTGATGAACAGTACTTTATTGCAGAGCACGTACACCTTTTACAAATAAAGAAAATAAAATATCTTACTCAAATTGTCTTCATCGGATTACTAATGTCTTCTTCGGGCTTTTACTTCTCCAGTGGCTTGACTGAGTGGTGGACGGCGACTCATGCGGGCTTCTGTTGTCATGGATCGGTGACTAATTATCGGTCGGTACTGGTTTGAGATCTTTGATGTGAATCCTTTTTAACCTTCGCCCTGTGTCAGATTTTAATTCGTATACCACAGGCGAAATTACTTTGACCACTGTAAACGGTCCGGAATATTTCGGTGCTAACTTAGCCGCAAATCCTTGAGCGGCAGATGAGAGCGGATGGTCTCGTTTCATCACTCGGTCTCCTACATGACATCTCCAGTTACGTCGGCGTAAATTATAGTAATGACTTTGGGTGGTGAATGCACGGGACAGATTCACTCTTACAAGGTCAAAAATTTCGCGCAACTTAGCGAGGCGGTCGGTATGATCGGTGTTAGGGGTCGGTGTCTCGTCCGGTACAGCATCATCTGCTGTTTCATTGTCATCTCGGTAAATGGCGGCGGGTACCTCCAGTTCTCTTCCAAAGTTCAGGAAGGCTGGAGAAAATCCGGTGGACTCCTGTCGAGCAGTGTTGATAGCGAACTGCAAATCTGGTAGGTGGTCATCCCACAGACGGTGATCCTGGTTACAATATTGGGCTATCATTGTTTTAATCGTGCGGTTAGCTCTCTCTACAGGGTTAGCTTGCGGAGTATACGGCGGTGTAAAACGGTGTTGTATCCCAAAGTTCTGTAAGAGTGTCCGGAACAAACGGCTGTCATATTGTGTACCATTGTCACTTATGATTTCTCTGGGACAACCAAAGCGACATATGATCTCTTCGTACAGAGCTTGGGTGACATTTCGGGCTGTTGCACTGCGGAGAGGACGGAATTGTACCCACTTTGTAAATCGATCCTGAAAAACTACCAGGAAGCGATTTCCTTTACGGGATCTCGGAAGTGGTCCTACTAGGTCGGTACTAACGGTATGCCAAGGGTGACGGTTAACGGAGGGTTGCATTTTACCAGCAGTTTGCTGTTGTGCCGGTTTATACTGTTGGCATTGCAGGCATTTTCTTACATAACTTGCAATATCTCGAAACATGCCTGGCCAATAATATCGGTGCGATATCCGAGCTATTGTCTTAGAGATACCCATATGTCCTGCAGTAGGAGCATCATGGTTCTCCGTCAAGACGGCAGGTCGCATCGGTGCTGGAACACACAGCTTCCATGGATCATTCATGTCGGGTTCGGTAAGGTCATTTGAGTCCCAGAAGTGACGGTAGAGGCGGTCATTTCGGATAGAGTAATCCGGAAATGCTTCGGGCTTTGCTTCGACTTCTCTCTTCTTGCGCTGATACCAAGAACATGCTGGTGCTTCGTCCAAAGCACATAGTTCTTGCGTATCGTCCTCAGCGGAAGGGTCTGGTAACGGCTGTCGAGATAAAGCATCAGCTACACGGTTCAATGCTCCTCTACGGTACCTTATTTCGAAGTCATATTGTTGCAAAAATATGCTCCATCGGGCTAAACGGCCAGCGGGACTTTTTATAGAGTGTAACCAACGGAGAGATTGATGATCGGTAATAACGGTAAAACGGTATCCCTCCAGGTACGGTCTCATTTTTTCTATTCCCCATACAATGGCTAAACATTCTTTTTCCACGGCTGCAAAGTTCTTTTCGGAGGGAGAAAGCGTGCGGCTAGCATAAGCTATCACATGTTCGGCTCCATCAATATCCTGCGTCAATGCCACACCCAAACCTACATCGGAGGCATCAGTCTGCAAGACAAACGGCTTTTCAAAGTCCGGACAGGTTAATACCGGAGCTTCGGTGAGACATTTCTTTAAGGCAGAAAATGCCTTTTCTTGTTCCTCGGTTCAACGCTAGCGGTAGTTTTTCTTAAGCAGCCTGGTTAACGGTGCGACAACCTCAGAAAAGGAAGGCACAAAACGACGGTACCAAGATGCAGTGCCTAAGAAACGGCGTACCTCTCTAACATTTCTAGGTGTTGGGAAATGTTGAATGGCTGTCACTTTATCGGGGTCGGTAGAGATACCCTCGGCGGTGACCAAATGTCCTAAGTACTTTAGGGATTTTCTACAGAACTGACACTTATCAGCATTTAACTGTAGATTTGCCATTCGTAGCCGGCGGAAAACTTCTTTGAGGTATTTTAAATGTTCCTCAAATGTTTCGCCAAGAACAATAATGTCATCCAGGTAGGCAAAAGCGTACGGTTCCAACTCTGGGCCTATGATACGGTCAAGTAGACGTTGAAAAGTAGCCGGTGCTGAGTGCAAACCAAACGGCATCACATTAAAGTGAAACAGACCTCGGCCAGGAACTGTGAAAGCAGTTATAGGTTTGCTTTCAGGTGACAGCGGTATCTGCCAATATCCTTGCTTCAGGTCTATACTTGATATGTACCGGGCACGTCGTAACTTGTCAAGAATGGCATTAATATACGGTAACGGGTATGCATCTTTCTCGGTTACTTCATTCACCTTTCGGAAGTCTATGCAGAATCTCGGTTTGCCATCTTTCTTACGGACTATGACCACAGGTGAACTCCATGGACTGGAAGAGGGTTCTATTACCCCATCTTTTAACATCTGGTCCACCTCCTGGTCAATAACGGCTTGCATTCTAGGGTTCTGGGGTCGGTATCTTTGTTTAATCGGTTCTGGATATGAGAGGCGGATGTGGTGCTGTATTAGCCCAGTAGCTCCTCTTATATCTGTGAAACTAGGAAACTCCTGATCCAGGAATTGCTGTAAACCAGTTTCCTCGGTGTCTGTTAATTGTAAAGATAGTCCGCCAATAGGACTACATGACGGTATCGGGTGTTGTCTAAAGAATACTTCATCATTTAGATATAGTGTGTTGGTTAACAAGTCCAAGGTAAACTTCTTTTTACCAAGGATGTCCATACCCAAGACAATATCGGATGTCAGATCTGGCAGGTATGAAACTATTTCCGAAAAGTGAGTGTCACTTATCGAAAATTCTATACAGTAGCCACCCTGTATGAGTACGGTCAGTCCATTTGCCAGTTTCGCAGCAGGTGTCAAAACTTCTTGAAACGGGATGTCGCGTTCTCTGCAATATTCAGCAACTTTCTCGCCAACATAGGAACGAACGGCGCCGGTATCGACGAGTGCAGAGAAGATCCTATCTCTTATTTTGACGTTAACATGCGGTCGGTTGTCTAGTTCGGTAACGGTCGAATTATGCGAGGCTGGAATACTCCGGAACCGCGCTGGCCTCGTAGCAGGACAGCTCCGGTTTAGTTTTCCGGATTGCGACAATTACAGTCTCGGGTCATAATTCCATTTCGTCCACAGCGTGAACAAAATAGTCTCGAAGGTGCTCGGCATTCGGTTCGGAAGTGTCCGGATTGTCCACACCTCCAGCAGACGGGTCTATTGGAAGGGGTACTCGGTTGCCTTGTCTGTCGCGCAGGAGGGCGCGCATGCGCCTCTCTGGGCGTGTTTACAGATTCAGGACGAACGGTGTCACTGCTCTGAGCGGCTTCTGCATAGGTACGATTAGGTACACTACTTCGGGGGGCTTCTTCAGGTGTCGTAATCGGTACGGTACGGCTGGGACGGTCGTTCAAAGGAACCCTTTGAACAGGCGGCGGGGAGCGGTGTTCGGTAACAGGTAACACCGGACTCTGGTTAGTTGACGGACTACCACCACGTGGGTGAAGTTCTTTTTGAAGAGTTTCAAACTCTTCGATACGGATCACCAGGTCCCGGATACTTTGCACATCGCTTCGCCGTATGTATTGTCGATAATCGGGTAACAAGTTTCCATAGAGACGGCGCAAGGTTCTTTCTTGCGAGAATTCACCATGCCTTCGAATTAACGTTTGCATGGCGACTACGTAGTCTCGGCCAGGCTCACCAGGTGCCTGGCGGCGGCTATGTATTTGTTCCTCTAAAAATGTTTGATATTCGGCTGGTAAATAGAAATGTTTGAAATCGGTTAGGAAATCCTGCCAACTAGTCCAAGATGCTCGGTTATTGCGGTACCAGGCTAGGGCGTTTCCTTGAAAAATTTCATACAAGGCCGGTAATAATTCAATGGTAGTTATCCCGCTATTTTCCTGGAAATCACACAGTTTTTCCAGGAACTCTACGGCGTCGGTTTTACCATTAAACTTAAGTCCCCACTTTCTAACTCTAGTGCATACATCGTTCCCGAGGCGGTACGATGTAGATCTATAAGTAGATTCGTGATTCGGTTGAAACGGTACTGGACGAGGTTCGGAGGGCAACGGTGTTAAAATCGGTGACGGCGGCGGTGAATGTGCCCTTGGAATTGGTTCACAGAGGACAGCGGCTAGTCTTTGTTTTAAGACAGACGTCTCTCCCTGAGTATCTAGGTTGAACTTGGTTAGCTTAGTTACAAGGTCTTCCCTACTTAAAGTTTTAACCCAATTTCTTATAAGAGGATGTGAAACCTCATCACTGGAGTCATTAGACTCATGAACGGAACCTGGGGGCGGTGCATTGTCAGCTATGGTAGCGGTAGACGGCCCTGCATCTGTTACACAAGTTTGTTGGTGTTTCGGTGGTCCTTCTTTAAAGAAAGTGACCAAACGTTTACGTAGTATTGGCATTGTGCCTTTGCTACTTAACTGAAATTTTTCTAACTCATTTACAAGTTCGGATTTCTTCAAAGTATAAATCCAGCTTACTTTGGCGGTCTGGGGATTCTCGTCGGAATCCTCGCTTTCATGAAGCATGTCTGGGAGCGGCACTTCTTTAGTTTTTGAATCGGACGACATTCTAGTGGTCTGTGCGATTCAGCGGTATATAAATCGGTACTATAGCCGGTGGTGCTGTCGGTATTAATCGGTATTTTTTTTTCGGTATTTTGAAGAATCTAACTCAAACCACTAGAAATAGTATAGAAGAATTTTTATTTATAAATAATAAATAATCCCGGAATTAACTACTCGGTCCCAGACAAACTTCAAAATAAAATTTTAATTTATTTGTCTATCAAGTAACTAAGTACTTCACTATTTACTTATACTCAATGAATACTTTACTTATAATCAAAAAAAAAACTTGTGCAACAGATTCGGTACCCTGTCTAGTTATAACTTACAGTTTTCAAACTATTGTACTCTACCAAAATATTTCTGTTTTGCAAAAAAAATATTTACTTTGCCTAATCTACTAATGGAAATTTAAACGGAAAACTTTTTAATGAACTGCTACTATACAAGGATAAGGCGGCTTTACTCGGTATATGTTGACTTAGTTCAACCCTAAATAAAAAATTTAACTACAACGGCAGTGACAAATGCCACTTGACTTCCCTGTCACCAGTCTATGACAAGTTCACCTTTACTAAAATTTGATTTTTAAAGGCCCAAGGGGTACTAGGTTGGAATCGGTCAGGTCGGTACCTACACCCCTTGTACCTATACGGAAACGGTCGGTCGGTAAACAAACTTTCAGCAAAGGCACCTGTCAACAGATAGTTTAGGGAAACTCAATTCTATCTAACACCGGAAATTTAAACGGAAAAACATTTTTTTAATAAAGTGCTACTATACAAAGACTAGTCTGCTTTACTAGGTTGACTTAGTTCAACCCTAAATAAAATTTAACTAAAACGGCAGTGACAAATGCCACTTGACTTCCCTGTCACCAGTCTATGACAAGTTCACCTTTACTAAAATTTGCTTTTTAAAGGCCCAAAGGGTACTAGGTTGGAATCGGTCAGGTCGGTACCTTCACCCTTTGTTCCTATACGGAAACGGTCGGTCGGTAAACAAACTTTCAGCAAAGGCACCTGTCAACAGATAGTTTAGGGAAACTCAGTTCCATCTAACACCAGCAATTTCCAATCACTCAAAATATTTTTGAATATTACTAAATAAAATACTGACTACTGAATACTGTTAAAGCAAACTATTCTTGTCACACACACTTCAAGCCAAATACCGACTAAAAAAAATGTGCTACTATAAAAAAAACTATACATAAAAATCTACCAAAAACTGCGGTTAACTACTCAGGAATTTAAAAAAAAAACTCACATTCGGCTGTAGTACAATGTAAGATTCTTTAAGCCAACACTAATAATAATTATACATTTGAAAATTCGGTTTTTAATGAAATTTGCTCAAAACGCAACAGGGTTCTTTGATAGGGTAAAACGGCAATCGGTCGGAATCGGTATCGGAATCGGTATCGGAATCCCTATCAAATGATACCACACAAGCACAAGTTTGAGTAAATGTCAAGTAAAAAAAAAAATTGTTTAAATAAAACAATAAATAATATTTAATGAAATAGAAGGCTAAAAGAATCAAACACAATACCTCACAACACTACCACTTACACCTTTAAATATCAGACCTACTCAGGTCTCCTGGATCTAAGCTGAAAAAAAAACAATTATTACCCTAGGTTAAGAAACTGTCCCTGCTCTAGGGCGCCATTTGTGACGCTCTTAAATCGGTTTCCGGTTTATTCCTCGGGTTTCTGCCTTCGGGCGCCACCAAACATGGGTTTAGTGTGGTGAATGGTCCACGCGGACTCTACTCGCTTATGAGTAGAGGCTGGGTAACTACAGTGAAGAAGGTGCATGAATGCACTGTCCAGAGGGTCAATGTTTCTTAAGCTAGGTAATAAAAGTCACACATATCCAATTCCGAAAATATTTATTTTCAATAAATCGGTCGGTAAATAAAGCAGCTAACACCAAAAATATTGTTAGCAGTCTATATATATTTAGTCATAGAAGCAGCAATAATAAACAAGCGGAAATATATTAACAACAAATAGTTAATATACAAGTAAATAAACAAAGTCGGTAGCAATTGTTATTAAACAGGTAATAATAAACGGTCAGTAACTAGGCAAGCAATTAAATACAATAATCGGTGCGGAAAATAAGCTAGACGGTGAATAAGCAACAAATAATAAATATACAAGTAAATAAACAAAGTCGGTAGCAATTGTTATTAAACAGGTAATAATAAACGGTCAGTAACTAGGCAAGCAATTAAATACAATAATCGGTGCGGAAAATAAGCTATACGGTGAATAAGCAACAAGTAGTAAATATACAAGTAAATAAACAAAGTCGGTAGCAATTGTTATTAAACAGGTAATAATAAACGGTCAGTAACTAGGCAAGCAATTAAATGCAATAATCGGTGCGGAAAATAAGCTATACGGTGAATAAGCAACAAGCAACAACAACCAAAAGAAGCTCAAGCAAAACGTTCTATTATTTAGTAACAGGAAAACCTCAGTAAATATTTATAATCCGGACTGACACTACGGCGGTGGCTAGCGTCTCCAAGCCTTTTGCACCAAGTCTGAACGAGAAATAAGATGCAGCTTTCCACAAGATACAAGTCCCCAAGGCAATCGCACTTATAAAGGAAATGTACTAGTATTCAGCCACAGGTTATTTTCATCCAAACAAGTTACAAATACACACAATGCTACTTCGCCCAAGTCAATCGCTCTTAAAGGCGACCGTAACTATGTGTACCTGGAGCTTGCCTCCAACGGCCGGCGGGTCAGAACGGTGTCGGTAGGTATCGAAGCGGTAAATCGGTAAATAATCTCGGTAAATATTTAAAATCTGAACTAACTCTACGGAGGTGGCTAGCGTCTCCAAGCCTTTTGCACCACGTCTGAACGAGAAATAAGATGCAGCTTTCCGCAAGATACAAGTCCCCAAGGCAATCGCACTTATAAAGGAAATGTACTAGCATTCAGCCACAGGTTATTTTCATCCAAACAAGTTGCAAATACACACAATACTACTTCGCCTAAGTCAATCGCTCTTAAAGGCGACCGTAGCTATGTGTACCTGGAGCTTGCTCCCCACGGCCGGCGAATCAGAACGATGTCGGTCGGAATCGAATGGTTACTTACTCCTCCGGGTGATTGCTGGTGCTGGTGCTGTTGCTTGGTGCTGGCGGAAACTATATCTTAAAGAAGATCGGTCGGTCAAAAGAGTGTCCTTTCTAGGCAGTTACAATGCTTTAAATAGTAAATCGGAGACACCACGTGACTGTAAATCATGTGGGAGAATCATCGCGCATTGGTTGCGCGGATATTTTAATTTTTGATTCAAAATCGGTCAGTTTAGTGGTACACGGTACTAATATTGTCAATATATTATTGCTGGCCTAGTCACAGCGTTCAATAATATAAACAAATTACAAAATAGCATTTTGATAAGCTCACGGACTTCTACATTTATTTTAAATAGCATTACCAAAAAGAACGGTTTTAAAACTCCCAGAAATAAATAAATTCACATTATAACACATCCTAAATATGTTATATCTATTTTACAATAGCAAATAATAATAAATAAATAATATCAGCTTATTTAAACAATTTTGGAAAATACAAATTATTCTAAGCTCTGCAAAATAATGTAGAGACCTAAAATTAAGCAAAACATTGAAGTAAGGGGCTATAAACTCGGTAAAATAAACAATCTTATAATATTAATAAAAATGTAATTGACGGAATTCTTGTGAGTTTTCTACTTTATATTATTATAACAATTAACTACTACAATAGTTGAATGTTATAAACAATGCGGATAATATAAAAAAACTTGACCCGGCCTGGAGATCGAACTCGGATCTTCCGGGTGAAAAGTCGGTGCGCTTTGTACAGCGCTACGGAGCTCACTTCCAATAATATATATTTCGGCGGACACTTATACCCATATTAAATTCTATACTCAAAATAATAAATCCAAACTATAAAAAAAAAGGTAACTTCGTTACATAACAATAAACGACGCCAATTTTTTCTAAATTTTTTTGTAACCAAGTAAATAATTTTATTGTTTTTCCGTACACTAAGATTTTTAATGATTTAATCCTTGTCTAAAAGTTTATCCACATGATTTTAATTTCTTAATTAGTTTTTCATTTCACTTACACTGCACTGTCCTAAACTACTACATTTGTTCCAATGATTTTATACAATATTTTAATACTTAAATTAAACATTTTCTCTTAAATTTAACTTTTATTTCTTATATTTTGTAGGTGTCCTGGTTGTAACTTGTAAATCTAGCCTTACCTGGCATTTGACATTTGCTGTCATGGTAAATTTTAATTTAATAAATTTTAATTTTGAATATAAATATAATTTCAATGTCTACTCGTAATATTGTTTTTGTTATATGATATTGGAGTTCGTTTTCTGACAAACATTTTGACATCTGTTAAGTTAAGCAATTCGATTCTATTTATTTGTAATTTTTAATTGACTCGTGCAATGCATGCCTTTCTTATGGATTTATTTTTGAAAATCTTTAAATAATATTTGATTTATTATGGTTTTCTGCCAATAATTACAATTTAAACTATGTATAATCACAATAACATATGGTATTATCAATTTTATTCAGTTTCTTGTAAATCATATCACATAAATCAGTATTTAAAAATTGTTTAATGTTGATATATATTATAAGTAAATAGTAATAAATAGAATAATAGCGATAGCTAAATGAAAAAGAATAATATATATCAACATTAAACAATTTTTAAATACTGATTTATGTGATATGATTTACAAGAAACTGAATAAAATTGATAATACCATATGTTATTGTGATTATACATAGTTTAAATTGTAATTATTGGCAGAAAACCAGAATAAATCAAATATTATTTAAAGATTTTCAAAAATAAATCCATAAGAAAGGCATGCATTGCACGAGTCAATTAAAAATTACAAATAAATAGAATCGAATTGCTTAACTTAACAGATGTCAATATATATATATATATATATATATATATATATATATATATATATATATATATATATATCGTCGCCTAAACTGCAAAACCTCGTATATGCATTTTTTCATGAAATTGAGATTATTTTGTATACTGGTGGCTTACTTTATTATACATATGCGTGCAAAACCTCATAATCGTAGATAAATTAAGAAGTTAAGAATTTCCATAAAGTAGTACCTCGTATATAAATTGTCAGCAAGTGCGCGTGCGTAACCTCTTATACGTTATAGTTTACAACGTGAAGACACGCTGTGAGTTGTGCTGTTACATCTTTTTGTGAAATAAAAGGAAATTATTAACAAGTGAGTAGTAAAAATGTAGTTATTATGTAGTAGTAGTATTAATTCGTTTGATAAAACATTGTTTTCGGCTGTGAACCTCTGTTTAAATTAATAACATGTCTGCAAATATATGTATTCATATACGTGTTTTTGCACAACGTTGTTTTTTACTTTTATACGCATATACGCGGTTTTGTACCTACCCTGAATGAAAACAAAATGCACTCATTTCTTTTATTTTGTTTCAGTATGAGTCTCTCTCGAGGTAAAGCCCTCGTTCAAATGGTTTTGAACCAGAACCAGAATGCGAACAAAAATAGAGTTCTTGTAAGTCCCAATAATTCAAGCATTGACCGTTCTAATGGCGAAGACAAAGAAAATGCTAATATAGTACTATTTGAAAGTGAAGAGTCTATCCCCAAAATTAGTTGGGATTTAACCGAGCTAACACCTGTTCAAAACATTTTTATCGAAGAGTCTTACGTAGCCGTCTCGGCTTTGTCAGAAACACTAATGAACTCTAACACGAGCTCTCTAGATTTCTCCAGTAATGAGCCAAATGAGAACATCCTTAATGCCAAAGCTGAAAATTTGTCGACTAGCAGCAGTAATTTTGAAACCGGAAACGATAAGTTGGAATCTAGTGAAAATGAAAGTAGCGACAACGATGACACTAGGGCGGATTCAGATGAAGATGAGAATGAAAGAATCAACACCAGTAATGAGCCAAATGAGAACATCCTTAATGCCGAAGCTGAAAATTTGTCGACTAGCAGCAGTAATTTTGAAACCGGAAACGATAAGTTGGAATCTAGTGAGAATGAAAGTAGCGACAACGATGACACTAGGGCGGATTCAGATGAAGATGAGAATGAAAGAATCAACACTGACGAAGGAGGAGGTAACGAGAATGCTTCGAGTAATACAGAACTATCTGAAGACCAATATAGCGGAGATGTAGTAGCATTAAAAAAGCGCAAAATGTCTAGAGAGCACAGGTTCCAAAATAAACGGCTGCGAATGCTAGGACAGAATTATAAGGGCTTCAAAAAAGATCAGTCTGGGGAAAATTATAAACTTACCGATATCCCTGCTCGTAAAATGGGCCCAACCTGCTCGTCGAGGGTTTGCAAAAACTCCAAAGTATTTTTCTGTTCATCATTTAATGAAAACGACAGGAAACTTTTGTTTGGCAGCTTCTGGAAAACTTTAACCTGGGACATGAAGCGCACATATATAGGTTCTTTAGTGGATTATGTTCCAAGCAAACGTATGAAAGAAAATTCAAGACGAAAGGGTACATTAATATATTACCTGAAGAAAGGTACTCAGAAGCTTAGAGTTTGTAAAAAGATGTTTCTTTCTACATTAAACATTAATGAATGGACTGTTAGAGAGTACAGTAAGAAATTACACGGAATTACTGAGGCAGAGCAGAATGTTCTTAATCCTCGTCGGAATCGCCGCTCTAATGACCTAAGAAGACATACAATGCAGACATTCCTAGAAGAGCTTCCTAAAATGCCCTCTCACTATTGCCGTTCTTCTACGTCGAAACTGTACCTTGAACCTACGTTTCAAAGTAAAGCTGAACTATACCGAGAGTATCAATGCAACTGCGCAACAAAAAATGAAAATTCATGTTCACAGCAATTGTTTAATGAAGAAATTAAGAAACAAAAAATAGGAATTTTTCGACCTCGGAAGGATCAGTGCGATGTATGCATTTCACACAAGCTTGGTAATATTGACGAAGATACATACCAGAAACATCAAACACGTAAAATTGCAGCTCGCAATTCTAAAGAAAATGATAAAAAACGATGTCAAGCAGACCCAAAAAAAATTTCTGTGATAACCGCTGACGTCCAATCAGTCAAATTGGCTCCAATGTTGAAGGCAAGTGCAGTTTATTACAAGACTAAACTTTGTGTTCACAATTATACCATTTATAATTTAGTGAATTCAGAAGTAATATGTCATTTATGGGATGAAACCCAGGGTGGATTGGAAGCTAATATTTTTGCAACGATGTTATCTGATTATCTCCAAAATCATTTGCGAAACGAACCCGACACTGAGGAATTAATCATCTATAGTGATGGGTGTGGGTACCAGAACAAAAACGCTACAGTTGCCAATGCGTTACTAAAATTTGCAATAGACAATAATGTAACTGTTTACCAAAAATATTTTGAGAAAGGGCACTCCCAGATGGAAGTGGACAGTGTCCACAGTGCAATTGAGGGAAGACTTAAAAACCGCGATATATATTTGCCAACTGACTACATTGCAGTTTGTAAAGAAGCAAGAAGCAAGAATCCGTACAATGTTAAATACATGAATTACACAGATTTTCGTGATTACTCGAAAGTTAATTATTATACCAGTATTCGGCCCGGTAGGAAACCTGGAGATGCACAGGTTACACATGTGCACTGTTTCATGTATTTACCTGAAGGGATCATAAAATATAAACTTAACTATACGGATGAATGGCTAGACCTTCCAAAAAGATCAAATCGTAAACAATATGAAGTCACCAAACTGTATAAAAGTATGCAAAGCATTAAAAGAGACAAATTTAATCATTTGCAACAGTTAAAGCAAGTAATAGATCCAAAATTCTGGGAGTACTATGACAATTTACCGCACTCGTAATGGCGATCAAAAACTCGTAAGAGACTAATTAGGATGCAATTTACGTTGAAAACCTCGTATGTGATTTAATATAGTCAAAAATGGAATTTTGTTTAATTTTTACTTTTGTTAGGTTTCAGAATGTACTTTTATTTAAATAAAACCAAAAGTTTAGGAAAAATATATCCAATCAACTTTATTATACAGTTTTTTCTCCCTCCTGTAAAATTTGCCAAATTACAGATACGAGGTTTTGCAGTTTAGGCGACGATATATATATATATATATATGCATATATATATATATATGCTTGGTATGCTTAATGCCCATGTTCGTATGTTAGTCTCCTTGTAGCACCTGCTTGGTACTTGTATTTTTAGAATATTCATTATCCAGTTTATATTTCTGTGGGCAGATTCTGTTTGCCATTTCTGCAGGAATAACTTATTTGTACCCTCTGTTTGTATATGGTTTTGTAGTAAGTTGTTAGAAATCTGTTCTTATTTTGTTCAAGGTCAGTCAGCCGTAGCCGTCAGCTTTGTCTATTCAAAGACAGAGGATGCTGTTCACATTCACAAACACGTCACAAAAGAGCAAAATTTTATTTCCAGTATAAAATTAATTAGTTTTCAAGATAATTACACACTCAATGTGAATGTGAATCATTCAGATATAATACATGTTACATTAAAAAGTAAAAAATGTATAATAAATGACTTGTCAGCTAATTTATTGCATAAATTTCCAAATTTTCCATTTTTTTTCCGAAAAATTTCGGAGAAATATCGAAAATTTTTCCAGAATATAATTTTCCGGAAATTTTGAAAAACTAGTTCTATGTAAGAAAATTATCTATTTAGTGTCATCTAGAGCATTCCCGCAAACCGCAATGAGTGGATTTCATTACGATCAAGGTGAATAAAATATATGTTTGTACTCTTTCGTCACGGAAATTGGTATTTCTGCGCATGCGTCGAACCTCGAACATGATTGGTCAAAATGGTCAATCAAGCATCTAACTGGTCATTCTTGAATTCTTGATATCTTGATTGTGATTGTTTTTTATCTGATCTTGTCAAAAGTAGTTGACATCAGATAATATAAAAAATATAAAAAAAGAGATGATTAATGCATAGGGAATAATGAGAATCGTGTTTCTGCCAAGGAACTTATATACAATGAAACGATTATAATAGACGACTGCGCATCCAATTTTCTGAAGAAAAATGGGAGCCGCCATTTTGTTGTTACACTGCTACCAACTTGTACATTTTGTATTGGTGCACCTGACCAAAACCCTAGAACTCTAGTGTCTTTTGTTTCTAACCATACCTTCCGAGTATATAAGTTCCTTTTTCCGAGCACGGCAACTGTGGTAAATAAAAACGTATTGGCACCAAAATTAAATATTCTTTTTCCTACATTAGAAAATCATATTTATAATTCTGGAATTATAGATCAACATAATTACATTTTATTAAAAACTATAATAAGTTGCCATGTTACAAATAAATTGTTTAATCTAGCAAAACAGTATTCAGAAAGTTATTGCAGGATCAAATGTTCGAAAAAGATTAACTAAACAAGTCATCATTATTTTATTTAATCATCAATAATAACTCGGAAAAGTTCAGGTTTTGAAACACTGTGGTGCTATTTGCACAAATTTAGTAATTTAGATCAGTAATTTAAGTCGATACGTAATATTGTTGTGTGTCTTATTAAATGCTTAAGTATGTACTTTTAAATTATAAATAAATATACATTCCTTTTTATTAATTCCCAGCAAACACTTGTAACGAAGTTACTTTTTTAGCCCGTAGTAATTTAAACAAGAATTAAATATGACCCGTTTTATTTGAACACACCGTATATAAGTATATAAATATTTTTATGAACAACTCATATCCTTGTAATGCATTAATGTTTTCCAGTATAGTTTTATTATTATAGTACATTTGTTGATAGATAAGACTATAAACAATATACATTTATTCGATGGAAACCGGCCGAGATTCAAGAAATTCCAAACGTTGTTTTTACGCCGCCCGCAGTTTTTGTTCCTAGCGAAATACATGAATATTTTCGTGTTGTAGGTACCCTAAAATATTTATTTAATGCATTGGAACTGGATAATATTTGATTCATATGCTATTTAAAAATACTTATGCAACGGCTACTTGAAATTTGATAAAGTCATATTATAAGATATTTATTAAAGTATTTTATGACAAAGTTTGGAATACATAGCTCTCCGTATAGTCATGTTATGACAATTAATTTGTTTATTAATGTTTATGTACTTTCCGGCAATAAATGTTTACCGAACTTGTTTAAGTTATTAAGGGGAATATACCTGAGACATGTTTGATTTATGAATATACCGTATTTGCCTATTTTTACCGAATTGGCTTAAATTAAATTAAGTTATGTTGAATTTAATATTATTTAATTGTGAAATATATTATTTCCGTTATACCCTGTATATAGTTTTGTTAAGGAAAGGTATGTAAATATGTTATTTTGTTAGGAACCGATATTTAAATGCAGGTTGATGCAGTAAGGCATAAAAGTCAAAGTACGTTACTAAATTTGATTAAAATATGTTCTAATTACACATTAGAGTCATATTAGTCATTTGCCGATATTATAAATTAATTTTAAGTAACCATTCCGCAAATTTAATAAAATTTGAAACCATATGTGGTCATGAAGCGAAATCCGCCGTTCTGATTGGTCGAGCCAGCGGCCGAGCACTATAAAAGAGGGGCCGATTTTCGTTGAAAAGGCAGTATTTCGCCGATCTCCGAACCTGCAACTTAAGTAAGTTACAATGGGTAGGCTTCCTGTCCCAACCCTTTGGTAAATGCTGATGATGCCTGTGATGTGCGTATGCCTCCAGGAATATTTCTACAGCTATACCTGTCCGATTCCCTTGGTAGATACTTGCTGAACAACCTGTGATGTGCGTATGCCTCCAGGAAGATTTCTATAAGTTATACCTGTCCTAAACTTTTGGTTTGGTACATACATGATGAATACCTTGTGATGTGCGTATGCCTCCAGGGAGACTTCTACATCCGTACCTATCCCGACCCCTTGATACATGCTTGACGAATAACCTGTGATGTGCGTATGCCTCCAGGAAGACTTCGAATTCTGTATCCCTCTATCCGTCACGTTGTCCCGTTCCCACATAAAGCCGTTTTAATTTATTTTTATCATTTGTTTAATATTTTCACCGCTTCGCTTCTTAAACTGTGATTAAAGCTTTAGTTCGACACTGCCGAATTAATAGTTGAATAAATTGCAATACTGCTAATAACCTGGGTTTAATACATTGCATATATGTATATAATATTGTTGCTTATTACCATTTGTTTATTTTGCTAATTTGCTACTTTTGCTAATTGCTTTATTTTGCTGTCCGCCTTATGTCGCTGCTTGGCTATTTAATTTTATTTTAATAAATCTTGTAGTAAGCCTCCGAAACCGACTTTTATTACCTAGATTTGAGAAACATTTGACCCTCTGGCAAGTGTACGTGTGTGTACACCTTCTTCACTGTAGCTACCCCGCCTTTACTCATAAGCGAGTAGAGTCCGCGTGGACCATTCACCACGTGAAACCTATGGATGTGTGGCGCCCGATGGCAAAAACCCGAGGATAAATCCGAAACCGAATTAAGAACGTCACAAATTGTCACCCTTGAAAAGGGAACGTCACACACTGATTTGTATAAGAGGTTTTGCGACGTTCAATATATGTGAAAAATGTTACATTACAACTGTTACCTCGTAGCGAATTCCCATATACATTAAGAAAGTGGATATTCTGGTAATAAAAGTAATGTAATGCGAAACACAAGTTACAACGAGTATAATAATAAGAGAAGTGAAAGAGATATTTATTTCGATCACATTATGCTATTCTTTGAAAGCAATTTGTGCAAGTTTCTTTTGCGACTTTTTAAGGTACTCACTATTTAATTCAATTGTAATGTACCTATTGGCCTGTACCTAATAGCGCGTTTGATTATGGGCACTAGCATAGAACCATAGGTTATCAACATCTATGAGGCATAGGTATTTAGTAGGTCGCTGTTTAAAAATCGCAATTCGTAATTTCGAATTCATTTTAAATAAAAATTTATCTTCACATTTTTGTAGGGATCATGCGAAGTAAAATAAGTAAAGTGTAGGTATCTCGTAATTATCGTAAACCAAAAATCAAGGTAAGAAGTAAAAACGATGACGATCTGTTCTTAATCGTTAATACCGATAGGTACTTACGTCAAACTTTTTTTTTAGGAATGTATCTAGTATACCACCTAAAAACAACTTAAAGGCGCCTGTCCCTTTTCTATGCTTTTTATTAAAAAATAAAAAATGAAAAGCATGTTACTTATAGGCTTATAGATAATACAAGAGTTTAAAATCTTTGGCTATTATACCGGTAAAACAGTCTTGCATAAACTGACCATGATACATTTATATTGATTTGTATCATGTAAAATGACTGAGATTGTTATTCTGTGATTGTGGTCTGCGCCCGGATTGTGAACACAATTCGATACAAAACACGATATATGCTTCTCTTTCTAACTTATAAGTGGTGTATTGCTTCATCCCTATCATATCGAGTAAAACGTATCGTATCGTAATTTCGCAATCCGGCTGCCGATATGAGCTAGCCGAAGTCGATTGCAATTACTCATTACGTGATTTGCGCATGCGTTGCGTATGATTGTGTATCTTTCATTTCACCTTTTCCGTTCGGGATTATAATGAGGAGAAGAGAGAAAGATGATACGTGTTACTGATTTTGATTTAACGACCATTAACATTAACGACTATAACGACTAACGATTCGATTACTTGATTTCTCGTTCTATTATCTATGCTTGATTTTAGCACTAGATATTCTGTGGATTTTAGTGTACATTGTGTTTATTTTGAGCTGTTTTGGGTTGTATGAGCTGCAAAGGTAAGTACACGTAAATATACCTATTCTTTTGCACAGAATATATTACCATACAAAATGGATACTTACGGCAGATTAATGCACACATTAACATTTATTACTTAAGATTTATCAAGTTCACGTTTCCCATCTCAAAGATAAAACAACAATTTACATCCATTATGGATTTTATGATCTAGATCTGCCAATTTAATGTATAGGCCAACTTTTAGCAAGCAGTCAAAATGACGAAAATGAAAATATAGGGAATAGGAAAAAAATGGAGTGATGGGTAGGTAAAAACGACAGTTTTAGGTATATATTTTTTCTCCTCCAGTTTAAGTAATAGCATGTTTAGAGTGAAATAAACTTGAGTAAGACGCAGAAATTTGTGCATATGTCTATGCCATATGCCTATCGATTGCACCTGCTCCATTTCGACACATAATCTGTTGATATTAACTTTATATCTTTGTGACTAAATGTTTTATATAAAATGTTACCGTAAACATTAGATAGCTAAGATGACCTAAAAGTAACTGATTAGCTTTAATCACATAGGCCGGAGGCGATCACATAGGCACTGACATAATTAAGCGACAATATAACCCCCAAAACGGTTGTAAAAAAATTTATATATTCAATGTACTTACTGAAAAAAAGCTATCCATATCTGTGGGTATGTTACTAGTAATTTATCTCTTTTTCTTGTAGAAACTTCTCGAAACGAGATCGATGTCTTCTTGCTACTCTAGCAGTGGTAAGTCATACACTCTTGATTGTTTTTGTATTATGAGGTTGACTCAAGTACCATTAGGTAGTATATAAAAAAAATAAGAAGAAAGAACAGAAATTGGTTTAACCTACTTGAATCAGCACAAGCAAAAAATGCCTAAGGAATTTTCAAACTTAAGTTTAAGATAAAAACGGCGCCTAAAGCGCAATTTTATAAATAAACATCAACATGACCCAAATCGTGATCAAGACAATCAGTTATGCAATGAAATGGTTGATCGAGTACCTTCTGCAGTTACTGTATCTAATACAGTTACAGTACCTTTCGAAAAGGAAAAATGTAATATATTGTCTGAAAGTGACACTGATACTGACCATGAGTCTTATAATCTTTTCTTTTTGTGTCACAGTTAACTCTAGGACTATAGACTAACAGCATTACCGGCCTTACCAAGTTGTCTGCTATCAATGGTATATGAGATAACACCTTGTTAAACATAGAACCTATTCACCAACTTCATTCGAGATCTGGATAGCAAAGTTGATAAGGAAAAGTAACTAGGGGCTAGGTTGGCATTATTGGCAACTTTGACTGATCAAACCTTGCTTTTTTGTTATTTATACCTATGTTGTTTGGCTTCAATTTTTTTACTGCTAGAAGATATCGATGATTAATTTTTGGAAGTAAAAAACTCATAATTACTCAATATTATTTTAAAAAATGGAAAAATATAGAAAAAGGGAAAGGGAACGGGAATTATACCACGAGAAAAAAGGAAATCTTGATTTCGTTAGTGGAGAAAAACATTAGCATTTTAGAAAAAAAAAACACAAACATAAAGAGAAAAAAAGTGTTGGGAACAGCTGGCGAGAGAATGTAATGCATTACAAACTACAGGAATAAGAACGGGTACTCAGACAAGGTAAGCATCAATCTAACCTATAAAAATGTTTTTAATTGGGTATTGTTGTTATTTGCAGGTGAAAATGTTAAAAACAGGGGGAGGCATTTGTATACCTAAGGTTACAAGTTTAGATGAAAAAGTTCTTTTCTTGTTGAAAGACAATTACTTTACTATGGAAAATAAATTTGATATTAACGTTGGAAGTGAGTTCTTTATATCCACCAGCCCTTTACCAGTGACCAGAAAATGAAAATATTTTTATAATGTATAAAGATGACAATGACCTCCAGGATAACATTCAGGAAAATGAAGCACGACAAATAATGACAGCTGTATAACAAGGTAGCAGCAATTGATAACTCAGTAGACAGAACACTTAATGGCCACCTATTTCTCCCTAATGCATGGAATGAAGTAGAAAGAGCTGTGTTCTTACTCCCTGGAATGCTTTACCCACTAGAAACGAATCGAGATATAGATATCTGATTCAACGCTTATGGAAAAATACTGCACTTACCTGTGCCTGAAGCAAACTCCCCTATCTCTCAAATCACTGATTTCACGTTTATGCGTAGAGACAATGTATGGTTTGGAAACCTTGTACAAATTATGGGTACTTACTCCTCATACTTTAAAGGTTCAGAACCACTTTCAAACTGTTACACGAAGAGGTGATCGATATATGTGAACCCATAGAGATGAAACCAAATAGAAAAAGAGTTAAGCTGTTCAAAAATGGCATGGAATGCCCTAATTACGGATATTAGGGTACGGAGTGCCCTAATATCCAGAAAGTCTTTGGCGCCATCTCTTATTACAGCTTCGCATCACTCTACAGTCGCTTACGTCCATCTTTAACCTAGAAGCGCTACATCGTCTCGTTTGCGTTCAGTAAACAAGAAACTGTGTATGTGGTTGGTCGAGTTTTTTACAGCGGCTTAAAATGTTTTTTATTGTATCTGTACAATTCGTGATAAAGGTGAGTAAATCTAATACCAAATTAGGAAAATGATGAAAGTTCTTGTGCATTAAATGATCGAGATATAGATTATAACTTTTATTTATTTCTTGCCTGGTAATGTATAAGGGTGGCTAATATAAAATATTCCACATTACCTTCCCAATTTAAGAATTGATTTGATCCTTTTATTTGTTTATAGAAACATGCCTAAACGTAATATAGAACCACACAGTTGGGCAAAAGACAACATGAAGAAGGCCGTCGAAGTTGTTAAAACAAAAAAGATGGGATATTTGAAGGCTTCGAAAATCTTCAACGTAGATCAACTTTATTAGCATATAGCAGAAGAGATGACAAGAGTAAAGCTAAATTAGGGCGAAAGCCAGTTTTACCTGAAGATTTGGAGAAAAAACTTGTCGACTATCTTTTGGAAATGGACAAAAAGTTTTTTGGGCTGACTAGGAATGATGTTTTCGATCAATGGCTCGTGGCTCTTTAACTACAGTTATATTATGCATGGGTGCAGGGGGTCCATTTATCCCTTCTATGATAATTTTTCCCAGAAAAAATAGGAACGAATAATTAAAAAAAGGAGCCATTCCTGGAAGTATCATCCATCTGGTTTATTATCCAAGATAGACCAGCTTCATTAATTTTGGATGGGCATAATTCTCACACCCAAAATTTGGAGGTTATTAATTTAGCTAGACAAAACAATGTCACAATTTTATGCCTTCCTCCACATACTACCCATAAAATCCAACCGTTAGACAAAAGTGTCATGGGAGGATTAAAAGCATTTTATAATGAAGAAATTCGTTTATTCCTGAAAACCAATTAGAGAGCTGTTACTCAATTTGATATTTGTGAACTTTTTGGCCGTGCTTATTTAAAAGTTCAAGGGAAGAAAGAGCTGTCAAGGGCTTTTCTACGACTGGACTTTATCCTATAGGAAGAGATATTTTTTCGGGAGAGGATTGTGCAGTAGAGTTGCGACTTTTTAAAAAAATTTAGGCCAGGCCAGGCCAGGCCCGGCCCGACAGAGTATAGGCCAGGCCAGATAAACCCACCAAACGTTTGGCCCAATTGAAGCTAGACCTCTTGACAATTATGGCCCGGCCAGGCCAGATTTGAGCCAGGCCCGATCAAGCCAGATTGAATTCGGCCAGGCCAGGCCAAACCCGGCCCGGCCAGACCAGGCCAGCCAAGACTAGGCCAGACCAGGCCAGTAGTATGAATGAGATTGGCCGTAAGTGGTCAGATAAATGAGTGAAACACCTCAAGTTACTATGAAATCAAATTCCTCATAGGAAGAACAAGATATATAGTATTTTAAAATTGTTATACAGCAAACCGGTTAGCCTAGGTTAGGTCGAAATCGGTCCGATCCGGCCCGAAACGGCCAGACCAGCCCAGGCCCGATTCGGCCAGGCCAGGCCCGATCCGGCCAGGCCAGGCCCGAACCGGCCCGGCCAGGCCCGAACCGGCCCGGCCAGGCCTGACCCGACTCGGCCAGTCGGACCTGACCAACTCAATTTCAGCCCGGCCCGGCCAGGTCCAGCCCGGCCAGTAAAATATGCAGATTTTCCCGGCCCGGCCAGGCCCGATTTCGGGCCGGGCCTGGCCTCAAATCCCAACTCTATTGTGCAGCAGCTCATGCGACTCTGCTTTGCAGCAGAATCAGTTCTTAATGAGACAAATGAATTCTAGTGTCAAAGAATTTGTTTTCTATCTCAAGAAACAACGAAGTTATAGAAGAAATACGCACTAGAAACTCACCTTTTATACAGTGTCTCATTTTGCTTGTAATCACTCTCGTAAAAAATGTATTTGCGGGCTTTCTTTGAAGTAGGTACGTCATTCGACAGGCCGGCTTTGATTATATGAAAAAATAAAATTTTATTGATTTCAAGACTTACTTGAAATGTTTTCATATACGACATATGAGTCGGCTCAGGAGACAAAATTTCGAAATCTAATATTAGACAACTTTATCTCGATAACTTACTTAATACTGATAGCTTATTGGAATTTAACATGTCTCAAATACTCAAAATTTCAGGTGAATATTTTATACAGGGTGTTTTTAATGAAATGAGAAATTTCAAATTTTCGACTAAAACCCCGTTTAAAAAACCTTTAAATATGTGCGTAAAATATTTAAATTACATTTCAATGTAGCGTAAATTTCTGGTACCGATATCTTATACTCCGTATAAGATATTGGTACTCTTGTAAAACGAGAAATTAAAATTTTTTTTTACTCTTCCACCAACCCTGGTGTTATAAAAGACTTTTAAGGTATTATTTTTAATAAATGAGATGATCACATTATTCATTTTGGGTCAATTTCAGGTCAATATCTTTTACAGGGTGTTTTCTCTAAAACGAGAAAACCAAAATTTATCATTAAATGACTTCATTGAAGATAGTGCGCTTTTAGTAAAATATAAGTAGGTACCTATTACTTTATGTGTTTAAAAAATTCAGTTAGTTAGTAGTTAGTATTACAGCTTAAGTAAAAGTTGGCCCAATTTGAAATCTTTATCTTATTCTATAGACATACCTAAAGGTCTTTTATAATAGCTACAGGGTTAGTCGAAAAGTCAAAAATTTTAAATTTCTCCTTTCAAAAATGACACCCTGTAAAACATATTGAGATGCAATTCTATACATAGGTACATGAGACATGTTTAATTCGAATTAGCCATTTAATACCTCGGGCAAAACTTGCCTAATAGATCTCAAAATTTACTCCTGCACCGGGTCACAGTAGACCTTGACATGAAGACCTAGACGAATGGAGTATATTAAGAAAACTTCGTTGAAATCGGTTTATAAATAAACTTTTTACTTAGACGAATTGAGTTAATTAAATCATTGTAAGTCTCCAGAATATGTGATTAAAGCACTGTTCAAATATTTTAGGGACAGTCTGTATTTCATATTGTTAAATAAAGCAGGTTTTAATGCTGTAACTTCCAAATCACTGCTAAATAAAAAAGTAACAAAAAATAAAAAGTGTTTTCAAAGGATCGACTTTTCAATCAATTATATCAGAAGTATACTTTTATGTTGACACATGTAAACAGATGCAGATGTAGAACCAGTAGCAAAAGATATAGGGAAAATAAAAAAAATTAACTTTTCAATGCTTAACGGGTAGGTACGTCAGAAGTTATTAAGACTTCCACTTTAATCGTTTTACAGTTTTTTAACACCCCCTTTATAATTTAAGATTTTCATATTGTTATTATTCATCAATTATCAGTATTCATACTGATAATTGTTTAGTTTGTAAGATTATTAGAAGAAAATTAATGGTTGGTCATCAGACCAGTTTTAATAGAAATAAGATTCTCCAACAAAGAATCTTAATTAAAAAAAAAAAAAAATATTGATATTGAAACAATTAAACTCTTGGAGCCCGAAGTCTTAGAAAAAATTATTGGAGACCGTCTTGCTATATAGGATTTTTCCTCAAGAGAAACGATTGAAAAAAGTAAAAGAAAAGGCCTGCTAGAGAAGCTAAGGTTTCACAATCACTTAATATCAAGCAGAGTAAATGTCCTGCCACAAAATTGACACGAATGGTGGATACTGGTTGGGTCAATTTCGAAAATGGACGATTAATACAGGTAAGAGCTAAACAAGATGGAGATACCCGAAAAGTATCAGAAAAAAAGATGCCACCAAAGAAGATTTTTAAATATTGGAAAAAATTTATTTTTAGTTGATGGAATATCCCCCCCAAGGACCACGCGTAGAGTTCAGTTTTTATACTGTGTAATTTCTGATTTGAAGAAATTACGAAAAACGCTGAAATGTACAATGTAACTGGTTCTAGAAGCCCTCGATTTTATTTTACAACTTATAAAAAAAATAAAGAGAATACGGCGATATCTAACATTGTATCATTAGAACCCGAGTTAGAACTAGTGTAGAATACTATTTGTGCAATGTAGATATTCTGTCTCTGCGGTTTAGACCGAGTATATTGTGTTAATTGTATTATCCTCAACAGCAGTTTATTAAAGGAATTTCCTTAAGGTATATTAGATATTTTATCTGGGTGAGGGTTTACCAACCCCGGCTCATGACCATTGTTTATATATCGGTATACCACTGTAAAATTCAATCAGTATTATTGATAATAAAAACATTCAGAACCTAGGAAGCATTCAGTAGTCAGTAAGAATTCATAACTCAATCCAAACAACAAACATTGTATATAATCAAATCTCTGTCAGATTTATGTATTCATTAGAATAAATTGTTACTTGTTTTAACAGCTTATATCTTTATCCGACCATTCGGCCTACGGGTTAAACATTGGTCCTTCGAACCGGATTCAAGTGCGATTTGCAATCAAATCGTGAGTTTCATCGGCACCAGTTGTTAGCAGTTTTAGAAGAAACGCCACTCCGTGAAAATCATCCGAGAAGAACCCATAGATAGCGTCCAAGGCAGGCCTTATACGATAACTCCAAAGGCCATCACGCTTACAGGTTAGTGTTTCTTAATTACTAAACCATATATAAGTCCTACCCGCAAAATACAATTCGATTCCCACAGAGATCCACAATTCAATAATTTATAAATTTTGACAACTTCAATTAGTATCAGGAAATTAAGAGCGCTCCAACAAATTCTTGAGATTATTAGAAAAGAAGTCGACCAAACTCAGTATGAATATGATTATGTAAAAAACTTTGATGCAACTTCAATTAGTATTAGAAAATTAAGAGCGCGCCCACAAATTCTTGAGGATATTAGAAAAGAATTCGAGCAAACTCAGTATGAATATGAGGTGCTAGATTCAAAAAAACGCTCAAATGAAAGGTGAACATTGGGAAAACAGAAATAAATTTGAAAACATATTGCGACATGAAAGACATTATTGAACAAGTCTTCTAATTCTCGTGCAGCAACCTCATCAGCATTAACAGCTGATTCCATCGATTTACCATATAATTTACCTGTAATAAAGTTAACACCCTGTTACATGTAAAAATTGAAATACATAAGACTTGCAGGCATGATACGAGGTGATGGAATGTGAGCTGGGTTGCATCAGTCGTTACTACTACTACGTCAAGTCTTATGTAGGTCAAGTTTAATTTAAGCAAATTTTAAAGGAAGGTGCACCAGTGTAAGATCCCTTCGAAGTTTCCGCTCGACTGTAAGTTGATCCCTGGGGCGGTGACGCCTGCCGGCTTCCATTCTGATGTTCTGTGAGATCTCAGATTGGCTAGGAGAATAAGCTTTGACATTGTTGTAAGCACATGTTGAATTCTGTATAAGAATTTCCATATTTGAGGATATTATTGTGACACAATATAGTTGTGATAATCGAGGCTAGGAGTTGATTAGATCGATTATAGCATAAATTCTGCTGGATGGAATGTCAAGTGATTTGACCAGTGAGATTTAAGATACACATGTAAGCCGCACACCAACCAAGTAAGTTGACTAATTTGTACTTTTCTAGTCAAGGGTGATAACTTGCAGTCGGGGTTTTGTTGCGGGGCTTTTATTTTTCGCTTTGGTTTTGTTCCCTTTTTGGGGTCGCGTCTACGTCTTATGTATGGGTTTTTTTTGATACACCACCTGTGAATTCTGGGTGTACACCAGTCGTTACCTACTGCAGGTTTTGCTGCCTATGGGCTGCGTGGCTTACTCAATCTACCACGTCGAGTCCCTATCCGTTACAGGGGTGAGCTGAGTCCAATCACTGTACCGCCCTGTTGCCTTGCTGTCCACCTATATATCACTGGAACTACACTGGATACTAGAGCAGCCCCTATCAGCCAGATAAGTGTCATTAAAACCTGTCTTGTGTGTATGTATGTATGTAACTATATTTCCTATGTAATGGTAGTTAAGTAGTTAAGTTAGTATAAGTATAGCTAATGAGTGTCTTGTCACATTGAGAGCGTCAAGTTAACGTAGCATGATCATGTTGCGGTGCATCTAAATCATACGGAAGTACCCTCACCGTACAGGTTTTGTAAGTGGTTGGACACATTCGGAAGGGATATATATATATATATATATATATATATATATATATATATATAATTATATTTTACTTTTGTTTGCAAGCCCCACTCTTTTGGGCGCTAATTATAAGAAACTATTGCTTGTAGTGAGTCTCTAATAAATGCTTTTATAATTATTTTTAATAATAATAATAATAATGCCCTGACTTGTGTAATTATTTTCCCTATGTTTGTTTGTGTATTTGAAAATGTGTTGTTTGAGAAATACTCTATTCAACCATTTATTATAAGGAATTTAATGTATTGAATTCTGTCTTACCTTTAATTGTCTAGCTCTTTCGGAGAAACATGAGATTCTTTCCCAAGTGGTTCAGAAGAAAACACTGTACAATTATATCTCTTATAGATATCCTTTCTTTATTAAATTTGTGCAATTAAAATCAAAGAATTTGAAATTTTTATTATTTAAAGGTATTGTAATATTTTATGACTTGTGTACTGATTATTTTTGTTAAAAAAAATATTTAGAATTAAATCTTTAAATCAATTTAACAATTTTGTTTATTTAAATCATACCAAGTACTTATAAATGCAAAAACTATTATGATTATACAATTCTAACTACTCTATAAAGTATTGAATGTTGCCTACTATTTATTCAGTCTTACATTAGATACATAACTCTTAGATGATAGTGTTTAATAGACACGTATGTCTTAACTCGCTTATTCTACTTTTAACGTCTGTCAAATATCAGTTTTTTTACTTTATAAAAGTTCATGAGACACTGTGAATTATTTATTAAAGTTTATCGTCACTAATTGTTGTTATTACTTGTGAAATGTTATATGATTCTGCCCTGCTTGAATTGCCTTATAAGGAATATTATTTATCTGATGAGGTACGTACTGAATTTGTTGGGTTATCTCCCTTTTAATATTTGCAAGTTAACTTTATGTTTAATTATCTTATATGATCATATATTGTAATATTATAGTATGAAATTCAACAATTTGATTTAGATTGATACTATCCATAGTCAATTTTATATAAATTTTGTTGTTGTTGCTTACTTTATTCAGCTTGTCTTGACGCCTCTGACCTTTCCTGTCCTTGAAGTCGAATTTGTGGATCACCTCGCATTCAATTTGCACTTTTTAACTTAATTTAATTTGCTTAGCGTCCCTTTTTTCCAAATTTTTCGTGGCGCCGTTTTTTTCAAAATTTTGTTGTCCTCTCTCTCTCGTTTCCTTGGATACCATCCATTTTTACGATCTCTTCAAAGCCTTACTATTTTATTTTTAAATTCTCACTTAATTTAATTTTTACGCATTTCCTATTACTACATTAAACAATATCCCAACTATTTCTAAAATTAATTCATTACACTTACATTTAATATTTATACAAATTTAATATTTACTTCCAAATACTTTTCCAAAGGATTTTATTACTTTTTGACACTTTCAAATTCATTGACATTTGATTTTATGTTACCATGTAATTTTGACTAATTGAATATGATTTGATTAATTTAATATTTGTATTTCTTTTATGGTTTTTCTCTCTGATCCCTTAAATTCCTCTCATCTTTTCATTTCCGAAGTTATGCTACTTTTATATTTTCTTTCACTGCATTTCTCTCCCACTATATGTGATTCATTCTTATTTTATTTTATGTACTAATTTCATTTAAATTCTACTTTATGTTTGCAAAATCCTAGTTTATTATAATATATATATATATATATATATAGGTATAAATATTATGCATGTAGTGATTACGTGTTAACGTTAAATCAGTTATAGATGAAAATAATAGCCTAAATAACAGGAAAAAATTATAATATTTAAAATCAGTCCTCGAGACGAGGCTCTATAAGCCATTGAATCGGTGTCAATTGATGACGAAATTAGAGAGTTTTTGAACCCCTTAAATTTTAGCATTTTCGGCACTGCGCATGCTCAGAATAACCATAACCATAACCATAACGATAACGTAAATTTTAAGGGGTTCAAAAACTCTCTAATAGTACAGCGTGGGAAATATTACAAAAACCGTTTCAAAAATACTTATTTAATTGTTCAAGACCATGTTATGCTAATCTTAAACATATCTAACATAATTAAATAATCTTAAAGACCTCTTCGTGAACTATTAAACGCGGTAGTAACAAAAACTGAAGCATTAAAAACATTAAAACTTTATTCATGGGGCGCAATTAATAGTTCCCATAATTGTGGAAAAATTAGACTATGCTACCAAAAGGGAGTGGCAAGCGACTCTTGATACGAAGGTGCCCACTTTGGATCAATTAATCAAATTTCTAGAAAAACGATGCACGGTCTTAGGGCTGGTACTTTGAATATCGGTTAAATGCTTGGTTAAATAATCGGGTATTAAAATAACCCCGGTAACTTCAATCGTGATTAACATAGATTGCGTACTTTGTGTGCATTTTGTGGGATTAATCAGTTAATCCAAATTTTATTTAAGTTGGCAATCTGCACCATATCGTTGGTTTGGAAGAAGAATGTCACAACTCAAAAATTTCCATTTTTTAGTTTTACCCGCCAACCAACTCTAAATATCAAACTGTTATGGGAAAAATTGTCACAAGTTGCACTCATGTAGTTACCGCTAGATGGCGACTTATGACAGTTTGACTTTGTCAAACTCGCACATATTTTTATGTAATAGCGGCACATATTAGTTGCGTCTCAGTTGTTGTAGAAGTTAGAACGCGTGTTTTCGAGAATAGTGTCACAAGTTAAAAAGGTACGTATTTTTTGGTATGTTTGTATTTAATATTTAATGCAATACTGTCACATTTTGACTTAGGTCAGTATTCCTCATAGGATATGCCCGTTTAAAAATAATTATTATGTGCAATATCGTCATGTTTTGACTTAGGACGATATTCTCTAAAATAATAATGGCAATATTAAAAGTTATTTTATTTCTTTGAGTACTATTTTGATATGTGCCATTTTTCTACATAAAATCCACCAATGATTTATTGTTATTTTTGACTTGGAACAATATTCATTAAAATAATTTTAATATTTCGAAAGTTATGTCATTACTTTGTATAGGTGTTTGTGCAGTTTTCTGAAATTTACGTATCTATTACTTTACAGTTTATACAATGAGTTCCCAGCGGGCGCAACTGATATTAAAGTTAGCAAGGACCAAAACAAAAGTAGACAACAAAGAGAAAGGTGCGCATGATAATTGGAAAATTTCACAACATAATATTATCAATACAAGTACTGACGAAGCTGTTAATAATCGCGCCACAGTCAATGAAGGTTTGTTTTTCTATTCTTAATCAAAATACGCACAAATAAATGGTCGTCTAATTTTAGAGTCCCTAAACATTATTGAAAGTAATACTATTTCAAATAGTTTAAAAGAAGCAAAAAACCCCACCAAAGATGTTATAAAGTCTGTAAATCAGATCGATCTTCAATGCCAAACCGTCATCTCCCAAATGACAGCCAATCCTGGTATCGCCATTGTCGAGAGTTCAGAAGATATTGGCGGTGTTAATTTAATAAATAGAACTCCATCTCAGGATTTACTTAGAGCGGATGAATGTGAAGAATTCCCGAGCAGTAATTCTCCTAGCAGTGAGCTAATAGAAGAAGGTGACATAGGTACTCATAGTTACAAATTTTTTCTTTTAACACAAAATTTGTTGTTACAGAAGCCACTTCTTCTAAAGTATTTTCTGGTGAACCTGCAATTCAAACAGATAACAATTCAAGTAGTGGTTCCTCAAGTAATTCAGGCTCAACCAGTTCTGAGGAAGAGCCTTTTGGTTCTGGTGCTTCAGAAGATGATCCTAATTTTGAACCAGAAAACATGTCTTCCAGTGAATCCGAAGTAGATGGTATACCCCAAAATGTAACTGTACCAATACGTCGTTCAGTAAACTACCCTTCTGAAACAGAGAAGCAAACCAAAAAACGAAAAAGAGTTCCTGATGAATGACAAAAGAATAAAGCGAAACGTCTTAGAAACACAGGGAAAAGTTATGAATCCATTAGAAAAATCAAGAAAAAAGATGGAAGTATCGAACGGATGAAAGTAAAGCGAGAAGAAAGAAAGATGTCCGCGCCCCGTGGCGAAAAATGCCGCTTAAAGTGTTCCACCAAAATTTCGCAAGATCAAAGGCAAAAAATGTTTGAAAATTATTGGCAATTAGGAGATCTCGTGGCACAACGTGGATTTATAGCAGGCCGAATGCTTACTATTAAGCCAAAATATAGATATCAGAAAGGCGAAAATAGTAGACGTCTAAATTCTAGTTTCTTCTTCGATTGTGATGGACAAAATATTCGAATCTGCAAAAAATTCTTTATGTCCACGTTAGGAATTAGCAGTAGAGTTATTCGAACGGTTACAGAAAAACAAGATTCGATAACTAAAGGAATTCTTAAACAAGAAATGAGAGGAAAACACACCAACCACAATGCAATTTCCAATGACATAAAAGAAGACATTAGAGCTCACATCAATTCTATTCCAAGAATTCCTAGTCATTACTGTAGCTCGCAAACTAAAAAGGAGTATATTGAAGGTGGTAAGACCGTGGCTGATTTATACAGGGATTACAAAAATCTCTGTCAAGAAAGTAACAAGCCTTACTCAAACTACTTAATGTATTATACTATTTTCAATTAACACTTCAACATAGGATTTTTTATTCCCAAGAAGGATGCATGTGAGTTATGTCTTGGGTACACAAATGCCAACCAGGAGGAAAAAACCCAAATAGAAAATAAATACGATATTCATCTGAAAGAGAAGGAACTATCTCGATTAGAAAAGCAAGCCGATAAAGTTTCAGATAAAGTAGTCGCTGTGTACGATCTCCAAGCGATATTACCATGCCCAATCGGTAACGCCTCAAGTTTCTATTATGTGTCTAAATTGAATGTCTTCAATTTAACCACGTTTGAATTGCAAATAAATCAAGCATATTGTTATCTCTGGCACGAGGCAGAAGCCAAAAGAGGTGCTGATGAAATAAGCTCATGCGTGTGGAATTATTTACAAAATTTGCAAGAAAACTTTTCAAACTCAGACGACAAATCAAAAGTTTTAGATATAATTTTTTACAGTGACAATTGTGCGGGACAAAATAAGAACCGATTTATCATGTCTTTATACACGTATGCGGTTTTAAATTTAAAGTCTGTACAATCTATAACTCACAAATTTTTGATTACTGGCCACACGCAAAATGATTATTTTCTATAATGTCCATGCCATTATAGAAAAAGCAGTTGCCAAAATTCGCAAATCTGGGTCCATCTACGTGCCTGAGCAGTACGCAACAATAATAAGGCAGGCAAAAAAAAATGGAAAACCATTTTGCGTGAATGAAATGTGTCACAATGATATCCTTGACCTGAAGGATCTTTCTTCTCTGCTTGGCATGAAAACTATTTTCAAAAATGAAAAGGGTGAAACAGTTAAAATCACTGAGATAAAAATGTTTATGGTAAAAAAAGAGTCTCCGGGGGTGCTATTTTACAAAACCTCTTACGAAGAAAAGGAGTATTCACAACTCGACATTTTAAATTTGAGGCGCCAAAAACCAGATTTCTCTTCGCTGAAGTTAAAAAATGCTTATAAGGCAAAAGTCGGCATTACAGAAAATAAAAAAAAATCATTATTATCATTGTTTAATGAAAAACCTGAAAAACGGGTGGTCCCAATGTATTATTTAGATTTTTATAGTAGATTATAGATTTTGTACTTACAGATTTCCTGCGCTGTTCTCTAAATCTAAATTTATTTTTATTTGTTAATTTTGTTTTATTTTGTGTCAAAATTTTTTATAAAAAATGTTAAGGAAATTTTGGGAAAAACTGTCACAAATACTAATTACAGGTAACAAGGTGAGGACAGGTACTGTATTTGAATCGGTTATTACTTAAACACCTTAAGTCATTTTTATGCGAAATCGAGTTAAGTATGGCAACCCATTAATTTCACATTTTTACGTCGATTGGTGCTAAAATGTCTTAAGTCAGCACGATGCAATGTGAGAAATTCCGGTGTATCATTCAACATGTAGTACTAAAACACCTTAAGTCAATGACTTAAGGGGTTTTTACATTACACAGTTTTCGTGTGGCCAATATTAATCCTAACCTAAAAATATTGTGCTGTTGGAGTGTAAACATAATGGCAGAAAACGATGAAAACCTTACAAAAAAACGCCGTAAAGGTGTTCGAAACGATTCATCCTACAAGAGAAATGTGGTTCCCAAGTCCAGGGTCAAAGGTACGAGCTATGTTAACTACAGAATGAAAAGCATTCCAGCAAAAACATTCGGTGTCGTAACCTGCAGGTAATAATAACATTTTGCTATGCTTTCTGATGTCTAAAATAAGTATTTCAAAATTTCAGGTGTCCTTTAAAATGCAGCAGGCATATTGACGAAGATATGAGTAGAAGCATTTTTGAAAAATTTTATAACCTTGCTAGTAAAGACGAGCAAGATATATACCTTCAGGGGCTAGTTGAGGTTAGAAATGTGCAACAGAAACGTAAACGAAAAGTTGATGGGAAGGATCGAAACACATCATATGCACATTTTCTTAGTGTCGGCTCCAAAAAGATTAAGGTGTGCCAAAACACATTTTGCAGTATACATGTTATATCGGTGGACCGATTAAAACGTATCAAAAAATTACTGGTAAATAATGAAACTCCTCGGGACAAACGAGGAAAGCATCCAAAGGGTAATGCCATATCTGAAGGAATCAGAAATTTAATAAGAACACACATCAGTTCATATCCTGTACACGAGTCACATTATTCTGGAAATGAGTACCGCTATATTGATGCTCGCCTCAACGTGAAAATAATGTACATGTTTCGCACAAAACATCCTGAGACCAAAGTTACTTATCATTATTACCTAAAATATTTTCATGAAAATTTTAATCTACACTTTGGACGTCCACAAGTGGACACCTGTAACAAATGTGAAGAATTCACATTAAAAATAAGAAGCTCTGTTTTGGGGGATGCGGCGAAGAAAGCTGCCATTGCTGAAAAAATGGTCCATGAGAGGCGAGCAAAAAAATTTTATACCGCTTTACGGAGTACAGCGGAGGAATGTAAGAAATGTGATGACTTGGGTGCAGTGGCGTTTGATTACATGCAGAATTTGCAGCTGCCCCTTATACCTGTACAAGATTTATTCTATCTGACACAGTTAACAGTATCAGTATTCTGTATACATGATATGAAAACAGACAAGTCTTATTATTATGTGTACTCCGAGAACACTGCCGCTAAGACTCCGAACGAAGTATGCTCATTCTTAATGAACTTTATAGAAAACTATTTGCCGGAGAAAATCACCGAATTGCGCTTGTTTTCGGACAACTGTCCCGGTCAAAATAAAAACCACTGTGTCGTCCGGTTCTGTATGGCATTAGTTGAGTCCGGCCGCTTCAAGAAAATACAGCAGTTTTATCCAATTCGTGGTCATTCTTTTCTCCCATGCGATAGAGATTTTGGCGTTATAAAGAGAAGCTTGAGAAAGCATGATAGGATTTATGATTTACACCAATACACCGAGATTATTGTGTGTTCAAGTTTAAAAAGAAAATTCACTGTTCATGAAATACAAGTTGATGACATTTTGGACTTCAAGAGTTGGTGGCCAGCATTTTATAAAAAGGACACGACATCAGAAGAGACACAGAACTTGAAACGACACGAAAAGGTGACATTTACGATATCGAAATTCTACCACCTCATCCACGACTCTTCACATCCTGGATGTTTGAAGGCTTCAGAATACATTAATGGTTTCACATGGCACTCATTTTCATTAGCACATGCTAAACGAACGAAAAATGTGAAGGTAAAGTTTCCAGAACTTCGTGCTTATGTGGGACCTCTCCCAATTTTGGCGAGTAAGGTAGAACATCTGAAAATATTGCTTCAATGGGTTGAAGACGATTTTAAACCATTTTATGAAGCAATTATCAATTCGGGGGCCACAAGAGAGCCAAAGAAAAAAAATCTGGGAATAAATAACATTTTTTTATAGTACTGTAATAAGAGTTTCTTAATAAAGTTATCATAATTCTTCTTTGTATTTCTAAAAGACCCTAAGTCAAAATTTTCAAAAACTTGTTTCTTCCAAATTCTTAATTTTTATTTTGATACATTTATGCAAAACAATGCATATATACATAATGTAACGATCCAAGATATTAAAATTCTACTATGTAATTTTATAGACTTCAAAAATGTTTTTCTCATCTCCTGAAAAGTTGCAAAAAATGACTTAAGGTGTTTAAGTAATAACCGATTCATTTGTATTTATATTTAAGCGATATGATGGGAATCTTGAAGTTATAAAAGATTTTACTCCTTATTTTTTACCCTAACGTAATTATAATTAAAACTAACACATTTAAATTTTAAAACGTTGCTCCTGAAAATTAATAGTTTTTGACTTGTGACACTGTTCTTCCAAACCAACAATATGTCAACAGACCCTTCTTCTTCTTCAAATGTTTTGAGCTAGGCTCAAAAGTATTATTTGCGACATACGTGCCAAGAAATATGATAGAAATTATTATATATATATTATATATAATATTATATTCATTACTTCACTTTACATAATTCTTATTGAATATGGGTTAGATTCAGTTAGTTACAGGGTTATAGTTCATATTTTTCTTATTTTACCTAAGTGATTTGCACGTCTTTTATAATAAGTAAAATAAGCAACTTTATACTACAGAAAAGTTTATTCTCTTTAACTAAATGGATACGAAGAAAAAAAGACCCTGTAATTTTACAAATCGAGAAATTGGCTTATTAATGCAGTGCATTATGTCTGAAATTAAAGTAATTGAAAACAAGAAAACAGATGGTTCCTCTCTAAAGGAGAAACTACGAGCTTGGGAGAGAGTCGGCAACACCTTTAATTCAATGAGTAATAGCGATGTTCGTCGCGATTTAGGCTTTATAAAAAATAAATATGAAAATATTAAGCGAGCATTAGAGAAAAAAATTGCACAGAATCGAGAGAACATAAATAAAACTGGTGGAGGTCTTTCATGTGACACTAAACTACTCTGGTATGAAGAGGAACTGTTTGCAATATTATAACTAGGAATAGAGGGTCTTTTGTCAGAGGGAGACAGTGACTGTTTTATAGCTAATAATACTTCTGCAGAAACAGTACCCCCTACTGATATCGTTGAGGAGAGCATCATTGGTAAGATATTAAAGGATTGTCGAAAGTTTTATTATTGAATTAATAATATATTTCAGCTCTAAATGAGGACCATGAAGAAATAATCATAGAAGTTGTGGAAGAAAATGATGATGAAGCGGATAAGGCAAAGTATATCTTATTACGTACTATGTGGTTGAATTGTACAATCAACTATTGGATTATTTGCATGAAAAACAGGAAATAGGCTTATTAATGCCCTGTCTTAATAGTCCAATCTGAAGTTTAACTTATGTTAGGAAAATCAGTTTTTAGCTACAGCAGTGAGTTATGCTAATCGAGGTGCTAACTCACATATTCAACAGGCTATACCAATAAGTTCCGTGGTTGCACCTTCAACCGGCCCATCAACTTCCAAGGCATGCAAAACTCCAGTAAGGGATAAAAATAGAAAAATGCTTGTACTCGTAAATATGATTCCAGTTTAATTTAATTTAATATTATTAATCTCATCTTAGCACTATTTTAAAAAATACAATCTTTAGCCTCAATGCGATATGTGATAACTCAATTCAACAGGGACAGGCTATACCAAAAAATTCTTCGCAGTCGGTGGCTACACCTAAGGCATCAAATTCTAGCAAAACTGCAGTAAGTATTTTAATAAGAAAGTGTAAAATGCATCTACATATGTACAAAGTCAGTTGTCCTCTTATACAAGGCCGTAAAGTTTTCTGCTATAAATTAAGGATGATGAGGAATTACAAATTATTTCTTTTTAAACAATTACAAGAGCAAGATACTTTGTGCCAAATATAGTTTAAATATATATTGAATTGTTTAAAAAGAAGTCATTTGTAAACCCCATCTAAAATAGATGGAAATCTGAAGAGTAGATGGTTGACAACAATGACCAGTGGATGCAGCAGCAGCTTTTAGTTCATGTTATATGAGTACGGTTTTAATTGGGCCACACCTGTATGAGTTATTGTTTTACCTGTTTAAGTGGTCAAAAGGTCCTTATTGCCTTCTATTGAATTTTTAGATCGGGTGAGCCCCGCCCAGCCTACCCTAGCCTAGTCCTCTTCCCTACACTAGAAACTGGTGACACATCACACCTTTTCCTTATATAAATTAGCGTCTTGGCAATGGAAAGTTATCACAATTAGTCCAACTCCTCGCTTAATAAGGCTCATTTGGAAGATTTAATTCAACATTGGGTATTAGGAGAATAGAAGTTATAAGAGTATGTAATATTTTGTTATTTGTTATTGTTAAATAAAACATCAGCATCAAAATATTATTGCTTTTACATATATAAAAATAACCTATCTTACTATTGCAATTAAACTTCGATTTATGAGCAATTCAATTTAATGAGATGTTTGTACCAGTAGGAGAAAGAATTGTTTTAATAATATTTACAGTTTAATTTTATGAGTAATTAATTTTAATGACGTATTTTATTTTGTTTTAGCGATAAACACGATTTTTATTGACTACTAAGGTAAAATCAACGAAGAAAAACTGCCTGTACCAGTAAAATATAAATGTATTAAATGTGGAGGAGATAGCTCAGAACCCAATAGTAAATGTGTTTCATGTGAGGCCTCTGAATGTTTTGAAAGCTTAGAAAATCCAAAACATGTTCACAGCGTATTTGTAATGTAATGAAGCACATTTTATTTCATCGTTAAAATATATATTCAGAGCCTGTGAATGATTTTCCACCCAACGCCGTAAATAAATAAAAATATATACAACATAAAATCTATCATTCAACACCTGAACTGAGAATCCAAATGCGCACGCACTCACGCCTTCACCGCTTACACCGGCTAGAGAAATATAACGCACTGTCCTACGTGAGCGGCAACACGCGGCCGACGCGGCCGGCGCTGTCGACGCTGCAACCGCGGCGTAGGCGATAAACGCAACTAGGCTGTCCTATGTGCAACCGCATGTCAAAAAAACTTTTGCTGCCCGTGTCTCGGTGCCTTGTTTCTTGTTTCACAGTTTTCAAGATGTCGTGGACGAAGAAGCGCACAATTTTTTTAACTGAGAGCACGTACTACGAAAGAATTCTAAAATGGCGTAAAAAAAGGCTTAACAAAAGACGCAAGACGAATACTATATTTTTGGAAAGATCTAAATACGGAGAATTTCACCATTTGAATGAAAAACTGAGATCTTGTCCAGCTTTATTTCACAGTTATAGCAGAGTGTTACCTGAAACATTTGACTATATTGTCAAAGCAATCACTCCTGAAATGAAATATGCAGAAACCAATTTTCAACGCCCGATTTCAGTTCCAGAGATGTTAATGTTAACTTTGAGGTAAGCTAAATACAAACTTTATTTAATTATGATGTGTTAACAGTTATACGTACATAACGGAAACTATGAACTAAAAAATATTAAAGAAAGCCATCATTTTGAATTCCGTGATATTGTTGGTATCCAGAAGTCGATTCCTGTAGATTTTCGGCTGGTGAGATTGGTCCAGACAAACAGGTTACAGTGCTTGAAGCAGAAGATGAAGCGCTAGGATGCGAACGCTGTTGATAAGATGAGATGGACGCGACGTTTGCATTATAGGGATGTCGATTGTTCTGTACTTTCCATATTTCTTCAGCCAAAAGATTCTGAACCTGACTTCTAAAAGACAATTTATTCAAAGACGGAAGTTGTTTTACATGAGAAAGAGGGGATTTAAAAAAATTTATATCTTCATCATCTTCATCATTTTTTTCTAATAAAGCAACCTTTTAGCTTCTAATCGTAAAAATTCTTCATCTAGGTTCCCTTCGTTTCTTGCTGGTGTCTTTCGCTTACGTTGTATTACAATAGGATTAATTGGAGTGTCTTTCCCTGGTAACAATTTTTCCAAGTCATCGTTTTGTTGTTGTCGAGGCACACGTGTAACTCGTTTTGTTGATGGTTCAGAAGAAGCAGTATTAGGCAGTGACAGTTCGTCGTCATCAAGTTCTTTATCAGATTTTGCTTCTGAAGGCTGTGATGTTATTTCAATTTCAGTTTCACATTCTTGGGACAACTGGGTAGCATGAGAAGTACTTCCAGAATCTTCTATATTACCTTCTGTCACCTTATGTGTTAATATAGATTTCAAAAACAGCATTGATTCAAAATGACACCAAGTGCCATTGTACCGAAAGGCGTTTTCTCCGTCATCTCCCGATCGGCACTTCGGTATTTTGTTCAGATCTTTATTAAACCTGTCCCGTAGATTCTTCCATTTATTCTTCACCAATTCCTCTAAAACAAAAGAATATTTTAAAAATTGCGGTTGTGTTATTTTCAGGTATTTGGCAACAGGGATACAATTCAGACAACTTCAACATTCCTTCAGGATATCTAAGACTGCCGTAGCTGCCATCATAATTGAAGTGTGCAAAGCAATTTGGAAAACGTTAGTAAAGAAGCACATGCCCCAGCCCACAACTGAAGACTTTAAAAATATTGCTACCGATTTTTGGATGGCAAACATATAAGAATAAAACGGCCATCGAAATCTGGCTCAATGTAAAAACTTTTTTTCTATTGGTCTGCTAGCACTCACAGATGCGAACTATAAGTTCATAATGGTAAATGTTGGATCTTATGGCAAAGACAGTGATGCAGGAGTATTTGAAAACTGTCCCCTACGGAAAGCAATCGAGAGTGGATCAATTGTACTACCAGAAGAAACAAACCTGCCCGGTTCAACCATTACGGCACCATACGTATTTCTCGGTGATGAAGCATTTCCACTCACAGAATATCTAATGAGACCATTCCCACGAGCACAGTTACAAGAAGGAGAAGAAAATGACATGTTTAACTATAGACTTTGTCGTGCGAGGATGGTAGTAGAGTGCTCATTTGGAGCAATTGCATCCAAATTTAGAATACTACAAAAAGCAATCGAGACAAATGTCGAAAACGCTGTACATATTGTTAAAGCAATAACATTACTCAATAATATCATTAAAGACCTTGAAGGCATATCTGAAGTGGATTTGGTCAATTATAGAAGCGCTACGATTGATCCAAGAAATTATGTGCAACCGAGCAGAGGGAATAATGCTTCATCAAGAAAAGCCCTATGGGCTAGAAAGAAATTTTGTAGATTTGTCACACTTCGCCCTTTAACTCATGCATAGCATTATGTCAGTTGATAGTTTTTTACTTTATATAAAATAAACATTTTTCTCAGCTGTATTTGTAGTTGCTTAACCCGAAAAAAATATATAAATTACAAAAAAATTAAATTACATTCAAAATACTTACTTGTTTCATGAAGATCTACTGCAATTCGTGTCCATTCTCGATCCACCAGCAGTCTGTTGTGATAGTGCTTGTGTTTCATGTCCCAAAGAACACGGGTATTTTTGACATTACTAATTAACAATTCGTAAAATGTGTCAGACATGATGTACACACAAGTAGCTACCGGCATAGACTGAAGCGGCAAAGGCGGAAATATCAAATATTTTGACCTGCTGTGCCGCCTCAAAAACGCTTGAGCTGTGCGCGCCGCGCGGTAGTTGGTACGGAGGACACACCAATAATATCATCGCTTTGATATCACCGCGTCGGCTACACCGGCCGCGTGTTGCCGCTCACATAGGACAGTGTGTAAAACTCTACCAATTCAGTTGCTGTTCCGCCGCCCGACAACACGCCTGTACTAGCGAAGCTCCGCGAGACCCCAGACGTCTACTCTAACAGTAAGTGGTAAAATTTTTGCAAGTCCGTAATAGGCAACATAGTGAAATTTAATTGATACTTATACATTTTTAGTGGTTTGTCTTCCTACCAGTTATTTTTCTAAGTTCGAAAAGGTGACAAGTGCGAATCGGCAGTCGAAAAATAATATATTGGGATTTTTTTCAAGTCCCTATTGTCACTACTGCGCCGGTCCGAGTTCTCACCGACCCTTCCCCAGGCGGAGAACGATTTCAATAGTCAGTAGCTGGCTGTCCACGTGCACAACGAGTCCTGGCTGTCCACGTGCACAACGAGTCCTGCCTGTTCCGCAACTGCCACCAACATCTCCGCAGAGTAAGTAAAAAAAGTTATTGATATATATTTTTAGCAGTCTGTCTACTTGACAGAATATTGGCTAAGTCCGTAAAATAGACAGGGTGGGATTTTTATAAGTATCAAACGTTATTGATATACATTTTTAGTAAGTTGTCTACCTGATGGGATATTCTTCAAAGTCCGTAAAATAGACAAGGTATAAGTCCCTGTTTCCACTACTGCGCCGGTCCAAGTACTCACTGACCCTACACCGAGCTGAGACCGATTTCAATAGTCAGTCCGTTGCTGTACACCACGACGACGAGTTCCGCCTGTCCCGCAGCTGCCACTAGTACCCCAGGACAGTAGGTAAAATTCGGCAGAGTCCACAAAAATGTGTGGACTTATAAATTTTACCGATTGTTGGTGGACAAGTATAAAATATACAAAGTCCGAGATCTTCACTTCTGCGCATGCCCGAGGTTTTCATAGAACCTTTATACAGCTGCGAATGATTCAGACATTCAGTCTGTGGTACCAAGTCTGAGATTTTCACTACTACGCATGCCTGGGGTTCACAGAACCTCTTCTACTGCTGAGAACGACTCAGACATTCAGTCTGTGGCCGCACCGCATCCAAAGAAGACCTGTCCATCTTCATCGCTGCTACCAGTGTCCAGAGACCAGTAAGTAAACTAGTACAAGTCCTCAAAGGCATTGGGACTTGGCATAATTTCATCGGCTTTTGTGGACTACGCCGAGAATATTATAAGTCCAAATAGGGAGCTACTACGCAGGTATCAAAAGGTCCCGCCAGCCATTCCAGTATCTGCTTACAATATTGATAAGATAATACCTAATATACTTCTTCAAAGGAAGGAACTGTCGAAGGAAAAGGCTGACGCTATAAAGAAAATGAAATCATCTATGCCTGAAGTAGATCGGGAATTTTATAAAGGGTTTTTACATTTATAATAACATATCTATTGGTCAAAATAGATTAACTTGTTTTGCTAGTTTTAGAATAATGTATATTTTGAAATACATATATATGAGTCTGATATATAAATATATCATTTCAATTTCAATTTCAAGTCCTGCACGTTATGAGGAACACTATGAAACCCTTGTCAACTTAATTTTAAATTATTAAATGGATTAAAATTAAGTTTGCAACGGCAAGGTTTCATAGCGTTACTAATGATGTGTAGGACTTAAAATCTTGACTGTACCTTACCTGATAATTTTACTGTGGCTTAGTCTAAAGGTTTTAATATTCTAATTGATTCCTGGATAATATTTATATCATCACATGTGAGCACAGCAGGAGCATTTTTTGATTTACATTGAGCTATTATTATGGCATCACCAATTTCAACTATTCGGCTCAACATAGTTAAAATGCTATTCCAGCGTGTCTCTACGTCTCTCAATAGCTTTAAACGGGGTTTATTCATTCTATCTTGTTCTGTTTTTAGTAAATCAAGAGCAATATTGCTTCTCTTAAAATAGTTCACTATATTTCTACATTTTTCCAGTAATTTATTAAATTCCGGATTTTCTGAAATTGCATCTGTTACACATATATTCAGTGTATGTGCGTAACATGGCAAATGTCCTACTTGCAACAAATTGCATGCTGCTTTAATGTTAGCGCCATTATCAGTAGTAACGCACACAATTTTTTTTAAATCTACGTTCCATTCTGATAAAACTTCCTAAAAATATATTGAGCAAGAAGCATGTTATTGCAAAGCTTATATCTTACATACCTGAATATATTGTTTAATATTTTCAGCAGTGTGGCTACCTGGTAATTCTGTCGTTTTTAAAACAGATGATTGTAATTTGTTTTTGTATATACATATAATGGGCAGTTACCGTACAATATGACTCCGAAAGTAGGTTATTATAGCCGGATCTGAGACTCCCCCCACCCCTTTTGACCTTGAATAACCTTTGGATGACCTTTGGAGGACATTGAAGTGACCTTTACATGACCTTGAAATGACCTTTGGATGACCCTGAAGTGACCTTTGGATGACCTTGAAGTGACCTTTGGATGACCTTAGAGTGACGACATTTAGTAAACAGACACGACTCCTCCCACACTCCCCAATTCCATATTTAAAAGGAGGGAATGGACAAGCTGAAATCATTTTGAAGTAAATTGTCGTGAGGAACGTGTAATACAACAAAAATGCATTTGTGTAGTAATTGTGGTAAAACATTTACTCGCAGTGACAATTTACGTCGTCATGAGATAATGTCTTGCAAATCGAAAATTACTAGTGATGATGGACCCAGTGCTAAACGTGCTAGAATGGATTCCTCAAGTACTCAAACCATTATTTGTTGTAACAAAAATATACCCGCTAATCAAATAAATTCGCATCGCAGAACCCTCGAGCATAGATCAATGTCTTGTACTCCTAAATGCGATGGCGTACAAATTATTAACAGTACCTTCAAATGTAGAATTATTAGTTATCGAGTGCATAGTCAAAATCAGCATATAGATTACAATTTGTAAAAGTCCACAAATCTGTAAAAATGAATATGGAAACATTTGCTAAATACACATTACCGAAACAAGAAACAACGGATGTTAAGACTTTCAATAGTTCTAACAAGATTATAGACGAATCCAAAGATCTGAACAATATTTATCAAGAATTTGTCGATAAAATGATATCTCAAACATCCGAATTTGAAGAAAAAGATTCTGGTATGTAATTCATAAAATACAATTAATTATTTTTATGCATGTATGTATTCAATGTTTCAGGTTGGGCTATCGTTGAAGTTTTATATGTGGAAGTAAATATAAATAAAAATAGTCCTCTGTGCGCATCATCATACATGAAGTTACCAAAGTTTATCGAAAATAAGAAAGCTGTAGCGAACATAAGAAACGATGATCAGAACTGTTTTGCATGGGCCATTACTTCAGCATTATATCCACCTAGAGGACCAGTTCAGGAGATCTCTTCGTATCCACATTATTCTACAGTTTTAAATGTGACGGGTATGGAATTTCCAATTAAATTAAAAGATATTGCGAAATTTGAAGTGATGAATAATATATCAGTTAGCGTTTACGGTTTAGAAAAGGAATTTGTTGATAATAAAATGAAATACGAAATAGTAGGACCGCTGCGCTATGCGTCAAAGAAATTACGTTATCATGTAAATTTGTTACTTATTACAAAGGACTGTGGAGAGAACCATCATTGTAGAAAGGAATGTATAAAAAGTCACTACTGCTGGATAAAAAATTTTTCAAAATTAGTTTCCAGTCAAGTTTCACTTCACGAGCACAGAAAATATTTTTGTGACGGTCGTTTAATGTATTTCAGTAGTGAAAAAGCGTTATTACAACATCAAAGTAATGATTGCAATCATGTTTATACGACGACGCCTTCAAATAAACTTCGTATAGATAAATTTGGAAATAGCGTTCCCGAAAACATATTAAAATTTGAAAATTTCGAAAAGCAATTGAAAGTACCTTTCGTAGTTTATGCCGATTTCGAATCAGTTCTAAAACCGCACGACACTTGTGAACCCGATCCTACAAAATCTTTTACTAACAAAACGTTCAGTCACGAACCGTTCTCATTTGCATACATAATAAAATGTTCATTTGACTATTCTTTATCTAAATTTGTATTATACAGAGGGGAAAATGCCGGTAAAGAGTTTATAAAACGCATCGAGGCAAATTTAACTGATATCTATAATAAACATTTGAAAGAGTTCGTTCCAATGACTCCTTTATCTGCGAAGGAAGAACAGGACTATTCGAATGCAACCGTTTGTGGTATATGTGAAAAACCGTTTCTTGAAGGGAAGGTAAAAGTCAGAGACCATTGCCATTTGACCGGCAAGAAAAGGTTCGGAGCTGCTCATTCTGTTTGTAATTTAAATTATAAATTACCTAATTTTGTCCCAATTATATTACACAGTATGAGTTCTTATGATTCCCACCTTTTTATTAAAGAGTTGTGTTCTAATAAAGATAGAATAGAAGTAATAGCTCAGAGCAAAGAAAAATACATATCTTTTACTAAAAACCTGTATTTGCATGATTATATGGACAAAGAGGGAAAAGTAAAGAAAAAATATTTGAAGATGAGATTTATCGATAGTTTTAAATTTTTATCCACTTCACTAGAAAATTTAGCACACAACTTGAGCGATAATCAATTTCAAGAAACGGTTAAACATTTTCCAGATTACGAACAATTTAATTTAATTAGGCAAAAGGGCGTTTTTCCTTATAGTTTCTTAACGACATTGGACAAACTAAACAATAAAAATTTGTCCGCGAAAGAAGAATTTTATGACAATTTATCAGAAGAGCATATATCAGATGCCGATTATCGTAGGGCGCAAAAAACTTGGAATATATTTAAGTGTCAAAATTTGGGGGAGTATTCGGATACTTACTTAAAATCAGACGTACTTATATTATGCGATGTATTTGAAAGCTTTCGAAACATTTCATTAGATAAATATCATTTGGATCCTATACAATATTTTACTGCCCCGGGATTAGCTTGGGATGCTATGTTAAGACTCACGCAAGTAAAATTAGAATTACTGACAGATATTTCAATAATTCATTTTATTAAGAAAGGAATTCGTGGCGGTATTAGTCAGTGTTCGGAGCGAAAACATATCGCAAATAATATTTTTGTTCCAAATTATAACCCACAAGAACGTTCATCTTTTATCACATATTTGGATGCAACAAATCTATACGGCCATAGTATGTCACAGTATTTACCAACCGGCGGATTCGAATGGTTAAACGATCAAGAAATCGATAATTTCAACGTCATGAATATTCCAGATGAGAATCGTTACGGGTATATGTTAGAAGTTGATATTTACGATTTAGTTTATATCCACTGGAATTGCACGACGCACATAGAGATTTACCATCTTTAGCCGAAAGTATGATTCCACCCGGTTCAAGATCAAAAATTCCTAAATTGATACCCAACTTGAATAATAAAAGTAAATACATAATACACTTTAGAAATTTAAAACAAGCCATAAGAAACGGTTTGAAATTGAAAAAATACATCGTATAATAAAATTCGAGCAGAGTTGTTGGTTAAAAGTATACATAGATTTAAATAACGAAATGAGGAACAAGGCAACAAATAAATTCGAACGGGATTTATACAAATTAATGAATAACGCAGTGTACGGCAAAACAATGGAGAACGTGGATAATAGAAGAGATATTAAACTGATAACTCATTGGGAAAGGAGGAGGAAAGCCTTAGGGGCAAACACATTAATCGCTCGTCCTAATTTTAAAACTTGTACAGCATTTTCAGAAGACTTCGTGGCCATACATATGGGGAGAACAAGAACTCATTATAATAAACCGCTCTACCTGGGGTTTTCAATTTTAGAGTTATCCAAAACAGTGTTGTACGACTTTTACTATGACACCATAAAGAGAAACTATAAAGATGAGGCCTCTTTGCTATATACGGATACCGATTCGTTAATTATAAAAGTCTATACAGAAAATTTTTATGAATTTATCAAGTCAAATCCGAGCATATTCGATACGTCAAATTATAAAGAAGGTAATAAGTTCGGTATTCCCGTAACGGCATCCGTATTGGGAAATATGAAAGATGAATTCCCTTCGGATCCCATAATGGAATTTTATGGAACAGGTGCAAAAGCTTATTATGTAAAGTCGGTGAATACTGAAGTCAAAAAAGCTAAAGGCGTAAAGAAATCAGTAATAAAAAAGAATTTAACAGTCGAAGATTATAAGAAAATCGTAGAGCAAGGCGGTACCATATTCAGAAAAATGAGTTCGTTCCGGAGCGAATTACACAATATATACACAGAAATAAAAAATAAAGTGGCATTGTCTTACTTCGACACAAAAGATTCATAATACCAAATACAACACGAAGCCTACCGTGGGGCCACAATGATATACAATATTACTTAACGGATGCGGAGAAAAATTTTGAATGGTTCGTAGCCGCTTTAAGTCAAACAGCTGGGTGTAATATCGATAATAGTCAAATTAGATTGAGATATTTGATAAACGCGCTAGAAGAATTAATATGATTATTGTACATAGAGACGAAACGAATATGTGGGTTTACTCGTACCATAAGTAATTAGAATAAAGTTAAATGTAAAAGTATGTATTATGCCGTACAGTGAAGTAAGAAAAGATGTAATTATAATAAAAAATATTATATAAAGTAATTGTAACATATCATAATATTCAAACGCATATATTGCATAACTTCATCATTAATTACGCCGTAATTGACTTATAGAAAATACAAACATAATGTTAATCATTACTCGTAATGTATGTAATCTCGCATGAGCTCGGTACAAAAAAAAAATATGATATTAGCATTAAAATAATTAGAAACGTAGTAAATGTTTAAGATTATAGATATTAATTATTTTGTTAAGTACAATGTAATTATAGGCTATCGAAGAACAAATGTAATGATTATATGTAATGTAAGCAATGTCGTATTAACATGTAATTACTTGTACAATAATTAGAAATGTAACGAACGTTAAGGATTACAAAAAAAAAAAATTATAATTATTAAGTACAACGTGACTATAGGTAATTGAAGAATAAACTTGTAACATTGGTAATGTACACAATGTCTCATTAACGCGTAACTATTTGTACAGAAAAATAATTATAATTATTACATACTATGTAATTTGTATTTGTACAGAGAGTAATTATAATTATTGCATACAATATAATTATATGTAATTGAAGAACAAAGTTAATAATTATATATAACGTAAGTAACATAGGTAATATACATGCAATGTTTTATTAACGGGTAACTATTTGTACAGAAAATAATTATAATTATTACATACAAAGTAATTATAGGTAATTGAGAAACAAACATAATAATTATATGTAACGTATGTAATATACATGCAATGTCTTATTAACATGTAACTATTTGTATATAATTCCCATTCCTAATAATAATTAGGAATGGCAATAAAATAATTATTAAACAAGTACTCTTTCATTCGTACAATGTCATTCACGCTACCTCATTCACACTGAGCATCAGAATGTACTTTAAGGTATATATGATATCTTCGTGGTAGAGTGGGGATGGTGGGGAGAAAGTCGTATCCTATAGAACGTTAAGAAGGATAGGAGGAGCTGATACTCGTTCACTGTAGTACAGAGGGAGGGTGGGCGGAGCGAGTCGGATCCTATAAAAGCTGAAGTCGAATCGGAGGAGTTATCACTCCTTCAGTCGTCGTCGAGTGTAACAGTGCTAGTAACAGTTTGTCAAAGTACTAAGTTTTGTACAATGGGTAATTGTAGAAACGTTAATCAAAAAGTACATGGAAGTCGAAAGCAACAATCCAAGGATAATTCAACATCACGCAGAGCACCGCAGAAGAACATAGAAACACTTAAAGTATTATCCAATATAATAATACCAGGGGTTAATATGCAAGACAACCAGTTGCATTCATTATTTGCAAACCCAGCTAATGGACAACAACAAAACGCATCATACCCCACGGCTTCGACATCACAGCATCCGGGCTACTTCACAGAACCATATCAAAATGTATGGCGGCAAGCAGAATCGTGTAACGGTCAGGAGACATCCCACGGCGAGGCCTCAATTCCAGTGGATATCGTACACCAAGCTCTGGCCGAAGTAATTAATGAAGAGGGTCATGAGAACGTAAGCAATGCAGTGATAGCGGATATGATCCATCAAATGTCACCATGGAGCGAGGACGACTTTACTTTAAGATCAGAAAAATCGACAAGTGAAAAAATTAAAGATAAACGACGATCCACAAAAAAGTCCCGTCGCACCACCGAGAAAGATGGATCATCCAAAAAACCAAAAGTGAAGGAAGAAGGAGCAAGCACACTAAAACAGTTGCTAGGTGAAGTCTCTGCTATACCGACAGGGAACAGAAGAGAGCAAGAACAATCGGCAGCAACAGAGAACCCCATCACCATACCCGACGACGACGAGGAGAATCTCAACATGTTTTCTCAAGAAACAGACATGACAATAATTAGACAAGCGATAGCATTAAAAAATAAATTGCTAAAGGAAAAAATGGATGCGGATCGGGAGTTTACAAGTACCCAACAAGAAGCGAACGGGTTGAAGGAGGAAATCACTCGTTTAAACCATCTATTCACAGCCACGACTAGTCGACTGGAAGAGATAAGTAACCGTCGCGACAGACTCGCAAATAAAGTAAACTGGATAAGACAATCCTTAGGTTGACAATAGTATTAAATAAATGTATACATATAATTAATGTTAGAGCAGTAAGAATAGTGTAAGATAGAAAAATGAATAAAGGTTGAAAAAATAAATTGAATCTTGAACGGAATGAAAGAACAGAATGTACAGGGACTGAAGTATGTAAAAGGGAGCAAGTAATAAAATTGAAAGTTGATAACACTGGTAATAAAGAAACATGGAATGAATAGAAAATGAGGTTGGTAACATTGGGTGAGTTGGTAACACTGACAAACGGGGCACATAATCAAAGGTGGAGGGAGTCCAAATCTAACCCAAGCTGCGTAGAATCACTGCGCAAGTTGGGAGGGGGACTGGAAGCCATGAACCACGCTAGAGACGCCTGTGAAATTCTTTTCCTTCCAACCTCCGCCGGGTACAGACGTGTGTCTCCGTGAAGAGTCTGAGCAATTGTGTTTGAAATTAAATTAGCTTCATTCGTTTTCGCGTTTTCGTGTTTGTGTTTTCGTTTATCAACTATCTACGTTAACAATGGTAGGATTAAGACGGATTAAAAAGCGCACCACCACTAGGGGTGAACAACATCAACCCCAACTGCTGGTGACGCCGGCCCAGCGGATTTTACATCGGCAGTGGCTGCAACCGGCAGTTCCTCAATTGCCGCCAGATGTTCAGCTCCCCCAGAGCACCGAAATCGCTCTGGTGCCGGTGGCCAAGAGGCCAAAAACTTCGTCGAAAACCGGGACTCGGAGTGAGCGGGCGGTGGTGGTTGCGGGAAATGTCGGTTGTGGCCGCCCTCGAGTAAGTACGGTGGTGCCGCCGTTATTGTCTCCGATGAGCAGCGTCACGGAAGACGAGATCGTCGAGGAAGTGGCCGCTGTGGGGGAACCAAGCTCCAAGACGGCGTCTGTCTCGTCGACCAAGGCGGCTGTTAACAACGCGGCATCCACGTCATCGACGAGGGAGACGCCATCTGACAGCGAAATCCAACATCAGTCCCCCATAAAGTTGGTTACCAGCGCCGATGTTCACGTGTCGGCCGAACCAAGACGTGAACAACCGGGCGGTAATTAATCTCCGCCCATGGGAGATGACAGCGGAGACGACCTGCGGCAAGTCTTCTCGCAGGAATCCCAATTCCATATGCTTGATCTCGTCAAGCAATGGAAACGGGACAATAGCGAGGGGCTGATAGCAGTCAATCGCGAGATCGAAATGCACGCGCAAGTAGTGCAGAACATCCGCGATAGCTTGCGCGATGCGGAAGCAGCATGGGAAGCTGCAAAGCGAAAGCGCGATCGACTGCTAGCGCAGCAGGAGCAAATGAGGACCATCGTTAACGAATAATGTTAAAATCGTGTGTGAAAACAGAGACACCAGAGGTTGTGACCACCCGATATCCTCTATTCCCTACCCAATCCCAATTCCCCAATTTCCCCCTAAAATAGTAAACATAAACCTATAACCCCCATCCATCAATTCCCCATCCTTCCCACATCTCAAAACCCATAAAAATACATACAAACCACCCCCCTCCCCCCCCTAAAGAAAATAAGAAGAATTCGCTTAGCCTTTATTTTAGCCTAAATTTTTAAAATTCATTTTCTCGTCTTCTAAGAATATGTAGTACCCCGTGTAACGTATCAAATTACTCGTCTTGACATTTCCTATCGATTGATACCACTTTAACTAGCATCCGAGAAAATTTCAGAAAAACCATATGTAAAATTTCTAAAAAAATTTCTAAGTTCATTTAAAATGAGAAAAATTTTTTTTTTAAATTACGATATTACGGATACATGTATGACCTATCAAATTATCCATCTTTACATTTTCTATCGATTGATACCGACCTTCGTTCGCATCGGGAAAAAAAAAAATCATAATTCGTGTCACCTTAAAAATTAGAAGAAATTGTTAAAATATTATTCTATGCGATGGTGACTTCATAAATTACACTTATATATAAGACGATGTTGCCCCCTCCACTCGATGATGTCACACACTATATTTAAACGGAGGAGGACCCTACCTCAACTCAGTTTCATTTGGTCTGCGAATAGTAAAGTATTAAGTAATAGAAAATGGCTGTAGGGCAACCTCATATTGAATTCCTTACCTGGTTAGCTACCACGAATTTTCAAGAAAACAGCTATGAAGAGAGTGATGAGGTAAGTATTATAGTATGTAATTTTCCATTTTAATTGAAGGTAAATTATATATTTTGTGTCATTTAGGCCGATCCCCTTAACGCTGCTAACGTTCCTCAAGCGAATTTGTCAATAAGACAATTGGTCGAGGCGGGATTGAATGTATTCGAAGAGAATGATGAAGGTATGGAAGCTGATGCCGAGCAAGGGCTTGCTCGTGAGATATATGTGGAAGCTATAGATATCTTTACAGGACAAAAACAGTATTGCAATACGGTGTCTTGCATCGTAGTGCCAGGTGATAGGCTTTATTTCCTGTGTTATAGATGCTTTGAGTGGTTTACCGTTAACGTTACCCCCATCTCCAGATACCAATACATCGAATCACATAGGACAATCAGACTGAAAGATGCTGTATTACATACCTGCGACTCTTGTCAATTACCCCTTAGTCAACTGAAACTAACAGACTGTTGTATACTTTGCAATAAATAGTGTTAAGTAGTTTTTTTTTTTGATAGGTTAAGCGATGCAATTTGTAAATAAACTGTATATGAAGAAACCTCATAATTAATTACGTGGTAACTGACTTATAGAAAATACAAACATAATGTTAATCATTACCCGTAATGTATGTAATGTCGCATTATCTCAATACAAAAAAAAGTATGATATTATCATTAAAATAGATAGAAACGTAAATGTTTAACGTATAACTATTTATACAGAAAAAAATAATTATAATTATTACATACAAAGTAATTATAGGTGATTGAGAAACAAACATAATAATTATATGTAACGTATGTAATATAGGTAATATACATGCAATGTCTTAATAACATGTAACTAGTTGTACAATAATAATTAGGAATGGGAATAAAATAATTATTAAACAAGTACTCTTTCATTCGTACAATGTCATTCACGCTACCTCATTCACACTGAGCTTCAGAACGTACTTTATGGTATATGATGTCTTCGTGGTAGAGTGGGGATGACTTATATTAAGTAGGAGGGGTGAGTGGCCAACTTTAAAACCTACCATTCAATAGTAAGTGGAAGGGAGGTTCAGATTATCTCTCTCATTCGAAATGCGAGAGGAGGGATGACTGTTGCCTATATATATCCGTAACTTGAATCTGTTTGGCAGTTAAGCTCAGCAGTTACAGTCAAGCAACAATAAAATGGCAAGCATCCTCGACTCAGAAAATTGGGATGGGAATGTGTAGAACCTGGGATGCCGTACCCAGGGAAAACAATTGAACCACAGAGAGGACCAGAGCCGCCGCAGCCAGGCATTCTCGACTCAGAAAATTGGGATGGAGAATGTGTAGAACCTGGGATGCCATACCCAGGGAAAACAATTGAACCACAGAGAGGACCAGAGCCGCCGCAGCCAGAGGAGAATTGGGATAATGAGTGCGTCCCAGGACGCACATACAACCCAAGGGAGGCCATCCAGGACCGGTTGGTAATCCGGAGCTGCCATCCGGTAATCAACAAGACCAAGACGGAGAAGAAGGCATATAGATATGCCGAAAGAGCGCGATGGCTCCACCTGATGGGTCGCCGAGAGGAGAAGAGCCAGCAGTTCTTAAGTAGCAAGAAATAATGTTTCTTGCTACTTAAGAACAATTCTATTTTTAATTGTATATTTTTATTTTTTAATTGTATATTTTATTTTATTATTTGTATTGTATTTTTAGTTGTATTATTTTGTAATGTATTTTAATTTTTAAATATAGTGTGTTTTCTGTCTAAAGTGTGTTTCTTTTTTTCCAAGTTCTCCTCTTTTGTGCAATATGCAAAAAAAAAATTAAAAAAAATAATACTTGAAAAGTAATTTTATTGTGTTAATAGAAAAAAAAATATAACTATAAGTGTTACATACAACTGCAAATATACTAAATTAAGCACATATTTTACCATATCATTTTACAAAACAAGATAATTACTATACATATATTAAACTATATCAGTCTTGTTGATCAAACCATTCTGATCTGATGGTAGTCCGAGCCATTTGACAAACAATTTATTACCTCTTTTCTTTAAAATCTTTTCCACTAAGTATACATCGGGGTGCTTAGTCTTCTGAAGTTCATAATCATAAAAACATCCTTTAATAGGTTGACCTCTCACATCTTCTATCATGTATGTTACGGGATTTGTTACATTAACTTTAACAATTTTAAAAAGTTCCGTTGAATAGTTGGCTGTATACCCCTTTTCAAATATTCCTTTGTATTTGCTAATCCGAACCGTGTCACCAACATGGAATTTTGATTTTAATGCGACTTTGGGATGATTATATACATTTAACTTTGTTGTGTATTTTACATCTATGGGTTTCATCCCTATTGTACGATGGACTTTATTATTGTACAAGTTTATAATATCAGGAAGTATATCAAACCATTTGTATTTGCCTCTGGCCGAGAATTCTTTATATAACCAATTTTTTAAAGTTTTAATTACACGTTCCACGATTGCTGCCTTTTTTGTACTGAATGTGGAATAATGATTTATACCATATTCATGCATCACTGTGGAGAACTGGCGATTGTAAAACTCGAGTCCTTGATCGCTTTGTAAGTTTGTTGGGGAATAAACAGCTTCTTGAAGAATTTCCTTCATCGCAATAGAAACTTCCATAGCAGTTTTTTTCTTTAGCGGTTTGGCCCAAACATATTTAGAATAGCAATCAATTACTATGAGTATATATCGATAACCTTTATTTTCATTTGCAAAATTCTGCATTTCTGCTAAGTCAATCTGCCATAAGTCTGCCAAAACTTTTATTACGGTTCTTCTCCTTCTAAAATTTTTTCGTGCTGGTTTATGTAATTCACTGACAATTTGTCGTTTTGTGCCACTAATGAACATTATACCTTTTTTTTATTATTCAAGTTTATTAATAATAATAGTAATATACATTTAGATGTTCCACGTTCTGTTTGAAATGACTTATTGTGATGAGCTGCTCCTTATTTTATTTACATAATGCATAAATTTTTTACTCAACTTGTGATGATCTTAGAATCGGTTGGTCGTAATGAAATACCTGGCCATGCTAATCTTCCTGTGTCTCTCGGGGGATGATATTTCGCAATAAGTTGTTCAATTTTTTCTACATCAAGTGTGAAATCAGTCATATCTTGTACCAACTTAGTATGAGCATCCGAGTTTCTCTCACTTGTATTTTTTAATTCATCTATTTCAGTTTTCATATCGCTTATCGTTGTATCTATTTTTAGTTGTAAATTTTTAAACGTTTTTGTTATTTCATCCACGATTTCGTTCTTTTCTCTCTTTATGTAGTTTATTAAATTATCGGTTATAAGATTAGCTGATTTTTGTAGAGCGGAAAGGATATCTTTTTTGCAGGCATCCATAAATAAATTCACGTAGTTTAATGTTGCACCATCATTTTCATCTGTAGGATCTCCTATATTTTTAATTGCTTTCCTTGGATATCATACTGTTTTTCAGTAGTAAGTTTGAAACCGATGCCTTGCGGACCACGATGACCTTTACAATGAGGTCCTTTTCGGCGTCCAAATTTATCAATGGAGCCCATCGTTCTATTGCGCTCAAATTACAATTGACAAAATAAACTGATATCTGCGTTATATATGTATTTATGGTTGATGAAATAAAATAGATATTTCTCTAATAGATGATTCCTCCCCTTAATTCATCAATTAGGGATATTATTTCATTCTCATGACCTGAATGTCCAGCCATTTTAGAACTCCACAATAATCTTAAGCGGTCGATTAATTGAAGGGCTCGGGGCAAAAAGGGACCTAAGCCACATTTTTAAAGAAATTACACATTCTACTCAGAACTGTTTCTTAAAAAGGTAATAAGCCACCAAATGGATAGTGTTGCTTTTGGACAAAAGATGGCGTTACAATACTAAAGTTACCTTATTAACCATCTGACAATATCATGTAAATTTTATAGCAAGAACGTCATAAGCCGCTTGTTATTAAAGATGGCCGCTACTAGTCATACGGGTATGAAGCGTAAAATGCCGTATTTAGATGAAAACAACAGTGAAAGTGATGTAGATTTTGACTCCGACGACAGTGTAAAAGACAAGACATATGAAGCGAGTGGTAGTTCCTCTGGAAGTAACAAGAATCTTGAATATTCAGTAAGTAAACAATGATGTGGCTTATGACCTTTTTGATGTAGCAATTGTGGCTTAAAATTTTATACTCATTAATATAGAAATAGTTGTTCTTTTAGTAAAAAATAAGTAGTTATTCATTTTAGATTTTATGGCCAAACTACTAAAATATATTTTACATGTACTGTGAAAAATTAGTTAAATCCTATTATTTACAATTTAGAATTTAATGCTAAAATAATTTAGATGTGGCTTAAGACCTTTATGATTATGACCATTTTAACTCTATTTTAGGAGCATGATAGCGAGTCTGAGGAAGAGCCTAACAATAAAGAACTTAGTAGAGGTGCTATTGAAACGCCTGAAAAACCAGGTCCATCAAGATGGAGAAAGCAAAATGTAGAATTCAGAAAGAAGGTGAAAGCAAAAACAAGGCGAAATTTGGGATATGCATATAAAACAGTTAAGGGTAAAGTCAAAGAAGCTAGAGTTATGGGTGCAGCATGTACATGCAAGTGAAAATGCAGAGAGCTGTTACAGGGAACAGAGAAAGATATATTCAATTCATTTTGGGATTTACAGACATATGACATGCAAAATACATATCTATTCGCAACCATAAAATCAATGCCCAAAAAAAGAAGCTACCCCAAGAAAACTAAAAGGCACGAGTCGGCAAGAAAAGTTACTTATGCATACTATCTGAAAGTTAATGGGAAGGATGTTCAAATCTGCAAAACTGAATTTTTAGCAGTGCATGGATTACATAACTCGAGTAAACGAATAAAGCTCATTGCTAAGCAGATCGCAGAAGGCAGAATAACACCAAAGAAGGATGGTAGAGGAAGACACAGCAATAGGCCAAACAGGATAAATCCAGACACTTTACAGTCAGTTCATGACCATATCAGTAGTATACCCAAGTACATAAGCCATTACAGTAGGAAGGTGAATCCCAACAGAGTTTACCTTAATCACGATCTCAACATTTCAATTTTATATAAAGATTACTACATCGACTGGTGTAAAGAGCACAATATAAAACCTGCAACAGAAGATAGGTATCGAAGAATATTTTGTTTGGAGTACAATATAGGATTTAAATTACCTAAGAGTGATACTTGTCACACATGTGATTTTTTAACGAATCAAATAGATGCTAATAAAGAAAATGAAAATGACCTAAAAGAATTAAAAACAAAACTGGAGCTTCATCAGAGAAGAGCAGAAGCTATGCAGGAAAATTTAAAACAAGAAGTTGAAGGAAACAAAACAAAAAATACAAAAGATATTATAAGCTTTGACTTACAGCAGACTCTTCCCACTCCTTTGTTAACAGTGGGGCCAGCATTTTACTTAAGGAAAGCTTGGACTTACAATCTTGGAATACACGACTGTGTAAATGGAAAGGGTAGTATGTATATGTGGCCTGAAACAGTTGCCAAAAGGGGCAGCGCAGAAACAGCCAGCTGCATTTTGAGGTATATTCACAGTAAATCAACGGTGTCAGAAGACCTTGTGGTATTTACAGATAATTGTGGAGGACAGAACAAGAACTGGTTGATAATGGGAGTCTGGATGCAGCTTGTAAGAGAAAAAAAATACAAATCCATAGAACATAGATTTCTTGTCTCTGGACATACACATTTACCCTGTGACAGAGACTTTGCAATTATAGAAAAACATAAAAAATATATTAACCAAATATATACTCCAGAGGAATGGTATGATATAGTGAGAAAGTCGAACAGGAAGAATCCTTTTGAGGTGATTGTTATGGAACAGGATTATTTTCTGTCATTTGAGGAAATCTCATTACCCAAGAAAATAGTTACCATTAACAAACAACCACTAAAATTCAATGAGATAAGGTGCTTTAAATTTGAAAGTACTCATCCAAATACAATGTTTATAAAGCACACTTTAAATGGCGAATTCGAGGCAGTCAACATTGGCAAAAGGGGGACCCGACTGACTCATCAAGTTTCAACTAAAAACTTGAAAAACAAATACAATTAACCAATAAAACTTAACAACAAAAAAATCAATGACCTGAATAAACTTTTAAAATATATTCCACCGATTAGACAAAAAATTTTTACTGACATAATAGGAGACAGAACTCTCGTTGGGGAGGAGACCATAGAAGAGGATGAACAAGCAGTAGAAAATATCGATGGTGAAGTAAATGATGTAGAAATCGAAAATGTTTTAGATATTTAAATATTTAGTAGTAGTTTTTTAACATTCCTTTTGTTATTAACAAATAAATTTGTTCATTTACAATATTGTTGCCTGATTCATCAGAAGACATTATTTTTCCGTTTAATAAAAGTAAATTAACAGTTTAAGGAAAAAAGGCATATGCCACATTTTTCTTAGTTTTATTCATTTTTCTATAAAAAAATTATTTTTTTTTACATTTATTATTTGGAAAAGGCAAAGAGTAGGTTAGAAGACATAACTTGATCTTCAAAACAACAACTAAAAATTGATATTCTGATTTCAGGATTTAAATGCAACTTTTAAGTTGGGTTTTCTCTAAAAAATGAAAATGTGGCTTATGGTTGTTTTTGCCCCAAGCCCTTCAATTCTTTGGGCTTATTCCAGTATATGTAATCCACCTTTTTGCCTGTATATATTTTCTGAGATGACATTAGACCCGAACCTTTCTTGGATCGAGTTGACATTCCACGTTGTAAAAGTGGTTTTATAATTTCGACGTACTTTTTTGATTTACTAGAATTATATCCCAATGTTACATTGTAATTTTTATATGCCGCATTCGTTATATTCAATATGTCTCCAAATATATTTTTATTTTCATCGGTGATTCCATAACCCGCACTGTTTAGATCTGGGGGAAATTTTAAAAAAAGTAAATCGTATAACTGAGAATTTCCTTTATATGTTCCGAGTTTCTTATTATTTCTCCAAAATGATATAAGGTCACCCTGAAATCGCACTTCGGAGTTGCCCATGGCTAACTTTCCAGTATCGACATCAACTCGCACCCCATACTTGTTATCAAACGTAGATTCGCCAGCTTTAACACCATTGATGTAGGTTGAAACGACATCAGTTAAATTTCGGAAATTACTACTAGACGTGGTAGAACTTGAAGGTGTCCCTACAGATGATGGTGGCGGCGTTTCCATATAAGAATTACTTTCCCTAATTGTTTCATCTGTTTCGAATTTCGGTGTTTTGATTACTGCAGAGGGTTTTTTAGGCTGTGTTGTTAAATACTACTGTGTGGTTTGAAATTTACGATTTGTTTCCTGCGTCGTTTCAGAAATAGTTTTTAATGGCTTTGTTAACGGTTCATATATTTTTTCCAAAGCCATTTGACTTTCTATATGTTTATTTTTTATGTAATTGAATTTTTTGCGAACAACGCCCGTGGCTTCTATTAATTTACATTTCAAATCTATGTCACTATCATTATTTTCGTCCTTATCAACTACTGATCTCTTCATTTTCTTTTGATGTGCACCCACCATCACTACCTTTACAATTGATATATACAGGGCGCCCTATTTCTTGACCCGTTGCATGGGTAACTTTTTTATTAGTAGAGATACAAAAACGCTTAAATGAGCAAATCAATTCCAATTCCGCTAATGGAAACCGTTTTCTGGCAGTTTTCCAAGACTGTGTTTCAAACAGGGTTAAGTTAAGTCCGTTGCGTAATGCAAAAGCGCAAAGTATAGTTAAAGCTCTTCAGAAAGAAGTTATCTATCGCTTCGGCTGCCCCCGTAAGATTTTCAGTAATCGTGGCACCCAGTACGATAGCCGTCAGTTCCGTAAACTTCTAAAGGACTTTGATATACAGCTTAGTTGCATCATACCGTCCACTCCACAGACCGATTTAATAAAAAGGACAAACCGTACTCTAAAGAAGAGTGTAAGAAATTATTGTAGACCGAATTTGAATAACTGGGATGAGCATCTGGATGAATTCCAGAATAGTATTACCAGTCATTAAATCATTTAAATCAAAGATTAGACTTAAACCGAATAGAGATGAGCCGTTTACCGATTAGACAATGAGACAGCAGGTGATGCTGTACCCCATGAGACACCGACCCCTAACCTCGATTATACCGACCGCCTAGCTATAAGTTGCAAGATATTTCTGACTTGAAAAGTGAACATGTCCCATGCATTCACCACCGAAAGTCATTACTATAACTTAAGGCGACGAAAATGGAGACGCCACGTAGGCGACCGAGTCATGAAGCTAGAACACCCGATATCGTCAGCTCTTAGAAGCTTCGAATCTAAGCTCGCTCCGAAATATTCGACTCCGAGACCCATACCGTATACGTAACCGTAACCGAACCATGAAGTCCATGCACATGAGATGAAGAATAGAGCCGTCCCCCAGGAGATGACCGATGTATACTTCTACCCGGTGAAGATGCCGATTTATCTATCCCAAGGATTCATATCTGTTGAAGTCGCAGAGGAATGAGTATAGGGATGTCCATGAGTAAGAATTTTCTGATTTATTTTAGGTTGTTAAAGGTTGTACACACCCCTAATAAAGTATTTTTGTGTTTGGGGTATATGTTCTAATCACACATTAGATTCATATTAATCATTTGCCGATATTATAATTTAGTTTCAAGTAACCATTCCGCAAATTTAATAAAATTTGAGACCATATTTGGTCATGAAGCGAAATCCGCCGTTCTGATTGGTCGAGCCAGCGGCCGAGGACTATAAAAGACCGGCCGATTTTCGTTGAAAGACAGTGTTCCACCGATCTCCGAAGATAGTATTTTACCGGTCTCCGAAGAGACAAGTACCTGCTCAATCTCCGAAAAACACCGACCGAAGTATAATTAGCACCGATCATCAATTAGAGTAAGTTCTAATAGGTAGACCTCCTGTCCGACTCCCTTAGGTAAAAGCTAATGAATAACCTGTAGTGTGTGTTCGACCCTCAGGACAGATTTCTATAGCCATACCTATCCCGAACCCTGTATATAAGCTGATGAATAAACCTGTAGTGTGTGTTCGACCCTCAGGAAAGATTTCTACAGCTATATATACTCCGAACCCTTAGATAAAAGCTAATGAATAACCTGTAGTGTGTGTTCCACCCTCAGGACAGATTTCTATAGCCATATCTATCCCGAACCCTGTATATAAGCTGATGAATAAACCTGTAGTGTGTGTTCGACCCTCAGGAAAGATTTCTACAGCTATATATACTCCGAACCCTTAGATAAAAGCTAATGAATAACCTGTAGTGTGTGTTCGACCCTCAGGACAGATTTCTATAGCCATATCTATCCCGAACCCTATATATAAGCTGATGAATAAACCTGTAGTGTGTGTTCGACCCTCAGGAAAGATTTCTACAGCTATATATACTCCGAACCCTTAGATAAAAGCTAATGAATAACCTGTAGTGTGTGTTCGACCCTCAGGACAGATTTCTATAGCCATATCTATCCCGAACCCTATATATAAGCCGATGAATAAACCTGTAGTGTGTGTTCGACCCTCAGGAAAGATTTCTACAGCTATATATATATTGCACCCTTAGATAAAAGCTAATGAATAACCTGTAGTGTGTGTTCGACCCTCAGGACAGATTTCTATAGCCATATCTATACTCCGAACCCTTAGGTAAAAGCTGATGAATAAACCTGTAGAGTGTGTTCGACCCTCAGGAAAGACTTCTACAGCTATACCCGTCCCAAACCCGTTATATAAGAGTTGATGAATAACCTGTAGTGTGTGTTCGACCCTCAGGAAGACTTCTACAACCCGTTCCTTTATTCCGAATCCCTACAAAGCCGTCTGATTTTTATTGTAAAATAACTTGTTTAATATTTGCACCGCTTCTTCTCTTAAACTGTGATTGAAACTTTACTGCCGCTTTAATGCTTGAATAATGCACTACTGCTAATAACCTGGGTTTAATACATTGCATATATGTATATAATATTATTGCTTATTACCATTTGTTTATTTTGCTGATTTGCTACTTTTGCTAATTGCTTTATTTTGCTGTCCGCCTTATGTCGCTGCTTGGCTAGTTAATTTTATTTTAATAAATCTTGTAGTAAGCCTCCGAAACCGACTTTTATTACCTAGATTTGAGAAACATTTGACCCTCTGGCATGTGCAGTTATGCACCTTCTCCATTGAAGCTACCCCGCCTTTACTCATAAGCGAGTAGAGTCCGCGTGGACCATTCACCACGTGAAACCTATGGATGTGTGGCGCCCGATGGCAAAAACCCGAGGATAAATCCGAAACCGAATTAAGAGAGTGTCACAAATTAGCACCCTCGAGTAGAAAGCGTCACAAGGTGTTATGTGATATTATCACTATATTATCTGCTATATTATTTTAAAAACAGGAAATTACAAATCACTTACAACGCGCGAAATGTATAAAACATGGCGCGGAACCAATGCTAATGTGATGAAAAATGAAATGACATTACATTGATGACATGATGACAAATTTTTTATAGTTCAGTGTTGTAGTTACTTACTAGATCAGTACCAACACAAACCACCCCGCATATCAATATCAAGATGGAGAAAGCAAAATGTAAAATTCAGAAAGAAGGTGAAAGCAAAAACAAGGCGAAATTTGGGATATGCATATAAAACAGTTAAGGGTAAAGTCAAAGAAGCTAGAGTTATGGGTGCAGCATGTACATGCAAGAGGAAATGCAGAGAGCTGTTACAGGGAACAGAGAAAGATATATTCAATTCATTTTGGGATTTACAGACATATGACATGCAAAATACATATCTATTCGCAACCATAAAATCAATGCCCAAAAAAAGAAGCTACCCCAAGAAAACTAAAAGGCACGAGTCGGCAAGAAAAGTTACTTATGCATACTATCTGAAAGTTAATGGGAAGGATGTTCAAATCTGCAAAACTGAATTTTTAGCAGTGCATGGATTACATAACTCGAGTAAACGAATAAAGCTCATTGCTAAGCAGATCGCAGAAGGCAGAATAACACCAAAGAAGGATGGTAGAGGAAGACACAGCAATAGGCCAAACAGGATAAATCCAGACACTTTACAGTCAGTTCATGACCATATCAGTAGTATACCCAAGTACATAAGCCATTACAGTAGGAAGGTGAATCCCAACAGAGTTTACCTTAATCACGATCTCAACATTTCAATTTTATATAAAGATTACTACATCGACTGGTGTAAAGAGCACAATATAAAACCTGCAACAGAAGATAGGTATCGAAGAATATTTTGTTTGGAGTACAATATAGGATTTAAATTACCTAAGAGTGATACTTGTCACACATGTGATTTTTTAACGAATCAAATAGATGCTAATAAAGAAAATGAAAATGACCTAAAAGAATTAAAAACAAAACTGGAGCTTCATCAGAGAAGAGCAGAAGCTATGCAGGAAAATTTAAAACAAGAAGTTGAAGGAAACAAAACAAAAAATACAAAAGATATTATAAGCTTTGACTTACAGCAGACTCTTCCCACTCCTTTGTTAACAGTGGGGCCAGCATTTTACTTAAGGAAAGCTTGGACTTACAATCTTGGAATACACGACTGTGTAAATGGAAAGGGTAGTATGTATATGTGGCCTGAAACAGTTGCCAAAAGGGGCAGCGCAGAAATAGCCATCTGCATTTTGAGGTATATTCACAGTAAATCAACGGTGTCAGAAGACCTTGTGGTATTTACAGATAATTGTGGAGGACAGAACAAGAATTGGTTGATAATGGGAGTCTGGATGCAGCTTGTAAGAGAAAAAAAATACAAATCTATAGAACATAGATTTCTTGTCTCTGGACATACACATTTACCCTGTGACAGAGACTTTGCAATTATAGAAAAACATAAAAAATATATTAACCAAATATATACTCCAGAGGAATGGTATGATATAGTGAGAAAGTCGAACAGGAAGAATCCTTTTGAGGTGATTGTTATGGAACAGGATTATTTTCTGTCATTTGAGGAAATCTCATTACCCAAGAAAATAGTTACCATTAACAAACAACCACTAAAATTCAATGAGATAAGGTGCTTTAAATTTGAAAGTACTCATCCAAATACAATGTTTATAAAGCACACTTTAAATGGCGAATTCGAGGCAGTCAACATTGGCAAAAGGGGGACCCGACTGACTCATCAAGTTTCAACTAAAAACTTGAAAAACAAATACAATGAACCAATAAAACTTAACAACAAAAAAATCAATGACCTGAATAAACTTTTAAAATATATTCCACCGATTAGACAAAATTTTTTTACTGACATAATAGGAGACAGAACTCTCGTTGGGGAGGAGACCATAGAAGAGGATGAACAAGCAGTAGAAAATATCGATGGTGAAGTAAATGATGTAGAAATCGAAAATGTTTTAGATATTTAAATATTTAGTAGTAGTTTTTTAACATTCCTTTTGTTATTAACAAATAAATTTGTTCATTTACAATATTGTTGCCTGATTCATCAGAAGACATTATTTTTCCGTTTAATAAAAGTAAATTAACAGTTTAAGGAAAAAAGGCATATGCCACATTTTTCTTAGTTTTATTCATTTTTCTATAAAAAAATTATTTTTTTTTACATTTATTATTTGGAAAAGGCAAAGAGTAGGTTAGAAGACATAACTTGATCTTCAAAACAACAACTAAAAATTGATATTCTGATTTCAGGATTTAAATGCAACTTTTAAGTTGGGTTTTCTCTAAAAAATGAAAATGTGGCTTATGTCCGTTTTTGCCCCAAGCCCTTCATATGGTCCTCACTTTAATAGAAGGAGAATAGAGTCCTCACTTTGTCCTAATATACTGAGAAAATAAAAAATCGTTGTTATTAGTTTTTTGCGAGTATACTTGTCCTTTTCCTATTGCGCTATGAAACATTACATTGTACTGAGAAGCTACGGCTTCTAGTCTCGCTATATTTGCTAGTCCTCATTTGGTATGATCAATGAGATTGTCTCACTTTGATAGCAGGACATATATATATATATATATGAAAACCGTTTAGATTTTACATGGTGTCAAATAAGTTGAAAATAATATTAACTATTTCAAAAATAGTTCAAGATAGGTAGGTATAGGTACCTATATAGGCACCTATGTAGGTAGGTATGTAGGTTGGTCGGATTGTATTGGCTACTGCGACATATTATTATGTTTTACGAATACAATTCTCCTGCTTGTTGCGCCGCGCAACTACACTCCGCTCCGCTGCCGCCGGTGGTTTTCGGGTTGACGCCGAAACTCTCTCTCTCTCTCTCTCTCTCTCTCTGATCAGTGATGAGAACACGCTAGTGCTGCTGCTGGTACCTAGTACTAAAATCATTGTTCGTCGAATCGTCGTGGTGACAAATTTTTTGGCTAATCGTTGTGTATTAAATATCGTGCAGGTCGTTGTATTTATTCTGTATTCGCTGCTATCCGTTGTTTATGTGTTAATTGCATTGTGTATCTATTAGTTGTATAAATTGGAATTATTGTATTTGCGCGGCGACGGTAGTTGCGGTGAATCATTTCATCGAAATGGAGGAGGCGTTCGAAAAAAACAATTTTTGTAACATGTATAAATGTCTCGATCGTTTTTGCGTAAAATCTCACGGGTACAAATTCTGCAAGGATTACCAAAACTTCGACTGCAAAAAGGGGCTCACTTGCAAGTACATGCATCTGTCACGAGTGCAGGAAGTCCTTTATAAAAGAACGCTCCTGCGAACCAACTATATTTTCAGCGAAGCGGTGAGAACGCTACAATATCCGGGGGTCTGTATTGCCCATAGTCGGGGCAATATATGCTACAGCATTAACGAGGTCGCGTGTAAGTACGCCCACGGGGCCATCGGAATTTTTATGAATTGTCCGGTGTGCCTCGACAGAATAGAGGAACGGGCATTACGGATTTTTACCAGCTGCAGGCATACAATCTGCGTTAATTGCTTAAACAGAATTACGTTATTAGGTCAGGTTACGGCGACATGCCCAACTTGCAGGAAAAATGGTGTATTCGTCGACCCTTACGAGAGGAGATAGAGATGGGTAGGTAAGTATTTTTTAATTAAGTATATATATATATATATATTTATTTATCTTACCGAGTGCGTCAATCATGTTCCATCTGTAACACGATGGCAGCGCGACGTGTAAAATAAAATAAAGGTTAGCACATTGTAGGTTATAAATTAGTCGATGAGCGAAGATGGCAGTATTGCATGAAGTATGGGTGATGCCTAAAATTTCCACCACTTTTAACAAAAAGTCTATGGGGCAGTAGTATCCTTAATTCATGGGACTGCTTGATATTGTAACCCTCTATAGCACTGTAATAAAGTCCATCAATATCCAGCACACCGCATTCGTAGAACTCAACAAATTTCTTGCTAATATCTGATCTCTTCAGCGCCATTTTCAGTAAATACATGGCTTTAGGATGCTCCTGGATTTGTATTTTCAGCGAAACGGGTAGCACCGTTTTTAATAGATGATCACGCTGGCCACATTCCAATAATTTATCGATGTAACACTTCAAACATATTTTACGCTCAATTCTATCCTTATTCCAGAAATAGGCGCTAATTGTGTCACGACACATAATGCTCGAACGTATTTTTGTTTTGATAGCCTCATTCAAAACCGTCAAACTCTCCCTTTCACTATACATTTTAATGCGATATAAACTTGAATTGCGTAGTTAGTAGTGGCATGTATGTAAAACACGGGGTTTTATATGTATTTGCCCGAGTCTTATGTATATGTTTTGGGGGTGTGGCGTTATGCCCTGATTGGTCGAGTAGTCTTTATCTGTAAGTGTAAGGGTGGCGTTGAATTCTTGTCGGAAGCATGTGACAACTAAATTACCCATCGGTAAAAGTATAATGGAGCAATAAACCAGTAATTTCTATTCTGCAATTGCAGCCCGATAAAACGCCGAAATATCTATTATGTAAAATATGTTTTTTTAAGAATGATAGACTTTAAACTTGAAAAAAATATTAAAGAAAATATTTTGTGATTAAAAAAGTAATATTATTTAAAAAAAGAACCTATTACATTAAACATTTAAAAATTATTTGCGGCATGTGATCACCGCGGTTGTCCACAAGATAGCGTATTCTTTTGTTCCAATTTTGGGTGACTTTTCGGGCACTTCTGGTTGTATGTCGTGAATAACACGAATAATGTTGGCTTCTAAGGCTTCAATTGTTGCTGGTTTATCAGCATAAACTAATGACTTGACATAGCCCCACAGAAAATAATCTGCGGGCGTTATATCACAGGACCTGGGTGGATAGTTAACAGGTCCATTTCGCGAAATTAATTTGTTACCAAACCTTGTTTGCAACCACACTTTCACGTACAGCGGTAATATTCCTTTGATTACGCACATTCCTTCGACGCATTGGTGTTATCAAATCATGTAGAGAGTATGTGGTACGAAATCTATCCACAGTACGACGAATAAATAGCTCAGATGGACGATCATGTGGGCCATAAAATTCACGAAGTCTTCTATGCGTTTGGCGAACCGACAAATGATTTTCAAAGTAAATTTGAGGAATTTGGTAGCGCTGTTCAAGAGTGAATCTATTCATGATGATTTGCCAAAGTATACTGAAAATAAATTTTATAACCAGTGTCACACTAACAGTTCAGTCTGATAGTAGTTGTCATGTAAAGTTCTATCAAACCTAAAAAAACACCCTTTATATAGCCATATGTGAAATGTATATTAAAATACCTCAAACACAAAAAACTACATTCGCACAGCTAGGTACATAATTCTTTTTTTTTTATTAAAATTATAGTATTTTTCAATATACTGCTTATTTATTTATAAAATCTCATAAATTATACACCGGTATTATGGTACACAAAGAAGAGTTGAGTATCACACAGCGTACATTTTTTCTATAGATATGCAATTAGAGAGAGAGATTGTAATCAATTCCATACCATGGGAGCGAGAATGGAATGCATGGCTAAAAATATATTTTCACACCAACTTAAGTTCCAGAATTTAGCATGTACCTGGTAAATGGGTAACGGTGGGACAATAAACCCCTATTTTTAATTCATGCGGCAGGTTTATCTCGTGGAGATTTCGGGGCGATTATTCGAAGGATGCTGAAAGCGTCGTTCTTCTATAATTGCCTATTATTAAGCTAGTTCCAAAATATGTTGGCCACCCAGTCGCTTGGGAGTTACAGGTCACCTAAAATCACACGTGAGATCTCATAGTATGAGCGCTGAACATCTCAACACATAAAATATATTTAACAATGGGAATTTTCGGAAGCATAAAAATTAGGGACGAGTTGGCGAGATTTCTATTGATTATATGCGGTATTGTGTCGGTTATAAAATTAAGTGCCTCTTTACCTGAGCCGCAGAGACCAATAAAAATGCCTTGAAAGGCCTTGCATTCAATAGACACAGAATAAATATTTCTTTCATTCAAATGAGGAACCCACACGTCGTATGTATCTATGCATACAAAACTATTATATTGAGATACAATAGATAATTTACTTGGCGAAAACAGTCAAGATAAAGAATTGACTTATCAATTTATTACTGCCTATTTTCGTAAGTGTATTCAAGAATATTACTAGAACTTTTTCTGTGGTAAAATACGGTTCAATAGCTTCAATTTCTTCACATAAATCAGTTGCACTAATGTCTCTCTTAGGTACACCACTCATAAAATAGTAGAATAGAAGCTACGAGAATTCAAAATGAAAATTTCATATGCAACTAATGGCGTATATACACAAATCATGTCATCCACTTAGCCTATATTTAAAACCGGAATTCATATGCACATGCGATTTTATTCTGCACTAGCATGTAATTTATTATTGCTTCTTATGGGAGACAATGCCAATATTTCAGAAATTTGCATGCATGCATTTTAGAGTTTTACGTAGAACCCCAAAAAAAATATATTACAATAATAGACAGGGCGTTCCATTTAAAATAGCGAAGATGACATCAACTTTCGATATAGCCGGAAGCTTTTTAGGCGGATGCCGTTATTTTAGTTATGAATTATATGATTGGAGATATCATTGCTCGAATTTTCAAAATTAAAATCGAGGTATATCCATAATTTTCGAAATATGTCTATAATTTCGCGTCATCACGGGTGGCATCCCATATATCTTTAGTTTGCCTTGCACTATCAGAATATTTAGTTATAAGTGACCATGGCAGTCATTTAAGATTGCCTATTTTATATTTTATTTTAAATTTTCCCATAAGTGGAGGTTTCTTGTTAGTATCCATGATTGTATCAAGATATTTTATGTCCTCATTCATTCCCAGTTGCTTTTTGAAAAATATAAGTACTTACCTTTAACTTCTCCAGATTACTTTTTTTTTTCGCGAAAAGTGTAAATAAAGTTTCTCTTGGATTTATTCCTAGGTCGTCCCTCGTACACCAATATCTTGATCTCAGTGCTCGTTATGTGATTGACATCGGCATATTTCAGCAATCTGAATATGAATATATGTTCGACATATCTTTGAATATATAGAGTAGTTTTGTTTGGTTCTAGATTTTATTTTAATACGAGTATTCAACTAGAGGTCTCTTTCATTTTCTAAATACCTAGGATGGATCTAACTTTACAGCCAATCGATCAGGAGCAATCAGATATATTGTGAGAACCATCCATATTATACAATGTATATTATGCGAGCCTAGCTGGGCAGCTTTTATTTATTCGTTAAAACTTTTATTTATTCTTTTTACTCACATTGCATATTGAGATTGACATTATTCGCAAGACACATTGGAATAGAACTTATTGTCAAACGCCTATGGCCGCCAAAAATACAGGTGTGAAATGTTTTAAATAAAATATTATTAAAAATTCGGTACAGAATAATTTTATTGTTGTTTTTATATGTACAGTAAGTCTTAGATCAAAACTTGGTCCAACTAAATTCCTACAAATAGCATTTATTACTCCTAAATACACATTATAAATATTAATAGTAATAAAAAAGATCCAATTTAGACATTTTACGGTGCCTATCTCCGGCCCTGGTGCGAGCGGCGCTTATACCTCCATTCGTCTCTCGATTTCTCGCACCTTCTTGGTTGATATTTCCAAAGCCATGTTGCGTTGTTCAATATCGGCCAACATGACCTGTCCGCGTCTAATTAGATCATATGCTGTTTCCCTCAAGGCGGCATCGCCTTGAGAAGCCATCGAATTCGTCGCATGCTCTGTCTTAATCGATTTATATAATATGAAAAAATTATCAAATATTTTGATCTGATCCGGTTGGGAGAAAACTTGGACCGACTCCGAATCGGAATTTTGAATTAATTGTGTTGGTGGCAAATCATTTGCATTCTGATTCGCAGTCGATATCGTTGTATTAGAAGCGTGAGGTAGTTCTAATACGGCGTTTCCAGATTGAGAAGCTGCGGTCGATGCCCCTTTTGACATGGAGCTTTTTAGCACCCCTTGCTTGACGGCCCTGATGACTTGCGTTTTTTTGCTTTAGGGCAGGTGGGGGTAGGTAGGGGAGCCTGCTTGCATAATATTTCCCTCAATATGGATCCGCCAACGCCCCCATCATTCTTAGAATTTCTCACCTTCTTAGAATTCTTCGCCTTCGTGTTTTTGCATGTCTTTGCATTTGAGTATGTAGGCTCGACTACAAAATCATCGTCTAGCATAGAATTTGAATGACGATCTGTTTTAGCTTCAGAGGCGGCCTTTGTCGGGTGCGGTGCTGCTTTGCTGGATGATGTCGTCGGTCCAAAGTGATCGTTCACCTGGCAAATTACTGCCGGCATATGAGAATGTGCGATGTAGCCACTGGCAAGGCTGCCATCTTGCACCTGGCGTCCTACGTTACGCATTCCACCTCTAGTTTCATCTTTGCTTGAAGCCGGAAGCGGTTCACATAATGCAGAAGCACATGCATATGTGTCGAACTCTTCTAACATGCCGTTGAAATCGGGCATTATACTTTCAAATCCTGACTTGTCATATGAAACATCGGCATAATATCATCTATGAGAGCAGAGATACATGGAGCATTGTTGCGATAGTCGCCATAGGTCGGTTGTGAATCCATGGTCCGATCACCTGCCTGAGACGCACCAGCCACCATCGCTGTTGGGGTACCATGCTCTGGATTCCTAACCTCATTTTGTAACATCTGGGGTGCCGACCAATTTAGACCACCAGCGGTCTCTGACATCTCGGGTGCATACTGGGGGTCACAGGCATCGGGACCCTCCGATGCCTCAGGTGGTGTTCGGTAATTGGCAAAAAATGCCATGAGCGCTAACTGCTTCGCCGGATCCGCAGAATTTGGCTCGTTTTCGGAGCTAGCACATCTGATACTTTTATTAGGGCTCTGCATTTTAACTCGCAGAAACGACACAAACAACAAAACGGAATCTCAATTAAACACTGCGTTGGGGGAATGCAAAACACTCGGTGTCACAGGTGGAGTCGTTCAATGAACATTTGGACTCGCAGCACCGCTGCTTAAAAGCTCTACACCCCCACTCCTTCCACCCGTATCGAGCGTAAGTCCCCAGTGGCCCAAAGTGACACAAGGTCAGTCAAAACCACCCAAGTGGCCTAAGGCGACTGAAGGTCATTCAAGACCACCCAAGTGGCCCAATGTTGCACAATGCCAAGGCCATCTCAATGTCGTGTCATTCTTAATTGCTCATGTGTGGAGGATATGGGGGCACGCAATCTATCATTCAAGGTCATACGAGTACCAAAATAGTGATATCTTAACGAAAAAAGCTCAAATTATAGTATGATGTGTTAGTTATGTGGGGTTAGTGAAAAGAATGATTACTTGTAAAAATAAAAGTCATAGATACATTCAAAATTTATTCAATAATTCCCATCTCACGTAAAATATATAAATATATGCTATAATCTAGGCCTAGATGCACGTTGATTCGTATTGCTGCGACTATATCATAATCGACGCCTAGGCGACGATTAATTCTTATCGCGTCGACTAAATCGCTAGGATTTGTATTGACATTCCAATCAAGCACCTCGTGTTGGTAATTTCTGCTAGGTAGCTGATGTTATTAAGCTACTTACATACACAGATAATTTACAATATCTTACACCATCTATTTGCTCGTTCACAGTTGCTTACAAAAAACATTCTTTTGAGCTAATATGAATTTTCCAGAATTATGAGCTCTACCAACGAAAAAGTTTGTGACATTTGGGCTATAATCATTCATTCATCAGAACATTCTTATCTCTTAGACTTGCTATTTTGAGGATATGTAACAACATATCTGAATACTTAGAATGTCAGGCAAAGAACGAATATTGTGCACGCCGTAATTCTCTTTAGTAAGAGCGGCTGCATGATGCTTACACAATACATTACAATATCAACCCCATTGCTCGTAATGTGTTTATGTATATCTGATAATCGATGCCTAGGCGACGATTAATTCTTATCGCGTCGACTAAATCGCTAGGATTTGTATTGTCATTCCAATCAAGCGCCTCGTCTTGGTAATTTCTGCTAGATTGATTCAGATGGGGACTTTTAGGCTGGTAATTATATTTTCTGATAGATAGCTGATGATTGCATCTACCATTATTTACACCAACGGATGTACTTTCAGGCCGATATCTTCTATTGGTCTGTTCATCGGCACAACTATCACTGATGTCGCCATCGACACTGCTATTATTCTTCAATTTCTCTAAATTGTTGGTTGTTCTATCTAGCGTTGGGTTAGGTACAGGGTTTTCCCACTGATCTTGTTCTTTAATCATACTGGTGGGTGGGGTTATCTCACGGTTATTGATGATGATATTATTATCACTATTGCCATGCATCCTTTTCATGTGGAGTTTTCTTCTAAATGCTCTAGTACATAAATCACACCGGAAAGAGAAGTCTTTATGTATATTCATATGTCTACTTAATCCGCTAGACCAAGAGAATACTTCATTACAAATATTACACGTGAACATGTCTAGTATTCTGATATACAATATCAAATGACATGATGGTAATGAATACCCCCATACTTTATCCCTACTATATATCACATTTATCCCCGTTATCCCTACATGTTATCCCCGTTACCCCGTTATCCCCCTTATCCCCGTTATGCCCCCTTATCCCCGTCAATTAGCCCAAGGACTCGTTCCACCCAGGCAGCCCAAGGTGAATCAAGGTCACCCAGGAACACCCGAGTAGCTCAACCAGGTGCGGCGCGCACCTGCATAGACCCGAGATCGCCCACTCGAGGTCGTATAAAGTTGTAATGAAGTACATTATATTTCCCCGTTATAATAATATTTTACCTGTATATAAGTCACCCACACAACGCCGTAAATAAAAGAACTATACCCGACATAAAATGTATTATTTCGACACCTGAAGTAGAAGCCAAAGGCGCGCGCATCTTTTGTTGTCCACGCGAACATAGGAAATTTCACGCGCTAAGAGTTCAGTTGCTGAGCCGCCGTCCGAGAATCCAGCCGCACTAACACATCACCGCGAGTCCCTATATACAGACTGGTACCACAAGTAAGTAAGAAATATTTTACAAGTCAGTAAAATCAACATAGTGAAATTTTCCTAAAACAAATTGGGACTTGTGTATTTTTCGCCGTCTGTCTACCTGAACAAATATTTTCAGAGTCCGTAAATTGGAAATAGTGAAATTCTTATAAGGTTAAAAATAAATTGGGACTTAGACGATTTGTCAATTAAACCGAATATCCTTCAGAATCCACAAGAACGTGGGGACTGGTGATTATTTCCAGTGTTGCCAACCTTTGAGTAATCGTTTTCCCTCCACTTAATTGAAAAATTCCCACTTTTTTCAAAAAATTCCCTCCAGCTAACAGAATTGTTTTTTATTGAAAATATTAAAAATCTATTTACTGTTATTAAAAAAACAGAAACCAGGAACATATATTTAAAAAAAAAACATAATTTTCTATTGCACACAAAAACTAAACTATGTGAAATATGTAAAAACATGCATACAAAATACGTCAAATACACTGTAATATAAGTTTTAATTTTCTTTATTACTAAGGTTGAAAGTCATACATTCTATAATTGTATAGTTTTAAATGCTCATAAGTAACTGCATATTTAGTACATTTTACATTATTATTTTGAAAGCTGCTGCGGAGCACACACATTGCGTTTAAATTATAATCACCTATGCGATTACGCTTTTTTGATTTTATATCTGTTACAGAAGAAAATATTCTCTTCAGCCTCAGCGTTAGAATGCCTCAGCCTCAACCTCAGCCTCAGCGTGGAAGACGATATACTCATTTAGTATTCTAAAAATTAAAAAGATAAAGTTGTGTGTAACATTCATGGGAATTTAGACTAGATTTAAAATATTCCCGTTTTGAGTTAACTTTTTCCCTTTTATATTGAAAATTCCCGCAAAACGGGAAATTTCCCTCCAGTTGGCAACACTGATTATTTACAATTTAGTAGTGTATAAGTATAAAATATATAAAGTCCGAGATTTCACTTATGCGCATGTCCGAGGTATTTGTAGAGTCATATCCAGCTAACAGCGATTCAGACATTCAGTCTGTGACCACGCTGCATCGAAGTAAGACCTGTCCGCCTGCACCGGTGCTACCAGAGTAAGTGAGTAAACAATTACAAGTCAGTAAATTCGACAAAGTGAAATTATTCTAAGTTTAAAAATCATTTTATACTTTAACAAATTTTGTCGACGAACCCGAATATTTCTTCAGAGTCCACAAGACCGTGGGGACTTGTGATTATTTCAGATTTAGTAGTGTACAAGCATAAAATAGCCAAAGTCCGAAATTTCACTTCTGCGCATGTCCGAGGTTTTCATAGAACCATATCCAGCTAGCAGCAACTCAGACATTCAGTCTACCACCGTCCAGCACACGAAGCAGTCCTGTCTACCACCGCTACCAGCACCAGCTAGAAGTAAGTACCGCGCAGGTCTGGACACTTGGTAAAAATTCATCACCTGCTGTCTAGATATCCAAAATTATTCTAAGTCGATTAGAATAAGGTAGCTAAAGTTTTCTAAGTGGAATAATTTGGTAAATGTTCAAAGTCGATAATTTCACTTCTGCGCCTGTCCGAGTTCTCTCTGGTACCTTACCCAGCTGAGAACGACTCCGTTAGTCAGTCTGCAGCCGTCCAGCCTACGAGGAAGTCCTGTCTGCTACCGCTCCTACTACCAGAAAAGAAGTGAGTAAATCTGTCAGAGTCCACAAGGTTTACACTTAGTAGAATTTCACTACCTGCTGTCTACTACGTCGAAGTATCTACTAAGTCCCTGACCACCGTTCTGCGCATGTCTAAGCCCTGTTAGACGTCAAAAGGGAGTAACAGCCGATACAGAGAGTAGTACCTGTCGACCGCCCGAACCGAGCAGACGTGCCGGCACCTGAGTGGAAGTGAGCTAAATCACCGAATAGGGCACTAGTACTTGGCTATTGTATTTGTGTACTAATTCTCTGCTCTCTTCTAGGGATCGTCGGTATACGATCGGTTCTTTGGGTTAAGCTGCTCTTTCAGACGTGCTCAATTGAATCGTGTCGTATCGGAAGCCCACTGTATTTATTTGTGTACTAATTCTCTGCTCTCTTCTAGGTATTCCCGGGATACAAGCGATTCACTAGGTTAAGCTGCTCTTTCAGACATGCCGAACTGAATCGTGTCGTATCCGAAGCCCACTGTATTTATTTGTGTACTAATTCTCTGCTCTCTTCTAGGTATTCCCGGGATACAAGCGATTCATTAGGTTAAGCTGCTCTTTCAGACATGCCGAACTGAATCGTGTCGTATCCGAAGCCCACTGTATTTATTTGTGTACTAATTCTCTGCTCTCTTCTAGGTATTCCCGGGATACAAGCGATTCACTAGGTTAAGCTGCTCTTTCAGACATACCGAACTGAATCGTGTCGTATCCGAAGCCCACTGTATTTATTTGTGTACTAATTCTCTGCTCTCTTCCAGGGATCGTCGGTATACGATCGGTTCATTTGGGCTAAGCTGCTCTTTCAGACGTGCTCACTTGAATCGTGTCGTATCGGAAGCCTTACGATGTATGTATGTATGTATGTTTTAATCATAATTTCATTCCAGATTTCTTGCCATTGTTAATCATAACTTCATTCCAGATTTATTAATCATAACTTCATTCCAGATTTCTTGCCATTGTTAATCATAACTTCATTCCAGATTTCTTGCGATTATTAATCATAACTTCATTCCAGCTTTCTTGCCATTGTTAACCATAGAGTATTATTCGTATTTGTAGACAATAGCCAAGTATGACCATTGCTTTTAAATAACTGTAGCTTGTTGCTTGTTAATTATTTGATGCTTGCTTAGTAATAATTGCTTCCTCACCTGGTATCCACGCACGACCACCGCCCGTAACCGCACTAGTATTCATCACCCGCTGTAAATAATATCACGTAGCTTATTGCCATCCCGTTAGTAGCTTGATCCCTGCTTAAGCTTGTTTATACCTGCCCAAGACCCATGTGTGCTTTAGAGAAGGATAGTATTTAGATTTATATATTTTAGGTCTCAGACAATATATGTATAAAAGGTTTACTGGTGTATTATTACTATCTGTTGTGTGAAGTCTAATTTTCCCTATCGACCGACCTGGCGTACCGTATCTTCACTGTAGCTACCTGAGTAGTGGTGTTCCTACACTGTAAACAGGAACTGGCGCCCGAGGCAAAGTAAAAGAGAAACCGAACCTCGGGCACTAACGTGACACTTCCTACCTGTGCAAATCGGGAAGTATCCGAAGTATATTATGCAATCGCCTAAATATACGCCTAAAGTATATTATGCAATCCTAACTGAGTATCTTTTATTTTTTCTTTAATTATTATATCAAATAAAACCAGTGTGTATAATTTAATATCATATATTTCTTAAAATCATTTTATATTTAAAATAACATAGTAGGGGTATGCTAATTATTATTTAGTCATCTATAGTCTCATCACCACCGCCATTGTCGCCATCACCGTCACTTTGCTTTAGCTGATATTTCTCAATAACTTCCTTTGGTAAATATTTCTGGATTTGATGTAGAAAATGTCCTAAATTTATGCTCACCATCTCTTCACAAAACGCCTCTAAGCTTAAAATACCTCGACAATATTTTCTGCAGACATTTACACCTGCCCCGTATCTATCAGATGCCTCCATAAGACGTCGACTTCCATCATCATCTAGGCAATAATTTAGATCATAGTTTGAAGCATGCATGGAATCCATACTTAAATCATATAATTCAGAAGATAGTCTTTCAATAGCTGAATCGATATTTTCTGCTTTTGGCCATCATTGAGCCGAATAATGCATCCACATATTTGTTGCTTATCTGGAAATTGAATATTCATATATTCCATGGATAGAAAACATTTTAATTAGCTACTTACATGTGCGTGTGCGTATGTGAGGCAGGTATATCTTAATTTTGAAGACTATATCATGAAATAGATATATTATTATGGCGGCAAAATGAGCAAATGTGTGTAATCCAAATAATGTATTAAGTCGTAGGATTTTAAGATTGTTTCAATATTTTCTATTTATTAACTACTTAATGCTACCAATATACCTATGTATGGCCAACAATCACTCAATATGGCGAAATTTTATTAAGGATCTAGATTTTGATCCGGCAAAGATTGGCTGACTCTGACCTAGATAGGTTAGAGTATATCCTCCCTTTGACGAATTTATTCCATCGATAATATCTGAATGTATGAGTTCTACCACCCGTTTCGGTAAAAACGATTCAAATGTACTCATTGCACCGTCATCAAACAAAATCGCAATAATCGATTTTCCAAACCGAGTAGAAACTTCAAGTAATTCTTTTATAATATATGGCTTATCTACAGCAAGTGATTTAATTGTTTTTTGTTCTATAAATGGAGTATCTTTACTGATGAGCTCGTTAAGTTCTGATAAGCTAATATTGGGTGCTGCCATTTTAAAAAGTTGTAGAATATAGCAAAAACTATCAATAAATAAAATATAAATAATCCCCACTTAAAATAATTGAGATTGTACAACACTCTGCTCGCTTAGCTGCATATAAGATATTTCAACTGACTGTGTGTGATCTGTGCTACCGCTCTTTTATAATCATGCAACGACTGCGTCATAGACCAAAAACTCAAGGTTGCCCAGGACCACACATGTGCCCAGAACCTCCCAGGTGGCCCAAGGTGACACAAGGTCGCTCGGGGCTACCCAAGTGGCCCTCTTTTATAATTATCCAACGACTGCGTCATAGACCGAAAACACATGGTCGCTCGGGGGCCACCCAAGCGGCCCTCTTTTATAATTATGCAACGACTGCGTCATAGATCGAAAACACACGGTCGCCCGGGACCACCCAAGTGACACAATGTAACTCAAGGTCGCTCGGAACCGCCCAAGTGGCCCAGGACCACCCAAGGTGACCTATATATATATATATATATATATATATATATATATATATATATATATATATATGTATGTATGTACATCTCAAGGTCACCCATCTCAAGGTTCAAGGTCATTCAAGGCCACCCGTCTCAAGGTCGTTCAAGGTCATTCAAGGTCATCCCCACCCGCGCCCCCCGCGTGCCAAGGCCACGCCCCCCACCACCCGGTGGACACACAAACGGTACTACTACCCTACTCTTGTATATACCTGCCTATATATTGGTTTAATTAATGTAATTCATTGGAATTTATTACTGAAGGAATGGAACCTGTTCTTTATTTTATTTTATATTGTCTAGTTAATCATAGATATTCCACTAATTTACTAGCGATTTATCTGGTAGCTTTACGATGCCGCCAGCTTAAATTGCCAAGCAACGTTGCGTTGTTACCCATGGTACCAGTGTGTCTGTATATGGTATGTCTTGTTTTACAGGTTTATCGGAGAAAAAACGACCAGACTCTCCTTCAGTTTTGTTCTAACGATTCCTACCCTGAAATACCGTGCACTGCATTTCAGTTCAGGTAAATCTTAATATAGGCATTATACTTTCAGTAAAAACAATTTTTTTTCAAAATGAAGTAAACTGCATTCATTCTGTTTATACATCTGCCTCCATGCCATGTATGTCACTATTGTGTACTTCGACTCACTCCAACACACAATCTATGGTGTGTTCTGGTTGAAGCGATTTCAATTCTACTTCGCTACCTACGTGTAATAAAAATTTTCGTTATGGTGAAGGTTGGTTCAAGGGGATGCCTTTGCATACTTGGTGGGTTAGGACCATCATTATCCGTTGGTCTTTTCTTCTACCTCAAAATTAAAAAAAATGTTATGATGATGTACAGAATAAACAATATGAGACCTATACACATTAACGAAAAGTAAATGTCATGTTCAATTTTATCTCGTCTCTCAGCTCGTACTGGCGATATTACCGCTGGTATTGCTCCTAAGTTGAGCCTACCACTAAAAAGTATATAGTCTACTAGCATCGATAGAATAACATTCCAAATCAGAAAAATCGTGTTTGTATGATGACCATAGACATCAGCATATGACAGCCTTAGGTCAGATTGGATGTTATTCATAATGTCCCTGATATTGTCTTTTGGTGAGGTTAAATTCAAATGTGGGATATCTAAAGTCCAATTTGTGTTCAAACATTCTTCGGGATTTAAAAATTTTGATAAGTCATTTTGATTATTCGGTTTCAGAACAAAGGATTTTAATTTAGACCAAGCTGCAGGGATTATCTGAGTTACTGTAGATTCCCGCGGCATGAACTCTGAACATGGAAACCCTTTTGGAATAATTATTTCCCCCTCATATCCAGTTCACAATTACAAAGTAAATATAATTTAATTGAACCCGGTAGCGTATAGACTAACCTATAGGCTGACCGGTCGTGAATATAGTTCAAAAAATAAAAAGTTTTAATTAAACAGAATTCAGTCTTTACTTTATCAAAAAAAAAGCAAAGAAAACTGAAATAGCAATTTCTAATACTAAATATTTGATATTTCAAATTCTATTGAAGATAGAGACTCAAGGGGAACACAAAATGGCAGACAAAAAAAAACATTTCAAGTCTAATTGAAGCTTTCTTCAAAACTGACTTTTCAGAAGTAGAGTCAACAGTGAATATTGATGGAGAAGAATATCTGTTCGTGAAACTCGGATTGGATTATTCAGCCATTTTGAAGAACTTAGATTTAAATATCAGAAAGTTCTTTGTATTTATGAGGTGTAACTGCAGGTATAGAAAAGAACAATATGAGCTTTGATATGTTAAACGTTCACAAATCTGTTTCTGCGGATAATTTTATTCGCAAGTTTGAATAACATTCCCATCTACCATACTCCTCCAATAGTTTTAATAATAACGATGAAATTCGAATTTCCATACTCAAGACATTTATACATTACCATCACAAAGTTTTCTCTATATCGAGGGGAAATTGTTGGATGGAAATGATCAACCGAGCACGACATTAAGTTTTGTTAATAACCGCATTGGATTTTTATTTGAAGAAATTCGATATTCACTTGGTGGGACTGTTATAGAAAATATTCGAAACCTTGGTATAACTTCTCTATTGAAAGGATATTGTTCCTACATATACAGAAAACGAAAGGTCAAGATCATAAGTCAGAGTGATCTCACTTGTCGAATCTATCCAATTATTGGACAATCAAAGTAATTTTTGTGTTTGTGTGCCATCAAGGATGTTTTTTGGAATTGATGAGGATTTTCGAAAAGTCGTTATGAATATGAGACAGGAACTGATGTTGATTCGAGGCTCTAACGATGTCATGCCATTCATACAAACAAGGCTGATGAAAAGCTTAAAGTAATATTAAATAAAATCCAGTGGCAAGTTCCATATGTCTGTATCAGATTTAAAGCAAGCGAAGTTAATGGATTTTCTTGGTAGCGAGCTTGATGTTTCATTTAGATGTTGGGAGTTACAAGAAAATCATACGCTTAAACAATCAATGAATCACATGTGGCAGGTGAAGACAATTAATCACCTTGAAATACCTCGATACCTAAATAATTTTCGGATTTCAAACTAAAAGAAAAAATCTATCAGCACGAGAAATGAGTTTATTTGATCATTGTAATTTAACAAATTTTAGAGTTCCTCTAAATTCTAAAGTTTATCCCTACGATAATTTAAACCTCAATTTTAAAAATAAACAATGGACGGTTTTATATGAAATGTACGTATGGTTTCAAGAATCATATTATTGCTGCCACCTCCGAATCTGTCACCTTCAAACTATCTTCAAATAACATCGATAGTAGTTGTCGACTGTAGTCGTCAACACGACGAAGAATCGGATGGTAGATAAAATACTCGAATTTGAAACGAATGTAGACTTGCCTGCAGATACAATCGCATACTGTTTGATACTACTTGATCGTCTAGTAAAGTACAGACCTAAAACTGATTTTGTAAAAATTGAATAGTTAATGTGCGTGTGTGTTTCAACCAATTTATTTTTCAAAGAAAATGTACATTATTGATATCCAAGGCTTTCAATATAAGAAGAGTATTTTTATATACGAGAAATTGCGATCTTAAATGTGCAAAGTGGATTCGTACATCACAGATTTGTTAATTTACCATATTTATCTGAATGGATAACATCTAGGGAAATTTATCGTCATAATAATTTGACCACATTTAACATCCATGGTTTACGATTTCAAGTTGTGATAATTTTTCATATTTAAATTATTTAAAATAATTATTTTTATTTTTAATATTTATTTTTAATTATTTAAAAGGTGAAAGATTTTCTACCAACTATTGTTCAAAGTGAATAAGTATTAGTTAAAGGATTAAATAAAAAACGTAAAAATATTAATAATGAATTAATTAATTTAGATGAACTTATTTAGAAATAAAAACTTGTAATAATTATTATACATACCATTGTAATCAACATGAAAATAATAGTGTAAGTTGTGCTCATCAAAATGTTCACTTAGTATATAATTGGTATATGGATAATTCTTTTGAATAAAATAAAAAAATTAATATATTATGTATGTTTTATTTAACTATTTAAAATAAATTACAATAATTAATATATACAAGACTATTAAGTTTATACATATCGATACCCTAGTTCTAACATGTCGTATCCCACAATTGTTCAAGAACTTCCAGAGCTGCTTTAGAATTAGAAAGAAGAAATAAGTATTTACTTGAATTTTTAAAAGATCAACCAAAAATGGAAAGCCATTACTGCCGTCAAAGAACAGCTAAATTATATTTAGAGCAGGATTTTAAAAGTAAACAAGAGGTATACAATATCTACAAAACCAAATGTTTTTGAGAAGACGATGAGGTTCCATTGTTATATTTTTCATTTGATAAGAAGTTTGAAGAACTAAATTTGGCGTTATATAAACCTAGAAAAGACCAATGCGACCTTTGTGTCGCATACAAACTGAAACAATTACATGATGCAACTTATGAAGCACACATCCTAGCAAAAGATCAAGCCAGAAAAGAAAAAGATTTAGACAAAATTAAAGCCGAACAAAATCTAATTTACTGCTTTACGATGGACGTCCAAGCCGTGAAATTGTGCCCCCAGTTACAAGCTAGTTCATTATACTACAAAACGAAATTGCAAGTACACAATTTATACTACTATTTACACACTACTACTATTTATACACGGTTTATAATTTAGCTACTAAAGATAGCAAAAATATGTTATGGACCGAAGTTGCAGGAGAACTTTGTGCATCTATATTTGTCACGTGCATAGCAAAATATTTAAGTACAATTTTGCAAAAGGATCCCATACCTATAATTATTTATTCTGATAGTTGCGGTTATCAAAATAAAAATGTAATACTCTCCAACGTATTGTCACTTTTAGCTACCAAGTTTACCTTAGATATCGAACAAAAATTCTTAGAAAAGGGACATACCAATATGGAATGTGATAGCACACATAGTCTTACAGAAAGACGCTTAAAAGGAAGGGATATATTCCTTCCCACTGATTATATAGAAATAAAAAAACAAGCAAGAAAAAATCCGAAGGCTTTGGCAGTAGAGTACTTAAGTTATAACTATTTTGTAAAGTGCAAGTGCATGCGTTACAGCTCCATACGTCCTGGTAAGGGTAAAACGATATTGATCAATGAAGTTGACTAATGAGAACCCGCCTTTACATAACTATCGATCTCTTTTACAACAGTAGTTATTATTTATGAAATATTATTTAGACAGTGGACATATGTCCACTATCAATGACTTCTCACCTACATCTTATTACTATCATATTCCTCACCATTGCGTAATCAAGCCTGATAGTCTCACTACGAAGCTGATAGTAGTTTTTGTTGCATCTTCTAAACCATCAGATGGAATTTCACTGAATGATACCTTGTTGACGGGCCCTAAATTGCAGCAAGATTTAGGCACACTCCTAATAAAGTTTAGAATGCAACCCTTTGTTTTAACTGCTGATATCCGTCAGATGTCTCGACAAATTCTGATTTCTGAACATCACAGAACCTTCCAGAGAATTTTCTGGAGGTTTTCCTCCGATGAACCCATTCAGGAGTTTCTCTTAAAACTCTCACTTATGGAGTCTCGTCAGCACCTTTTCTCACCATCAGAACTCTGCTTCAGTTAGCGGAGTAGAAAAGGTCTAAATATCCTCTCGCCTCAAGCATTTTAAAGTCAGACATATACGTCGACGATATTGTGACTGGTTGTAACTCTATTCAAGAGGCTTTAATAGTGAAAACCCAATTAATTTCCCTTTTAGGCAGTGGAGGATTTACTCTTCATAAATAGAACAGTAATCATCCCTGTCTCCTCTCTAATGTCTCTATCCATTCGTCTATGTCTCTCGACCTTGATGATTCTCCAATTGTCAAGGTTCTTGGTCTGCAATGGCCTCAGTATTCCTAAGACATATTTTCATTTCACGTTTCTCCCCGTAGTTCTCCATGTACTAAACGTACTATTCTCTCAGAAATCGCTCGTATCTTCGATCCTTTAGGTTTTCTCACACCTCTTACCATCTTTGCCAAAAGACTTATGCAACACCTCTAGACGCTAGGTTTAGATTGGAACGACACTCCTCCTTTTGATGTTATTACAATGTGGGATTAATATAAAAGAGAATTACCTGACCTCTCTAAAATTTCTATTCCACGTTTTTTGTTTAGCCTCTCCTCTCAATCGTGTGAATTGCACGGATTTTCGGATGCTAGCGAAAAGGACTATGCTTGTTTTCTTTACCTCAGAACTTGTTCAATAGATCATGTTGAAGTTCGTCTAGTAGTGCAAAGTCAAGAGTTTCTCATCTTAAAAGAATCTCTATACCTCGTTTAGAATTTTGTGGTGCCACTCTTCTCTCTGAGCTTATGTCCTCTACAGTAAAGGTTTTCAAAGATTATATAAAATCCGACAAAGTATTTGCATGGACTGATTCGACAAACGACCTCTCCTGGATTCGCCCTTCTCCTCATCGTTGGAAAACTTTTGTTTCAAATCGAGTTAGTCAGATTCAAGAAAACTTATCACCACCATTTTGGCGTTATGTTTCTTCCTAAGATAATCCCGCTGGCGTCGCATTCAGAGGATTTGTTCCTTCTCAGCTTCTCCAGCATATCCTATGGTGGGCGGGCCCCCATTGGTTAATCGACGCATTTAATTTGTGGTTAAATCCATTGAAAACAGTTGAAATGGATCCATCTTCTCTTGAAGAAGAGAAAACAAAAAGTGTTAAGCTCCATAAATGTTGTTAATTTTCTTGATACTCTAATTGGGCCTGGTTCTGCAGAAGGCGACCAACCCACAATATAGATGTAAAGTTTAATGACTATTTATTTATTACAGAGTTAATATCCAACCCTGATAATATTACCGCTTCGGCTTCAAAGGACAGTATTGATATTTCAGAAGTTTATTATAATGGTCCAGGCTTTGCAGAGGTAGAACTAGAAAATAAAGATAATACTGTAGATATTATTCATCAATGTGACGTAGGATATAATGAAGATGATGGATTACTGCTAACAATAATTTCTGGTAACTAGAGTACTTAGCTTTCTATCAATAAGTAGTTTTGTTTTTATTTTGAATATTATTTTATTTATTTATTACAGATGTATTAATATTCGGTGCTGGTAGTACCATTACAAAGAAAACTTTCCCAGTTTTGGATGTAGTAAAACTAGCTTGTACTAATAAAAATGAAAGTGAAAAAATTAACTTGATGAAATGTCCTGATGAGATAGAACAGGTACAAGAAGATGGCATGGTCAAAATAAACATCGATAGTTTACAACCCAGTGAAGAAAATCAGTTACACGAACAAATTTCTGGTAATTACTTGATATATTATGTAATCTTTACATAATATAAATTTTTGAAATTTTTTAAAATATTTTAATTTATTTATTACAGATGTACTAATATCCAACCAAGAGGATAATACTTTGACAGTGTTGGAAGTTAGTTTTCTACCAACTCTAATGAAGTCTATATTAACATTGGTGAAAAAAACTCGGAAAAAGCGGAAGAACAAAGTGAACGGAACCGCGTCACTATTGAAAGTTATGCCTTGGACAATAATAAAAAATCGGAGGTAGAGGAGGAACTTCCTGAATCTTGGTCAGATGATTCAATAGCTGATCCTTCTGTTCAGCACCATGTTGTAGCTGATGATTCGTGTCATGTATCTGAGGCAGATTTAAATAATGTAACGAAGACTAATAATGGAAGACCAATTCCAGTTATTCGTTAGTTTTCGAAAGCACTGTATATATACAGTGCTTTCGAAAAGTAACGAATAAATTCATTATTTTAGAAATTGAGAAGTTTTCGAAAAAATCCCCTGACACGTCGATTTTGTATTTAAAAAAGGCACTTTTTGACATACGACCCATATTTGTGACGTCATCGTTGTTCGAGATATGACGTCATCGACAATTTTTTTAAATAGCAACCCCCAATTTTAACCACGCCATTTGAAAGAGCGTATCATTCTACATACGCATCATGAAAAATTATGGTGTTAACATAACAAAAATTTCAAGAAAATAATGTTTGAAGATCTTAAAATTTAATTTTCACAATACTGACAATGATAATGATTATGTAAAAAATCGACTAAATTAAATGTTCAAATTGTGCACCGTTGGCTGCCTGACAGTAGCCAAGACGATCAATAAATTCTTTTTGGACATTATCTATAACTTCAGGAGGTATACGATGTATCTCGTGACGAATTATTGCTTTTAAATCTTCTAAATTAACCGGTCTAGTAACGTATACTTTGCTTTTTAAGTATCCCCACAAGAAATAATCTAGGGGTGTCAAATCAGGCGATCTGGCTGGCCACTTAATCGGCCCTCTTCTCCCTATCCAACGATTCGGAAACAGCTCATCTAAAAAACACGGACAGGTGCTGCATAATGGGGAGGTGCACCATCTTGTTGAAAGAACATGTCATTTCTTGGAAGATCACGTCCCTCTATATCTGGATATAAAGTTATTAGTGCAGGAATGAGGTTGTCTCGAAGAAGCAAAGTATATATTATACAAAATATATATATATATATATATATATATATATATATATATATATATATATATATATATATATATATATATATATATATATATATTGCTATGGTATTTACTCTAAATATGAGTCGAAAATATAATACGATTTAATATTTATCTAGTCGATAAGAAATAAAATATTTAATAATTGGAAGTTAATGCGAAGTAATTAATAAAATTAAGTATTAAGTTAAATTTATTAAATAGTTTAATAAATCAAGTCAAAACAAAGGACACAAAGCTAATATGTTTGTAAATAAGCATAACATTGATAAAATTGTATAAAGTGTTAACGGTAAACAAAATATGGAACATTATATTAATAAAGTTTGGATATTATGTATTATGTAACCAAAGTAGTTTAAAATAGCATAATAAAGTCTTTGTTACACTAATAATTGAAACCATAAAAAGAAATTTATATATTCAAACCACAGATGGTGAACTTTAGGTATATCCGAAGGCATATCATAACGGGATTTAGAAAATTTCAATACAGAATTAATAAAAACACTTAAAACAATTAAAAGCATGATTGTTTAATATAAATGAATGTAATTTTACTAATTTATATTATGTACATGATAGATAGATTGAATAGAATTGATAAGTAACGTAAAACGTATAAAATATTGTTTTTTCCATAAATTTCAAAGTCTTTGAAGGAAATCAGGGAAAATTAATAAATATTCTTTTCATTAATCCAATCTCAAGCAGTGGAAGCCATTGAAATGGTCACTGAAAAGAGAAAAGTATGAATAAATTAGTAAATAAACATACATAGAATTTAAAGAAATTTGCTTATAATTTTAGAATGAATTATTATAAATTGATGTAAATAGAATAAGAATTAATTATAGTTAGTTATAAGCAGTGCAAAAGCTAATATGGTGATTTAATTTAAATGTTTAAAGTAAAAGTGAAATTTCGATATGAGATGTCAAGTAACGGGAAATTGAAAATTTTGAGAAGAAACCAAAGCGTATGGTATATCAGAAGATAGCTTAGAATATGAAGAATAAGGACATGAAATTGAATTTAAAGAAATATAAAGGCATTAAAAGATATTTGCAATTTAAGAAAAACTTTGACAATAAACAAATTAAAATTTCATTTGTTCCCTAGAAACTATAAAAGGAGAAAAATCCTGAAATGTCAATTAGTAAGCAATTAATATTCAAGCAGAAAGGTGCTCCTAAAATTTAAAAAAAAAAAACAAATTTAATATTATTTAAAGTGTATTAAACTTCAAAACTAATATTAAATTAATGGTTTGGTATTAAGAAGTTTCAGAAAGCAAATTCCAGAAGCTAATTTATTATAAAAAGATATTAAAATGAAGTAAAAACGGAAATAAAGGACATGACTTACCAAGAAGCATAATTAGTTTCCAATAATAGAAATTTGGCAAGTAAATCTTGATTTCCTGAGACGATCAAATACACAGATATCCACATTGGTAATAAAAAAAACTCAAGTAAATCGAGGACAACCAAGTAGGTTAAAACAACCATTGTGCACAATTTCAAATCACCATATATAATAAACTAACGAAATCAATCAAACAGTGATTAGATAATAATAAATAAACTCATATTTCACTTAGATAATAAGTAAATTTGTACATGTCACATATAAAAGTTTTGACAGTTTTGACACATCTGTGTTTGACAGAAGATATAATATTATTAGTTAGTACCTAGTGACATCTAGTTTTGGAAATAAGCAAATTTTATTTAAAATAGTGTATTGACAGTTGCATAATTTACCTGATTTACATAATTGTATTGTATTGAAAGTTGCATACTTTATATAATCATTTCAAATCCAATTTAGGTAACAGAAAATAAAATTCAATTCATTTAATCATATAAGTATTTATTATGGTAAATATATTATTATTATAATTTCATGGTATTATAAAATAATTAAGGCTTTGTCCCTGTAATTATATGTACTGAACCATTTCAAATAGTTAATATAAAATTTTAAATACCAAATAAAAAAATTGACTACTCATTTCAACAATTGAAGAGATTTAATAATTAAAATATAATTTTTTATTCACAATAGAACCTACCTTTAACCCTGAGATCAATATAAATAGAGTACTTGCTCATTGAAAAAGAAAATAAATTACAGTTCAATAATTGAAAAATAAAATAAATTAAATAATATTCTACTACACAATATAACACAATAATATATAGGCATATGTTAGTGGCTATCAGTTATTGCAAAAGCTATCTGGGTTAATTTGTATTAATAATAATAATAATAATAATATCTCTACCCCTCATTCTAATCACAAGGATTAGCCCGAAAGTCTAAGACTTGTGTGGGAGAGGGGGCGGCATATTATTATCTCGCGGGTTGCATTTGCGCCTCAGGAACGGCTTACGTTTTTAGGCCCTAACCACCATTCAGTGCTGGAATGAGGGAAACCTGGAAAACCTCATTAGTTAGGGGGACAAGTCAAACATCAACTGATTTTAATCTCTCATATTAACACCAAGTTGATATTCTTCCCATCCTAGGTCATCGCCAGGATGGTTGCCAAGCCATCCCTTCGAATAAGCCTTGATCTACTAGTCAACAATTTAATTAAAAATTGTTTGGTGGAATGGGAATTAGAACCCACGACCTCTGGGTTGAGCGATCGAGACGCTATGCCCTGAGCCACCGGCTCGCCTATTGATTTTTGCTATTATAATTTTCTTTTTTTCAAGCCATCATGTTAGTGATTTGATTATTATATTGTAATAGGTAGTTTTTATGTTGATATTGGCTAAACCGTCCATAATTTGAGGAATATAAAATATTAACATTTTAACATTTAATTTGATATTTTGAGCTGCACGAGAAATTTCTATGGATTAATTTTTATATAAAGTTTTGAAAAGTGCGTTTGTGTATGTATGTGTATGTATATATGCATACATATTGTACTTATTCCTGTTTTACTGTTGTTATTATACCTACTTATAATTACTGATATTGCATATGGATGAGATGTTTGTGTTTAATTTAGGAAAAGTTTGATAGAAAGTACAGAATATATTTCATTTGTTATCACTTCAAATTCCATTGTATTACTAAATAGATCATCTTCGGGAGAGGTTAAGTGGAAGAGCAGGGTTTCGAGTATATGATATATACCCGATAAACTGAACTTCGTCTTTTGAGTAATTGCTATTGATCGTGCTGTATTATATAATTATGTATACTGTATTAGTTACTCAATAAAGTCATTATTATTATTATTATTATTAAAAAATACTACTGACCAGCGATCTGAAGAAATTTATTCGATGATAAAGTGTGCATCAGGACCGGAAAGAACGTCGATGTGCCCAGCCTGATGATTTTGATGTATTTGGCGAGATTGTTGCACGAAAATTTCATAATTTACCGCCTCGTTATGCACAGATAACCTTAGAACATCAAATAAATACTCTACTATATGAAGCCGAATTAGGTAAATACAATGAACCTCTTCAAACCTCCCAAGTACATCGAGAACTCTCACAGTACGTTCATTTGCCATCAGTCTCGCCAGCATCTTCTTCCATTTCGCAGACTTATTCAAATCCACGTAGCGTTCAGTCATACTCACAGCCATCCAGTGTACAATCTTTGCCAAATCCCACTTATTTGCAGCCGCTTGAAACCGTTTAGTCGCAACCACCTCTGAACTTTGCGAGTGAAAACACGACAGTTACTGATGCTTGGAACTAAGTATAATCAACCTCATCGAAAACATTTTTATTATTTTTTGAAGGTAACATTGGCTTGACGAAAATTTTATAGGCTGTGTTCAAATTAATGATTACTGTACAGAATAAAACAAAGTACAAAGCTATCAAATTAGATCAGTGAGTAGTGATCAGTGATCAGGCCATATATAAGAAATTAAATTTAAAAAATGCGTCATCCGGTCGATGAGTCATGCACATCTGGTACACATCTGGGTCATTGACCTCGATCTAAAAATAGAATTGCCCATCTGGGGTCCGGTCACACATTTGGCACACATCCGGATCATTTACCTCGATCTAAAAATAGTATTGTTCATCTGGTGTCCGGTCGCACATCTGGCATACATCCGGTCGATCTAAAAATGCACATCTGGCCGCATTTCTTTCGGCTGCCACATCCACATGACCCCAGGCCAAAATATTGTCACGGAAGTTCACCTACCTTGCTAGTGAATCTGCCTGTTTTGTTAATTCATTTCTTATGGTTTATAAATTAACATTTGTAAAATGTTTAGGTTGACGTTTCTAATCTAGAATTTTCGTTTAAGTCATAGAATCGTTCCATTATGTTCCGGAATCCAAAAAGAGGCTCCCGAATATTCCAGAAGCTTGAAAAATATATAAATACTCGTGATTTCAAGAGGACGAGGAGTTTTGAGTCGAAAGCGTGAGCGCGTTGAAGCGAAACTTCAAACTAAGGAATTTGTGTTGACAGTTGTGAAAAAGAGTTGAAGTTTGTATCTAGTGACAATAAAGATTTGTGTTGTTTTGTCGAACAAGCTGGTTTAATCTGTTTGGAGGTTAGACAAACGTTACATTTTGGTGTCAGAAGTGCGACGTTCCACGACGTGAAACGTTCGAGGAAAAAAAAAAAAGGGATCAAATAGTAAGTGTATGCCAGTTACCAGATCGAAATCGATAAAATTGATGAGACCTTGACACAATTAATGGAAATGATGAAGGAGATCAAGAATGAAATGAAGAATAACCAAGAAGAACTGAAGAATAGTCAAGAAGAACTGAAGAACATCCAAGAACTAAAGAGCAGTTTAGAAGAAAGTAATAAAAAGTTAGAAGAGCTAATGAAAGAAAAATTCAAAGATTTTGAAGAAACTATAGAGGAAGAAATAAATCAATTGAGGAATAGTATGCAAGACGAAGTCCAAATTGTAAAAGAAAGTGTGAGTACGCTGAGGTGTGAAGTCGAAGAGAGAGTCAACGAAATGCAGAAAGTCAACAGTACGTTGAAGTGTGAAGTCGAAGAGATGCAGAAAGAAGTCATCCGAAAATTCACACAGCTGTCCACGACAGGAGTTATTAAAGTTGAAAGTAATTCTGCATCTTTGAGGCTCAAGACACCAACATTTGATGGAAAGGTACCATGGAACACATACTTAAAGCAATTTGAGGCGGCTGCCATGGCAAATAACTGGTCCGAAGGCGAAAAGGCGATATCGTTAACTGTAGCTCTAAGAGGTGAGGCTATGGAAATCTTAAGAACGATGCCTGAGCAGAACAAAACCGATTATGAAATGCTGAAAAGTGCTCTCGAAATGAGGTATGGTGAAGCCCACATGCAACATGTTTACCAGGCTCAATTAAAGGGTAGAACACAACGATTCGAAGAAAATATTCAGCAATATGAGGCCGATATAGCCCGGATGGTGAAGCTAGCTTACCCCACTGCCCCTGTAGAGTTCCAAGAGCAATTAGCTGTAAGTAGCTTCATAGATGGACTGCGAGACCCTGAAATCAGTCAAGCGTTGTGGTTAGCCAGAAACAAAAGCATTTCCGAAGCTTTGGCGCAGGCGTTAGAAATTGAAGCTGCTCAACAAGCATCCAGACGGGGTCAAGGCAGAGCAAGGCTAATTAAATATCAGCCAGCCGACTATCGAAGTAATGACAAAAATGTGGAGGTATTGCTGAAAAATGTTCAAAAGTTATTGAGCAACTTGCAAAACGAACAGAATTATACTAACTCTGCCACATTTAGCAGGCGTAGACCTATCCGATGCTGGAATTGCGGTGGCGAAGGGCATCTCAGGAATCGATGCCCTAATAACACATCTGATCAGAACCCGGAAGGCCAAGTGGCAAGGGGTTTCAACGTTTGCAAGAGGACGACTTCAAAATTGAACACCGAAGAGGAAAGAGCTATCGCAACGCTAACGCTTTATCCAAAAGCGTTATCAGCCTCAGCCTCAATCCAAAATGAAGATTGTTCACATAGATCGACTGACGCCTTATCACGAACACCATGCGGACAATGGAGTAACCTGATCGAGACGATCAGTTCTGAGAGGGGAGCAGTGTTACGGAAGCTCATCTACCTTGCTAGTGAATCTGCCTGTTTTGTTAATTTATTTCTTATTGTTTATAAATTAACATTTGTAAAATCTTTAGGTTGACGTTTCTAATCTAGAATTTTCGTTTAAGTCATAGAATCGTTCAATTATGTTCCGGAATCCAAAAAGAGGTTCCCGAATATTCCAGAAGCTTGAAAAATATATAAATACTCGTGATTTCAAGAGGACGAGGAGTTTTGAGTCGAAAGCGTGAGCGCGTTGAAGCGAAACGTCAAACTAAGGAATTTGTGTTGACAGTTGTGAAAAAGAGTTGAAGTTTGTATCTAGTGACAATAAATATTTGTGTTGTTTTGTCGAACAAGCTGGTTTAATCTGTTTGGAGGTTAGACAAACGTTACAGTATGTATACCGTCAGCTCTAACATACCTTTTATCATAGGCGGATGACAGTGCCAGTTTATTTTTAAGTTCTATGTGGATAGTGTGCAAAGTAGAAGTAAATATTTGCATTTTGCGGAATATTGTGCCACCGTTTTCAACAATTTTTGCATAGTCAGTAAAGTCCAATTCATGTTTAATTATACTTTGAGACACCTTTTGCCTTTTCCATGACGTTGCCAACTTTGACACAATATGCCTTGGCACCGGTACCGTAGAAACTTTCTATCGGTCGTCCACCATATTCATCCTTCAACTTTCCAACAACAGATTTTGTGATGGGCATTTTGTGAATATTTGGGTTTGGAAAATTTGAAGTATCGAAAAAGTCAATGTTCTGACTTATGTCTTCGTACACATTTTCAGTAAACAGTTCTAAGATTAGCGAATCCGTGTCCGTATAAAGCAACGTTGCATTGTTGCCATACTTGGGCTTGATGTAATCATACAAAAAATCGTAAATAATAGTTTTTGAAATGTCCAAGATTGAAAAACCCACGTAAAGTGGTTTGTCGTATATATCTTTTAACTTTTGCAATTTAACCGCTACTAAGTTTTCATCGAAGATCGAACACAATCCGGAAGAGCTATTAGCGCCCCCGCACCAGTAACGTCCTTTTTATTTTCCCAACACGAACATAGTTTAATATTTTCACATTTGTCCACATTCTCCATGGTTCTAGCAAAAATAGAGTTCACCAACAGTTTAAACAAATCCTTTTCAAATCGATGTATGATCCTAAACATCTTGACTGTAAAAATTCCAATACCCTGTGAATTTTCTTCAATTTTAATCCGTATTTTAAGTACTGTTTCAGGTTCCTGTAGTGAATAACATATTTGTACTTGTCGTTTAAATTTGGTATTTATTTAGCAGTTTTACTAGCTGGTGGTATCATGCTCTCAGGACATTAAGGTAGATTGTTGTGGTCATAATGCAGACTGGTTGGATATTCCAAGTCCACATAACCTTTATCTGCATTGTCGTCGATAACTGAAACACTAAAGTTCTCAATCTCATGTTTCTCATGTCGGTAAAGACTGTTTCATCGCTGCACCGTACAAGTTTGTGGCATCCAAGTACATAATATAGGAGGTAGGTTTCAAAGGATCATAATTTGGAATAAATTTGTTATTTGCTACTGCTTTTCTTTTGCTACACTGAGACACGCCACCTCTAATTCCTTTTTTGAAGAAATGTATAGAATCTGTCAGTTAACAGCTCCATCTCTATTCCAGTATAGCGCAACATCACATCCCAACTTAAAGATGGCGCTGTTAGGTATTGGCAAGGATCTAACTTATATTGCTCCAAACAAACTTGTCTAAAATTTTCAAAGATATCAGCCAACAAAAGCACATCTGATTTCAGGTAAATGCATATTCTCCCAACGTTTCACTTTTGAAAATATTCCATACTTTTTTAGCTCGTCTTAGTCTTCCTCTTAGTCTTCATCTGAAAGGGCTTCCATAGTCATACTATTATAAAACATATCAATTGGTGGTAGATTGTTATCCTGCAATTTTTCAAAACTGTCCACATAATTATATAGAAAAACACCTTTTCTTCTAATTAAATCAAATTCCTCATATTTTTCAAAATATTTTCTAGTCTCCACGCATTGCTCAGATGTTAATATTTTACTTAGTTTATCCAAGCTTTTAGCTAAGAATCGAAAAGAGTCTACAAATTTTAATTTCAGGTATGTATCTTGTATTTTGGGATCCTCAGATTTTTCTACAAGTATTGAATTGTAGATGTATGTTTCCTTTGTTTGGGCAATAACTGACACAGGTTCTTTTTTAAGTGCTAATTTCTTGATAAATAAATAACCATCATAATTACTCAGACAATGGAAGAAAACTGCTATAAACTTTGGTACCTTAAAGTTTAAATTGCACAGAGAATGAGCAGCATCACGAAAGCGTCCTGTTAAGTGGTCACGCACTTTTACGTCTTCTGGTTTAAAAATTTTGCTGCAAATGTGACAGGATGTGGTAGTCTCAAATTCTGTTTGTTCTTGGTCAGACAGAGGCAGCATCTTTTTAACATGTTTGAGATGGTTGTTGTACATGATACAATAAACAGAAGATATGATTCCGCGCATGTATGACGTTTGGGGCTGACGTCATCCAGAGACTGAACGCCATCAAATACATTGCCGTTTGCATTGTTCGTTGATTTTCTGTCGGTTAATTTTACGGTTTTATTTTTATCGTTGAAATTTAGTGAAAATGAGATGTGCAGTGTACGGTTGCCATTCACACAATCAGGCGAAAGGCTTTCACACGATGTAAAGTTTTTTACCTTCCCAAAAGACAAAACAATGGAACGGAAATGGATCCATTTGTGTAAACGTGGCGATAAATTTAGTGTCCTGAGTGCAAGGATTTGTTCAAAACATTTTACTGCGGACGATTATGTACGCAATCTAAAACATGAGTTGGTTGGATGCAAATTAAAAAATTATCGGGGTTTAAAAGAAGACGCTGTTCCTTCCAAAAACTTGCCTCAACTTTTAAAACGTGCGCACCAAGATTCGGTATCTGCTTCTGCTAGAGCTAAACGCCAGAAAATAAGGCAAAGAAAGAAGCTTGTGGAGACTATTTTACAAAAGTAAGTTAGAGTTAGATGACTATAAAACTCATTAAATAATAATTATTATTTAAATTTGCTTAGAGATGTGGGTGAATGTTCGCGAGCAGCTTTTCTGGTGGTGAGGGTGGTGAGGAGAGTAGTGAAGGATCGGGTGAAGCTACTAGTAAAATTAGTAACAAAAGTAGTGAGGGTGAGGACTCTCAGCATGGTTTGATCCCCGTAGCTATGAAAAATATTGGGTAAGACCTTGTAAAATTAGACTTGCGGAGGACAATCCTAGAAATCCCCCTAGAAATCATAAATTTTCATTTCGATAGTACCACACCGTATAATATGTAGTGTCGGTGTAGTACTAAAATATTGTGTAGTACTTTTGTAGTATGTACATTGGCCACCCATTTTACAAGTGTTTGGCCCCTTGATGATTTAGTATACTTAAATTAAAATCTTTTCTAGAACAAGTACCGACTGTGAAATAGACTCGGAGAAAGACAAGTTGATAGCTAGTCTCAAAAAAAGAAACGACTTCTTGGAAAAAAACATAGTGCCATTGGAAAACTATTTAGTGATGAACAGTTAAAAAAGTTGGAAGGTTGCAAAACCCGTCTTAGTTGGTCAGTTGAAGACATTTCAAAATCAATAGTTATTTATTCAGCAGGCCCCAGAGCATATAGAGTGCTTTTAAAGAAAGAATATCCTTTTCCAGCTGTTTCTACTTTAAGAGCCTGGCTAAGAAAATTAAAGATATCCACAGGCATTTAGTCTTTAATATCATGAAATTGGCAGATATGAGTAAACATGAAAAAGTATGTGTATTGTCTTTTGATGAGATTAAAATCCGGAAGGCATACCTATAATGATAAAGTTTACGACGAAACCTTAAAACCTTACAGCTATGCTCGAGTTGTCATGCTTCGAGGATTATTTCGAAGTTGGAAACAACCTGTCTTTTATGATTTTGATTTTACCCTAACGAAGGAAAAGTTACTGGAAATAATAGACTATGCAGAGTCATTAGGTGAGATAACATAAAGTCCAGACATGATAATTTGGCAGTACTATTAATTATAAAATCTTGTTCTACCGTATCCATTACTTTTATACAATCTACAGGGTGCTGACAGTAACTTTGGCAAATAATTTACAGAATGGACCTCTCATTCTAGGGTAGTTAGGGGCTACATAGATTTTTTTAAAATACTTTTATAGACAAGTATTTTTAAATACTTGTCTATGTAGCCCCTAACTACCCAACAATTTTTGGCAAAGTTATCGTGATCACCCTGTATAAGAAAATAATTTTTTCCAGGATTTCGAGTTGTGGCTATGGTAAGTGAGTTGGGAGGTGAAAACAGGTCACTCCACAAGACATTAAATGTTGACCACCAAAACACTTGGTTCATAACCCTTCTAACAACAAAAAAGTTCATGTGCTAGCTGATGTACCACATTTAATACAATTAATAAGAAATAACTTTATTGACCATGGGTTCCTAATTAAAGGAAAAGAAATAAGCAAACACATAATCGAGGAGCTGTTGGGTGTAACAGGAACATCAGACTTGACAATTAACCACAAAATTTCTAGAGATAGCTTAAATGTTAAGGGAGCTGCTCGCCAAAAAGTAAAGCTGGCAACAAAATTATTCTCACATACCATTGCCATGTCAATAAGCCGATGTGGAAGTATGGGTGCCTTGAAGCAACCAAACTGGCTTGAATGTTCAGAGTTTTTTAAATTGGTAAGTTTATAGTTTAAAAACATAGATATAGAATAGTTTTATACTTTATATTTTAGATAAATAATTGGTTTGAGGTTTTGAACGTGAGAAATTATATGACTGATGGGAGCCAGGCCTATGGACTGGCTTTGGAAATTTAAGATAGAATTCTTACTGAAATGACTAACACAATGGAAAATGTAAGAGTTGCAATGAACTTCAGATAAGCTAGGGATGTGCAATTCCACTAGCTTAAGTTCACTGACATTACTCCGGTAGCTCAGGGAGATTTATGATACTAGGGCGTAATATTTGTAGGACTGCTTTGAGTGTTGACAATTTATTTGGGCACCAGGATAATTTTTAGATATAAGAGAAAAAAAAACTATACAAAATGTAGTTGAATACACTATAATCAAATAAGCAAATAGGATTACAATTAAATAATGTGAAGTTACTATTAAACAATAATTAAAATATGAAGCGGACTATTGACTAGAAAAAATGAAAAAAAGGTGACAAATGAAATTTTAAAGTGGGCTAACTTTACAAAAACTTTATGAGGTTCGGTGACACTCTTACAATCTCGTTCCTTCTCTTTGAGATCAGTACTCTCACGCTGATTATTGGATCCAGGTGGACTGCCGTGGCCAAGTGGGGAAGCTAGAGCTCTAAGTCCAAATGACGTTCACGTACTGGCTAAGTCCAATCCTCTCATCTTGGAAAAGCAGATTGTTCGAAATGTATAGATGAAAATAGTGACTTATCAAGAGGATCCTGGACAGATTTTAAATTTTGCATAAAGAATCAATTAGATAAACTTACAAAAATGATAAAATAATATTTTGCTCGAAAAATATGTGTTATCCACAACTCATACACTCATACTAATTGCCTTTGTTGAAAATTTTAATAAATGTTTAATAACATATAAGGAATTTTATTTACATAAAATGATATTATTTATTTAAATTGTATTACCTACCTCACATGACAACGCCAAATAATGCAAATACTTCAATAAATTATAAATATATAATGATAATCATTATCATCGAATACATAGTAATATTATGTTTAATGATAACAATAAGAATAATGTCATTCCATAATTTTAAATAAAATTGCGTTAACCCTTCGTTAATGTTCCGGGGTATAATCATACCCCAGAGCCTCTATTTATAGTTACAAACTCAAGATTAGAAAAGCCAGAGACCTCTAGGAGTCAATAGCTTAAGTTCATACATATTTTGAAAGAGTGCGCGCGCAATAAGCTGTTTATGAACTTTTAGTTCGATATCAGGTGTCCGCGAAGACAGTCGGGGTATGGTATACCCCCGGTGCACTAGTTACATAATTTTTCGTGTATAACGCTTTGGATGATAAATATTAGAGTTTTTATTTTATTGCTCAATATTTATTTATTACCGTGATACATTTTATCAATATGGCATACGAAGGTCTGCGAATGCTTCAGAAGTTATGGGACGACTTTGGTGGGTTGTCTGAGGGTGAACCTATTATAAGCAGTGAGTGCGAACCAGTAATAGATGTAGAAGACATAGAAAATGGAGAAGAGACAGATGAGGAAGTGGAAGTATTGCCTGAAAATGTGGAATTAGAAGACTCAGAAAATGATGCACTTGTCGACAATAACAGATATTTCTTGGATAAAGATAAATCAAAATGGTCAAAACTTTCAAACAACCGAAACGTAAGAACGAAATCAGAAAATATAATTATTCATTTACTTGGCGTAAAGGGCGTCGCACGACACAAGAATACCGCTCTTGATTGTTGGCTACTATTTTTCGCAGAAGAAGTGCTGGATGATATTGTTTAATACACAAATGTCAAATTAGCAACTAAAGCTACTAAATATAATGAAAGCCATCAATACTTAGTAGAACAATATTTGACTGGATTATATAAGGCAAATCGGCAAAATATCGTGGATCTTTGGAACCGATGGTAGTGGCATTGATTTGTTCCGTACAACAATGTCACAACAAAGATATTATATTTTACTACAGTCATTGCGATTTCACAACACATCGCAGTTCAATATTTGCCTTCAAGGAGGATATTACGGCTGTCGTATGTTCAAAAAAAATCTAAAAATGGCATTCTCTTTTCCACTTTACACCATGACGGTACTATAGTCGAAAAAATCTGGTGATAAAAAATTGCCTGAAATTGTAATTTTTATAATTCGGCAAAGGGTGGCGTTGATACTTTGGACGAACTATCCGCTAATTACAGTGTAGCCAGAAACAGTCGTCGCTGGACTTCATTTTTTTCATTCTTGAACACCGCCGGAGTAAATGCCCAGGTAATATATAAAGCAAATACGCAAGGTTACAAAATAAAAAGACGCGCGCTTTTTAAATAACTTTGTATGCAGCTGATATCAGAGTTTAGAAGTCGGCGAAGACAAAACCCCTGCTAACGGCGAGAACTGGAAGAGTTGCAACCATCAGAACGTCATGAACTCGGCTCAAAACGGAGTAGGATAAGTAGAAGATGTTTGACCGAGAAATAAGGATAGAAAGACCTTTTATGTCTGTATACAATGTGACATTCCACTGTGCTTGGAGCACGCGTTTTTACGTTGCAAAAATTGTGCCACTTTCGAGAGATCATAACTTTTTTATTTGCAATGATAATACCTCAATTTAAGTTGTGTTTGTTTTGTACGATATTTCTCTTAAAAAACTTAACTTAATATAGTAGTACGTAGGTTAGCAATATTTGATTCATAATAGGTAGTTTCCGTTGTTTTTAGAAGCAAAATTGATGTTTTGGACAATTTTAAAATTATTCCGAATAAAAGCTATTATTACTGATATTTTTTGTTTTATTGAACTCAACAGCAAGAGGAGAATCACATTTGATCATTAAAATAAGATAGAATTAAAATAAGAATAAAAATTTTGAGTGAATTTTGCTGTGGGGTATGACATACCCCAGAACACTTGAGCTTTCATGCAAAAGTTAACAAATCCACTTTGGAATTAAAAAGTTAAATCCACTTTGGTCGTGTTTTGAGTTAGAGGTGCCATCTTGTAGTTGTTGATGAAATCTAAAGCCAGTTACCATCAGTAAGCTCATCAAGCAGTTCAAGCAAAATTAAACATTCCCAAGCTTACAGATGCTCCAAAAGTGAACTCTCGACCAAAATTGAACAAATCCTTCATATAGCTTGGCTACATAGGGAACCCAAGGAAAACATGACAAATCCAATGCAATATGGGTGCGTGAAACGCCGTCTATCACGCAAAAGTTAACAAATCCACGGACTCGTGTCAGGGTTGAGAATAAAATTAATTTTCATACTTACAGTACCATCTAGTGCCTGGTAGTCGATTAAAATAATAAGTAAATGATATGTGTGTACCATTATGCTATTGAAAAGTTTACTGCCACTTCTAGAGCATATAGAAATGGTGGAAGAATGTGCGATGACGGCAGAAATTGTAAACTGTGGAGTAAACAAACCGGTACGTGCACTGCAGCTAGTTTTTAGTGTTGTTACTTGTTAATACGGTTTAGTGTTAGTGTTAGTACGTGTAAATATACTTATTTATAATGGATTAATGTGATATCTCGGTTGGCGAAGCCAGCAGTGGAGCAAGAGAGAAACAAAAGAGATCCTCACAGAGAGAAATTAAGCGGCAGCAAAGGTAGGTTGTATATGTTTGACAACTCGCTGAACATAGCCCTAATTATTACTTTTGAATGATCGCAAATCATGTTAATATTATGAAATTGTAGGCATGGTTTACCAAACTTTAATGCCATTAATATAAGAAAAAGTTCTCATAGCAAACAGAGTAAATATAAATGTCTAAACGTTACTGAGGTAGAAACTAAACATTGTCGGCATAAAATATATAACAATACTGATGGCAACAAGATATTACAAGACAACCAAATATGTCGTCATATTATACCAACAGCACCAAGAGAAGAAGAGCAAAGGATAATCGAAATATTAAAAAACGTCATACAATTTCTGTTGAATACATTGTTAGTATTTTTATATTTGGTTACCATTTTCTTTTTATAATAACGCATTATTTCATTGTAGATTCAAAATCCCTTTGGTACTGGTTACAATTACAAAAAGGTTTGTCAGGCCTTTTTTTATCTGTCACAAAACTGTCCAAATCCAGACTAATAAGACTATCAAAAATTATGAATCGTGGTGGTGTACCGAAAGAAACTCGAGGGGGTGACCAAATTTCTCATAAACTTGCCATGAGCAAAAATGAAGTAAGAACATTTCTAAAAGGTTTGAGGGGGCAAGGAAGCCAATACGGGCGTGGCAAGTCTAAACGAATATATCTAAACAGCAATCTCTGTCTTTACTAAAACTTTATCAGCATTACACATCTGCCTCAAAAAATCAAAAAGTTTCCTTTGCAACTTTTCACCGAATTTTTTCAAATGAATTTAATATCGGTTTTAAATCGGCTGCTTCCGATATTTGCAGCTTATGTCAAAGACTTAAAAACAACATCAGTAGGGAAACGGATGCCATTAAGAAACAAGAACTAATTACGGAAAGGCGAGTGCATAAGTTGAAAGTCAACCATGTTTTACCAACAGATGAGAAGAAATGTTCCATATACAAAAACATTTTGTTTTGATATGCAGCAAGTTCAACCCCTGCCAAAAACTCCAATAAATGATGCATTTTATTTACGCCAAATCAGTTACTATACTTTGTGCATAGTAGAAATCAATTCACAAAATCCACAATTTTATACATGGACTGAGGAACAAAGTGGTCGAGGTTCTACAGAAGTGGAATTTATGATTTTTTTAAACAACACGTTTGAAACCGCGGAAATGCTCGACCAAGACATTACTCATATCCGATTTTTTTGTGACGGATGTGGTGGGCAGAAAAAAATGCCCATTTAATTCACCTTTTGCATTAGGTACTGGTTGCAGAATACCAAAACTAACATAAATAAAATTGTGATAATTTATCGAGAGGCAGGGGACATACAATACTTTATTTATTTAACTATTTTTTTACTTTATCAAGCAAAACAAAACAAATCCATACAAAAGTGAACAAATACTTACAATTCATGCAAAAGTAAACAAATCCAAAATTAAAATGGAGATATCTTCCAAAATACTATAGTGAAAAATATCACATCTACCATTCTGTATAACTCATTTTTTCTACGATTTATCATAAAAAGTAATATTTACTACAGTTCAGAAGAACTAGCCTATTCATTTATTACGTTTCCTTTACTATAATTAGTCTTCGAGGATTTGTTTAGTTTCGCGTGAAAGCTCCTCACTTAGTATGTGATTTTTTTGTGACACACTTTACCTATATTATTTATGATATGTGTATTATTATGATATTATTACCCGAAGAAGAGGCCCCTCTAAATTACATTGAATAAACGTTAAAAAGCATCTAAAACCATCTAAGGCTTTTAAAATGTGTAAAATAGTAGTAAATAGTCTTATAAAAAACTGTCCTTAGATTGACATAAAGTAGACTTTATTTTAGACCAAAATAAATTTTAGACATTTCAATTAATCTAACGGATATTGTAAATCAGACATATTCTAGATCAATTATTTTAGATCACAAAAAGTTAGTCTAACATTTACAAATATTAGAACTATATGAAATATACATCATTTAGACTGTAAATTTTTTTATTAGTTTTGCTGATAAATTATTTTTTATCTAAAATAATATATTTTTGACCAATTTTGGGTTTTAGATAAAATGTAAAGAAATATTAGGGAGTTTTTGAACCCCTTAAATTTTGGCACGTCGTTATCGTTATTCTGAGCATTCGCAGTGACAAAATGACTACCATTTTCGGCACTGCGCATGCACAGAATAACGATTACCATAACGATAACGTAAAATTTAAGGGGTTCAAAAACTCCGTATTAGTTAACATCTGTAAAAAGCGTTATTGTTATTACCTTCATAAGTATAGAAGGCAGATAGACTTACACCTGTTCTACGATGAATGATATATTGTGTTACAAAAAAGACAGCGAATTAGAAGGCAATGGACTAAAAAAAGTTCTTTTTATTGCAACACCGGAGCAGGTATTTCTAAAAAAATATTGTAATATTTTCATATGTTTACAAAAATATTAAATTTTGATGTTATTTATGATCAAAAGTTAATTCTATTTGTAAATTTCTATTATGTAATTGCTATCGGTAAAAATAGTTATTTCTGCCTTCTCAATAGGCCTATACGTATTTATAGGTATTGATGGGTAGGTAGGTACCTGCAGCCTGCAGCTATTACGCAATCGTTAACATTTTTGCTGTAGATGGGTACCTTGCGGCACTGCAATTACAGTGTTTCATAATCTTGTAATCTTTGTTTCGTCATAAAATTACGTAAGTAAGAGAGATATAGGTTCTCAAGAACTACGCAGTGCGCAGTCGCAACTCGCTCGCGTGTTGTTAATCTAAATCCTCTTTTCTCTCCCGTCGTGGTGCGTGGCAGATCTGAGCCTGTCTGAGTGCCTGCCTGATCCCTGAATATTAAAACAAAAGTGAACAGGGAACTTGCGCTTGCGGTTGCGAAGTAGCGAAGTGTGCACTCAAAGTTGCAAAAGATTGTGCAATAACACCATTTAAAGCTGGAGGTAAGTGAACTACCTACTAATATAATTTTATATCTAAATTTTAATTTAACGTGAAACTTATATTCTCGTTTATATATTATTCGCTTTAGGTACTTCCAAATGTTTTTGTAAATGGAGGGCTCTTTTTGTAGGTTACTCAAGATTGTTAGGTAGCGCGCCATATTGCTTTGCTAGAATGAATAATGTCTCATGTTCAAAAATTTTTTAAATGCAATTAATAAAAATCAAAAAACTGACCTTTTACCAAAAAGGCTAAATATTCCCGAAAACTTATTTCTAAACGAGCAATACCCTTGTGGTCTTACTTCACCTACTACTTCTGCAACTCATTTGAGTAACAATAATGGTAAATATTCCGATCAAAATTGTTTGTCACCTACTCTTATACAAAAAATAAAACGTCGGCGCAAATCTTCAACAATACGGCGTGTTCAAATTTACCTCTCTAAACAAAAGCGTTACAAAAACAAAACAAACCCCTAATACTGAGAAATACGCTGAAATAAAAAACTGTGAGGAAAACTTATTTTCAGATAATTTGAAAAGATGGGCTTGTAGAAATAATGTGACTCACAGTGTATTAAATGAGTTGTTAAGATTAATTAGACCAAAATATCCTTTTCTTAAACTGGATGCTCGTTCAATTTTAAGCACCTCTCGAAATTGTATAACCTATAAATTAAATAACGGCGAAATGATATATTTTGGCGTAGAAATAGGATTAAAAAATATAATTAATAATGTCGTCAATGACAGAGAGTTTACTTTCTCTGCAGTTTAATATCGATGGAATTTCACCTTTTAAAAATAGTTGTTTTGAGTTATGGCCGATTTTAGGTAAACTTAATAATTTTGCCAGTGAGAAACCCTTCGTCATAGCCGTTTTCTTGGAAATATATCGTAGTAGCAAGAAATGCTATTATAGAGTTTGTTAATGAAAGTCCAAATATTTATGACAAATATTATGATGTTTATAATGTACATTCGCTAATTCATATTTGTGATGACATTGAAAAATTTGGGCCATTAGAAAACTTCAGTTGTTTTGACTATGAAAATCTTTTAGGAAAAATAAAAAAAAATGATTCGTGGTACAAATCGCCCGTTACAGCAGCTTCATAATAGGTTAGAAGAATCACGAGGATTTTTGAGACACAGAGAAAAAAGAGGTTTTCAACCTAAGGGAATATGTGGGGTAGAAAACTCTGACATTTTCAGGGTAAATATTTATTTTCAGACTTTTACAATATATCAATAAAGAGGCCAGATAATTTTGTTATGGTTGATAACAAAATCATTGCCATTAAATAAATATATTTCCTTAATGGAAATTATAATTTTTCAGGGACTTCATTCAAATTCCATAGAAGTCTTTATAGTTATCCTATTGATTCTTCTAAACTAAATATATTTTTTGTTAGAAGAGAGCGAAATATTACACAAACCTTTTTAATAACCTCAATACAATGCAAGTGTTTTCCTCATCCTTATAAAGACGGGTACGCAGTTTTTCCAATTTTGCATACATACTCTACAAATATTGGATAGTGTGTATAATATCAATATTTATTATGCTCTTTTGATTTTATTATTTAAATTAATTTGTATTTTTTACTTTTGTTTGTCTGTAAAGCATTATGTACGCAGTAGTCGAATTTGTAAGGAATAAAGAATGTGCAGTAGTACCGTTGATCTGGATTGAAGGCGATAAATGTTTTTGGCCCAAAACTGGTATTGAACAAGCAGTGATTGATTTCGTACCTCCAGAATCTTCGTGGCCAACCTATAATGTAAAGAAAATTCATTTCACCACCGGTAAGACTTAATAGTAAATATTTATTAGTGGCATGTTTAAGTATGTAACCTCCTATGTAATAAACATTTTCTCGTTTTAATGTTTTGCAGCATTTAATATTAACAACTGGGATTTGTTTTGTAAATGGTTCGAGAATGTGTACGTAGTGCTTAATTCGAACACAAAATCAAAACAATTCGAAATAGCGTATCATTCGCTGCTAAAAATATGCTGTCGAGAAACTTCTGATATCAAAAGAACTGATCAAATAGACATACCCATGAGTACTTCACAAGGGAGTTTATATAAATCAAGCGTATATTACAAATACTTTACGCAAGTTATCTCGAAATGTAAACTCGCGTCTCAAGTTTCGCCAGAGAACAATCCATTTTACAATATAGACTTTTTTAATATAGTACATCGAAAATATATTCCATTTTCGCCTTTGTGGAGTGGTCTGCTCATGAATGATAGTTCCCGATTAAGTAACGCGCCAGTTGAAAGGTGGTTTGGGATGGTGAAAAACATATTATTAAAACGACAAAGGGGACAAAGGTGCAGTAGAGTTGTAAGGAAATTAAGAAAATATGTTCTATTTATTTTCGGTGAAGAAAAACTCCAAATTCCAAAATCAAGATGCACCAAACGCAACTCATATTCCAAAAACCTTGGATTAGCTTCCCAAGAAATTTGGGACAAGCGTTGCAAAGATGCCCGCAATAATTTCTTGGGTGTGTCCTTAAAAAAGGCCCTCGATGCTAATAAATCAAAACTACAACTAAGAAGAAGTAATCCTAATCTGTGTATGTATTGCAAAACAGGGAACCTTGAATTTACTGCAGATTGGGTACAATGCGATGTTTGTGATGGATGGATCCACCAACTTTGTGCTAGTGATTTGGATAATCACTCTTTTAGTGGCCCTTTTACATGCAATTTTTGCGAAATTGAGGGAAAATTGAATAGACATTTCTGAAATTAGCAGCGAGACTAACATCGGTATAACAGACGGCCCAGTAGATCAGGATATAGACGCTATTTTAAATAACGTTAGCAACGAAAAACCTACCTCTCATATGGCAGATGAGAAGACAAAAAAAAATATTGCATATTTTGAGGAACGGATTGGTATCGGATACATGTTACTTCAAGGATATCGGTAAAAGATACTATGTTGCATTTTTCAAAAATCTTCCATGCGATGTCCGAGAAGTGACTATCGAAGACTTCATAATTCTGTCCAGTGATGAGTGGTTAACCAATTTTTTGGTAGATATTTGTTTAAATGGTATTTTCAGAAAAAAAATCATTTAAGGTTATAAATAGTACACTGGCCACTAGAATATTCCTATTTGCGGAAGGTGAACATCATCCGTCCATCGATTGTGTTAACTTAATTGGCAACGTTGTCGTGATGCCAATTATACAAAACTTCTCTGATAAAAATTCCCGTCCGGGCGCACACCATTTCTGCCTTGCCATTGCAGATCTCAAAAATAAAGAGTTTACATTTTTAAATCCATTTCGTAGCACAACACGGAAACACAGAAATACCTCGACCATTTTTTGCATTTTCTAAATTATAATAGACAATCAGATACTTCAAATTGGACTATTAAAGTATTACAACATGATAGACAAACAGACGGTTACAATTGCGGAGTTTTTATTATATATTTTTTAAAAAATATTGTGAATGGTGTTACCTTAAAAACAGGCTTGGATATAAATGAATTTAGAAGAGATTTAAAGAAACTGATCATCGAGGAGTCGGACGACGTGAGGGAGATGTGTTTTTTCTGTGGCATTAGAATTAATATTCAAGCTGCTAAATGGGTGCAGTGTGTCAGCTGTCAAAGAATTAGCCACACCAGGTGTGTGCTTCCCCAAGTATCTGATGAATATTTAAAGAACAATTATTATAAATATGAAAACGGTATCTGCGAATTATGTGTTAGATATTAGTTAGCAACATCAAAGCTATATGCTCACGTCATTCTGTAACACATTTGTTTATTCCAAAAGTACGTGTAATAGGACGGACAAGCAAACGAAATCAATGGTGACTATAACTGCTGCTATATTGTACATTAATATAATCACCAATTGAAAACTTTTGTGAAAACGAACCGATGTGGAATATACAGGGGCTAGACTGTAAAAAAAAATTGAAAATTAAGAAATTCTGATATATACCTCTATATATTACCTACTAATAATAGCATGGGCAGGCAAATCAACGTAGGGGTAGCTATTTACTATATCACCCATTTCTCCTGAAGCCCAAATAGGGAATTGCATAGCTAGAAATTTTTGTGAACAAGGACGGGAAGGTAAGGTGCTCAGAATTTGGACTAATTGAAAAGTGTGGTGTCGATTCTGAATTTTTCAAGGATTACTGCCTTACAATCTGAAATAATAGAAAATTATTATTTCGTTTTTTAAATTTTTAAGGATTTTTAAGCACGGGCAGGCAAACATAACTATAGTATGTACTCCCAATATGTCTGCCAATAATGCCTAGTTGGAAATTTTTGTGAACAAGGACTTTTAGTGAAAGTACAGTGCTCAGAATTCGCTATAATTGAAAATAATGGCAGTTTTTTATATTTCTAAGGGTTACTGCCAATATGACGGCCAGGCAAACATAACTAGTAGCATCCCTGTACTCCCAATATGTCTGGCAATAATTTCTAGTTGGAAATTTTTGTGAACACGGAGTTTTAGTAAAAGTACAGTGCTCATAATTCGCTATAATTGAAAATAATGGCACAGTTTTTTATATTTCCAACGATTACTGCCAATATGACGGCCAGGCAGATATAACTAGTAGCATCTCTGTACTCCCAATATGTCTGCCAATAATGCCTAGTTGGAAATTTTTGTGAACAAGGACGTTTAGTGAAAGTACAGTGCTCAGAATTCGCTATAATTAAAAATAATGACACAGTTTTTTATATTTCCAAGGGTTACTGCCAATATGACGGCCAGGCAAATATAACTAGTAGCATCTCTGTACTCCCAATATGTCTGCCAATAATGCCTAGTTGGAAATTTTTATGAACAAGGACGTTTAGTGAAAGTACAGTGCTCAGAATTGGCAATAATTAAAAATAATGACAGTTTTTTATATTTCCAAGAGTTACTGCCAATATGACGGCCAGGCAAACATAACTAGTAGTATCTCTGTACTCCCAATATGTCTGCCAATAATGCCTAGTTGGAAATTTTTGTGAACAAGGACGTTTAGTGAAAGTACAGTGCTCAGAATTGGCAATAATTAAAAATAATGACAGTTTTTTATATTTCCAAGAGTTACTGCCAATATGACGGCCAGGCAAACATAACTAGTAGTATCTCTGTACTCCCAATATGTCTGCCAATAATGCCCAGTTGGAAATTTTTGTGAACAAGGACGTTTACTGAAAGTACAGTGCTCAGAATTGGCAATAATTAAAAATAATGACACAGTTTTTTATATTTCCAAGGGTTACTGCCAATATGACGGCCAGGCAAACATAACTAAGCATCCCTGTACTCCCAATATGTCTAGCAATAATTTCTAGTTGGAAATTTTTGTGAACAAGGACTTTTAGTGAAAGTAGTGCTCAGAATTCGCTATAATTGAAAATAATGGCACAGTTTTTTTATATTTCCAACGATTACTGCCAATATGACGGCCAGGCAAACATAACTAGTAGCATCTCTGTACTCCCAATATGTCTGCCAATAATGCCTAGTTGGAAATTTTTGTGAACAAGGACGTTTAGTGAAAGTACAGTGCTCAGAATTGGCAATAATTGAAAATAATGGCACAGTTTTTTATATTTCCAACGGTTACTGCCAATATGACGGCCAGGCAAACATAACTAAGCATCCCTGTACTCCCAATATGTCTGGCAATAATTTCTAGTTAGAAATTTTTGTGAACAAGGACTTTTAGTGAAAGTACAGTGCTCAGAATTCGCTATAATTGAAAATAATGGCACAGTTTTTTATATTTCCAACGATTACTGCCAATATGACGGCCAGGCAAATATAACTAGTAGCATCTCTGTACTGCCAATATGTCTGCCAATGATGCCTAGTTGGAAATTTTTGTGAACAAGGACTTTTAGTGGAAGTACAGAGCTCAGAATTAGCTGTAATTGAAGATTATGGTACAGTTTTTTTTTTAATTTCAAGGATTACTGCCAATAGGGAGCCCAAGCAAACATAACTAGTAGCATCCCTGTATTCCCAATATTTCTGCCAATAATACCTAGTTGGAAATTTTTGTGAACAAGGACTTTTAGTGAAAGTACAGTGCTCAGAATTAGCAATAATTGAAAATTATGGTACAGTTTTTTTTTTTAAATTTCAAGGATTACTGCCAAGAAGGCGCCCAGGCAAACATAACTAGTAGCATCCCTGTAAGTACTCCCAATATGTCTGACAATAATGTGTGGTTGGAAATTTTTGTGAACAAGGACGTGTAGAGGTACAGTGCTCAGAATTGTGAATAATTGAAAATAATGGTATAGTTTTTTATATTTTCAAGAAGTACGTTTAGGGACAGTACAGTGCTCAGAATTGTGAATAATTTAAAATTATGATGTAGTTTTTTAAATATTCAAGGATTACTGTCAATAGGACGGCAAACATTTGCAAGCCAAAATAGCTAATCAGTTTATAACAAAAATGTTTTTAATAACTGTAACTGCACCCATGATAATGCTGCAGTTGCCTAAAATATGCTGCAGTTGCCTAAAATATTTGTATTATAGTACAAATAAAACTTAACCTTAGTCTTTATCATCCTGCAGATGCCTAACACCCAGTATTTTAGCTAAATACAGCTTTAGTCCTAAATAGCATGCGTCACAATTTTTAAACTCGCGGAGATTTATAATGTGCCGCTTACATAAGCGGTGATTTGAACTACGCTATCCCAAAAAAGAATTCCACCACGTCATAAAGCGTGGCTGAGAAATCGTGGATAACTTCACACAAGCTTTTTCAACGGGGTATTTTTGGATTGTACAGGGTTTTCCAACGAAATGACTCACCCCATATATCTTTTTTATTTGTGGTGCTAATAAAAAAGTTTTATACAAAAGTTTTATAGTTTTTTACGAGCTTTTCAGATATGTAGTTGAACAGCCAAAATGAATACAGCTTAAAGAAATATGAACCAAGGGTCAATTTTTTTAAATGGAATACCCTGTATATTTTTTTGATTATTGCATTCTACGGGTTTTTCTGATTTCAAAAATATATATATATGTGCTATAATCGCTGCAACGGTTGTCATTTGAAGGAGCTTTCACGTTTTGGAAGCAATTACTCCTATTTGAGGCCTTGTTTCTATCCAAGGCTAATTTGATAAATGAACAATGTCTAAGATAGCCGCAGCTTCTGTGTTATAAAAAGCTCCATAAAATGACAACTGTTGCATCGATTATAGCACATATATATATTTTTGAAATCAGAAAAACCCGTAGAATGCAATAATGAAAAAATATACAGGGTATTCCATTTAAAAAAATTGAACCTAGGTTCATATTTCTTTAAGCTGCACTCATTTTGGCTGTTCAACTACATATCTGAAAAGCTCGTAAAAAACTATAAAACTTTTGTATAAAACTTTTTTTATTAGCACCACAAATAAAAAAGATATAAGGGGTGAGTCATTTCGTTGGAAAACCCGGTATATCGAACATCAATTCTACAATCCAAACCACCTTGTTGAAAAACCGTATACAAAGGTAAAATACCAAGAAAAATTCAATGCTGTAAGCTGGTTTGTTTTCCCATTTTTTCTTACAAATTGCATCAGAAAAAATAAACTATGAGCACGAACTTCAGTCTTTAAATATGGATCTGATGTTTTTAAATAGGGTAAACTAACTAGGGTAATTGTTGGCACTGTGCTAGTAATTGGCACTAGTTCATTTAATTTTAAATTATAAACGTTTACAATTATAAAAGGTTACAATTTTATATTTCCCACTATTTCTTAGTAAGCTTTTGTCATTGTTGGCAACTGTGACAAAAATTCCCCCGTTTTCATTAGTTTTGCTTATAGTGTCGAAGAAGTGTGTGTATTAGTCTTGGGCCAAGTGTTGATTTTAAGCGCTGTATTCACATCAAAAGTAAGTTTTTTACATTCCATTTACATTTATGTTATTAGAAAATGTTGAAATTAGCTATTATTTATTGTTCTAACCTCTACACATTATTATACTATTTTTTTTATCGGCGCCAATAACTCAAAATAGTGTAGTTAGTTATTGGCACCTATTAATGGATTGTTGGTTTTTTTATTTGAAAAGGGAAATAATTTATTTAAAATTTACAGATCATGCCTAAAGTTAGACAAGGAAAATCATATGCTAAATCTTACACTGAATATGATTTAGAAAGAGCTATTAATGCTGTAAAAAATGGCATTCCAAAAAAAAATGTAACCCAGAAAGATGAGAATATTAAAATTGTTTATGAACTGTGGATGGAATTTAATAATCATTCAGATAATACAGGTAAATCTGATTGTTTAGTGGAGCCTTCTATGAACTCAATAAGTGCTGTGGATGAGGAGATTGCCAAGAATGAAATTACTTATTCTATAGAAGATATACTAATAATTTTTGATTATACAGAAAATGATATCTTAGATAACGACCTCACTGAAGAGGAGCAGGTGCAGAACATCGATGGGATGGATCCTATAATTACGAATTATATTTAGGGCACTTATACTGAAGGTGTATGTGCTAACTTAAATTACGATGAAGAAAATAAATTGGAAGAAATTCAGGAAGATGTATTGGAACGCAAGGAAAATTTTTTGGAAGAAGATAAAGGAAATCGAATTAAAATTTTGCAAAATTATCTAGTTTGGCCGCTTACTCCAGAAAGAAAGAACAAAAGAAATGTTGACAAACGCGAGGACGCGGAAAATTGTAGCGTGGCCGACTATAAACAACTCCAGCAGATCTGGCACAAAGGCTGGGGCTGACCAGTGCCGAATCAGCGGATTGTAGCAGGAGTCGAGGCGAACGTTGTTATGAAAAGAAATATAAATGTTTATGATAAGAAGTATAAATATGTTAACGCTGTTTAAAAAGGGACATTATATATATGGCTGTATTGAAAGTAGAACGTGTATTTTGTACTCAGTAATATAACCCATATTTGAATTGCAGTTAATCTTTAATTTTGATAAGTATCTATTATTTTACTTTTTACACATGTATCCTCTCATGAACTTCCTGGAATCGAACTATCTAAAAAAAATTATGATGGTTGAAAGGCCTCGTGAATTATACAATTTTTTCGTGTTTTCCATTTAAACCAATGCATATTGTACATTTCCTGCTGGGTGGCTACATTTTCCCATATAAAACCATACAAAACGAAACACAAATAGTAATACCTACCCCTTATGAAATACTGTTCACGTAAAATATATCGCTCTGTATGTAATAAGTTATTTTAATATACTACAATGCTGTGGATCTTGGTAAAAACAAAACGTACGTTTTTATCTCCCATAAGTATATATCTACATTGAGTGAGAAATAATGCATATTTGACAGAAATTAGTATATATTTATTTATATAAACAAACATGGTATTTTATCATTGCCGACATTTATGTATTAATTTATTAATCTATTTAGAATATGACATTCGATTGAAACCGCTATTCTAGGTAGTTATATTCAATAATGATAAATATTACGCAATATGTTTTTCGTCGGATGCGTAATGCCTGTCTCGACAAGTTTGATATAGGTGCCTAGGCTAAACGTTTATTCCTCGCACGCACAAATATCAAGCGACCAATTTTTTCACATAAATCAAAGTACACCATCCCCCTACAGCTCCCCGAAGACCTACACACATTTATTCTTTATCAATGCCAATAATCATCTTTATTTTTTACATACTTTTACAATATTAAATTACACCAATCATATTAATATCTTAATGACATATCATAAATCACCACCCGAAATCAACTCGCGAGAAGCACACACTTATTTAATATTATTAATTAATTAATATTTTTAATTATATATTAATACCTAACAACTGCTAGACGCCATCTTTATTCTTCAGCGCGCGCACACAACATCCACATCCACCCTCCTTCACCCGCACCACCCTCTGAACGGCACCTGCTGATGATGGACACCATCCCCGTAGCTAACTTCACAACCCCCAGCTCCCCACATGATTCTTGCACCACCACTGGCCTCCAATATCCACCCACGGACCCCATATGTGGACATCATCCCCATAACCTCTTACCCTCATGTTTTATCCTGAGATTCTAGCCTGAATATAGCTCCTGATGGCACCTAGTGATGGATGACCTTGGATTGAGTTTAAACTCTCGTATGATAACTACTCTTATTTTTATTTTCTTTAAAATGAATAGTAAAAACAGAAGAAAACATGTTGCATTTTTTATTGATAGTTTCTAGTATAGTAGTTCTACTTAACCGTAAAAAACCCTAAATATGTTCTGCATAGGAAACCCTGTTCATTTGCTATGTTTTTTCATTACAGGCAATGAATCTGTTACAACAGGAAACAACACAAATAAACATAAAACTTCAAATTCAGATTATGGTAAGTAATATTAGTATCCTTATATTATTTGCTTCAAAATGAGTAGTAAAAACAGAACAAGACATGCATTTTTTATTATTTATTAATGTTTAACATTTATTTATGGCTGTATTTGTCATTTTTACAAGTTTATTTAGGGTTTACGCCATATTAAATAATCTTTTTAATAAAAAGATTATTTAATATGGCGTAAACCCTAAATAAACTTGTAAAAAAAATATGCATTTTTTATTTATAGTTTGTACCGAAGATAATAATGAAAGTTTTGTCGTTTAAAATCATATTCCACATTCCAACTGTGGAAAAAGTAAACAATATTTTTGCAAGTATTGCAAGAAATTAGTTTGCAAATTTGGAAGACATTTAGAACAAATCCACAACAATGAAGAGATAGTGAGAGATTTTATTCTTCTGCCAAAAGGTAAAACGTTTTTTTTTAATATCCTCTTTATGATCTTGATTCTGAAATTTTCTACAAACTCGTTAGAAAGTGGGATACATCCGTTGTTTGTTATTAGGTAAATGCAGTGTCTCCCCAGATTAATTCTGGAGGAGCTCTTATTTGTAATTTAGTTAATAATTTTTAATTCCCAGTCCAACAATATAATCTGGGTCCAATTTCCATATCAAATGAGTAGCTATTATTATATATTAAATACAAAAAAATTATTTAATCTGTATTCTTTAAAAGCTATTTTGTAACTTTATCAATTTTTTCATTGTGAACAACTTTCAGTAAAATTTTACTCTATTCTATTTTTCGTGAATTCGATAAGAACAAAGATTTTTCTCTTCTAAAGTCATCCCGGGGACACACTATATTAACTAGAAAGTTAATTTTAGGTTCTAAAGAATGGAAGCACATCATAGATAAAATAAGAAAAGATGGAAATTTTTTATTTAATACAAAAAATGGTTATAATAATGGACAACTCATAGTTAGTAGAAGACCTAATAATAAACTGAAGACGACTACTGATTATAAAGTCTGTCCTAATTGTAAAGAATTTTTTTCAAAATTATCAATTAGAAGACACTACCGCAAATGCAATTTTAATTCAAAAAAAGGTGATAGAGATTTATTTTCTTTGTCACGATTGACACATGGACAAATACATAGAAAGGCACAAAATGTCTTGAAAGTGTGAAGTGCAAGCCAAAAATGAAACAAGTGTAACTGCCAAGCAACAGCTCGATTTACATCACAGAAAAGCTGAGGCAGCCACAACCTCAATGAAGGAAGCTATTTTGTCGTCGCAAGCTCCAAATAGTGAAACAAGCGTGCTCTCCATAGATTTGCAACAAGTTTTATTTGTCCCAACTTTGACCCACTCGGACATGTTTTATTTAAGCCAGTTATCGTGATACAATTTGTTCATACATTTAGCTGATAAAAAGTATCCTACATGAACCTTTGGCATGAAGGTGTTCCTGGGAGGGGTGGCAACGAAATTTCCTCATGTTTGTTGCGCGTTTCGTTTTGAATTTGGGAATCACGGAAGATAAAAAGAAAGTTATTATCTGGAGCGATAACTGCGGAGCGCAGAGTAAGAATCGCATGATGGTCTTCGTCTACTGTTTTCTGATGGCCTGTGGAATGTTTGAAACCATAGAACACAAGTTCCTTGTGAGTGGACATAGTTTCTTACAGTGCGATAGGGATTTCGCCCTTATCGAGAAACGGAAGAGGAAAACAAAAGCAATGGTGCCAGATGACCTCCACGATGTTATAACATCTAGCACACAGACAGGACGTTTTCAAGTGATAGACATGACCGATAACAGATTTTTTGACATACAAGCTATTTCCGATTCGATTTTAAACTTAAAGAATGTTAACATAAGCAAGGTAGTCCATTTAAAATTTGAGAAAAACTGTCCCGGCGTTTTGTACTCTAAAGAAAGTTTTAGCGATGTAGCTCCATGGAAAAGGACCAATAATCTAAAAAAGAGCAAAAAACCATGTGATCTACAAGGCATAAACATAAATATGATTCCAAATCACAACAAAATAAACGAAAACAAGAAAAAACCTTTGAAATCCATGATACCTTACTTTAAAAAAGAAGAACATAATTTTTTTTTTCACCGTGAAAGACAAACATTTATAACCTTTTTTTTTAATTCTGTTTACCGGAATTATAGGCCTTATTCTGATGTTTATGTTATATACTTTGAAATACAGGGTCCGGCAGGGAGGTATGGTGTTTTTGAAACAACTGTTACGCGCGGCAGTGTCGAGCGAATGTTTTCAGGATGGCTGATATCTACTCGTTCCGCAATGCCATTTTAGTAGCCATGGAGCCTTGGTCTGTCGCACATCGTGTGTTTATTTACAATAGGTACGTTTATTGAAACTGATCGTTCTGTTGTGCTCACCCAGCGACGATTTCGAAACTATTTTAACGTTGGTCACGTTCCAAAACGCGATACCATTTTAAAGTGGGTGAATAAATTTCAAACAACAGGATCGTTGAAACCTGGGACGACTGCACGGGGAGGAGATCGCACAGTGCGAACCCCCGAAAACATTGAAAGGGTATATCGTCGCTGTCTGAGCTCAACAGAACGACCAGTTTCAATAAACGTATTGTAAAGAAACACGCGATGTGCCACAGACCACGGCTCCATGGCTACTAAAATGGCATTGCGGTACGAGTAGATATCAGCCATACTGAAAACATTCGCTCGACACTGCCGGGCGTAACAGTTGTTTCAAAAACACCATACCTCCCTGTCGGACCCTGTATTATGGAAGTAAGTGTTTTTTAAAAATTACTTTGTTTGGTTATTTAGGCACTTAGCTCCTTTGATAACTCAACGCCTCAATTTGTATTTGTTATCACCGCAAGATAGTCTATTTCATGAGAAATAGAAGATTTGGCTTGGCTTCCTGGAAGAGAAGAACATCCAGAACTTTCAACTCCACCATTAGAAACCGGCAAGGACGAAGTTGCTGATATCCAACTTAGCAGAACCCTATAAACTAGAAGCTAGCTAGCACTTCGATCTTATTGCAAACTGCAGAAGGTGCATGGTGGCTGCACTTTGGCTCAGTCCTATTCCGAACTACATTTCCTAAGATCTTTTGGTGACAGTTTGAATTGATTGCTCCGGGGCCAGAGGATATTTTTTTTTTTGTGTAAACCAAATCATTGCCATTAAATCATCTTTTTGTAAAGTCAATTTTGTGTGGTAACAACCACAAATGTTGAAATAATTAAATATAAAATCACTATCATTGACGGTTAATTATAACTTGAACAGTGTATTTCATTTTCTGTGATAACATTTTAATCAGCTGTTTGTTAAATATATCCTTTCAAATTTATGTAAACAATTTTGTTTGTTCAAGGCACACTATATGATTAATAAGACACTTCTAAATTTCTCTTTGTTGCATGTTTCGACCCCTTGCATTTTCTCACAAACAGTTGAAAATAGGTATAGGACATGCTTTATAAAACATACTTAGAATTTTAAGTAGAATTGAAACATCAAATAATATATGAATCACCTAAATGCAAAACTCGGTATTTGACGAAATTTTGAAAAGTGTTGTTTTCGCGCCATTCAGTTGCTTATATTATAAATTGTACCTTATTTTCTAGTAAATAAGATGCAAAACTGCCTAATTTTATATTAAAATCGTATTTGAAAAGCGAGTTAGATGCAGAACTCTCTATTTGCCTTCACTTGTCGATGCAAAACTACGTAATTGTAGCCGGCCAGTGTGTTGCGCCTTATAGTCACGTGATTAAGTGCACGTAGACAGATCAGGATCAGATCAATATTTATTTTTTTGTTGTCTGAATTTGGTGAAAGCCGTATTAATTTACATCCCTTGTTATTGTCAGTTTTCTAATTTAAATAATTTCCATAATTACTGGTACAGGTAGAAAACGGACAGTAAACAGAGACAAGTGGAAAAGAGTGAAGATGCAAGTGTTAAGATGGTGGCAATAATTGAAAAGAACTGCTTACTCGCCTTAATTTAACTGTAAACTTATTGTTTGTAACAGTTCAAAAGGTATTTCACGTTACAACTTGAACATATGGTCATTATTTAGTCGAAGTTGCAGTTTTATCTAATTTCACTGGACTATACTAAGTGCAAATGCACTGTACTATTTTCATAAAGCCGCATTTCCATGGTAGTATTTCTCATTAAATATCTACAATCTTCCAACAGAACCCATTGGTAATTCCTTCAGAAACTTACATCATCTTTCAATAAAATATTAATGATATCACTCTCAATCCCCCTTAATTTAAAGTCAGTTAACTTATTCATCACCATGAAGTGATATTTTGTTCTGAACTGACCGGTTCAGTGACATTCGGGCTGAAGTGAACACGCCGTGCGACCGATCTTGTCTGGTTAGACGTCTTGTGTCAACGTACCTTTTTTCCCATCAAGCACTCGTAGCGTACACTTCTACCGAAGTTATTTTAAACATTTTAAATGGATTTTTAGTAAAACTTAAATATAATAACTCCACGGGGTGTTGAAGAACCTTATTTGCAATAAGGTAAGGCTTATTAATTAATTTTCATACCATTTTAACGTAGTTAACCTGGCAATTCTCTTGTAGGTTCCTTTTTTTATGCATTTTTTAACTTCTACGGCATCGTGATTATGGAATTCCAGTAATTTTTTTGTACTGCGAAATTCTTTTGGTATTGACCACGTTTTCGATGAATATTCTTGGTGAAGAGAAGTATGGAAGTTACATGGCAGTGCTGGCTGACAAATTAGTCTAGGGACGTGTTACCTACTTAAAAGATTTTTTTGAAACCGTAATTGAGTTGAGAAAGAGGTTGATTTTCGTGGATGGAGAGACCTGAATTGTTACCGGTGGATGGAAGTAATTCCTAGGCCTAGCTTTAACCTGAAAAGGGGACAGTTGGGGCATCTTGCATTTTGGCAGATTTAAGGAGCCACAAGTATGGGAGTTCATGTGCTCACCAGAAGACATCCCTCTTGATTTCTCAAGTGGAAGTATAAGCTAAGTACCTATTTTTCCCTTCAATCATTTAAATGAAGAGAGTTCAACAAATTTAAATTCTTGTTATTACCGTACAATTCGAAAGTACCGAACTGCATTTAAAAATTTTAATTATTGCTGAGATTTAACCGGCTGTTAATTTGTTAGTAACCTTGAGTCGTGCCATAGGGCAATTTACTTTAGTAATTAAGATATTAACCTTTTAATTAGAACTCTTGTGCCTTGGGACATCGATACCGTTAACCTTCAGTTAACGTTACGATTTTGCATTAAAGATATTAACCTTTTTATTAGAACTTTCTTGTGCCTTGGGACATTGGTACGATTAACTTGTGGTTAAGTGTTCCAATTTTGCACCAGTTCTCATTAATATTTTAACGTAAGTCCCTAGTGACTGAACCAATTAACACCCCGTATTATATTAGATTAAAGATTTAACTGCTAGTTATTTAAGTAGAGTGTAACTTTGGGAAAGCATTTAAATTTAGGTACCTATTCGGTAATTAGTTGTGTAGCGTATGTAGTAGTTATACCTTGTCTATCATAACTTACACTAAATGTCAGTGGTTGTTTTATAAGTCATTTGGACTGTTTATGTAATTTTAGGATTGAATCGAATTGAACCGCAGAAGTGGTCGAATTAAATTTTAAAGTGTCTTTATTACTAGCATCTAGGTACCTTGTAGGTACACTCTCTTGTAGGTAAATTTTACCCCTATTGTAATTATACGGAAGTGTAAACCCTCACTATTTTACCCCTATTGTAATTACACTGAAGTGTAAACTCTCGCTATATTACCCCTGTTGTAATTATACAATCACTCTAAATTTCTCTTGTTTCTTTAATCATCCTTTATGATTTGGCGCCCTTAACGAACTCACCCCCTTGCTCTCCTCTAGAACATCAAGGATAAAATTCTTAACTTTGGCCGAGCACTTGCTATCCCACCACTTGGGCATTTTAAGACCGAATAAGGTTACTAAAAACAGTATTATCACTTAGCCTACTCATGCTATAACACCAGTAACCGAGTTATTCTAATTAAACTAGGGAAAGGTAGCATGTTTAAGAAAAAAGTTTTTGGGTAGATTTTAATTCAACTTTTTTATTTCAGACATTTGATTTATGTCTGAAGACTTGCCACAGAACCCGAATTGTAATCATAATAAAAAACCCTGCTTTTCCTGCAAAAAAAAACTAACAATGGAGTAGATTAAAGATTTCCATAACGCAGTTTATTCTACAGTGGACAAGGTAAAGCAAGATTTTACATTTTACAATTTTGTGAGGGGTCAAAACCTAAACGATCACTAAGAGATCATCACGGACTGTCTATAAAATATTTTGTTCCTACGTCAATAAGGAGAAACTAAGGGTAAACCTCACTACAGTTCCACTTATACTTGTCTCATACTCAACTCACCCTAACCGTATTCATAAAGAATTTAAGCTTCAATTAGTCACTCATACCTCCCTAACAAATGAGTGATGGCTTAGTGGAATATTAGTAAGAAATGAGTGAAGGATAGACTCCACTCAAATCGCCCTAATTGTATGGTTTTTGCGTTTATTGACATACTTATTAAATAATTGATATCAGGTATACATGAAACAGAGTTATTATTTGAAGTAATATGGATTATTATTTTATAGATATTGTGTTTCGCGTCGTCTTCACCCATAGCATAATCATTTTCTATGATTTCTGGGAATATATAAATTATGTTGAAGATGAGGCATTTTTACCTATACCTAGTGATTACTATTTTTTTCATTGTAATTTAGCAATACTGTGCTCAATATATTTTTTTAGAATCATATTGCGAGATAATCTGAATCCATTTGAGAGGTATAGTAATAATGAAGTACTACAACTTGTACGCTTTCACAGAGATGTTATAGTTGCTATAATAATGCCAATAGTATATTCACATATAAGAATAGGTGATAATCGTGGACTCCCAATTCCTCCTGCAATAAAAGTATATGCAGGATTACGGTTTTTTGCAACAGGATGCTATCAGGCTTTTTTTCTAGAGTGTGTGTGTGGAGATATAGTAGCACTGAGTCGGTCGTCTGTTTGTAAAATTGTTAGGGAAACAAGTGAGCAATCGGCAAGAAATTTGCCAAGATTTGTGAAATTTCCACAAAATTTAAACGATTTTAGAACATGGAAAAGAGAGTTTCATGGAATCGCAGGTTTTCCAGGAGTTATTGGGTGTGTCGATGGAACTTATGTGGAAATTAGGAGCCCAGGTGGCCCTAATTCTGAATTTTACAAAAACAGAAAAGGATAGATGTCGTTAACTGTACAAGTTGTTGGTGGCCCTCATTGCGAAATATTGGACATTGTAATTCGCTGGCCAGGTTCTGCTCTTGACAGAAGAATTTTTAATGGCAGTTCAATACGAATGCATTTGGAAAGGAGTCATTTGCCAGGACTTTTACTAGGTGATAGTGCTTATGCACAAACTAGATATCGCTGTTCCAGAACAATATCAACGTAACTGCAATTTTTTCTAGAAACAAGTGTAATGAATGAGACTAATGAGTAAAGAAGACTCTATTCCATTTGGTAAAAAATTGCCATAACTGTACTACAAAATTTGACCATGAGATGGTAGTTGCGTCGTTATTCCATTATTGCTCCTTTGCACTAACTTTCCGGGAGAACACCGCCGCATCCATCAGTTGCGCTAAATCTCCGCTAGTGATATATTGTTACCCGCTGTAATAATGTCATAAGTGCAGTTTACGACTGTCAGAGTGTAAATAACTGGAGGTAATTTTGGAGAAATAAGGACGTAAGTGTACTTTGTGTCTTTCTACACCCGATAAATGTGCATATTGATGTACGTAAGTACAAACGATACCTACGAAATTGATGCAATAGTGACGTAAATATATTTTATGTCATTATTACCTCAAAAATATTAAATATCTAATGGCATAAGTGTATTGTGCGACAATTTATTCACAAAAGTTGAAATGACATTATTCCTTCAACACCCATTTTCATAATAACTGTGTTAAAATTCTTTTAGTTAAAGCTACTTTAACACTTTAAGAGTATTTTAAAGTAAATGAGTTTCATAATAGAATAATGTGGTTACTTTAGTTAAAGTTTATTAAGAAATCTATGTAGGTGGCTGCACTGGTTTACTGATAGGTTTACTAATTTAATTTATCATTAGTGTTGGTGTTTGGTGATACTATTTTTATAAAAATTATTTCGGGAGCTTTATTGCCATTTAAAATACAAGACAACAAAAAAAAAAAGGAAAATTGAAACAATAAGAGCAAGAGAACAAATTTTTCGAAGGAAAAAGAACTTCATCTTGTGAAAATCATTGCAAAATATAAAAATGTTGTAGAGTGCAGAAATTCGAACTTAATTTCTCCAGGACAAAGGGAAATATTAAAATATTTAGGCCCCATATATCTGTATTTTATTAATGTACGTAATTACAGGAGGAAGCATGGCAAAAAATGTTGTTAGAATTTAATAGTTGCAATACCATACGAACGCTATCACAACTAAAAAGTAAATACGATAATTTAAAGACAGCAACTAGAAAGTATGCCGAAAATATTAAGAGAAGCTTATATGGCACAGGAGGTGGACCACCCACAGAAGAATCTAAAAATAATATATTTGATGTAATATTAGATATACTAAATAAAAAAACGGTTGAAGGGCTTTCTAATAGTTATGATGACGATGTATCTGAAAATAACATGACACAAGAAACAGGTCAAGATTTGACATTAATGCCGTCCTCTGTATCAGAATCAGAAGATATTATAATAGGTATGGGTCAATTTTAAGTATCACCTCACAGTTAGAGCACAACTAGACCGGCCTCAAATGCTTGGGGAAGGAAGACCAAGAGCCAATAGCTACATGGAAGAGCCTCTATCAAGGCTGTGGAGTCTAATGCAAAGGACAAAGCTGGACAGAGTGCTCTAAATAGGTTGGGAGTGCCACAATAGATCTTCTAGGTCGCGATGGCCCAGGCCAGGGGGCCGACTCCTACATAAATCTAATCTAACTAGACCGGCCACTCTCATGGTGACGCAGGGTGGGTGGTTGGTGGTCCCCATTTAAACTTTATGCTTCGAGAGAAATGCGAACAGATGAGCGTCTCTATTTCTCAAAGCATTAATTTATACGGAGAACCGGCTCGCTGTGGCACCGCAGAGTAATATGTAATAAAAAAAATAATTTTTAGAATATGCAGATATAGGAAATGAAAATATTCCCCCATCAATAAATATAGACACTTCAGCTCTTTCATTAACCGAGGAACATGTATCTAGTCAAGGTTGGGACTCATACACACCACAAATGTTAAGAGAGCCGAAACACAAAAAATTAAAAGTGAAGGGTAAATATAATCCAAAAAAAGCAGAAGAAAAAACTTTTGTATGGCTTAAAACTAAAATATTGAGAGCAAAATATAAAAAACTTAAAACAAGCAAATATAAGAAAACAAGAAAGACATGAAAAGGTAATGGAATTGCTGCAGATCGAAATAGAAAATAAGAAAGGCAATTAATTCTATTATACATACTATAGGTATACATACATATTATTATACAGTGAGGACATAAAGTTCGTCCCCCCCCCTCTAATTTTTGAACCACTGGATAGATTGTGATGAAATTTGTAACGATAATATATGACTAAATTCTGCATTTTTTGTCACATCAATGACAGCTCTGAATGTCAAAGTGACAGCTGGGCGCGCAATAGGAAATTTTTTTTAAATGGAAATGGGCGTCGAGTGGGGACTCATTTTGAAGCTATTTTTATGCTCAAAACATCCCCCAAATTTGAGAACATTTGGTTCAGTAATTTCCAAATAAAGTCCAGTAATATCGATTTCTGTTATATCATTTTTTTGCATACATATTACAAATTATTGTAAATTATTCAAAGCAGAACAAAAATTAAAAGTAAACAAATAACAATAAACCATCTCTAACCTAAAATAACCTAAATTAAAAAATTATGAAATAATTTAAATTAAACTTAAAAAAAAAAAATTTTAGAGGCAGAAACAAATTTAGAAAACACGTGTTACTTCAAAAGATGTTGAAAATGACCTCCAAGAACCTCCTGACAAATAAATGTTCCATGGGTAAGTTCTATTATAAAGATTATGTGGTAAAAAGATTATGTTATGAACTGATTTATTTGGAAATTACTGAACCAAATGTTCTCAAATTTGGGGGATGTTTTGAGCATAAAAATAGCTTCAAAATGAGTCCCCACTCGACCCATTTCCATTTCAAAAATAGTCCTTTTGCGCGCCCAGCTGTCACTTTGACATTCACAGCTGTCATTGATATGTCAAAAAATGCAGAATTTAGTCATATATTATCGTTCCAAATTTCATCACAATCTACCCAGTGGTTCAAAAGTTAGAGGGGGGGGACTTTATGTCCTCACTGTATATTAAAATTTGCATTAATAAACATTGTTCTAAGTAGATGGCCATTTTCATTGTCTTCGTTATCATTGATAGGTATTTCGTTTCTTATTTCCTCAGGGACATCAACATTATTTGGTACATCTTCATTCACTTCAATACAAATGTTGTGTAGAACAGCGGTGGCAACTATAATAACCATACTTGTATTTATATCTACGTGAATGCCACGAGATAAAATTGGAAATCTTCGTTTCCACACACCATACTGGCGTTCTACTACAGTACGCGTTCTAATGAAAGCTTCATTATACAATCTTTCTGGTTCGGTATTTGTATTTTGCAGAGTCAATAAATAAGGTTTTACTGCATAACCGCTGTCTCCTATTAAAAGAAAACGTGCATAGTGTCCATTTTCTAAATTAAATTTTAATCTAGAGTTGTTAAAATGGTTTGATCATGGCAACTTCCAGGCCATCTAGCAACCATATTCCTTATCTTGAGGTTGGCATTCGAAATAGTCTGCACATTCAGTGAGAAATAGCCCTATCTATTCATATATATTTCCCCGTCATTTCCACCTAAAACAAAAATATCTACATATATCTGAATATTCTGCCACTCTGAAATAAAAATACAAAATTGGTAAACACATACCTTGTAAAGTAAAGAAAACCCATAGGTAACATAATTTGTCTAATAGGTACAATTTTTCACTGAAAAAACAAGACAAATTGCACTACTAACAAAATATCACTTGTATCATTTGATATCTTTTTTCGTTTTTAAAAGCGCTACTTTCAAATCATACTTAGAATTTGAAACTAGCACTTTTGGGAGCGTCTACAGTGCCATATTTCGATTAAAACAAATCTACGATACAAAAATGGAGGTACCTATACTAAGACATAATATTTCCCATTTTGTTTTGTTTGGTGATGTCTTTATTATACTAGTTTACATGTACAGTTCAGCAGCAATAATGCTTATTGGTGAAATTATTCTTATGTGTGTACAGTCGATAGCACCATAGCATCGTGGGAAATGAGCTATTTCATAAAAACCTTGTGCGGTTTCTTCTAAATCTTGCCTTGTCTCAGGCATATTGATTATTTCAGGCCGTGAAGCTGCTATTGCCATGCTTACTGACTTTATTATTCTGCTTGCAGAGGCTACAGAAACTCCTACAAAATCTGATACCGGTAGTAACACACTTCCTGTGGCATAGTAGCGTAGAGTAGAATAATATTTGGGTTTCAGCTCTGATACTCCCTCCTCTAAAAATTCATAAATATTTAAGTAGTATAGGTATAACAAATTGTGTTTCTATAAAATTAATGTATTTGATTATCTACCTATTAGAATTTTTTTCAATTTCTGCTCTAATTCGATGTAATAGTTCTGCCACAGCCAATTTGCTTAAACGGAATCTATTAAAAAAATCCTCATCTGACCAAATATTGAAATCAACAACTCTGGGTTTATACATTTTTGGTCATCTAATAATAATATTAATTTCTTCATCTGAACTTGAATCTAATGATGATGAGAGTAGAGAAGTATTACCGATTCAGAGTTCACCGGGTGGTGGGGGGCGTGACATTGAATGGCCTTGAACGACCTTGATACGGACGCCCTTGAGATGGATATATATATAGGTCACCTTGGGTGGCCTTGGGCCCTCTGGGTGGTTCTGGGTGACCTTGAGATGGGATAGGCGTATATATATATAGGGCGTCTTGGGTGGCCCAAGGTGACCTTGGGTCACGTTGGGCCGCCTAACAGATTGATCTTGAGACACGGGGTGGGGGGGGCATAGCGATTCCCTATTTATAAAAGAGACTAGAGAGCAACACACAATCATTGTTAGTTAGACCTCATACTACAGTAAAGCGTAAGATATGCACAAGTGCAGTGCTTGCGGCGCGAGTTTTACTCATAGTGATAGTTTGCGTCGCCATCAGAGGCAATCATGCAAGAACTTAAAGCAAGAGGGACCTCCAACAAAGCGGTCCAAATTGGATTCAAATCCCTCATCATCATCCACAAATGTTCAAACATGTAGCTGTCAAAATGCGCCATCAACGTCTGCAAATGTGCCAATTTGTAACTGCCACAATGTTCCTTCAACATCAACGAATCTCCAAACTTGTAATTGTTGCAATGTGACCCTAACAGCAACTGAAATGAAAAATCATAGAAGAACACTGCAGCATAGATCAAATTCATGTATTACTTTAAGAGATGGCGTTGAAATTATTCAGAGTGCCTTCAAATATAAGACTGCTAGCTACCGAGTCCATAGTGAAATTAATCACTTAGATTATATTAGTTTTTTTTAATGAAATTAAGGATACAATTTTGCACATACTGGAACAAGCGCTGGGAACTCATAATGCAGTGAAGGTAAATATGGAGACGTTTGCCAAGTACACATTGCAAACAAAAGAAGTGTCAGATATAAAATCATTCAATACTTCCAACCAAATACTGGACCGGGGGACTAATTTAAGCGATGCCTTTGATGCGTTTGTAGATATGACGATTTCACAAACTACGGAGTTTCAAGAGCACAATTCAGGTTTGTAAAATATATATCAGATCATTATGATAGTTTATTACTCTTCATAACGAAGAAGCGAGCCCTGTTCCAAAGGCTTGACCCAGACCTACCCGAGGACTCAATGGTTGCCACAATCCTGGAGCTGCTGAGGCAAGATATCCGACCACACCTGAGAAGCCGCTACACCGAGGGGATCGAGGAGCTGACCCGAATTGCAGAGCAAGTGGAAGCGGACCTACACATCATTCCCCAGGTTAGGAAGGTGCCTCCAAAACCGATGCCACCTTCAACACCAGCCCAGACGACAACCACTGCAGCTTCCACCTCCACAACCTTCCACCACCAGTAGCACTGGAGCTACTACATCTTCCAACAGAAGACCACCGACTCCCTGTCGATACTGCCAGGCCTGGCATTACAACAATCAATGTCCGGACAATCCATACCGCTTCCAGGGAAACGAGGCAAGGGCCGGAGGACAACAACAAGCAATCCAGAGGTCATCCAGGCAGACCTCAGCCCAGCCGGCCCACTATTGATCAACAACATTCCGGGACATTCAGTGGACCAGATGTCGCCGAGGGACTCCACCATGGTCCACAAACCCCTGAACCAGTAGAGATGGATCCATTCCAGTCCATGGACGTAGACGCACTGATCATGGAGGCCAACACCATCACTGCTGCCCAGGCTCAACTCATCATCCAGCTGCCAAGGGTACCAGTCACCATAGAAGGGAGACCACTAATCGCCCTCATCGACACTGGAGCTGCGATGAACATCATCCGAGCCGACCTGGTAGCAGCGTCCAGCAGGAAGCCTTCCACGAGTCAACCCGTCCAGCTAGCCTGTAGTACGCGGACCATCGCCAACCGAGGATCCCAGGACCTGCCGTTGACCATTGGGGACCATCGCTACTCCACAACCTTCCACATCATCGACTAGCTGAGAGAAGACATCATTCTGGGGATGCCATTCCTCAGGGAGCAAGCAGCAACCCTGGACTTCAGCCGCCGATGCCTCCACCTAGGGCGAATCCGCAAATACACCATCTACTGGGATGTACCACCAACCAATTTCGACGTCACCCAAGGCCTACCAGAGGAACTACAGATCCCCGACCAGCACGAAGCCCCGCTGAAGCCACTTCTTGAGGAATTTGGTGAACTCTTCCAAACATGGACCAAACAACCCACCACATACACTACCAGGCACCAGGTCATCCTCAAGGCAGAGAAGCGGATCAATCAGAAGCCCTACCCGATCTCCACAAAGAAGGAAATCCTCTACGACCAGGTGAACAAGCTGCTGCAGAGTGGAGTAATCGAGCCATCTCAGTCGAACTACTCCTCAACCCCTGTCATCGTGGAACGTCCAGGAAGAAGCCGAGGTTCTGCGTGGACTACAGGCAGCTGAACTCCATAACCGAAGATGAACCATCAGTACTGCCCAATATCCATGACAACCTCCAGGACCTAAGCGACGCCACCATCTTCACCCTCCTGGATCTCAAGAGTGGCTACTGGCAAATCCCCATGGATCCAGCTTCCAAGGCCTACACCGCATTTTCCGCTCCAGATGGTGCCCTGTACCAATTCACCGTGATGCCCTTTGGCCTCAAGGGAGCGCCAGCGACCTTCCAAAGACTGATGACCCATGAAGTACTACCAGGCTACCTCCATAAGTTCGTCAAGGTTTACCTAGATGACATCCTGATCTACAGCAAAACCCTGGACAAGCATCTCCACCATCTCAGGCTAGTCCTTGAGAGACTCCGGCTCCACAACCTGAAGGACTCAGCAGAAAAGTGCATCCTGGCCACAACCCACCTCGACTACCTAGGACATCGGATAGCCGGCGAGGTTATCACCCCGCAAACCAAGCACCTGAGGGATATCGAGAGGTTCGAGGAGCTCAGGACCAAGAAGCAACTCCAGAGCTTCCTAGGGACCATCAACTGGATCCGAGAGTACATTCCTGACGTTGCCATGCTGACGAAGCCACTCACCCACCTGCTGAAGAAGGATGTCAAATTCCGATGGACCCACGAATGCCATGAGGCCTTCCAGGCCTTGAAGGAAGCAGCCTCCAAACCACTGACACTCCATCGATTGGACCCAACCCTGCCGTACATCCTCCAGACCAATGGAAGCATGGAAGGCATCGGAGCAGTCCTGTACCAAGAAGCAGAAGATGGGAAAAGACGCATAATCTCCTACTCCAGTGCCACGCTGACCGCCACCGAGCAGAAGTACCATGTGAACGAAGTCGAAGTTGCTCAGGCCTGGGCCATCAAACGTTACGCAAACATCCTGGCTGACGTGCACTTCACCCTCCGCACCGACAGTTGCTTCTTCCTTTGGCTGAACAAGAACAGGGGTGCGAAAACAAAGCTAACCAGATGGTCCGTGCTGCTCCAGGAGTACTCATTCACCGTAGAACACTGCCCGGGGAAGAATAACGAGCTTCCAGACTACCTCAGCCGACACCCAAGTCCACCAGCAGAGGAGTCACGCCCAAACATGGAGGAAGAGAGAATGCTGACCCCGCAATTCCCAATCAACCAGATCGACCACCACGAACTATACCAACTGGTAGTCCAGGCGCAGAGGGTATCGCCGACCATCAGGAGGGACAAGCTGCGATGGGTGGACATCCAACGAGACCAACCACTGAACCCGACAGAAGAGCAGTTCTTCAGAGAACACCATGTCCAGGACGAGAAGTGCTGTGGAGAAAAATGGATGGGAAGAATCTCCTAGTGGTACCCCGACGGCTCACCCAGAGAGTCATCCATCATCATCACGATGATCCTCACCATGCACACCCAGGACGAGACGAGACAATCAGGCGGATCCGAGAAACCTACCACTGGCGAAGGATGCATTGACAAGTAGCCCAATACTTGCAAAACAAACTAGACTTGGTATGTCTAGCGGCCAAGCCACGTCAGCTCCAACCAGTTGCACCACTCCGAGCCCACCAGTCTACCGGTCCATTCGAAACCATAAGCATCGACATCCTGCCTTATACTCATTACTCGAAACCGAACATAAGGTGTCGCTACAAGAATAGATCCGTGTCTTCAGGTTCCAAATACTACTTTTAAATATAAATAACTGTCCACGTGATAAATTGGCTGGAACCCTTAACATTCCAGTCAACCACTGATTGCTACCCCTACTAGTGATAATAACCAATAGGAACCGTACCGTAGACAGACACGTGACAATTATCACATCCTGTAAAAAGGACCACTATAAACTGGGATTTTGGATAACAAATTCTTAGGGCTTTGGGTGTCACTGAATGATGGTTTCTCTAGGCGCACGGCCGCTCTGATTCTAGCCGAATTCCCTATTTTAGTAAAATAATATTTTCTTTTCACTACCCAAAATACTTACCAGTGTCGCCGCAGCCATCCGGAATAAGGGTGGTCACGAGGGGTACTCGTTCGACTCACTACTGCCCCAACTACATACTTCTATTCTAGAACCCCAAGTGATTACTACACCTCCCCTACGCTCAACTCCGGTTGACATTCAGTCATGCCCATGTACCACTGACAAGGTAGTGTCATCTACACATCCCCTGAACGATAATCGTACTAGTCCCGCTCTCATAGAGCCTTCTCGACCGCAAGGTATTTCAAATGCTAGCGATCATATTCAGAACTTATTACCTGGTTTTCAAACTGTCACTGAGTGTCAGGAAAACACCCCCGGCTCTGCTTTAAGTAGACCAGTAGTCCTTTCGACCTCCCAGGGAGTCTCTGCTCATTTACTACGACCAGCCGGCGAATTCTGTACTGACGAGAACGAGAATGAGAGTCGAACGCGACAACATGGCACCTTGCAACGTGGGGCTTTTGGAATTCTAGGAAGAGAATCAGGACCTACGACATGTAAGGAAGTAATTCCGAGGCAGGAATTGAACCCTGCTCGGTGGCGCCCAACAAATGAAAATGACATGGCACAAACACTGAACGAGGTGTTGAGTAAATTGGCCATAGCTATTAAAAATGCCTAGACGAGACACGAACTTACCACAGACATTTAGTGGAACAGATTGGGAGGATTCAAAACTTTTTCTTCGAGAGGTCGAGGTATATTGTAGGCGAGAGGACATCAAGGAGGCGGAATGGACTAGAGCAGCCGCAGATCGTCTCCGAGGTGCAGCCTATACGTGGTACGAACCATATCGGAGTCTAGAGTTGGATTATTACTCTTTTAAGCAGAGGTTTTTGACAAAATATGATAATTTGGCCGAGCACACACGATTACGTACCAAACTATATGGAGAGAGACAGACGACAATAAATGAGACAGCGTTATTCATAACACGTAAATGAGCTTTATTACGTAGGGTATCCCAAGAGTGGGAAGAGTATTCAGCTGTACTGCAGGTAAGGGAACTACTTCATCCAGAAATCCGAGAAAACGTTAGAAGCAACACTAGTACTACGATCGATGGATTGGTACAGTTAGCCGATGCCGTGGAAAGAGATTTGAAAGATCAAAGACCAAATCAGGGACCAAGTAGAGTACCACCTAGGGAAAATACAAGAAATGTAAATGTGCGAGAAGAAAACAATACAAGGTCGCAGGTAGCGGTGCAAGAAAGGGGTAATCAACCACCCTATCCTTGCCGGCATTGTGGAGGATACACAACTTTAACCACTTTAACCGAAATTGTCCGCAGAATTCCAGGCAGGCACAGATATCTCCGAGGAGGCAACCCAGAGAAAATGCCGAGAATACCGGGACAAGACAAAGGGCTATTATGCCACCACCGCCGAATCCGACTGCGAATAGTCTTAACCTAGTGGAGGTAATGCTTTTACCTAGGATTATGGTCACATTCAATGAAAAGAATGTATGGGCATTGATCGACACCGGAGCCACACATACGTTTATTCACCAAGAATTATCACCACACTTCCTCCCACCTACTCAGAGAACAGTTAGGTTAGCGAGCGGGAAACAGATTACTGCACTGGGTCATATGATGATAGAAATTGGAGTAGGCGATCAATCTATACAAACCGATGTTTTTATTATAAAGGACATGGTGGAATCAATTATATTGGGACAGGACTGGCTTAAGAAAATGAACACCACTATTGATTACCAGAATCAATGTATCTATTTGGGAAATAAGACTAGGAATACCATTTATTGGAACGCTCAGGTCAAGCAAGGGTCAGACCTAGAACCCATCGTCTTGACTGATGAGAATATTAGCTCCGAAAATAAGGAGATTTATCAAGGGCTTCTGGATGAGTTCGCGGATGTATTTCAAGAAGACATTCAGCAACCTACTACCCAACATGTCATTCGCCTAAAGGATAAAAAACCTTTCAGAATTCGGAGATATCAATATACCCCGGAAAAAAGACAAGTCATTCAGGAGGAGGTGGCTAAGATGCTTGCGGCTGGAGTGATTCGGCGTAGCCACTCGGCTTTCAGTTCTCCAATAGTGATGGTACGGAAAAGAGACGGGAAATACCGTTTTTGTGTGGACTACCGCCAACTCAATTACCAGACAGAAGACGAGGTTTCCCAACCACCAGCAATTAATGAAACTCTACGAGAATTGGGGACTGCTAGGGTTTTTACTTCTTTGGATCTCCGCAGTGGTTATTGGCAGGTCGCTATGGAAGCCGCTGGTATACCTTACACAGCGTTTACGACGCCAGATGGAGCCACTTATGAATTCTTAGTCATGCCCTTCGAGTTGAAGTGTGCCCCGACGACTTTTCAACACTTAATGATAGAGGTCCTAGCAGGATACCTGGGGAAGTTCGTTAAAGCATATCTGGACGATATAATTATATATTCATCCAACCATCAAGAACATCGTGAACATCTTAGATTGGTACTGGAAAGGCTGCGTACGCATGGACTAAAATGTTTGGAAAAATGTAGAATTGGAGCTGATGTCCTGGACTACTTGGGTCATCGTGTGACCGCCCATTTTAACCAACCTCAGACTAAGCACGTCCTACAAATCCAACAGTTTGCCGAACCTACCACTATGAAGGAATTGCAAAGCTTCCTAGGAACCGCTAATTGGCTGAGAGAGTATGTGCCAAACTTTGCCATTACGGCAGCCCCTTTGACAGATCTCGTGGGTAAAAAAAGGTTTAGATGGACTGAACAGGCAAGACAAGCATTTCAGGAACTTAAGAAGAAATTGTCGCAACCACTCGCCCTCGCTCGACCGGATTTCACTAAGCCCTTCTGTCTACAGACAGATGCCAGCCAGGAAGGCATGGGGGCCGTCCTATTCCAAGAAGAGGGAGAAAAAAGGAACGTGATTAGTTGTGCCAGCGCAAAATTTTCGCGCACAGAACGAAAGCTGCATGTTAACGAGCAAGAAGTACTTGCAGTGGTCTGGGCATGTAAGAAATACCGACAATACCTGGAAGACCGATGTTTCACCCTGATTACGGACAGTAGGGCATTGCAATGGCTTCGGAAGTATTCCGATGAACGAGCTAAGCTCACGAGATGGGCTTTATTGCTACAAGAATATAACTTTAAGGTTGTGCACTGCCCGGACGATTGAATCAACTGCCCGATTACCTTTCTCGGCACCCTCAAGGACAAGAGAACCTAGAGGCGATTGTGGATGATGAGCGACTCCTTCCACCAGAAATTAGCAAACCTACACATGAAAAAGAACCACAGGTCACCAAAGTAACTGTATCACCGAGATCACCTTACTTTAGTAAAGAGAAGAATAGGAGGCACCGAAGACGAAAGGAGGCGCCGAAGACGAAAGAAGGCGAAGATACCTCCCTGTTTTTGGGAATCATCTACGATGACCCTTGCCATGATGGAACAGGAGGAACCTGAAGCAGGTCCGGAACCTCTATTCAACCTCGTAGAAAAAACTCAGAGGATGAGCCCTGAGTATCAAGCTGCTAGAGTAAGATGGCACCGTTTGAGAAACGGACAGGAGCAAGTTACGAATACCTGGCAGAGGACTTTGAAGGAGGACTATTCTGTGGAGGACAACTTTATCTGGTACACCAAAGATGGAAGACGCGCTTTAGTGGTACCACTGGAATTGTGGCCCCGAATAATACATGAATTCCACGACTCACCTACTGCAAGTCACCCCGGGCGAGATGAGACGCTCCGGGCAATGCAACGCCTCTATTACTGGCCGGCTATGAACAAACAAGTTCGAACTCACGTACGTCACTGTTTGGTTTGTGCCTCGACAAAAAGGGGAGGACCCCCACAACCAGCGGCACCCTTAAGACCAAGACCGGTTACACATCCGTGGCGCACCATCAGCCTGGATATCATGGGACCGCTACCAGAGACTAGGCAAAAAAAGAGGTTTCTCATAGAGCTGGGAAGTTTAGTTCACTTTGGTGATTTCGATCTTTCGATCTCGTTCACGAAAGTGAATAGTACAAAAATCTAGTTCGTTTAGTTCACTGGATTATCTCGCACACAGAAGCGGAAGAAATCTTTTATAGAAACATTTTTGGGATAATTAAAATGTGTTAGATACTTATATACTGGAGTATATTATATATATTATTATTGTCATTTATTGAGCATAGAACTGAAGACTGATATTGCGGATTTTGTTGACGTTTTTCTTAAAAAAGTTGTTTAAGTACAAAAATCTTTATTCAGCTGTAGCTGTTTTACTCTTATAGGTACTTTAAAAATAACAAAAATATAGATGCAAAAAATACAAAACAAATAAATAGTTTTCTTGGTTCCCATCAAGCCTTTTTGACAAAATCTTAAATAGATATTAAAACTTTAAAGACGACCTTGTCACCACCCTGGTTCTTTCTCTTCGTTTAGTTCCGAACTGATTCGCTCTTTTCAGTATTTGTGATTGAATCTTTTAGTTCAGCTACGGGAGTCGATCTTTTGAACTAGTTCGTTCGTGAACTACACAGCTCTAGTTTCTCATGGTAGTAACAGATATATTCTCTAAGTGGGTGGAGGTCAGAGCCGTGTCCCAGAGTCGTACCAGGGACGTAATAAATTTCTTAAAAGACATTTTTAATCGATGGGGATTTCCAGAGACTATCATCACTGATAACTGAACTCAGTTTAAGGGGCGAGTATGGGAGAAGTTTTTAACAAAAAGTCAAATCGAACATTACCTTACACCTATTTATCATCAGCGGGCGAATCCCGTTGAAAGACGTAATCAAGAAATTAAAAAGATTCTGAGAACCCAAGCTTTAGATTTGAAATGTGAAAATAAATGGGATTTACACTTATCCGAACTAATGTTTACCTTGAATTCTAGGTCCAATGCAGCCACTGGCCAGCCTCCGAGTCAGCTGCTACTAGGGGCACCGCTAGTTAAGCCTGGAGAATGGACGCATCCCGCGGTCCAGCAACCCGTAGAGAATAGTGCGCTGCAGCGCCAGCAACGAATTCGGAGAGCCAGAGCTCGACAGCAAATATTTCAAAGAAATCTTTATCCAGAGCCCCGAGAAGCTCCTCGTCATTTACAACAGGGCGAGTTGGTACTGGTGAGGGCGTTCCCCGGCACTTCCACTGCCCTCGGTCCACTTGGCAGGGGCCTTTTCCGATAATAGTTGTAAAAGGAGACGGTGTCTATGAGATAGACAGAAATGGAGCTCAGCATTAGGTGTATGTAGACGACATTCGAGTTGCCCCAGGGTTACCTCCAGACCCCAGAGAAGATGAAGATCCATTAGTGAGACCTATGGAATTAGACGAGACCATGCCACCTCCAGGTAGGGTGAATGGTGAGGTCGCAGCCCAGACCTCGGACGAGCCCGCTGATCCAGGGTCAGGCCATTCATCCCACCGAGAAGAAAGTCCCAAAGAGCATGCAATCTCAGAACCCTCTCAACGACAAACAATCCCCGTCCTTTTAGAGGACCTAAGTGACGATGAAGCAGAAATAGGGAGATGCCAAAATATGGGCATTCCTATTGTTGGCCTTTGGCCATAGAAAGAAGTGGAGGTGGCAGTATGTCCCGCCGGAGGATGGGCCACCCCCTGACCCGTGGTGCAAGATCGGGCCTTCCATCCTGATGAGGTCTGGATAACCTCTTTCAGGCGACGTAGAACTCAACCAATCCTGGAACATTGGAGGTCGACGAAGCCATCGAAAAATTCGGTTAGTTTTAATATACCATATGTTATTTTACCTTGAAATATTTAGTAAATTTAGATAATATTTTTTTTTTATATAACATTTTATTTCTCTAAGCGTACTTACCTTGAAATAGTTAGTGATATCAGGGAATATGCTTTGTAACCTTTCATTTCTTTAGGCGTAGTTACCTTGAAATATCTAGTGATATTAGGAAAATGTGTTTTATAGCATTTTATTTCTTTAGACATACTTACCTTGGAATACTTAGCAACTTAGGTAACATGTTTTGTAATATTTTTTAGTTCACTTAAGCATATTTACCTTGACATATTTAGCTACATGTTAGGTGATATCTTTGTAATATTAACTTACGCATTACTTGCTATGAAATATTTAGTTCTTTTAAGTCATATATTCTGTAACCTTTTAGTAGTTGAAAGATACTTACCTTGTGATATTCTGCAATATGTATAGACCTTGTGATATTTTGATGAGATGTGAGGGCAGGAGGTGGAATGTTCTTAGATGTTCTGCCAGCCTTTCAGGCCAGCATCCCATCTTTCAGGGGGGTCGTGTCAGCGGCCGCGAGCTAATGCTAAAATGAGCCGCGGAAATCGCGAACGATTTCTTAAATAATCCGCGGTATGGGGGACTCGACCGCTGATTGGTCAGAGTGCGCTCCACCTCCTTCCTACCAAAAGTATAAATATACGTGACATTTTGGAATCTTTAGCACTGGTATAGTAGTCGCGAACCTATGCAGACCTGTGTCGTGCTCAAACTCTAAATTATCATATTCACCACTTTTATTCTTCGATATAAAGTATATATCATTATTCATAAATATATCATTCTTCATTAAAACATCGCCACAGTAGTCGCGAGTCATGCAGACCTGTGCCGTGTTTTTTAGCCACTACTCAAGCTATTGTTTGCTTATTTTTACGCCCTTTTATTTAAACTTTTAAATTCCTTTTCTTTTATTCGCAAGAGTCACCTACTATACCATTGGCAACGACCCAGTAGTCGCGAGCATATGTAGACCTGTGTCAAGTGCAAGTTGTCAATAAACTACATTATTCTATCACTTCTCTGTTTTACTTTCATACTACGAAGTGCTAGTTATATAAAACATAGAGTCAGTGAATATAAAACAAACTTACCTATCCCAACAACCCTCATCCACCTGCGTACAACATCTTGGAACCAGGGGACGGCAGCCTACTTGCAAGAAATAAAAAGTTAATCTACGACGGGTTATTGTAAACCTCCAACGTGTTTTACTATTCCTTTTCCCTACTTAAAACACAGTGTAGTGTCTTCTCGCCGGACGCCGAAGGTAAGAACTTTCCTTGTTGCTTAAAGGTAGTGCGAGGACCTAGGGAAATAGGGTGCGATTAATATAATTCTTTGCATTTAAATAATCAGATCTAATCTAGTAAAACTTAGTAAACTAATAAATCAGTACTCAATAAAGTAACCTAAAGTTAGTGATTAAACTCATTTAAAGCCAAGCTTGTGTTGTGTGATAAAACTTAGTTAACTAAATACTTTGCCATCAGTTTGAACTAATAACTTCTATTCTCTCTATACATAAACTTAGTGTTAACTAGAATAGGCCATCCCTAGCATCCTAAGTTAGGTAAATCAGTAAACCTAGTAGGGAAAGGCAAGTTAGTGCACCAGTATTAGACTATTCGTATTTCTGAGATATACTTTAGCAAGTGACAACCATTTCTAGCCATTACTACCAGAGAACTACCCCAGGAGTCGTTGGTGTTGTGCCCGAAGTGTCACTGTTATTTGTAAATGTTTTTATTACAGACTTTACTGCCAGAGAGAGAGAGCTGACCGCTGTTAAGCAGATATAAAACTGTTTATGATTATTGTACTTGTGCTTTTGTATTAAATAGGAAAGCGATATAGAATCAGGTACTGCAGGTGCAGGTAAGGCACCTATGCCCGTACCTATAGTCAGTTCTCAATCTCAAACTTGAGGCGATCTCGCCCAAGGCTTACTTGGGCTTACTTCGGCTGGAATGACTTGTTCTATCCTATAGTGAATGCTTCGGCAATTCTCGGCCGAGTTGCTAGTGGAAACCGGTATTTTAGTACCTTTTAATGATATTAGGTTGGACACCTGATTTTTTGTCGCATTTACTCGCTGAATAATAAACTGGTGCATATAATTTGATCTACTTTTAAAACCTACTGTTCACGTGTTCACTGCTCAGTGTTTAATTTGCTTGACGGTTGGGTATTTATTAGATATTTTGTGGCTTGTGTGGGTAGTAATATATCGAATCGAAGTTTGTTGTGGCTGTTTCGTAGTTATTATTTCTGTTTTGTGGTTATTATTGTTTACGGACTCATTTTTAATAGTGGTAAGTTAAATAGTACCTAGATTGATTTGTTAAAAGTGTGACTTTTTGTACTTTATTCGGATAATCCCTGTAGATGTTTATACGTGAAGCTTTATGTACTAGGTTTAATATTTTTTATATTTCAGGAATTTTAGAAGACGGCTATGAATAAGGAGAACAAAATCATTCCTTATACAACTAAGGAAAAATTATTGTTGGCCTCCTTAGTTGACCAACACAAGATAATTGAAAATAAAAAAACGGATGCATCTACTATTCAACAAAAAGCAGCTGAGTGGCAGCAAGTGACGAATAAGTACAACGCACAGGCTGACTTAATTAGTACTAGCAGAACTGTTATGCAGTTAAAAAAATTATGGACTAATTTAAAACAAAGGTAGGTAATTATTCTAATAGTGCAACTTACATTTTAAATGTTTAAAAAATTTACAGAAAAAGAAAAGCAACCACCGAGCTCAAATATAAGCGGCTACTGACAGGGGGTGGTCCTGAACCGGAAATAGATGAAGAGGATACTGTTATGGAGGCGGTTAATACTGCAGCACCTTATGCTGATGTAACCATTTTATGCCCTTGGGATAGTACCGAAAAATATGATATGAATACCGCAAGTACATGTAAGTGAAGTATACATAGGAGTATAAGCATGTACATGTTAAATAGCAAGTATGTTTTTAGCTTTAGAAGTATCAGACAGTTTCACACCCGAGGTGGAGGTAGAGGAGGTTGCTAATAATTGCCCTACATCTGCAACAGACTCTTCGGCAGCAATACAGCCTGTATGTGAATTAAATAGATAAACACTGATTTTAATTAATGTATTTTTTATATTTGTAGGATACTGTACAAAGAATAATCACAGTGGCAACGCCAAGAGCTGCTGAGGGTAATTTATAATCAATTTATATATTATAATCTAATATAGTGATAATGTAATTGTAGTTAGCAACACCCCTCGCCCTGCACGTGCAAATATTTTGAAAGAATCGCAAATGCGGATAAAAAAAAATGGAAGATTCTATATTCCAACAAAAGGAACTGCACGATATAAAAATGGAAATAGAAAAACAACAACTGAAGACTGCAACAGCTCTACGATTAAAGGCAGAGGCAGATAAAGAACTCTCAGAGCTAATTTTAATAAAATTTAAAGCTGAAAATAAAGATATTATCTAATTTATTTTACGTGTACTTTATTTCATTATTATTATTATATGTTTCCTTATTCAACAGAATAAATTAAAAAACAGTAGTTATTTTTTTTTGTAATGGGAATGTCTAATAAGGCACGTTTAAGTAAATATAGATGTTTATTTAAAAATATTATTTACATACCTACACTATACACTTAGTTACTTTAAAAATGTTGATTTATAAAATCTCTTCTGAATAATAGTCCTAATTGATCATTAGGTGATTGATCATGTTCATTTGGTGATTATAATCAACTTCATTATTTATTACAATTTCCTCATTGACATAGTTGTCATTATACCTAAGTCCTATATTGTATAAGGTAGCAACTGCACATAAAATAGTTACTGCTGTTTCTAATTTCGTTGTTATTTTTCTGTACAAAACAGGAAATCGACGTTTCCAGACTCCGTTGACTCTTTCAACTATATTTCTAGTTCTTATGTGTGCAGCGTTATACCTTCTTTCATGTAAATTTCCTGAAACAGAATAGTATATAAGTAAAGAAAGAAATTTAAATATTATGCACATTACCTGGCTGTATTACTGGTGTCAACAGATAAGGTCTACAGGGATACCCATTATCCCCTAGAAGCAAACCTCGGACTTGTCCTTGTTCGAAGCGAACTCGCAATGCACTTCGATCAAATATTACGCTGTCATGCGTTGATCCTGGATGTCTTACCACAATATCCATAATTTCCATGGATGGACTAGCAGCAATCTGTTTTTGTTAAAATTAGAGGTTATTGAATAAATAAACGGAAAACATATTACCTGGACATTCAAAGAAGAAAAGCCTTTGCGGTTACGAAATACCTCAGCATAATCACCTCCAGGACTGGCAACAGGGATGTGGGTGCAATCCACACATGCAGCTACACCAGGGAAATGTGCAGTATTCCAAAATTTTGTAATATTTCGTCTTTGATCTATCTCTGTATTTGGAAATTTTACAAATTCGGGTAAATGTCCGGCAATTATTTCTGACACAGTTTTGACTATTACACTCACAGATTGTTGACTGACACCCCTCAAGTCTCCACACACAGTCTTAAAATTAAATCACAAAATAGAAAAAGAAATTAAATAAAAATTTATAATTTCAAACATCATTTTAAAGCTACGTACCTGAAAATTTCCAGTTGCGTAGTACCTCAGACAAACTAGTAATTGAATATGACATGGGATCGGTAATCCACGTTTATTAATTTTACCTAGCTGGTCTGTTACAAGTGGAAGTAGTACATGTCTCACGATGTTTTTATTGAATCTGTAACGTGAACGAAATTCATGATCTTCAAAAAACTCTAATGGGTTATGAGCATCACGAATGTATCGTTTTGGTGCTCTCCTATTATCGCCTTCTTCCACAATATCGATGAACTCGAGAAATTCCAAATTATCTTCCCTATCCAACGCCATTACACAAGTAAATTTGAAAACTGAACTTCAAAAACATATACTTTAAAATACATACAGCTGTTAAAATCTTGTAAGCCGTGGCGTTGGTCTATGATTCTAATCTAACCTCACTATTTAAGCGGAGTAAGCGTCAAGCATTACTCAAGTCTGGGTAGAGGTAACCTTGAGAAAACTCGGGTTGGAGTACGCACGAAGCAATACTTGATCGGGAAGTAACGACTATAGGATGAATTCTGTGATCGAGCAGTTGCTCAAGACGGAGCAATTGCTCAAGCACTGACTATAAGTACGAGCACTAGATTTTACCCATTCTTACTACGAAGCGACGTGGGACGCCGAAGCTTAGATACCTGTAAAAAGGACCACTATAAACTGGGATTTTGGATAACAAATTCTTAGGGCTTTGGGTGTCACTGAATGATGGTTTCTCTAGGCGCACGGCCGCTCTGATTCTAGCCGAATTCCCTATTCTAGTAAAATAATATTTTCTTTTCACTACCCAAAATACTTAACAGTGTCGCCGCAGCCATCCGGAATAAGGAGGCTCACGCAAGCTGTAACAAAATAATTAAATTACTTTATTTCTTGATACTTCTTCCAACAATGTCTGAAACTCCAGATATACCTGGTCACGAGGAGTACTCGTTCGACTCACTACTGCCCCAACTACATACTTCTATTCTAGAACCCCAAGTGATTACTACACCTCCCCTACGCTCAACTCCGGTTGACATTCAGTCATGCCCATGTACCACTGACAAGGTAGTGTCATCTACACATCCCCTGAACGATAATCGTACTAGTCCCGCTCTCATAGAGCCTTCTCGACCGCAAGGTACTTCAAATGCTAGCGATCATATTCAGAACTTATTACCTGGTTTTCAAACTGTCACTGAGTGTCAGGAAAACACCTCCGGCTCTGCTTTAAGCAGACCAGTAGTCCTTTCGACCTCCCAGGGAGTCTCTGCTCATTTACTACGACCAGCCGGCGAATTCTGTACTGACGAGAACGAGAATGGGAGTCGAACGCGACAACAGGCCTATCGTATTATGGCAATATTTTGAGAAATCTTACGAAATTCATGTACCAATCGTTAGACCTCATTAAATATAACCGAACGCTAAAATTACATGTAAAAAACTTAAGAAATAACGTAATAATTAGAGAAATTAAGAATTATGTTGACCACGCCCCAAAACGCCGTTTTGACCAATCACAGCGCAGTACACCGACTGGGAATGGTATAAAAGGAAATCCGAAAATCAGTCGACAGGATTCATCAAGTCGAGACAGAGCATTCAAGTGCACGTATCGATCATTTTCAAATTTTTTCAAAATCAATCATTAACTCATTTCTAACAACATACATTCAAAATACATTCATTTCATTCATTTATGCATTATCATTCATGTGCATAGTCATAGTACAAGTCGAATCCATTCCACAAGTGCCTAAAACAAGTAATCATAAATTCATTTTCATTTCGCGAGTGACCTACAAGGGGCCTGGTGAACGACAATCTACTTAATGGTGAGTGATAGACAGTAATCAATATTACTTACTATTGCCAATATAACCTATGCAGTTTTCTAAATTATTTAATTAAAAAGACTATTGTTTAGTCTGAGTAACATATTTCATACTTTAAGATTTCTCAACTTACCTCATAATATTCTAAAACATAACTACTTCATACATACACTTAACAGGCATGATACAATAAAGGAGGGTATATTGCGCATATCCCTCCCACATCCGTGTCGTCACCGAGAGCGCAAATTTGACATTTTACAGTGTTTACATATGTAAAGGTGTGAAAGTTTCGTGGTTTTTACTACATTTTGTCCTCTAAATTAATTTTTTGAATCAAGAACATTCTGAACTAATGATATCAAGTTTGTAGCCACAGAACGGCCTCTGAAGAAGCCATGTTGTTGTTCACTAATTAAATGTTTTGTCTTAAAAAACAATTCCTTACAAATTATCGCCTCCAACAGTTTACCAGGAACTGATAATATCGAAATCGGGCGGTAATTGTTTACCATATTTTTATTGCCTGATTTAAAAACTGGGACAATTTGGGCTTGTTTCCAAGTAGAGCGAAACATGTCATTTAATATTGATTTATTAAATATTATAAACAAAGGATACGAAATAGAGTCAACACAAGATTTAAAAAACAGTGGAGGTAAACCGTCCGGTCCAGCACCCTTATTTACATCTAAGGACTGTGATTGTACTTAAAGTTATAGAAGCAGTAGGTTCGTTGATCTTTAAAATTGCTGGACTATCAGAGGGCTCAAAAACAGATGCAAAAAACTCAGAAAATAACTCACAAATTTCATGATCTGTTGAAGCAGACTTATCTAGTTGTACAAACTTTGGTATAGTCTTTGAACGACGCTTATTAGATACGAACCTCCAAAAATTTTTAACATTATCCTTAATTTCTCGTTCAACATTAACAATGTAATTCTGATAATCATTTTTAACAGCTAACTTAACTTGCTTACGGACATTAGAGAATTCTTGATAATCAAGTGGATTTTTAAATTTTGTCCAACGACAATGTAGTTTATATTTTTCTTTTATCAGAGTTTTTGTACAAAGAGAGAACCATAAGGAATAACTATTGTTAATTCTTTTTTTGTTAATATTCCTATTTAATATATCCATTAAAATGCTATAAAAAGTTTGCACTGCTTCATCAACATTAAGATTAAATAGTTCCGTGTTCCAATCAATTTGATTTATTTCAGAGTTAATGACATTGTAATTGGCTCTAGAAAATTTCAGTTTGTAAAATTAGTGTTTATACCGCATGCCAATATTATCTATTTGAATATCAACATGGATCTCTATAGTTTTATGATGATTATCTTCAGGCACCATCGGAGTGCTGCAATAAGTTACAGAAGTTGATCTCAGTGAACTAAACACTAAATCAAGAAGTTTACCATTGTTATTAAGCACACCATTATATTGAAATATTTGTAAAAAATTGTATGAATCAACAAGGCACTCTCCAAACCCGTCCGTTGTGTTCATGGATTTATAACAATTTATATTATTATCATTTACCCAAAAAATATTGGGAATATTATAGTCGCCGACAACTATAAAATAATCATTTTTGTTATGATTATGGACAATCTGACTCACCTTTAGTAAGTGAGCTTTAAGGTTATTCACACTAGCATGTGGTGGAACATAGACACAACACAAATGTAGATATTTAGATGCACTAACTTTGATACTGACCCACAGATCTTCACAAATACCATCAGATAACCAAGCCTCTCTCTCAATTGACTGAAACTCAATATCGACTGCAATCATCACTCCACCACCATCTAATTTACCACTAAGAAATTTATTACGATCTTTTCTGAAGACATTATATTTTTTAGTATCAAAAAGTTCAGTAGTATTAACATTAGAATTTAACCATGATTCTGTGACACAAATAATATTTGATGAATTAGCTGTAGTAGATGTATAAAAATCATGTGTTTTGCTGCGTAATCCTCTTACATTTTGGTACACAATTGAAAAATCGAATTTTATAATAAGAAAAATTGCTTGACATAAATAAAAGAGGTATAGCTAAATTTAAGTTACAAACCACTAAATAGTTTGTGAAGGGAGTCCTCACTATCTATAAGATGGTTGCGACCAGTCTGTGGGTGTTTTAAATATATTTTACAATCACGGGTCCAACACCTAATATTCCTTTGTTTACATAAATCTCTAGTTTTCTTATATAGCATCTGATTGATCGGAATTAGATGATCATTGATATAAATTTTTAGTAAGTTACCCCCCAAAGCCGATTTCAGTTGTTGTAACTCCTTTCTTTTTTCGAATCGCAGCCAAAATTGCGTCCTTATAGGAGCGCGAAATTAATTTCACTATGACAGATCTAGGATTTTTATTATCAGGTCTCATGTGAGGAACTCTGTGACAAGTTTCAATACTATTGGTATCATTGATACCCAATGTGGCAAATAATTTATAAACAACAGTGCGAATATTTTCATTCGATGAATCTGGTATTCCGTTTATTTCTATATTATTCATTCGCAGCTGCTGCTGTAAATTCAATATTTCTTTTTTAAGAACAACGACTTCAGAAGAATTAGCTTGTACATCAGCCTGAATAATAGGTATGACTTTCATCTTAATTTCAAATTCATTAATTTTTTTGGAAAAATCATCAATTTTATTTCCGTAAAATTCCAGTGACTTGACCATATCATTTTGCTTATTCTTAATTTCCAGAATTTCTGATTGAATGCTATTAAGACTTGTTAATATGAGATTAAATTTCTCATCCTTGTCACTGGAATTCTTGGCACAAGTATCACATTTCCAAGAAGATCCAGTTATTCATATCAGCCTTGTTAGGTGATTGCAAGCAATTAAGATGATAATGCTTCTTACAAACCGAGCACTGAATTGACGCAGATTGCTTGGTAATGTTTATAGAGCACTGTGTCATAGCCCATGTTGATAAGAAACACAATAAAAACACGGCGAATAGCAAGTAAAAAGCACCTGTTTGTACGTATGTACAAATTTCAAATTAAAATCACTTTATGCTAAGCGTAATTTAGTAAATCAATAATTATTTTTACACTATAAAAACTATGAAAATTAATTTCAATAACAGCTTCCAAAGCACTAAATAGTACACTAACTGCTCACCAACTTTATTACAATTTTCAACTGAAATTTCCCGTAAAAAACTTAAGTAATATTACAGAGCCAACAGCAGCCTGTACACACTTGATTGACCATATGAATACCATTTAAACCTTTAATGAGAAAGTAGCCTAATGGAACTTTCCAATGAGAATTCATTGCAACAGCCATAAACACTAAAGCATTCTTGGGTTCTTCTCTGCTATCACCATCATTTTCTAATCCACAACCTAAATCAACGTAGCCATAATATTTGCCGCTTTGGTATTCAATATGCTGACGAATAGACATTTCATCTACAGTGATGTTGACTACTACTGGTTTGGCATTCTCTTCTTGGTTTTTCAAATTAATAGCCTCAAAAGCTTCTTTTGTGAAACCAGGTTCTCCGTCAATCACCATGTACCAGTGTCTCATTGTTTCGGGATGAGGTAACAAATTTTCAAATTTTTCTCGGACATAGTTGTCACTAGCTTAACCCATTAGCGCTCAGCGTCCTCATCTGAGGACAGTGAAAATAAACATTTCTAGGAACATAACAAAGCAATACACCCAATTGATTTTTAGCCTAACTACACGTGCATAGGTCTAAGTTCGCCTGAGAAAGTTTAGTTTCGTCTTAAGGGTGATACAAGCCGGTCATATATATTATTGAAAATTCGTGTTTTTTATCGCTTCGTCAGCTAGTGTTATTTTATATCATATCTCCTGTTGTATTTGAGGTAAGTAATGACTTTTACTATTATTACAAACTCAAAATACACATCTTTTATTGTAGTATATTACGGTTTCTTATTTTGCTTTCAATTTTTTGGAAATCTTTGGAAAATAACAGTGTCCTCGAATGAGGACGCTGGGATTTACCAGCATATTTTATGTGCAATATTTTTCTCTAATATTTATTTATATATTTTGTTTCAGACCAAGCCAAAATGAGTAGACAAGTGTTTAAAACTCTACAAGAAGCTGTGGAGTATCTATATTCGGAAGAAATTGATGCTGATATCCTAGCTTTACCACCTGACGTGGATGAGCTTACAGATGAGGATGAAATCAACAGTGACGATCTGGATGTACCTGTTGTATCGGACGTTCCAGGACAAACAGAAATAAACCTGCCTTCCGATGACGATGATGATGTTCCTTTATCGGTATTTGCCAGACAAGGGCTGTTAACGTCACATCAAGAAGAGAATTCGGATTCTTCATCCAACGGTAAAGAAAAATCTGCTCTAAAGCAGAAAAAAATAGTAAAACCTGAAAAGGACACACCAAAATGGAAGAAAATTGATCCACAATTTGAAATATGCGAAAATACCGATACGCCACAAGAGAAGTTTGCTGAAATGTTGCCTATTTTGTCCGGCGCAAGCATGTTGGATATTTTTGAACATTTTTTCTCGGAACAGATCTATCAGAAAATCGTGGAAGAAACACTTCGGTATGCAGCTGAACAAAAAAATAAGGCGACGTTTTCTGTTGACATTGAAGATATAAAGATATTTATTGGATTTTTGATCTTTTCCGGATATCATAGGCTGCCAAGTGAACGGGATTATTGGTCGGAAAGTGAAGATCTGGGTATACAAATAGTAAAGGACGCAATGAGTCGAAACCGATATTTAGAGATAAAGGCATTATTGCATTTGCAAGATAACACAAAAGCAAATGAAAACAAACAAGATAGGGCATTCAAAATAAGACCTCTTCTTGATGGTGTCAATAAAAACTTTCAGAAGTGGGGAATTTTCCAAAAACATCTATCTATTGACGAGATGATGGTAAGGTATTATGGCCGCCATGGACTGAAGCAGTTTATAAGGGGAAAACCGATAAGGTTTGGTTATAAATTGTGGGCATTGTGTGGTGACAGTGGATACTGCTTCAATTTCTCCCTCTACTGTGGAAAAGAAGTTGTTCAGTCGAATAACCCTTTGGGAACAAGGGTTATCACAAATATGCTGAGTGTAGTAGACGATCCTTTCGGGTATACAGTTCACTTTGATAACTTCTTTAGTAGCTACAGTTTATTTAAAATTTTGAAAGAGAAAGGATTTCGTGCCACCGGCACCATCCGGGACAACCGGACAGAAAAATGCCCTTTGAAGTCCATTAAAGAAGTGGAAAAGTCAAAAAGAGGCATGTATGATCACCAATTTGACCACAAAAATAAAATTCTAATGGTTAGATGGAACGACAACAAGTGCGTTACGATGGGCTCCAATTTTGACACTATAGAGCCAATATGTTCAGTCCAAAGGTGGAATAAAGAGAAGAAAGAGCAGGGTCCAATTTCACAGCCCAGGCTAATTAGTAATTATAACAAATTCATGGGTGGTGTGGATCACCATGATTGGCTACTTGAAAAGCATTCGATAGCCATTAGGGGTAAAAAATGGTATTGGTGTTTGATCACCCGTATTATCGATATGGCTGTCGTAAACGATTTTATTTTATATAACTTGCTCCATCCTCAGGATAAAGTACCAATAAAGGAATTTCGTAGAAATATTGCTGTTGCTTACCTAAAATTGGGACATGGTAGACGAGTACAAAAAGGCAGGCCACACAGTCTACCTTCTACATCGAGGGCACAAGTTGTTTATGACGTTCGGTTTGATGGAAAAAATCATATTTTGGAGAAAAGGGATAATCAGCGCCGATGCCAGTTCCCTCTTTGTAAAGGAAAACCGCGTACTTTCTGCAAAAAATGTAATGCAACACTATGTCTTCCTTGTTTTCCTAAATATCATGACAAATCATTTTATACCAAATAAATTGTTGTGCATTTTATCATTTTCGTTTATCTTTTTATTATTTTGATATTTATTTTATATTTAAAAATAATTATTATAAACATTTTCTTTATAAAATGCGTTTATAGTTGACATTGCTTTTAATTTGCCTACCTCAACTTTTTAAGAAATTATAAAACTTCAACGCCCAGCGTCCTCGTTTGAGGATGGCCTCTAAAATCAAAATTGAGAACTTGAAACTAAAACGAAACACGTAGAAGTCGACTAGGGAGCCATAATAGCAACTCATGTAAATATTTTAAAATTTTTACAAAAAAAAAAAATTGAGCGTTAATGGGTTAATAAAAATGCAATAACAATGCAAAGGTCCTTAATTCTGGCGAGTATTTTCTATTTTTTGAAACCATTTTTCTTTCCAAAATTTCTTGTATTGGTACTGGAAGTCCTATAACATTTCAAACATTATATTTAAAAAATTTCACCTTTGGTTTCTCTACATGCAGATTTATCTTGATTGGATTTTTTTCATAAATACCTATTAGACAAGTACATTACAGATTTGGCTATAGTATTCATATTCAATAACATTTACTTATATTAATTGCTGACAAAAAAAAGCATAAATAAAAATAAGATATCATTCAGTTATTCAACAATAGATTGTCAAATTATACTACCATCAAAGACGCCGAGGCCTCTTCAGATAATAATTTCTTATTATGTACAATAAGAAATAGGTAGCTCCAGTCTTTTCTTTTGAATCTCCAATACTTTAACCGAGCAAGCATCGACTATTTCATTAAACCCCAATATAATATAAGTTCAACACATGGCGATCCTGCAGTTAAGAACCGTGTGGAGTTTTAAATACACTATAAAGTAAAATACAGTTATGTACAGTAAAGTCAAGTAAAAGCAAATATAATATAAAAATGGACACAGAGCAGTCAAAGGAAGAAGTCATCAACGTACAAACAGGAAACGGGCAAGCCAGTACCAGTACGAGCTTATCAATTCACGAAAGTCTTGGAGTGTTAGCATTTATTGGCTTGTGCGTGACACATTATTTGTGTTGGAGGAATTTGTATATTCAAAGGTTGCCGTTCCCGACTCAATAAACGCATCGACAGAAGAGTTCGACAGGAAGTCCGAAGGAGCCAAGAGCTGCTGAATATATCATCGTCTCAGTGAGTAGTGCACGAGTGTCTAAAGGAAGAAAAGTGAGTGAGAAAGTGGTGAAGACGTTGCAGAAATGAAAAAGTTTCTTAATACAACTTCAAGGACATCTACGAGGAGCTAGGCGTGTTTCACCGTAATATAGGAAAGGACAATGTTGAAAGAAAAAGTAATTTGGAGGTAACTAGGAAATATGTCAGTAAATTAGATACAATTAAGAAAGAGACAGTTAGAGAGATAAACAAATTTTGAAATAAAACGAGTACTTCGGAAAATGTTGAGGAAATAAATGCAATTATTTCAGCAATACAAAAATATATAGTAGCTATTGATGATACTTTAAAGCTTAGGTTAGAAAATTTAGATGGAGCTAGTAGTAGTTGTGGTAGTTTATCAAAAGAATCAGATTATAAGTTAGGACAGTTGGTAGGCAAAATGGGTGAATTTAAAAACAGCTTCATGCAATAATCCCAAAAATAGACAATTCGGAAAATTCTGTTAAAAGGTTAATTGATTGCCATATGACGATTTATTAGATGACAAAGGTAAAATTCTACTAACGCAATATGTTCTAAAAACTAGATTAACAGAAAGTGCAAAACTAAAACTAGAGAAAACTTATCCGTCTAATCTTGCTCTAATTGCTAGTATTAAATGTAGGTTGTTAACAAAGAAATCGACTGCGGCATTGTCATTACAACTTCATCAAACAAAACAAAATCGTAGGTCTATAGATCAATTTGGGAAATCTATAGAAGATCTATATTGCAATGATGGTAGATTTAAGTTTAGCTCAGTCAGAAGGAGACGACAACGCAGCTACTGTATTAGCTGTAGCTAATGAAAAAATCGCAATTAATGCTTTTGCAAATGGCCTACAGGACAGTGAAATAAAATTACTTGTAAAATCTAGGAACTATAGAAAATTAAAAGATGCTAGTGTAGCATTTGGTTTTTCCAAACCACGAAATTATACATTTTATTTATTTTTATATTTAACAGTTTAGTACACACCAGGACATCTAGCGGCGAATAGGCAGTGGCATTCATACTTGGCACTTAGATTTCTTTTATTAAAATAATAGCACTTCATATAATACAGAAGTTTCGTACATATTTCATACTGTTGTTCTGTGACATTATTTTGTTACTCCGTGAATTAAGGATTCTGTGATCATGTTCTGTGAAGGGGTTTTTTTGAGAAGTTCACAGGGAACTCTGGCTTTTTCTCTTTACAATCGAGATGAGCAAGTAGTCGGTTGTTTGCTAGAGCTATTTTACATCCGCAAGGGTTGGACTTCATGTATACTTTATTGGATTTTTATACATAGTGTTAGTCGACTATGACTACGAAGTATTATCCCAGTCGGATTTCTCAGTAAATTCCTCACAGCTGGCGCATTGCCGTTCCTGACGTACTTTCAGGTTTTAGGTTAGAGTTTTAAGATTCAAGAGTCTTAGACTACCTGGTTTCCTGGGTAATCTTTAAGCAAGAGGATGATATCCTGTTTGTAGTTATAAATCTGGTTATATATTTTTTTTTGGTCCTGGTTTAATTTTTTATGGATAACCTGAAGTCTAAGTTGGGGATGAACTATTTATGGACCTGAAAATTTTGAATACTACCTGCCTTTTTGCCTGCTGGAGATGTTAGGATAAATCTCAGTTGGTTATCACCGCTGTCCGAACCCCGTTTTGATGGTTACGTTACCGGATGGTCAGATAAGCCTTACATATTAATTGGTTTCAAATTTAATTAGTAATTTAAGTACATGAGCTTCACTCTTTCAAATTTAATTAGTAATTTAAGTATACGAGCTTCACTCTTTCAGAATTGGTTGAACTTGTAAAAGGATCTAGATTCTTGATTTTCCTAGAGATTTCAATTGTAATTCTATACAGGTTAAACTGCCTGCTGTAATATTTGAATATTATTTAATCCACCAGTAACAACAATCATTAAATAGATCTTATCTCGGACCATATACTGTGTAGTTTTATTTGTCGAAAGAGGTACTATATTTTTATTTCAGCTAGCTAGCGTTAATTTCTAATTTGGTACATATCACTCAGAGGTACTCCACTTGCCTACCAATTAAATCAAGGGTGGAGTGGCGCCCAAAATTAGAAGATTTGTTGATTCTTATAAGAAAACACGATTGACCAAATGAACCTACGACTCATGCTCTAATAGGCGAACAGCTGCCGTCCGCTGTGTAACATAGGTATTATCTTCTCACAAAAGAACAGAGAGAAATACGTTGCACTATAGCTGGCGCTCAAAACGAGGAAATTTCTAAGACTAGTAATAATACATCTCAAGTTTTTCATTTTCAAAATAAACAACAATTTTAGAAATTTCAGAAATCATAATCGAGGTAACAGCAATATTTAATAAAAATAATTTTTCAAACAAACCTTTTGCACAATATGGATACAATTGTAATTTTAATTCTTTCAATCGAAATTATCATTCAGGTCGAGGTCGCAATCAGCAATCGAATAACTATGGCCAAAGACCAAATTTCAGAGGTAATCAGAGGGTTCGTAACTTCACCCAAAACAATAATCAAAGAGTGGAAAGAGGATATCATATGCAAGAGGAAAAACACGTGCCTTCATGTAATGATAGTAAAATGGTAGTATTAAGTATGAATGGATTGAACTTTGTGCGAGTGAAAAATGGAGTGAATGAAATGTGTTTTTTAATAGACACAGCAGCATCTATATCCGTAATTTTTAAATCAAACTTAAATAAAAATCAGTATATTAATGAAAGTGATACTATAAAAATATTGGGAATAGCGAGCTCAGCAATTACATTTGGAACTGCTGAGGTTTCATTTACCTTAGGTAATAGTACATTAAACCATATGTTCCACGTAGTAAACAAAGTTGACCATGAAATGCATGGAATTATAGGTTCAGATTTCTTTATTAAATACAAAGGTATAATAGATTACGAAAATTTTTCATTTTCTTTCATAAGTTCTGGTATAGAGGACAATGTGTCTCTTTATTCTAAAAATAATAATTGGATTACAATACCACCTAGATGTGAAATTGTTAGATATTTTCCATAAAAAATTTGTGAGGATTGTGTTATATTACCGGAAGAAATTTGCGAAGGAACATTTATTGCTAGTGTTATTGGACATCCGCGTAATAATAAAATACCTGTTAGAAATGTTAATGATAGAGAAATTAAAATAAAAAACTTTGAACCTAAAGTAGAAAATTTAATTAAATTTGATTGTTATAAATTTGAAGATGTTCCAATATCTGTCACTAGAGTTGATAAGTTACTAAATTCAATGAATTTAAATTCATTAAATAAGGAAGAAAAAATGTCAGTACAAAAAGTTTGTGCAGAATATGCAGATGTATTTCACTTAGAACTTCACGGTAAAACGAGCAAGACCTTACCTATATAATAGAAGATTTGATATTATTACAGACCACAAACCTTTAAATACTTATTTGGAATGACAAATCCATCAAGTAGATTGACGAAATTTAGACTTCAACTCGAAGAATACGATTTCAATGTTCATTATATTAAAGGAAAAGATAACGTCACCGCTGACGCACTATCGAGGATAGAAATAACGTCGGAAGAACTTAAAAGTCTATCGCAAAAGTTGGACTCTAGCATTAACGTGATGACTAGAGGACAAGCAAAGAAAGTTGATAACAATTCTGTAGGTTTTTCAGATAATTCACAGAACAAAAGGACTGATCACCCTGGTGTCGTGGAAATTTTGAAACCACCTGTAGAAGCTGCTGAGTTGCGAATAATAAATAAAACAGATTACAACAAACACGTACGTACATAAAATGTTTTTTATTAATATCTAAAAAAATATAAGTGTTCAATATATCCTCCGTTTCTATTTATACAGGCTCCATACGTGTGTTCTTACGAAGGCGCTGTGGGGCCACAGGAGTTTTTATTTTTAACTAACTATAGTTACATAACAAATGACTATAGTCAGATAACAACTGGCTATAGTAAGATAATATCAAACTATAGTTAGATAATAAGTGACTATAGTCAGATAATATCAAACTATAGTTAGATAATAAGTGACTATAGTCAGATAATATCAAGCTATAGTTAGATAATAAGTGACTATAGTCAGATAATATCAAACTATAGTTAGGTAATAAGTGATTATAGTGAGATAATATTAGACTAGAAGTTAAGATATTATCCTTTATTCAGTATATCTTGTCGTACCACACGAAAACTCACGAGACGGGAACGAAGAATCACAGATAAACTTTGTTAGTTTGTTATTTTGTTTATGAGTCCTCCCTAGTCGCTACCAAATATAATAGAGATAGTATTCAGATAAGTTAGCAAGATCTGCAAATTTTTATAAATGAATAGTACCAAATAGTCAGTTATTTAGAAGAATAATGGATTTGGAAAGTTTCCTTCTAGAGCGAGGCATAAATGAAGATGTCATAAATATATTACGAAGAGAGAAGGTAAGTACCTACCTATTTTTAATCATTTTCATTCATATTCATATAATGGTGAGTCGACACTCGTGACTCGATACGCTGCCAAAACGGTTAGAGTTATGAAAAAAATAGACGTAAACAATTTTATAGAGAATTAAATTTCCTATAAAAAAGTTAGGGGTGGCATATATCTATCTTGAATACTTTAGCCGTGAGGGCTGCTTAAATTCACGCCTGACTTTTTTTTCATAAATTAAACTTCTCGTTTTCCAGCGCACAACTTTCGGCGATTCTGACAACTAAACTATTTAAGATAGACATATGCCACCCGTGACTTTTTATAGGAAATTTAATTCTCTATTAAATTGTTTATGTTCTTTTTTTTCATAACTCTAACCGTTTTGGCAGCGTTTTGAGTCAAACGTGCCGACGTTCAATTTATCTTATGTTTTAATTTTTTTTGCACAGTAGCCGGCAATTTAGAGGCATATTTTTTTTATAATAATTGTATTCTACGTGTTTTTCTGCATCGAATAGTATATTTTTCAATCTTGTAAAATTAAACGGAATTTAACTACGGCCTATTATCTATATTGCTTGATAGCGTTTTTGACGACAGCCTACGTCACACATACCTTCGCCAGTGTCCAATGATTGAAGGGTCATGAGCAATCCACTTTAATATAAAGCATTTGTGAAAGAACGTTTGTAGATAACTTCACCTTAATATTTCATAAAGGGTATCAGATTATGAATTAAAAAACTTCAAAGGCAAATATTTAGTTTCTTCTACTCGTAATTGGAATGCCCTGTATTATTGTCGTCACGTAATATTACACCATTTTTCATGAGGAATCTAATGAATTTAAAATATATAGGGAATGTAGGTAATTTAAAGTAAGAAAGTTAGATACAATTCTGGGAAAACTTAGCATCCTGTTGTAAGTAATAATTCAGCTTATCATTTTGTTATGGTAAGCTATGGTAATAATAAACAATGTTCATCTTAATAATAATAGAACTTTAATATCCAAAGGAATTATCCCAATAAAAATTATATTACTGACTAGGTAGAGTCAAATATATTTATTATGTCCTTTTATCGTTTAGTTCGTATTTCAAAATAATTTCAAATTGTGTCGGTAGCTAGGAATCTATAAAAGAATTGCATGACGATCTTTTTTTCTAAAATGCATATTAACGAGCATATAGAAAACTCCCAGACGAATGGGCCTCTAGATATAACTCAAAATTATATTCTTTTCCTGACCGTAAGTTTAAAATACTTTAGTAGAATTCTGGGCTATCGGTCACAATAAATACAAAATGGAAAATTGTTTGGAAGATTTCCAAAAAATCACAATTTAGTGTAATAATTGATTAATTAATGTAGCTTTGAATTAATTGTAGCTCTCTGAAGATGATTTGGAAACCAGAAGGACGTTAGAAAAATATTACTTGTATTTATTATGACCGATAGCCCAGGATTCTACTAAAGTATTAGATTTATTGGAAAAACTGAAAATGTTTCTATGTTGCGCACAACTAGTACCGACTTAATACAAATTATGTATATTTTGTGTTATAGATAGATTCAGGAATAATAAGGCAGATGCCAGAAGCAGATTTAATGAGGTACATTGCAGCATATGGAGACCGAGTGGCCATTAAACAGTTCTGTAGTAACAGAGGAACCTCAAATAGAAAATTGTCACTCTTAAAGAAGCTGCAACACAAAATTAATCGCAAATCAAATCCTGATAGAAGATAGAAGAGTAGCGAAGATGATCTCAAAAGAAAATGAAATATATGGAAACGAAAAATCCACGCGACAAGTAGAGATGGGTTGGCTTTGTAGTCTGAATGGCCTGGTAGGTATATTCAAGTACGGTCAAAATGCGGAGGAGGAACAAGAAAATTCTGCGCCTTAAGATCCTTAAAGAAGATCGGCTTTATAGATAAAGGTTTAGAGTTATTTTTCCCAGAAAATGTGTCCTCAAAAGGAAGATTAGAAAAATTCTCAGTTAATCTTATGGATTTTCAATGTAATATAATAGTAGATCACGTAACAGTTGAAATGTTTGAAAAAACAAAATTTTCAAATTCTAAAGTAAAAGTATATTTAGCCACTAAGGAAATTGTAGAAACAGTCACTAGTATAGTTCACTCTGATTCTGCTGAATTAAATAATGAAGGAAATGAAGAAACTGTCTCCCATTTAATTACAGATTCGCAAATTAATATCGATTTCACCAATGCATCGAATTCGGATTTATGGTTGGAGTCTGATGGCATCAACCAGTTCTACTCAAACTTTTTGCAGACAATATCTTTGACGGCAGTGAATCTCAGATTATTGGAAGTGAAGCATTTCCCATAACTCAGTCAGAAGTATCAAATAACAACTATTTGGCAGGTAATGATAATAATTTTCTATTCCTTAGGCGAGGACAAGTGTTCCATGATCTCCTGAACATTTTTCTGACTATTAGGAAGGATGGACCACCTATTAAAATAAAAATAATAGGACATAATGGAGAAGAAGAACTTGGTGAAGATATAGGAGGCGTATTTCGAGATGCACTGTCAGAGTTCTGGCACAATTTTATGGAAAGATGCACTATTGGTGCTAATTTCAAAATTCCCTATACAAGACATGACTTAAGCGCAGAGAAATGGAAAGCTATTGCTTTAATTTTGTATAAAGGATATGCAGAAACAAAGTACTTTCCTATGGAAATTGCGGATGTCTTTATGGAAATGGTAGTTTTTGGTAAAAGAGTTAGCAATTTAACTAAATCATTTCTTTTATATGTAAGTTCAGATGATAAAATAGTTCTTGAAGAAGCAATGTCAAATTTTGATGAAGTCGATAAGGATGCTCTTCTAGATATTTTGTCCGAGTTAGGATGCAAAACTCGTCCTAACGCTGAAAATATTTCTAAAATATTGGATGAACTAGCTCATAAAGAGCTGATACAAAAAGCTATGTTTGTAATAAATGCATGGAGTGAGGTACTGAAAGACTTTGTTTCCGAAGAAGAATTGTTGACGATTTATAAGGTGCGGCTTATTAATTCAAAAAATGTTCTAAAATTTATTTCACCAAAAGTTTATGGAATTCTGGAGGTTGATAAAGATACTGTGAATAATTATTTACGAAAATTTATACGCGAAAGTTCAACAGTGATTCTAAAAAATTTTTTAAGATTTTGTACAGGAGCTGATGTGATAGTAGGAAAAACAATAACAGTAGATTTCAGTGAACGAAAAGGTCTGTCCATGATTCCACATGCACGTACTTGCTCATGTATTCTGGAGCTACCAGTGACATATCAAGATTACCCAGAATTTAGGTCTGATTTTAATTCGGTGCTAAATAATACCGACTGAAGTATTGTCATTGTTTAATTTGTTAATCCACATATTTGTTTATTGATGGATGGATTTAATTTTTTAGTTAATTTTGTTTAATATGAATATATGTATATTTTTTATTTTAATCTCTATATTTACTTTTTTAATTATTTTTGTACCTTTTTATGGAATAAATATACGGTTTTTTTATTTATACTGCTTATACCCCTTTATAATACCATCACCTGCAGTAAATTATGTTTATAATAACGATAAAATATAATGACCATGATACAAGTATAATAAGGTAATATTAATTATTAAGTAAATTAGATCTCAACTTATGGAAATTAAGGTAAATTAGAGTAAAATTTGAGCAACCTGTACATAAATACATGTAGCTCAGCTACATAGATTTATCATCTTAAAGCATGCGTATTTATGCATCTTAAAGCTGTAATATACTTTACCACTGTGCAAAAAATATTTTTGTCAAAAAAATTGAAAGTGATAATTTAGCTGTTACGAGCCTACAAAAGAAATTAAATTATAACTTGGAAGTGACACAATTAGACAAGAAAATAGGGTTGAATAAAGAAAAACAGGGGAATCAAAATAAAGGGTGTCCCGTTTAAAAAACTTTACTTTAAGTTGTTCCGCTTTTGTGAAGCACACTGTACAGGGTTATAGTCACTATAATCTGACAACTTATTGTGATTTAATTAGGTATTGAAATTCCAAAAAAAGTTTTTAATACAAAAGTTTAGCTTTTTTATGAATTTTTATAATAGTGTATTAGGAAAAGCAATTGAATAACGGAAATCACTAAATTAAAGAAAAAAAATGTTGTTTTCAATGAAACACCCTATATATTAGTGCATATTTGGATGGAATGTTGTCTAACGCATACAGTGATATAAGTTTGACGGGTCTATCTCTAATAATAAGGAAGATATTGCCTAAAAAGTGTACCATAAGAGTAATATGTTAGACGAAGCCCTTATACCCTAGCAAAGATTTGACAATCTCTTTCTAACACACTACTCTTGTGGTACACTCTTTTGGCCATATCTTCCTTATTATTAGTGATAGACCCATCAAATCTTATATCACTGTATTCGTCAAACAAAGTTATATCCAAACATGCACTAATATATAGTGTTCCATTTAAAAAATTTGTTTTCTTTAATTTAGTGATTTTCGTTATTCAATTGTCTTTTCTAATACAGTATTATAAAAATTCATAAAATAAGCTAACAACTTTTGTATTAAAAACTTTTTTGTAATTTCAATAATAAAATCACAGTCAGATTATAGTGACTAACCCTGTACAATAATTTTAAAATATTTTTAAAATTGTAAAAACTATATAAATATTTTTAACAACTACGTCATTGGCAACCAATCAATTTTTGTATTTAAGGTTTTTCTCTATAATATGTAAAATAGCTTACCAGATATCAAAGAATTACGGACAAAATGAACACACTGTGGATATGCTTATATTCTTTATTGGAAGTTCAATCATACATCATCATCATACAATGTGTATCATGCTTTTACCACTACTTTAAAAACTATAAAACTTTACATAACCCAAAATATTTTCACTTTAATAACAGGTAATGAATATTACGATTATGTTTTTAACTTTAACCTTTCAGATAGTATGTATATAAATAAGGCCTTTTCCTGTGGTTAAAAGCGTCCAGATTTATGCCATATAAATTTGTTTGTGTATGCAAATTAGTGTTTAGGTAGCCATCTCTTATGTATATACTACCTCAATGTGCATAATCTACCATTATGTCTTATCAAATTACCTCATTTTCTACATTTTCTAAAAGTGTAATTATTTCAGTTCTTAACCTAATATATAAATTAATTGCATTATAAGGATTTTCACATTTTTCAAGTAATAGATCTCCCATAATGATATTACATAATTCAAATATATCTTTGTCGCAAGGTTCTGATAGACACAAACATTCTTCTTCACAGTATGCTATGTTCTGGGGAGTTACTTCAACCAAATAGTTGTGTGATTCATATAATTCTGGTAAATCGTACATAACCAATGGACGACCGTATGGTCCTCTTCCATTTCTTGATTTTCGAATTATCTGAGTGTTCCATTAGTACTGCACTTGTTCGATTTCATTCTAAAAAAAGTTTAATAAAGTAATTTTGTAAAAACAAATCATTAATTAGGTTTCGAAGCAATAAGGTAGCTAATATTTTTTTTCAATTTTAGTGTGGCAATTACCTAAATAAATTATTGTTTGATTGATTGACTACATATATTATATGAAAGTATACCTATAGGAAGCTACGTCTCACTACCTTCCTCGAGAATACTGTCGCTTTTGCTGTGTCATAATGTATAAAATAGAAGAACTGTTAAAAAAAATGTTTAGTTAGGTAGGGGAAAAGGTTGTACCGTGGGACAGTTGCTCTGGAAACGTAACCATTCTAGCGGCAAATCTCCGAAGTACATGTTAAGTTGGCAACCCTATCCTTTGTTTGTCCGTCAAGTTATTTTAAGTTTCCGTCATTGTTCAAAGCGACAAATGTCAGATTGTCGTTTGCGTATTGTAAAAGTAAAATTTTGCTGCAACTGCCAGGTCATACTCAAACAAGGTAAGCATTATTATTGACATTATTTTGCATGGTACCATCGCAGCCTAATTTAAGCAACCAATCTGCGCAAAAACTATTGAAAAGTAGGTATATTTATAGGTTAGAAAATTTATTTTTGCCAAAAGTGTGCTTGGTTGTACCTTAGGACAAATTTATGGTTGTACCGTGGGACGTGTCCCATTTGTGTCAAGATATCCACACTTTTCTGTCCACACATTTCGGCTTGGGGAAAACGTATGTCGTAGCTTGATCAGCATAGCAGCGCCGGCTACGGCCGGGACCGCGCAGACCGTAACTAGACTTGGGCTATTTATACGTTCCAAATTTTGCCGAAACTGGCTTTAACGAAAATATATATTATTATTTTGTTAGTTAAACAAATAAATAATGTAACTAAGCTTTAATCGTCATACAAGACCCTTTCCTATGTTCATAATCGTTTTTTATGGGGAATTCTTATAAAATTTACGAATCGCAATAAAATTTCATGCAAAATGTGACGATTGTTGATCACAAAGCCAGATAAGGTAAATAATGTACAAATATATATACTATCTATACACAAAAATGTACACCGCCTTGAACTTACATTTTAAATTGCATATATATCTATGTATCCTATATGTGGAGGAGGCTCCACGGCCTGACACCCAAAACCGGGAACAGCCTGCATTTCTATACTTAGTGCTTCATATTCCGACCAAGTTTGGTGAGGGATAATTTGGCGAGGGAATGAGTAGTGGATTACGTAAAATTAAAACATATTATTAATTATAAGGGTGTGCAGCAGCCCCTACGGCCTTACACCCAAAACGGGAACAAGCCAACATTTCTAGACTCAATGCTTCATATTCTGACCAAACTTGGTGAGGGTACATCTTTCGGATAATAAGTTATGAGCAGTAAATTACGTAAAATTAGAACATATTATTAAATACAAGGGTGTGCAGCAGCCCCTACTGCCTGACAACCAAAACGGAGACCAGCCAACATTTCTAGACTCAATGCTTCATATTCTGACCAAAGTTGGTGAGGGTACATCTTTCGGATAATGAGTTATGAGCAGTAGATTACGTAAAATTAGAACATATTATAAACTATAAAGGTGTGCAGCAGCCCCTACGGCCTGACACCCAAAACGGGAACCAGCCAACATTTCTACAGTCAGTGCTTCATATTCTGACCAAATTTGGTGAGGGTACATCTTTCGGATAATAAGTTAGAAGCAGTAGATTACGTAAAACTAAAACATATTATTAAGTATAAGGGTCTGCAGCAGCCCCTACGGCCTGACACCCAAAACGGGGACCAGCCAACATTTCTACAGTCAGTAGTTCATATTCTGACCAAATTTGGTGAGGGTACATCTTTCGGATAATAAGTTAGAAGCAGTAGATTACGTAAAACTAAAACATATTATTAAGTATATGGGTGTGCAGCAGCCCCTACGGCCTGACACCCAAACCGGGAACCAGCCAACATTTCTAGACTCAATGCTTTATATTCTGACCAAACTTGGTGAGGGTACATCTTTCGGATAATAAGTTATGAGCAGTAAATTAAGTAAAATTAGAACATAGTATTAAATATAAGCGTGTGCAGCAGCCCCTACGGCCTGACACCCAAAACGGGAACCAGCCAATATTTCTAGACTAAATGCTACATATTCTGACCAAATTTGGTGAGGGTACATCTTTTGGATAATAAGTTATGAGCAGTAAATTACGTAAAATTAGAACATATTAAATATAAGGATGTGCAGCAGCCCCTACGGCCTGACACCCAAAACGGGGAACAGCCAACATTTCTAGACTCAATGCTTTATATTCTGACCAAACTTGGTGAGGGTACATCTTTCGGATAATAAGTTATGAGCAGTAAATTACGTAAAATTAGAACATATTATTAAATATAAGCGTGTGCAGCAGCCCCTACGGCCTGACACCCAAAACGGGAACCAGCCAACATTTCTAGACTCAATGCTTCATACTCTGACCAAATTTAGTGAGGGTACATCTTTTGGATAATAAGTTATGTGCAGTAAATTACGTAAAATTAGAACATATTATTAAATATAAGGGTGTGCAGCAGCCCCTACGGCCTGACACCCAAAATGGGAACCAGCCAACATTTCTAGACTCAATGCGTTATATTCTGACCAAATTTGGTGAGGGTACATCTTTCGGATAATAAGTTATGAGCAGTAGATTACGTAAAATTAGAACATATTATTAAATATAAGGGTGTGCAGCAGCCCCTACGGCCTGACACCCAAAACGGGAACCAGCCAACATTTCTAGACTCAGTGCTTCATATTCTGACCAAATTTGGTGAGGGTACATCTTCCGGATAATAAGTTATGAGCAGTAGACTACGTAAAATTAGAACATATTATAAACTATAAAGGTGTGCAGCAGCCCCTACGGCCTGACACCCAAAACGGGAACCAGCCAACATTTGTAGACTCAGTGCTTCATATTCTGACCAAATTTGGTGAGGGTACATCTTCCGGATAATAAGTTATGAGCAGTAGACTACGTAAAATTAGAACATATTATTAAATATAAGGGTGTGCAGCAGCCCCTACGGCCTGACATCCAAAACGGGAACCAGCCAACATTTCTAGACTCAATGCTTCATATTTTGACCAAATTTGGTGAGGGTACATCTTTCGGATAATAAGTTATGAAGGGTAGATTACGTAAAATTAGAACATATTATTAACTATAATGGTGTGCAGCAGCCCCTACGGCCTGACACCCAAAACGGGGACCAGCCAACATTTCTACAGTCAGTAGTTCATATTCTGACCAAATTTGGTGAGGGTACATCTTTCGGATAATAAGTTAGAAGCAGTAGATTACGTAAAACTAAAACATATTATTAAGTATATGGGTGTGCAGCAGCCCCTACGGCCTGACACCCAAACCGGGAACCAGCCAACATTTCTAGACTCAATGCTTTATATTCTGACCAAACTTGGTGAGGGTACATCTTTCGGATAATAAGTTATGAGCAGTAAATTAAGTAAAATTAGAACATAGTATTAAATATAAGCGTGTGCAGCAGCCCCTACGGCCTGACACCCAAAACGGGAACCAGCCAATATTTCTAGACTAAATGCTACATATTCTGACCAAATTTGGTGAGGGTACATCTTTTGGATAATAAGTTATGAGCAGTAAATTACGTAAAATTAGAACATATTAAATATAAGGATGTGCAGCAGCCCCTACGGCCTGACACCCAAAACGGGGAACAGCCAACATTTCTAGACTCAATGCTTTATATTCTGACCAAACTTGGTGAGGGTACATCTTTCGGATAATAAGTTATGAGCAGTAAATTACGTAAAATTAGAACATATTATTAAATATAAGCGTGTGCAGCAGCCCCTACGGCCTGACACCCAAAACGGGAACCAGCCAACATTTCTAGACTCAATGCTTCATACTCTGACCAAATTTAGTGAGGGTACATCTTTCGGATAATAAGTTATGTGCAGTAAATTACGTAAAATTAGAACATATTATTAAATATAAGGGTGTGCAGCAGCCCCTACGGCCTGACACCCAAAATGGGAACCAGCCAACATTTCTAGACTCAATGCGTTATATTCTGACCAAATTTGGTGAGGGTACATCTTTCGGATAATAAGTTATGAGCAGTAGATTACGTAAAATTAGAACATATTATTAAATATAAGGGTGTGCAGCAGCCCCTACGGCCTGACACCCAAAACGGGAACCAGCCAACATTTCTAGACTCAGTGCTTCATATTCTGACCAAATTTGGTGAGGGTACATCTTCCGGATAATAAGTTATGAGCAGTAGACTACGTAAAATTAGAACATATTATAAACTATAAAGGTGTGCAGCAGCCCCTACGGCCTGACACCCAAAACGGGAACCAGCCAACATTTGTAGACTCAGTGCTTCATATTCTGACCAAATTTGGTGAGGGTACATCTTCCGGATAATAAGTTATGAGCAGTAGACTACGTAAAATTAGAACATATTATTAAATATAAGGGTGTGCAGCAGCCCCTACGGCCTGACATCCAAAACGGGAACCAGCCAACATTTCTAGACTCAATGCTTCATATTTTGACCAAATTTGGTGAGGGTACATCTTTCGGATAATAAGTTATGAAGGGTAGATTACGTAAAATTAGAACATATTATTAACTATAATGGTGTGCAGCAGCCCCTACGGCCTGACACCCAAAACGGGAACCAGCCAACATTTCTAGACTCAGTGCTTCATATTCTGACCAAATTTGGTGAGGGTACATCTTCCGGATAATAAGTTATGAGCAGTAGACTACGTAAAATTAGAACATATTATTAAATATAAGGGTGTGCAGCAGCCCCTACGGCCTGACACCTAAAACGGGAACCAGCCAACATTTCTAGACTCAATGCTTCATATTCTGACCAAATTTGGTGAGGGTACATCTTTCGGATAATGAGTTATGAGCAGTAGATTACGTAAAATTAGAACATATTATTAACTATAATGGTGTGCAGCAGCCCCTACGGCCTGACACCGAAAACGGGAACCAGCCAACATTTCTAGACTCAATGCTACATATTCTGACCAAACTTGGTGAGGGTACATCTTTCGGATAATAAGTTATGAGCAGTAAATTACGTAAAATTAGAACATATTATTAAATATAAGCGTGTGCAGCAGCCCCTACGGCCTGACACCCAAAACGGGAACCAGCCAACATTTCTAGACTCAATGCTTCATACTCTGACCAAATTTAGTGCACACCCTTATATTTAATAATATGTTCTAATTTTACGTAGTATACTGCTCATAACTTATTATCCGAAAGATGTACCCTCACCAAATTTGGTCAGAATATGAAGCATTGAGTCTAGAAATGTTGGCTGGTTCCCGTTTTGGGTGTCAGGCTGTAGGGGCTGCTGCACACCCTTATATTTAATAATATGTTCTAATTTTATGTAGTCTACTGCTCATAACTTATTATCCGGAAGATGTACCCTCACCAAATTTGGTCAGAATATGAAGCACTGAGTCTAGAAATGCTGGCTGGTTCCCGTTTTGGGTGTCAGGCCGTAGGGGCTGCTGCACACCCTTATAGTTAATAATATGTTCTAATTTTACGTAATCTACCCTTCATAACTTATTATCCGAAAGATGTACCCTCACCAAATTTGGTCAGAATATAAAGCATTAAGTCTAGAAATGTTGGCTGGTTCCCGTTTTGGGTGTCAGGCCGTAGGGGCTGTTGCACACCCTTATATTTAATAATATGTTCTAATTTCATGTAATCTAGTGCTCATAACTTATTATCCGAAAGATGTACCCTCCACCAAAATTGGTCAGAGTATGAAGCAGTGAGTGTAGAAATGTTGGCTGGTTCCCGTTTTGGGTATCAGGCCGTAGGGGCTGTTGCACACCCTTATGTTTAATAATATGTTCTAATTTTACGTAATCTACCCTTCATAACTTATTATCCGAAAGATGTACCCTCACCAAATTTGGTCAGAATATAAAGCATTAAGTCTAGAAATGTTGGCTGATTCCCGTTTTGGGTGTCAGGCCGTAGGGGCTGTTGCACACCCTTATATTTAATAATATGTTCTAATTTCATGTAATCTAGTGCTCATAACTTATTATCCGAAAGATGTACCCTTCACCAAAATTGGTCAGAGTATGAAGCAGTGAGTGTAGAAATGTTGGCTGGTTCCCGTTTTGAGTGTCAGGCCGTAGGGGCTGCTGCACACCCTTATAATTAATAATATGTTTTAATTTTACGTAATCCACTACTCATACCTTATTATCCCTCACCAAACTTGGTCAGAATATGAAGCACTAAGTACAGAAATGCAGGCTGTTCCCGGTTTTGGGTGTCAGGCCGTGGAGCCTCCTCCACATATAGGATATATAGATATGCAATTTAAAATGTAAGTTCAAGGCGGCGTACATTTTTGTGTATAGAATGTATTTGTACATTATTTACCTCATCTGCTTTGTGATCAACAATCGTCACATTTTGCATGAAATTTTATTGCGATTCATAAATTTTATAAGAATTCCCCATAAAAAACGATTATGAATATAGGAAAGGGTCCTGTATGACGATTATAGCTTAGTTACATTCTTCTTCTTCTTATTTGTTTAACTAACAAAATAAGAAGATATATCTTTGTTAAACCCAGTTTTGGCAAAATTTGGAACGTATAAATAGCCCAAGTCTAGTTACGGGCTGCGCGGTCCCGGCCGTAGCCGGCGCTGCTATGCTGATCAAGCTACGACATACGTTTTCCCCAAGCCGAAATGTGTGGACAGAAAAGTGTGGATATCTTCACACAAATACGTGTCCCAAGCTACAACCAACTACTACATTTAAAGTTTCACTAATATTTGTACCATTTTTCAGATGGGCAGAAGTGCCCTACGGAAAAAGAGGTCGAAACCAGATGCAGAAAATATGGCGGCAGCTGCGAATGATGTTATCACACACAAACAGTCTCTACGAGATGCAGCAAGAGTTTATGGCTTGTCAAAAAGAACACTTGGCAGGCACATAAAAAAATATCAATTGTCTGGTCAAACTCATTTTAAATATGAAGCCAACAATGCGACCCATAAGGTCTTCACCATTGAGCAAGAAGAACAACTTCTCTCATATATTTTGAGAGCTGCACAGTGGAATTTTGGCATGACCGTGGACGAAATGAAAAAATTAGCTTTCCAGTATGCGGAAGCAAATAATATCAAGTATCCAGAAAAATGGAAAGAACACGGATCTGCAGGAAGACAGTGGTACCGAACTTTTCGTAATACATATAAGAACAGAATATCTCTTCGCAAACCGGAGTCAACTAGCCTAGGTCGAATGGCTTCTTTCAACAAACCAAATGTTGAAATATTTTTTGGAAAGCTTCGAGAAGTCTATGAAAGGTATTCTCTGCAACCTCAAAATGTGTGGAACCTTGACGAAACGGGTTGCTCTACGGTCCACAAACCATCGCGTGTTATTGGTGACATAAAAGCCAAGCAAATTGGGGCAGCTACTTCAGGAGAACGTGGTATGAACGTTACAGTTATAGCCACTGTAAATGCTGCAGGAACATTTATTCCTCCAGCCATCATATTTCCTCGTGTTCATTTCAAGGAGCACATGATTAACAATGCACCACCTGGCACAATTGGTATGGCAAATTCTACTGGTTGGTCCAATGCAGAATTGTTTGTAAGATATCTTAAACACTTTGTCTCTATAGTGAAGCCTTCTCGTGGCAATGAAGTGTTGTTGATTATGGACAATCACGAAAGCCACCTTTCGTTAGATGCCATAAATTTGGCAAAAGAAAATGGTATCATTTTCTTGACTTTCCCCCCGCATACCAGCCATAAGCTCCAGCCCCTGGACCGCTCTGTCTTTGGTCCTCTCAAAGCTTATTACAACAAAGCCGCCAAGGATTGGATGATCAGCCATTTTTTGGCAGCCATTTCTACATTTACAGTCACGATATACACACAGAAGATATGATGTTGCGCGAAGTGGGCGATCCGTAACATGACGCGTTACGTCTTTCAGACAGTGCTTTTCGTTACGGGGATACGCTTTTTGTGCGTTTTTCGCAAAAGATGTTTGTTATGGTTCGTTTTATAACTTAAAAATATAAAATGTCTCAATTTCGCGAAGCTGGGCTGTTAAACACATTATTCTTACTGCGAAATTTGTTCCTCTAAGGTTTTCGCCACGAATTTCGGGAGAACTGTACAATATATAGTAAAATTGTACATACACTATTTTGTAGAACATAAAATATACTACAAGAAAGACTATGGGAGGGTATTATATGCACGAATATAAACACAACACAAGTTTTAAAAATGTAGGGTTTTATTAATACAGTCAAAATTTTATTCTTTTTTTTTTCTTAACCAGTTTAATTTATTTACTTTTTATATTTTTTCTCAATATCTAATGCTTGCATAAAATCAAACAATCTCCAAGTGAAAAGTATCCTTATCTAACCAAAACCTTACGTTTAAAGAATTGGAAATATGCCAAATGCCAATATATGAATATGCCAAAATGTTGGCTTACCCAAATTTTAGAAAATATTTACATATGCTAGTTTATTATTGTCCATAGCATTCGGACTTTTATATTTAAAATAGGTACCTCATAATCTTAAATTTACCAATATTTAATTTTAAATAATTTAAATTAGACAAGTTCACCAATTTACGTATTTATTAATATTTTCCCGCATTGTTACACCGTTCTTGACGGTATTTACAAAGCACGCAATTTAAAGTATACAATATACATAAAAATACAACACATAATTCGATGATCGAAAGTATGATAATCCAATTCCAATCCTTTAAACTTAAGGTTTTGGTTAGATAAGGATACTTTTTACTTGGAGATTGTGTGATGATTTTATGCAAGCATTAGGTATTGATATATAAAAAATAAATAAATTAAACTGGTTAAGGAAAAAAAAATTAATAAAATTTTGACTGCATTAATAAAACCCTACATTTTTAAACCTTGTGTTGTATTTATTTTTGTGCCTAATACCTTTATCCGGGGCTAGGAAATTTCCTATCCATTGCTGTATTTGAAGATAGGTCCTGAAAATATAAAAAAATTATTTGCTATTAATATAAGCACCATTTGAAACTATCTTAAAATTTGTTGCTTTAGTGCAACTTTCGTTTGGGGGAAAAACGTCCAAATCAAAAGGTTTTTCGAGCGTCGCTTAGCTACACCAATATTGTAAAGCCTATATCGTTCTTCTATAATGTCTCGGGATCCGTCTAATCCGTACATAAAGGAGATAAATTTATAACCAACGTTTAGTAGTTCATCTAGATCCGCATTCTTATTACTGAAGACTAACAATTTGTCTTACATGACGGTATGCTTCTTAAACACCTTAAAAATAATGCGAGCGGCCATGTTTCCGATTTTTTGGGATTTTTAGATTTGCATTCTATGATAAGAGAGCTATCGTTTTCAACAAAAAAAATAATGTCCGCAAAAACTTCACACTTAACGTATATTTCTTTAAAATTTGCTTGGTGTATTGACTTGTTCCATATAAAAAAACTGGTCTTGATAAATTAAATAATTCACCACCCCGACGTAAAAATATTTGCATATTTTCGATATGCCCATTTTCAGTTCCCATATCCGAACGAACTGTTAAAGGACAACCTTGTAGATCTTTCACAGACTCTAAGTAGAATTCAATTGTAACTTTTGGATTACTTGTAGCACGCGGAGTCTTGATCCAAATAATTTTTCTAGAAAATCCGTCTATCTATCTATCTATCCGTCTAGCCATTTATCCTTATCCCTTATGGTTTTAATTTATCATAGGAATCTATATGCCAAATAAAATTAGGTCCACTACTATGGTACTGCCTTCTTCTTAATCTTTTCCGTTTTCTTGTTGATACACCATGAGGATCCAAAATTTTTATTAAAATACGAATAGTTTCTTGTTTCACTGTAAATCCCGCTTGAAGAGAACGAAGATGCATCCATCTATATCCATGTAAGTAACCAGATCCTTGTAATTCGATTCTTAAAAGCTGCACTAACGTAGTAATATCTGTGTAGTGTTTTTTGCGATATAAATTAAGTTTCCGAAGACGTCGTTTTAGGGAACGAATACTCATGTTAATATCATGTAGCGTCAAACATGCCAAAATTTCAAACTGTTTAAAGCCCGAAAGAAAATAATATTTAATTAGGTTATCGATGATGGCCATTTTCTCTGACTGTTCACAAACTGACTGTTTCACAAATAACAGAGACTTTAGTCTTAATGCAGCGTCTGATGCTATAGGAACTATAGTTTGACATTATCAGACTATAGTCATTTGTTATCTGACTATAGTCACTTATTATCTAACTATAGCTATATCTTATCTGACTATAATCAGTTGTTATCTGACTATAGTCACTTGTTATGTAACTATAGTTAGTTAAAAATAAAAACTCCTGTGGCCCCACAGCGCCTTCGTAGTTCTAACCTAATTAATTGAGTTCACTATATGACTGTTCAGAAAATTTGAAACGTCAAATAAACAATTAGACAATCGGTGTATTCATCAATGGCTACTTAGAATTACTTAATATGGATATGTTGCAATTAAATCGTAACATCTAGGAAACTCTCAAAGCAAACATATACAAAGTATATATTTTTGAAATCAGAAAAGTGTCCTCATTTAAAATTTTGAATAATATACAGGGTGCTCCATTTAAAATAATCGATGTCACAAAGATTTCAAGATTTAAAAATTATTAAAATCTATGAAACTTATATTCTTACTATTTTTTTGATAACTAGCTGCTCAAATAAAGCCTGTATGGGGGGTGTCAATATATGGGAATCACCCTCTACTTGCACAAGAAAACTGGAACACTGTGTACGTTCCGCCATATTTTAGTTTTGTATAGCCTTTTATAAGTCAATTAGTTACTCTTTAAATTTTTTTCGTTCCTTCAAATCATGCAGTTAACAGAAAGAATACGTGACAAAAATCACGGACTTTACTTGGACAATTACTTCAGCAACTATCATCTTTTCCAATTTCTGCAGGCAAAATCAATATTTGCTGTTGGTACAATAAGAGTAAACCGTTTTTTTAATCCTAAGCTTCCCAGTGACAAAGAATTAAAGCGAAAGGACGTGGCGCTTCATCTATTGCGGTTAGCAAAGATGGTATCATAATCACAAAATGGTACGATAACAAATCGGTTAATAACAGCATCCAATTTCATTGGAGTTGGAAAAGATGACACCTGTACTAGATAAGTAATAATAATAATAATATCTCCACCCCTCATTCTAATCACAAGGAGTAGCCCGAAAGTCGGAGACTTGTGTGGGAGAGGGGGCGGCATATTATTTCGCGGGCCGCATTTGTGCCTCAGGAACGAATTACGTTGGTAGGTCCTAACCACCATTCAGTGCTGGAATGAGGGAAACCTGGAAAACCTCATTAGTTAGGGGGACAAGTAAAACATCAACTGATTTTAATCTCTCACATTAACACCAAGTTGACATTCTTCCCATCCTAGGCCATCGCCAGGATGGTTGCCAAGCCATCCCTGCGAATAAGCCTTGATCTACGGGTAAACAATTTAATGAAAAATTGTTGGTGGAATGGGAATTAGAACCCACGACCTCTGGGTTGAGCGATCGAGACGCTAAGCCCTGAGCCACCGGCTCGATGGGGCAAAAAAACAAAAAGTTACCTTCAAATTTCAAGACCAGAGGCAATCAAATTATATAATGAAAATATGGGAGGAGTGGACAAAGTTGATTTTTTGTTAAATATTTATCGCTCATTCATCAGATCTAGAAAATGGACTGTCAGGATGATATTTCATGCAACTGACTTAGCATTAGTAAATTCATGGCTGGAATATAAGCAACAAGCTGTTGCATTAGCAATTCAGAAGAGAAAAATAATGGATCTTTTGGCATTTCGCGGTAGTGTTGCAGACCATCTAATACTATTTAGAAATGCTCCTAAGAGAGGACGACCAAGTGACGTGGATTCCCCAGTTCCAGTAAAAAAAAAGTTTGAGGTAAAGCCTTTTATAGAAATGAGATATGATGGCTATAATCATACTCCAAATGTAGACGAAGGGAAAGAAAATTCCAGATGTAAATTGGAGGGATGTAAAAATAAGACCCATATATTTTGTGTGAAGTGTGATGTCCATCTGTGCTTGATGAAGGGAAGAAATTGTTTTTTGAAATTCCATTCAAAATAACGTAGAGTACTGTTTTTTAATTGTTTTATGTGAATAAAATATTTCCATCATAAATTTTGTTTTGTATTATTTTACGAATCCAAGACATAATGTCCCTGCTGAGGGACATTGCAAAAAACTACAAAAAAATATAAAATTAGCATATTTACGAACAATAAACTTAAAAATATGGTAAATAAAGTAAATAAAAGAAATAAAATATTTTTTTCTACAAAAAATCATAGATGTGTACTTCAAGGGTACTTTTGGCAGTGTCCCTCTAGAGGGACAAATATACTGAAAGGGTTAATTTTCTTTTGGTAGGACTGAGTTTCTTGTATTTCTGCAGTATTCTGTTACTCAGAATATGGTCTAGAAATCCAGAACCTCTTACATTTAATAATATTATTTTGGCTTGGCACAAAGTTGCCAATCTAGTCCACATCTGGTAGTCAACTGCCAACTTAGTTTTTGCAATGTTACTGTCTATATAATTTCTACTTAATTTCACAACGTGACAGATGAAGTTCATGAAAAATCTAATAGCAATATTGAACTGGGCAAGGAACAGGGTATAATAGATTTTGATTCGGAATATCAAAAGAATAATGAGAATAAACTAACGAATGTAAATAATACTCTAGTAATGTCACTAGATGATATACCAAATATATACAAATGACTCACTTGAGAATATGTACAGGAAGGTGAATGCCGAAAATTATTATATCCATATAAATGCTGCGCCCAAAAGGCATGGAAAAAGAATTAGAAACAAGACACACGCGTGTTATTATTATGACAAAAATATTATACAGGTGACTAGACATTTTGAAACATTCAAAATGTTCGTTCATTTTAAAGAAGCAAAAGTAGCGAAATATCTGTCTTACCTAAAAAATCAAATCAGAGCAAAGAGGGGTTTGAAGAAATAACATTTTGTGATTTTTATCACAACTGTAATGTCTTAGCAATTAAAAGTGGAGAATTATACTTGTTAGAAAACCAACGGCAAATGAACTTCGGTTTGTTAAGGATTCCGACTACGGCTCTTGTCCAAACTGTCTTAGATTTATGGATTTATGTTAAAGCATATTTGGCACAATATTCCTGCAAAGATAAATTTTTCGATAAGGAAAACCAAAAATTGTTTTGCCGTAGCTCTCAGTTCACTACCTGACCTACAACGGTTTTATAAATAGAAAAAACATTTACTAAAATTATCATCATGGCTGAGTTAAACCTACAGTACTTTGAAAATTTACTACTTCTTGGAAATTTTGAAAATAAAATTTACAAGATACATCCTACTTACTTAAGTTTTAAACATGTTAACCCCGCTTTATTTGGCTTGAATAAGCATTTACAACCAGATGAGGTTGAAAAAATAAGAACAGCTTAGAGAAGATCAATCTTTACAGAAACTGCATTTTTTTTTTTACCCGCAGCACTCAGGTCTTTCGACCCATTGTGCCTGCCGCTAGTTGGGAGCTATTGGAAGAGACCCGTGCTGTGCGCATAGGCCAACACCCGTTGTAGGGGAAGCTCCCTAATGTCCTGAGGCAGAAGAAATGCTGCGCCCAGGTGTTTGTGTCTCTTGACCATGAGGCAGGCACAGCGACAGAGGATGTGAATGGAGTCCTCGTCATCGTGTCCGCAAAACCTGCACCTTCTAGTGTCACTAAGACCGATAGTGTTAAGGTGCTTGTTAAGATGTCCGTGACCTGTCAACAGTCCTGTGACAATCCTTATGCTGTTACGACTTAGCGCAAGTATTGATCGAGTTGCGTTCGACCAAGGCCCTTCAATTAAGAGCCTGGCTTGTCGCAGCCCAGTCACGTTTGACCATTCTTCCTTTGATCTTACCTTGATCCAATTTCCAATGGACCTTGCTACATAACTAGGCGGAAGCCCCAGCACTGGTTCGGGCCCTGTAAACTGTATACTTGAGCCTCTCTTAGCCAGTGCATCGGCCTCCTCATTTCCTGTTATATTATGATGACCCGGTACCCAGGTCAATTTTACCTGGTTGTTCTGTCCCAATTGGGTCAGACCATTAACACACTCTAGGACCGCCCTGGAGGTGATCCTGTAAGAGATCAAGGCACGTAAAGCTGCCTGACTGTCGGTGCATATCTGGATATGCTGATTAGAATATCTCCTTTTGAGATTTTCCTGAACACATGCAGAGATAGCAAACACTTCCGCCTGAAAGACCGTGGCATACTTTCCCAAGGAGAAGGATGGTCTCGCCCTCGGGCCCACGCCCCGGACTCCCGCCCCTGAGCCCTGGTCTGTCTTGGACCCATCCGTAAACCAGACGAGCCCATTCGAGACCTGAGCATCAGGATTTTCGAGCCAAGCGTCCCTGTCCGGTATCTCTACTATGTAAGGTTTGAGAAACACATAAGTGGGAGATATCCTGTCACTGGGTGCGTCCACTAGACTGTCTCCTCCCACAAGTTCCCCAAGAATACTTGTGTGTCCACTATCGTGGCTTTTACCTAGCCACCGCCCCCACTGCTTGACACTATAAGAGGCCCTCCTTGCCTCCCCCTCAACCACTATATGCAGTTTAGGGAGAGACAGGAGAGCCTCCAGAGCCTCTGTGGGAGCCGTGCGTATCGCTCCTGTCGTGCTTACACACGCCAGGCGTTGTAGTTGATTTAGCCGTTGCTTGATGGTAACCCGCCGGACGGCTGGCCACCATACAATCGACGCGTATAGAAAGGAGGGTCTAATAACCGAGGTATAGAGCCATAAGGTGGCTCTCGGATTAAGCCCCCACATTTTTCCAAAGAGCCTCTTACATGTCCAGAAGGACGCGGTGGCTCTCTGTATTTGTCTGTCTATGTGGGGTACCCATGACAACTTTTCGTCTAGGATAACTCCCAGAAATTTGACCATCTTTGAACGCTGGATGGTCTTATTGAAAATGGTTGGTGCTTTAAAACCATCCAACTTCCTTTTCTTAGTGAAGAGGACTAGATCGACCTTAGAGAGGTTAACTCTCAGCCCTTGTCCTATACACCATTCTTCTATGATTCTTAGGGCCCTTTGAGTGAGCTCACTAACTGTAGTTGCAGATTTCCCTGCGATTAAGACCGTAAGGTCGTCTGCATATGCTTGAGTCATAATCCCTTCCTCATTAAGCCTGCGAAGAAGAGCGTCGAGCACAAGGCTCCATAGCAAGGGGGAAAGAATCCCCCCTGCGGGCACCCTCGGCCCACAGTAGGCTCTAACTATGACTTCATTGAGAGGTAGAAATCGAGCGGTTTGAAAGCATGGAATAAATCCACCTAGCTATGGTAGGTGGGAATCCGTGGTCCTCAGCCGCTGTTAGAATTGAATTGTAGGAGGTATTATCAAATGCCTCAGCTATATCCATGAAGGTCCCGATAGCGAGCTCCTTCTGGCTAATCGTTTTCTCTATTTTGTAGACCACGGAGTGCAATGCTGTTTTCGTAGATCTACCCGTTTGGTAGGCGTGCTGTGAGCTATGTAATGGTATAGTCACTAGCGGGCCCTCTTTCAGAAATCTCTCTATGAGCCTTTCTTCTAGTTTCAGTAGAAACGATGTTAGGCAGATCGGTCTAAAGGCTTTCGCTTCATCATAAGAAGCTCTACCTGCTTTAGGAATGAAAACCACTCTCGCTGCTCTCCAGGGTTTTGGAATATATCCTAGAGCTAATGTTGCTATGTATAGATCACGCAGATGCTGGATAATGTATTCTGACCCTTGTTGAAAAAGAGCCGGAAATATTCCATCCATACCCGCACTCTTATATAGGGCAAAAGTGTTTATGGCCCATCTAATTCGCTCCACCGTGGCAACATTCGAGGCCATCCTCCAATCCATAGCTGCAACCTCTATGTGGGGGAGTCCTCTGGTGTTGGATAGAGCTGGAACTTTTGGCAGAACCAGGAAAGTGGAAATCCACGAGGTGCTCCAACGCGTCCTTGGTGGTGCACGTATATGCACCATTAGGAAGCCTAAGAACATCGATCCTGGGTTCGTGGTTATATTTCATGATTTTATAAATCCTAGATGTGGCAGGGGCGTCTTCAATGCTTTCGCAGAAGTCTTTCCATGCCTGTCTCTTACTTCTCCGAGTACAGCTCTTAAATCGACGTTGAGCCATTCTATATTGGTCCCAATCAAAGTTCGATTTTGTGTTCATGGCCCTGTTAAAGAGCCTGCGTGCTTCTTTCTTTGTTTCTTTGAGCTCAGAGTTCCACCATGGGACTGTATGTTTACTCCTAGTAACTTTTAGCGGGCAACTCTGTTCATATGCTCGGGCCATGGCCCGGCTAAGAATATCATTGCTTTCCTCTATCTGATAGTTTGTGCGAGGCCTAGAATGAGGTCTCACATTAGCCGACAGACTTTCTTTGTAGATACCCCAATCTGTGAGTTTTGGGTTTCTATACTCTTGTGTCGTAGGGATTGTATCTATCTCTAGACTGAAGCAAATGTGGCGATGGTCGGACATGGACACCTCCGACGAAACATGCCAGTTTTTGACCCAGTGCGAAGCCCAAGATGAGCTGACAGTGATGTCTATAACCTCTTGCCTAGCTCTTGTGACAAAGGTAGGTTTCGAGCCTCTGTTGAGCGTGTCCAACTCATTGGAGTTGATGTACTCAAAAATTGCCGTGCCTCTAAAATTGGTGTCGCTGCTCCCCCAACATGTGTGGTGAGCATTTGCGTCACACCCAATAATCAGCGGTAGATTCTTGCACCACGTGACGAGATCCATGAACTGTCTAGATGGTGGATTTTGTGCTTCATATGGTAAGTATGCGGAGCCAACAATGAAGCTCCTACCTCCTATGTTCACTCTGATGACTACCATGTCCCTGTAACAGAAATTGGTTAGTTGAATGGCATTAACATGCTTAGCAGTATATATACAGGCTCTTGGGGTTTCCGCGTCGGAGCTCACAAATATGCGTCCCCATTTACGACTAAGACCCTTAATAGAGCCTTTGGTCACCCAAGGTTCCTGTATCATTACAATATCTGTATGCCCCACCGCGAGCTGCTGACTTATAATGGAAGTCGCGTTTGGAGATCTGGAGTAGACCGCTCGATGCGCCGAAGAATGTAGCCCTCGTCCACAGGCGCGCCCGGCACGAAGGCAACAATCTTCCTTAGCTTAGGGAGGGCCGCTCCCTCCAAAATTTGAAGGGTAGTCCCCTGGAAAGGAGACAGCCCTCTCACTTCAGAGGTGAGCCACTCCCTAGATGCATCGTCGTGGCAGGTGACCATTATGATCCCCTGCTCCGTCAACCTAAATTCGTCGAAGCGTGGCAGAGAGCCCTCTAATGGGAGAGCGTCAATGCCGCGCGCCAACGCAATCTCCAGACTATTCCGCAACTCGGTCGAGAGCCTCGTAGCCGGGAAATCCTCCCCAGCTATCGCTACCCTCAAGGCCGAGTTAACAGCCTGGCTGTATGTGGCCCTAGCACGGGCCTTTTTAAAGGCTTGTTGAGCTGGAGATGGGGTCCCCCCGCCTCGCGAGCCCTTTTCAGGCCCCCTTTGGCGGAGGAGCTCCTCTGCTCAGTTTGCCTCTTTAAGGGGGAAGCCCCCGATGAGGAGGGACCCGCCCCTCCTTCGGCAGTTGCCAGCCTGGCCTTGCGAGCCTTCTTTTTCTCAGACCCCGAGCGATTACGTCGCCCAGAGCCCGAGGTGAGAAGTGCCCGCGCCTCGGCCATAGGAGGAGCATCCACAATTTCCCCCTCTCTAATGGGAGCCCTTGAGGAGGGCCCCGGTTCAGTGTTTGAGGAGGCCCCTTCCGAGGAGCTCTCCGTAAGTGTTTTTTTGTTTATATCTGAGTCCATAAATGTCCCACGAGTACCGGGGTTATAAAGGTCCGCCCCTGTAGAGCCCCGCGTGCAGGGGTAAGGCTAATTACAACAGAGTGTCGCCTGGTGCCCTGAGGGTACCGTAAAAGATACTCTTACCCTCGTATCATTCAGCCCTCGCCACGGTAACTAACAGCTTAGCTTGGGGGAGTGTTTTTCGACCTTCCGGTCTAGATCCGCCGAGTTTAGTTTCAACAGGTCCACCTCGTGAAGGATGCAGTCGAAGACTGCATATCCTTGGTCTTTTGCCAAAGATACCCAGCGATCTTGGGAGTATATGATTATAGAGTGTGCAATGATCAAAGATCTCTCTGTGCTAAATCCCACTCCCCTGAGAGTCTCAGCTTTATGCTGCATTAGTTGAAGATTATAAAAGAGGAGAAGTTACTAAACATCCTATTATTAAAGATAATCATTATCGAATTGCACTAGAAAAAGTTAAAGAGATTTTTAAAACAGCAAGAAAGTATAGACCAGTTGCCTATCCTGACACACGTCTTTATCCTTGGAAATTACCTACGTCTGCTGAAGCACCGTATACACATGATCTTTATTGGAAAGACTATATAAGAGTGAAACATGAACAAGGCTTAATTGACGATCAGAGAATTACATTCCATAATTTATATAACGAAATTTTTATTCATAACAGAGAAAAAGTTCACCATATTAAAGACGGTATATTTTATTTTGAAAGTACACTGTTCTACAGGCAAAGCCCAACTACAGAACAGGCGGGTAAGAAAAGAAAGAAAAAAAAAATATATATATATATATATATATATATATATGATATAGGCAACACAATACACAAAGAAAACAAATATGAACAACAAATGAAAATCAGCCAATACACAAACAATTATTTTAAATAAACAGACTTAAGGTCACTAATGCTGCACGAGAAAATATCGACCTGATTTTTTACCTTATTATAGTTACTACACATTGCATGCACGGGTGAAAATTTTAGGACATTCGTACCAGGAATGTTTAAGTAAAATGTCGCATTATAGCGGGAAGAAGTTCTAGGACAATGAAGACATAATTCCTCAAGTATTTGTATGCAGTCAATTTTATTATGCAATACGTGAAAAAGAAATAATACAGAGTGATAAGTGCGTCGGTCCAACAGACTAGTTACAGAATGTGCCTTCAGAAGTTCACTCTGCGGATAACCTATCGGAGGGTAAACCCCATCCGATTTGAAAGTCAGTAACTTTAAAAATTTACGTTGTACAGACTCGATGCTGTTAATATGTACGTCGTAATAAGGACACCAAACAGTGGAAGCATAATATTCCAGCTTCGATCTTACGAAACTGTTAAAGAGCATTTTGATGGTTTTGGTCTCTGTAAAATCTCGACTACTGCGGGCAATAAAACCATATGTTTTAAATGCATCTGAAACTATAGACTCAACATGACTGGTAAATATATATATATCTTGATAGATTCGGAAACGACCTGAAATATTATAACCAAGCACACGTTAGATCACATTTAGTACGTGCCGACGAAGAAGATAAAATTCGTATGGTTTTCGGTGTTCCAAAACTATTGATACAAGTGGAAGTTATGTTCTTTTGGCCTTTCATTAACGACCTACTCAACAGAGATAGTCCCATGTTATGGGGATACGAAACGTTGAAAGGCGGTTGGTATGCTATGTATAATTGGATGGCTCAAGAGCCAAAACCAAATACATTTCTGGCTTTCGACTGGAAACAGTTTGATAAACGAACACAATTTATGTGCTCGTTTATATGCCCTATGTGCATAGGGTTTTACTTAATTAAAAAAAAAATCAAGACATGTTATCGCCGAAAGCAACACTCTCATATCTGATATTTTCGGGTTGGGATTTTCAAAAGAATATCACAAATCGGCTCAGCATTTAGATCTAATGAAATTAGCAATGTGTGCAAAAACGACGTTTTAATTTTAAAATTTGGTGCGATGCAATATGAGAAGTATGCAGATACCTACCCAAGCTGAACTTATACGCCAAACAATGAGGCAATTGGCACGGCTAACCTTAGCCCTAAATAAATTAAACAAAATTTTTCCAAAGTCATTAGTTGATTTTTTGACGTCTGATAAGTATGATCTTGTAATTCAAGCATGAATGCAGTTTCCTCAAATAGCTTTAATAATAATAATAATAATAATAATAACATAAAAGTAAGTATATATAATGATAGGTACAAAACAAAACTAATTTGAAATTTAAATTAGGGGAAATAATAAAAGCTGCACTATTTCTATAAAGAGAGTAAAGCTGCCTTCATGTATTCTTTAAATTTTATAACATTAAATGACTCTGCAATGAGTGGAGCCTCGTTATACAATTTGTAAATGCAATATCTAAAACCTCGCTCATAAAATGAAGTTTTATATACAGGAGGGCTGAGTAATCCTTTAAATTTAACATTGATATTATGAACATCACTTCACTTATAACAAACACCAAAAATAAAATTATTCTTATTAAGAGAAGTAGATATCCACAATTGCTCAATATCATCATTAGTGTCCATAACTTTAATTAAATATGAAGCCTTGAGATAAAAAGCCACTCCTGCACCCTGGTACACCTATCTTTACGAATTAGTGAGTAAATAGATAAATTTAGCCAAGTCTCACTGATTGCAAACAAATCATGTTTATTTTCCAATTTAAAGTTTTTTACGGAAATGAACTTAGGCAGTAAAGAGCAAACATTTAGATGTGGAGCATTAAAAACAGAATTTATCATTTCAAAGATTACCCGAAGTAAAATAAAAAATTATACAAATAATATGTCCTATGAACTACAAAGAATAATACAATCCCAAAAGCATTACAAGACCAGAATTTCATACCCAGAGTTTGGCGCCGAAAATCGGATATGCTCTTAAAAAATGTTGTTGCCGAGTGCAAAAATTAGCATAAAAGTTTATGTAAATCACGCACCACTGCCCTGTGCCACGCATTCGCAACTTCACTGTAGTTGGTTGAAAAATTACCCCCACCACTTGACTCCAAAATCGGAAGAGATACCTGCTTGTCCTTTTCTATCTTTCCGTCTTTTTTGTTCGGCGGTAGTAAGAGGACTATCAGATAAAATTCTGTCGCCATTTTGATATATTTCAAAGTTGTGAAAATTGGTAAAGAGGATTTTTGTGTTTTATCTAGTTTTGGTTTTGAGACTTATAGATATTTTGTGGTTTTGAGGGCATTTTGATATAGAGGCACGAATTTACTTTATTTGTATTGTGAGATAGACTCAAGACAACAAAAGTCGAAATGTTTTATTGTAGTGTACGTGGTTGTAGAGTAAAGGTAAAAACTATAACTATGCATAGGTTTCCGAAGAATGAGCAGGTAGGTTAACCCTAATCCTATAGGGTTAGGTTATAAGCATTAACCCTTTGTTAATGCTGTAGCTGCTTTTAATTTGTAAGTTTCCCTACCTTTGTGATTAATTAAGCCTCTATTGAAATAAGCGGCTAGTTACCGAACCTTAGTAGTTTTACTCTTATAAGTTACAATAGTCATGGAGTACTAAGTAACAGTACTAAGATAAGTTTAGGAAACTTGAAAATCTAATATTTCGTATATCTTTTCACACCTACTTTATTCCTTATTTTTTGTTTAAAATAAAAAGTATTATTTTAGCTTTGTCGTACCTGCCTGCAAGTTGTGGGGGTTGAGAAATTATCCAATAAGTCGATAGAGGCTCTCCGAAAGTCTTATACAGTTTGTGACCATCACTTTGATGATGAATCGCGAATTAGTAATGGGCAGGGACGATGGGGATCAACTATTAGGGCTGATGCCGTCCCATCCCTTAACCTGCCTTTTCTAGGTAAAATTTAATTATGTTTTAATACATTTTTTATAGTAAAGCTGAAGTTAGTGAATAACTAAAAATATCTGTTACCAAATAATTGTGAGGTTTCGCCAGGAGTATCATGCTTGTAAAGGCTATATTTTAAAATCTCTTAAGTGATGCATCCCTTAAGGTCTCGTTCGGTAAATATTTACTGCGTTGCAGAAAACATGTGAGTCACTAGAAGAAATGGATAGATTTTGCTCCATTATATTCGACGAAATGGCTGTGGAACCTGGTTTGAACTATAACAGATCAGATGATTTTGTGGAGGGTTTTCAGGACAATGGAGATGAACGGAAACCAGTGTTTGCTGACAGAGTTATGGTGTTCATGGCAACGGGAAGCCATAAAAAATGGAAGCAACCATTAGCTTATTATTTCAATGAGGGAGGTATGAAGACAGATGTTTTAGTCAAGGTGCTGAAAGACGTCGCCAGAAGTGCACAACAAGCTGGTCCGAGGCTAGGTACCGTTATTTGTTATAATAATTTATTGCTGAACAGCCACAAAACTGCAACTAAGTATAACTTTAATTATAGGTTATGACTATAGTGTGTGACCAAGGAACAGCCAACTGATCGGCAATTAATTATCTTTACAAAGAAACTGAAGCTGAATATATGCGTAAAGGGAAAGAAAAAAGAATCTTTGGTTTCGAGATAGATGGTGAAGAAATTGTGCCACTCTTCGGTATTCCCTCACTTAGTAAAGTGCATTAGAAACCTTTTGTTTGAAAACAGAGTAAGCTACACTTGGAGGAATGGTGAAAAAAAAATTGGAAACGGAAACATCAGAAGGGTGTACGAACTAGAAGATCCTGCATTGAATACATTATGTCATAAATTAACCGATGCACACATTGAAAACACAAAAAAGATGAAGGTTAGCGTAGCTGTGCAAGTGCTTAGTTGCAGGGTAGCAACTGCAATAAAGGCCTTGACACGACATGGTAAGTTTGATTATCTCTATTTTATCTTAACGCTAGTGTTGGAAATTTACTAGTAAATTGTATAATTTTAAAATTTATGTAGTAGATTTAGTCAATAAAATAAATTATAGGTTCATTTATTACCAAATTTTGTGGCTGTACCTGACTAGGTGTTTAAAATGTCAAATGCATATATATATTTTGTTACAATACTGTCACTTTTAGGTATCGTTTTTTTGTTATAAGTTGTAAAATTGTATTCAAATATAATGGTGAAACAAAATCGTCAATTTATGTGGAGGGGAATTAATATAGTTATTTTGTGGAATTTTCTGGGTAACTGGATCATTGTTTTTAGGTAGAGACGTAATAGAAGCAGAAGCTATCGATACAGCTGAATTCCTCGTATTTATGGATATGACTTTCGACAGTCTCAATGGCTCTCGAATATCAGTAAAAGGGGGGAAAATATTGCGAACAGCAGTAACAACGAAAAGTGGACATCGTGAGCATTGGAGAGAGGCCAAATTGACAATAATCTATGTCCATCCAGCCAAAGTACCTTTGCAGATCAGCCTTCTCCGTCTTGTTATGTCCTTACAACTGATGTAACGAGCGATCCAAGGTCGTTAGTAGATTATTATTTTCAGTCATCAGAACTGCTAAACTTATAAAACCATTAATAGATGAACTGCGGTTATACAAAACTCATTTGATTTTTGTATTTTGAACAGTATTAATAAAAGTTCTATCTTCCTGATTATCTAGTATTCATATGGAGACAAGTACTGTAGAACTGTCAAAGGATCAACAACGACATAGTTTTAATCATCTCCAAATTATGTCAACTTGGTTGGCAAAACGCGTGTTGAGTGCAGTATAGTGTTTTGGTGTTATGTGGAAAACCGCGTCAGTGTTATCTTCACACCAAAGGATCCAACCCCTTTCAAGATATTACAAAAAAAATCATTCTTATCTTTGCTGAATGCTGCAGCGTTTTAATTATAGCCTTGCAAACTTCTGGTAGGATGAATGAGATTAACTGGGCGGAAAATTTAAATGACAGACTTTGATAACTGTCTCCTATGGCAAGAAACCTAAGGGTAACCTTAGGTTTCTTGCCATAGGAGACAGTTAGGTAGCTAATAGGTAGCTAAGCGCTCCTGGGCAAGTACCGTAAAACCGGGTGACTTGGAACAAATGGTATTTAGTTCAAATTTAACTGCCTCCGCCCTCTACTACGCAATGGCAGAACTGACAAAAATTACAGTTGCTTGGAATACAGTCATCGTGATGGAATCTTTTTATCGGCTTGATGTAAACACATTGCTTCTAGCCTCAAAAACATATTACGTGTGGCTTAAAATATTGTATTTTTTGTAACGCTGTTTGCAACTCTTAATAAATCTGGTAAGAAATTTTTTGAATTTTTGTTTATACGAAAATCCGTTAGCGCTATTCTTTCTGAAGATGGTAAAATCATCAGTATTTGAAAATGTGACCCGGTAACCTCACTTTTTGTTTTTAAAGAAAGAACTGTATTTTGCAGGAGACTTGGGAAAATACCAAAACATGCCTAATTTTTACGAGAGGAAGCCTGGGTCCAGGAAATATAGAGATTTTGATCTAAATGATTTAGAAAGGGCTGTAACTGCGGTAGCGGATGGAACATTATCGGTGCGTGAAGCAGCTGAGCAATACAACATTCCGAAATCAATCATTCATCGCAAGTACAAAGAGCAAAATAGTAAAAACCCTGGAGGGCAGACAGCATTTACACGAGTGGATGAAGAACATATCATAAATGGGTTACTAATATCTGCCAAATGGCGTATGCCTTTTACTCCTATGGATGTGAGAAGGTTAGTTAAACAGTTGCTTGACCGAAAGGGGGTCCAAATGAATCGGTTTAAAAATAACTTACCCGGTAGACAGTGGTTGACTAACTTTCTGAAGAGAAACAAAGACAGGCTGACTTTGCGGTTTTGTGAAAATGTGAAAAGGTCTCGTGCCCAGGTTAGTGTAGCGGTCATTAATGCCTATTTCAATAATATTGAGGAAACTTTGAAAGACATTGAACCTGAAAATTTGTTGAACTACGATAAAACCAATGTCAGTGATGATCCAGGCCAAGAAAAAGTTATTGTTTTTAAGGCACATCTTTAAAAAGATGTGCTATTTTACAAGAATTTGTGCAATTGGAAAGCACAAAAATCTTGAATTTATCTACAACACGTTGTCTTAGTCATCAAGCTTGTCAGGATTGTAAGAATTTTGGACAACTGGGACGCTATCAAACATTTTCTTACCTTGGCAGTATTTGAGGATAAATTAAAGCCAGCAGACGATATTTTGAAAGAAATGCAAATAAGTATTTACTTATGTCTTTGTATGTATGTACGTCTTTGTAAATGTATCTGCGTAATAATAACATAATTTAAAATTGAACTCGTCCAAATCATTAGTTCTGCTGTTTGGGATGAAAAAAAATGTGGTCTTCCTTAAAGAGAATTTATTGATACATATTGATGGTATCCCTTTACCATTCGTAGACTCTGCAAAAAATTTGGGTTTGAGTATTGACAAAGATTTTCGTTTTAAGGACCATGTAAAGAAGTTGCTAAACAAGTCGTTTACATCACTTAAACTTATTTATTCTAATCGTCAAATTTTAAATTAAAAAAGAATCTGTGTGAGACACTTGTGCTTTCAAACTTTAATTATTGTGATTTTATATACGGTCCTTGTCTGGATTTAGTAACTAGAAATCGCATTCAGAAAGTTCAAAACTCTTGTGTAAGATTAGTATGTGATTTGAGAAAATACGATCATGTAACCCCTAGCCGTATTAGTCTTAACTGGTTGAGTATGGATAGTCGTAGGTTGCACCATCTTGGTGTGTTTCTTATTAAATTGATTAAAAACTCACAGTCTCAACCCATCTTAAATATTTTTTCGTTTAGATCTGAAGTCCACACGATTGACTTACGTAACGTTTGCGGAATAACCATGCCTCAGTATCGTACAGCGCTTTTTAAGAGAAGTTTTCATTATAATGCCGTTAAACTTTATAACAGTTTACCTCATAACCTTTTGGGAATTATGTCATGCACATTCAAAAAAAAAAATTCAAAAGATACCTGCTAAACAGGGAAATCGATTTATTGTAATATACACTTTGTAGTTGTTAGTGGGAAGTTAGGAAGGATTAGTGAATAACACGTCTCAGGCGTCTAATCTGTTTCACACGCGTACTTTTCAAAATTTTGGTAGAGGCAATAGAATCAATGGTAGAAGACCTGGCGCTAACAATAATTATTTCGGTCATCGTAGTAGTAGTAGTAGTAAACAAAATAATTACCAAAATAATAATTATAGTAAGCAAAGTGCAAGCTTTTCGAATCAAGTACAAGGTCGAGGTCGGCAAAATTCGCAACGTCGGTCAATAAACAATTACAGACATCGTGGTCAGTCAACACATCGGGCGTATTTTGCTGAAACGGCGGAATGCTCGAGTAGGGAGAAAGTAGAATTTAATAATAATAGGTTTTTTCGAGGTGAAACAAAATAATGCAGTGAACTTAAGTATGAATTCAATAAATTATGTGTGTATACGGTACGGAGCGAATGAGTTAAAATTCTTGTGTGACACAGGGGCGAGTATTAGTTGTATTTTTATTGATTACCTTAAAAACAGAGATGATATTGACACATCTAAGAAAATTAAGATTAAAGGAATTGCTGGATCCACGTATTCAGTTGGCTCAGCAATTACTTCAATTACTATTGGCAATGAGAGAATAAATCATGAATTTTGCATTGTTGACAAATTTGATTCTAGTATACAGGGTGTGCTAGGTTCTGATTTTTTTTCAAAACATGGAGCTATTATTGATTACGAAAAATTTTTGTTTTCATTTTGGAACAAAGACAGGAAAATTACGGTATCTTTAGAGTCCGGAACTGATGATTATACCGTAATACCACCCCGTTGTGAAATAATTAAATATTGTTTTACGAGTAGTACAGATGAGTGTGTAGTCTTGAATGAGGAAGTATGTGAAGGAGTGATTGTCGCATCTACTATGGTCAAACCAAGGAATAATAAAATTCCAGTACGATTGCTAAATGTTAATGAACGAGAAATAAAGTTAAGAAATTTTCGACCAAAGGTAGAAAGTATTTCAGATTATGAGGTATATCATTATGATCAAAATAAAATATCTGTCAGTCGTGTTGTTAAAGTTTTAGATTTAATCGATACAAAATCATTAACAGCCGAGGAGCTTATATCTGTAGAAAAAATTTGCGCAAAATATGCGGATGTTTTCCATTTAGAGGGTGATCCTTTAACCGTAACAAATGTGTATAGACAGAAAATACGCTTAAAAGAGGATGCATCTCCAGTGTATGTTAAACAGTATAGGTTACCTCATGCACAAAAAGAGGAAATATACCGGCAAGTTGATCAAATGCTTCGGGACGGCATTATTGAGGAAGCTAGATCTGAGTGGTCTTCACCTCTTTTAATTGTCGAAAAGAAAGCTGATCACAATGGAGTCAAAAAATTCAGAGTCGTTGTCGATTATAGGTTATTAAATAAACAAATACAGGATGAAAAATTTCCTTTACCTAATATTACTGATATTTTAGATTCATTATCAGGAGCCATATATTTTTCACATCTTGATTTGGCGCAAGGTTATTATCAATTAGAATTACATCCCGAAAGTCGACCATTTACATCATTTACGACAGATAGGGGTCAATTTCAAATGAAAAGGTTAGCTATGGGTATGAAAATAAGTCCTAGTGCATTTTCAAGACTTATGACGGTAGCAATGGCAGGTCTTAATTATGATTCATGTTTCATTTATTTGGATGATTTGATAGTTTTTGGCAATTCTTTACAAAGTCATAACAAAAATTTAATTAAAGTGTTAGAAAAGCTTAAGCAAGTAAATTTAAAGCTTAATCCTAGCAAATGTGAGTTCTTAAAGAAAGAAATTTTATATTTAGGTCATAGTATATCATCAGATGGTATTTCACCAGATCCTGAAAAAACTAGAGTTATATCCGATTATCCAATTCCACAAAGTTCGGACGAAACGAAACGTTTTGTTGCTTTCGCTAATTATTATAGAAGGTTCGTAAAAAATTTTGCTCATATTGCGCAACCTTTAAACAATTTATCTCGGAAAGGAAGTATTTTTCAGTGGACTGAAGAATGTCAAAACTCATTTAACACATTAAAGCATGCATTGTTAAACCCACCCATACTGCAATATCCAAATTTTTCGGAAAATAACGAATTTATACTTAGAGTTGATGCTAGTGCATATGCACTTGGAGCAGTTTTGTCAAACTCAGATGACAGGCCTATAGCGTTTGCATCTAGAAGCTTAAATAAGGCAGAAAAGAATTATGGTACAGTGCATAAAGAAATGCTTTCATTGGTGTGGTCTATGAAGCATTTTAGGCCGTATCTCTTTGCTAGAAGGTTCAAGGTCCTGACAGACCATCGGCCACTAGTATATTTGTTTAGTATGACGGATCCATCGGTTAACGAAATTCAGATTAGCCTTAGAGGAATACGATTTTTCAGTACATTATGTCAAGGGTTCAGAAAATGTCACGGCAGATGCCTTATCTCGTATTGTCATTGATTCCAGTGAATTGAAAGAAATGAGTGCTACAGTGAATGAGAGAATGAATGTTATGACGCGTGCTCAAAGCAAAAATAACGTAGAAACTGAAAATAATAAAACCAGTACCTCGATCAACAGTAGGATTGATCACCCTGTTGTAGTTGAAGTATTGAAATCCCCAGCGGAAACAGTAGAGCTTCGTCCTTTATTAGAAGTGGAATTTGCTGAAAAGGTTAAAAGCAATAGGCGAGGCATACATCAGCACATAAATAAATTCATTTACGATACAAGTTCTCAAATAATATATGTTAACCAGAATTACCGATCAGCGTCTGACCTAGGTACATCGCTGAGGAATCTGGAAAAAATATGCGCAAAAAACAATATTTCAGAAGTATATATTATGAGAAATGCAGACAGTGCTAATTTTTTACGTCAATTACATGCATGTAAAACAGTTAAAAATTAAATTAATTATTGTCAGAGATTTAGAGCGTATTGGAAATGAGTTAAGACAATTAATTTTGAACGATTTTCATACATTGCCGACAGGGGGACATGCTGGTGTAAACCGCATGTATAACAATATCAAAAGAAGATATTTTTGGCAAGGACTGAAAAAAGATGTTGAGAGTTTTGTCAAAAGGTGCGACGATTGTCAAAGATACAAACATTCGAGACCTAACAAAGAACCAATGGCAATAACCGCAACAGCTACGTCAGCCTTCCAAAGAATTTTTCTTGATCTAATGGGTCCCTTACCAACTGATATTGAAAGTAATAAATATATTTTAACAATTCAATGTGATTTAACGAAATTTATAGAGACGTATCCAATACCTGACAAAGAAAGTACAACTGTTGCAAAAGCTTTTGTAGACAATTTTATATTGAGATTTGGAGTACCTCTTGAGTCAGTAACAGATTTAGGGTCGGAGTATATATCGAGTACGTTCCAAGAAGCCTGCAAGTTATTAAATATAAATCACTTAAAGTCAACTGCTTATCATCATGAAACGCTAGGAAGTCTTGAAAACTCTCATAAGCATCTGGGTGCGTATCTACGCATACGACTAGCAAAAGAGGCAAATAATTGGAGTTCATGGGTTCCTTATTGGTGTTTTTCATATAACAATACAGTTCACACGTCAACACGGTATACCCCTCATGAGTTAGTTTTTGGTAAACCGGGTAGAATTCCATCAAATATTGGAAGTGTAATAGATCCTTTGTACAACTTTGACAACTATCCAGCGGAGTTAAAGTTTCGATTGCAAACCGCTTGGAATGACGCAAAAACGAATTTGTTAGAAGCAAAAACAAACCAAAAGCGAATATATGATAAAAATTGTAAATCAGTAATCTATAGAAAAGGTGATATGGTTCTCGTCAGTAATGAGAGCAAGTGCAATAAAATGGACACTCTTTTTAAAGGACCTTACCAAGTGTTAGAAGATAAGGGTTTCAATATAGTCTTAAAGGTTGATAATAAGCAAGTCGAAATACATAAAAATAGGGTAAAACGGTATTATAATAATTAGACAAGGATATAGGTTAAGAAAAAAAATATGTTTAAGAAAACATTTTTTTTATTGTTTTCGGGGAAGGTGTACTGGACAGATAACCTAGTTTTGATTTCCAAATGTAAATAGTATGTATATGTTATGAAAGAGTCCAGCACAGCGTCTTCGAAACCATTTTATATTAATGTAGGTTGATTGTATTGTTTAGTGTTATCGTTAATTAAGTAATATTATATATATCCATATTTAACAAGTAGGTTAGATAGAAGGAAGGGGGGTAACAGTTCTTCTAGAGAGAGTCTACGAGTAACCACTAAGAAGGAAGGACAATAAAACTTAGTATTAGTAACATGCACGTCTTTCACTATACCTGCCAGTCCTCACCGAAGAACTAGGAATTACAACCAAACATTACAACGCTCCTCCAACTCAGCCTTGCAACTCAGTTGACGTCAATTGTAAGAGTGAATAAGATGTATACATGCGCATCAGCATACCGTTGTGAGTTTACCGTGGGTCTGAGTCGTTCTCAGCTGTATAAGAGGGTCTATGAAACCCTCGGACATGCGCAGTAGTGAAACACCCGACTGGTATATTTTATGCTCGTACACCAACAAGCGGTGAAATTTATAAGTCCACACGTGCTTGTGGACTCTGCCAAATTTTACTTACTCTTCTCAAGGTACTGGTAGCAGCGGTGCGGCCACAGACTGAATGTCTGAATCGTTCGCAGCTGTAGAAGAGGTTCTATGAAAACCTCGGGCCTGCGCAGAAGTGAAGATCTCTGACTGTATATTTTATACCTGTACACCATAATCGGTAAAATTTATAAGTCCACACGTTCTTGTGGACTCTGCCGAATTTTTACCTACCCTCCTGGGTAGCTGTGGGACAGGCGGAACTCGTCGTCGTGGTGTACAGCAACGGACTAACTATTGAAATCGGTCTCAGCTCGGTGTAGAGTCAGTGAGTACTTGGACCGGCGGAGTAGTGGAAACAAGGACTTAGGAAATTATACCTTGTCTATTTTCCGGACTCTGAAGAATATCCTAGCAGGTAGACAATTTACTTACAAAATGTTTAAGTATCAATCTCTTAGAAAAGTTCTACTTTGTCTATTTTACGGACTTATGTCTCAATACCTTTTGAAAATTTCTCACTTACTCTGCGGAGATGTTGGTGGCAGTTGCGGGACAGGCAGGACTCGTTGTGCTCGTAGACAGCCAGCTACTGACTATAGAAATCGTTTTCAGCCTAGAGAAGGGTCGGTTAGATCTCGGACCGGCGCAGTAGTGAAAACAGAGACAGGAAATTATCCCAACATATAATATTAATCGACTTAGCCGATTCGCACTTGTCCCCTTTTCGAACTTAGAAAAATAAGTGGTAGGTAGACAGACTACTAAAAATATGTCCCAATTTCCTTTGATACTTATAAAAAATTTACTATGTTGCCTTTTACGGACTTAGCGCTGGATATTGCCCTAGTCGGCGTTATTCTGGTGTATAGATTTATATTTATTTACGGCGTTGGGTGGAAAATCATTCACAGGTACAGAATATTTATTTTTTACGGCGAAATAAAATGTGCTTCATTACAAGCTGGACCAATAACCTCAAAATTAGCTATTTGGGGAGTTTTCTCGAAAGCGCTGCTGACTTGGGGTTCAAAAGGTATCTAGAGAAAAGAGTAAATCAATCAAAGACATGGGAGGATATAAAAGCAAACTTCACTAAATAATTTGGCGGTCCAGATATAAAACGAATATTAGAGAAAAAACTATATGATATCAAACAACGGTCTGGGCAGTCTATTCAAGCATACTATTATGAACTGCAGACCTTGTTTGGAGAATTACGACACAACCTTTAATATTAGGAGTTTAGAAAACTTTTCGAAAACGGAATGCACAAAAATTTATACAGGAGCTACCGGTTGATTTTGGAAGAAAATGTGGATTGGAACAAATTTAAAGATATAAGGAAATTAGAAGACATATCGGCCACCGACGATGTAAGTACAGGATTGGAAAAATTAAATATAGGAGAAAAGAGGAACTGTCACTTTTACCTTCACTATTTTGTTTAGGGCACCAGTAAATTAAAATGGTATTTAACTAATTATGTTGCAAGCCAATAACCACCTTTTATAATTAAATAGTTTTTTATAATAAACGGATGGAAACTAGTTAAAATAAATGCAACAGCATATGGAAACTTACATCTGATACACATCTCTTCAAATCAAGCCTTTGTTGTAACTCACGCTCATTTGGCAGGCATCAGGGATAATTTGTTCAACTCATGGTTTGATGTTCTATTATACGGTCTAATAAATGATGATAAATAACAAGGGTCTATAGTCTATATCAGGAGATAGAAAACCTCATCACCATGTTTTCCAATTTCTCACAAACAGGACAAGAAACTATGAGCCAGGTGCTCAAAATATGACCTTCTATTGCTATAGCAACAATACTAAGGCATGTCAAGAAATATACTAGATTTCTCGACAGTGTCTTAGCAGATTTAGCACTTGTGGTGGGCTCTGAATTACTTCAATACTTCCTAAGACCCGTCATGTCGGATTCCGATGTTCACATGAGGCTGAAACTTAGCGGGATGTGGAAATGTTTCGGTTATCCTGTCATAGATATGGATGTCAGCGTAAAATCTTGGGTTGAGAAAGGGACAATTTGCTGAAAGAGAGTCTTGAGCCTACAGCTGAAGAGATTGTTGTACGTTTCGCCTTAACTTTAGTAGGCAATACTTTAAAGAAAAGAAAACCTAGCCTCCCATTAGACGTGGTAGGCGAACATCCCCACACGTAATACAGGATATTGCAAACAACAAGAAAGGAAGATCCAAATTCTCCCTGGCTATTACGTGAATTTCGTGATACGTCTTTCGGACAGGTGTTCCCGTTTGACTATCATGTGGATTTAGCAGATCTACTATCAGACAAGTCTATAATACCAGCTCGGGAGCAATGGATCCATGAATATGACAAGCAGGCACACCGAACTCTCTATGGTCACTTCCCTAGATGCCCCACTCCCACCAGCAAGAGTGTTATTGTACATTATCTAGGAATGGATGAAATATCTATACAAGATGTCATCAATATCATAGATGCTGGATTATGTCCAGAGGAATGGCGAGTAATAATAGCTGCGCCTAAAGAAAAAGAGCAAAAACTCACAAAGGCGCGGATGTTTGCTAAAATGACTTTCGAAGGGAAACCAAAAAGACCTGCGGTTCCAAAATTTCTTTCTCTCCCAATTTCCGACCCATGTTCAGGAAATGCCGTAACATTCATAAAAAATTATGAGCGAACGGCAGCGGTAAACAGTTGGACAAATAACCTCAAGCTGGACAATTAGCTATTTGGGGAGTTTTCTCGAAGGCGCTGCTGACTTGTTGTTCAGAAGGTATATAGAGAAAACAGTAAACCAACCAAAGACATGGGAGGATATAAAATCAGATTTGACTAAAGAATTAGGCGGTCCAGACATAAAACGAATATAAGAGAAAAAACTATATGATACCAAACAATGGCCTGGGCAGTCTATCCAAGCATACTATTATGAACTACAGACCTGGTTTGGAGAATACGACACAAACTTTAATATTGAGGAGATTAGAAAATTCTTCGAAAACAGAATGCACAAAAATTTATACACGAGCTACCGGTTGATTTTGGAAGAAAATTTGGATTGGGACAAATTTAAAGATATTATAAGGTAATTAGAAGCCATATCGGCCATCGACGATGTAAGTACAGGATTGGAAAAATTAAATATAGAAGAGAGGGACTGCCACCAGTGTCATTACATGTGTGAGCCACCAAATTAATACACTCAAGAGAGACAGTATGGGCGAGATGTCCAAGACAATTACAGATATGAAAATCCCAGATCACCGAGAGAATATTATCAAGGATCCTCCAGAAACTACTTCAGATGGAATCAGTATGAACCACCTCAAATACGTCCACAGAACAGACGGTTTCAGACACCGCCACCACTACAGCAGCTACCAAGCCCAGACATCCACGAAAAGCAGCTTGTAATACCAATGCTCAACACCAAAGCTACAAATATTCCTTATACGACCTGTGCCAAACACCAACCAGTGCAAATCCACACAAACCCCAACTTGAAACCTGGTTAATATACGACCCAGGCAGTACACCATTCAACGAGGGGACAGTAGACCAGTACCAGTAAAGAAACTATAAACATTCCAATATTCTAAACGGTGTATAGGCTAAGTGCAGTTTTATCTATGGATAAGTGTAACACTAAATACTTACCCAACCCTCCTTTTTTACTCAGGACCCTATATTTTAAAAAAATTTTAACGACATTTTTTTCCACCCTTCTGCGGACTTTTTGCGACAAGACATCAGCGCAGGTAGTATAGGTAGGTAGCATCGTCGGCTTCAGTACAATATAATGCCTGCTGTTATCCACAGAAATAAGTGAAATAAGTATTATTGCTGCTTTAAATAACGGTTACCTGATTAGGTATGTGACAAAAAAATTTTTTTTTGAGAGTGAGGGTGTATTTTGTTGCAATACATCTTAAAATGTTAGTAAGTAGCAATAGTACAATAAAAAATGTACCAGTTTCTTGTCAAATAATCAGAATCGCGATTAATTAATTTAGGAACAGTGCTTGAAAAAAGGTACCTATTATCAGTAAAAAGAATACTGAATGCATTTGGTCGATTGCTGATTGATATATTATAAATACTCGCGGGCGACGGGCACCGGTCAGGAAGCTGCCTCCCATCATGGTGGTTGGTAAACAATTGATTATTGTGTTTATTAATTGTGATTTCAATAATATTTTAAATATTTGTACTTATCTATTTGTTGGTATCTATTTGTATAAACACTTTGGAAACGTGGTTTTTTTATTTTAGAAAATATCATCTTCATTCTAAGACTCTTTTCACACACACACGGATTCCGTGTAAACGGTTCCGTGACGGTTCTAGTAAAATGTTGTTTCTTAGGCTTGTTTCACATTATACGGTTTTGACCGTACGGCAAAAAATCGTACGGCTCTAGAAGTGAAGAAAAGCATGGGATCTTTCATATCATACGGCGACAGCAAAATGCCGGTGCCGTGTCGCGTAGCAGCCGAGTCTTGCCACTAAACTGACGGTCGCCGTACGGGCGCCTTCAGCACAGTGGCCTACGTGACTAAATGCATGCATTCACATTGGACGGTTGTGAGTCGTACAGTATTGCAAGAAGCTACGTTTTTCAGTTGTTGATTATTTGTGTGGTGGTGTCTTATAAAACTATTGAAAAATACGTTTCAGTTGTTGTTTATTTGTGGAGAAGCGTCTTATAAAACTATTGAGGAATGGATGAAATTGATTCTGAAGTTTTGATAACCTTGGTGGAAGTAAAACCAGTTCTGTGGGACAAAACTATAGATATGTATAAAGATCGAATTGCTACAAAAAATGCATGGCGGGAAATTTGCTTAGCATTGAAACCCGATTTTGATGTAATGGAAGACAAAGACAAAAATGCATTTGGTAAGTATTTTTAATATTTATTTAAAAACTTAAAACCTGTGTTAATTTATATCTTTGATATCTGCCAAGCCACACTTCCAGCATTTGTCATGAAATATTTACAAAGCGTATTCCTAATGGTGTTGGCTGTCAGTCCTCCTCTTAAATTAGCATCGGGGGCAAGTCCTCCAATCCAGTGATGGATGTGGTATCTTCAACTAAATATCCATCTCGGTCACGTACAAAATTGTGTAAAACAATACAAGCTTTAATAATTTTTACTGCAAAATCTGGTTGTACATTTAAAGGTCGGTGAAACACGCGCCATTTATTAGTTAAAATGCCAAAACTACATTCCACGTACCTCCTTGCTCTGCACAACCGATAATTAAATACTCGTTTCTCAATTGTTAAGTGTGTTCCCCCAAAAGGTCGGAGCAAATGTTTGTGTAGTCCAAATGCTGCGTCTCCAAATGCAATTGCATAGAATTACTTTCTATTAACTTCCACAAGCTCGACCGTTTGAATACTGAAGTCACAATCTTTGCCATAACTTCCTATGTCGACATAGATAAACCTGTACTTGGAGTCTGCTACAGCCATTAGAACCACAGAAAAGTATTCTTTATAATTAAAATACATTGATCCGCTATTAAATGGACAATTAAGACGTACATGCTTTCCATCCACCGCTCCTAAGCAGTGGGGAAAATTAGCAGTACTTTCAAATCCAGACGCAATTGATTCCCATATCTCTGTTGTGGGTTTTGGTATACATTCTTCTCGCATTGTTAACCAAATTGCTATGCACAGCAATTTGGTTAACATAACGTCATTAACTATTTTACTTGCTGTGGAAATTTCTATTCTGTACTGGAAATGTAAGTCAGTGAAAGAACAACCACTTGCCAGATACCTGAAAAAAAACATAATACTTAATTTGTTAGTATTGCTTATGCAGTTAATTTAGTTTGTTTTTTTTTTGTTTTAGGTAAAGAAGTAATACGAAGATGGACCAATCTACGAGACTCCTTTGTTAAGTCGACGGCAAAAATTAAACATTTCAAAAAAAGTGGCTCAGCAGCAAAGAAGTTTAAAAAGTATGTATATTGTGATCAATTGCAGTTTCTAAAAAAAATGTATGATTCTCGCGAGACGGAGGATAGTCTTCAATCAGAAAGTGCTGCCGAGGTGGAAAAAGACACAGAAACGCAGGGCTCCACTGAAAATATTGCTTCTCAGTCATTTGATACACCATCGACGCAACTCCCATCCAAAAGTGTACGTGAAACAAGAACTAGAAAACAGAGAAAACCAGATGAAATCGAAATTAAAATGTTAAGAGCTCTGGAAGCGGACAAACCATGCAGCAAAACGTCATTTTCTTTCACGTCTCAAACCTCATTTGGACAAATTTGATAAACAGGACTATCTTCAGTTTCAGCTGGGAGTACTCAGAGTTATAGAAAATATAAACGAAAGAAAAAAGAACATATCAGCTCAACCACCTCAATTCACCCAATACACACCTTCCATGCCACACAATCAATTTCATGCCTATTCGCCTTCACCTATGGGGAACTTAACTCCCATTTATCATCCTCCAGCTGCACCAAACCCAGGTTTTTCCCATACCCAACAAAGTTTTAACAATCCAAATGGTTCTTTTGTTCAACATTCGCAAACTCTTCAAAGTTTCAGTTCTTATCCAACAGGAAATGCGATGCCATCGCCACATCCATTATCTGTTACTAGTAGTAATGAACGCCCACCACCAACAACGCAATTCTACCAGCATTTCGGGGAAAGCCTTTCTTCAGAAGGCGATAATGCAGTCAGTCCTGATACAAATTCTTTACAATCAAATGCTGATTCTATAGACTTTTCTTCGTGATCATATTTAGTGAAAATGTAAAAATCAAAGAAATAAACAAATACAATTGCTTTTTATGTATTTACTTACCTTAACGTGATAGCCAACATCTGAACAGGTTGTATACAATTTCTAAATTGTGTGTTTTGTCGTTGTAATACGCCTTTAAGTTGTCTATGTAATTCATCAAAAGCGATAATAGACATTCGGAAAAAGAATTTATTTTCGTCGTTCCGCAAATCTTAAAAAAGTGTATAAAATAATCCTACTTCCTCTCTCCTCTGATTAATGGGGTGCACCCAAACAACGCGATTTCGTTTTATTCTTTTTCGTCGACGATAAAGCAACCACAAAGCAACAATTTGTTTACAATTCATCTTGACGTGTCGTGTCTCACAAAACAAATGAAATAAAAAATTCCAGGGGCACGGCAAAAAAAAACCGTGGCAGTGTGAAAACTACAACGGCACGGCAACATCTCGTACGATTTTTTGCCGTACGGTCAAAACCGTATAATGTGAAACAAGCCTTAACGAGAGCTTTCACACGTCACCGTGACCGTGCCGTTACCGTGTTGCAGCCGTGCTAATCCACACGGGCGCGATTTCATCACGGCGACCGTATGTCCAGTAGATATAGGAGAAGCAGTGGATCCTTCACATGCACACGGTGGGGTTCTGCCTACTAAAGGCGTGCAGTAGTAAATAGTAAATTAATATAATTAATAATTAGGTAATATTAGTATGGCAACTGAAATAGATCCAGAAGTATTAATTGCTCTCATAGAAGCGCGCCCTGTGTTGTGGGATAAGACATCTTCACTATATAAGGATAGAAATGAAACAAAGCAAGCATGGAAAGAAGTTTGTATGGAACTGAACAGTGACTTTCAGAATTATAATGATGAAGAGAAAAATAAATATGGTAAGTTTGCAGTATTAAATTTATAATTTTAACATTTGCCAACTTAAAGCTCCTGCATCTGACATAAAATAATCACTCAAAACACTTCGGATATTATTTGAGGTTATTCCTCCACGTGTTTCTCGTTCTCTTGGTATTTCTTCAAGTCCCACAACTACATCAGTGTCTTCCACCTTGTATCCATCCCTGTCGTGAACAAAATTATGCAAGATAACACATGCCTTAACTACTATTACTGCAAAGTCTAGTTCCAAGTTTATTGGTCTATGAAATATTCTCCATTTGTTACTTAACAGTCCAAATGTGCATTCCACATACCTCCGAGCTCTACTCAGGCGGTAATTGAAATTGTTTTTTAACTGTCAGTTGAGATCCACCAAAGGGGCGAATAAAATGCTTTTGAAGACCAAATGCTTCATCTCCGATGAAATAATAAGGTAATCTGAAATTTTGGATCCCATCAACAGACTTTTGTGTAGGTATTTCCAGAGTATTATTTATAACTGATGTCCACAGGGATGATCTTTTGAATATAGACGAGTTACAATCTTTTCCATAACACCCAATATCGACATACACAAAGCGATAATTTGCGTCAGCTACAGCCATTAAAACTACAGAAGAATAACCTTTATAATTATAATACATGGAACCTGAAGGATTATTTATTCTAATATGCTTTCCATCGACAGCTCCTAGACAGTGAGTAAAATTAGCTTGTATTTCGAATTCCGTTGCAATCGATTCCCATTTTTCTTTAGTAGGTAGTGGTATGCATTCTCTCAACATTACATACCATATACTAAAACATACACACTTAACTATTTTGCTGATGGTTGATATGCCAAGTCTGTACTGAAGATGTAAGTCTGTAAAGGTACATCCACTACCCAAATACCTGAAAGAAACGAAGGTTTTTACAGGGTGTCCATTTAGTAGCCCTTTCTCTAATTATAGCTTAACTACCGTAGAATTTAACATCTGTGTGGGGGAAAGTTAAAGGTACAACAGTTAAGCTAAAATCAGAGACGGGGCTACTAACGGACACCCTGATAATATATTATTACCCATATAATTACCCAAGTAATATATTTTTTGTTTACAGGCAAAGAGGTTGTGAAGAGATGGGTAAATATTGGGGATGCATTTAACAAATTTCTGAAAAAAGAGAAATCACTGCAGAAGTCTGGTTCTGGTGCTTCGACATTAAGAAAATATGTTTACGCAGAACAACTGAAGTTCTTAACCAAAATATTTACCCCCCGATCAACTGAAGATAGTTTATCTGCAAATTGCGAAAAAGAAAATTCTTCTGAACTTGGTGCTTTGGAAACTGACAATAGAAATAATGATAGTCAGTTTGAAATACCTCCCCGAAATAAGCCACTTGGATCCCGAAAACGCAAAGTAGATGAGGTTGATATGAGGATTATAAAAGCCTTGGAACAACCAGAGGATCGTCACATTTCGTTTTTTAAAGGTATCATTCCATCATTAAATACATTCACAGAAGACGAAACTCGACAGTTTCAGATAGACGTCTTACAAGTAATCAACAATATTAAGAAAAATCTATTTCAATCACATCAACAACATCCAAGTCATAATTTTAAGTCATTAGCCACAACTTCTGCTGCGTCTAATAATTATTATTGCTATAATCCTCCACATAATACTACTACGGAACATGTTCGCCGTTTCAGAGAACCAACTGTAACCTTTCCAGATTTTTCTTCTGTAAATAGAAATATACCTGCATATACCCAAACCACAGCCAATTACCCCCACCAGGCAACCACACGTGAATATTTCCATCAATACGATTCAATAGACGACAATTCATCAGATTAGATTTCACATAGTTATTTCTAAAGCTATTACATATATTATAACCATTTAATAATTATAGCTACTTTAAATATACTACTAGAAACTATTAACTAATTTCCTTTATTTAACTTTATTATATATATTAACTTTAGTCCGTGTGAACAAAAATTTAAAAAACTAATAGTTACCTTAAATTACTGTCTATAGCTTATTTGTGGTGCTACACAGTTCACATGTAAAGACTTTCTCACTCGTAGTACAATATACTATTTTGCCTGTCCTACACTTTTTGGAAATCATATTCTGCTTTTTATATTATTATCTTTACAGGTAGTGGAATCCCAGAAAAATGTCTCTACATGTGATACATACTACTTATGTGCATTTTTAATCACTTACCTGAGAGTAACACACAACATCTGTATGGGCTCGATACACTCTCTCATTACCGTATTTTTTTTTGCAATACTGGTTTTAATGTCTCATGTAATTCATCGAACGACTTTATTGACATTCGAAAGTAGATGAAGAATTTGTCTTCGTGATTTCGGAGATTCATAAACAATTTTTTTGCAACAAATGGGTGAATCCAATATATCCTTTCACGTTTTTTCTCATACGTCGCAAGCGACGTCTATATAAAAATAAAGCTAGCAGTTTATTTCTATCCATTCCGTTAACGCAATCAATCTATTATCTGTGAATATAAAATATAAACTGGTAACATAACAGACAAGACAACCGCCCGACACTGTCCAACTGAATACCGGGCGGCAACCGTGTACTTGTGAAAGGTCCACATCCGTATACACGGTCGCCGTATAAACGGAATCCGCATGTGTGTGAAAAGAGCCTAACAGAGCATTTTTTATCAGGAAATGTTTTATTAGTAACATCAAAGCTGGACGCACTTACACGATTGCTATAATAAATATAATAATAATAATAATAATAATAATGATAGTCATATTTATAATACTTACATAGGTAAGTCACTTAAAACAAATTTGCACAATTAGAGAAATAACATAATTAAAACCTAATAATACAGTTTCAAATAGTAAAATAAAATTTATAAAGTACCGGGTGGCCAAATTTCCTTGCTATTATAGGACAACTCGAGAACTAAGAGAGATACAAAAAAATTAACCCCCCTTTCTCGAGCTCTTTTTCTGAGACAAACTTAATGCCGAAATGCAAAATGGCCCATCTTATTTTGTTTTTGAGGTATTAGCGAATATTCGATTTTTCAAATTTTCGATGCCTGCGCATATCTCGGTTATTTGAGATATTAGAAAAAAACAACTTATATGTTCTTCAGACACTTTTTTAAAAGGAATGCAGTGGCGTAGGCAATATTTTAATAAGTTGATAACATTTCGAGTTATGACATAAACTTGTATTTTTTTAAATGAAAATCGTAGTCGGCTATGGTATGGTATTTAGTTAGAAAGATAATTTTTTTCTCTTTTCAGCGATATATAATATGTGTGATTAATTTATTCGACTTCACTATTTTTTATAGAATCTTTGACTTTTTAAGGTTATTAATAGCTCCCATTTCATTTTCGCGCATTATAGACGTATATCTTTTGTTTGAAATTTAAGTTATTGACAGTTCTAACTGCATTTATCACTTTGTGTCTGTAATTTATACCGCTTATAATAATTGATCTGCGAATAGCTGTTTCCTAGAAATTTTAGAATACTTTTAAATTTTAAGAATGGCATTTCAAAATTATGAAAAATTCGACATGCTGGAATATTATATAAGAAATAATTATTACTGTGAAGTTACGCCCACTATGCCAAAACAAAATGGCAGCTATTAAGAACCTTAAAAATTCTAAGATTCCTTAAAAAATAGTCAAGCCGAATAAATTAACCACACATATTATATATCGCTGAAAAGATAAAAAAATTATCTTTCTAACTAAATCATAGCCGACTACGATTTTCATTTAAAAAAATACAAGTTTATGTCATAACTCGAAATTTTATCAACTTATTAAAATATTGTCTACGTCACTGCATTCCTTTTAAAAAAGTGTCTGAAGAACATATAAGTTGTTTTTTTCGAATATCTAAAATAACCGAGATATGCGCAGGCATCGAAAATTTGAAAAATCGAATATTCGCTAATATCTCAAAAACAAAAGAAGATGGGCAGTTTTGCATTTCGGCATTAAGTTTGTCCCAGAAAAAGAGCTCGAGAAAGGGGGGTTAATTTTTTTGTATCTCTCTTAGTTCTCGAGTTGTCCTATAATAGCAAGCAAATTTGGCCACCCGGTACAAACAGTAGGTACGTCACAGCAGGTAGTATTGAACGTCACCAAGAATTCTATTAAAAAAAAAACGATACAGAAATAATACTTTAAACTTTAAATATAGGTAGGTACTCGATTCCGTCGGACGCTGGTCTTACTTTACACACCTGGTGAATTTCATACGTATGAAATTGGCAGGTATGCTTACTTTGTAATAATAATAATAATAATAATAATAATAATATGTCTTTATTAACCAACAATGGAATAACAAAGATAGAAGTTCTCATACAATTTTCCAACTTCAAAATATAATTTGTCGGTTAAAAGGCGTCTGATCAGCATAGCTGTTCTACCTCAGGAGCCCAAACTTAATCTTAAATTCATTATATATCAAACCACCCTTCCCCCTAATATAATATAGAAACAAGTACATAATTAATTCAGTATAACCCTATCACGGACAACAAACAACAACAAACAAATAAGGTACATACTTAGTGTAGTGATTTAGTGAACTTATTAGAAAAAAATCAACATGAAACTATTTCAGTGACTACTCCTCAAATAATACATCAAATAACTTACTTTTAAAATTTTTCATTGATAAGCCCTTCAAATCATTTGCAAGATCATTATAATTTTTTAAAATAGAATACCGAAAAGACCTCTCGAAAATTGATGTCTTATGTTGAGGAATAGTTATATAGTATTTTTGTCTAATATTTATGCTGTGAATATCAGATCTATATCGGATTCTGTCCATAATATAAGGGGGTATTCCGGTATTAATTATTTTATGTATTAAGGACAGAGAATGCAATTTCCTTCTATTAGCCATAGATAACCAGTGAACAGTACGTAAGGTATGACTGATCCTCTCATATTTACATATACCAAAAATATATCGTAAACAAGAGTTTTGTAATTTTTGTAAACGGGCCCTGTCAGTTGCTGTTAAGCACGAATCATAGACAAAATCACAGTGGTTGGCATATGAGAGGACCAGAGACTCACACAATTGGATTTTAATTTTCCTATTCAATATGTGTCTATTAGGATATAAAAGTTTAAGAGTCGCATAACCTCGCTTTAATATAAATGATACGTGCTCAGTAAACCTCAGTTTTTTATCAATTATAACGCCCAAATTTTTACTTTTGTCAACTACGTTTAGCAAGTCTTCATCAATTCTAAAGGCTAAATCATCAGGGAAATTACTACCAAATAAAATGACACATGATTTAGATGAATTAATTACAAGTTCGTGATTCTTAGAAACTTGAATAAGATCGGAGATTTCCCTGTTAATCAAAGAAATGATAAATTTGGGTGTCGTCAGCGTACATGTGAATTTGAATTTTCTTAAGGGCTGCGCAAATATTACTAGTGTATATTGAATATAATAAAGGGCCAAGGATTGATCCCTGAGGTACACCTCTATTTATAATTCCTTCATGAGACATATTTTCCCGGAAACAGACTTGTTGTGTCCTATTTTTAAAATAATTTCGAAATAATTCTATCGCCGATGTGCCCAAACCAATAAAATTTAAAATAGCCAGCAATAATTCCCGATTCAGCATATCAAATGCTTTGCTATAATCTAATAATATTAAAACCCCACATTCCCTATTATCTAGTTCAGTAAATAAATCATCCGTTATTTTTAACAACGCCGTACCACAACTAAAACCCGTTCTAAATCCTGACTGTATCGGAGGAATTATTGAATAAGCATTTAAGTGTTTTTTTAACTGTTGCTCTATCACCCTTTCCAGTATTTTTGATAAGGTGCGGAGTATAGTAACCGGGCGTAAATCATTTAGGCTGGAAGGACACGATACTTTAGGGAGAGGAGCAATTAGACCCCTCTGCCAACAATTAGGGAAGACGGAATTTTCCAGACAAAAATTTATCAAATGTGTAATTTGAGGGAGAATGTACGGACAGAAAATTAATCAATGTTATATTTATGTCATCCAAACCACTAGCTTTTGTTTTAATTCTTAAGATAATATTAGCTACCTCTTGTTCTGAAACAGGTTGAAACTCTAGTTTTGATAAAAAATTTGCTTTTAAGTGGCTTTTGTAAAAGTTCATTGTTTCAGTATGTGGATCCTTTAGAGTACCATTGATAGCTAGAAAAAAATCATTGATAGAATTCGCATCTGTATCGAAGTTAAATGCAGCCTTATTTTGTTGTTTAGATTGAACAACATTTAAATCTTTTAAAACTGCCCATAAATTTTTATTGCTTGCTGGCTGTAAGGCATGTTCTAAAAATACTTTTTTTTCAGATTTAATGGCAGTATTCTTGAAATTCCGTAGTTGCTTGTAGTAGTTCCAATGTACAATATTCTTAGTCGATTTAAATCTCGAGAATGCCTTGTTACAAAGTTTTTCCATGAGTTTAATGTTAGCAGTTCTCCACGGCGAAAAAGGTTTAGTGAATCTAGAAGTTTTTTTGGGCGCGTGGTTATCAAATATTTGCCTGATTGCGGAATTCAAAAAACTAATTTTATCGTCGATATTCTCAAGTATATAAATTTCATTCCAATTGAAGGAGTGAAGATCATTATCAAAGTCACTTTTATTAAATCTGGAAAAATCTCTATATGTCCTATCACAGCCTTCTTTAGTACTAGCCATGAACTGAGAAAATTGCAACACTGCATCCCGTCCTAATTTCAGACCAAGCGATACTGTTTTAGTAAATGGTGCGTCTTGTACGTGTATTAAATCATCCTATATATTTGTGTTAAATAGCGTTTAATTATAAGAGATAATTATTTTAGACCATTGTATATTAAAGTATAATCAATGTAGATAGTGCCGTGTATTACCAATTTGATATGTAATATCATTTTCCCGAGTTTTTACATGTTCTATTTATCAGTTGGGGTGAAGTGAAATTAACCTTGAATAGTGAAAATGCCGGCAGGGTGCTGTGTACCAGGGTGTAAATCTAATTACGATTCCTCTGTAAAAAGTGAAGGGGTAAAAAGTGTTTTTGGATTCCCTAAGGACGACACATTTAAACAAAAATGGCTCAAACGTATCCCTAGGAAAGAATGGTCACCTACAAAATATTCCGTTGTTTGAGAGTTACATTTTGATCCTAATGATGTCGTTAAACTAGACAGACATCTTTTACCAGACGGTACATTAACAATGATTGCTTGCAAAGCAAAATTAAAAGCGGATGCTATCCCATCTATTTTCCCAAATTTGCCTAAATATATGTCAAAGGAAAAGTCGATTGTTCGAAAAGATCCTGAATGTAGGCGCCAACAGCAAGTTCAGCAATTTTTCGAAAAAAGTTAATCTTGGTGAAAGTTGGAATATAAAAGTCTTGACATCTAAAATAATTCTTTATACAATAAATTTCGATGGTGAAATAGTTAAAATTGAAAATCAGATATCAATAAATAACGACCTAACAGTTAAAATATTTGTAAATCGCAGTGAATTGTATTTTAATGAATTAAAGTGGATTTTAGATTTTCATATGAAAATTAAGAGATGGTCTCAACTACAAAATTTATTAGATAGATTATACCTATTATTCAAGTAACTTAGAAACAAGCAATACTCAAAATGCATTGCAACAGGCGTTGCTGTATTTAAAACAAGCTTTAGATTTTTGCGATAACGAGACTTTTTTATATTCTAAACAATTAAACATTATCGTAGATCAAATTAACCAAATAACAAAGTTAAAAAGGAAATACTCTGCCTCCACTATAATAATGGCATTTATGATTTATATTCAGTCTCCTACTACATACAATATGTTACAGACTTTTTTTATTTTACCTTCTAAGCGTAATCTGCAGTATCTTTCATCTGGAATGGACATTTCTCCAAATAAAGAAAATAAGATTGAGCATTATTTAGTTAATATGTCGTCTTCACTTACACAGACTGACAAGATAGTAGTAATTCTAATTGATGAAATATATATTAATTGCAGATTAGATTATCGTGCAAAAAACATAATCGGTACAGCTTGTAACAAAGAGAATGTAGAATTCGCGAAGACAATATTATCTTTTATGATTTGTTCAGCATTTGGAAACTTTTGTGAAATTGTAAAATTACTACGCGTATTACTACGCGATATAGGTATTTGTTATATTATGTGCCTATCATCTTCCCTTTATTCCTATCCTAATATGAATAACTTCCTATATCCTATCCTTCATCTGTTTTTCTTTCCCTTTTTATTCCACTCCCGGCAAAAATACGCATGCTAGATGAATAATCTGAGAAATATATTATTATTTATTATTGTAGTACTACCTGCTACACATACTGTGAGCAATAATATTATTTTTTGAATTATTTTAAAAGCTTGTGTAACTCTGCACCTTCACGTTGGTTTTGCTGAACAATCAAATATCACATGTTTTCATGTAAAATAAGGTATATATTGTTTTACATAAAATATTGTAATATTTAATTGACCAAGCAGAGAACGTATACATATTATTTAATATTTACTTAAGTAGCTTATTACAAACAAAATTGGGAATGCACGTCAAATACGATCGGCCACGGCCTTCTCTGCTAGAGAGGCTGTGGGTCGGCATTGGGACTAGAAGATCGGCTTGGAGCGGTGTTGCCAATTTCAGTTCATGGCTAGTACTAGAGAAGGCTGTGGTCCTATATGAAGGAGACGAATTGGGTACATTTAATTTTAAAATTATGTCAACAATATTATGATCAGAATCATGAAATTTACTATTATTATGTTCAATAATCACTTCCTTGTCATCCACTATAATGTGATCTAGTAAAGTTTGAGAATTTGGGGTAATTCTAGTCGGTTCCGTTACAATTTGCTTTAAATTTAAGCCATCAAGTAATGTTATATAATGTTCTATTACATTATTGTGTACCAAGAGATCAATATTCATGTCTCCCATACAAATAAATTTATCAAATTCAGTTGACATTGAGGACAAACTGTCTTCAAATCTTTCTAAAAAAGCGTTAACGGCCGAACTAGGAGGACGATATATATTACCTATACAAATTTTACCATCCAATTGTTGAATACACACCCACATCTGTTCAAAGTATTCATTATCTAAGTGAGAGGAAGGCAATTTTTTAAACTTTATGCAGTCTCTAATATAAAAACAAATACCGCCACCACGTGGCGTGTAGTATTAATAATATAGTTAAATGTAGGAAAGGCCTTACAAAAATATTGAGAGGTGTATCTCGTTTATTTTTAGAATTACAGGAAATTATCTATTTGTAACCATAATGTTCCATACCTTTACGTATAAATGTTTTTAATTGTTATTATAAAAGCACATTTGCTCATGTTTTTCCTACAACAGTATTCTAGGTATATGTATTTTTTAAGCAGAATTTGGTTTTATTCTAAAAAGCACATACCTACCTACACACTTTTTTTTACAGTACCTTATAAGTAATGCCATGATTAAAACTCCAGGCACACATATAAAACACAAAATTTGAAAGAATCTCAAAGGTGAGATTTTAACTTTTTCCTTAATTTATTTAAGGAAATAATTTAAAAAGATGATTTTTAATAATAATTAGATTCAATAAAGTACTTACGTGTAGTATAAGTTTAGTTAAAGTAAAACCATGGACTTTATGTAAGTAAAGATGGTATAAATTGTAGAAATAAGTAAACTCTACAAAAAGTAGAGTTTTGACATCGGATGAACCGAACTAAAAGAAGGAATTTTTCCCATAGTATAGAGTATAAAGCCACAATCATGCAAGAATATCCTAAATAAACATACCTTAAGTATATTTCCATAAGAATAATATTAATTCAGCATTCAAATTTGCCATAAAATGAAAATATGCCATAACCTTAGTTTAAGATATATATATATTGTTAGTTTCTAAGTTGTTAAAAGCAAATAATCCCAGTGATATGTATATGCGATGAAAGAGGGACTTTCAGTGAACATTTTGATACATATTTCATTTGAGACAAATCAGTTTAATCCAAAAGAAGTTTCATAGAAAGCGGTCAAAATGATAGCACCTAAAAAACACATAAAAATCAACATTTATTTTATATTTTGGAATAATATAGTGCCAGAAATAGCAAGACAAACATCTTAGGAACATTTTACAGTGAAAATTCACATCCAAATATCAAAATGAAATCCAGGAAATCAAAATTAGGCCAAATTTTACAAAATGTTAAATACTGCTCGTTACCTAATAAAAGGCATATCAAAATGTAGCTAATTTTTCAACAAACATACTTATCAAATAAAATTCAAGATTCATTCAGTCACATTCAAGAAAAAGGCATATAAAATTTTGTAAAAATTTCATTTTCAAATTCAACATTCGTTGCTACGAGACGTTTCGATTTTGTTACCGACCTTATATAAAGGCGAAACGCAAAATTTGACGCGAGTTGCTACTTTCGAGTGCCAGGGTAAACATCGCTCCATGTTTCTACAGACAAGTGAACATCTAGTTAGCAGCCATTGTGTAAACAAATTTTCAATTGTTGGTGACTGTCAAAAAGTGAGGTTAACAGCGAGTGCTGTATGTCAAAGTCAGAACGACAAGTTTTAAGAAGAAAACATAAAGCAACCACAAAGCAAACAAAGGGAGAAACCATACACAAAGAGCAAAATCCAGAAAAGAACATCCATAAAAGCAAAATCCCCGAAAAACGAAAGTTCATAAAAGCAGAGTTCCAGTTCCTGGCGTTCCTGGTTCCTGTACATCAGTTACAGCTTCCGGCGTTCCAGATTCCAGACAGTGAAAGTGGGTGAAGTGAATAAAAAGCAGAGCTTAAGTGATAGTGTTGTGCTCGAAAGGATTTCAGTTTGGATTAACTTTGAAAGGATTAAAACCGTATGTACATTTTACTATCACATTGGCCAAAACACACTTCACACTTTAAATAAAATCATTGAATTTAAAACGATCGATCGTAAAATCAAACAAATCACGAAAATATAAATTAAAGGGGGAAATATAATTTGTCATAGTAGGTTAGGAAAACATTGTTCACAATTAAGTCAATATATCGTTTAAAGTTAAAACAAGTCTTCTTTAATTGAATTTAATTAAGTACAAACAAATATACCTCACCCAAAAATATAAAATAGGGAGCACACCCTAAGAGAAAAGAGTCTAATAAAAAATAAAATTTTATTCAAAATAAATTTTCAACATTTCACAAATATAAATAAAAGCTATACAAAATAATCATAATAGTACCTACATTTTACAATTTTCAAACATTGCAATCCAAAGATATACTTTACATTTAATACGTAAGCCACCCCACTGAACTTGTTCTGGTTATATTTGAATAAAACATAATATAAAAATGTAGGTTCTGCAAACTGCTTTCGGGTGCTAAAATGGTGATTTTATTTAGAGACACTACTATATTCAAGCGTTCACAACACAAACATTTCCTATGGGTCAAGTGAGTAATGTGAATGTAAGAAACAATTTCTGAAAAATATGTAAGTTGATATATATTAGCCGTTTTTGTTTAATTTCACATTTCCCGCTACAATATCTGTTGGTGTTAGTTATGTTGGTAGTATGCAGTTCGAAATCTTCCTAGGAGCAGTGGAGTTCAAGAAAGGGGATTATTGATTTTTATTTGAGTGCAAAAAAAGAGGGGATAGAATCTGTGCTTTTTAAATTGAATAATTGGAAAAGTGTTAAAGATAAACATAAGGTCAGGTGGGGTAAGTGCAGATTTACGGAAAGTGCATCTTAGGCTGATAAATTACTAACTTGTAATAATATTGAAGCGCCATCTACCTGCACAGATTAGAATACTCGCGCATAAACGTTCTCCATAGTGCAGCCATGTTGAATGATCGCGGCAGTTCGGTGACAGCTGTTGACACGTAGACGTGCGGAGTGGTTGATCTCGATCAATTACGTGCATTTTATTCCAAGATACATTACTACGTTACTTTTGGATAAGAGAGGTTGCATTGGTAGGTAATGTTATTTGTTTTAAATGCAATTTATAATGTGAAAGTTGTTTTTTTCAAAGTTTTATTTAAAAACGAAACACAACTGGGTGTGCACTTACCTCTGTAAAATTAAATATGGGGGGAAGTGCACATTTACTTTAAGGTAAAGTGCGTACAAGGGTGTGCTCTTACCCCTTTTCCTTTATTTTACAGAAATTTTAAAATGCCACGAGTTTACGTAAGAACAACTGATCGAGCCAAATTCTATACTCAAGAAAACTTAAGACAAGCCTTAGAAGAAATACGTAGGGGTGTAATTAGCCCTAAACGGGCTTCAATTATGTACAATATCTCTTTATCAACCATTCGCGATCACCTAAAAGGAAGACGTGGTGTTAAAAGCTCTTTATTTGGTAGGCCACCTACAATTCCAGAGGAGCATGAAAGAATACTGGCGAATGGTTTAAGGAAAATGGAAATGTGGGGATTTGGATTAAGTGGAGTAGAGGTACTTAATGTCGTGAAGGAATATGTTGATAGGAATCAATTAAAGACACCATTTAAGAACAACATGCCTGGAGAAGACTGGCAATCAATTTTAAGAAGCGGCATTTGTTGTCCATTAAAAAACCACAGAGTATTGAATATGCCAGAAAAAATATGACGGATCCCTTTGTTATTTATCCTTATTTTAAATTACTTAAAGAAACATTAGAAAATCTTAATCTGACAAATCAGCCGGAAAAGATATGGAACCTCGACGAGTCAAGTCTATGCCTTGATCCGAGTAAAACTAAGGTGGTAGGAGGGATTGGAAAGAGTAGGTGATAGGGCGAGTGAGCGTGGGAACCAAATGCGGGGGCGGCGGCGTCCTTTGTCGGCAACATCAAAGGATACCGCCCCCGCACGACGCAGCACACCGAACCCAGTAAATAGGGGGCGCCGTCTAGACCAAAGACCCATAGACCTACAATTCAGAAGAACTACAAGCCTCTAGGGCCCTCAACATAACCTCAAAGCCATAGCACCTTATGGGCACGGTTCTAAAGCAGAAAGCTAAAGGAGGTCGCACACGTCACAGCGAATTATATATATATATATATATAGATTACTTACTCTGTTGTGGACTAAATCAGCTGGCACTGAACTCACGTACAACTGCGTGTAATATCTCGGTGTTAAATGCAGAATTGTGTATCTCTACGAGAGCTCCAGGTATACCACAACAAAAATATTTAAAAACCTAACCCAACTTTCCGAACACCGGAGCCCCCGTACGTAGTATCTAATTATTAGCTGTAGAATTATGTATCTCAACGTCGAGAACAACAGCAATTTAAAAACTTAACCCAACTTTTTGTGTGTGGAACAAGCACGACCGATCACCAACACAGAACACTCTAGACTGAACCACATACGCCTGCGCGCGTAATATAATAATAATAAATATCTAATTATCTCCATACTGGCGAGAGTAACAACAATTTAAAAACTTAACCCAACTTTCCGAACACCGGAGCCCAAGTATATAATTATTAGCTGTAGAATTATGTATCTCCATACTGACGAGAGTAACAACAATTTAAAAACCTAACCTAACTTTTTTGTGTGTGTGGAACAAGCACGACCGACCACCAACACATACCACTCTAGACTGAACCCATATTTTTTCTCTTAACAGGTACCTATGCAGAAACCATGCAACAGTGGTGAGGTACGCTCCATTGGACAACACCTTCTTAGCAGCGGCACGTTTAAAAGGTGACATGACAGGGGACAAAATTCTTTTAATAATCTATATGTGGTACCTACGGGAGCCTATATACGTTAAAGGAATGTTACCCGTGACTGCAGAAACGGCTGTCTACTGGTACGGTTTCTTTCGGGACGTAGCTTGTGCATTGCATGGCACGATTACGCACCGATAGGAAGTCCGGGAGACGTCGTTGAAGTAGATGAATGTCACCTATTTAAACGAAAATATAACGTAGGAAGAGTGTACCTTTGGAGACACGTATGGATACGTGGGGGAATAAGCAGGACGACGAAGATATTTGTTGTGATGGTGGAGAGAAGAGATGCGGAAACGTTAATGCTCCTGCTAATACAATGCATAGACACCGACAGCTACATTTGCAGCGACCACTGGTTGGCGTATGGTTTGATATTCAACGGCCACGGAAGAGTGAACCATTCTGAAAATTTCATCAACCCCCCAAGTAGATATAAAAATAGCGTATTTTAATTTTTTCTATATTATACAGGGTTTTTCAACGAAAAGTAGCCACCCTTAATAACTCAGAAACGGAGGGTAGCAGAAAAATTTCCAAAAACAGGTCGATTTTTAATTCAAGGGGGACAACTTTTGGCGTCAAGTTCTTGATGACATCGCTTCCCCCCTTCCCCCCACTCCAACTACCTCAAAAAATTTAAATGGCAATACGGGCCAAATAATACTTCATTTGACAGATATTTTAAATCTCTATTCAGTGATGTGCTACATTTGAAATTCGAGCTATTAGTGTTTTAGAAATAGTCGATTAACGTTTAAGAATAAACTTGGGAAGTTTACCGTGGTGGAACAAACTTTGTAAACATTTTCTTGATCATCATAGTTTTTTTGGTAATTTTTTGTTGCAGTGATAAGATAGGTAGCGCCAGTAAAATTACCGTCAATGAAATATAGTGTATATACGCACAATTGAAACCGTATAAAAACTAAAAGCCGGCAAAAACAGTCGGCCTCTCTTTATTCTACATGGGCGGAGGTAGAAATGTTTGCTATTAAGAAAATGTTATAGAGATCGTTTTATCAGAAATCTATTCATTTTTATTACTTTTTGTTTATTAGATACCTATTATTTGATCGTGTAGCCAATAACATATTTTATTATTGTTAAGTATTGTTTATGTTTATTATTGTTATTTTTATTGTTTATTTAACAAAACTAAACTACGCTTGGTAATTGGTATTTACGCGCTGCACTTGAAAACTATTGATGATATTTCAGCACTCGGCACGGGAAACAAAAAAATGATTTGGAACCCAGCAGACCAGTCTGTTTATTCTCTTTACATCAGCGCGCAGTTGTAGATGGTTCAGCGGGCCGATTAGATTTCCAGTGTAGGACTAACATGTACAGTTTTAGTTACTATTCTAATCGCGATATCATTGCTAAATACATAGGACGAAATATCAAGATAAGTGCGCACGGTCCTGTGCCTTAACACTGACCAGTTTCAATTGTGCTTATATACACTATACCTGTCAGTTGATGTTCACTTCATTTTGAATTAAAAGTGTCAAAATGGTTTACACGACTGCCGAAAGAATTGAGATTATGCGTTTGTATTTCAGAAATAACGACTGCGCACGAGCTACAGCGCGTGTTTTCAATGAATGCATCCCGATAAATTCATTGGTCATCAATATCTTTTTTAAAGTTGATGCAAAAATTTATGGAAACTGGATCAGTGGCAAACAAAAAACATCCACCAGAAGGACGAATTATTAATGAACCTGTTGAAATGGCTGTTTTGGGACACGTCGCAATGGATAACAATCAGTCTTTAAATCAACTTTCCCGGGCATCAGGGGTTTCAACAAGCAGTATATCGATGGCCTAGAAGCAATACCTCGTAAGTACAAAAAATTCAAAAATTGCGCTTATGGCGCCATAATACTGATATAAACCCGCTCTACCAATCACCGGAAGCATAAGAGCCACGAACCAATAAAAACCTACAAGTGTTTATTTTGCTGTGGTGGTCAATGGCGGTTATCTAAAAGGTTGTTTTTCGAGATTATGTGACACATATTCGAGATAAGTTGCGTTTTTTTTTAAATATTCTTTAGTAATTATTTCTGTAGTAGTTGTAGTAGTAGTAGTAGATTTATTTCTGATTTTAAATCAACTATTTTGTTTAATATTCAATTATTTCTTTCCTTGTGTACATACGTGGTATTGCAAAGTGATCAGAATTGAGGATATGTGTACATACGCGGTATTGCTGTTTAGCGATTTTTTATAGTAACATAATATCCCTGCTAAACTTATTTATGTTAGCCTAAATTAAAACGAATAATTTCAATAGCTGCTCAAACATGCCTTTATTTTTATTCCGATTGCGTCTTTTCATTTTAACTTCATTATTTTCTCACATTGTTTTATTTAATTACTATGATAATGATAGTGTAGTAATAATAATAATAATAATAATAATAATAATAATATCTCTACCTCTTATTCTAATCAAAATGATTAGGTCAGAAGTCTGAGACTTGTGCGGGGAGGAGGCGGCATATTATTATTATTATTATTATTATTATGCAGGCAGCTTGGGCGACCGGGAACGACTTCCGATGTTCGCGAACTGTAACCGTCATCAGAGATTATAAAATATCCGTCATTAAGTGCGTGAATAAGGGAAACCTGGAATATCTTAGTAGTTATAGTTTTTAATGTGTGGTTTAGGATTGTTTGCATATCTATTAGAGAATATAAGCAATCTATAATTCTTTAACCGCTAATATCGGAGAAACTAGTGCCTACTCTGGGGATTGAACCCGGGACCTCCCGATCGTGAGACGGCCGCAGACCAGTTAGGCTACCGTTCTCCTATTAAATCTTAAATAATTTGGGGCCTCTGAACTTTGAAATTACAGAATATTATTCTTTTTCAGAATGAATCGAGGCAGGAGAATATTGGCTCTTCTTAAACAAAATGAGCAATCTACTTCCAGCCAGTATCTGTTAGAACCAGAGGTACCATCAGATATTAGCCCTCCTGGTTATTCGTTAGAAGATTTGCCCATCGAATTTGACGATGGAATCTTAATTGAAAACGATTCGATGAGTATAATGTACAATAATACTCCTATTAATATCATCTCTAACCAAAGCGTCATTGGTCTCAACTCTAGAAAAGTGGCAGAAAATAATGAAGAGAATGAAGTGTTGCACTGCCAAGTAGAAACAACACCAAACAGAATGGAAGATTCGGTCGAAATTGTAAACTCTGGATGTGACAATGAAGAAGATAACAATAACAAGACGGATCCTGATTATGTATTGAGCAACAACGAAGAAACTGAAGAATCCGATAGTGAAGTTATAAATAATGAGGGTAGTGGTGACGAGAGTCAGAATGAAAATTCAGATCCAGAAGGTATATCTAACAGAACAGCTAATAATAATAAAAGAAGAAAATAGATGTAGACAAAAATAAATGGAAAAGAAACGAAAATAGAATCAAGCGAATGAAAGGAGAAGAATACCTTGGATTTACTAGAAGGAATAAAAAATGGAAACACAACAAAACTAGGAATGAAAAATAAAGGAAAGATGCGATGGTAAACACTGTGAAAAAACAATAAACGTTTACTTTTGCACTAAGGTGACAAATGAAAAAAGAAACCAAATATTCCAGAATTTCTGGAAAGATTTAACATGGGACCAAAAAAAAAATGTTTGTTGTTAATAATGTTGAGAAGGCTGAACCGAAAAGAAGGAAAACTGAAAATAAAGAGAAACAGAAATCGAATAGCTTTATTTATTACTTGAGAGTTGCCGGTCAACCACTCAGAGTCTGTAAAAAAATGTTCCTGAACAGCATTTGTGTTGGAGAATGGAGTGTAAGAAACTGGTGCAATGCTGAAGATAATGGAATGATAGCATCTTCGGTGGAAGTGAATAACAGAAGAAGAACAAGTCAAGAACCTAAGTTATGCGAAAAAAGAAAGTTTCTTGAAAATTGGTTTGACAGGTTACCAAAAATCCCTTCACATTATGCAAGAGCTGATACTAAAAAGGAATACATCGAAGATAATACAGTTACAAATAAATCACAGTTGTATAAGAGGTACGTTGAATGCTATGAAGGAAAACCTCTCAGTACTTTTGTATTTGATGAGATATTTGAAAGAAAAAATTTAGGGATATTCCAGCCAAGAAAAGATCAGTGCGATGTGTGCTGCAGCTTTAAAAATGGCAACATTAATCAGGAAGAGTATGAGGCGCACATTTTATCTAAGGACCGAGCAAGAATTGAAAAGCAAACGGACAAGGTAGAAGCTCTCAACGAAAATTGCCACCTTCAGGCTGTACAACTATGTCCCAGAATGTACGCTTCGGCACTCTATTATAAGCAAAAACTTAGAGTACATAACTTTACAATGGACAATCTGGCAACACACCAATCAACAAATTTTTGGTGGCACGAATGTGAAGGAGGGCTTGAGGCTTCAAATTTTGCAAGCTGTATAATAGATTATCTGCAGACACAATTTAGTCAATCTAGTTTACCCATAATAATATACAGCGATGGTTGTGGGTACCAAAATCGAAACTCGATTCTTTCAAACGCTCTATTGACCTTTTCTGTTACAAATAAAAAAAATATAGAGCAAAAATTTCTGGTTAAGGGCCACACTCAGATGGAGTGTGATAGCGTCCACAGTCTAATAGAACGGCGTCTGGATAAAAGAGAGATTTATTTACCAGGGGAATATGTATCAATAACCAAGCATGCGCGCAAAAATCAATTTCCCTTAGACACAAAATATTTACACCACGATTTTTTTAAAGATTACAGCGATCCATTGTTTCGATGGTATTCCTCTATAAGACCACCTGGAGCCATAGTTTCTGAGATAAGGGCTTTAAAATATACACCAGAGGGTGTTATATATTACAAAACAGATTTTGATTCGGATTACAAGCCTTTAAGAAAAACAAAATCATGTAGTGTAAATAATGTTAATTATAAAAATCTTTATTCCTCCAAACCCAAAATTTCGCTCGAGAAATACGAACATCTTCTTGCTATCACGGAAGTTATGGATCCAGATTACCACGATTTCTATAAAAAATTGCCACATGAAGTTTCTAAAAAAACTAAAGGTTAAGAGTATAACTAAAACATCTAGCTGTTTCTATAAGATTTTTTTATTTAGTTAGTAGTAGATTGCCGTTACTTTGTTAATTTAGCCATTTAAGTTCTAGTACTATTTTAGGTTCTGACCGTTTCTGTGTTTTTGATACCAATGTATTTAGTGTAAGACATAATCATATCAGAAATAAAAGTTTTGTTTTTATGTATTTTTTTTATTTTGAATGTGAAACAAACTAAAACAATAATATTTTGACACTATTAAGGGCACCTACAATACCCCGTTCATACAAAAACTGAAAAAAAAAGGAAAAGCAATAACACGTATGTACTTTTAAAAAAGTAGAAATTTGATCTATGGTCAAAAGCAGTTAAAATTACACAGATAAAGTTATAAAAATGCCATTGTGACCTTCATTCGTTAATAAATGATATTTTTTATAAATTAATAAAGTTTTTCTTAATAGCCACAAATTTTGACAAATGTACTTACGAGATATTGCTTCTAGGCCATCGATATGGAGAATTTTAAAAAAGCACAAATTTCACCCTTACAAGATAAAACTTCTTCAAGAACTAAACGAAGACGACAATGATCGAAGACTACAGTTTTGCGAAGTTATGTCTAATAATCTATTGAATACCGTGCACTTGTTGTACAATATTTGCTTCAGTGATGAGTGTATGTTTTTTTTGAATGTACAAGTCAACAGGCATAACTGTAGGTATTGGTCAGATACGAATCCGCATTGGTTTAGGGAAACCCATACCCAATATCCCCAGAGACTGAATGTTTGGGCAGGTATTCTAGGTGATCATATCGTTGGCCAGTATTTCATTGACGGTAATTTGACTGGCGCTACTTATCTTGAACTTCTTGATACCTCCATTGATCCGCGCATAACAGAACTACTGGAAAATGATGAAAATTTGCTTGAAAATGAATTAGTTTTCCAGTAAGATGGGGCACCTCCCCACTATGCGGTTCCTGTTCGAGAATATTTGAACGATCGCTTTCCTGGGCGATGGATTGGCAGACGTGGTCCAATCGAATGACCGGCTAGATCACCAGACCTGTCTGTCTTCGTTGGATTATTTCTTATGGGATCATTTGAAATCCAAGGTGTATGCAACACAGCCAGCCGACATTGAAGAACTTAGGCAAAGAATAATAGAAAAATGCCGACAAGTGACACCACAAGTTCTCGCAAATGTTCGTGAACTCTTTCAAAGTCGTCTGTATTATTGTATGGAAATTAACGGAGGTCACTTTCAAAACTTACTTTAACGGTAACTGCCATAATTTATAATTATTATAAATGCTTAAAATAAATACAATTTCATGAATTTATTGCAAGATACGTGTTTCTATTACTCACTGCGACAAAAAATGACCAAAAACTATGATGATCAAGAAAATGTTTACAAAGTTTGTTCCACCACGGTAAACTTCCTAAGTTTATTCTTAAACGTTAATCGACTATTTCTAAAACACTAATAGCCCGAATTTCAAATGTAGCACATCACTGAATAGAGATTTAAAATATCTGTCAAATGAAGTATTATTTGGCCCGTATTGTCATTTAAATTTTTTGCGGTAGTTGGAGTGGGGGGAAGGGGGGAAGCGATGTCATCAAGAACTTGACGCCAAAAGTTGTCCCCCTTGAATTAAAAATCGACCTGTTTTTGTAAATTTTTCTGCTACCCTCCGTTTCTGAGTTATTAAAGGTGGCTACTTTTTCGTTGAAAAACCCTGTATGTTGTATTATACCTCATATAATACTAATCCAAGGCCAGGATGCAGTAAAAGTAACTTGTTTATGCAGATATGCCCATTTTTATGCGGATTTATGCCGGTTGAACTACAAATTACATATTTTTTCTCTTAACAGGTACCTATGCAGAAACCATGCAATAGTGGTGAGGTACGCTCAATTGGACAACACCTTCTTAGTAGGGGCACGTTTAAAAGGTGACATGACAGGGGACAAAATTCTTTTAATAATCTGTATGTGGTACCTACGGGAGCCCATCCATATACGTTAAAGAAATGTTACCCGTGACTGCAGAAACAGTTGTCTACTGGTACGGTTTCTGTCGGGAAGTAGCTTGAGCTATTGCATGGCACGATTACGCACCGATAGGAAGTCCGGGAGACGTCGTTGAAGTAGATGAAAGCCACCTATTTAAACGAAAATATAACGTAGGAAGAGTGTACTTTTGGAGGCACGTATGGATACTTGGGGGAATAAGCAGGACGACGAAGATATTTGTTGTGATGGTGGATAGAAGAGACGCGGAAACGTTAATGCTCCTTACAATGCATAGACACCGACAGCTACATTTGCACGGACCACTGGTTGGCGTATGGAGAGTGCGGTTTGATATTCAACGGCCACGGAAGAGTGAACCATTCTGAAAATTTCATCAACCCCCCAAGTAGATATAAAAATAGCGTATTTTAATTTTGTCTGTATTATATGTTTTATTATACCTCATATAATACTAATCCAAGGCCAGGATGCAATAAAAGTAACTTGTTTCCATGATCATGATTGTGATCTAGAAACAACCTCACTTTCATGTTATTGTTATTTATAAGAAAATAAAAATTATTCAATTAGTATTTTAAAAGTGCAGTTTTTTTACACTTTTACATCTTTACCTATAGGGACGAAGAACCGCTATGGATGCCTCAAGGAAGATCCAATAGGGAATGTTTGGATTTGAAAAGGAATGGACCCCCACCACAAGCAGGACAACAACCCTTTGGGTAAATAGTTACAGGAACAAATGTCTACGTTTTTATATTCAGTATATACCATCATAACAGCATTATTTAACAAGTTAAATTCAATTTGATGGAATTCTACTATTTCAAGTATTTCATGTCTAATTTTTGTCTTAGAATACATACGCAGAATATTGAGACGAATTGGAAAAGTCTGAAGAGTATGATGAAGACAAGTCCAATTTGATGGAATTCTACTATTTCATGCATTTCATGTCTAATTTTTGTCTTAGAATACATACGCAGAATATTGAGACGAATTGGAAAAGTCTGAAGAGTATGATGAAGACCAGCAATAACAGGGATTTCACGGAGCAATATTTAGAAGAATTTATGTACAGGAAGAATATACTATCTGAAGAACCGAATGAGAAGGCAGCCTTTGCAAGATTATTAAGAGACATAGGAAGAGCGTACCCAGGGATTGGAAAACGACCTATCAAGAACCCCTTTGAAGATATTTTGGATTGGGATTGTCACGAATGTGACCCGTAAGCGTATGTAAGTAACTGGTAGATATACAGGGTGTCCCATTTTTATGCTGACAAAAAATTGGGATCACATAGAGCTACTTAAGGTAATGGGACTTTGCTATGTTTTATTCAAATATAACCAGAACAAGTTAATATTCTTAAAAACACCGAATAATATTCCCGGTTGAACTACAAATTACATATTTTTTCTCTTAACAGGTACATATGCAGAAACCATGCAACAGTGGTGAGGTACGCTCCATTGGACAACACCTTCTTAGCAGGGGCACGCTTAAAAGGTGACATGACAGGGGACAAAATTCTTTTAATAATCTCTATGTGGTAACTATGGGAGCCCATATACGTTAAAGAAATTTTACCCGTGACTGCAGAAACAGTTGTCTACTGGTACGGTTTCTGTTGGGACGTAGCTTGTGCTATTGCATGGCACGATTACGCACCGACAGGAAGTTCGGGAGACGTCGTTGAAGTAGATGAAAGCCACCTATTTAAACGAAAATATAACGTAGGAAGAGTGTACCTTTGGAGACACGTATGGATACTTGGGGGAATAAGCAGGACGACGAAGATATTTGTTGTGATGGTGGAGAGAAGAGACGCGGAAACGTTAATGCTCCTGCTAATACAATGCATAGACACCCACAGCTACATTTGCACGGACCACTGGTTGGCGTATGGAGAGTGCGGTTTGGTATTCAACGGCCACGGAAGAGTGAACCATTCTAAAAATTTCATCAACCCCCCAAGTAGATATAAAAATAGCGTATTTTTAATTTTTTCTGTTTTATATGTTGTATTATACCTCATATAATACTAATCCAAGGCGGGATGCAGTAAAAGTAACTTGTTTATGCGGATATGCCCATTTTTATGCGGATTTATGCCGGTTAAACTACAAATTACATATTTTTTCTCTTAACAGGTACCTATGCAGAAACCATGCAATAGTGGTGAGGTACGCTCAATTGGACAACACCTTCTTAGCAGGGGCACGTTTAAAAGGTGACATGACAGGGGACAAAATTCTTTTAATAATCTGTATGTGGTACCTACGGGAGCCCATCCATATACGTTAAAGAAATGTTACCCGTGACTGCAGAAACAGTTGTCTACTGGTACGGTTTCTGTCGGGAAGTAGCTTGAGCTATTGCATGGCACGATTACGCACCGATAGGAAGTCCGGGAGACGTCGTTGAAATAGATGAAAGCCACCTATTTAAACGAAAATATAACGTAGGAAGAGTGTACTTTTGGAGGCACGTATGGATACTTGGGGGAATAAGCAGGACGACGAAGATATTTGTTGTGATGGTGGATAGAAGAGACGCGGAAACGTTAATGCTCCTTACAATGCATAGACACCGACAGCTACATTTGCACGGACCACTGGTTGGCGTATGGAGAGTGCGGTTTGATATTCAACGGCCACGGAAGAGTGAACCATTCTGAAAATTTCATCAACCCCCCAAGTAGATATAAAAATAGCGTATTTTAATTTTGTCTGTATTATATGTTTTATTATACCTCATATAATACTAATCTAAGGCCAGGATGCAATAAAAGTAACTTGTTTCCATGATCATGATTGTGATCTAGAAACAACCTCACTTTCATGTTATTGTTATTTATAAGAAAATAAAAATTATTCAATTAGTATTTTAAAAGTGCAGTTTTTTTACACTTTTACATCTTTACCTATAGGGACGAAGAACCGCTATGGATGCCCCAAGGAAGATTCAATAGGGAATGTTTGGATTTGAAAAGGAATGGACCCCCACCACAAGCAGGACAACAACCCTTTGGGTAAATAGTTACAGGAACAAATGTCTACGTTTTTATATTCAGTATATACCATCATAACAGCATTATTTAACAAGTTAAATTCAATTTGATGGAATTCTACTATTTCAAGTATTTCATGTCTAATTTTTGTCTTAGAATACATACGCAGAATATTGAGACGAATTGGAAAAGTCTGAAGAGTATGATGAAGACCAGCAATAACAGGGATTTCACGGAGCAATATTTAGAAGAATTTATGTACAGGAAGAATATACTATCTGAAGAACCGAATGAGAAGGCAGCCTTTGCAAGATTATTAAGAGACATAGGAAGAGCGTACCCAGGGATTGGAAAACGACCTATCAAGAACCCCTTTGAAGATATTTTGGATTGGGATTGTCACGAATGTGACCCGTAAGCGTATGTAAGTAACTGGTAGATATACAGGGTGTCCCATTTTTATGCTGACAAAAAATTGGGATCACATAGAGCCACTTAAGGTAATGGGACTTTGCTATGTTTTATTCAAATATAACCAGAACAAGTTAATATTCTTAAAAACACCGAATAATATTCCCGGTTGAACTACAAATTACATATTTTTTCTCTTAACAGGTACATATGCAGAAACCATGCAACAGTGGTGAGGTACGCTCCATTGGACAACACCTTCTTAGCAGGGGCACGCTTAAAAGGTGACATGACAGGGGACAAAATTCTTTTAATAATCTCTATGTGGTAACTATGGGAGCCCATATACGTTAAAGAAATTTTACCCGTGACTGCAGAAACAGTTGTCTACTGGTACGGTTTCTGTTGGGACGTAGCTTGTGCTATTGCATGGCACGATTACGCACCGACAGGAAGTTCGGGAGACGTCGTTGAAGTAGATGAAAGCCACCTATTTAAACGAAAATATAACGTAGGAAGAGTGTACCTTTGGAGACACGTATGGATACTTGGGGGAATAAGCAGGACGACGAAGATATTTGTTGTGATGGTGGAGAGAAGAGACGCGGAAACGTTAATGCTCCTGCTAATACAATGCATAGACACCCACAGCTACATTTGCACGGACCACTGGTTGGCGTATGGAGAGTGCGGTTTGGTATTCAACGGCCACGGAAGAGTGAACCATTCTAAAAATTTCATCAACCCCCCAAGTAGATATAAAAATAGCGTATTTTTAATTTTTTCTGTTTTATATGTTGTATTATACCTCATATAATACTAATCCAAGGCGGGATGCAGTAAAAGTAACTTGTTTATGCGGATATGCCCATTTTTATGCGGATTTATGCCGGTTGAACTACAAATTACATATTTTTTCTTTTAACAGGTACCTATGCAGAAACCATGCAATAGTGGTGAGGTACGCTCAATTGGACAACACCTTCTTAGCAGGGGCACGTTTAAAAGGTGACATGACAGGGGACAAAATTCTTTTAATAATCTGTATGTGGTACCTACGGGAGCCCATCCATATACGTTAAAGAAATGTTACCCGTGACTGCAGAAACAGTTGTCTACTGGTACGGTTTCTGTCGGGAAGTAGCTTGAGCTATTGCATGGCACGATTACGCACCGATAGGAAGTCCGGGAGACGTCGTTGAAATAGATGAAAGCCACCTATTTAAACGAAAATATAACGTAGGAAGAGTGTACTTTTGGAGGCACGTATGGATACTTGGGGGAATAAGCAGGACGACGAAGATATTTGTTGTGATGGTGGATAGAAGAGACGCGGAAACGTTAATGCTCCTTACAATGCATAGACACCGACAGCTACATTTGCACGGACCACTGGTTGGCGTATGGAGAGTGCGGTTTGATATTCAACGGCCACGGAAGAGTGAACCATTCTGAAAATTTCATCAACCCCCCAAGTAGATATAAAAATAGCGTATTTTAATTTTGTCTGTATTATATGTTTTATTATACCTCATATAATACTAATCCAAGGCCAGGATGCAATAAAAGTAACTTGTTTCCATGATCATGATTGTGATCTAGAAACAACCTCACTTTCATGTTATTGTTATTTATAAGAAAATAAAAATTATTCAATTAGTATTTTAAAAGTGCAGTTTTTTTACACTTTTACATCTTTACCTATAGGGACGAAGAACCGCTATGGATGCCCCAAGGAAGATTCAATAGGGAATGTTTGGATTTGAAAAGGAATGGACCCCCACCACAAGCAGGACAACAACCCTTTGGGTAAATAGTTACAGGAACAAATGTCTACGTTTTTATATTCAGTATATACCATCATAACAGCATTATTTAACAAGTTAAATTCAATTTGATGGAATTCTACTATTTCAAGTATTTCATGTCTAATTTTTGTCTTAGAATACATACGCAGAATATTGAGACGAATTGGAAAAGTCTGAAGAGTATGATGAAGACAAGTCCAATTTGATGGAATTCTACTATTTCATGCATTTCATGTCTAATTTTTGTCTTAGAATACATACGCAGAATATTGAGACGAATTGGAAAAGTCTGAAGAGTATGATGAAGACCAGCAATAACAGGGATTTCACGGAGCAATATTTAGAAGAATTTATGTACAGGAAGAATATACTATCTGAAGAACCGAATGAGAAGGCAGCCTTTGCAAGATTATTAAGAGACATAGGAAGAGCGTACCCAGGGATTGGAAAACGACCTATCAAGAACCCCTTTGAAGATATTTTGGATTGGGATTGTCACGAATGTGACCCGTAAGCGTATGTAAGTAACTGGTAGATATACAGGGTGTCCCATTTTTATGCTGACAAAAAATTGGGATCACATAGAGCCACTTAAGGTAATGGGACTTTGCTATGTTTTATTCAAATATAACCAGAACAAGTTAATATTCTTAAAAACACCGAATAATATTCCCGGTTGAACTACAAATTACATATTTTTTCTCTTAACAGGTACATATGCAGAAACCATGCAACAGTGGTGAGGTACGCTCCATTGGACAACACCTTCTTAGCAGGGGCACGCTTAAAAGGTGACATGACAGGGGACAAAATTCTTTTAATAATCTCTATGTGGTAACTATGGGAGCCCATATACGTTAAAGAAATTTTACCCGTGACTGCAGAAACAGTTGTCTACTGGTACGGTTTCTGTTGGGACGTAGCTTGTGCTATTGCATGGCACGATTACGCACCGACAGGAAGTTCGGGAGACGTCGTTGAAGTAGATGAAAGCCAACTATTTAAACGAAAATATAACGTAGGAAGAGTGTACCTTTGGAGACACGTATGGATACTTGGGGGAATAAGCAGGACGACGAAGATATTTGTTGTGATGGTGGAGAGAAGAGACGCGGAAACGTTATTGCTCCTGCTAATACAATGCATAGACACCCACAGCTACATTTGCACGGACCACTGGTTGGCGTATGGAGAGTGCGGTTTGGTATTCAACGGCCACGGAAGAGTGAACCATTCTAAAAATTTCATCAACCCCCCAAGTAGATATAAAAATAGCGTATTTTTAATTTTTTCTGTTTTATATGTTGTATTATACCTCATATAATACTAATCCAAGGCGGGATGCAGTAAAAGTAACTTGTTTCCAAGATCATAATTGTGATTTAGAAACAACCTCACTTTCATGTTAGTGTTATTTATAAGAAAATAAAAATTATTCAATTAGTATTTTAAAAGTGCAGTTTTTTTACAATTTTACATCTTTACCTATAGGGACGAAGAACCGCTATGGATGCCTCAAGGAAGATTCAATAGGGAATGTTTGGATTTGAAATGGAATGGACCCCCATCACAAGCAGGACAACAACCGTTTAGGTAAATAGTTACAGGAACAAATGTCTACGTTTTTGTATTCAGTATATACCATCATAACAGCATTATTTAACAAGTTAAATTCAATTTGATGGAATTCTACTATTTGAACTATTTCATGTCTAATTATTGTCTTAGAATACATACGCAGAATATTGAGACGAATTGGAAAAGTTTGAAGAGTATGATGAAGACCAGCAACAACAGGGATTTCCTGGAGCAATATTTAGGACAATTTATGTACAGGAAGAACATACTACCTGAAGAACCGAATGAGAAGGCAGCCTTTGCAAGATTATTAAGAGACATTAACATAAGAAGAGCGTACCCAGGGATTGGAAAACGACCTATGAAGAACCACTTTGAAGATATTTTGGATTGGGATTGTCACGAATGTGACCCGTAAGCGTATGTAAGTAACTGGTAGATATACAGGGTGTCCCATTTTTATGCTGACAAAAAATTGGGATCACATAGAGCCACTTAAGGTAATGGGACTTTGCTATGTATTATTCAAATATAACCAGAACAAGTTAATATTCTTAAAAACACCGAATAATATTGCCGGTTGAAATACAAATTACATATTTTTTCTCTTAACAGGTACATATGCAGAAACCATGCAACCGTGGTGAGGTACGCTCCATTGGACAACACCTTCTTAGCAAGGGCACGTTTAAAAGGTGACATGACAGGGGACAAAATTATTTTAATAATCTACATGTGGTACCTACGGGAGCCCATATACGTTAAAGGAATGTTACCCGTGACTCCAGAAACGGCTGTCTACTGGTACGGTTTCTGTCGGGACGTAGCTTGTGCTATTGCATGGCACGATTACGCACCGATAGGAAGTGCGGGAGACGTCGTTGAAGTAGATGAAAGCCACCTATTTAAACGAAAATATAACGTAGGAAGAGTGTACCTTTGGAGACACGTATGGATACTTGGGGGAATAAGCGGGACGACGAAGATATTTGTTGTGATGGTGGAGAGAAGAGACGCGGAAACGTTAATGCTCCTGCTAATACAATCCATAGACACCGAGAGTTACATTTGCACGGACCACTGGTTGGCGTATGGAGAGTGCGGTTTGGTATTCAACGGCCACGGAAGAGAGAACCATTCTGAAAATTTCATCAACCCCCCCAAGTAGATATAAAAATTGCGTATTTTAATTTTTTCTGTATTATATGTTGTATAATATATATAATATTATATATTATAAATATAATACTCATCCTCATATAATACTAATACCTCATATAATACTAATCCAAGGCCAGGATGCAGTAAAAGTAACTTGTTTCCATGATCATGATTGTGATCTAGAAACAACCTCACTTCCATGTTATTGTTATTTATAAGAAAATAAAAATTATTCAATTAGTATTTTAAAAGTGCAGTTTTTTACACTTTTACATCTTTACCCATAGAGACGAAGAACCGCTATGGATGCCTCAAGGAAGATTCAATAGGGAATGTTTGGATTTGAAATGGAATGGATCCCCACAACAAGCAGGACAACAACCGTTTAGGTAAATAGTTACAGGAACAAATGTCTACATTTTTGTATTCAGTATATACCATCATAACAGCATTATTTAACAAGTTAAATTCAATTTGATGGAATTCTACTATTTCAACTATTTCATGTCTAATTTTTGTCTTAGAATACATACGCAGAATATTGAGACGAATTGGAAAAGTTTGAAGAGTATGATCAAGACCAGCAATAACAGGGATTTCACGGAGCAATATTTAGGAGAATTTATGTACGGGAAGAACATACTATCTGAAGAACCGAATGAGAAGGCAGCCTTGGCAAGATTATTAAGAGACATAAGAAGAGCGTACCCAGGGATTGGAAAACAACCTATGAAGAACCGGTTTGAAGATATTTTGGATTGGGATTGCCACGAATGTGACCCGTAAGCGTATGTAAGTAACTGGTAGATATACAGGGTGTCCCATTTTTATGCGGATATGCCCATTTTTATGCGGATTTATGCCGGTTGAACTACAAATTACATATTTTTTCTCTTAACAGGTACCTATGCAGAAACCATGCAACAGTGGTGAGGTACGCTCCATTGAACAACACCTTCTTAGCAGGGGCACGTTTAAAAGGTGACATGACAGGGGACAAAATTCTTTTAATAATCTATATGTGGTACCTACGAGAGCCCATATACGTTAAAGGATTGTTACCCGTGACTGCAGAAACGGCTGTCTACTGGTACGGTTTCTGTCGGGACGTAGCTTGTGCTATTGCATGGCACGATTACGCACCGATAGGAAGTCCGGGAGACGTCGTTGAAGTAGATGAAAGCCACCTATTTAAACGAAAATATAACGTAGGAAGAATGTACCTTTGGAGACACGTATGGATACTTGGGGGAATAAGCAGGACGACGAAGATATTTGTTGAGATGGTGGAGAGAAGAGACGCGGAAACGTTAATTCCCCTGCTAATACAATGCATAGACACCCACAGCTACATTTGCACGGACCACTGGTTGGCGTATGGAGAGTGCGGTTTGGTATTCAACGGCCACGGAAGAGTGAACCATTCTGAAAATTTCATCAACCCCCCAAGTAGATATAAAAATAGCGTATTTTAATTTTTTGTGTATTATTTGTTGTATTATCCGTCATATAATACTAATCCAAGGCGGGATGCAGTAAAAGTAACTTGTTTCCGTGATCATGATTGTGATCTAGAAACAACCTCACTTTCATGTTACTGTTATTTATAAGAAAATAAAAATTATTCAATTAGTATTTTAAAAGTGCAGTTTTTTATACTTTTACATCTTTACCCATAGGGACGAAGAACCGCTATGGATGCCTCAAGGAAGATTCAATAGGGAATGTTTGGATTTGAAATGGAATGGACCCCCACCACAAGCAGGACAACAACCGTTTAGGTAAATAGTTACAGGAAGAAATGTCTACGTTTTTGTATTCAGTATATACCATCATAACAGCATTATTTAACAAGTTAAATTCAATTTGATGGAATTCTACTATTTCAACTATTTCATGTCTCATTTTTGTCTTAGAATACATACGCAGAATATTGAGACGAATTGGAAAAGTTTGAAGAGTATGATGAAGACCAGCAACAACAGGGATTTCACGGAGCAATATTTAGGACAATTTATGTACAGGAAGAACATACTACCTGAATAACCGAATGAGAAGGCAGCCTTTGCAAGATTATTAAGAGACATTAACATAAGAAGAGCGTACCCAGGAATTGGAAAACGACCTATGAAGAACCACTTTGAAGATATTTTGGATTGGGATTGTCACGAATGTGACCCGTAAGCGTATGTAAGTAACTGGTAGATATACAGGGTGTCCCATTTTTATGCGGACAAAAAATTGGGATCACATAGAGCCACTTAAGGTAATGGGACTTTGCTATGTATTATTCAAATATAACCAGAACAAGTTAATATTCTTAAAAACACCGAATAATATTGCCGGTTGAACTACAAATTACATATTTTTTCTCTTAACAGGTACATATGCAGAAACCATGCAACCGTGGTGAGGTACGCTCCATTGGACAACACCTTCTTAGCAAGGGCACGTTTAAAAGGTGACATGACAGGGGACAAAATTATTTTAATAATCTACATGTGGTACCTACGGGAGCCCATATACGTTAAAGGAATGTTAGCCGTGACTCCAGAAACGGCTGTCTACTGGTACGATTTCTGTCGGGACGTAGCTTGTGCTATTGCATGGCACGATTACGCACCGATAGGAAGTCCGGGAGACGTCGTTGAAGTAGATGAAAGCCACCTAGGGTAAACGGCACAGTTGTTGGCACCCCGACAGTTATTGGCAGTCTTGTGATAAAATAAATACTAATAAGGAAATAAAACAAGTTTTCTATTTTCTCAAATTCTTAGTGCGTGGCGTCATCTATTATACCTGTCAACAAGTTATTCGCGCCATTGTCAATCCATCATGGCGAATTCAGTTGTTAAACGTATGTGACAAGGTTTGGAGGTGTCTCGATATTGCAAATTTGCTACAAAATTTGTAAGATTTCGCATAGTTGTTGGACGAGTACTTCCTGGATTTTGTCTGAAATAATACAATAAAATTAGTAAGTATCAACAGTTTTAACATTTATAAGTAATAATTTGGAGTTTAGGTTACATTTTTTCTATGTTTATAGTTAATATTAATAGTGCCAATTACTGTACAAAAATATTGATCCAATTTAGTTATTGGCACAAAGGTGCCAATTACTGTGTTTATCTGAAAATTAAATTATCAGGTTAAATCAATGCAATAGGCAATCATTCTATAATACTTTAATATTTTTTTAAAATTTTTTGTAAAAAATTTGATGTAGACAGTGGTTGGCACTAGTGACAATAACTATGTAAATCATGCCAATGACTACACTTGAAATATTTGTACAGATCACAATGCCAAAAACGGGTGAGGGCACCAAATATTTAAAAAAATATGACGAAGAAAAAATGACAAAAGCTTTAGAAGAAATATTAAATGGATCTCTAACAAAAAAAGCAGCTTCCAGAAAATATAATATTCCACGGTCAACTTTACAGTTCCGATTAAGTCAGAAGTTTACAAAAATAACATTTGGACCAAATCCAATCCTTTCAAAAGACGAAGAAACCATTCTAGTTGACTGGGTTCTTCAAAGTCATAAAAAGGGTTTTCCTCGTAGAAAAGAGGATTTACAGGTGAGCGTCAAATCATTTTTGGATGAAAAACCCCGAGTGAACCCATTCAAAGAAAATATGCCAGGCGACGGCTGGTATAAGTCATTTCTAAAACGACACCCTGTATTGTGTGAAAGGGTACCGGAAGCTGTGACTGCGGCTAGTGCGAGGGTTAGCGAAGCAGATATTCGTAAATGGTTTCTGGACATTGAAACGTACTTGAAGGAAGAACATTATTTTGACATTCTTAAATTTCCTGAAAGAGTGTTTAATTCAGATGAGACATGCTTCATGTTGTGTCCTAAAAATAAGACAGTTTTAGCACCTAAGGGAGCTAGGAATGTATATGAAGTTGATAATGCCCCAGCAAAATCCAATTTAACTGTTTTATTTACATTGTCTGCAAAAGGAGAAATAACTCCTCCTTTTATCATATATCCCTACAAACGCCTGCCTTCTTCTATTGCTACTTCAGTACCGGATACATGGGGTATTGGGACAAGCTCAAATGGATGGATGAAAGCTGAGCTTTTTTTTGAATATATAGCGAACGTTTTTCATCCATTTCTAGTAAAAAAAGGAACAAAGTTCCCCGTTATCTTATTTGTTGACGGCCACAGTACACATACTTCGTATCAACTGAGTGATCTCTGCTCGCAGCTGAATATTATTCTAATTTGCCTTTATGGCAATTCTACACGAATATTACAACCGGCTGATGTGTCGACTTTTAAACCTCTAAAATCATTTTGGAAAAAAGGAGTCTTAGATTGGAGACGAAAAAATAATTCTGAGGCATTAACCCACGAAAAATTTGCAGGCGTTCTAAAAATAGTTATTGACACATACATGAAGCCTGAAATAATACGAAATGGATTTATTACCACAGGTCTATGTCCATGGAATCCTGACGCCATAGACTATTCAAAATGTCTAGGTAAAACAAAACCTGAACCAAGCATAGAAATAAGGCATAATTATACAATATCACTCTTCAGATTCAAGGAACTAGTAGGCAATGATTTAATAAACAAATTAAATAAGGCCGAACATGCACCTGGACAAGAATCGGAAGAATTTTGGATTTTACACAAACTGTGGAAAGAGTATGATCCAACACCTGATATGACAAGTACCAGCAATCATCAAGATATTGAGAAAGAGAATAATCAAACACCTGATATGGATGTGACAAACGCCAGCATTGGCCAAGATATTGACATCGATATTTCAAACGAAGTGTTTAACATTGAAGATATCCCAATAGTCTTTGACAGTTCAGTCCAATTAAATGAAGAACAATCAACTACAGTTGCTACAGTGACAGGTAATTCTTAAATTAGTATCCTATTTCCTTAACTTAATTAATTCGTTTATTCATTTTAGAAAATAACATTATCATTGAAGATTTATCGTATAACTCAAGTGGTACACAAATCTCGCCTCAAAAATCATCAACCATTCCTGTAACAGAAACTGAAACTACTGCTATCGATTTATCATCAGTAGATAAATCCAGTGACTCATTAAATGTAAGTAACGCCTCAATCAAAGATTATTTGGTGTGGCCAGAGAGTCCAGTCAGAAAAGGTACAAGGAACTCAATGAGAATGCCATTTGTACTAACTTCTGAACAATGGAAAATAATTCAGTCAGAAAAAAAGAGATAAAAAGATTAACGAAGAAAAAGAAAAAGAAGAAAGAAAGCGTAAACGAATAGAGAAGAGACAAGAAAATGAAGTACAAAAGTTGAAAAAGAAGAAATGTACAAAACAAACACAAAACAACAACAAACACAAATGTACAAAAGAATTAGAAAGTAATGAGGTTAAGGAAAACCAAATAGATGATAGTAACTGTTCCAATAAGAAAATTAATATAATATCAAATATTCAACTGAATGAAGCTATCGAGTGTGCAAAGAAAGCTCTTTTTCAAGAATTTGAAAAAGAAAATGAAGATCCCTACGAGGTTCGAGGAAAGTTGATTACTTTTGGATTGTGTTTTTCTTGTACCAGAAACATAAGTAATTCTTGTAGTGGATACAGATGTTCGAACTGCACACGCAGTTACCATAAAAAGTGCATAGAAAAACACAATTTGTTCAATGTTACAGATGACAAAGTGTTCACATGTAAAACTTGTAAATTAAAAAAATAATAAATATACTTGCTATAGTCATATTTACTTACCTGTTAATTAGTCTCAACATTCCCATTCCTGCCTTACTTTTAAAAAATGTTTAATATGTTTGAAAAATACCTGCCAATCACTATGGTGACAATGGTGACAATTACTATAACTTCAATGCCAATAACTGAAATTTAGACTACTTTAAACTTATGTGTGATTTTGCGAGGATTAATAATAAAATTATGAAAAAGTCTTATCGATCAATTAAACATACAACAATTCTGTATCCGCTAATCAGGTATTAACATATATTAACCATAAAATAGAGAAGTTAGAGACAAAGAAAAGTTGACTGCCTTCTTAAAGTGCCAATCACTGTACCGGTTACCCTAGGTAAGTCACTGAAAACAAATTTGCACAATTAGAGAAATAACATAATTAAAACCTAATAATACTGTTTCAAATAGTAAAATAAAATTTATAAAGTACCGGGTGGCCAAATTTCCTTGCTATTATAGGACAACTCGAGAACTAAGAGAGATACAAAAAAATTAACCCCCCTTTCTCGAGCTCTTTTTCTGAGACAAACTTAATGCCGAAATGCAAAATGGCCCATCTTATTTTGTTTTTGAGATATTAGCAAATATTCGATTTTTCAAATTTTCGATGCCTGCGCATATCTCGGTTATTTTAGATATTAGAAAAAAACAACTTATATGTTCTTCAGACACTTTTTTAAAAGGAATGCAGTGGCGTAGGCAATATTTTAATAAGTTGATAACATTTCGAGTTATGACATAAACTTGTATTTTTTTAAATGAAAATCGTAGTCGGCTATGATTTAGTTAGAAAGATAATTTTTTTCTCTTTTCAGCGATATATAATATGTGTGATTAATTTATTCGACTTCACTATTTTTTATAGAATCTTTGACTTTTTAAGGTTATTAATAGCTCTCATTTCATTTTCGCGTATTATAGACGTATATCTTTTGTTTGAAATTTAAGTTATTGACAGTTCTAACTGCATTTATCACTTTGTGTCTGTAATTTATACCGCTTATAATAATTGATCTGCGAATAGCTGTTTCCTAGAAATTTTAGAATACTTTTAAATTTTAAGAATGGCATTTCAAAATTATGAAAAATTCGACATGCTGGAATATTATATAAGAAATAATTATTACTGTGAAGTTACGCCCACTATGCCAAAACAAAATGGCAGCTATTAAGAACCTTAAAAATTCTAAGATTCCTTAAAAAATAGTCAAGCCGAATAAATTAACCACACATATTATATATCGCTGAAAAGATAAAAAAATTATCTTTCTAAATAAATCATAGCCGACTACGATTTTCATTTAAAAAAATACAAGTTTATGTCATAACTCGAAATTTTATCAACTTATTAAAATATTGTCTACGCCACTGCATTCCTTTTAAAAAAGTGTCTGAAGAACATATAAGTTGTTTTTTTCGAATATCTAAAATAACCGAGATATGCGCAGGCATCGAAAATTTGAAAAATCGAATATTCGCTAATATCTCAAAAACAAAAGAAGATGGGCCATTTTGCATTTCGGCATTAAGTTTGTCCCAGAAAAAGAGCTCGAGAAAGGGGGGTTAATTTTTTTGTATCTCTCTTAGTTCTCGAGTTGTCCTATAATAGCAAGCAAATTTGGCCACCCGGTACAAATAGTAGGTACGTCACAGCAGGTAGTATTGAACGTCACCAAGAATTCTATTAAAAAAAACGATACAGAAATAATACTTTAACCGTCGGACGCTGGTCTTACTTTACACACCTGGTGAATTTCATACGTATGAAATAGGCAGGTATGCTTACTTTGTAATATAGTTAAATGTAGGAAAGCCTTACAAAAATATTGAGAGGTGTATCTCGTTTATTTTTAGAATTACAGAAAATTATCCATTTGTAACCATAATGTTCCATACCTTTACGTATAAATGTTTTTAATTGTTATTATTATAAAAGCACATTTGCTCATGTTTTTCCTACAACAGTATTCTAGGTATATGTATTTTTTAAACAGAATTTGGTTTTATTCCAAAAAGCACATACCTACCTACACACTTTTTTTTTACAGTACCTTATAAGTAATACATATAAAACACAAAATTTGAAAGAATCTCAAAGGTGAGATTTTAACTTTTTCCTTAATTTATTTAAGGAAATAATTTAAAAAGATAATGATTTTTAATAATAATTAGATTCAATTATGCCCATTTGCACCACCTCTGCTTAGCGAGTTTAAGTATAGCTTAATTTAAATGACAGATTAGACTGTGATTATAAATAGGATATAAGACCGAAGACCTCACAGTCTATCTGACGCTTAAATTAAGCCAAGCTTAAGGAGAGGTGATGCAAACGGGCATTAAAGTACTTACGTGTAGTATAAGTTTAGTTAAAGTAAAACCATGGACTTTATGTAAGTAAAGATGGTATAAATTGTAGAAATAAGCAAACTCTACAAAAAGTAGATTTTTGACATCGGATGAACTGAACCAAAAGAAGGAATTTTTCCCATAGTATAGAGTATAGAGCCACAATCATGCAAGAATATCCTAAATAAACATACCTTAAGTATATTTCCATAAGAATAATATTAATTCAGCATTCAAATTTGCCATAAAATGAAAATATGCCATAACCTTAATTTAAGATATACAGGGTGCCCACCTAGTGCGCGTAAGTCCAATATCTGGGTTAATAAAAGAGATAACTTAATTTTTTTTTCTACAGAGTTGTCTAATATCCCGAGTTGCACAAAATGAAAATATATTTACATATTCAGGGTGTTCAGTTTTTCCTGGACAAGTACCAACTTCATTTTTTTAAATGGAAACCTATATTTTTTATGGCATTATCGAATTCTACGTAAAAAATTAGTGGGACTTTGTGCTTAACACTGCTATTGAAATATTGATAGTTTTCGAGATATTTGACTTTTAATTTTTTTTTCTTATGTTTCGTCACTTCTAATAGTTGACATAATTATGGTTGTATGACAGCTAGAAATTATTTTTTTTTCAGAAACTGTAGAGTGAAGATGGCTCTTTCGAAAAACGTATCAAAAGTTGACCTGCGATATACAGGGGGCAACAGAAATCGTGCCAAACCTGATGGTTTAAAATTTAAAAAATCTCGACTTTTTCAAATGGAACACCCTGTGTTTTATGATTTCATTAGATGCCTTTCTGTAGACTCTACAATTTTATAATAGCTTTCCCTATACCTAAGTTGCGTAGTTTTTGCAAAAAACCCACTTTTATGGAAAATACCCGATTTGCGCACGTTCCTTTCTCGGGAAAAACGCAGTGAGCGTCTGTCACGCAATAAAATTTGTGACAATCAGTTTACATGTCATTTCTTCTTTTACTGAATATTCACGTACGAGTTTAGAGTAAGTACTAAGCGTGCATACAATGAACTATTCAAAAGAAGAATTAGTGAAAATGGTTTATGCCTTAGGAGAAGCTCATGGAAATTGTTTGCTAGCAGCACGTATTTACAAAGCAAATAATCCAGATTTACAGAGATTTCCACGTGCTGACTGTTTTGAAAATGTGAAAGAAAGATTTGAAAGAACAGCAAATGCGAATTATGAGAAAACTACCAGGAGACATGACGGTAACAATGACTATATTCAGTTTAATGTTGTGGCGTCTGCTGTTGAAAATCCAAATATTAGTGTCAGGAAAATCAGTAATAATCTTGGAGTTTCCAAAAGCTTGACAAACAAGATACTGAAGAAGAATAATTTTCATCCGTATCATATTGAAAACCATCAAGCACTGTTACCTCAAGATCACCTAAACCGCCTGCAATTTTGCCACTGAGCATTGGATAAAATTCAGGAAAGTCCAAACTTTTTTATGAATGTCTTGTTTACTGACGAATCAACATTTTCAAACACATGCTTACCCAATCGTCGCAACTTTCATCACTACGCTGACAATAATCCAAGATTATTGAGGGTACTAGATAATCAGCATCGTTTCAAAGTTAACGTGTGGGCTGGAATTTGTGGAGAACATATTGTTGGACCGTACTTTTTTGAAGGCAATTTAAATGCCAATGTGTATTTGCATTTTTTGCAAAACGAACTTCCCCTTCTACAGCTACAGAATATGCCCGCTGATTATTTGGTTCAACAATGGTTTCAGCATGATGGTGCCCCTCCACATTCCACTTTGGCGGTACTGTGATTATTTTATTGTTGTAGTACTTTTCCTATTATCTATTCATATTTCAGATTAGAGAACACCTAAACCACGTATATCCAAATAAGTGGTTAGGTCGTGGTGGTCCAGTTCCTTGGCCTGCACGTTCGCCTGATTTAAATATTCTGGACGTTTTCTTGTGGGGTTATATCAAGGAGCGAGTATACGAAGTACCACCAACGGATATGCAAGACTTGAAAGAAAAGATCCAAAATGAGTTTCTAACCATAACGCCCGAAATGTTAAGAAATGTTCACATTCATTTTCGTCGTAGATTAATGCTTTGTGTTGAAAACAACGGTGGACATTTTGAGCATTTACTTTAGGTTAGCTTGCTTGTATGAGTATTGCGTATTCTTTTTTCAATACTCTATGTATATTCATCCATTTCACTAATAATTTTTCTAACTACGGTAACACCGTTTGGTTTTCAATATGATACGTATGAAACTTCTTCTTCAATATCTTATTTGTCGAGCTTTTGAAAACTCCAAGATTTCTACTGATTTTCTGATACTAATATTTTTGGATTTTCAACAGCAGAAACCACAACATTAAACTAAATATTATCGTTGTTACTCCCATGTCTCCTGGTAGTTTTCTCATAATTCCCATTTGCTGTTCTTTCAAATCTTTCTTTCACATTTTCAAAACAGTCAGCACGTGGGAATCTCTATAAATACGTGCTGTTAGCAAATAATTCCCATGAACTTCTTCTAAAGCATACGCCAGTTTTGCTAATTCTTAATTACATGTAGAGCTTTTATGATTTTTTACTTTTATTTACAAATAAATGGTAACTTTCCATAAAGACTTGTTTATTAAACTGAAATTATCTAAATTTTTCAGTTATTTTTATTTTAAGAAGTGTAAACTAATACATTTTATAAAAATAAATAGCCTTACAATATTTTTTCCGTCAAAGGAGTGCGCAAATCGGGTATTTTTCATAAAAGTGGGTTTTTTGCAAAAACTACGCAACTTAGGTATAGGGAAAGCTATTATAAAATTGTAGAGTCTACAGAAAGGCATCTAATGAAATAATAAAACACAGGGTGTTCCATTTGAAAAAGTCGAGATTTTTTAAATTTTAAACCATCAGGTTTGGCACGATTTCTGTTGCCCCCTGTATATCGCAGGTCAACTTTTGATACGTTTTTCGAAAGAGCCATCTTCACTCTACAGTTTCTGAAAAAAAAATAATTTCTAGCTGTCATACAACCATAATTATGTCAACTATTAGAAGTGACGAAACATAAGAAAAAAAAATTAAAAGTCAAATATCTCGAAAACTATCAATATTTCAATAGCAGTGTTAAGCACAAAGTCCCACTAATTTTTTACGTAGAATTCGATAATGCCATAAAAAATATAGGTTTCCATTAAAAAAAATGAAGTTGGTACCTGTCCAGGAAAAACTGAACACCCTGAATATGTAAATATATTTTCATTTTGTGCAGCTCGGGATATTAGACAACCCTGTAGAAAAAAAAATTAAGTTATCTCTTTTATTAACCCAGATATTGGACTTACGCGCACTAGGTGGACATCCTGTATATATTGTTAGTTTCTAAGTTGTTAAAAGCAAATAATCCCAGTGATATGTATATGCGATGAAAGAGGGACTTTCAGTGAACATTTTGATACATATTTCATTTGAGACAAATCAGTTTAATCCAAAAGAAGTTTCATAGAAAGCGGTCAAAATGATAGCACCTAAAAAACACATAAAAATCAACATTTATTTTATATTTTGGAATAATATAGTGCCAGAAATAGCAAGACAAACATCTTAGGAACATTTTACAGTCAAAATTCACATCCAAATATCAAAATGAAATCCAGGAAATCAAAATTAGGCCAAATTTTACAAAATGTTAAATACTGCTCGTTACCTAATAAAAGGCATATCAAAATGTAGCTAATTTTTCAACAAACATACTTATCAAATAAAATTCAAGATTCATTCAGTCACATTCAAGAAAAAGGCATATAAAATTTTGTAAAAATTTCATTTTCAAATTCAATATTCGTTGCTACGAGACGTTTCGATTTTGTTACAGACCTTATATAAAGGCGAAACGCAAAATTTGACGCGAGTTGCTACTTTCGAGTGCCAGGGTAAACATCGCTCCGTGTTTCTACAGACAAGTGAACATCTAGTTAGCAGCCATTGTGTAAACAAATTTTCAATTGTTGGTGACTGTCAAAAAGTGAGGTTAACAGCGAGTGCTGTATGTCAAAGTCAGAACGACAAGTTTTAAGAAGAAAACATAAAGCAACCACAAAGCAAACAAAGGGAGAAACCATACACGAAGAGCAAAATCCAGAAAAGAACATCCATAAAAGCAAAATCCCCGAAAAACGAAAGTTCATAAAAGCAGAGTTCCAGTTCCTGGCGTTCCTGGTCCTGTACATCAGTTACAGCTTCCGGCGTTCCAGATTCCAGACAGTGAAAGTGGGTGAAGTGAATAAAAAGCAGAGCTTAAGTGATAGTGTTGTGCTCGAAAGGATTTCAGTTTGGATTAACTTTGAAAGGATTAAAACCGTATGTACATTTTACTATCACATTGGCGAAAACACACTTCACACTTTAAATAAAATCATCGAATTTAAAACGATCGATCGTAAAATCAAACAAATCACGAAAATATAAATTAAAGGGGGAAATATAATTTGTCATAGTAGGTTAGGAAAACATTGTTCACAATTAAGTCAATATATCGTTTTGTTGTATTGAATTTAATTAAGTACAAACAAATATACCTCACCCAAAAATATAAAATAGGGAGCACACCCTAAGAGAAAAGAGTCTAATAAAAAATAAAATTTTATTCAAAATAAATTTTCAACATTTCACAAATATAAATAAAAGCTATACAAAATAATCATAATAGTACCTACATTTTACAATTTTCAAACATTGCAATCCAAAGATATACTTTACATTTAATACGTAAGCCACCCCACTGAACTTGTTCTGGTTATATTTGAATAAAACATAATATAAAAATGTAGGTTCTGCAAACTGCTTTCGGGTGCTAAAATGGTGATTTTATTTAGAGACACTACTATATTCAAGCGTTCACAACACAAACATTTCTTATGGGTCAAGTGAGTAATGTGAATGTAAGAAACAATTTCTGAAAAATATGTAAGTTGATATATATTAGCCGTTTTTGTTTAATTTCACATTTCCCGCTACAATATCTGTTGGTGTTAGTTATGTTGGTAGTATGCAGTTCGAAATCTTCCTAGGAGCAGTGGAGTTCAAGAAAGGGGATTATTGATTTTTATTTGAGTGCAAAAAAAAATGTGCTGTTTACACATAATTGTAGAGGATTTAGTTTTACGTAATTTTTTTGGTAATATAGGTGTACTTCCAGAAAAGGATATATAGGTGTTGTACCATTCTAAGCGCTTAGGTTATGTGCAGCCGGGCGGTACGTCTGGTAGGTTTTTCTGTTAAAAGCAATACACCTATGTAGGTACTCAGAAACACATTATCGAATGGTGCTGATAACGCATTCTAAGGCCCTTAAAAAAATTACTCTGCTAAAAAAAGTTGTACATCACAACACATTTGCCCCAAAACATGTTCTACAAGATGGTGTAGGTTTCATCTGCTTCTACGCCAGGGGCAAAAAGTTACCGACCTAGTCAAGTAACGTACAAAGAAGCTGCTTAAAATCGGCGATTTTTAAAAAGTACATTTTACCGCGCTATTCTGTCTTATCTTCTATTTCACTCATATAAAAATCAATAATCCCATCTCTTGAACTGCACGACTCCTCGAGGATTTCGAAGTGCATACTATCAATATAACTAATACCAACAGATATTGTAGAGGGAAATTTGAAACTAAAGAAAGACGGCAATAGTTTTTTGTTATACAAGACGGTAAAATTACTTTTTATCGACGAGTGAAAATGTTTAATAAACGAGCGGAGAGAGTTAATTAAATTTCACGAGTCTATAATGACATTTTACCGTCGTGTGTAACATTCAATTTTTTTTATAGCGAAGGTTAAAGAAAAACTTAAATGACAATTGTGACATTTCAAAGTAAGTAACGTCAAATTTAGTGCGACATTATTTTAAATAAAAATATGAAAGTACTTGTAAGACTTTTAGTTTTTTAAATATAAAATATCACCTTGTATTCATTACGTTAATATTTGAAACAGTCTTTCCATAACATTTTTCATGCGGCTAGCCTAAATATGTTATTCTTAGAAGGCACACACACAGTCGATTGTTTATGTTAGGAGCGATAAGAAACTAAGTGTCAAGTGTGTCAAATACGCTGATTAATTTATAGGTAAGTTTCACTGAGCATGTTATGTTGTATCCTAGATTATTTGCTTATTTTCTTATAAAACATTATATTCGGAGCTTACAATAGTTATTGATAATTAAAGGAATGAGCCGTTGCGTTGGCTAATCGTTTAAATGATGTATAAATGAGTAAAGGATGAGAATATTTATTATTTGATATTGATGATTATATAACTGAATCCGGGTGCACTTTACTGTCTTGCTTTATTGAATTTTACAAATATGTTGAGCTAGCTCTGTGATATATAACCTGAGACCGTTCAGGTCGTGTGGTGTGTCGTGTTATACCTGAGACCGTTGAGGTCGTGCGGTGTGTTGCATTTTGGACGGGGCCTCGCGTTTTGGTCCCCATTGCACATCCATTACTGGTATTCCGATTCAAGGATGCCAGAGACAGAAGCCTATATTTAAGTTGAATATATATTATTTAATATTACAGTTCGATGTTGGTATTATATTGATGATGAAGTGTCTCTAAATACTTTATAATGATCCAGGTTATAACTGTATGCTCAGACCGGTCTATTTTAATTACAGGCATATGCAGTGGTAGTCCATCCAACCCCGGACCGTTCTAGCTGCATAAATATAAGGATTTAGGATTGTTTTCGTTCAAGCATATTATAATCATAATAATAAATAATTATTATTTAGATTCCTGGCAGAAATATTTGATAGGTCGAGTCAATCATAATTTTATTAAGACCATTTAGGACATATTATTATTTAGTATTTATTTACTAAAATTGTTTTAAACATCAAATATTTGATCACATTATTAATACGTCATAACAACGCAACTTTAGCCTCACACACTTTATCTATCCTTCCTGTTAAAGGTTCATTTTATCTACCCTTCCGGTTAAAATGCCACTTGATGTGTTGTTTTGAGTTGGACAAAGCATACTTTAAACTTTGCTATAAAAAATTTATATATCACCTTACATATTTTTCAAAAAATGTTTCTACGATATTCACATTACCCTTTTGTCCCATTGTTTTGGACACATTTCTCTTATCATTAAAGATGTAGGCACCCATAGCTGTAATCATAACAGAACGCTTAATATGCAAGCGAAATAATATACCTTAAAACACTTTACATTGACAACGAGGTCACAAAAGTAATTAAAAATATATTTTTAATTTCGTTTTCGATCAACCAAACAACTGTTTTATTTATTAGTAAAAGGGTACAGATTTTGCTTTTATCCCGAAAAACAGGACTGAAATACGGTTTCTGTCGGGACGTAGCTTGTGCATTGCATGGCACGATTACGCACCGATAGGAAGTCCGGGAGACGTCGTTGAAGTAGATGAATGTCACCTATTTAAACGAAAATATAACGTAGGAAGAGTGTACCTTTGGAGACACGTATGGATACTTGGGGGAATAAGCAGGACGACGAAGATATTTGTTGTGATGGTGGAGAGAAGAGATGCGGAAACGTTAATGCTCCTGCTAATACAATGCATAGACACCGACAGCTACATTTGCAGGGACCACTGGTTGGCGTATGGAGAGTGGTTTGATATTCAACGGCCACGGAAGAGTGAACCATTCTGAAAATTTCATCAACCCCCCAAGTAGATATAAAAATAGCGTATTTTAATTTTTTCTATATTATACAGGGTTTTTCAACGAAAAGTAGCCACCCTTAATAACTCAGAAACGGAGGGTAGCAGAAAAATTTCCAAAAACAGGTCGATTTTTAATTCAAGGGGGACAACTTTTGGCGTCAAGTTCTTGATGACATCGCTTCCCCCCTTCCCCCCACTCCACCTACCTCAAAAAATTTAAATGGCAATACGGGCCAAATAATACTTCATTTGACAGATATTTTAAATCTCTATTCAGTGATGTGCTACATTTGAAATTCGAGCTATTAGTGTTTTAGAAATAGTCGATTAACGTTTAAGAATAAACTTGGGAAGTTTACCGTGGTGGAACAAACTTTGTAAACATTTTCTTGATCATCATAGTTTTTTTGGTCATTTTTTGTTGCAGTGATAAGATAGGTAGCGCCAGTAAAATTACCGTCAATGAAATATAGTGTATATACGCACAATTGAAACCGTATAAAAACTAAAAGCCTGCAAAAACAGTCGGGCTCTCTTTATTCTACATGGGCGGAGGTAGAAATGTTTGCTATTAAGAAAATGTTATAGAGATCGTTTTATCAGAAATCTATTCATTTTTATTACTTTTTGTTTATTAGATACCTATTATTTGATCGTGTAGCCAATAACATATTTTATTATTGTTAAGTATTGTTTATGTTTATTATTGTTATTTTTATTGTTTAACAAAACTAAACTACACTTGGTAATTGGTATTTACGCGCTGCACTGGAAAACTATTGATGATATTTGAGCACTCGGCACGGGAAACAAAAAAATGATTTGGAACCCAGCAGACCAGTCTGTTTATTCTCTTTACATCAGCGCGCAGTTGTAGATGGTTCAGCGGGCCGATTAGATTTCCAGTGTAGGACTAACATGTACAGTTTTAGTTACTATTCTAATCGCGATATCATTGCTAAATACATAGGACGAAATATCAAGATAAGTGCGCACGGTCCTGTGCCTTAACACTGACCAGTTTCAATTGTGCTTATATACACTATACCTGTCAGTTGATGTTCACTTCATTTTGAATTAAAAGTGTCAAGATGGTTTACACGACTGCCGAAAGAATTGAGATTATGCGTTTGTATTTCAGAAATAACGACTGCGCACGAGCTACAGCGCGTGTTTTCAGTGAAATGCATCCCGATAAATTCATTGGTCATCAATATGTTTTAAAGTTGATGCAAAAATTTATGGAAACTGGATCAGTGGCAAACAAAAAACATCAACCAGAAGGACGAATTATTAATGAACCTGTTGAAATGGCTGTTTTGGGACACGTCGCAATGGATAACAATCAGTCTTTAAATCAACTTTCCCGGGCATCAGGGGTTTCAACAAGCAGTATATGGAGAATTTTAAAAAAGCACAAATTTCACCCTTACAAGATAAAACTTCTTCAAGAACTAAACGAAGACGACAATGATCGAAGACTACAGTTTTGCGAAGTTATGTCTAATAATCTATTGAATACCGTGCACTTGTACAATATTTGCTTCAGTGATGAGTGTATGTTTTTCTTGAATGGACAAGTCAACAGGCATAACTGTAGGTATTGGTCAGATACGAATCCGCATTGGTTTAGGGAAACCCATACCCAATATCTCCAGAGACTGAATGTTTGGGCAGGTATTCTAGGTGATCATATCGTTGGCCAGTATTTCATTGACGGTAATTTGACTGGCGCTACTTATCTTGAACTTCTTGATACCACCATTGATCCGCGCATAACAGAACTACTGGAAAATGATGAAAATTTGCTTGAAAATGAATTAGTTTTCCAGCAAGATGGGGCACCTCCCCACTATGTGGTTCCTGTTCGAGAATATTTGAACGATCGCTTTCCTGGGCGATGGATTGGCAGACGTGGTCCAATCGAATGACCGGCTAGATCACCAGACCTGTCTTCGTTGGATTATTTCTTATGGGATCATTTGAAATCCAAGGTGTATGCAACACAGCCAGCCGACATTGAAGATCTTAGGCAAAGAATAATAGAAAAATGCCGACAAGTGACACCACAAGTTCTCGCAAATGTTCGTGAACTCTTTCAAAGTCGTCTGTATTATTGTATGGAAATTAACGGAGGTCACTTTCAAAACTTACTTTAACGGTAACTGCCATTATTTATAATTATTATAAATGCTTAAAATAAATACAATTTCATGAATTTATTGCAAGATACGTGTTTCTATTACTCACTGCGACAAAAAATGACCAAAAACTATGATGATCAAGAAAATGTTTACAAAGTTTGTTCCACCACGGTAAACTTCCTAAGTTTATTCTTAAACGTTAATCGACTATTTCTAAAACACTAATAGCCCGAATTTCAAATGTAGCACATCACTGAATAGAGATTTAAAATATCTGTCAAATGAAGTATTATTTGGCCCGTATTGCCATTTAAATGTTTTGAGGTAGTTGGAGTGGGGGGAACGGGGGAAGCGATGTCATCAAGAACTTGACGCCAAAAGTTGTCCCCCTTGAATTAAAAATCGACCTGTTTTTGGAAATTTTTCTGCTACCCTCCGTTTCTGAGTTATTAAAGGTGGCTACTTTTCGTTGATAAACCCTGTATGTTGTATTATCCAAGGCCAGGATGCAGTAAAAGTAACTTGTTTATGCGGATATGCCCATTTTTATGCGGATTTATGCCGGTTGAACTACAAATTACATATTTTTTCTCTTAACAGGTACCTATGCAGAAACCATGCAATAGTGGTGAGGTACGCTCAATTGGACAACACCTTCTTAGCAGGGGTACGTTTAAAAGGTGACATGACAGGGGACAAAATTCTTTTAATAATCTGTATGTGGTACCTACGGGAGCTCATCCATATACGTTAAAGAAATGTTACCCGTGACTGCAGAAACAGTTGTCTACTGGTACGGTTTCTGTCGGGAAGTAGCTTGAGCTATTGCATGGCACGATTACGCACCGATAGGAAGTCCGGGAGACGTCGTTGAAGTAGATGAAAGCCACCTATTTAAACGAAAATATAACGTAGGAAGAGTGTACTTTTGGAGACAAGTATGCATACTTGGGGGAATAAGCAGGACGACGAAGATATTTGTTGTGATGGTGGATAGAAGAGACGCGGAAACGTTAATGCTCCTTACAATGCATAGACACCGACAGCTACATTTGCACGGACCACTGGTTGGCGTATGGAGAGTGCGGTTTGATATTCAACGGCCACGGAAGAGTGAACCATTCTGAAAATTTCATCAACCCCCCAAGTAGATATAAAAATAGCGTATTTTAATTTTGTCTGTATTATATGTTTTATTATACCTCATATAATACTAATCCAAGGCTAGGATGCAATAAAAGTTCCATGATCATGATTGTGATCTAGAAACAACCTCACTTTCATGTTATTGTTATTTATAAGAAAATAAAAATTATTCAATTAGTATTTTAAAAGTGCAGTTTTTTTACACTTTTACATCTTTACCTATAGGGACGAAGAACCGCTATGAATGCCTCAAGGAAGATTCAATAGGGAATGTTTGGATTTGAAAAGGAATGGACCCCCACCACAAGCAGGACAACAACCCTTTGGGTAAATAGTTACACGAACAAATGTCTACGTTTTTATATTCAGTATATACCATCATAACAGCATTATTTAACAAGTTAAATTCAATTTGATGGAATTCTACTATTTCAAGTATTTCATGTCTAATTTTTGTCTTAGAATACATACGCAGAATATTGAGATGAATTGGAAAAGTCTGAAGAGTATGATGAACACAAGTCCAATTTGATGGAATTCTACTATTTCATGTATTTCATGTCTAATTTTTGTCTTAGAATACACACGCAGAATATTGAGACGAATTGGAAAAGTCTGAAGAGTATGATGAAGACCAGCAATAACAGGGATTTCACGGACCAATATTTAGAAGAATTTATGTACAGGGAGAATATACTATCTGAAGAACCGAATGAGAAGGCAGCCTTTGCAAGATTATTAAGAGACATAAGAAGAGCGTACCCAGGGATTGGAAAACGACCTATCAAGAACCCCTTTGAAGATATTTTGGATTGGGATTGTCACGAATGTAACCCGTAAGCGTATGTAAGTAACTGGTAGATATACAGGGTGTCCCATTTTTATGCTGACAAAAAATTGGGATCACATAGAGCCACTTAAGGTAATGGGACTTTGCTATGTATTATTCAAATATAACCAGAACAAGTTAATATTCTTAAAAACACCGAATAATATTGCCGGTTGAAATACAAATTACATATTTTTTCTCTTAACAGATACATGTGCAGAAACCATGCAACCGTGGTGAGGTACGCTCCATTGGACAACACCTTCTTAGCAAGGGCACGTTTAAAAGGGGACAAAATTATTTTAATAATCTACATGTGGTACCTACGGGAGCCCATATACGTTAAAGGAATGTTACCCGTGACTCCAGAAACGGCTGTCTACTGGTACGGTTTCTGTCGGGACGTAGCTTGTGCTATTGCATGGTACGATTACGCACCGATAGGAAGTCCGGGAGACGTCGTTGAAGTAGATGAAAGCCACCTATTTAAACGAAAATATAACGTAGGAAGAGTGTACCTTTGGAGACACGTATGGATACTTGGGGGAATAAGCAGGACGACGAAGATATTTGTTGTGATGGTGGAGAGAAGAGACGCGGAAACGTTAATGCTCCTGCTAATACAATCCATAGACACCGAGAGTTACATTTGCACGGACCACTGGTTGGCGTATGGAGAGTGCGGTTTGGTATTCAACGGCCACGGAAGAGAGAACCATTCTGAAAATTTCATCAACCCCCCCAAGTAGATATAAAAATAGCGTATTTTAATTTTTTCTGTATTATATGTTGTATAATATATATAATATTATATATTATAAATATAATACTCATCCTCATATAATACTAATACCTCATATAATACTAATCCAAGGCCAGGATGCAGTAAAAGTAACTTATTTCCATGATCATGATTGTGATCTAGAAACAACCTCACTTCCATTTTATTGTTATTTATAAGAAAATAAAAATTATTCAATTAGTACTTTAAAATTGCAGTTTTTTACACTTTTACATCTTTACCCATAGAGACGAAGAACCGCTATGGATGCCTCAAGGAAGATTCAATAGGGAATGTTTGGATTTGAAATGGAATGGACCACCACCACAAGCAGGACAACAACCGTTTAGGTAAATAGTTACAGGAACAAATGTCTACGTTTTTGTATTCAGTATATACCATCATAACAGCATTATTTAACAAGTTAAATTCAATTTGATGGAATTCTACTATTTCAACTATTTCATGTCTAATTTTTGTCTTAGAATACATACGCAGAATATTGAGACGAATTGGAAAAGTTTGAAGAGTATGATGAAGACCAGCAATAACAGGGATTTCACGAAGCAATATTTAGGAGAATTTATGTACGGGAAGAACATACTATCTGAAGAACCGAATGAGAAGGCAGCCTTTGCAAGATTATTAAGAGACATAAGAAGAGCGTACCCAGGGATTGGAAAACAACCTATGAAGAACCGGTTTGAAGATATTTTGGATTGGGATTGCCACGAATGTGACCCGTAAGCGTATGTAAGTAACTGGTAGATATACAGGGTGTCCCATTTTTATGCGGATATGCCCATTTTTATGCGGATTTATGCCGGTTGAACTATAAATTACATATTTTTTCTCTTAACAGGTACCTATGCAGAAACCATGCAACAGTGGTGAGGTACGCTCCATTGGACAACACCTTCTTAGCAGGGGCACGTTTAAAAGGTGACATGACAGGGGACAAAATTCTTTTAATAATCTATATGTGGTACCTACGGGAACCCATATACGTTAAAGGATTGTTACCCGTGACTCCAGAAACGGCTGTTTACTGGTACGGTTTCTGTCGGGACGTAGCTTGTGCTATTGCATGGCACGATTACGCACCGATATTAAGTCCGGGAGACGTCGTTGAAGTAGATGAAAGCCACCTATTTAAACGAAACTATAACGTAGGAAGAATGTACCTTTGGAGACACGTATGGATACTTGGGGGAATAAGCAGGACGACGAAGATATTTGCTGAGATGGTGGAGAGAAGAGACGCGGAAACGTTAATTCCCCTGCTAATACAATGCATAGACACCCACAGCTACATTTGCACGGACCACTGGTTGGCGTATGGAGAGTGCGGTTTGGTATTCAACGGCCACGGAAGAGTGAACCATTCTGAAAATTTCATCAACCCCCAAGTAGATATAAAAATAGGGTATTTTAATTTTTTGTGTATTATTTGTTATATTATCCCTCATATAATACTAATCCAAGGCGGGATGCAGTAAAAGTAACTTGTTTCCATGATCATGATTATGATCTAGAAACAACCTCACTTTCATGTTACTGTTATTTATAAGAAAATAAAAATTATTCAATTAGTATTTTAAAAGTGCAGTTTTTTATACTTTTACATCTTTACCCATAGGGACGAAGAACCGCTATGGATGCCTCAAGGAAGATTCAATAGGGAATGTTTGGATTTGAAATGGAATGGACCCCCACCACAAGCAGGACAACAACCGTTTAGGTAAATAGTTACAGGAACAAATGTCTACGTTTTTGTATTCAGTATATACCATCATAACAGCATTATTTAACAAGTTAAATTCAATTTGATGGAATTCTACTATTTCAACTATTTCATGTCTAATTTTTGTCTTAGAATACATACGCAGAATATTGAGACGAATTGGAAAAGATTGAAGAGTATGTGAAGACCAGCAACAACAGGGATTTCACGGAGCAATATTTAGGACAATTTATGTACAGGAAGAACATACTACCTGAAGAACCGAATGAGAAGGCAGCCTTTGCAAGATTATTAAGAGACATTAACATAAGAAGAGCGTACCCAGGGATTGGAAAACGACCTATGAAGAACCACTTTGAAGATATTTTGGATTGGGATTGTCACGAATGTGACCCGTAAGCGTATGTAAGTAACTGGTAGATATACAGGGTGTCCCATTTTTATGCTGACAAAAAATTGGGATCACATAGAGCCACTTAAGGTAATGGGACTTTGCTATGTATTATTCAAATATAACCAGAACAAGTTAATATTCTTAAAAACACCGAATAATATTGCCGGTTGAACTACAAATTACATATTTTTTCTCTTAACAGGCACATATGCAGAAACCATGCAACCGTGGTGAAGTACGCTCCATTGGACAACACCTTCTTAGCAAGGGCACGTTTAAAAGGTGACATGACAGGGGACAAAATTATTTTAATAATCTACATGTGGTACCTACGGGAGCCCATATACGTTAAAGGAATGTTATCCGTGACTCCAGAAACGGCTGTCTACTGGTACGGTTTCTGTCGGGACGTAGCTTGTGCTATTGCATGGCACGATTACGCACCGATAGGAAGTTCGGGAGACGTCGTTGAAGTAGATGAAAGCCACCTATTTAAACGAAAATATAACGTAGGAAGAGTGTACCTTTGGAGACACGTATGGATACTTGGGGGAATAAGCAGGACGACGAAGATATTTGTTGTGATGGTGGAGAGAAGAGACGCGGAAACGTTAATGCTCCTGCTAATACAATCCATAGACACCGAGAATTACATTTGCACGGACCACTGGTTGGCGTATGGAGAGTGCGGTTTGGTATTCAACGGCCACGGAAGAGAGAACCATTCTGAAAATTTCATCAACCCCCCCAAGTAGATATAAAAATAGCGTATTTTAATTTTTTCTGTATTATATGTTGTATAATATATATAATATTATATATTATAAATATAATACTCATCCTCATATAATACTAATACCTCATATAATACTAATCCAAGGCCAGGATGCAGTAAAAGTAACTTGTTTCCATGATCATGATTGTGATCTAGAAACAACCTCACTTCCATGTTATTGTTATTTATAAGAAAATAAAAATTATTCAATTAGTATTTTAAAAGTGCAGTTATTTACACTTTTACATCTTTACCCATAGAGACGAAGAACCGCTATGGATGCCTCAAGGAAGATTCAATAGGGAATGTTTGGATTTGAAATGGAATGGACCACCACCACAAGCAGGACAACAACCGTTTAGGTAAATAGTTACAGGAACAAATGTCTACGTTTTTGTATTCAGTATATACCATCATAACAGCATTATTTAACAAGTTAAATTCAATTTGATGGAATTCTACTATTTCAACTATTTCATGTCTAATTTTTGTCTTAGAATACATACGCAGAATATTGAGACGAATTGGAAAAGTTTGAAGAGTATGATGAAGACCAGCAATAACAGGGATTTCACGGAGCAATATTTAGGAGAATTTATGTACGGGAAGAACATACTATCTGAAGAACCGAATGAGAAGGCAGCCTTTGCAAGATTATTAAGAGACATAAGAAGAGCGTACCCAGGGATTGGAAAACAACCTATGAAGAACCGGTTTGAAGATATTTTGGATTGGGATTGCCAAGAATGTGACCCGTAAGCGTATGTAAGTAACTGGTAGATATACAGGGTGTCCCATTTTTATGCGGATATGCCCATTTTTATGCGGATTTATGCCGGTTGAACTACAAATTACATATTTTTTCTCTTAACAGGTACCTATGCAGAAACCATGCAACAGTGGTGAGGTACGCTCCATTGGACAACACCTTCTTAGCAGGGGCACGTTTAAAAGGTGACATGACAGGGGACAAAATTCTTTTAATAATCTATATGTGGTACCTACGGGAGCCCATATACGTTAAAGGATTGTTACCCGTGACTGCAGAAACGGCTGTCTACTGGTACGGTTTCTGTCGGGACGTAGCTTGTGCTATTGCATGGCACGATTACGCACCGATAGGAAGTCCGGGAGACGTCGTTGAAGTAGATGAAAGCTACCTATTTAAACGAAAATATAACGTAGGAAGAGTGTACCTTTGGAGACACGTATGGATACTTGGGGGAATAAGCAGGACGACGAAGATATTTGTTGAGATGGTGGAGAGAAGAGACGCGGAAACGTTAATTCCCCTGCTAATATAATGCATAGACACCCACAGCTACATTTGCACGGACCACTGGTTGGCGTATGGAGAGTGCGGTTTGGTATTCAACGGCCACGGAAGAGTGAACCATTCTGAAAATTTCATCAACCCCCCAAGTAGATATAAAAATAGCGTATTTTAATTTTTTGTGTATTATTTGTTGTATTATCCCTCATATAATACTAATCCAAGGCGGGATGCAGTAAAAGTAACTTGTTTCCATGATCATGATTGTGATCTAGAAACAACCTCACTTTCATGTTACTGTTATTTATAAGAAAATAAAAATTATTCAATTAGTATTTTAAAAGTGCAGTTTTTTATACTTTTACATCTTTACCCATAGGGACGAAGAACCGCTATGGATGCCTCAAGGAAGATTCAATAGGGAATGTTTGGATTTGAAATGGAATGGACCCCCACCACAAGCAGGACAGCAACCGTTTAGGTAAATAGTTACAGGAACAAATGTCTACGTTTTTGTATTCAGTATATACCATCATAACAGCATTATTTAACAAGTTAAATTCAATTTGATGGAATTCTACTATTTCAACTATTTCATGTCTAATTTTTGTTTTAGAATACATACGCAGAATATTGAGACGAATTGGAAAAGTTTGAAGAGTATGATGAAGACCAGCAACAACAGGGATTTCACGGAGCAATATTTAGGACAATTTATGTACAGGAAGAACATACTACCTGAAGAACCGAATGAGAAGGCAGCCTTTGCAAGATTATTAAGAGACATTAACATAAGAAGAGCGTACCCAGGGATTGGAAAACGACCTATGAAGAACCACTTTGAAGATATTTTGGATTGGGATTGTCACGAATGTGACCCGTAAGCGTATGTAAGTAACTGGTAGATATACAGGGTGTCCCATTTTTATGCTGACAAAAAATTGGGATCAAATAGAGCCACTTAAGGTAATGGGACTTTGCTATGTATTATTCAAATATAACCAGAACAAGTTAATATTCTTAAAAACACCGAATAATATTGCCGGTTGAACTACAAATTACATATTTTTTCTCTTAACAGGCACATATGCAGAAACCATGCAACCGTGGTGAAGTACGCTCCATTGGACAACACCTTCTTAGCAAGGGCACGTTTAAAAGGTGACATGACAGGGGACAAAATTATTTTAATAATCTACATGTGGTACCTACGGGAGCCCATATACGTTAAAGGAATGTTACCCGTGACTCCTGAAACGGCTGTCTACTGGTACGGTTTCTGTCGGGACGTAGCTTGTGCTATTGCATGGCACGATTACGCACCGATAGGAAGTCCGGGAGACGTCGTTGAAGTAGATGAAAGCCACCTATTTAAACGAAAATATAACGTAGGAAGAGTGTACCTTTGGAGACACGTATGGATACTTGGGGGAATAAGCAGGACGACGAAGATATTTGTTGTGATGGTGGAGAGAAGAGACGCGGAAACGTTAATGCTCCTGCTAATACAATCCATAGACACCGACAGTTACATTTGCACGGACCACTGGTTGGCGTATGGAGAGTGCGGTTTGGTATTCAACGACCACGGAAGAGAGAACCATTCTGAAAATGTCATCAACCCCCCCAAGTAGATATAAAAATAGCGTATTTTAATTTTTTCTGTATTATATGTTGTATAATATATAAAATATTATATATTATATATATAATACTTATCCTCATATAATACTAATACCTCATATAATGCTAATCCAAGGCCAGGATGCAGTAAAAGTAACTTGTTTCCATGACCATGATTGTGATCTAGAAACAACCTCACTTCCATGTTATTGTTATTTATAAGAAAATAAAAATTATTCAATTAGTATTTTAAAAGTGCAGTTTTTTACACTTTTACATCTTTACCCATAGGGACGAAGAACCGCTATGGATGCCTCAAGGAAGATTCAATAGGGAATGTTTGGATTTGAAATGGAATGGACCCCCACCACAAGCAGGACAACAACCGTTTAGGTAAATAGTTACAGGAACAAATGTCTACGTTTTTGTATTCAGTATATACCATCATAACAGCATTATTTAACAAGTTAAATTCAATTTGATGGAATTCTACTATTTCAACTATTTCATGTCTAATTTTTGTCTTAGAATACATACGCAGAATATTGAGACGAATTGGAAAAGTTTGAAGAGTATGATGAAGACCAGCAATAACAGGGATTTCACGGAGCAATATTTAGGAGAATTTATGTACGGGAAGAACATACTATCTGAAGAACCGAATGAGAAGGCAGCCTTTGCAAGATTATTAAGAGACATAAGAAGAGCGTACCCAGGGATTGGAAAACAACCTATGAAGAACCGGTTTGAAGATATTTTGGATTGGGATTGCCAAGAATGTGACCCGTAAGCGTATGTAAGTAACTGGTAGATATACAGGGTGTCCCATTTTTATGCGGATATGCCCATTTTTATGCGGATTTATGCCGGTTGAACTACAAATTACATATTTTTTCTCTTAACAGGTACCTATGCAGAAACCATGCAACAGTGGTGAGGTACGCTCCATTGGACAACACCTTCTTAGACGGGGCACGTTTAAAAGGTGACATGACAGGGGACAAAATTCTTTTAATAATCTATATGTGGTACCTACGGGAGCCCATATACGTTAAAGGATTGTTACCCGTGACTGCAGAAACGGCTGTCTACTGGTACGGTTTCTGTCGGGACGTAGCTTGTGCTATTGCATGGCACGATTACGCACCGATAGGAAGTCCGGGAGACGTCGTTGAAGTAGATGAAAGCCACCTATTTAAACGAAAATATAACGTAGGAAGAGTGTACCTTTGGAGACACGTATGGATACTTGGGGGAATAAGCAGGACGACGAAGATATTTGTTGTGATGGTGGAGAGAAGAGACGCGGAAACGTTAATGCTCCTGCTAATACAATCCATAGACACCGACAGTTACATTTGCACGGACCACTGGTTGGCGTATGGAGAGTGCGGTTTGGTATTCAACGACCACGGAAGAGAGAACCATTCTGAAAATTTCATCAACCCCCCCAAGTAGATATAAAAATAGCGTATTTTAATTTTTTCTGTATTATATGTTGTATAATATATAAAATATTATATAATATATATATAATACTTATCCTCATATAATACTAATACCTCATATAATGCTAATCCAAGGCCAGGATGCAGTAAAAGTAACTTGTTTCCATGACCATGATTGTGATCTAGAAACAACCTCACTTCCATGTTATTGTTATTTATAAGAAAATAAAAATTATTCAATTAGTATTTTAAAAGTGCAGTTTTTTACACTTTTACATCTTTACCCATAGGGACGAAGAACCGCTATGGATGCCTCAAGGAAGATTCAATAGGGAATGTTTGGATTTGAAATGGAATGGACCCCCACCACAAGCAGGACAACAACCGTTTAGGTAAATAGTTACAGGAACAAATGTCTACGTTTTTGTATTCAGTATATACCATCATAACAGCATTATTTAACAAGTTAAATTCAATTTGATGGAATTCTACTATTTCAACTATTTCATGTCTAATTTTTGTCTTAGAATACATACGCAGAATATTGAGACGAATTGGAAAAGTTTGAAGAGTATGACGAAGACCAGCAACAACAGGGATTTCACGGAGCAATATTTAGGACAATTTATGTACAGGAAGAACATACTACCTGAAGAACCGAATGAGAAGGCAGTCTTTGCAAGATTATTAAGAGACATTAACATAAGAAGAGCGTACCCAGGGATTGGAAAACGACCTATGAAGAACCACTTTGAAGATCTTTTTGGATTGGGATTGTCACGAATGTGACCCGTAAGCGTATGTAAGTAACTGGTAAATATACAGGGTGTCCCATTTTTATGCTGACAAAAAATTGGGATCACATAGAGCCACTTAAGGTAATGGGACTTTGCTATGTATTATTCAAATATAACCAGAACAAGTTAATATTCTTAAAAACACCGAATAATATTGCCGGTTGAACTACAAATTACATATTTTTTCTCTTAACAGGTACATATGCAGAAACCATGCAACCGTGGTGAGGTACGCTCCATTGGACAACACCTTCTTAGCAAGGGCACGTTTAAAAGGTGACATGACAGGGGACAAAATTATTTTAATAATCTACATGTGGTACCTACGGGAGCCCATATACGTTAAAGGAATGTTACCCGTGACTCCAGAAACGGCTGTCTACTGGTACGGTTTCTGTCGGGACGTAGCTTGTGCTATTGCATGGCACGATTACGCACCGATAGGAAAATATAACGTAGGAAGAGTGTACCTTTGGAGACACGTATGGATACTTGGGGGAATAAGCAGGACGACGAAGATATTTGTTGTGATGGTGGAGAGAAGAGACGCGGAAACGTTAATGCTCCTGAGTAGTATAGCTGGCGGGGTTCTGTGACACTTCCATGGCATGTCCATCCGATGGCATGTCCATCCGAAGGTGTCCAAAGATCGAGGGGGTTCTCTCAAGGTCGGCGAAGAGTTCTTGGAATTGATCTGAAGAAGTGGTCGACAATGACCAGAAGGTGTAGTTCGGATTTCTGCCGCGCGCCAGATATAGACGTCGCTGTACGAGATATCTAGATGAAGAGATAAGCGGCAGAGCGTGTGGTCTTTTTGGTGACATTTTTTACCTTTGAAGAAGTGGTCGATAATGACCAGAATGTTCGCTGTACGAAGAGCGGATTTTTACCTTTGCTTACCTGTTAGGAGGTGTCCTGTTGGTGACACATGATGGTTACCTTTGCTTACCTGTTAGTTTAGTCTGAATGTGTCTGTACCTGTTGGTGACACACATGATGGAAAAAATGATGCATTTTTTGATAGTGGTATTTTCAAGTAATAAATCTTCCACAATCTGTGCTTTTAATCAGCATGATAACCTTTTGCCCTTGTTATTCTCGGTTTTAATGGCGTAATTGATAAAGATGTATGTGTAATTTAGTATCTCGTTGTAAACATTAGCAGATAATTATTGATCTCTGACCTTGTTATTTTATTATTGTCAGTTTTATTGACGTAATTGATTTTTATAAAATAAGATTTAACTTCTTTTAGTATCTCAAGCGTTGTAAAAACAGGTTGAGATTATTTAAATTATAAAATGTTCAAGATTTAAGATCTGATATTGAGTATGTTATGGAAAGATTCTATAATTTAACTTTGGATGTTATCGATTGTATATGGGTTTTTCATGAAAATGGAGAATATTTAATATCATGATCGTTTCACAAGAGGATATTATGTAGAAATTCTTTAGAAAATAACATAAATAATTATATAGTGGACTAAAGGAGTTGGATCTTCAGTCACATTTTTTTTACACTTTATCACCTTTTATTTCTAATGAAAACTTTATGTTCAGTGTGGAGGAGGAAGAGGAACTGGATGCAGTTGATACCTGTTAGTTTAGATGAAAGAAAATGTTATATACTTATTTTATTGTTAAAATAAAAAAAGATGTAGAAATTTATTTTTAAGTTTTATTAACGTGTAGTATACATTAGTGTTCAAGCAGATATCTAAAACAGTTCTGCTTTTAAAGAGGTGTTTTGCTATTCCAAAATTTCAAATAGTATAATAGTTTTCTCTTTATTTTTGCGTTTGTCCTCATTCTTCTTCTTCTTCTTCAAGCAGATATTTATCTAGTATATTATCTAATAATGAAAATAGCAGTTCTGCTTTTCAAGATTCAATGATGGTTATCCATATACCAATTGAACATTTTGTTGAGCACAATTTAAGCTATTATTTTCATGTGAATTACAATGGTACTTAGAATTATTACAAGTTTTTAGTGTTTTCAAAGACCGACAGTTCCATTCATCTAAATTAAATATGTAATTATTAATTATTTTACCTAAAACTTGTTTTTTATTTAATCCTTTAACTAGTACTGTCTCACTTTGAACAATATTTTGTAAAAAATTTTGCACTTTATTAAAATTTAAATATAAAAAACAATCACTGTCTTGAAATGATAAACCATGTATGTTGAATGTGGTCCAATCAATGTGTTGACAAATGTCCTTGGATGTCAATGATAAACATTTCTGCAAAATAGTTGAAATTAACTAACTGCAACTACACAATTTTTACAAAGTCAGTTTTAGGTCTGTATTTTACTAGATTTGAAAAAACACTTTTGGTTCCTTTATATTCAAGTTACTGATGATGTCAGTTTTAAAAAGCATGATTCTAAATCTTGTCAAATTAAATCTCTTTTCCCTAACGTTGAAGACAGCAATGATTTTTTCCCTCTTTTTAAGTTTTCCTTATAGTGTTTCAAAAGACCTCAATTTTATTCTAATTTTGAGAAATTTTTAATACAATCTGATTTATTTTTTATACATTTTTTACACAAATAAGCAATTCTGTTTAAAATTTTAATCAATCTACAATACTCCTCTTTTGTTTTAACTAAACTAGATACCCTTCCAACTTTTTTTAATACAACATCAAGCATACAGTCAATAGTTTTCTTTGAGTGCATATTTCTGTTAAATAAAATATTTGAATTCAATAAAATAAAAGTAATAATAATAATAATAATTGTAACTTACAGTATTATAGGTGTAGGGCACACGCACAGCTAACGGTTATTCTTGCTGCAATGGTAGTGATGCACTTTTAAAATAACATCAAACGTCATGCACACATACGTGCTATCGTTGAGGCAAAGGTTATCATGCATATTGACGCAAATGCATATTGATTAATTAATTATTATAAAAATATGCAAATGTTGTTTCCATATTTAAATGTGATAATAAAAAAATACACACGTCATGCTGTTTATTGCACTGTGATAATTCAATAACATGCATGCACAATAAATGTCTATCTCACGTTCTTAAAACATGAGGATATTTATTTTATTACAAAAAAAAGTACCTGTTGGTGACATGATGGAAAAAAGTGATGTTTGAAATAATTTTTTGATAGTATTACATGTGGTATTTTCAAGTAATGTATTTAAATCTTCCACAGTACATCTTAGTGTGCATATTTTTATAATAATCAATATGCATGATAACCTTTTGCTCTTGTTATTTTGTTATTCTCGGTTTTAATGGTGTAATTGATTTTTATAAAATAAGATATATGTAACATTTAAAAATTTAGGATCTCAAATAATAAACAATGAGGTATTTAGAACAAGTTGTTTACTTAATTTACTGTTGTACTATACAATATATATTTAATTCTCATCCTTACAAAACATTCTTAAATAGCTATAAATCTTCTTTCTTATTTTTTCATCGAGAAATGCTTTGGAAGTACATTCACATGTATCTGGTCCACTTATTGGTATATCACATGACCAGGGGCAGCTAACATAATGATTCCCATATATAGAATTTCTCATTTTAACATGAGCAAATTTTTCTACTTGGGTTTGATAATGAAGAAGCTCTAAATAGTCTTCCCTGAGTATTATCTGACCGTATTTTTTTAAAAATTCTTTAACATCCATTGCAGAACAAGCGAATTATTATAATGATCAACTTATTCGTATTGCAATTGATATATATGAGGTGTAAAAGAAAGCAATAACATTGATTCCATAAAAATATATTACATATTAGTGTTTCTTTAATTATAATAGGTCACTTTTATTCAATTTACATGTATGATTTGAACATAATTCAGTTTCTTTTTATTATTTTACAATATTCTTAATATATTTCTATACATACAAGGTGTCCACCTAGTGCGCGTAAGTCCAATATCTGGGTTAATAAAAGAGATAACTTAATTTTTTTTTCTACAGGGTTGTCTAATATCCCGAGCTGCACAAAATGAAAATATATTTACATATTCAGGGTGTTCAGTTTTTCCTGGACAGGTACCAACTTCGTTTTTCTAAATGGAAATATATATTTTTTATTGCTTTTTCGAACTAAACCCTTGATTTTAGTAGGACTTTCATCAGCCTTCCCTATACCTAACTTAAACTGTTTTTGAAATATTGACGGGTTAATATTGACATTTTTGCAACTTTGACACCCTGTAAAATCTAAACGGTTTGAGATCAAGCAAAACGGTTTGCACATTCCTATCTTAACTTTTTATAAGCTATCGTTTGATACTAATTTCAAATGTATCCAGGAATTAAAAATTTTCCGAAAATTTAGAAAATTTTTAATTCTTGGATAAATTTGAAATTAGTATCAAACGATAGCTTATAAAAAGTTAAGATAGGAATGTGCAAACCGTTTTGCTTGATCTCAAACCGTTTAGATTTTACAGGGTGTCAAATTTGCAAAAATGTCAATATTCACCCGTCAATATTTCAAAAACAGTTTAAGTTAGGTATAGGGAAGGCTGATGAAAGTCCTACTAAAATCAAGGGTTTAGTTCGAAAAAGCAATAAAAAATATATATTTCCATTTAGAAAAACGAAGTTGGTACCTGTCCAGGAAAAACTGAACACCCTGAATATGTAAATATATTTTCATTTTGTGCAGCTCGGGATATTAGACAACCCTGTAGAAAAAAAAATTAAGTTATCTCTTTTATTAACCCAGATATTGGACTTACGCGCACTAGGTGGACACCCTGTATATGAAACATATCTTTTCTCTACTTGAAAGCTCTATAAAGTTTTGTGTGAAATCTTGGAGACTAAATTGCAAATCATGAAAAGTAATGGATGTGCTACTTTGAAGTAACGAATCTAAATTATATCTTCCACGGTACATCTTAGTGTTTCTTCTTGGTACTATGGGATAATAATACACATCATGTCCCACTATAAAACCAATGACTTGATCGTTTAAATTTTTCACTGTAGTATTAACAGCACATTCTTTCCATACATTTTCTGAAGTAGCAGGGAAATAAACAGCGGGATACTCTTGCAAGACCAGATTCTCTTCAGATTTTTCAAACAAATAAAAAATTCCATTTTCTATTGGAATAGTATAATTTTCAACTTTTATAGCATTTCGTAAATAAGTGGGGCCATTGATGGTCAAATTTATTTCAATGGGAAAATTGTAATTCCCTATATCTATATCATCTCGTATATACAATGTTCTGGAGACACTGCAACTTACTACACACAAAAGTGAAGTGAGTAGTAAAAACATGTTTATAGTTGTTTTTTTTTGTTGTTTACCAAGCTAATGTTCGTCTGTATATGAATATCTCAAGGAAGCAACACTTTTTATATATTTTCTAGTATCCCCTCCTCCTATTTTTTATTTATAGGAAAAAATTGTCAACATCAGGTCTCGATCCTGGAACCACAAGCATGCAAAGCAAGTGCTCTACCAATTGCGTTATATTCTCTAAGTATTAGGTGATAATAGTTTTCAAATAAAATATAATACATTTTTTAAATAGCTTTATTATTTAATATTTTCCATTTATACCATATATTTAATAAAATAACATTTTCATAAGCACAAGTTAGATCGTTAAAAGAATGATTTTTACAATGATAAGTTTTAATATTACAATTACAAGGTAAAGGATTATAAACTTGTTTTCTTAACGTTTTTAAATTTGGACAACCAAGTTCATCCGTATTAATTATTTTGTTGTAAATAAATTTACTTAATACAGTTTTTTTGTTCAGTCCTTTAACTATAACATCTTTATCACCTACTATATTTTTTACAAAATCACTAATATCATCCAAGTGTAGAATAGAGTCGAACTGTTGAAATTCATCGCTCCAACTTAGTCCATGTATATTTCTTGTAGTCCAAGTAACATGATTTTGAAAATCTTGATCGAAAAAGGAAATACATGGTAGTCGTATTGTTTTATGAACCATGCAACCATTTGTCATGTTTAAAATAGCTATTTCTCTAATATAAAAATCACTGTTTTTATATTGGAATCCTTGAAAGTCAACAACAAACATTTTTGTTCTTTTAAACGATTCTGACAACACTACCTAGAGGATTGTACTTCACCAAACGATCATGTAGTATTAAACAGTATGCGGATGTGTTGGCTGGTATATTCTTGTTGGTCTCAAATACAATTCTTATATCCACTGCACCCCCCTTTATTACATCATCATCATTTTGATGACTGCAATCGATAACAACGAGTGGAGCCAGCTGTAGATATGTATCTGGTGATAAACAAGGTTCGCTTTGATTTTTATAATAATATGAATGTTGGAACTGCGTGTACATTTCATATAAAATAGTCCACTGTTTGTTATCAAAATTGGTATTTAAGTTGTCATAGGGATAAACTTCAGAATTTAAGTATACTGAAATATTCGTTAAGTTACAGTGATCAAACTGACTCATAAATCTTCCTGGTGTATTTTTTCTATTAGTTTGAAATCCAAAGATAATGTATCGAGGTTTCTCCAATTGAGCACTGGTTTTTACTAGCCATGAATGTGTCATTGTTTCTTGCAGTAGAGGATACTCTTGTAACTCCCAACGTCTAAAAGGTATATCAAGATCTATACCGGCTTCAAAGTATTTTAGTAATCGTAATTTTTCCTTATCAGACACAGATACATGTGGAACTTTCCATAATATCTTTTGTAACACTATTTTAGGGGTTTCATCTACCTTGTTTGTATGAATAGCATTCACATCAGAGGTACTCCTTATTAATATCAATTCCTGTCGTGTATTAATTATAATTTTATTGAAATCTTCAGCAAACCCAAAAATCATTCTTAAAGGTAAGCATACCGAAAAAAGTCCATTTGCATTTACTATTTTCGGATTCTGTAGGTGATCCCATCCTGAATTATTAAGTTTTGAAGTTTCATTTGCGGTAAAGGAAACATATCCCTTCATTAATGTAGTTATACCTGGATTTCGAACACGATCTATGACAACCCCTCCTAATTCATATCGAATTTCATCAAACAGGAAGGGGATTCCACAGTTAATGAAACTTAAAGTTGGACTGGGTGCTCCGGTTTGATCCAACAGTTTCCTTCAATGTATAGAAAACATTGTGATGGTAAAGTGTAAATATCCTGAGTCTGGATGGGTATTCGTATTTCGTCATTGTTATTGTAACTTGTTGATGCATAGGGTTGATGGGTATGATATTCTAATTTGCTAATGGAGTTATCTACTTTGACATGCTCTTGAATATTTAAAATATTAAAACTCATATTGTTCTTCGTTTTTATATTGGCAGTTGCACTTTAAAAATACGATAAATTTTTTTATATTTAAACTTATCCTTAACTTAAAATTGTACCAAAAAAAATTTCTAAATAATTTACTAATGTTTTCTTAAAGTAAATCCTAATAATCGTAAAAATTTTTTGTTCTGAGGTATTAATCGTTTCACTTGTCGTTTCATACTAATTGGTTTTCTTCCTGCATTTGTTATTATTGTATTTGAGGGCATGAAGAAAACAGGTGGAAATGCATCATCCATATATCTAAATACCATCTTAAATTTGTAACACAACTTCTTTCAAATGCAATCTTACCGTGATCAACTCTTCTTTAAAATTGATTAGATTACCATCTTGATCAGAGATTTTAAGTACTATTTCATCAATGTATTGCGTGTTAATTGGTAAGTAAATAACATTTGAAGGATTTTCAATAATTTTGTAACCTGGTGCAACATTAGGATAAAACATGTGTAAGATGTGTACGGCGTTTTCATTGTTGAATGAATTTGTCACTAAATTACACTCAACACAAATTGAATTCACCTTAAAAATGTCTATGGGAAAATCTGATGTATGTTTCATATCTGCAACAAGTACACGAGGTTTAAACCCTAATAACTTCCCTATGCTGTTTCCTTTGGTAAAATCAATAGTTTTATTACATTTTATTTCACACTTTAATGTATTTCTGTTGGCTGTCAAAGTCAAAACTGTAGCTTCTTCCTCTTCCTTATCTGATATGTGATTAATTATGTATTTTTCCAGATCCCTTACTTCATAGGACCCCTCAGGTATTACAATTTCCTTATCATCATCATCATAATGGAATATATTATTAGAATTATCCACATTTGGAATAGAATTGTAACTGACAAAATCGATAAGACCCAAAACATAATTACTTTTATTTAAAACTATAGGAGGATAAATTCTTGAGGAAAATGTTGAGGTCCTACTCGATATGGTAAACGTATATGATATGTTGACTTGTTAAAGATTATAATCAAATTAGTACATATTTTTAATGTTCAGTTATTTATTGAATAAAAATAATAAACATAAATGTCCACAATTATAGCTATTATAGGTTTGATATATCTTATGATTATATAATACATGACATTGACCATTTGAATTAAAATATTTTATTGTTTCTGTAAGAGGGCGAAGATTTCCAAAACTATCGAAATAAATTACGTGATCTTTATATTTTTTATAAGCAGTCCAATGTGTTCCAGGGCCGTCACTATCATCCAAGTTGATTACTCCGCTTTCATATACATGTATTTTTCGAGGTAATTTATTTCTCATAAATACACCTCTGAAATGGGTAATTTTCAATGATTTAGCAATTTGATCAATATCGATATTTGTTAAAGGTCGACGAGGAAGTGTTAGTGGAAGCTGTTTGAAATTTGATGAGGTGGGCCTAAAAAAAGCCCCAAACCACTTTTATAAGGTTTCAAGTAGACACCTTTACCCATAGCTATAGCTTCCATTCTTTTATTATGCCGTTGAGATTCATCTAATTGTTGTTTGGCTTCCCTAGCATCATTTACAGCCTTTGCAATACCAGCAGCACCTCCACTTAAAGCACCTAAGGCGCTAAGTCCAGCAAATATCGGTATTAAGGGTAATATCCCCCCTCTTTTCGGTATATTTACAATACGAGGAGAAGATCTGATCTTTTTCTTAATCTTTTTTGATGTCTTCATAGCCACTAAAATTGCACCAGCCATAGTTTTAGGTTTATGACGGTCTATACTTTTTCCAATTTGTTTAATTGCATCTTTTAAAGCTACACTTTTGAAATTTCTTTTTCCCTTTTTTCTTCTGTTGCATTTTGTTTTCCTTCTGGTTCTACACATTTTTCTTTTAGATATTTACTGTTCAAGGTCTTTTTAAAACTGAAGTTATTACTGGTAAATATTACTATTTAAATAATTTTAGGTTTTTTGATGACTGGTTCCAGCTGCAAGTTATCTTTACCATTGATATATTTACGTTTTCGATGCATCGGTAGACTCTCATAATGATTTAACTTTGGTATTTTTTCCTTAAAATTATCTTCACCATCGTAATTACTTTTACGTTTTCGGTGCAGCGGTAGAGTCTCATTAATGATTTAACTTTGATATTTTTTCCTTAAAATTATCTTCACCATCGTAATTACTTTTACGTTTTCGGTGCAGCGGTAGAGGTTCATAATGATTTAATTTTGACCTTTTTTCAACAGGGCTCTCATCATCTATATCACCTTTAATATTATTTCATTTTCTCTTTCTAAAAGGTTTAATATTCAACAGCTTACGTACTTTGGTTAAAGGACTATCATCACCTTCTTCTTCAATATTTAATTTTCTCTTTTTTCCCTTCATCGTAGTAGTCGTCATTATTTTCTTTTTATTCAACTGTTTCTTTCTCACTACATTAATATTTCGTTTTCTTCTAATATTTGTTATACGTGCTTTTTTAAAAGGACTATAATTTTCAACATCTACTTTTCTTTTTCTAGAAATTTTAATGTTGTTGTTGCTGCTGCTGTTGTTGTTGTTGCTGGTGCTTCTGTTATCGTTATTATCATTATGTTTGTAATTAGATTCCATCTTGCTATATAACAATGAAGGCTGCTGTGTATTAAAATGTGAAAGTGTATCCAAATTTGCAATTCTACTACTACTATTGGTTAAATATTTATCTCTTTTTATTCTTTTTGTTTTACTTGGTTTTCGTTTTGTTTGTTGAAATTGTTGTAGACACGCGTTAATATTTTCTAAAGATTTTTCAGTCGATATCTTAACTTTTTCCATTGATCTTACACAATTATTCATAATGTTTGAGTTTTCTCTATTATCATATCCCATACCAAGTTTTACTTTAGCTTTCATAGCCCCAGCAACTCCTAGTGCTGCCAATTTCTCCTTCCAAGATGCATCTTTTGCTTTAAATCTAGTCAAATCATTTTGCGCCAAAATTTTATCAGCAGCATGACGAGTTTTAAGATCTGCATTTTTGGAATAGCTTACATCATGTTCCTTGCATGCGTCATCTAATGGGTTTATGCCCTTATCACCTCGTGCTAACCTCTTCTCCAATTTTGTACCCGGACCACAAAAGTTGTATGATGGAATATGAAGCTCAAAGGGTAATTTATTTATTGCCGAATTTATGAGACCTCGTCCAGATTTAATATTCCCCAGATAGTATTTCATTTCAAGGTTATACATTGACTGAATATAAATAGTTTGTAACACTAATTTTATATTTATTTTTCAAATGATAGTTGTTGTGATAGTAATATGAAATGAAAAAAACTATGAGGGGTGAAAAAAAAACACAAAAATGAAGTGAAGATAAACAGGCAAAAAGTTAAGCTTCAAGTTGACAACCATGATTTACTGTTTCGAAAAAAACCACAAACGAAACATAGCGTTTTATTACCTAACACAGTAAGATGCATAATTACTGGCCCATCAAATTGTGGTAAAACCAATGTAATAATCACCTTATTAGAACATGAAAATGGATTGAAATTTGAAAACGTATATGTCTATTCAAAATCTTTGAATCAAGATAAATATGTGTACCTAAGAGACATATTAATAGGTCCTATAAAAGGTATACGTTGTTTTCATTTTGATAATAGTGAAGACATATTAGAACCATCAAAGGCTAATCAAAACTCTGTATTTATATTTGATGATGTTGCCTGTTCCAAACAAAATATAATTAGAGAATATTTCTGTATGGGAAGACATAATTCAATCGATTGTTTTTATTTACATCAATCGTATGCAAAAATTTCAAAACATTTGATAAGGGACAATTCGAATGCGCTAATTGTTTTCAAAGTAGATGATTTAAATTTGAAACATATTTATATGGATCATGTGAGTTCAGATATGAGTTTTCCAAAATTTAAATATATTTGTTCACTATGCTGGAAACATCCCTATGGATTTTTGACTATTTTCAAAGATTTTGATGTTAACAAAGGAGGATATAGGATTGGATTTCATGACTTTATAAGTCCTGATACTATTTCTGATAAAATGATAAATTCTGTAGAAAATAAATCAGTTTATGATAAAATCTAGAACAGGTCTGTTAAAAACCACCTGCTAAAATCTTTTCAAAACCTGTTAAAACCTGTTCAAGAAACTAAAGTGTTATGGATAAAAAATTAAAAAAAGAACTTATAGCTAAACGTAATATTATCAAACAAAAGCTAGAATTATTAAAATTAAATGAACTTCAACAAAACAGTGTATTTTCCCCTATAACAAATCATCTACGAAATATTGAAAATAAACTAGAAACAAAAAATTATCACCATTATTTAACAAAATGGCTCAGATGTTATAGTGAAAAATAAAAAATATAAAGGTACTGAAGGTTTATATGAATTACTCTTTAAAAAACTTCCAAAAGATTTCTCCGATAATGATGCAAAAATGTATAAAGAAATTATTCTCGAAACAAATGCTCACAGACGTCACTACCAGTCTTCGAAACAAATCGCTGGTAGCAAGTTAGCGAAATATAAAAAAATTATAGCTCCTATGGTGACCACCACCACCGGTCATGGAATGTTAATGGAATCAACAGAAAATAAAATAGACTATGTACACTGGGATGATCCCAACGAATTAGTGGAGAGATTACGTTTATTGCTTGCCTCTCAAGAGGCTGGACATACTGGACATATAAATGAAATTTTTTCTATAATAGAAGAACTACGTGATGCAAATATTATTGAATAAATTATCTATTATGCCATCTAAAACTAAATTTGCAACTGATATTAAAAGACAAGTTGTTGAGGAATTACACAAACCTGCTAGAATTAACTTTAAGCGGCGAAGGGTTATACTAAAATCTTTAAATGATTTGTTTCAAGCCGACCTTGTGGAAATGCAACAATTTTCCAAAGAAAATAAAGGATATAGATATATATTAGTTGTAATTAATTGTTTTTCAAAGTTTGTTTGGGCTTTTCCCCTAAAAACAAAAACTGGACAAGAAGTAAGTAAGACAATGGAGAACGTTTTAAGGACTGAAAAAATGAAAAATCTGCAAACTGATAACGGGACTGAATATTACAATAAATACTTTAAGGAACTAATGAAAAAGTATAATATAAACCATTATAGTGTATTTAGTGAAAAAAAGGCGTCAATTGTGGAAAGAGTTAACCGAACGTTAAAAAATATGATGTGGAAGGAATTTAATATCAACGGACATTATAGGTGGATAGAATTGTTACCTAAAGTAGTTGAAGAATATAATAATACAAAGCATCACACAATTAAGATGAAACCAATAAATGTGTCGGAAAAGAATGAGAAAAGACTTTTAAAGACAGTATACAATCATATAAAAATTTTACCTAAAAACGTAAAATTTCAAGTTGGAGACCATGTTCGAATATCCAAAGTAAGAGGGCTATTTGATAAAAAATATCTGGCTAATTGGACAACTGAAATTTTTATTATTAAAAAAGTAAAACTAACTAATCCTGTGACATATCTATTACAAGACACCAATAAACAAGATATTCAGGGTGGTTTCTATCAAGAACAATTACAAAAAGTGAAATATTCGGAGGTCTACTTGGTTGAAAAAATTTTAAAACGTAGAAAAGATAAAGTCTTTGTTAAATGGTTGGGCTTCAGCAACAAGCATAATAGTTGGATTTCTAGTAATAATGTAGCTTAAAAGAAAAGGAATATTATATTAACAGCTCAGTAGCTGCAAGATGCCCGTTCCTGCAAAATATAAATGTACAAAATGTCAAGGAGAACCCCTTTTACCAAATACAAAATGTTTAGCATGTTTATCTGCAGAGTATTTCAAAGACAAGGATAAAGCAAAACATATACCTAGTGTTTATTTTAAGAAATGAAATATTAATTATTGTTCACTATAAAAATGTTAAGATAATTTATATAAAAAATAAATATTTTAATAAAATGAAACCAAGTACGTATTTTTTATAGTTTTATTTGTAACAGATAGTGATCAGTCAATCAGTAGTCAATAATAAGAAACAACTTTTAATAACATAGTTTCAGAGTTTATTTTTATGAAATAGATGCACTCGTTACGTTTTAGTACATGAATTTGCATACATATTGATAAATCAACATATTGACTCAAATGCATATAAGTAAATAGTTCTTTGTAATGAAATAAACTCATGTTTTAAAACGTGATACACATTTATTGATGCATGTTATTGAATTATCACAGTGCATTAATATATAAACAACTTGATTGCATCAGCCAATATTCAAATCTGCACAAACAACTATGATAAGAGCTTGCACACTACGACTAGGAAAATGGGTGCACGTTGCATCATTTGCTGATCATTAACAAATAATAAATTTTATTTACGTCAAACATGAGAGTGAATAATAAAAATAATTTATGTATAAATGCAAACAAATTTTCAATTCTACTGATTACTCTTAAAGTGTCTGTCGAGCTGTTACCATGTATTACGTTATTACTTATATTCCAAATGATCAGTATTATGCAAATGATGTGATGGAATCAATAAGGAGTTGTTTTAAGTGTGTTTCTATTTTTAAGACTGGTTATCTGGATACTGATATACGTATTGCATATATATTAATTGAAATTTATAGTTCTTCTGAGTTATTAAAAGAGATACTGGAACGATTTGATGATAGTGGAAGGTGGAAAGTTGATTTATTGTTAGATGTAAGTGTTATGCCACTGTTTATTTTTTCTTTTTATATTTATTTACTTTTCTATGCAAAGTTACCCTATGGTTCTACGCGTAGATTTTGATAGTTATTATTATTATTATTAAATTTATTTATACAAAATGTCGTTATAATCATCTGTAAAAAACACTAACTTTTTTTATTTGTAGTGATGACAAGTAGACATAGTTGAAGAAATTTTTTACACTTTATGCAATAATTTGATATCAGACATTTTATTTTGAAGACACAACATTTCAACTGAAGACCTTAATAAAAAATCTTAATGGAACAAAATAACAAGGGCAAAAGGTTATCATGCATATTGATTAATTATTTTATTGACGTCAAGTGTTTTTTTTATTATCTACAGTATAAATTCTGAATGGTGCATCCAATCCAACATATACTTCTCAGAAAGTGCTGTGTAGTGTTGTCAGAATCGTTTAAAAGAACAAAAATGTTTTATTGTTGACTTTCAAGGATTCCAATATAAAAACAGTGATTTTTATATTAGAGAAATAGCTATTTTAAACATGACAAATGGTTGCATGGTTCATAAAACAATACGACTACCATGCATTTCCTCTTTCGATCAAGATTTTCAAAATCATGTTACTTGGACTACAAGAAATATACATGGACTAAGTTGGGGCGATGAATTTCAACAGTTCGACTCTATTCTACACTTGGAAGATATTAGTGATTTTGTAAAAAATATAGTAAGTGATAAAGATGTTATAGTTAAAGGACTGAACAAAAAAACTGTATTAAGTAAATTTATTTCCAACAAAATAATTAATACGGATGAACTTGGTTGTCCAAATTTAAAAACGTTAAGAAAACCAGTTTATAATCCTTTACCTTGTAATTGTAATATTAAAACTTATCATTGTAAAAATCATTCTTTTAACGATCTAACTTGTGCTTATGAAAATGTTATTTTATTAAATATATGGTATAAATGGAAAATATTAAATAATAAAGCTATTTAAAAAATGTATTATATTTTATTTGAAAACTATTATCACCTAATACTTAGAGAATATTACGCAATTGGTAGAGCACTTACTTTGCATGCTTGTGGTTCCAGGATCGAGACCTATTTAATTTAGATGAATGGAACTGTCTGTCTTTGAAAACACTAAAAACTTGTAATAATTCTAAGTACCATTGTAATTCACATGAAAATAATAGCTTAAATTGTGCTCAACAAAATGTTCAATTGGTATATGGATAACCATCATTGAATCTTGAAAAGCAGAACTGCTATTTTCATTATTAGATAATATACTAGATAAATATCTGCTTGAAGAAGAAGAAGAAGAATGAGGACAAACGCAAAAATAAAGAGAAATCTATTATACTATTTGAAATTTTGGAATAGCAAAACACCTCTTTAAAAGCAGAACTGTTTTAGATATCTGCTTGAACATTAATGTATACTACACGTTAATAAAACTTAAAAATAAATTTCTACATCTTTTTTAATTTTAACAATAAAATAAGTATATAGCATTTTATTTCATCTAAACTAACAGGTATCAACTGCATCCAGTTCCTCTTCCTCCTCCACACTGAACATAAAGTTTTCATTAGAAATAAAAGGTGATAAAGGGTAAAAAAAATGTGACTTAATATCCAACTCCTTTAGTCCACTATATAATTATTTATGTTATTTTCTAAAGAATTTCTACATAATATCCTCTTGTGAAACGATCATGATATTAAATATTCTCCATTTTCATGAAAAACCCATATACAATCGATAGCATCCAAAGTTAAATTATAGAATCTTTCCATAACATACTCAATAGCAGATCTTAAATCTTGAACATTTTATAATTTAAATAATCTGAACCTGTTTTTACAACGAAACACTAAAAGAAGTTAAATCTTATTTTATAAAAATCAATTACGTCAATAAAACCGACAATAATAAAATAACATGGTCAGAGATCAATAATTATCTGCTAATGTTTACAACGAGATACTAAATTACACATACATCTTTATCAATTACGCCATTAAAACCGAGAATAACAAGGACAAAAGGTTATCATGCTGATTAAAAGCACAGATTGTGGAAGATTTATTACTTGAAAATACCACTATCAAAAAATGCATCATTTTTTCCATCATGTGTGCCACCAACAGGTACAGACACATTCAGACTAAACTAACAGGTAAGCAAAGGTAACCATCATGTGTCACCAACAGGACACACCTCCTAACAGGTAAGCAAAGGTAAAAATCCGCTCTTCGTACAGCGAACCTTCTGGTCATTGTCGACCACTTCTTCAAAGGTAAAAAATGTCACCAAAAAGACCACACGCTCTGCCGCTTATCTCTTCATCTCGATATCTCGTACAGCGACGTCTATATCTGGCGCGCGGCAGAAATCCGAACTACACCTTCTGGTCATTGTCGACCACTTCTTCAGATCAATTCCAAGAACTCTTCGCCTACCTTGAGAGAACCCCCTCGATCTTTGGACACCTTCGGATGGACATGCCATCGAAGTGTCACAGAACCCCGCCAGCTATACTACTACCTAATACAATCCATAGACAACGAGAGTTACATTTGCACGGACCACTGGTTGGCGTATGGAGAGTGCGGTTTGGTATTCAACGGCCACGGAAGAGAGAACCATTCTGAAAATTTCATCAACCCCCCAAGTAGATATAAAAATAGCGTATTTTAATTTTTTCTGTATTATATGTTGTATAATATATAAAAATATTATATATTATATATATAATACTTATCCTCATATAATACTAATACCTCATATAATACTAATCCAAGGCCAGGATGCAGTAAAAGTAACTTGTTTCCATGATCATGATTGTGATCTAGAAACAACCTCACTTCCATGTTATTGTTATTTATAAGAAAATAAAAATTATTCAATTAGTATTTTAAAAGTGCAGTTTTTTACACTTTTACATCTTTACCCATAGAGACGAAGAACCACTATGGATGCCTCAAGGAAGATTCAATAGGGAATGTTTGGATTTGAAATGGAATGGACCCCCACCACAAGCAGGACAACAACCGTTTAGATAAATAGTTACAGGAACAAATGTCTACGTTTTTGTATTCAGTATATACCATCATAACAGCATTATTTAACAAGTTAAATTCAATTTGATGGAATTCTACTATTTCATGTCTAATTTTTGTCTTAGAATACATACGCAGAATATTGAGACGAATTGGAAAAGTTTGAAGAGTATGATGAAGACCAGCAATAACAGGGATTTCACGGAGCAATATTTAGGAGAATTTATGTACGGGAAGAACATACTATCTGAAGAACCGAATGAGAAGGCAGCCTTTGCAAGATTATTAAGAGACATAAGAAGAGCGTACCCAGGGATTGGAAAACGACCTATGAAGAACCGGTTTGAAGATATTTTGGATTGGGATTGCCACAAATGTGACCCGTAAGCGTATGTAAGTAACTGGTAGATATACAGGGTGTCCCATTTGTATGCGGATATGCCTATTTTTATGCGGATTTATGCCGGTTGAACTACAAATTACATATTTTTTCTCTTAACAGGTACCTATGCAGAAACCATGCAACAGTGGTGAGGTACGCTCCATTGGACAACACCTCCTTAGCAGGGGCACGTTTAAAAGGTGACATGACAGGGGACAAAATTCTTTTAATAATCTATATGTGGTACCTACGGGAGCCCATATACGTTAAAGGATTGTTACCCGTGTACTGCAGAAACGGCTGTCTACTGGTACGGTTTCTGTCGGGACGTAGCTTGTGCTATTGCATGGCACGATTACGCACCGATAGGAAGTCCGGGAGACGTCGTTGAAGTAGATGAAAGCCACCTATTTAAACGAAAATATAACGTAGGAAGAATGTACCTTTGGAGACACGTATGGATACTTGGGGGAATAAGCAGGACGACGAAGATATTTGTTGAGATGGTGGAGAGAAGAGACGCGGAAACGTTAATTCCCCTGCTAATACAATGCATAGACACCCACAGCTACATTTGCACGGACCACTGGTTGGCGTATGGAGAGTGCGGTTTGGTATTCAACGGCCACGGAAGAGTGAACCATTCTGAAAATTTCATCAACCCCCCAAGTAGATATAAAAATAGCGTATTTTATTTTTTGTGTATTATTTGTTGTATTATCCCTCATATAATACTAATCCAAGGCGGGATGCAGTAAAAGTAACTTGTTTCCATGATCATGATTGTGATCTAGAAACAACCTCACTTTCATGTTACTGTTATTTATAAGAAAATAAAAATTATTCAATTAGTATTTTAAAAGTGCAGTTTTTTCTACTTTTACATCTTTACCCATAGGGACGAAGAACCGCTAAGGATGCCTCAAGGACGTTTCAATAGGGAATGTTTGGATTTGAAATGGAATGGACCCCCACCACAAGCAGGACAACAACCGTTTAGGTAAATAGTTACAGGAACAAATGTCTACGTTTTTGTATTCAGTATATACCATCATAACAGCATTATTTAACAAGTTAAATTCAATTTGATGGAATTCTACTATTTCAACTATTTCATGTCTAATTTTTGTCTTAGAATACATACGCAGAATATTGAGACGAATTGGAAAAGTTTGAAGAGTATGATGAAGACCAGCAACAACAGGGATTTCACGGAGCAATATTTAGGACAATTTATGTACAGGAAGAACATACTACCTGAAAAACCGAATGAGAAGGCAGCCTTTGCAAGATTATTAAGAGACATTAACATAAGAAGAGCGTACCCAGGGATTGGAAAACGACCTATGAAGAACCACTTTGAAGATATTTTGGATTGGGATTGTCACGAATGTGACCCGTAAGCGTATGTAAGTAACTGGTAGATATACAGGGTGTCCCATTTTTATGCTGACAAAAATTGGGATCACATAGAGCCACTTAAGGTAATGGGACTTTGCTATGTATTATTCAAATATAACCAAAATAAGTTAATATTCTTAAAAACACCGAATAATATTGCCGGTTGAACTACAAATTACATATTTTTTCTCTTAACAGGTACCTATGCAGAAACCATGCAACCGTGGTGAGGTACGCTCCATTGGACAACACCTTCTTAGCAAGGGCACGTTTAAAAGGTGACATGACAGGGGACAAAATTCTTTTAATAATCTACATGTGGTACTTACGGGAGCCCATATACGTTAAAGGAATGTTACCCGTGACTGCAGAAACAACTGTCTACTGGTACGGTTTCTGTCGGGACGTAGCTTGTGCTATTGCATGGCACGATTACGCACCGATAGGAAGTCCGGGAGACGTCGTTGAAGTAGATGAAAGCCACCTATTTAAACGAAAATATAACGTAGGAAGAGTGTACCTTTGGAGACACGTATGGATACTTGGGGGAATAAGCAGGACGACGAAGATATTTGTTGTGATGGTGGAGAGAAGAGACGCGGAAACGTTAATGCTCCTGCTAATACAATCCATAGACAACGAGAGTTACATTTGCACGGACCACTGGTTGGCGTATGGAGAGTGCGGTTTGGTATTCAACGGCCACGGAAGAGAGAACCATTCTGAAAATTTCATCAACCCCCCCAAGTAGATATAAAAATAGCGTATTTTAATTTTTTCTGTATTATATGTTGTATAATATATAAAATATTATATATTATATATATAATACTTATCCTCATATAATACTAATACCTCATATAATACTAACCCAAGGCCAGGATGCAGTAAAAGTAACTTGTTTCCATGATCATGATTGTGATCTAGAAACAACCTCACTTCAATGTTATTGTTATTTATAAGAAAATAAAAATTATTCAATTAGTATTTTAAAAGTGCAGTTTTTTACACTTTTACATCTTTACCCATAGGGACGAAGAACCGCTATGGATGCCTCAAGGAAGATTGAATAGGGAATGTTTGGATTTGAAATGGAATGAACCCCCACCACAAGCAGGACAACAACCGTTTAGGTAAATAGTTACAGGAACAAATGTCTACGTTTTTGTATTCAGTATATACCATCATAACAGCATTATTTAACAAGTTAAATTCAATTTGATGGAATTCTACTATTTCAACTATTTCATGTCTAATTTTTGTCTTAGAAAACATACGCAGAATATTGAGACGGATTGGAAAAGTTTGAAGAGTATGATGAAGACCAGCAATAACAGGGATTTCACGGAGCAATATTTAGGAGAATTTATGTACGGGAAGAACATACTATCTGAAGAACCGAATGAGAAGGCAGCCTTTGCAAGATTATTAAGAGACATAAGAAGAGCGTACCCAGGGATTGGAAAACGACCTATGAAGAACCGGTTTGAAGATATTTTGGATTGGGATTGCCACAAATGTGACCCGTATGCGTATGTAAGTAACTGGTAGATATACAAGGTGTCCCATTTTTATGCGGATATGCCCATTTTTTAGCGGATTTATGCCGGTTGAACTACAAATTACATATTTTTTCTCTTAACAGGTACCTATGCAGAAACCATGCAACAGTGGTGAGGTACGCTCCATTGGACAACACCTTCTTAGCAGGGGCACGTTTAAAAGGTGACATGACAGGGGACAAAATTCTTTTAATAATCTATATGTGGTACCTACGGGAGCCCATATACGTTAAAGGATTGTTACCCGTGACTGCAGAAACGGCTGTCTACTGGTACGGTTTCTGTCGGGACGTAGCTTGTGCTATTGCATGGCACGATTACGCACCGATAGGAAGTCCGGGAGACGTCGTTGAAGTAGATGAAAGCCACCTATTTAAACGAAAATATAACGTAGGAAGAATGTACCTTTGGAGACACGTATGGATACTTGGGGGAATAAGCAGGACGACGAAGATATTTGTTGAGATGGTGGAGAGAAGAGACGCGGAAACGTTAATTTCCCTGCTAATACAATGCATAGAAACCCACCGCTACATTTGCACGGACCACTGGTTGGCGTATGGAGAGTGCGGTTTGGTATTCAACGGCCACGGAAGAGTGAACCATTCTGAAAATTTCATCAACCCCCCAAGTAGATATAAAAATAGCGTATTTTAATTTTTTGTGTATTATTTGTTATATTATCCCTCATATAATACAAATCCAAGGCGGGATGCAGTAAAAGTAACTTTGTTTCCATGATCATGATTGTGATCTAGAAACAACCTCACTTTCATGTTACTGTTATTTATAAGAAAATAAAAATTATTCAATTAGTATTTTAAAAGTGCAGTTTTTTATACTTTTACATCTTTACCCATAGGGACGAAGAACCGCTATGGATGCCTCAAGGAAGATTCAATAAGGAATGTTTGGATTTGAAATGGAATGGACCCCCACCACAAGCAGGACAACAACCGTTTAGGTAAATAGTTACAGGAACAAATGTCTACGTTTTTGTATTCAGTATATCGAGGGACAAAAAGCAGTACCTCGTAAGTGACATTTTTAATGAAATAGCGGTTATGTTTGAAATGGATTAAATACGGTTACCTCCATCTACTGGCACATGATTATATTAAAAGGTTTATTGGTTTTAAAGGGAATTACTAAAAACATTAGCTCGTAAGTGCGGCTCCATCTTTTTAAGAACAGTACCTCGTAAGTGCGTAGTAGGGTGTAGTTGTCTAATGGAGAAATGTGTGACCTGTGAGTCTCCCTAGGAATTCAATTATTTTTAAGGTAAAATGCTTTTTATAACATATTAAAGTTATCATGTACCATTTGTTAGGCTTGGATACAGTGATCCTCATAATGTTTTTTTGCGTACTGTATATATTTTCCACTAAAACCTTACTTTCATTGCAGGTGTTTACATACGAGGTACTGCTGTATTAGATTCGACTTGTTTTGGTCACGTACGAGTTCCTGTTAATTATAAAAAGGAGTGTATCAGCGTATAAAAAATGTCTAGTCGCACAAAAAAAATTATGCTTTTAGCATCACAAAACTTTAATGAAGATAACCCTGCTCATAATCGTTGCACATCAAATTTGGCTATTCAAGATAACGAACTCATTCAAACTGCTTTCAGTCCAGAAGAGATAGAAGACATTATAAATAATGCCACAATTGTATTTGATAATAGTGGTATTAACTTAAATGCTTTGGAAAGTGATAAAGAACTTTTTCAGATTAATAAAATATTCGAGAAGGAATCTGACCATTTAGCCAGTGAAATAAGTGAAATGAATGAAATGCGTGATAACAGTACGCAAGACAAGTTTCCCTATGAGATTTGCCAAGAAAATCTGGGTAACAAAAATTTTGAATCGGGCAGTTTTAAAGAAAATTGCTTACCATGTACAGCAGACTCTATCGAAGAAAAGGAAAACACAGACCCAAATTATTCTCCCAAGTCAGATGATTACGAGTCTGATAGTTCGACTAGTTCTGACAGTCATCGTTCGGACTTAATTAGACATAATGAGGATTTTACAGAAACTACAGCTGAACAAAATGCTTCCACAACTAAAAAAAGAAAGATTAAGGGTGAAAATAAAAGAAAAATTAATAAAAAATTACGTATGAATGGACAAGATTACGTGGGATTCAGAAAACCTTGTGGTCAAAACAATACGTTTCATGACACTAAAAGAAGGAAGAGACAGCTCAAAGAAAGATGTAAGTGTAAGAGTGGTAATAAAGAGCGAAAGTACAAGTGTTTACTTATATCTGATAAGGATAGAGAACAGATTTTCAAACAATTCTGGCAGGACATGACATGGGACCAACGAAAAGTATTTGTTTGTAATACAGTCACAGTTGCCGATAAAGCGAGACCAAGAAAACTAGATCATTCGTCACGTCGAAATATCACCTTTAAGTATAGTTTCATAGTTGGAAAACAAAAAATACCTGTATGTAAAACTATGTACCTCAGTACAGTAAATCTGGGAGAGTGGTCCGTTAGATCATGGGCACTACAAGGAAAGAATGGCATGAATGAAAGCTCTGAAATCACGCTTAGTAAAAGAGAACCTCGTGTCGATAAATTCAAAGAGGATAGAATATTTCTGGACGATTTTTTTACAAAACTGAATAAACTCCCGTCCCATTATTGCCGTAAAGATACAGACAGGCTGTACGTTGAACAGACGTTTCAGTCAGTCGCCGACTTATACAGAGCTTATAGTAAAGCCTGTGAAGAAAATAATAAAACACCTTTGTCTATCACATGCTTAAGTAATATGATGGAAAGCAAAAAAATATCTATCTTCCACCCCCGCAAAGACCAGTGTGACACCTGCTTTAAATTTAAAAGCGGAAATTTGACAGAAGAGGACTATAAACTACATGTAGCTAGAAAGGAAACTGCTAGGAATGAAAAAGAAAATGACAAAAAAAAGGCACAAGAAGGACAAATCTACGCCATTACAATGGACGTTCAATCTGTCAAATTATCTCCACAATTACCAGCTAGTGCTTTGTACTACAAAACCAAACTATGTTGTCATAACTTTACGGTATACAGTTTAGTAAATGGTCATGTAACATGCTTTTGGTTTGATGAAACAAATGCGGATGGTCAGGCTTCTACCTACGCGTCTTTCCTCGTTGATTATTTGGAAGAACATTTCCTCAAATCATCAAATAAAATCCCCATTGTAATTTATTCTGATGGGTGCACCGCCCAAAATAGGAATAGTGTCATGGCCAACGCTTTATTGCATTTAAGCAATAAATACCATGTTTCTATTGAACAAAAGTTCCTTGAAAAGGGTCACACTCAAATGGAGTGTGACTCTGTTCATAGTGCCATCGAAACTGGTTTAAAAAACAAGGAAATATATCTTCCTAGTGATTACGTAAGGATTACAAAGGAATGTAGACACAAGAACCCGTACGTTTCAAAAAATATGGAGTTTACATTTTTTAGAAATTTTGGGGAAAAAAGCCGACTAAAATATCATTCCATTAGACCTACAAAATTTGAAGGGGGTCATGTAACTGACATTCGTGCTTTAAAATACGCTGATGGAAAAATTATGTTTAAAGTCAACTTTGACGACAACTACCAAGAGTTACCAATAAGACCAAAAAATATTGACCTTGCTAATACTACTTTTCCGCCGTTGTTTAACAATAGGCTGGCAATTTCAAAAACCAAATACGACCACCTGCAGAAGATCAAATCTGTGATACCTAAAGACTGTTGGTGTTACTACGACTTACTGCCATATAAAAATTCTTAGATTTTAGAGTATGTTTAGATCCATTTTTAAACGTATTGTTTAAGTTTTAGTTTGTTTTATATTTTTGTTTGGTGATTTTATATTGCTCTGTTTTGTTCTTTTATTATTTTAGTTTTTATTAGGTAGTGTTTTAATTTTTTAAAGAAGTACAATTTTTATTACTTTATTAAGATATTTGGTATTCACACCCAAATATTATTATTTTATAATAAAAACACGTTATGTCTTATAAAGAGCTAGCACCGATTTTTTGTTTTATTAATATTTGAATACTTCTAACATGTTATTATAAAAAATGAATTAAGAACATTTCCTCGGAAGTCATATGCCCAAAAAAGCAGAACCTCGTATGTACCATTATTTAATTCAAATGATGGTTTTACATAATTCAGACTCAAATGGTACAACCGTCTAATTTTTGTAGGAAATATTTAAAAAAAACCGCAATTTTTTTATCCATTACTTTTAAGAAAACAGTTTTTTATCTCTCCCTGTAAAATTTTCCTTTTGCTACTTACGAGATACTGCCTTTTGACCCTCGATATACCATCATAACAGCATTATTTAACAAGTTAAATTCAATTTGATGGAATTCTACTATTTCAACTATTTCATGTCTAATTTTTGTCTTAGAATACATACGCAGAATATTGAGACGGATTGGAAAAGTTTGAAGAGTATGATGAAGACCAGCAATAACAGGGATTTCACGGAGCAATATTTAGGAGAATTTATGTACGGGAAGAACATACTATCTGGAGAACCGAATGAGAAGGCAGCCTTTGCAAGATTATTAAGAGACATAAGAAGAGCGTACCCAGGGATTGGAAAACGACCTATGAAGAACCGGTTTGAAGATATTTTGGATTGGGATTGCCACAAATGTGACCCGTAAGCGTATGTAAGTAACTGGTAGATATACAGGGTGTCCCATTTTTATGCGGATATGCCCATTTTTATGCGGATTTATGCCGGTTGAACTACAAATTACATATTTTTTCTCTTAACAGGTACCTATGCAGAAACCATGCAACAGTGGTGAGGTACGCTCCATTGGACAACACCTTCTTAGCAGGGGCACGTTTAAAAGGTGACATGACAGGGGACAAAATTATTTTAATAATCTATATGTGGTACCTACGGGAGCCCATATACGTTAAAGGATTGTTACCCGTGACTGCAGAAACGGCTGTCTACTGGTACGGTTTCTGTCGGGACGTAGCTTGTGCTATTGCATGGCACGATTACGCACCGATAGGAAGTCCGGGAGACGTCGTTGAAGTAGATGAAAGCCACCTATTTAAACGAAAATATAACGTAGGAAGAATGTACCTTTGGAGACACGTATGGATACTTGGGGGAATAAGCAGGACGACGAAGATATTTGTTGAGATGATGGAGAGAAGAGACGCGGAAACGTTAATTCCCCTGCTAATACAATGCATAGACACCCACAGCTACATTTGCACGGACCACTGGTTGGCGTATGGATAGTGCGGTTTGGTATTCAACGGCCACGGAAGAGTGAACCATTCTGAAAATTTCATCAACCCCCTAAGTAGATATAAAAATAGCTTATTTAAATTTTTTGTGTATTATTTGTTGTATTATCCCTCATATAATACTAATCCAAGGCGGGATGCAGTAAAAGTAACTTGTTTCCATGATCATGATTGTGATCTAGAAACAACCTCACTTTCATGTTACTGTTATTTATAAGAAAATAAAAATTATTCAATTAGTATTTTAAAAGTGCAGTTTTTTATACTTTTACATCTTTACCCATAGGGACGAAGAACCGCTATGGATGCCTCAAGGAAGATTCAATAGGGAATGTTTGGATTTGAAATGGAATGGACCCCCACCACAAGCAGGACAACAACCGTTTAGGTAAATAGTTACAGGAACAAATGTCTACGTTTTTGTATTCAGTATATACCATCATAACAGCATTATTTAACAAGTTAAATTCAATTTGATGGAATTCTACTATTTCAACTATTTCATGTCTAATTTTTGTCTTAGAATACATACGCAGAATATTGAGACGAATTGGAAAAGTTTGAAGAGTATGATGAAGAGCAGCAACAACAGGGATTTCACGGAGCAATATTTAGGACAATTTATGTACAGGAAGAACATACTACCTGAAAAACCGAATGAGAAGGCTGCCTTTGCAAGATTATTAAGAGACATTAACATAAGAAGAGCGACCCAGGGATTGGAAAACGACCTATGAAGAACCACTTTGAAGATATTTTGGATTGGGATTGTCACGATTATGACCCGTAAGCGTATGTAAGTAACTGGTAGATATACAGGGTGTCCCATTTTTATGCTGACAAAAAATTGGGATCACATAGTGCCACTTAAGGTAATGGGACTTTGCTATGTATTATTCAAATATAACCAAAATAAGTTAATATTCTTAAAAACACCGTATAATATTGCCGGTTGAACTACAAATTACATATTTTTTCTCTTAACAGGTACCTTTGCAGAAACCATGCAACCGTGGTGAGGTACGCTCCATTGGACTACACCTTCTTAGCAAGGGCACGTTTAAAAGGTGACATGACAGGGGACAAAATTCTTTTAATAATCTACATGTGGTACTTACGGGAGCCCATATACGTTAAAGGAATGTTACCCGTGACTGCAGAAACGGCTGTCTACTGGTACGGTTTCTGTCGGGACGTAGCTTGTGCTATTGCATGGCACGATTACGCACCGATAGGAAGTCCGGGAGACGTCGTTGAAGTAGATGAAAGTCACCTATTTAAACGAAAATATAACGTAGGAAGAGTGTACTTTTGGAGACACGTATGGATACTTGGGGGAATAAGCAGGACGACGAAGATATTTGTTGTGATGATGGAGAGAAGAGACGCGGAAACGTTAATGCTCCTGCTAATACAATGCATAGACACCGACAGCTACATTTGCACGGACCACTGGTTGGCGTATGGAGAGTGCGGTTTGGTATTCAATCCAAGGCGGGATGCAGTAAAAGTAACTTGTTTCCATGATCATAATTGTGATCTAGAAACAACCTCACTTTCATGTTAGTGTTATTTATAAGAAAATAAAAATTATTCAATTAGTATTTTAAAAGTGCAGTTTTTTACACTTTTACATCTTTACCCATAGGGACGAAGAACCGCTATGGATGCCTCAAGGAAGATTCAATAGGGAATGTTTGGATTTGAAATGGAATGGACCCCCACCACAACCAGGGCAACCGTTTAGGTAAATAGTTACAGGAACAAACGTCTACGTTTTTGTATTCAGTATATACCATCATAACAGCATTATTTAACAAGTTAAATTTAATTCGATGGAATTCTACTTAATTTTTAATTTTCTTGGCGTGTGCTTGCTTGCTTTTTTGTTATTTTAAGAGTTATATTTTTTTTTGTTTTTGAATCTTTAAGTAAGAATTATTATTTTATTTTGCGAGCATGGACCCTGGGTCTATTGGCAGGGCAGGTTTAATCTCCTTTCTCTAGCAGGTTACTTAGGAATAGATGGGACGACGACGCCGGAAAAGAAACAAGAATGCCACCGACAGGGGATGAAGTTTTTGGAACATTTTGGAGTGATTCCCACGCGAGCTACACCAGGGACCTGGACGGACTGTGGAGAGGCATTAACGACAGTAAAAGATGCAGCACGATATGCAGACTTTGGTATGAGGCTTTAATAACTAGGTACATATATATAATTTATATATTTCTTTTTAATTTAAAGTTTATATAACTTAATTGAAAGATTTTATGTTTTTGTTTAATGAATATAAAAAGACCACTTGTTTTTATGTACAAAATCAGAGTATTAGTCTGTGCAATATAAAAAACTAACTTTATTACATAAATACAGGGTGCTCATCTATTTCAAATGAGAAAGAGCATATTCTTAAAAACAACGAATAATATTGCCGGTTGAACTACAAATTACATATTTTTTCTCTTAACAGGTACCTATGCAGAAACCATGCAACAGTGGTGAGGTATGCTCCATTGGACAACACCTTATTAGCAGGGGCACGTTTAAAAGATGACATGACAGGGGACAAAATTCTTTTCATAATCTATATGTGGTACCTACGGGAGCCCATATACATTCCGGCAGCGGCGCACTGTTGCGTATCGCAAAAAGAAGAACAAGGAATCAGATGACATCATCACTGCCGGTATCTTCGCCCGACTTAAAATATCAGATCCTACTAGTGTCGCAACCATTCCTATAGCGAACGAAGTTCATCCTGTTACAGTTCCCGTAACTTTTAACGTATTACCTACATACGTTGATAGAGTGTGGGATACAATGCCGGAATGTTACCCGTGACTGCAGAAACGGCTGTCTACTGGTACGGTTTCTGTCGGGACGTAGCTTGTGCTATTGCATGGCACGATTACGCACCGATAGGAAGTCCGGGAGACGTCGTTGAAGTAGATGAAAGTCACCTATTTAAACAAAAATATAACGTAGGAAGAGTGTACCTTTGGAGACACGTATGGATACTTGGGGGAATAAGCAGGACGACGAAGATATTTGTTGTGATGGTGGAGAGAAGAGACGCATTTGCACGGACCACTGGTTGGCGTATGGAGAGTGCGGTTTGATATTCAACGTCCACGGAAGAGTGAACCATTCTGAAAATTTCATCAACCCCCCAAGTTGATATAAAAATAGCATATTTTAATTTTTTCTGTATTATATGTTGTATTATACCTCATATAATACTAATCCAAGGCCAGGATGCAGTAAAAGTGACTTGTTTCCATGATCATGATTGTGATCTAGAAACAACCTCACTTTCATGTTATTGTTATTTATAAGAAAATAAAAATTATTCAATTAGTATTTTAAAAGTGCAGTTTTTTACACTTCTACATCTTTACCCATAGGGACGAAGAACCGCTATGGATGCCTCAAGGAAGATTCAATAGGGAATGTTTGGATTTGAAATGGAATGGACCCCCACCACAAGCAGGACAACAACCGTTTAGGTAAATAGTTACATGTAAACATGTAACGTCTACGTTACAAATGTCTACGTTTTTGTATTCAGTATATACCATCATAACAGCATTATTGAACAAGTTAAATTCAATTTGATGGAATTCTACTATTTCAACTATTTCATGTCTAATTTTTGTCTTAGAATACATACGCAGAATATTGAGACGAATTGGAAAAGTTTGAAGAGTATGATGAAGACCAGCAACAACAGGGATTTCACGGAGCAATATTTAGGACAATTTATGTACAGGAAGAACATACTATCTGAAGAACCGAATGAGAAGGCAGCCTTTGCAAGATTATTAAGAGACATTAACATAAGAAGAGCGTACCCAGGGATTGGAAAACGACCTATGAAGAACCACTTGAAGATATTTTGGATTGGGATTGTCACGAATGTGACCCGTAAGCGTATGTAAGTAACTGGTAGATATATATAGAGGTTGTCCCATTTTTATGCTGACAAAAAATTGGGATCACATAGAGCCACTTAATGGGTAATGGGACTTTGCTATGTTTTATTCAAATATAACCAGAACAAGTTCAGTTGATTTAAAAATATTTGTGAGATGAGCATTATGGACTCGTCCAAGTTTAAAATTAGTAAACAAATGTTAGAGACCTTATATCTAATTAAATTATCTAAAACTAAAGTGAAAATAGGATATGAAATTAGTGCCTTCGGTCTCTGGAACACTGCATAATCTTCCTCTCACGTTGACTAGCTTTTTATGGATATTAAAGAACGTACTATGATTAGTTTATCAAATTGTGTTCTTTGCAATGTAGGTTGTTTATAAATATGTCTATAGACTATGATTAATGCATGAATTATAAATTATAATAATTATTCTGCTTCCTTGGATCTGCTACTCTTGTGTTTTAACCTTTATTTCTTGTTAAGACAGATTTTTAAATATAACTTACATTGAGGTTATTTATACAGCTCTTATCTTTTTACTTTGTTATACTCCAAATTAACTAAATTTTTCACTTTTTTAATCTCTGCTTCTCGAAAAGTACGCCGATTCTAGAATCTTCTAAACAATATTTGAATTTTTTCTTTTTCCTAGCAACCAAAATTCCTTATTTTTTTTCCAAGTAACTTAATTTTTACAACGTCTTTTTAGTTACTTTGTAGCACTTTAATAGTTTATTTCTAATCACTTAATTCACTGTCTTATTGGCTCTCATGAATAAAAATGGAGCATTTGCTCGAAGTACAAAGTAAAAACAAAAGCAAATCCTTTGAAGCAAAAGGTAGAAGAAAAAGCATTTGCTTCATTTTTAATAAATAATGGTTTGCTTTTGCTTCGTAGTAAATGCTCCATTATTTAGACCGCTTGCTACACTTTTTAACAAGCCTAGACAGGAATATTTTGTTATGATGTCTGGCTGAATATAAAAGGCATAGATTGTAGTAGTTATAAAGCGAGTGCGGTAGAAGAAACAACGCTATGAGCTCCGAGGAAGAAAGCACGACTTGTGAAGAGAACGATCAGGTGAAATTTGTAGAGTTACTGCAAAATTATAAAGTGGTACTAGAAAAATCGCAAGTACCCAGTATAAAAAAAGCTAAAGAGAATGCGTTAATGAAGTTACAACCGGAATGGCAGACGTTGAGCGGAAAAGCGATAGATGTAAAGCAATTATCTAAAAAAATCAATAACATGAAAACAAAAATCAAGCAGAAAGCAAACATAAATAAAACCGGCAACAAGCAAATAAAGTTGAAGTCATGGGAACAGGCATTTTGGAAGTTAATGGATGGTGAAAGAAACTCGACCTGCACAAAGTAGCAAGTAAGGAATATTTATTTCATTACAGATCATTACAAAAAAATAAATTTCATCAGGTGCTATGCATGTTGGCGTGTCACCACCGATACCGAGTGATGTTTCGGAAGACATCTGTCGGAGTTTGACTCATCTGTCCTGATTCCACAAGCTGAAAAAAGCACGATATCAAAGAAAATGAAAAAAACCCGTCTTTCGGAGACAACAGAAACATCAAACTTATCAACGGCTGAATTACAAAGATTAGCTTTGTTAGAACAACTGGAAGTCATGAGGCTAAGAAAAGAAAATTGATGAGAGAGTTAGGACAGGAAGAGTTATTAGTTACAGAAAATGATAAAGTGTATGCACAGTTGTTGTAAAGTTAATATTGCAACGTCCTTTGATAGTGTAATATTTAGGTTGAGGTTTTTCATTTAACTATTTGTTCTTTATTAGATCTTATACATATTTTGCAGTTATTTTCTTGGATTATGATTAGGTTTTGCATTTACGACATATGTTATATTTTCAATAAATTTTGTGTTCCATGTCTTGGATTATAATTGTTTCAACTTACCCTACAAATTTTGTTGAAAAATGAGATGGGCAATTTCCTCCCGTCTTCGCATTCCACTTCTCCTAATGTTAATGTCGTCGTCCGCATTTTGTTTAATACTGTTATTTGCGTCGTTTTTAAGTTCCACTTCTTCCAATTCGAAGTCTGGCTCGGCTAGTATTTTTGCAATGTTGTGTAGAACAACGCAGCACACTATTTAGTTTAGGGATGTTTTCAAGCTTCACTCGAACTTTATATTGCAGTATGGAAAATCTTTGCTTCAACTGTCCAAAGCAACGTTGAATACACCTTCTTTCCTTCTTCAACAAATTATTGTATCGGCTTTCTTGTGGTGTATCTAGGTTTCGATATGGAGTCATTAAACAGGGCTCTATTCCATACCCTTCATCTGCCAGGAGCAAAGCTCGTTGTGTATTGCGACGTATAACGGCACAAATATCAGACCTTTTCCAGATTCTACTATAATAGATAGAACCAGGCCATTGTACATCTACGCTTGTAAATTTGTCCTGAGCATCGCACGTTGTTTGTACATTGATGCTAGCAAAACCTTTTCGGTTGATATATTCGTCTCCAAATTCCGAAGGCTTTCGTATACGGACATGTGTGCAATTCAGAACTCCAACTGCGATTGGAAACATATACACTGGCTGCCAAAGACGTTGGGCTTCACGTATTTCCACATTGGACGATGGAAACTTCATCCATAGATTTGCTTTTTGCCAAATTTTGTCAGTTACTTCAGCAATTGTCTTTGACACAGTACTTTGATGAATTCCAATTATTTCCCCTACGCTGTTTTGGTAGCACGGATCAGCGATATACAACAAAAACACTTTCATTTTCTGGAACGGTGATAATGCACCACCTCGTCTCTCATTTTCCTCACCAAAGAAATGGTTGGCTAACCAATGCACGTTTGCTTCATTGAAACGAAAATGGTGTCTAAAATCATTCGATGATGTTTCTACGCGCCTTTTGTAACGTTTTACGGCTCTTAGATTATTAAGGAACGCCATAATTACTGCCCACGTGTTGCTTCCTCGGACGCGAAGTCTGCACTGGAGGTACCATCAGAAAAATGAAGCTTTTGCTACAAGTCCCTAGCAAAAGCATGACTTTATTCATATAAGTAATTGCTTATGGGACAGCAAATGCCTTTCCTTCGGTTGTAAAGCAAGTGCTCCAAACTTTTTTATCATATAGTTGGTTTTGCTTTAAGAAAATGAAGTAAAAGCATTTACTACGTTTTATTCATGAGACCCATTATCTATTCACGATTTTGAAAGTCTTTACTTATTTTCTATTTACAACAATTTCTAACATCTACAAATATTTTTAATTTCATTAAATAAATACCTTGTCCTGTTAATATTTCTTGATCATATCTAGTAGTTGTCTGTCACCCGTGATTCGTTTCAATTTAAATTTCCTACCTTAATCTAGGGGAGCCGGGGGGAATAGTGGAAGAGGGTAATAGTAGAAACCGTCTACAAAAAATTTTAAAAATCACGTGCGATGAGCAGATTTGCCGCCAATTGTCAGTTTAGTGTAAGTATTCACAGCGACCACTTCGATGAAACCAGTAAGTATAATTTTTTTTATTCAAAATTCCGATTTCCATAATGGCTCTACTTGAATTTGATACATAAATTGGTGACTGCAGCCAATAAAATACTTGTGAAAAATAAAATTTTATTTTACAGGTATTTTAGTCGATTTATTCGCAAGAAGTATGTTGAGGTTATGTTGTCATCATAACTCATTTTCAATTATTAAGCCTGGTTCACATAAAACCTTGTCCATTATTACAATTATCAATTAATTAATCTCAATTTCTGGCGTTCCGGGGTGTATAGTCTCATTCACTGGTACACAGAAAACCGCATTCAATGTAATTTTAATTCTTGCTATTAAATTTCAATTAATGCATCTACAAATATTAAGACACATCTGAGACATAGCTGATTTTATGTTTGCATCATTAGCATTATCTATATTGGGGCCAGACACTATTAAAATGCTTGAACCAAGTAGGGAAAAGAACAAGGGAAGTACTATACCCACATGAGGAAATTGTAGATTTTTGCCAGTTAAGTTAAAATATAATATAAACTTCAGTCAAGTTGAGCTTGACTTACCTTCTCGCACAATTTTGGCATTGCAACCAATAAAAGCTGCTGTAGAGCAATTATGTTGCGAAAATACTAATCTCTATATCACCGATATTACTTTAAAGATTATGCTTGATGAGTTATCAAATCAAAACGCAACTTTAAGTACCGAATTAAAAGAAGCTTTAGATGGTATAAAGGAGAGACGGACCATTTATTCTGATGTTCTTCATTACCTGCACGATCCTGTCATTCTTGAATTCAATGATATCGATTACGGAATATTTACTAAAACCGGCAAATCCACAATATCAAAGACAATAATAGTGGAACTAATTCAACGACTTTCGAAGCAAGAAGAGGAGACAAGACAGGAGACCGATTTCAAGGAAGCAAATAAAAACCCACTTATCGAAACCCTTTGCTACAATATGGAAAAGGTCGTAGGATTACCAAAACTACCAACAAACATAACTGAAGATACTGAAAAACAAATTTTAAATATAAAAGTGACTATTAATAAAGAGAAAGTTAACTGGTTAAAAACAAATATAATAAAACTTGTGAAGTCAAAACAGTGTTCAATATTTTTATGTGAGTCACATTCACAAGAAAGTCAGTTTCAAGAATTAGACATCTCAAAATCAATACGAGGGAAAAAATTCCTATTGATCCCCAAAGACTAAAAGTGCTTTACCCTCAGGGATAAGCAAAGTAAAAAAATAGGATATCAAAACTTTACTAAAGTTCCTTCCGAAGGATGCATTTGAATTTTACAAAATAAGGGACTTCGAAGATGATATTGAAGAGTTAAGCTCCAACATAGATTTTGATTTTGAACATTAGATTCAAGATTTATAATTTTGTTGTTACTGAATGAGTTCCTTTGTTTTATAATTATTATTAAAATAAAAATTATTTTTTTCTTTAAAAAATGATGTTACTCTTTCCCTTTTCTTTAAACAGAACCAGAGAGCTTGGATCTTTTTCAAATAATAAAACACTATTATTCAATTATTGAAAAGGATCCATTTGCCAAAAAAGTGTTAAAATTATTATTTAATGTTGTTTATTTTTTACGCGTGGAAAAAAGATAATCCACTAGTGTCTATCATTTGCTTTTAAACCTACAACATTTTAATCTGGAAAAAACTTCTGCAAATATGATAATTTAAAAGAACGCAATTATTGCATAACCCTCTGATTACGCAAATTTCCTATTTGACACTTGGCTCCTTTTCAATTAGAATAATCCAAATATACTGTGGTGCGACAGCAGGACGAGGATGTTTTTAGAATGTTATTTTGTACGGGGATTTACTTAGACTGATCGGGGAAAAATTTTGTCTGTGCCATCTAAATAGATTGCGTCACCGTCGCATGTAGCATCTTCTTCGGTCAGTCTCTACTCTGGTCTGGCATCTAGCGTTATCTGCTGGGCCCTCGTCGTCGACGACAACAACAACTAATAGTATGACATGACGAAGACGCACTCTTCATACTTTCTACTTTTTTTCATAGTGTGCGTGCGTGCGTGCGTGCGTGCGTGCGTGTGTGTGTGTGTGTGTGTGTGTGTGTAGGTTTTCATATATTTATGGTAACGTGTGTGTGATATAGCCTGCACTGTCGCACTTTCTCGAATTGTGGTAACATACATTCGTTGCCACAATTTCCTGAGCAAGTAACTCTGTTAGTTCCTTGGATATTTAAGCGCATCCCACATAAAATTGCTAGAAAGTACCTATGCTATTTCCTTCATTGCCGTCTTTGTCATATCTTTTATATTTCGTACCGTACGTATACATCTGTGTATGTTTCCACAGTTTATGATAAGGCATGTTTCGTACACACCTAAATTATGGTATCGTAGGCGTGGTCGAAAGGTGGCGCCCCCTATAATGAAATTGCATAAAAAATTTGCATTTATAGGAATTAGCCTAGATATTAGTATATTAACCGCTTTGTGTGTAAGAAGGTGCCATAGATGTGAAAACATGAATACTAGATCCAAGAGAATATTGGCTTTATTAAATTTGCCTAAATATGAATCTACAAAAGGGTTAAATCCCGAAGAAAAGCAGTTGGCAATTGACGGTAAGTACCTAATACCATTAATAGCAATAAATAAGATGATTTATCGGTTGTCAAAATGTGTTGCATGCATGTAATCGGTATTTTGCATTAGTTTTAAGATTTGTGTGACATTGTTAATTTAATAAAGGGCTATAAAATCAAAGGATCGTTGTCGCAGGCGGCTTTGAACCAGAAAACGTATTTCACTTATTGCTTGTAGATATAGGTTAGATGTCGTGAGGACGTATAGTATTAAATACCGTGAGTTAGTTAACACTTTACTCTTATTGTACATTCCTTTGACAATATCCCCTTTATTATTAAAGTTTGACCCATCAACCCTTATATCAGTTTATTCGTAGAAGGAACCTCTACCCAAATATTTAGAGATGTACATAATATAATGTTTGTATTAATATATACTAATTAAGCTCCAAAATTCTAAATCATCGTATTTTCAGATTTTTCTCTCTCGTCAAAGACAATAATGGTGAAAGGGTAATTCACACTTTACGTTTAGTATTGAAAACTTCTAAGTAAAATTTCTAACTTCTGGTTTATTTAGAAAATAAATTGTATTATACACTGTGTCCAATTTATAATGATCTACATGGGGATATTGAAAACGGTAAAAATATTAAAAACGGTAGCTCAAATTAGGAAAGAGTTGAGTAATGTAGGTCATTATAAACTGGACACTCTGTGTAGACTTGATTTATTAATTACGTGACATTTTAATAGAAGTTAGGAAATAATTCATGTCACTTATTTAATTTTTACGGGTTTCTTTATAAGAAGTATTAGTTGAAAATTTCCCGTGATTTACTTATTTTAATTATTTTCTCCATTGTGTAGGTATATTATTTACGTAATGAGTGACTATTTGCAGTCCGAATTTATAAAAATCATTAATTGCCCTTATAAAAGATACATGTATAATAATAAATGTGTATAAGGTCCTTCAGATACAGATTACTATAATGTCTCCACAATAGTAAACATTTTTAATTTGTACCAATTGTGCAATAAATTATGCATGGGTTTTTAACACTTACTGAATATTTTAATGAAAATTAACGTGCCTATTTTTTAAAAATGACGTTAATAAATCATTCGTTTATTTTTATAAAGATCAAAATATCACATGACGGGGAGAACAGATGGAGCTTTATGGAAATGTAAGAAATTTAAAACAGAATTTGATTTATGCTTTCCTCTCAAGTTGTTCTTAGGAGTTTTATTATGCTGTTATATGGTCATCATGATTAAATATATTTCCGCTCGTATTTTGTAAATTTCCTATTGTCATTATTAATAAGGTATTTCACAATAATCCAGTAGTGGACTTACAATTAGTACAGTATAATAGAAAATGTACACGACAAAGACTAGACTTGATTTAAAAAAATGTACCTATGTATAAATATAGATATAGCCAAGGTATAGTTTTCAATGAATTCCACAGCGGTCTTTTGCTGGGCTGTCAAAATAACTGGAACTATTTCCCTTCTACCCCTTCTTCTTTAGTTTCCATCAGGCAATATCTTTACCAATTTTATTACAAAGAAAATTAGAGGTTCATTTTTCAGTACTAAAGTTATTGGGAATTGCAATTATAGTTCCTGGGCCTCGCCTGAATGCATATAAAATATAATTTGTCACCGGATTTTTTTCTAGTTTTCATTGTTTTAGGTTTTGCAACAATTACGTGACATATGACAATATACCACTATGTTCTATGTTCTGTTCTATGTTCTATGTCTTCTATGTTTTCATCTTCCACATTTTTCCGTGTAATGGCAGAGTCATCAGCTGCAAAAGCCAAACAGGCGGTAGCTTCTGTTATCTCTCTAATGTCTAAATCAAAAATGAACTCTTGGAACTCGCGTATTGTGCTTTATAATACAATAATAATTAACTCTTTAGCAAATTCCTTATCAGTTTGGGGTCCACGATACACAGATATATTAGAAAGGGTCCAAGTTGGCTTTTTCAAACGATTATTGTTGCTACCAATTAATACTCCTAGTTATACTGTTAGACTTGAAGCAGGTGCTATCAGTTTATCACTAATAGTCTTTAAATCTTCACTTAACTGGTTACTTAAAGTATTGTCTATGAATAATAACCGTTACCCGTATGTATGCCTTAAAAGACAGCTACAGTTGTTAAATAGTGATCCACGATATAATTGGCTTTCACATATTAAATCATTTTGCTACAGTATAAATTGTGTCGATGTGTGGGAAAACCTGACTTATTTCAATCTTAAAAAACAAATTCCTACGATGTTACTTAAATACGAGGAGAAGCTCTATCAAAAAGATTTAGCTTCTCTCATGGAATCCACAACCCCCATATTATACAGAAATTTTGATATTACGAGGTGCACCAAGAATTATCTACGGTTTCGAATTCCAATATATATAATACGGATTATTGCTCAATTACGCCTTTGTAATAAATTCTGCATAAAGTTCTTTTTCAATGGTATTTCGTACTCCATTGATCCTTCAGAGCTGTGTTCAATATGTAACCAATATAAATTGGAAACCATTGAACACATTTTTACTGAATGCCCTATATACACCTCTCTGAAACCACCAGGATTAAATAATGTCACATCCCTCGAATCATTAATACAGTTTCTTGATAATCTAACTCTTAACGGCGCTAAGTCACTGTGTACGTTTGTAATAAGACTTCTAAAGCTTCGCTCATTCGTGTTGAGTGAATAAAGTTGCCCTCCTGCATTTGTTTCTATTTGTTTTTCTGTTACTTTTTCTTTTTGCTATAATGTACTGTGAGCGAGGTTTGTTTTTTGTTGCTGTGTGTAAGTGCTTACCTGTGAAACAATGTATTACATAATCTGGTTACTATAAGTTTTCTATATTTACAATTTTTTTTTTCTTTTTTTTTGTAAAGCAAATAACTTTTCTTTGTCGCTTCTTTTTTTTTATTGTTAAAAACAGAGCTCTTCCTATAAAAAAAAAGAAAAAATGTACCTATTTTTTTAAAAAGGAATGAAGATTACTATTATTGTTATTATTATTAAGTGCTTACCTATGAAACAATGTATTAGTCAGGTTACTATAAGTTTTCTATATTTACAATTTTTTTTTTTTTTGTAAAGCAAATAACTTTTCTTTGTCGTTTACTTTTTTTTTTTATTAAAAACAGAGCTCTTCCTATAAAAAATGTACCTATTTTTTTAGAAGGAATAAAGATTATTATTATTATTATTATTATTATTCTATGTTCTGCTATACTATACCATTCTGAACACTTCTGTTCATTTTCCACCTCAATGAACTTTACATTTATTTGCTACGATCCACTTGAGTGTTACGCAGGTATATGCATACTCATAGGAAATTTGGTCTGGAATTTAATGCATGTTTTACTCGAGTTGTTTGCACAAGGAGATAAAAAAAGGAATCGTTTAAGACGATTGATATTAATTACTGACATGATTAACCTTGCCAACTTCTTCATGTTTCGGCGAGTAATATTATTTGGGGTGTCACTATATTTTTGGACAGCGTGGCTCTAAATTTTGAAATAGCATTGTCAATTTAGAATATATACAGCGTGTCTCACCGGTAACTGCGTCGATCGATATCTGGGAAACTATAATTACGAAAAATTTGAAAATTTGACAGTATACTAATGTCGATGGGGGCAACTCGCCTAAAATATTTTCAAGATGATGTCACTTCCGGTTATACCGGAAGTAGGTGTCAACTTGCTTATTTTAAATGGGACACCCTTATATTATTGCATTTCTGAATTCTACGTGGAATTCTAAACACATTTCGTGTAGGATGTCCTATACCTATCTTCAACTGTTTTTGAAATATTGACAGGTAAAAATTGACATTTTTCACATTTTTTCAACTTTGACAACCTGTAAAATCTAAACAGTTTGAAATCAAACAAAACGGTTTGCACATTCCTATCTTCACTTTTCATAAGCTATCGCTTGACACTAATTTCAGATTTATCCAGAAATAAAAATTTTTGGATTATTTTGGAATTTTTTTATTTCTGGATAAATCTGAAATTGGTATCAAATGACAGCTTATGAAAAGTTAAGATAGGAATGTGCAAACCGTTTAGATTTTACAGGGTGTCAAAATTGAAAAATGTCAATTTTTACCTGTCAATATTTCAAAAACAGTTGAAGATAGGTATAGGACATGCTAGACGAAATGTGTTTAAAATTTCACGTAGAATTCGGAAATGCAATAATATATAGGGTGTCCCATTTAAAATAAGCAAGTTGACACCTACTTCCGGTATAACCGGAAGTACCACCATCTTGAAAATATTTTTGGCGAGTTCACCCCCATCGACATTAGTATACTGTCAACTTTTCCAATTTTTCCTAATTATAGTTTCCCAGATATCGATCGACGCAGTTCCCGGTGAGACACCCTGTATAAGAGTATACAAGATTCTTCACGTAACCCGTTCATTAGAATATTTTAGAGACTACTAGGACCTATATTTTGAAATTTGATACATCTGGGTTTTTGAATATACTCTTTTACAAACAATGGTCACGTCATTGTAGCACTTCCGGTTGTACCGGATGTTAGTAGTAACTTCGTTATTTTAAATGGAAAGGTATAGATTTTGTTGCATTTTTGAAATCTACGGAATTTTTTAGGATGTTTTTGTTAATATATCTCTATACCAAAAATAAACAGTTTCAGAGATATTTTGATTTAAAAAAAATTGACGGTGTCAAGGCCATTGGAAGTATAATATCTAGGACCGCGATCAAGGTATAATTTCAAAGTTTAAGGATCAATAGAGCAGACAAAGCGCTTTCCAGAAATGTACTGCTTATGTCTATAACTCATACGGGGTGTTTAAAACTCAAGAGCCAATGGTAAAATCTTTAATCGTAAAGAAGTTGTTTCTGTCAAATGGAACACCCTGTGTATTATAACTTCAATAGACGCACGATAAAATTCCCCAACGATTAGTATAAGCATTTCTTATACCGTTCTTCACCGGTTTTTGAGTTATATGCAATTATTTTTATGAGAGAAACTTTAAGTCTTTAATTTGTATATCAAAATATTGAAGAAGGAATATTGAATATTCCAACATTCAGTGCTGGAATGAGGGAAACCTGGAAAACTTCATTAGTTAGGGGGACAGTCAAACATCAACCGATTTTAATCTCTCACATTAACACCAAGTTGACATTTTTTCCATCCTAGGCCATCGCAAAGATGGTTGCCGACCCATCCATGCGAACAAGCCTTAGTCTACGAGTAGAAAGTTTAATGAAAAATTTTCTGGCGGAATGGGAATTAGAACCCACAACCTCTGGGTTGAGCGATCGATACACTAAGCCCTGAGCCACCGACTCGCTATATGTTTTAGATGATATTTTGTAAGAGGTATGTGAACTTTATCTATCCATGTCAGTGTTGAAAAAAATTAGGATCCTCTTGAATATCTCGAAACCTACAATAATTATGTCTACTAATGTCATCGTCTTCTCGAAAAGCTTGTAATATATTGTATAAAGATTGGTGAAATTTGCACTTATCTAGTAGTCTGTGTAATGACGTAACAGATATCCCCAAATCCTTTAAGACTGCGGAAATAGAAATTTCACCATTACCAAAGCATGCTGTGCCATTAGTGTGAAAATAACCCAATATATTTTACTTCGTTGTCTTCATCTTCAGTTACTTGAACAATTACAATTCAGTTTTTGAAGTCACAGCCTTCTTCAAAGTTTTGAAATACAAATTAAGACGTAAAAGTTTCTCTCATATATGTAGATAATTGCATATAACTCAAAAACTGTTGTAGATAGGTAAAGGGAATGCTTATACTAATCGATGGGGTATTTTATCGTGCGTATATTGAAGTTATAATAAATAGGGTGTTCCATTGGCTCTTGAGTTTTGAACACCCCGTATTGGCTATAAACACAAGTGGCACATTTCTGTGTATCTATTGAAACTGTTTATTTTTGGTATAGGAATATATTAACAAAAACATCCTAAAAAATTCCGTAGGTTTCAAAAATGCAACAAATCTATACCTTTCTATTTAAAATAGCGAAATTACTACTAATTTTCGGTACAACCGGAAGTCTACAATGACGTCACAATTGTTTTTAAAATAGTATATTCAAAAAAGCCCGGGGTACTAATTTTCAAAATTTAGATCCTAGTAGTCTCTGAAATATTCTAATGAACGGGTTACGTGAAAAACCCTGTATATCCCAAATTTCATCAGATTGTCGATCGTACATCTGCTGATGCCATTTTTATAAGCCATAAGTCCTCTTTTTGTTATAATTTAAGTGTTACCGATGCTTTTGATACCCATTACTAATTCTCTTTTTACTTCTTTAGTTCCATGCTTCATATTTTCAAATAATTCTTAAGCAATAATATATTTAGTGTATGTTTTGCTGTCATGTTAAGTTCAATTGCTAAGTTTTTCAGAATATTGTCTATCCTCATTCTAGTTTCCATCCATCCAAATATTTTAAATTTGCTGTATAAAAAATTACCCTACATAAAATTTCAATAAATCAGTTTAATAAAATCTTTTCCAGCGACATTCATAAGTCATAAGGTTGAAAATGACTCTAACTCACTAGAAAGTGAAGACAAGACATCTGGTTCCGAATTTATTCCTTCAACAGACTACGAGGATAATGTCAGTACAAGAAGTCCTTTTTTTAAAAGAAAGACCGAATTCGATAGAAGCATAAGTAAAAGTTGTTCTAGGGAAAAGAAGAAGCGTGATGTGTTAGTGGCCAACGAGAAAAAGATACACATCCTACAGAATGTGTTATTGAATGACGATATAGCAACTAAATTTAACATTGCAGAAACAACATCTGACAAAAATTTTATTGTCGAAAAATATTTCAGTAGTATTAAACTAGAAAAAGAAAAAATAACAGAAGATTCGGTAGAAACTTATGAAGAAAGAGAAGAGAACGAGACAATACAAGAAACAGAAAACAAGTTAATTGATAATGATAATGAGTGCAATAAAAAAAAATCAACAGAATTATCAGATAAAATTACAAAGGAAAATGATATAGAAAAAGGCGTCAGCAAAGAAAGCAATAGTACAAGTAATGGAAAAACTCATCAAGAAAGAGAAGAGAACGAGACAATACAAGAAAAAGAAAACAAGTTAATTATTGACAATGATAATGAATGCAATAACAAAAAATCAACAGAATTATCAGATAAAATTACAAAGGAAAATGATATAGAAAAACGTGTCAGCAAAGAAAGCAAAAGTACAAGTAATGGAAAAAGTAGTGATGAATTTTGTAGTAAAATATTTAGGAAACAAAGCCTTAAAAATTCAATACAAATACAGCCAGCGTCTAAAAAGAATGGAAAACGTGTAAGAGATAAAAGGCACATTTGTTATTTCTGTAGCAAATCTGTGATACATATGTCGAGACATTTTCAAACCGCACACGCAAAGGAATCAGAAATACAAAAATGTTTGGCGTATCCTCAAAAATCAGAAAAACGGAAACAGGCATTCCTAGAAATAATTCGCGTTGGTGATTTCTATCATAATTGTACGGTTTTATCAACAAAACAAGGTGAACTAGTACTGATTCGCCGACCCACTCAAAACGAAGCAAAATTCGTTAATGATTATGATTACGAGCCTTGTCCGAACTGTTTGGGTTTTTTATTAAAAAGACATATTTGGCACCACCTTAAGTATTCTTGTAAGGAAAAGGTACCTGCGATTGAAGATCGAGACGCGAGACACGTAATTGCTGAAAGCAATGCTATAATAGCAGATATACATGGCTTCGGTTTCACAAGAGAATTTAATGATGCTATTATTTCTAAATTCCGAATGGATGAAATTGGAGAGGTATGCAGGACTGATAACCTGATTATGAAGTTTGGATCTATGCAGTTCGAAAAATATGGTGACACCCAAAACGAGCTTATTCGCCAAAACATGCGACAGTTAGCGAGATTAACTATTTCACTAAGAAACTTAAGTAACAAAAATTCTGGCCCACTGAACGATTTCCTTGTTCCAGATAAATTTGATCTGGTTGTTCAAGCAGTAAAAGATATAAGCATGAATGAAGCTCCTAATGAATCCTTTTCCAGACCAGATTTTCATACTCCCAGCCTGGCACTTAAACTAGGCTATAGCTTAAAAAAATGTGTATCTATAGAGAGAGGTAGTGCATTGAGGTCCGGAAACTTAAAACGCAACCGAGCGTTGCTTTCATTTCTACATTTGATGAATATGGAATGGGAAATACGAGTTTCGTCAAATGCGTTATCAACACTGTATCGACGCAAGATTAACGCTGCACAGTTATTGCCAATTACAAACGATTTAGTTAAACTGAGCAATTATTTGGACAGTCATATAACTACTGCCAAGACAGAACTGATAAAAAACAGAAGTAATTTTTCATGGACACGGTTAGCCACATTAACACTAGCGAGAATAATACTATTTAATAAAAGACGCTCAGGAGAGGCAGCGAAAATGACAATGAGTAATTTCATTTCTAGAACCCCCTGGGAAGATCAAAATACTCATGAATTAAAGAAATCTCTAACTCCCTTTGAAAGGAAGTTGGCAGAGACTTTAACTGTAGTAGAAATTGAAGGAAAAAGGGGTAAGAAGGTTCCAGTCATCTTTACACCTCCCATAAAAGAAGCAGTGGACCTTTTAATACGTCACAGAGATGAATGTAAAATATATTTTCGAAATAAATATATCTTCGCGAGGTCTAACCAATCCCAAACACATTTAAGGGGACATGACTGCCTTAAAAAAATTTGCGATGAAGTTTCTTTAGAAAATCCAGCGCTTATAACAGGAACGAAGCTACGAAAGTATGTCGCAACTGTCTGCCAAGTGTTCAATATGACAGAAAATCAGTATGATTGGTTGGCTCGCCATTTAGGTCATGACATAAGAGTACATAGGGACTTTTACAGAATGCACGAAAGTGCAATAGAATTAACTAAAGTAAGCAGGTTGTTGTTAGCAGTAGATAAAGGTGAAGTAAATAAATTTGCTGGAAAAACCATAGAAGATATACAATTACAAGGTAAAGCCCTGACTGATTGATTACCGTTTATTGACTGATTATGGTTTAACTTGATTATTTTAAAGATTCGAAAAAACTTAAATATGTTTACCCATTTGACCCATTTGAAAGCGGGGCACCCCTCTAAAAGATTTATTTGTTGGCCGATTTAAAAAATATTTTTTAAATCATAAAGCTTCAATAGCTCTACTATGGTGCCGAATTCCAAGGCCTACTTCGAATTTTTTTCAACCCCAGAAATCCAAAGAAGAGGTTAGCAATTTTTTTATTATACCTGCATCGTAATCATCATTTTACACACTAAAAAGCGTGCATAAAATCGACATTATCGCACGCCGTGTTTTAAAGGGTACTAGGCAACAAGTCCAATTAACTGATTTTTATTGGTCAGTGAACTATCAAATAAACTTGGACAATACTTGAAAACATCAGGTAGCCTACTTTATATACATAAATGTATTAAATTTGACGAAAATTGTATTGATTTATTTTAATTTGTAGCTTTATTTAGCCCAAAACCTGTAGCAGGTGTAATAAAAAATAGCGTATAATACACGTTTATAAGTGCCTTTAAAGCACTTGCAACGTTATGGACACTGCTCTTCCCATAAACTCGTTGCGCGTGCATTAAAGGCTTACTTATAAACTTGTATCATAATATAGTATTTTTCTAATTTGAGTGCGCCGCTGTATTTAGGATACTTTGAAATGGGTATGACAAAAATTTTAAAAATATATTGGTTTCTAACAGAAATATAGCATAACTGAAATCAAATTTTTTCAAGAGCAAAAATTCAAAAAAGAGGTTAGCAATTTCTTTCATATGTAATCTGAGCGAGCCACTGGATTTAGGATTCTTTAAAATCTGTGTGACCGAAATTAAAAAAAATATTTTGGCTTTCTAACAGAAATATAATATAATTAAAATTCACGTTCTGTTATCAATCGAATAGTCGAGAATTATGAGATGTTCCATTTAAAAAATACACGCTTGTACTATATCTGGAAGTAAAGACGTTCATTTACAGTTTTTTAGTATCACCAAGATAAGCAAGTTGGGTCAATACGTAATCAATCACATGGCACCTCAGACAAATAAATAAATAAGGGGACTGAGCATTTCACATTCTATCATCCTGCCAACATGAAGGCACAGTCTAAGTGCCGATTGTTTACATTGGTTTTGCCAAGTTTATTTTAAGTATTGAAACTCCATACTAATTTGTCACAAATAGAGGTGTTTTAGCTATTATTCAAAATAACCAAGTGCTGATATGTGTATCAATGAATACCTTATATAACTATATTTGTTAAGAACTTATTTTATAGTTATATCAGTCACTATTAAAAATGTTTTTGGTCGAAATAATAATGTATCTTACTGATAGCTCAACATGTGGCAACGTCTTATAAAAACCTTCCATGTTTCCCTGTTACTTTGTTTACGTGTGTTTCGAGCGTTCCATTAGTGTTTCTATTTTCGTTATTACGGTGTGTGAGCGTAATTTAAGTGGATTAGTGACAATTTTAACATTTAATTTATTGAAATAATGGTGCGGCAGTGCTATATATGCAAAAAAAAGAAACATAAGTTTCCTAACCTCAGTCTGCACAGGTAAGTCAACGCCATAGGCGTAGTAACTATCTATTAAGTATCAAGTGGTGTAATGATAAAAGAAAATAAGTTTTATTGTGCAGCTGCACCACAAATAAGTTAGACAATAACACATATTTACTTTCAAATTTTAATTTTTTTCTCAAGTTTTACTGGCTGTTGCACGTAAGTAACTTAAACTTTGGTACTGCAGTAGGTAGGTAGGTATGCAGTGATTCTTCAAAATTTTGGTGAGTAGTACTTAGGTACTGGTTGTAGGTATTTAAAAAAGCTACTAAAGTATAGCTTTATAGTTGGTTACAACTTGTCCTTATATATCAATATAATAGTATTATAGGTAGTAGCTATACAGTTTTTATTTCCATTATTAATCTTTATAAATAATTAGATATGTATGTACATATATTGTGCCTTAATACTTGAAATAAGTGTTTAAAAATTGCAGTTTAATGTCAATAAATATATAATAAAAATTAAAAACGAAGTTACCTGATAATGTGATCTATTGCTTTAGGGTCACATTGTAAGTCATTAAAAGTAATTCATTGAAATATTTTAACATTGACAATAAAATGGAAGTGTTTCAAGTAACAGGTTTCTAGTTATACCGAGAGTTATACCTACCTATATACCTACCTAACTTTACTCTTGGGGTAATTAGTCTGACAAAAAAAATTACTCTTGACAATCTAATATGAAAATGTATCTATTCTCTTAAGAACAATATTTTTTATAAAAACAGTGTACCTAGGCAATTTGCAAAATTTTTGTTTCCCATTTTTTGCATGGAAGTTTATATAAACTTTTTTAACTGTTACCTTATGCAAGTAACTCCTCTAATTAGATATTATGTTGAAATCAGTGTTCCTATTTATTAAATTTTTATTTTCTCTTTCATACAGTTGTGTATAGTTTCTGTAAAAAGAGTGACTGCCAAAAACAAATATTTTGCGAATGTTGATTTGTGCACCAAGAGGCATCATTTTGTTGTACCACTGTTTTCAAAACTTCTGAATATACAACTTCGATCAAGGCCTTAAGCAACATTTATATCAAAGACTCCACCCCTAACATCGGCGTACCTACCTATATAAACTAAGTAACTCAGTTTTATCACAATAGAAGTGGTTATTCTTTAAATATTATTCGGAACCCTTCATATTTTTAATTTAAGAAAAAGGACAAATTCAGAAGTGTTTTTCAGGTTTCCTGTTGATCTTAATCGCAAAAGATTATGGTATGCAATTTTTGGATTTGATGACAACAAAGTGTTGCCCAAGTCATCAGAGATATGCAGTGACCATTTTCAACCTGATGATTTTATTATAAAACCATCTGGTAAAATGTACTTGAGAGCAGATGCAATACCACAACCACCTTATTCCGAAAGTACTGTCTCTGTTTTAAGGTAAAATAAATCAAAATTAGTAATTACGGACAAATAATGAGTAATATATTTGTTTATACATTTTTTTTTCCAGTTCTGATTCTACTACTGAGACAAGTCCTCCACAAAAACAAAAATTAGTACGAAGCAGAATAGCTGCAACTAGCACCCAGAGTACATCAAGTGATTTAGATACTGACTCGACCTCTGGTTCCCCTATCAAAAGGTTTTTTTTTATATTATTATTAAATAAAAATTTGCAAATATATCAATTAACGTTATGTTTAGCTCATAAATACTAAGTCATTAATAAAAAGTACAGTAACTTTTTATAGATATACTGAATCATAATAATATTTGCAATGTCAACAACCCCATATAAAGAACATATAATAATTCAAAATTTCTGTTCTACAGTATACCAACTGGTGTTATAAAACCTATGTCCTCATCTACTACAGCAACCGCTTCAGAAACAGAAGAGCATTTGCTAAAAATGATTGCTGAAAGTGATAGTGATTTAACTTCCACCGCCGTAGGGCCAAAATCAGAATTCAGAGGAAAACTGGCTTTAGTATCTGTTACTAAAAATAAGTATGACTGTAACATATTTATATAATACTCCTTCAAATTGTTACATATTCTATTTTGTAGGAGGAAACATTATGTAGGGGACATCACAAGTGATGACTTTTCCAGTCCAAAGAAAGCAAAACGCTATTTTAACCTAGCAAAAGACAAAATCCTGAAACAAAAGAAACAAATACGGTTGTTGCAAGAAACAGTAAGAAGGTTACGGAACCAAATAAAAAATTTGAATGACCTTCTTAAATTGTTAAGGAAAAAGTTGTACATTACTGAATCATCTGAAACTACAATTAAGGTAAATGAGATGAGACTAAATTATACTGTAATTTATTTATTTTATTTGTGCCTGTTAAACAGTACGCCACTGTCGCATCAGGACGGTTTGTTTACACAGAGAGAGATAGAGAGCATACAGCTTACTTCTGTCTCATATAGTTTATGGAGTTGTTGGCTGCAGCCTATTGTACAGTATAGGATAGGCAAAGCTCAGTCCCCTTATTTATTTATTTGTCTGAGCATGGCACATAATTCTAACTCATATTATTGTTATTTAAAAACCGGAATATTTACTGTTTCTTAATGTTGACTATAATTATTTTGTTCTTATATTGCTGTGATTAATTGAGTTGGTAGTTAAAAAAAGGGAACTTCTGACCTAAAAATTATTTTCCTCTTTTATACTATAGTTTTGCACACTACCTCGTAGTTACTTTTGTAAGCAAATAAATAATGTATGTTGATATATTTTCAGATTTACCGAATTTAGAATATGAAGAGGAGCATGATGATGCTGCCGAAGATAGGGAAGATGAAGAAGACAGAATAGATGACAATGAAAAAGAAGAAATAGTGTATGTGAGCAAAAATGACATCAATAAAGAAAACGATGAACCGAGAAAAGGATTAAGGAATAAAAAGAAAAGAGAAGGTATTACTGTAATTCTCTAATATGTCATCTGACAGATAATTTAGTCAGTAAAGACAATCAATTCACTTTAATTGCCAAAGTTTCTAAATTTTAAGGAATTATATAGTAAAATTTTCTATTTTTAATGTCCTCACTGATTGAACTAAGATTCTGTACAGTATGTGGTTTGTGATAAAAAATATTTTATTCCCAATTCCCTGTTGACAGGGTAGCTAATTCTTGTAAGATTAAAATAATAATAATAACCATTGTGTCACCATTTTTCTTGGTCTACCGAAGAAACTATTAATTTAAAAAGTTCGTTACATCGACGGTTCATTGCTGAACTTCTCCGGAACTAACTAAAAATATTTTCTTAACTTTATAAAATTTTATGTATGATAACAATCATCCAGATAAAGATTAACTACAGTTAATCGTGAAGAAATTCCATAACGAAGGAAGTGTTAACAAAAAAGTAAATTCGTCATTTGATAAATGTCGAAAGATACCAATTATAAATTATACTATGTGATAAATTATTTGATTTTGTTGAATATTATTTTTATTATTTCTTCCAATTCCATACTACTATTCTGTGATAACTTAAACCTTATGTAATATTTTTATTTCAGATAACCATAATAAAATAGTGCATGTACCCTGGACTTCGGATGAGAAGAAAGCTGTATTAAAATATTTTCAAATAAATATAAAGAAGGGGATTGTACCTGGCAAAGCTGAGTGTGAGAAATGCATTAAAGATTATCCAGAAATATCTAACAGGGACTGGAAGAAGATAAAATTCTCTGTTAAGAATGAAATTACTAAAATTAGAAAAATTAAACACTAGAGATATGTTTGGAATTATATTTACAGCTGTTTCTAATAGAATAAATTTGTTACAGACTATATCTACTAATTTATCTGTTCGGCGGTTTCATTCTATTTCAATATCTATATTAAATTTACACAAAGTTACCGACAACCTGGCCTTTCTTTTGAAATGTGTGTCCCGTACATATTCCAAAAGGAAAAAAAAATTCCTAAAAATACATAATTGTGGCGCCAGTTACCATAACAGTTTTTCTTGAAAAAGTTGGCAACGGCGGTGTGTAAATAAATGGTGGATGTGTGTGTGTGTGTGTGTGTGTGTGTGTGTGTGTGTGTGTGTGTGTGTGTGTGTGTGTGTATCACTATACTTGTGGCAACTTGTGTGTGAATAATGGCAACTTGTGTGAATAATCCTGAACTCTGGCTACTGCTAAAAATTATGGCAACTTACCCCTGCTGTCACAATTTTCAAGCCGTTGAAATCCGTATCTGATATACGTATGTCATCAAAATTATGCCGCTGGGGCTACATACGGTCTATTTTATTACTGTAATCTTTCCAATTTGCGCCATCTATTAGTAAAAAGAAAATAAACAGAAATATTCCAGAAAAATGTGTGAAACGCCACAATTCACATTTAGTCACATTGCATGTACCCACAAAACTGTGACACCAATTTATTTTCTACAAGAACGCCACCTCCATTAAAATATGTTACAAAAGTGCAGTGTTGCCGTTTTCAATTGGTACCGTTTATTTTCATAATTCATTTTAAAACTTTCGTTTTAACGGACGTGTTTTAAGTGTTTGCCAATAACCTTGGTGTTTGCAATAATTTGGTTGGTTAGTGTGTATGGTGTGAATATACGCAATCCATAGGTAAGTAACTATTGTTATTAATTTGTTTACTTATTATTCGCTACATACATTGATTTTACACAGTAATATAGAAGATAAAATAGACTATTAAATGTAAGTAGTACGTATATTTATATTGTTCAGGTTTTGCTGCTAAATTTTTAGATAGTTTTACTTGGAATCTAGGTATAACTTTTATTTTATTACCTATCACATATAATTAAATGTAGTGTTTATTTTGTTATTCTTTTTATTCGTGAAAATAAAAGTACATAACATGAATTTAGAGGTTAGGAAATATTCTATTACAAAAAAAATTCAACAATTCTCTTGCATATTAATTGTAATATAGCATATTAATTGTAAGGTAGGTAGTTGAAAATCTTAGAAAATCTATGCATAAGGGACATTAAAAAAATTTATTAACAGGTACCTAGGTACATTTATTTTTTGCTCGTGTATTAGACACCTGACGTTAATTTTTCAGATTAATTAACCTTCAGAACTTAGAGGCCTAATAACCGATGCCTCTAATAAATTCCAGTATTATTTTCTTTTTTTTTTTTGAGAAAATTGTGTAATGCATACCCACCCGATTTTTTTTGTGTTGACAATTTCTGATTTGTAATTTTACAGACGTATCATTAAACGTTAATTACTCGGTTATTCTTTAACGAATTTTAAAAAACTAAAGACGCTTAGAGAGCTTAAAAATGGAGCTTTTAGAAAATTGAAAAACGTAAGGGGGGCCATTTAAAATAATCTGCTAAAAAATGTTTAAAAACCGTAACTTTGAATTAGCTATTTCTAGCGACGGTATAAAACGTTAAATACCATCAAACAAAACTTTTTTCAATTTCAAACATGCTCGTGAAAACCGCATGATTGTATCTTTATAAGTTAAAAAGTTATAAGCCAGTACAATGGGGGAAAATATAATAAGAAAACTAACTACTCTCCAGGATATGCCCAATCAAGTGTGTAATGGTAAGGTGTGTTATCTAACAATGTTTCGCTATATTTCTGGCAACTTGTGTGTGAATATTCCCAATCTGTGGCAACTACATAAAACTGTGGCAACCCGCATTTGATTTCACAGATTTTCCGCAAATGTCTACAAAGTAATTAAATGCTTGGCTTTGCGTGTAGCCTGGAGATTAGCTGTTTTCATGGTAGTGATAATTAGGACAGCTGTATACATACCTATCTCAATTTATAAGAAAATGAACTACTCTCCAGAATATACCCAGTCAAGTGCGTAAAATGGTAATGTGTGTTGTCTAATAATGTGTCGCTATATTTCTGGCAACTTGTGTGTGAATATTCCCAATCTGTGGCAACTACACAAAACTGTGGCAACCCACATTTGATTCCACAGATATTCCGCAGATCTCTACAAAGTAATTAAATTCTTGGCTTTGCATGTAGCCTGGAGAGTAGTTGTTTTCATGGTAGTCATAATTAGGACAGCTGTATGCCAAATATTACTGCACTACATCGCCGAATAATTAAACGCTTAGTAGGGCAAATGGTTCTTGTTATCTAGGTGACTTTACCTTAAAAACAACGGCTTTCTGGGTTATATGCCCCGCCAAGCGTTTAATACTATTCCGATGTACCTTGTCTAACAGGATCCATTTCACAAAAGTATCATTCAGTGCTTGACCAGGCTGGTTGTCCGAAGAGTAGTTCTTTTTCTGATGATCTGGATTATGGCCATTCTTATACTTTTATATTTTACCAAAAAGACTGATCTTAGCAGAAAGACTTTCCATACAATATCCACTAGGCTTTTAATTTTAGGGTTTTTAGAATCCTTAACCAACCATATGTTTATGTAGATTAATTCAAAAACTACAGCTCACCTATTAGTTTATTTTCTAGTTCTCACAATGTTAACTCGCAGTCAAAAAATGCTAAAAATGGTAACTAATACCAATGAGCCTGGTATTCAACCCGATATTGCACCTCCAAGCCATCCAATTTATTTACCTAAATATGATTCAACGAAATGTACCACCGAGGAAGAGAAAAATTTAGCACTGTTTTGTAAGTTCGTTTTCAATAATTTTTATTCAGTTACTTTAGTATTTATATAGAGTGTAACAAAATTACAGGAACGGCAGGATAACTCTTCGGAGGAAGATTTTAGGGAAGAATGTTGAATATGTACAAATGTTTTAAGATTTTCCTCTGAGTATCCGATGGTGACCTTGACATAAACCTTTGATTTCTAGGTTATTCAAGGTCAAACTCGATTTTTTAAATGGGACACTATACTTTTGACAGCAGATATGAGAAAAAAAAACGAAAAATCTATTTTCACATGAGAGCTTAAATAGTAGTTCCTTATGGGTGACCACAAGGTCAAAGTACGAGAAATTTCCAATAGCTGACTTAAAACGTTTTAATCAATTTGGAGTCCGTTGAACAGTGCTTGTTTAGGATTAATCCCGACTATCCGTTGGTGACCTTAGCCTTGAACTTCAAGGTCATTTCAAACTTAAATTTTATTTTTCAAATAAGGTACCTACCATACTTTTGACGCTAGAAATTGAGATCAGACTTTTAGTAAAACTCTTTAAGTCCGCTATTGCAAATTTTATGTACATTGATCTTACAGGGACCCCAAGGTCAATGAGGAAGAATAAGGTCTTTTATGCTATTTTTGCATGAAGGTGTTTCAGAATATGGCTAGACATTTCGAGAAAGTCCATGGCAATGAATTGGCTGTAGCTAACGTTCTATCAATGGAAAAAAAATCGAAGAAGAGAAAAGAAGGGTTTGCTGAAATTATAAGAGCGGGAGATTTTAACCATAACTGCGAAGTAATCTCACTTAAAAAGGGGGAACTCATACTGTCAGAAGGCCAACTCCTTCAGAACTATCTTTTTTAAATTATGAAGATTATGGTCTTTGTCCACAGTGTCTCGGATTCCTCATCAAGAAACATCTTTGGCATCACACTAAACAGTGGCCTCAAAGAGGCAATAACTCATTTGAATGCCAACTTAATAAAAATGTGATAGCTGAAAGCAATGCTATATTATATCAGGTCTTTGGTAAAAGTTATCATCATCATATGTTACAAATATAGTATCCAGAATGAGGGATGATGATATCGGAAAATGTTGCACTAAGGATGAGTTAATACTCAAGTATGGAGAAATGCTATATGAAAAGTTCCACGACACTCAGTGCGAACTTATACGACAGTCGATGAGACAATTAGGTAAGTATATTTTAGTGTAATAGGTATTTATATATTATTTGACGAAGAAGTAGTGCACTAGTGCAAGCAATTATTATTAGTACATTTATACCATACACCTTGGTTTTTAAAAAGATTTCGTCGCGGAAATCACCGATAGTTCGTCGACGAAATGCGTTTGTGAAATTGGTTTCTAGAACTTACATTGCGTCACAAATACATTCCGTTAACGAACTTTGTCGGAGATATTCGCGACGAAATCTTTTTAGAAACCAAGGTGTATGGTATAAATGTACTAATAATAATTGCTTGCACTAGTGCACTAAAATCAAATGTTCTTAAAAATCAAGGCTTTAAGGACCATTAGGGACTTTCTGTCGATAGTACCAGACAGTACTTTTATGAAACAGCTAAAACTACGTTTAAAATTCCCCAAACACTCCAAGCACAGTAGTTTACAGTCCTTACCTTTAATGGCCTGTTCTACAATCCCAGTATAACCTCATATTCCACAAATAGCTTATATCCTCCAGAAGCTTATGTCAGTTGTCAATATGCTAAAATGACAGATAGTCACACTTAAACATCTAGAAAATTATCCATGGAATAAGCAGTTTTATACGGTGATTGTAGAATCGGCCCTACGGTATAAAGAGAATCAAGGTATGATGCTTAGCCGTCTCAATTTCGTTCAGTTCTGCGCATATGACGCGTCTGGTGATAAATCACGTGATAGCAGTCCATTTTGCATATGTCTTTCTTTTGTTTTGCTTTCTCTGATATCGGAAATCTTTGTTCAACTCATCGGAAGTCTTTGTCACACTCACTAGTTGGATGTTCTTTTATCACCAGTTCCGTCACCAGTCACGTGATACCCGATGCGCAATGTCATACTTTGTTTCTCTTTATACCGTGAATCGGTCCTAAGTGAGAGATTGGTTGTAAGACAGTTTTATTGGAATATGATTTCAACAATAATTTTTTTCTTGGATAACCCCATCAGCTCTATTTTTATTTTATTATAAAAAAACAAAATTAATTAAACGAATAGATTATCAATATTAAATACGAAGCATGATTAATTAAATAAAAATAGAACTTACCGAGCTTATAATTAAAAAAAAAAACTGTACTTACATTGTTTATGCTTACTACAGTCAAGAAACATCTCATAATAATTTCCTATAATAATAATTGAAATACCTTTCCCTATAGGACGACTTTTATTAATATTAAAAAAAATCTCAAAGGATGAAGATGCTGACTTGAAAAGTTTTTTAAAACCAGAGAAATTTGAAGAAATTATTGAAGCTACAAAACAATTATGCATCAATCAATGTTATATAGAAAAGCGGCCAGAATTCGAAATGCAATCGTTGGCACTTAAAATTGGATATGCTTTGAAAAAATGCGCGTCCCTAGAAAGAGGCAGGGCCTTAAAACAAATGGATTTGAGCCGTGATAAAATGTTAACATCATTTCTTCTTGTCATGGAACTTGAATGGGCAATTAAAATTTCTTCAAATGCACTGAGAACCATGCACAGACGAAAAATGAATAAAGCTGAGATTTTGCCTATAACATCTGACTTAGTAAAACTTAACAATTTCGTTAATCAATCGTTAACCATGCATCAAATAGCATTAACGCAGGCTTATACAATTAAAAACTTTCAGAAACTTGCCAGTTTTACTTTGGCCCGTATTATTTTATTCAATAAACGACGTTCTGGAGAAGCAGCTCGAATGACCATGGAAAACTATTTTTCAAGGAATTTATGGAGACAACATGCACTACACGAAATGAAAAGTAATTTAACGCCTTTGGAAATACAGCTGGCAGAAAAATTAGAACTAGTTGAAATAGAAGGAAAGAGAGGCAGAAAAGTTCCCCTACTATTAACTCCTGATACAAAGATAGCTATTGAAACATTAATAAACGTTAGAGAAAAATGTGGAGTAATAAAGGAGAACCCTTACATATTCGCTTTAGGAAAAAAATCTGTAAAACATCTGAGAGGACATGTTTGTTTATCAAAAATTTGTAAACAGGAACTAAATTAAGAAAATATACAGCGACCGTGTGCCAGGTTGGTATAGTTTTAATAAATCTAGACTTAAACTGATACTAAATTATTACTTATTGTTATATATATTACTTATTATAAATTATTTATCAGTATTAATCGTTCCTTTGTTGGTTACAGGTGCTCAATCTTACAGAAAATGAGTATGATTGGTTGGCCAGGCATCTTGGCCACGATGTTCGGGTACATAGAGAATATTATAGATTACATGAGAGTACCGTGGAATTAACAAAAGTTAGTAGGCTTCTAATGGCCGTGGACTCAGGACAGGCCGCAAAATTTAGTGGGAAAACGTTAAACGACATTAATATTGAAGGTAATACATATACAGTATGGATACCACTTATGGAATAAAATTATTTTTGGCGATATTCTAAAATATTTTGAAAAACACTTTTCTACAATATCGCCAAAAATAATTTTATTCCATAAGTGGCGTGGTATCCGCACTGTATAAACCTGACTTTAATATTCAGATAAATGAACATAATATGCATACAGAGTGGAAAGTTTAACTGGAACAAATTCGCCAGCGGCATATGTTTTCCCGATCCGTTGCGAATCTTTCCGCTCTGAAGAGTTTACATAATATAAATTTTTAATATCTACTTTCCCCAATTTCGAATATACAGTGTGTCCCAACGAAAATGAGCCATCTTAAATAAGTCGTAAAAACGATTAATTTTCATTGAAATCGCGAAACAGGTGGATTTTTGTTCTCGGGGAACATCTTTTAAGATGATTTAGACTACTAAAATCCCTGTACCCTGTACACAAGTACAGAGTGACGCAGAAACAATAGCCAACAAAAAAAGTATTTTCTTCAACACAAATAAAAGTTGCTGAATACACTTTTAATAGTTGAGATAACTCAGTCAAACCTTATATCATTATTTTCATAATGAAGACCTCTATTGATTTCAATTAAAATATATAGAGCGTTACGTTAGAATTTTTTTTGCTGGCTAGCGTTTCTGGGTCACCCTGTATACAACCAAACCATCCTAAAGATGTCCCCCGTGAACAAAAATCGACCTGTTTCGGCGTTTCCAATGAAAATGAATCGTCTACGACTTATTTAGGGTGGCTCGTTTTCGTTGGGACACACTGTATGTATGTGCATCTCACAAAAAAAACCACATTCTGGACCTCCAGATTTGCTTATCGAGGCATCAGTTGAGGTCAGCAATATTCACTATAGCTTTAGTTACTTTTATTGCTAGGTTCAGGGAATGCATTACGAGTAATATGCTTTAGGTACCTACAGAAACAACACTACATCGGTAGTTAGCAACATTTTTTAGTAGCAATTTCAATTTTTTTAATTATTACTTGGTGGGCCGCAAAACACCTATGGTTAGGTGGCTATCCTTGCTTTATCTGTCCCTTAAACTAAAGTCGTTTATAAAATTTTAGACTTGCCAGATATACAGGAGGAATCAGGGGACGAGAATGATGAACTAGATGATGATTATGAAGAAGAGAATGATACAGACGTGAACAACTATAAAGCAATGAAAAATAGAAAGGATATATAGAATAGGAAGGAAATATAGAAAAAAGACAGATAGAAGAGGAAGAAACCATTATAGACCATATAGACCAGGATACAGAAACACTAAGGCTACTCGGTTCTGACTTGAAAAAAAAATATGGAAAACCAAAAGGTACCTAAATATAGCTGATTTTTAAATAAGATGTTTCTTGTAAGATCTTACAACATTAAAAAAGGACTTCCATGCGAATACAATTATATTAGATTCGTATCTTTAGTAGTAAGAATGAAAAAGTCCAAGCATTGTATCACAGCCTAATGAGTGGAAAGGAGACTTATAGCATTTTTTTTCTTCTACTATTACAGACAGGTACTTCCAATCCTTTATCAAATCTAGCATCGCATTCTGGAAATATCGAGCGTCTTTTTCCTGAACTTCCTGGAGGAGCATTTTATACTCGTATATGTAATAACAAATGAGTTTGAAATTAATATTTTAATGTGGAAGCCCTGTATATTATGTATACTATACTATATAGGGTGTGAAACCCGCCGATTTTCAGTATAGAGTATAGTATATGAAAAACACATAAAATCTTTTGGGGAATCCGAAAATGTAATAATATACAGGGTGTTCCATTTAAAATAAAGATGTAGTGATCAACTTCCGGTATAACCGAAGGTGGCAGAGTTTTCAAAATATTTTCATTGAAAAGATCAGGTCCGAGAACCCCTGTTCCTAAAATTTAAAATTTCCAAGTTTAGTGCTTCTCCATAAAGTTTTCATGAAAGCTCATCGTGACACATCCTGTATAATATACTATAAGTATACGATATATACTATACTATATTAATAATAGTAGTAGGTAGCACGAGGTTTTCTATATGTATACAAATATAATTTAATATGCATTTAATATGATTAAAAATTATTAGAATTTATTCTTTAAATTTCAGGTTCAAAGAATACAGCAAATAAACAGAAAACCTCGCAGAAAACAGTAGTAAAACCTCAATTGTGGACTGCTGAGGAAAAGGAAGCTGTGTTTAAATATTTCAGGGTACACATAAAACAGGGCAATGTTCCTGGAAAAGAGGAATGGACCAAATGTATCGAGGCAAATTCCCTTCTAGCCGCTAGAGACAGAGACTGGAAAAAAATAAAGTTCTGTGTGAAGAACCAAATAACAAAAATTAAAAAAATTAAAGAAATGAAATAAAAGGCGTTTACTATTACGATTATTATTTATTTCCTGCATTTTTGTTCTTTACTTGTCTAACAAGAGTATGGCATTTCTGAATTCAATTTCTACAGGGTGGTCCGTAATTAATTTTCCATAGAATAACAACACATTCTAGACTCACATGACATCACTGTATTCGTAAGAGAAAGCATTATCAGAATATGAAAATATATAAGGTGTTCCATTTAAAAAAAAAGGTTCCTCTCCGATACACCCTGTATGTTTTTCGGATAATTAAAATTTTGCCATCAGATTCAAAATCTACACGAAAAATAAATTCGATTCATCTTTTAAAAAATAAAAAAGCATTACGGACTACCGAGCTAAAGGGGGGGGGTCAATTCTCTGTGGACCACCCTGTACTTATTATATATTTATAAACAGAAACCACTAACACTGAACCTCTCGTTCTTCGTGATATTGCACTTGGTATCTGCAAACACGCTCAGCAATAAGAAAATCACCGTCGCTTTTCATTAATGTCTTTTACCCTCGTGCCTTCGTGTAAAGGTAATCAAAATCTAAAAATTGAATTATAAAGGAGCAAAAATTATTTACCTGGAATGCACTCTGGTTTCCTTGTGCGCTCCCGCGCTCCTGATGAAATGCGCGCAAACCGTTTCTTTTTCTCCACGGGTTGGCAACGGAGAATGCCTTTTAATTTGTGTATGTAGGTACACAAGTTATAAAGATTGTACCTTGTTATACCTCTTCCAGATTCGATTCACAAGCATATAATTGACCATATTCCTCCAATCCTCAATAAGATTTATGCATTTTCCTAACATAGGCTTGCTTATTCTTCACACTTCACATGATTTTCAGCTGGTAACGTTCTTTGCCTGAGATGGAAAAATTATACCTTTAATAGAAGTCAGTAGGTATACAGGTACCATAACAAACCTACTATTTTATAAATCGTCAAGTCTAGTAGGTAATGAATAAAGTTACTAGTTTTACCCAAATATTTTTGAAAGGGCATTAAATTACCTATTACTTACCTCTATACACACATTGAACATCCTCAAGAGGCTGCTCCAACTTTCATCACCGCTGATCATCAGAATAAATTACTTTCGCTAAATAGATGTTTTAAAATTATATAAAAGGGTCATATGACCATGTGGCAACGTTGCATTTAACATTCTCTTCAATCTCCTATATTAATGGCAACCCATATTTTACACACCTTCTCAAATTCGCTCAATTCTGGCAACTTCACACATATTTCTTGTCAATCCACAATCGTGGCGTCGGTTGCCACAATTTGTTATAGTCATACCTTGTGCAGCATGGAATGTAAAGCTTTAATTTTTATATCACCATAGTGCCCAGAGATGTCGCTACCATATCAGAAGGTATTTATAAAAGCGCCACAATTGGGGAATATGTCTGGGTTGCCACAAGTATTATGAAACGTGTATGTGTGTGTGTGTGTGTGTCTGGTAATTTTTATCATAATGTTGAGGTTCTAACAACTAAACGAGGTGAACTTATTCTGGCCTGGCGACCAACATCTGCTGATGGACAGTTTTTTTCATACCATGAATGTTGTTCAAAAAATACGGAAATTGTCAGAAAGACCTAATTAGACAAAGCATGAGACAATTAGGAAGACTCAAATTGGAATTGTTAAAAATGTTTCCAGATAATGTACATAAGGAAATGAAAGATTTTATGCTGCCTGAGTACTTCGACCAACGAGGCTGTTAAAACAGTGACTTTCAATTCAAGGCCAGTTTCAATGAGAATACACAGAAAAAACAATATGGCATACCATCTCTTGCTATGAAACTTGGATATAGTTTAAGAAAATGCATAGGCACTTTAAGAGGGCAAGCTTTAAGGAAAGGAGACCTTAATTTGGACATAAAGCTAAAAGGATTTTTGGACATTATGGACTTGGAATGGAGTTCTCGTATATCATCTGCAGCTATAACTACATTAAATACAAATAAAATTAATAAAACAAATCTTCTACCCCTTACTTCAGATTTATTGAAACTCAATACATACATTTCTTCTGAAATGAATGTTCTAGAAACACTATTAATACATAATAAAGCTGAAAAAGACTTATACTATCGGCTGACACAATTAACATTAACAAGAATTATTTTATTTAATAAGCGAAGAGGCGGTGAAGCATCAAATATGTTAATTATACAGTATAAGAGCAACCCTAACTAGAATTCGGAGTGTACACAGGAACTCAATAACACTTTGACCGATTTTGAAAAAAAATAGCTAGCGATTTAAAACTTATTCAAATTCATGGTAAACGTGGAAGAACAGTTCCGGTCTTGTTAACAAAGGAAATGTGCTCTGTTCTGGATCTTCTTATTGAAATTCGAGCAGATATAGGTATTCCGATAAGTAATCCATATGTTTTTGCTAGAATATAAAAGGTGTTTTTTTAAGAATGATAGAACTTTAAACTTTAAAAAAATATTAATGAAAATATTTTGTGATTAAAAAGTAAAGTACTAACTTTAGTAAGTTCGACAGCACTCTCGTGCATTCTATAAAAGTCACGATGGACTCTTATATTATGTCCTAAATGTGTTGCCAACCACTCTACCTCGTGTTCGTTGAGGTTAAAAATTTGGCATACTGTTGCTATATATTTGCGAAGTTTGGTGCTGGTTATGGCTTCTGGTGATTCTAAATTGGCATTAGCTACAACCGTCCGGAGGCAATCTGTACCTCTCAAATGACCTTCAGAATGGTTATAAAGGGTGTTTTTTTAGGTTTGATAGAACTTTACATGACAACTACCATCAGACTGAACTGTTAGTCTGACACTGTTTATAAAATTTATTTTCAGTATACTTTGGCAAATCATCATGAACCAAATTCCTCAAATTTACTTTGAAAATCATTCGTCGGTTCGCCAATAGAAGACTTCGTGTGAATTTTATGGCCCACATGATCGTCCATCTGAGCTATTTATCCGTCGTACTGTGGTTAGATTTCGTACCACATACTCTTTAGATCGAGCATCTCGACATCTCGACATCTTTTATCACATATTTGGATGCAACAAATCTATACGGTCATAGTATGTCACAGTATTTACCAACCGGCGGATTCGAATGGTTAAACGATCAAAAAATGGGATATGTTAGAAGTTGATATTGAATATCCACTGGAATTGCACGACGCACATAGATTTACCATTTTTAGCCGAAAGTATGATTCCACCCGGTTCAAGATCAAAAATTCCTAAATTGATACCCAACTTGAATAATAAAAGTAAATACATAATACACTTTAGAAATTTAAAACAAGCCATAAGAAACGGTTTGAAATTGAAAAAAATACATCGCATAATAAAATTCGAGCAGAGTTGTTGGTTAAAAGTATACATAGATTTAAATACCGCAATGAGGAACAAGGCAACAAATAAATTCGAACGTGATTTATACAAATTAATGAATAACGCAGTGTACGAAAAAACAATGGAGAACGTGGATAATAGAAGAGATATTAAACTGATAACTCATTGGGAAAGGAGGGGGAAATCCTTAGGGGCAAACACATTAATCGCTCGTCCTAATTTTAAAACTTGTACAGCATTTTCAGAAGACTTCGTGGCTATACATATGGGGAGAACAAGAACTCATCATAATAAACCGCTCTACCAGGGTTTTCAATTTTAGAGTTATCCAAGACAGTGTTGTAAGACTTTTACTATGACACCATAAAGAGAAACTATAAAGATGAGGCCTCTTTGCTATATACGGATACCGATTCGTTAATTATAAAAGTCTATACAGATAATTTTTATGAATTTATCAAGTCAAATCCGAGCATATTCGATACGTCAAATTATAAAGAAGGTAATAAGTTCGGTATTCCCGTAACGGCATCCGTATTGGGAAATATGAAAGATGAATTCCCTTCGGATCCCATAATGGAATTTTATGGATCAGGTGCAAAAGCTTATTACGTAAAGTCGGTGAATACTGAAGTCAAAAAAGCTAAAGGCGTAAAGAAATCAGTAATAAAAAAGAATTTAACAGTCGAAGATTACAAGAAAATCGTAGAGCAAGGCGGTACCATATTCAGAAAAATGAGTTCGTTTCGGAGCGAATTACACAATATATACACAGAAATAAAAAATAAAGTGGCATTGCGAAGCCTACCGTGGGGCCACAATGATATACAATATTACTTAACGGATGCGGAGAAAAATTTTGAATGGTTCGTAGCCGCTTTAAGTCAAACAGTTGGGTGCAATATCGATAATAGTCAAATTAGATTGAGATATTTGATAAACGCGCTAGAAGAATTAATATGATGATTGTACATAGAGACGAAACGAATATGTGGGTTTACTCATACCATAAGTAATTAGAATAAAGTTAAATGTAAAAGTATGTATTATGCCGTACAGTGAAGTAAGAAACGATGTAATTATAATAAAAAATATTATATAAAGTAATTGTAACATAACATAATATTCAAACGCATATATTGCATAACTTCATCATTAATTACGCCGTAATTGACTTATAGAAAATACAAACATAATGTTAATCATTACTCGTAATGTATGTAATCTCGCATGAGCTCGGTACAAAAAAAATATGATATTATATTGATATATGATAATTATATTATGAAGTACAATGTAATTATAGGCTATCGAAGAACAAATGTAATGATTATATGTAATGTAAGCAATGTCGTATTAACATGTGATTACTTGTACAATAATTAGAAATGTAACGAACGTTAAGGAATACAAAAAAAAAAAATTATAATTATTAAGTACAACGTGACTATAGGTAATTGAAGAATAAACTTGTAACATTGGTAATGTACACAATGTCTCATTAACGCGTAACTATATGTACAGAAAAATAATTATAATTATTACATACAACGTAATTTATATTTGTACAGAGAGTAATTATAATTATTACATACAATATAATTACATGTAATTGAAGAACAAACTTAATAATTATATATAACGTAAGTAACATAGGTAATGTACATGCAATGTTTTATTAACGGGTAACTATTTGTACAGAAAATAATTATAATTATTACATACAGAGTAATTATAGGTAATTGAGAAACAAATATAATAATTATATGTAACGTAAATACAAAAAAAAAATAATTATAATTATTAAGTACAACGTGACTATAGGTAATTGAAGAATAAACTTGTAACATTGGTAATGTACACAATGTCTCATTAACGCGTAACTATATGTACAGAAAAATAATTATAATTATTACATACAACGTAATTTATATTTGTACAGAGAGTAATTATAATTATTACATACAATATAATTACATGTAATTGAAGAACAAACTTAATAATTATATATAACGTAAGTAACATAGGTAATGTACATGCAATGTTTTATTAACGGGTAACTATTTGTACAGAAAATAATTATAATTATTACATACAGAGTAATTATAGGTAATTGAGAAACAAATATAATAATTACATGTAACGTAAGTAATATACATGCAATGTCTTATTAACATGTAACTATTTGTACAATAATAATTAGGAATGTGAATAAAAAAACTATTTAACAAGTACTCTTTCATTCGTACAATGTCATTCACGCTACCTCATCCACACTGAGCATCAGAACGTACTTTAAGGTATATATGATCTCTTCGTGGTAGAGTGGGGATGGTGGGGAGAAAGTCATATCCTATAGAACGTTAAGAAGGATAGGAGGAGCTAATACTCGTTCACTGTAGTACAGTGGGAGGGTGGGCGGAGCGAGTCGGATCCTATAAAAGCTGAAGTCGAATCGGAGGAGTTATCAATCCTTCAGTCGTCGTCGAGTGTAACAGTGCTAGTAACAGTTTATCAAAGTACTAAGTTTTATACAATGGGTAATTGTAGAAACGTTAATCAAAAAGTACATGGAAGTCGAAAGCAACAATCCAAGGATAATTCAACATCACGCAGAGCACCGCAGAAGAACATAGAAACACTTAAAGTATTATCCAATATAATAATACCAGGGGTTAATATGCAAGACAACCAGTTGCATTCATTATTTACAAACCCAGGTAATGGACAACAACAAAACGCATCATACCCCACGGCTTCGACATCACAGCATCCGGGCTACTTCACAGAACCATATCAAAATGTATGGCGGCAAGCAGAATCGTGTAACGGTCAGGAGACATCCCACGGCGAGGCCTCAATTCCAGTGGATATCGTACACCAAGCTCTGGCCGAAGTAATTAATGAAGAGGGTCATGAGAACGTAAGCAATGCAGTGATAGCGGATATGATCCATCAAATGTCACCATGGAGCGAGGACGACTTTATAAAATCAGAAAAATCGACAAGCGAAAAAATTAAAGATAAAGGACGATCCACAAAAAAGTCCCGTCGCACCACCGAGAAAGATGGATCATCCAAAAAACCAAAAGTGAAGGAAGAATAAGGAGCAAGTACACTAAAACACTTGCTAGGTGAAGTCTCTGCTATACCGACAGGGAACAGAAGAGAGCAAGAACAATCGGCAGCAACAGAGAACCCTATCACCATACCCGAGGAGAATCTCAACATGTTTTCTCAAGAAACAGACATGACAATAATTAGACAAACGATAGCATTAAAAAATAAATTGCTAAAGCAAAAAATGGATGCGGATCGGGAGTTTACAAGTACCCAACAAGAAGCGAACGGGTTGGAGGAGGAAATCACTCGTTTAAACCATCTATTCACAGCCACGACTAGTCGACTGGAAGAGATAAGTAACCGTCGCGACAGACTCACAAATAAAGTAAACTAGATAAGACAATCCTTAGGTTAACAATAGTATTAAATAAATGTATACATATAATTAATGTTAGAGCAGTAAGAATAGTGTAAGGTAGAAAAATAACTAAAGGTTGAAAAAAAAATAAATTGAATCTTGAATGGAATGAAAGAACAGAATGTACAGAGACTGAAGTATGTAAAAGGGAGCAAGTAATAAAATTGAAAGTTGGTAACACTGGTAATAAAGAAAGATGGAATGAATAGAAAATGAGGTTGGTAACATTGGGTGAGTTAGTAACACTGACAAACGGGGCGCATAATCAAAGGTGGAGGGAGTCCAAATCTAACCCAAGCTGCGTAGAATCACTGCGCAAGTTGAGAGGGGGAGTGGAAGCCGTGAACCACGCTAGAGACGTTGGTGAAATTCTTTTCCTTCCAGCCTCCGCCGGGTACAGACGTGTGTCTCCGTGAAGAGTCTGAGCAATTGTGTTTAAATTAAATTAGCTTCATTCGTTTTCGCGTTTTCGTGTTTGTGTTCTCGTTTATCAAGTATCTACGTTCACCGCAAGGGCTGAACAACAAGCCCAACCGCTGGTGACGCCGGCCCAGCGTATCTTGCATCGGCAGTGGCTGCAACCGGCAATTCCACAATTACCTCGTGATGTTCAGCTCCCCCAGGGCACCGAAATCGCCCTGGTGCCGGTGGCCAAGAGGCCAAAAACTGCATCGAAAACCGGGACTCGGAGTGAGCGGGCGGTGGTAGCTGCGGGAGATGTCGGTTGTGGTAACTATCGGGTAAGTACGGTGGTGCCGCCGCTATTGTCTCCGATGAGCAGCGTCACAGAAGATGAGATCGTCTGTGACGCTGTTGTGGGGGAACCAAGCACCAAGATGGCGTCTCCCTCGTCGATTAAGGCGGCCGATAACAACGCGGCATCTACGTCATCGGCGAGGGAGACGCCATCTGACGGTGCAATCCAACATCGGTCCCCCACAAGGTTGGTTACCAGCGCCGATGTTCACGTGTCGGCCGAGCCAAGACGTGAACAACCGGGCGGTAATGAACCTCAGCCCATCGGAGATGACAGCGGAGACGACCTGCGGCAAGTCTTCTCGCAGGAGTCTCAAATCCATATGCTTGATCTCGTCAAGCAATGGAAACGGGACAATAGCGAGGGGCTGATAGCAGTCAATCGCGAGATCGATATGCACGCGCAAGTAGTGCAGAACATCCGCGATAGCTTGCGCGATGCGGAAGCAGCATGGGAAGCTTCAAAGCGAAAGCGCGATCGACTGCTAGCGCAGCAGGAGCAAATGAGGACCATCGTTAACGAATAATGTTAAATTCGTGCGCGAAAACGGAGACACCGGAGGTTGTGACTATCCGAAATCCTCACCCCCCAACCCCACTCCACTCCCAATTTTCCCTCATCCTTCCCACATCTCAAAACCCATAAAAAACACATACAAATCCCCCACCAGCACCACCCCCCCTTTAACCCCCCCCACCTAAGTTGATGTAAAATGAGAAAAAATTTATTTTTTTAAATTACGGTATTACGGATACATGTATGACCTTTCCCATTACCCATCTTTACATTTTCTATCGATTGATACCAACCTTCCTTCGCATCGGAAAAAAAAAAATTCATAATTCGTGTCACTTTAAAAAATTATAAGAAATTGTTACAATATTATTCTATGCGATGGTGACTTCATAAATTACACTTGTATATATGACGATGTTGCCCCCTCCACTCGATGATGTCACACAATATATTTAAACGGAGGAGGATCCTACCTCAACTCAGTTTCATTTGGTCTGTGAATAGTAATGTATTAAGTAATAGAAAAATGGCTCTAGGGCAACCTCATATTGAATTCCTTACCTGGTTAGCTACCACGAATTTTCAAGAAAACAGCTATGAAGAGAGTGATGAGGTAAGTATTATAGTATGTAATTTTCCATTTTAATTGAAGGTAAATTATATATTTTGTGTCATTTAGGCCGATCCCCTTAACGCTGCTAACGTTCCTCAAGCGAATTTGTCAATAAGACAATTGGTCGAGGCGGGATTGAATGTATTCGAAGAGAATGATGATGATGAAGGTATGGAAGCTGATGCCGAGCAAGGGCTTGCTCGTGGGATATATGTGGAAGCTATAGATATCTTTACAGGACAAAAACAGTATTGCAATACGGTGTCTTGCATCGTAGTGCTAGGTGATAGGCTTTATTTCCTGTGTTATAGATGCTTTGAGTGGTTTACCGTTAACGTTACCCCCACCTCCAGATACCAATACATCGAATCACATAGGACAATCAGACTGGAAGATGCTGTATTACATACCTGCGACTCTTGTCAATTACCCCTTAGTCAACTGAAACTAACAGACTGTTGTATACTTTGCAATAAATAGTGTTAAGAATTTTTTTTTTTGATAGGTTAAGCGATGCAATTTGTAAATAAATTGTATATGAAGAAACCTCATCATTAATTACGTGGTAATTGACTTATAGAAAATACAAACATAATGTTAATCATTACCCGTAATGTATGTAATGTCGCATTATCTCAATACAAAAAAAAGTATGATATTATCATTAAAATAATTAGAAACGTAAATGTTTAACGTGTAACTATTTGTACAGAAGAATAATTATAATTATTACATACAATGTAATTTGTATTTGTACAGAGAGTAATTATAATTATTACAAACAATATAATTACATGTAATTGAAGAACAACCTTAATAATTATATATAACGTAAGTAATATAGGTAATGTACATGCAATGTTTTATTAACATGTAACTAGTACAATAATAATTATAATAATTATTACATACAAAGTAATTATAGGTGATTGAGAAACAAACATAATAATTATATGTAACGTATGTAATATAGGTAATATATTATAATATTTGATTTATATTGCCCCACGTTTTCTTATAATATTTGATTTAATTTCCCCACGTTGGTTGTGACAATTTTATGATATATTTTTTTTTTTATATATTTATTTTAATTTGATTTGTGATGAATAATTATTATGAATATTTTCTGTTGTATTTTGATTTTAATTATGTTTTAATATGCCCTGACTAAAGTATTGATTTTTTTACTTATATTTTATTTTATTTCACGTTTTACTTACTTATTTTTCTTAGCTCTTTCGGTGAGACATGATATTCTTTCTCAGTAGTCGGTTCAAAAGGTCACACTGTACTTTTTCTTTTGGTATCTCTAATAGATATATTTTTTTATTGTAATATATGTGCAATTAAAATGAAAGTATTTGATTTTTTTTTTAATGTTATCTTGGAGTATTGCAAACTAATATGAATTTTGTAATGATTACTTATCTTTAAAACAAATATTTAGAATTAAAATTTATGTCAACTTAACAAATTGATTTATTTAAATGTATCAAATCACTATAACTATACAAATATCTAAATCTCAATTGATTTGAGGTGTATTGCTTGTTGCCTACGGAAACTATTCCAAACTTCTTACCACTAGTTTACATAAACAGATTATTCTAATGACACGTATGTCCTAACTTATACTAAATTTAATTCTGTCAAATATCATTTGTTTTTAATCATTTACTGTTTTTAATTATTTAATAAAGTTTATCAACACTGATTGTTATTAATTATGTGACTATATTTGGATTCAGCTGGTGTTTGATTCTTCTTATAAAGAATATTGGATTTGTCTTTTCAAGGTATGTACATACTTATTTTATTAATGGGTAATCTCCCTTTTAATAATATTTATGAAAATGATTTTTTTTATTTTCGTCTTATAAATGCATTTATGTTCTATTTATCAATAAAAATTTTAATATTCATTCAGCCTTGAATACTATGCATAGCTTTTTAATGATTAATTTAAATTTGTTGCTTACTTTCCGGGATTTGCTTTGACTTGTCTGACCTTCCCTGTCCTTGATCTACTTCTCTGGTTCACATTTACTTTTTAATTCCTTCTTTTATTTCCTTTAAATTCCCTTAGCGTCCTTTTCTTTTTAAATTTTGCCTGGCGTCGTTTTTACCAAATTTTTTTTTTTAATTAATTATTCGTCTCCTTGGATACCATACTTTTTTCTCCTCTTCACAGCCTTTCTATTATTCTTTAGCTTCTTGATTCAATTTAAATTTTTACACATTTCCTTAACTACATTACAATTTTGAAGTACTTTCTTAAATTAAATAACTACTTATCTATTTATTATTTATCTTACTTTTAAATTTAATTCCAAATATTTTACCAATTTAATTCTTTTACCTTTTTAAAAATAACTTTCACATTAATTGACATGTATTTTCTGTTACTATATCTTTTTGACTAACTGAATTTGAATGGATTGATTTTAAATATGTACTGATTCTATGTCCTTTCTTTCCACTACCTGAAATTTCTCTCATTTTTAATTTAAATTTTAGATTTAGACTTTTAATTAAAACTCGTTTATCTCAATATATGCAATGTCTTATTAACATGTAACTAGTTGTACAATAATAATTATTAGGAATGGGAATAAAATAATTATTAAACAAGTACTCTTTCATTCGTACAATGTCATTCACGCTACCTCATTCACACTGAGCATCAGAACGTACTTAATAGTATATGATGTCTTCGTGGTAGAGTGGGGATGCCTTTATATTAAGTAGGAGGGGTGAGTGGCCCCAACTTTAAAAACCTACCATTCAATAGTAAGTGGAAGGGAGGTTCAGATTATCTTTCTCATTCAAAATGCGAGAGGAGGGATGACTGTTGCCTATATATATCCGTAACTTGAATCTGTTTGGCAGTTAAGCTCATCAGTTACAGTCAAGCAACAATAAAATGGCAAGCATCCTCGACTCAGAAAATTGGGACTTGGAATGTGTGGCACCTGGGATGCCATACCCGAACCCACCACACAGAAGACCAGAGCCGCAGCCAGCAGAGGAAGAGAATTGGGATAATGAGTGCGTCCCAGGACGCACTTACAATATCCTCGACTCGGAAAATTGGGACTTGGAATGTGTGGCACCTGGGATGCCATACCCCAACCCACCACACAGAAGACCAGAGCCGCAGCCAGCAGAGGAAGAGAATTGGGATAATGAGTGCGTCCCAGGACGCACTTACAACCCCAGGGAGGCAATCCAGGACCGGATGGTAATCCGGAGCTGCCATCCGGTAATCAACAAATGCAAGAGTGAGAAGAAGGCATATAGATATGCCGAAAGAGGGCGATGGCTCCACCTGATGGGTCGCCAAATGGAGGAGAAGAGCCAGCAGTTCTTAAGTAGCAAGAAATAATTTTTCTTGCTACTTACGAACAATTCTATTTTTTAATTGTATATTTTTATTTTTTAATTGTATATTTTATTTTATTATTTGTATTGTATTTTTAGTTGTATATTTTTATGTTTTATTATTTTGTAATGTATTTTAATTTTTAAATATAGTGTGTTTTCTATCCAAAGTGTGTTTCTTTTTATTCCAAGTTCTCCTCTTTTGTGCAATATGTATAAAAAAAACAAAAAAACCTAATACTTGAAAAGTAATTTTATTGTGATAATAGAAAAAAAATTATAACTATAAGTGTTACATACAGCTGCAAATATACTAAATTAAGCATATATTTTACCATATCATTTTACAAAACAAGATAATTACTATATATATATATATTAAACTATATCAGTCTTGTTGATCCAACCATTCTGATCTGGTGGTAGTCCGAGCCATTTGACAAACAATTTATTACCTCTTTTCTTTAAAATCTTTTCCACTAAGTATACATCGGGGTGTTTAGTCTTCTGAAGTTCATAATCATAAAAACATCCTTTAATAGGTTGACCACTCACATCTTCTATCATGTATGTTACGGGATTTGTTATATTGACTTTAACAATTTTAAAAAGTTCCGTTGAATAGTTGGCTGTATACCCCTTTTCAAATATTCCTTTGTATTTGCTAATCCGAACCGTGTCACCAACATGGAATTTTGATTTTAATGCGACTTTGGGATGATTATATACATTTAACTTTGTTGTGTATTTTACATCTATGGGTTTCATCCCTATTGTACGATGGACTTTATTATTGTACAAGTTTATAATATCAGGAAGTATATCAAACCATTTGTATTTGCCTCTGGCCGAGAATTCTTTATATAACCAATTTTTTAAAGTTTTAATTACACGTTCCACGATTGCTGCCTTTTTTGTACTGAATGTGGAATAATGATTTATACCATATTCATGCATCACTGTGGAGAACTGGCGATTGTAAAACTCGAGTCCTTGATCGCTCTGTAAGTTTGTTGGGGAATAAACAGCTTCTTGAAGAATTTCTTTCATCGCAATAGAAACTTCCATAGCAGTTTTTTTCTTTAGCAGTTTGGCCCAAACATATTTAGAATAACAATCAATTACTATGAGTATATATCGATAACCTTTATTTTCATTTGAAAAATTCTGCATTTCTGCCAAGTCAATCTGCCATAAGTCTGCCAAACCTTTTATTACGGTTCTTCTCCTTCTAAAATTTTTTCGTGCTGGTCTGTGTAATTCATTGACAATTTGTCGTTTTGTGCCACTAATGAACATTATACCTTTTTTATTATTCAAGTTTATTAATAATAATAATAGTAATATACATTTAGATGTTCCACGTTCTGTTTGAAATGACTTATTGTGATGAGCTGCTCCTTGTTTTATTTATATAATGCATAAATTTTTTACTCAACTTGTGATGATCTTAGAATCGGTTGGTCGTAATGAAATACCTGGCCATGCTAATCTTCCTGTGTCTCTCGGGGGATGGTATTTCGCAATAAATTGTTCTATTTTTTCTACATCAAGTGTGAAATCAGTCATATCTTGCGCCAACTTAGTATGAGCATCCGAGTTTCTCTCACTTGTATTTTTTAATTCATCTATTTCAGTTTTCATATCGCTTATCGTTGTATCTATTTTTAGTTGTAAATTTTGAAACGTTTTTGTTATTTCATCCACGATTTCGTTCCTTTCTCTCTTTATGTAGTTTACTAAATTATCGGTTATAAGATTAGCTGATTTTTGTAGAGCGGAAAGGATATCTTTTTTGCAGACATCCATAACTAAATTCACGTAGTTTAATGTTACACCATCATTTTCAACTGTAGGATCTCCTATATTTTTTAATTGCTTTCCTTGGATATCATACTGTTTTTCAGTAGTAAGTTTAAAACCGATGCCTTGCGGACCACGATGACCTTTACAATGAGGTCCTTTTCGGCGTCCAAATTTATCAATGGAGCCCATCGTTCTATTGCGTTCAAATTACAATTGACAAAAATAAACTGATATCTGCTTTATATATGTATTTATGGTTGATGAAATAAAATGCGATAGATATTTCTCTAATAGATGATCCCTTCTTCCCTTAATTCATCAATTAGGGATATTATTTCATTCTCATGACCTGAATGTCCAGCCATTTTAGAACTCCACAATAATCTTAAGCGGTCGATTAATTCTTTGGGCTTATTCCAGTATATGTAATCCACCTTTTTGCCTGTATATATTTTCTGAGATGACATTACACCCGAACCTTTCTTGGATCGAGTTGACATTCCACGTTGTAAAAGTGGTTTTATAATTTCGACGTACTTTTTTCGTTTACTAGAATTGTATCCCAATGTTACATTGTAATTTTTATATGCCGCATTCGTTATATTCAATATGTCTCCAAACATATTTTTATTTTCATCGGTGATTCCATAACCCGCACTGTTTAGATCTGGGGGAAATTTTAAAAACAGTAAATCGTATAACTGAGAATTTCCTTTATATGTTCCGATTTTCTTATTATTTCTCCAAAATGATATAAGGTCACCCTGAAATCGCACTTCGGAGTTGCCCATGGCTAACTTTCCAGTATCGACATCAACTCGTACCCTATACTTGTTATCAAACGTAGATTCGCCAGCTTTAACACCATTGATGTAGGTTGAAACGACATCTGTTAAATTTCGGAAATTACTACTAGACGTGGTAGAACTTGAAGGTGTCCCTACAGATGATGGTGGCGGCGTTTCTATATAAGAATTACTTTCCCTAATTGTTTCATCTGTTTCGAATTTTGGTGTTTTGATTACTGCAGAGGGTTTTTTAGGCTGTGTTGTTAAATACTGCTGTGTGGTTTGAAATTTACAATTTGTTTTCTGCGTTGTTTCAGAAATAGTTTTTAATGGCTTCGTTAACGGTTCATATATTTTTTTCCAAAGCCATTTGACTTTCTACATGTTTATTTTTTATGTAATTGAATTTTTTGCGAACAGCGTTCGTGGCTTCTATTAATTTACGTTTCAAATCTATTTCACTATCATTATTTTCGTCCTTATCAACTACTGATCTCTTCATTTTCTTTCGATGTGCACCCACCATCACTACCTTTACAATTGATATATATATTGGCATGCATTACGGATATATGTAACTGTCCAAACCTTTTCTGTATCTACCATCTTTTAGTTCTCTATCTTTATCGATTACTAAAAATCCATATTTATCTTCCCAGCATTTTACACACATATCCAAGAACTCTTTGAAGGTAACGTCCGGTGATACATGATCTTGAAATATATGATGCAAATTCATTTCATCTTGCTTAAACATTATAATAAAATTCGAATTGTCTCTAATCAATTGTTTTGGTACTCGGGAATATGTTTGAGCCAGATAAAAACTATCTATGGATTTGTGTCGGCCCATACTAAAATATGACCTAATAATATCTTGTTTTTCACATATGATATCGTCGAAAATGAAAACGGAGTCCGGTTTTGCTTCAGATGGTTCCACAATTTCTACGTTATTATTAAATGTGTAAAATCCTAATCCATCAATGGGTTTTAAAATCTTCTGAAGATATTCATATTTTGGTTGGTACAGTGACTTGGAATATAAATAAATATTAGCAAAACGTAAACCATGGGGGTGTGTAATAAGGGAAATCATAACATTTGTTTTCCCACAGTTCGAAGGACCGATTAACAAACCCCGAATTGTTGAAGGCAACAAGGGTCCATGACGTCTATTGTTGATATTTACACCACTTTCTACACGTTCATCGAAATTATACACTACAAATGTTTGCTTTTGCTTTACAATCCGCATTGTTTGAGGGTTGGATACAATATAAATAGATATAAATAGATATAAACTGTGTATTCAATATTTTAATCGATAACTAGCGTTCCTAGTGTTACCATCGAAGTAATCGGTGTTATAAAGAAAGTTTTACTACGTTTTGTTTATTTTAATGCCGTTCGTCAGTCAGTCTAGACGTAAAGTGTCTAATTCGCGAACAGGAAGGGGATTTATCAATTCTTTAATAAATAAACTACCCTTTGAATTACATTTACCCGGTGGCTACCAGTACTGTGGACCGGGTACAAAATTTCAAAAAAGGATTGCCAAGGGTGATCCAGGCATTAATGGTCTTGACCAAGCTTGCAAAGTTCACGACGCTGCTTACGAAGATCATAAAGATTTACCAACACGCCATAAAGCAGACTACGAATTAGAACAGCGCGCCTGGGAAAGGGTTAAATCTAAAGACGCCAATTTAAAAAAAAAAGCATCCGCCTGGTTAGTTACAAATATCATGAAAGCAAAACGTCGTTTAGGTATGGGATGTAAATCTAAATCAGTTCCCAGAAGAAAGGCAAATAAAAAGAAGAATATTAAGAAAAAGAAGGTCAGCTTTGGTGGTAATATTGTTCATAAAGTACGAGATGAAATACGTAAAGCTGGCGGTAAACGATTCGTTTCTAATAATACAAAAAAAGCAACACATTTTGCTTTACAAGCAGCACGAAAATTTGTGAAAACATCAGGGGGTAAAAGGAATATTCGTACTCCGCGAATTATACCTATACCGAAAGTTGGTGGAATTTTACCATTAATTCCTATATTTGCGGGATTATCGGCGCTGGGAAGTTTAGCCGGCGGTGCTGCAGGTCTATATAAAACAATAAGTGATGTAAAAAATGCAAATCAGCGCATGGCTGAAGGGGTGCGTCATAATAAAAAAATTGAATCTATGCCTCTTGGAAAAAAAGGCGAAGGATTGTATTTAAAACCATATCGAACTGGATTAGGACTTTATCTGAAACCGAACAATCCAAAAAACTTCTAAAGTCTCTACCTCGAAGAGCTCTCAGCGACATTGATATTAGTTATTATGCTAATATTTTTAAAATTCCATATTTTCGAGGTGTATTTATGCGAGACAATCTTCCTGAGAGTGGTGCCCTACATACTGAATCTGCAATTTTGAATTTAGACGGTATAAATGGTAGAGGAACACATTGGGTAGCCTACAAGAAAATTGGTAATATTATTAACTACTACGATAGTTTCGGAGATCTTCCCCCACCCAGGGAACTCTTAAAGTATTTCTACATTAAATCAAAGCCGATAATCTATTACAACTACGACCGTCAGCAGAACTACAATACAGTGTGGTGTGGACATTTGTGTTTAAGATTTCTAACTAACAATGAATTTTCCAAAGACTCCAAAAGAAGAACGTGAAAAAATTAAAAAGACGGCGGATTCGTTGCGAGCTTTCTCAAAGTATAGGACTCTTACAAAATTGACAAAGGAACAATTAGCTGATTTTCCTAAAGAAGTGATGATCACCTGTGCTCAAATGAAATCGCATGGGTGTGGGATAAATTACCTGAGCATTTAAAAAGCGATATTGATGTAATGAAATATCAATATTGTTTGGAACATTACAGTGACGATAATACATCCCAATCTATTGATGTGAATGACGGACCTCCACCACGAAAATATTTGTGTTGTTATTGCAATATACGCGATGTTACTGTAGCGTCCGAAAATAAAGTTTCTGCAAGGTTTAATATGGTACCATCAAATTCAAGACAGGAAATGTGTCTCAACTGCTGCTGTAAGCAGCAATAAAACAATGTGTTAACAAGTTATATGTGTTAGTCATGTCTCGTACATTCACGTTCTCAGGACAATCAAGTGTGTTAAGCGCTAACTTTTACCCTCCAATTGAACAATTGTTACATTGGAGAAGTTGATGCAGATCTCGAAATTAATAAAATCGAATGGAGGCTAAGGCACATCATCCCTGAAGATACACAAAAACTGAAGTTGCTGAATCGCATTAAGAAAGGTGGTGTAAATGCTACGGTTAAAATGGCCTATCGCATGTGGGATTTATATGAATTACCGACTCTAAGAAAAACAGCTACTGATATATGGCCTATAAAAACCACAACAAGTTTAGAAAGACCTCGATATATTATTATCGGCTTTCAGAGTACTGACAGTTCTGATAATATAAGCAAGGACGTTACTCAATTCATCCATGCAGATGTAAGTAACATCCGACTATACTTAAACTCAGAAGTATATCCATATGAACGCTGGAATTTAGATTTTGGAAAGAAATGGTATTCTTCAGCTTACTATGCTTATGAAAAGTTTCAATCCAGCTTCTACGATAAAGATAATTATGAACCGATGATGGATATTGGTGAATTGAAAAAAAATTCATTATTTGTTATCGACTGTTCACATCAACAAGACGCCATGAAGTCATCCACTGTAGACATAAAACTGGAATTTGAAACTCGAAAGAAACATTTTCCTGAGAATACACGGGTTTATGCTTTGATAATTCATGATTCTTATTTGGCTTATAATGCTTTGGATGGTTCTGTACATAATGGATTTAAGTAAACTGATGAACATTTTTTTTACATGTTCCAATTTTTATATGTTAATGTACTCTATTTTATAAGTATAATCTATTTTTAATATATTTTTGTATTTACTTAATATATTTATATAATGTTTTTTTTGTACTCATGTGACAAATAAATGGAAATAAAAGATTTAAATTTTTTTTATTTATTTTTTATTTACACATCGTTTTTTTTTGTTTTACAACAAAATAAGAGAAATATTTAGTACAATACAATTTATTACTATAATATACAATGTATATAATAATGTAAATATAATGGAAAACTTATAAAAAATTAATTATATTACTTTTGATCATCATTATCTTGATCATCACTACCATATTCTTGAGATGCTAACTTATATTTTACAACAATTGCATACGGTAGATAATCGAGCAAATTGGAATTGAGAAAACATTTTAGTCCTTTCTCCACCATTTTCTCACAAAAATTATTCAAAGTTAAAGTGTTATTTAAATAACTAGCACACAACGAAGCACCAAGGCGATAGTTTTCAATATCTTCCTGCAATTGTTTAACCAATTCTTCGGAAAAGCAGTAATCCCTGTCATAATTACAAGCATGAATTCTATCCATTACCACGCAATCCAACTCACTCTTCATTCTTTTCACAGCTGACTGGATGTCGATAGCTTCAGTCCAGTGTTGGCTAGCATAATGCATCCACATTTTAATAGTTTTCTACAAAATAAACGTTATTGTTAAAACTGATAGTATAATATATCAAATTATTCATTACCTTTTAGACTTACTAAGATATGATCTACAAATTATATTTATTACTAATAGATATATGTTTTTAAATAAAATTAGTTGACAATACCAAATTTTATCAATGCTTTAGATCTAATATCTTTATATGTAGGCTCGCTTTGACCTAAATAAGTTATCGTGTACTGTTCCCAAGAAGAATTCATTTTATTCATAACGTCCTCTGTTATGTGTTCGCAGCCCACGAGAAAGACCGGCCATGGCGCGTAAACATCACGTGACCGTAGGAGTTCCAGAACGCCGTGCGCTGTCAAGTGTCAATAGTTGTTGTCATGTCTGTGAAATGTAAAACAGGTGTTTACTATTTTGTTTACGTCGTTTTGTGAACTTGTTACCTAAATACTGTGATCAATTAAAAGTCGCAGTAAGTTATTATTAGTCAAATAGAAAACATTAAATTATAAGGTATAAATAATCTGTGAATTAAGTATACTTAACTAGATAAACAATGCCGCGAACGTGTAGTGTTGTTGGTTGTCGGTCCAACTATAAAACTGAAACTGAATATGTGTCAACTTTCAACTTACCAGTGGATTTAAAAATGCGAGAAATTTGGCTACGAAAAATTCCCAATGATTTAAGTGTTTTAAAACGTCCACAAGTTTGCATCAAGCATTTTTCTGAAAAGTATATCATTTGGTTTGATAAGTGTGTTGTGAAAGGAGAGTTAAAAGAGTTCAAAAGACAGAGACCCAAATTAACAGAAAATGCTGTACCTACTATTTTTGAAAATGTCCCCAAATACCTAAGTAAAGATCCTGTATTTCCTGTTCGATTAGCTGATGTTGAGGAGCAACAAATGGAAATCGCAATAAAAGAAAGTCTTGAAACACTTCAAGCTCACAAGAATTCAAAGGTTTTATCAAATATTGAAGACATTTCGAAGTTTTATTGTGCAAATAATGAAATAAACAAAAATTGGATCTTAACGCAAGAAGATGACAAAGTTTTCCTGTGCCTGATGAAATTTTTGGACAAGAATCCATCACTATTAGGATCGCTAGTTGTTGAGAAAGATCTGTCATTTTTTGTGAATCTTAGCAATTTGCCGGTATCAAGAAATAAATTGCCAAAAAAACTACGAGGTTTGGTTCTGGACAGCACCGATATGCTTGAAGGGCTAATGCAGTTTATTGAAATGAAAGTTTTAAACAGTAAAGAAATGGTAACAGATAAAATAGATTTAGTAATAGACATTCTTAGTGACATTTTTGATAGTGACAGTGAAAAATGTGTTCAATTATCATTTCTTATTGAGCAACTAGGTCTTTTGAAAAGGTCACCTGAGAATCGAAGATATAGTGGATACACTTTATTGTTGGCTTCATCTTTGTTTATACAGTCATCCACGGCATACTTGTCAATTTACAAAAGTAAGGTAATATATCTTCCCCACCCTCGCAATATAAAAAAACTGATTTGTAAAATATCGCTAACAGATAGTAATCTCTCTGGTAGTGTGCAATATTTAAAAAGTAAAGCACAACTTCTAAAACAACATGAGTTTATAGTTAACTTACACATTGACGAAATATATATTAAACCTGAATTAAACTTTAAAGCTGGTCAGATATTAGGCAGTAGTAGCAATGATCATTGCAAGGCTGCCAAAACTGCCCAAGTGTTTATGATATCTAGCTTAACCTCAAAATACAAAGATGTTGTTTGCATAACACCCATATCTACATTGACAGCTGAGCTTTTAAAAGCTTTTCTATTGGATGTCATTAAAGAAGTTGAAGCTGTAGGTTTTCAAATTGTATCTATTGTTTCTGACAATAATGCGGTGAACCGAAAAGCTTTTCAAGTTTTTACTGATACTGAGACATTGGAGCCATGCATATCTCACCCTTTAGATCCTTCAAGAAAATTATTTTTCATATTCGATGTTGTACACATTTTAAAATGTGTCAGGAATAACTGGATAAGCAATAGAGTAAAAAATAGTATATTTAAATATCCTGAGTTTGAGGCTGATCATTCAGAGAGAAATATTGAAAATATTAATTTTTTAAAAGCAAATTTTAAACTTTTGGAACAACTGTATGAGAAGGAGAAAAATTCGATAATTAAATATGGACACCTTTTGAACTATAAAGCTTTGTATCCGACAAACATTCAAAAACAAAATGTAAAATTAGCTCTAAACATTTTTAATGAGAAAAATATTGCTGCACTTCGATTAGGCTTAGAAAACAGCGAAAATGTCCCAGGAACTTGTAACTTTTTAAATATATTTTGTACCTGGTGGAAAATTGTAAACGTGAAAAGTGCTTTTGAGGGTCAGCGCTTTAATGACGATTATAGGGAACCAATAAGGCAGAATTCTTTTATACAACTTGAATTTTTGAAAAAATTAGATTCTTGGTTAGATCAATGGCGAAATACTGTGTCAAGTTCTGAACGACTTTCTGTGCCAACCTTTCAGTCTCTTATAACTACATCAAAAGCTTTTATATTATTAATACCCTATTTATTTCAAACGTACCCGCTTGATTACATTTTACTTAGTAAATTTCAAAACGACGTACTTGAGGGTAGATTTGGACATTACAGACAATTAAGTGGGGCAAATTATTATATTAGCTATGTACAAGTTTTAGAAAGTGAAAGAAGGTTGCGTTTTAAAAGTACCATGTTGCTATTCCAGAAAAATAAAGATATACCCTCACATATATCCCTAAAAAATATTTTGACCTCCATTTCACCATCTGATCAATATAATAATTATTGTAGTCAGGATTTTGAAAATTTTATAGTTTTATTAGACGATATAAAGGATTTTTCGATTGAAAGAATACCAGAGGAAAAACTTCCAATCCTAACATATATTGCAGGATATGCCGCACGAAAGGAATTGCGTCTAAAAAAATGCAACATATGTTTAGATTGGTTAAATCTTTCAGGAAAAGTGGTCGATATAGATTTACAATCGTTACCTTTCGATCTTATCATGGAACTTGATAGGGGAAAACTAACGTTGCCAAGCGAACATGCAGTCTTTGCAGTGTCTTTGTGCTGGACAATTTTTCAAAAAATTATAGATGAACATTACATTCAGTTCATTGAATGTGAAAACCATCTCTCACTCATTCATAAAATCACTTGTTTCTTTTTACAAAATTATTGTGAAATGGTGGATATTGAAAATTTTTCATTAGATGACCCTACCGAGTGTTTATGTGGAGAGAAACTATCGCTAAAGCTTGAGAAAATCAGTTTAAGAGCATGCAAAATTTTTTTAAATAATTTTATTAAAAAGCAAAACGATATAGTATCTGCTAATAAATCGTTGGATAAGTATTCAGACAAAGATGATGACACTCAAAGAAAAATTAAAAAATTAAGAGCTTGTTAAACCAAAAAGGATGTAAAGATAGTGAGATTATTGTATTCTTTTGGTTTAAGTTTTTTATTTTATAGATACAGTTTCTTCGTCCTTTAATAAAAAGTTACATCAGTAAAATATATATATTTTTTTTTTTTTCTGCTTATATATGAACAGAAAATATCGTCAATCCATTTAAATTATGCCACAGCATACGAGAAAGGCATGTTAAACAGCTAATATAATAATAATGCTGGAACTCCTAAGATCACGTGACCGCCGATATGTGATAACGCGCCATGGCCGGTCTTTCTCGTGGGCTGCGTTATGTGTTCTATAACCCTCTTTGGTAAATAACACTTAAAGCTTACATTAGTCTTATTATCGAGCAGTACAGCCAAAACGCACTTTCCAAAACGTGTATTGACAAATGATATTTTTTTAATCAAATAAGGGGTATCAATTTCTAACGAGGAAATTGATCGTCGAGTAATATCAACAAAGTCTCTGTTTATGTTACTATTAATTTTGTTTAAATCAACACTTGGTAATGCCATTTCTTGTTTAAAGATAACTATTTGTAATATCTAAATAGTAACAAATACAACAATTGTTCTCACTTGAAAATATTAATACAGGACAACACACAATTTGCACTATTGTAGACGTTGACTACAAGGTTGGCAGTGAACGAAGTGTGATTCCTTGCTATAATCTCCTCTTTATATATACATATAGAATATCCCTTCCCTAAACATTCGATTACGTCATGTCCTGTGTTGACAATTACAGAGGTCAAACGAAGGTCACTTCAAGGTCATCCGAAGGTCACTTCAAGGTCATCCAAAGGTCACTTCAAGGTCATCCAAAGGTCACTTCAACGTAATCCAAAGGTCACTTCAAGGTCATCCAAAGGTTACTTCAAGGTCATTCAAGGTCAAAAGGGGTGGGGGGGAGTCTCAATTCCGGCTATAATAACCTACTTCGATGTATTACACAGACGAGGAAAATACCATAGTGTTCCCGATACTCTCTCAAGATCAGTTCTTGTTGTAGATGAAGTAGTAGCGTCGGATTTTGACGGTTATGTTGATCCTTGGTATGATAAGATGAAGCAAAGAATACAACAGCGTCCGTTACACCATCCATTGTGGCGTGTTCAAGATAATGTTATATTTAAGAAGCTTAAGAATCCTTATCCTGGATTGGACGACCCACTGTTCAAGTGGAAAATAGTCGTTCCAAAATCACATAGAACTGAGGTTAAGTCATCATCACGATCCACCAACAGCTGGTCATGCAGGCGTGTATAAAACGTATCACCGGATCGCACGTAGGTATTACTGGCCCAAGTTAAGATCAGATGTAGGAAGCTACATTCGCTCGTGTCGAGTTTGTTTAGCTAATAAACCCATACAGAAGGCTCCGGCAGGACTCATGTGTAGTCATAAGGATGTCTCTCGGCCGTGGGAACTAGTGTCTGTAGATGTAGTAGGTCCGTTACCTTGTAGTTCTAATGGGTACATGTATATTCTCAGTATACAGGATTATTTCTCTAAGTTTTGCTTATTTCTACCTATGCGCCAAGCCACAGCGAAAACCATAACTAGGTTAGTGGAAGAAAATATTTTCTTGTTATTTGGAGTCCCTAAAGTCTTGATATCGGATAATGGTAAGCAGTTCGTCAGTAGCCAATTTAAGGGGTTGCTGAGCACTTACGAGATAAAACATTTTCGAACAGCAAACTATCATCCGCAAGCAGATCCTTGCGAAGCACAACATAAGACCAGTGACTATAGAAAGAATAAGACGGTCAGGCCCTAAATAAATTATGAGCTTATAAAATTAACGTCCGCTCAGGGTGCGACATCTCTGAAACAGAAAATTATAATGGGAAGCTCTTCGATTGTTGTCTCCGCTAGGGAGATGCGGCAGTTATGCTAATAATTCAGTGTATCGGTAAACAGATCGTCGAACCGGAGATCGCAACGTTGCCGAATTTTAAAGTCGAATTTAAATTTGGACTAGGATATACTCCCGTACGCGGGATTCTAATAAAAATTTCACAGCAACGTTTTCTAACGAATTAGAAGCTTATATTTTCTTTCGTAGCCATCGTAATTTAAAAAATTTCCGGAAATTTTTTTAACCATCCTAGAGTAAGCTGCATGTTATTACACTTAAAATTTTTTGATATTTATGTATAGATTGACAAATATTATTAAATACAGGTATTATTTTTATATTATTTTGAATGGCAAATATTAAATTTAAAATTATTGTTAGTTGCTGAGGAATGGTGTTATGGATAAGGATTAAGGAATGAATAAAAAGGTAATTTAGATTGAAATATTAATTATATATAAAAATAAACAGGAAATCTAGGAAATAAAACATTTACGGACCTATGGTTCATAGGAACAATCTAGAAAGTTACTTGAATTGGTTTCTATTTTAATAAATACTTCTGATGACGGAATTAATAGACATAAATATTAATACGTCGTCGTAGGTACATAAAATTAGGGAAGAATTATTAGCAACGACGGCGGACAAATATAGAAACGAATTGTTTAAGAATTGCCATTATCATTTTGGAATTCTAATAGATTATTTAAAATAAAAATTTTTTCGTTTTATGAAATGGTTTTCCGAGGCCAGAAGCAAAACCCGAGGAAAAATACCAAAAAACCACCAAACAAAACAGTAAAACCACACAGAAAAATTAGAATTTTGTCCACATAAATAATATACCGAGTGACAACAAAATCATTATACATAGAAGGCGCCCCTTTATTACCTTTGAGGTTTCAGAGAAAACCAAATCTGTAACCTCAAAAGCCATAAACCTAGCGTTCAAGTTTAAAAATAATAAATTATGTTTCCCATAACTCCTATATTGCCTAATTAATAAATCCTAGTTTTTCCTATGTTTTTAAGTTCGCCAGTGTTTTATACGTAAATAATGTATTCTTGTTAGAGTTTGCTAAAATGAGTAATTACCGAGATATTAATTAGGGCTTACAATTAGTATGCATAAAAATAAAAATTTGTCTAATGGATGTCTTGAAACAAGTTATTACTTGACCTTCCGATTTTTTAGGTCAATTTCAATTCAATTTCAAAAATTGTAATTAGGCATTTTTTATTACAAACAACTTGATTTTATAAACATTTGGTTTAAAATAAAAAATAATGATAATTCTCGAGAACGTAAATAATTATTTATTTTAAAATTCAAAACTTGGATTTACAGAATTGTAATTTGGATTACAAACAACTTTATTTTCTAAACATTTTGTCTTAAATACAAAATAATGGTACTTATACACGGTGTCCCACCGGGGGAACCGCCTCGATCTACATATGGCAAACTATAATTAGGAAAAAATTGAAAATTGGGCACTGTACCAAAGTCACTGTGGACAAGTGATCTAAAATATTTTCAAGATGGCCGCCCTTCCGGTTATACCGGAAGTAGGTGTCAACTTGCTTATTTCAAATGGAACACCCTGTATATTCTTAGATTTTTGAATTCTACTCAAAATTTTAAATATATTTCATGTAGGATGTCCTATACCTATCTTAAACCGTTCATGAAATATTGACAGGTGAATATTGACATTTTTCAACTTTGACACCCTGTAAAATCTAAACGGTTTGAGATCGAACAAAACGGTTTGCACATTTCTATCTTAACTTTTTATAAGCTATCGTTTGATACTAATTTCAGATTTAACCAAGAGATTAAATTTAATCGAAAATTTTTAATTTCTAGAAAATCTGAAATTAGTATCAAACGATAGCTTAAGAAAAGTTAAGATAGGGATGTGCAAACCGTTTTGTTCGATCTCAAACCGTTTAGATTTTACAGAGTGTCAAAGTTGGAAAATGTCAATATTCACCTGACAATATTTCAAAAACGGTTGAAGATAGGTATAGGACATCCTACATGAAATATATTTAAAATTTTGAGTAGAATTCAAAAATCTAATAATATACAGGATGTTCCATTTGAAATAAGCAAGTTGACACCGACTTCCGGTATAACCGGAAGTGCGGCCATCTTGAAAATATTTTAGATCGCTTGCCCCCAGTGACTTTGGTACACTGCCCAATTTTCAATTTTTTCCTAATTATAGTTTGCCATATACAGGGTGGGCGAAATTCGAGGCTCACCGTTGGGATCTCGGAAACGGTAAGAGATACGGAAACGGTTAAATTGGGGCAAAGTTGCGTAATTTTGTGACCAATAATATGCCGTCAAGAAATCCAGAATATCTACATTCGTTTTTGAGTTATTTCAAAAAAACGAAAATTTTGAGTTTTCGTTTTTAATTTTTTTTAGCATTATTTGAGACGATATCAAAAAACTGACAAGACTTTTTCATTCCCACTTTTTATGCTCTATAACGTGGCAGTACAAAATTTCCGTTACGGCGTTTCTTCCGATCAGGACCATCTTCAACTTTATTTTTTTAAATAGGGACCCATAATGTTTCTTACGAAAAACGATAAGATTTTTTATTCTGATTCCAATGATGTATGATACTTTATAGTTTTAATTATTATTTTTTCTCAAATACTAGGAATAACTTTTAAGACGATCGAATCTAGTATGCTTTGGGCTGATGACATTTGTTATAAAACAATTTTAATTGTCAATACAATTTGACGTTGACGTAAAGAGCTTCGCTCTTTTACTCTATCTGAAATATTTTCTTGTTGCTAGCCATAACACTTTTAATTGTGATTGCGCTAAAATCGTGTCGCATCTACTGCTTCTTATTTTGTATAAAGGACGGCTGGGTGACAAACCGCGTGCTGCTTAGATTTAAAAATGATATTTTGAAATCAGGGTCTATACAACCTTTTTTTGTTCCAAAAACTTTTTTAATGTCTTACGTTAATTTTACTCGCTGCATGTACGTAAAAATTTCTTAAAATAAAAGTTTCTCGCTTTGTCAAAATTAGGCTGCCTTTAACAGGTGATTTTTTATATTAATATCGTTTTTGCGAAAAAACTAATCTATTTTTTGGAGACGTGTATTACATCATAATGATCACTTACGTTTCTGCTTTAAAATAAAAAAAAAATCATGTCGCTACGTCAATTGGTTGACGATATATTAAGTGATATATGTAAAAAAATACAGTGAAAGCAAATGCATCAGTTAGGTCTATTTTTGTTAATAAAAAGATCTGCCCAATAAAAAAAATCGTAATTAACCATTCCGTATAGCCAATAACTTATAGAATAATACTATTTGTCTGATTTGGTTTTACTCAAGCGACTGTTCGCAAGTTTATTGCTCCACATAGAAAATGTAGCATACTCCACTATTAATTTTTTAAATTTGTTCTGCCGTGCCGTGCACGTAGTGGCAACACAGCGTTGTCTCAATTTACTTCGTCCATATGACGTTCAATGTCAGCACGCGCCTTACAGTAAATTACTTTAGCTTAGCGCGAGTTGTGTGAAAATTCAATAGGGCGCAGCACTTCCTGAGCTAGAAGTTTTTAAACTTGTCGATTTTGTGCTGGTACGTGGAAGTAGGCTTCGTTGACCGTCTTATTCTTTCTATAGTCACTGATAAGACGTTGAAAACGATGTTGGCATCGTATGTCAAAGATAATCATCGGTCTTGGGACACGCTGTTGCAAAAGGTAGCCTGCGCTATGCGGACTTCGACTAGCGAGACTACTGGCATGTCACCCTACTTCGTGAATTTTGGTCGTGAGATTATTTTGTCCGGATTGCATCATAATCCGCCCCTAGCGAAAGAGGTTGCTCAATCATCAGTTTCTATTCTAGAACGTCCGGAAATTTTGGAAAAGGTTTTTCGAGAGGTACAAGCACGGATAAATAGGGCACAGGAAAGAAGTGCTAAGATTTATAATTTACGTCGTCGGAATGAACGATACGTTCTAGGGCAACGTGTTTGGCGGAAGAATCATGTTCTTTCGGATGGATCCAAGTACTTCACCGCGAAACTTGCTCCTCGATATATAGGACCTCTAGTCGTGAGTGAAGTCGTATCCCCGTGGACATATGAGCTTAAGGATCTAAACGGAACTAATGGTGGTGTTTGGCATGCTAAGGATCTGAAAATGGATCCCACGTAACGGTACAGGTAGATGTAGTATGTGTCGTGTGTAGGTAATTAGGGATAGGGTAGTTTAGGTATGTACCATGCAAGGAGACGTTAGACAACTCCTCATCTTAGGTTTACGTTAGGTACTCTCTTAAGGATTTATGGATGAGGGTTGGTTAATTTTAGGTAGTTAAGTTATTACGTGAGTTCTTTTGGTGTATTGGCGATCCTGTTATGGATAATTGTGCGTCAGTTCCTAGCGTTGCTGTAGTTATAGGTATAGTTTTAAGTTAGGATATTGTTTCCGGTTATTGTTGGGATGGGCTTATTAGGAGCCTCTGGTAGGCTATATTCGCGTCTTACCAGGAGGCTTACTTGTAGTAGTGGGTCTCTGGACCCCAGCGGCTACTTTCAATGGTGAAACTGATTGGAGGGGGTGCGTATTGGGGGGTGTCACTTGGTCAGTTAACTTTGATCGAGGCCGGGTTAACACAGTGCTGGGTGTCACTACTGTGCGCATTTGACTCCTCTCAGCTGCTGTCTGAGGTTTCCGAGACCGTACTGGAAGTAAGAGTACCCTCACGGTAATTTTTTGTTTCGAGTAACACTCGCGTTAGTGCTGGCAGTGACTATATTGTTGCTCGGATAGTCCACGTCCGAGGAAATGGATACTTCATTTCCTAAACTCTTTGGATTCTTTTCATTCCGCTATTTCTTGGTGTATTTTTCTGTAATCTATTGGATGACCGGGATGGTTGTCTGACGCGCTTCCAGTTTTTCCTTCTTGGGTCGAAAGACTGACCCATACACGAGGCTCCCCATGCGCCTTGGGGTTACGCAATATGGGTTCTGAGCAAGTCCCTACCATCTGTGACTGGGTCCTGAGTTGGATTGACTGGCAGTAACATTCGGTGGGAATCTACGGCTTCTTCCAACGATTACACAATCTTTAACATTCTTGTCCTGTGTAAACTTTTCTTCTGGTATTTTTTTTTATTCTCTACTACTAAGTGAAATTTTGGAGAAAATTTCCTTGAAGTAAAGGGGGGAATGTTACATGTAAAATTCGAACTACATAAGATTTGCAGGGATGATACGAGGTAACGGGATGTGAGCTGGGTCGCATCAGTCATTACTACAGCAATTATACTAGTCACCGGTATGCAACCCTGATTACCGGCGTAACGCATGTGTGATATCGGCGTTTGCCTCGCTAGAGGGCTAGAATTTTGTCACGTACCGTCAAATAAGGGACTAGTTACATATTTTACCATTTTACCATTTACATTCTCGTTATCTCGTGCCTATCATGTTTATAAAGTCTTATGTAGATCAAGTTAATTTAAACAAATTTTAAAAAAAGGAAGGTGCACCAGTCTAAGGTCCCTTCGAGGTTTTCGCTCGGGTGTAAGTTGATCCCTGGGGCGATGACGTCTACCGACTTCCGTTTTGGTGTTCTGTGAGATCTCAGTTGGCTGGGAGAATTAGCTTTGACAATTTTGACATTGTTGTCAGCACATGTTTAATTCTGTATAAGAATTTACATATTTGGGGATATTATTGTGACACAATATATTTGTGATAATCGATACTAAGAGTGGATTAGTTCGATTATAGCATAAATCCTGCTGGATGGAATGTCAAGCATTTTTATATTGACCAGTGAGATTTAAGATACACGTGTAAGCCGCACACCAACCAAGTAAGTTGACTAATTTGTACTTTTCTAGTCAAGGGTGATAACTTATAGTCGGGGTTTTGTTGCAGGGCTTTTATTTTAGTTTTCTCTTTGGTTTTGGTCCCTTTTTGGGATCACGTCTACGTCTTACGTATGGTTTTTTTTTTTTTTGATACACCACCGGTGAATTCTGGGTCTACACCAGTCGTGACCTACTGGAGGTTTTGCTGCCTATGGCTGCGTGACCACCTCAATATATCACGTCGAGTCCCTATCCGTTACAGGGGTGAGCTGAGTCCTACCACTGTACCGCTCTGTTGCCTTGCTGTCCACATAGACATAACACTGGAACTAGAGTGGTCCCTATCAACCAACTAAGTGTGTTTAAAACCTGTCTTGTGTATGTATGTATGTAACATTTCTTGTGTAAGCGTAGAACTGATTATGTTAGTATAAGTATAGTGAATAAGTGTATTGCCACCTTCAGTGGTCGAGACAACGGAGCATGATAATGTTGCGGTGCATCTAAATCTTACAGTACCCTCACCGTACACCGATCTTGTAAGTGAATGTACACATTCGAAAGGGTACATTACATATACTTGTATAAATATTATGTATGTAGTGATTTTTTTTTGTTACATTCAAGATTTGATTATATGATATCTGTGTGAAATCACCTCACTTCTTTTTTTTTAACGTAAGAACCACTCCCCACTTTGCTAGCTGAGTATTTGATTCCTGCTTCACTAGAATTCGTACACTATAATAAATATTTGCTACCGACAGTAGTTTTCGACCCTACACTGCTCCTACCCTATAATACCGTGTGGGTTTCCCTTAACCCGGCTTGGATGGTTAAGCTATAGTATGTTTATATGCTAAGCTGATTGGGTAAGGTACCAACTTTGTGGATAATTTTCCGGAAAAAGTGGAAATGTTCACAGGTAAGATAAAGACTATAAACATTTATTCTGATCAAGAATCTATCGATATTTACTAAATATTTTTAATTTACTCAGTTAAACAGTTTTATTCTAAAAATCTCATGATCAGGAAATTATTCAAACCGAAACTGTAAAGGAAAGAAAAATTCAAGTGGTTCTTATATACAATATATTAATTCCACTCTATTTATTACAGGTGTGGCGCAACTCACTGGAGAGCTCGTTAAGTGAGGTTAATGAAGACTAAATTAGTTAAGTGTTATTTTTAAGATCAGACTACTTTAATTTTAGTGAAGATATAGACAGTGTCTAATTTTAACAATATTTATAAAAGTTAGTTTTAAGAAAATGTAAATATGTTAATATGTGTCATATATGCATTTTATTTACTGTTTATTTTCTAGCTTTGAGGTCTTACAAACAAAATATTAAAATACATAACAATATAAATGATAGTTTTAAATTTCAAAAATACGTTCAAACGAAAGTAAGCCAATCTATAGACTGTATTATAAATATATACGCAGAATTAAACTATCTGAAGTAGAAAGGTAAAGTTTAACCAACTATAGAGTAATAAATAAACAATAATTTTTTAATACATTAATTTCTTCAATATAAACAGTTCTCTGCTTATTAGACAATTGGTTTGTGACGGATACTTCCCGATTTGCAGGTAGGAAGTGTCACGTTAGTGCCTGAGGATAGGTTTCTTTTATTTTGCCTCGGGCGCCAGTTCCTGTTTACAGTACAGAAACACCACTACACAGATAGCTTCAGTGAAGATACAGCTCGCCAGGCGGTCGATAGGGAAAATTATACTTCACAGGACAGATAATAATAATACACCAATAAACCTTTAATACATTTATTGACCTAATACCATAAAACCTACTCGTAATCTTACTTCCTTACCAGTCCTGGGCACGTCTGCTGCTTCCGGGTGGTCGGTGAAGACTGAATACTTGTGCACCAGCTAGTAGCAGGTACTGGAATGGCTGGTGGGAGAGCTTTTGATACCTGCGCGATAGCTCCCTAGTTCGACTTGTAATATTCTCGGCGTAGTCCACACAGTCGTAGTCGATGAAATTATACCCAATGTATAAGCTATAAGATATTACACCCAATATAAGTCCCAATGCCTTTGGGTACTTGTTCTAATTTACTTACTCTTTGGATACTGGTAGCAGCGGTGTAGGTGGACAGGTCTTGCTTGGACGCGGTGCGGTCACAAACTGTCTGAGTCGGTCTCAGTAGTATAAGAGGTTCTATGAAAACCTCGGACATGCGCAGCAGTGAAATACTTATCCTTGTACACCAACAATTGTGAAAATTTATAAGTCCACACGGGCTGTGGACTAGGTCTACTAGGTTTTCCAGGTACAAAAAACTTGTTTACTGTTTTTTGTCGGAATGTGGTATATCCGATCTCGTTGAAGTACAGTTGCCCATCTACGTAGTCCTTTATAATGGTATAACTTTAAACATTGGTTACGGGAAATCCTAATTTATTTTATTAAAATTTTTTTGGTGATATCGATTTCTTATTTAAGGATGCACATATCCTGAAAGTTTTAGAGATGAGTTCTGAATAACCTGAAGGTGAAAGTTCTCGTATTTCTACCATCTCTAGTGCAAGTACTGGGTCTTATAGCCAAACAAAGCACAAGTTTAGACATTTTAAACAACCACTAATTGAAGACACGATTCATGAGATGAAATCATTTGGTGGTAAGCGTATTTTGAAATTGTTTCTACCTTACCTACACAGGTTTAAGTAGTATTTCATAAGTAACTTTTTTTTTAGATGGTGGTTCAAAAGCAAATAAAATAACAAACGCATTACTTTATATGATATGTAAAGATAATATGCCTCTAAATTCTAAAGAAAAAGATAGTTTAAAATATTTTTTACATACAACAATACCATTATATACATCTCCTGGTCGTACAAAGGTCACTTCCTTAATAGATGAAAAATATGAAGTATTATCTTCATTATTTAAAGCAAAATTGGCCACAGTAAACTATATGTCTATTACCACAGACGTGTAGACAGATCCACTTAATACCAACAGTTTTATAGGCCTCACGTGTCATTATTTACTTGATGGCAAACTAAACAATATAACAATTGGGGTGATTGAGCTTGATGAGAAACACAATGCCCAATATTTATAAAATAAAATTGTATCTTTATGTGATGAGTGGAATATCGTTAAAGAGAAAGTAACAGCAGTTATAACAGATAATGGGGCAAACATCTTGAAAGCCATATGTGACGCATATGGAAAAAACAAGTCCATTCCTTGTTTTGCTCACACATTAGATTTAGTGGCGCAACAGATATTTCAAAGCTCAAATCACCTTAAAGATATAATTGACCGTGTGAAACGTATTGTACAGTATTTCAAACAAAGTGTGGCAGCAGCAAATGAGTTACGAAAAGCACAGGGTCCTGGAAATAAATTAAAATTAATCCAGTCGGTTCCAACCAGATGGAATTCTACATTCTACATGATAGAACGTTTTCTCAATTTATGTGAATTTGTCGCACACAGTTTAATAAAAAAATCCAAAGGCTCCAGACATGATAAGCAGTGCTGAAAAAATAATATTAATTCAAGTTGTCGAAATTTTACGTCCAATAGAAAAAGCATCCAAGGAAATATCTGGCGAAACATACTTGACAGGTAGTAAAGTAATTCCTTTAGTAAATTGTTTAAGAAAACAAATAGAAGATTTAAATCCAGATACAGAGGAAGCGATTGCTTTGAAACAAGCTACATTGATTGAGTTAAATAAACGATTTGGGGACATTGAACAATAAAAAATTTTGGCCGTATCCACTTTGCTTGATCCTAGATCCAAGAGGCTTCATTTTAATAGCCCTGTTGGTTGTGCACAGGTAATAGGTCTTCTAAGTAATGCCTACAAGGTAAAGGCACTTGCTAAAGATACGTCACATGAACTTCAACCAACCCAGACAGAGCAAGCTTCCATAGAAAAAGATGGGTTTTAGAGTTATCATAAGCAACTTGTTCAAAGGAACCAATTGTCCGACCAGGAAAAACTACAAACAAGTGACCTTTGCTTCGAAATAAAGTCTTATTTAAACTCTAATGTAATTTAATTGCATGATGACCCTGTAAAATTTTGGAGCATGCAGACCGATGTAGTGTTCAAGGACCTAGTCCATAAGTATTTTTCTGTTGTAGGCACCTCAGTGCCCTCCGAACGAATCTTTTCAAAGGCAGATAATATTATGTTGGAGAGTCGTAACAGATTACTGGGGACAAGGCTTTCAAAGATACTATTTTTAAACTCCTTACATTTGGTTGATTGGCATTTTTAACAAGAATTCTTTTTTAGTACCTACAAGCTTGTTAAATAAGGGAGGTCGTTATTTGTTAGAATATGAAATGTGACGAACATTTCAGCTGCGAACGATTCAGACTCTGAATCGTTCGCAGCTGTATAAGAGGTTCTATGAAAACCTCGGACCTGCGCAGACGTGAAATCTCGGACTTTGTATATTTTATACCTGTACACCAACAATCGGTAAAAGTCCACGCGTTCTTGTGGACTCTGCCGAATTTTTACCTACTCTCTTGGGCAGTTGTGGGACAGGCAAGACTCGTCGTCGTGATGTACAGCAACGGACTGACTATTGAAATCGGTCTCAGCTCGGTGTAGAGTCGGTGAGTACGTGGATCGGCGCAGTAGTGGAAACAGGGACTTAAGAAATTATACCTGGTGTATTTTACGAACTCTGAAGAATATCCTAGCAGGTAGACCAATTACTGACAAAATTTTTAAGTGCCAATTTCTGTTGACACTTAGAAAAGTTCCATTTTGTCTATTTTACGGACTCTGAAGAATATCCCAGCAGGTAGACAAATTACTTACAAAATCAATTACTTTTTATACTTAGAAAAGTTTCACTCTATCTATTTTACGGACTCAACAAATATTCGGTCAAGTAGACAGACGGCGAAAAATATGTCTCAAGATCTTTTGATACTTAGGAAGAATTCCACTATGCCGTAAACAAATATAAGTACCAAAGGAAATTGGGACTTATACAGCCTTATTCAGAACTTATCTCTAAGACTTTGAGAATATGTGCATCCTTAAATAAGAAATCGATATCACCAAGAAAATGTTATTAAAAGTATTAGGATTTCCCGTAAACAATGTTTAAAGTTATACCATTATAAAGGACTACGTAGATGGGCAACTGTACTTCAACACATCTGATACTTTTCTACCACATCCCTAAGAATGTGATAAAAAAAGTAAACACGTTTTTGTCTGGAACGCCTGGTTAAAACCGACCGAATAAAAACGCTGCAAATCTTTTTTGCGCCGGTGTCGGTATACTCTCAGAGCTTCCGAAGTTTTTTTTGTGCTAGTCAGTTTGCATTGTCAGTCCCAAGGTCACTCCATTACAGTGGACCAGTATCCAGCGGCGTGCAATGAAAAATTTTTAAATAGTTTTAAGACCCCGCCAAAAAAAAATTTTTTGCACTACCACATTTGTACATGTATGTTGAACATCCCCAAATTTTATTATGGATAAGTTCTGAATAACCCTGTATATTTTTAGTAGTTTGTCTACCTACCAGTTATTTTTCTAAGTTCGAAAAGATAGCAAGCGCAAATATTTCTTACTTACTCTGCGGAGATGTTGGTGGTAGTTGCGGAACAGGCAGTACTCGTTATGCTCGTAGACAGCCAGCTACTGACTGACTATAGAAATCGGTTTCCGCCTGGAGAACGGTCGGCGAGAGCTCGGACCGGTGCAGTAGTGGAAACAAGGACTTAAGAAAAGTAGACAGACGGCGAAAAATATACAGGGTTATTCAGAACTTATCCATAATAAAAAGTCTCAATATCTTTTGATACTTAGGAAAAATTCCACTGTCGGTTTTCGGACTTGTTAAATATTTCTTACTTACTCTGCGGAGATGGTGCTAGTTACGGAACAGGCAGTACTCGTTTTGCTCGTAGACAGCCAGCTACTGACTATAGAGAGCGAGAGCTCGGACCGGCGCAGTAGTGGAAACAAGGACTTAAGAAATTATCCCAACATATACTATTAATCAACATAGCCGATTTACGCTGGCTACAATATAAGTCCCAATTTCCTTTGGTACTTATATTTGTTTACGGCGTTGGGTGGAAAATCATTCACAGGCTCTGAATATGTATTTTACAGCAAAATAAAATGTGCTTCATTACAGGTTTCAAGAAAATCTTTGAAGCATTTATAAAATTATTCAATATTTATTCCACATAAAAATCTTATACTTATTTTCATTGCTGTAATCTTCTCGAGAACATACCTTCATTAGTTGGGAGACCCACCATGCAGTCGAATTTTAATCCAAAAACTTACTGTACTATATATTTTAAATAAAACAAAACACTTTTCAAAAGCATAATATATTTTAAAATTACTTATCGCTAATCTAATACATAGAACAACTAATGTTTTCTGGGTTTCTCTTTTGTTTATTTTGCATTATGTATGTAAAAAATTTCTGTAATTACTAATGTAAATAAACATTATTATTATTATATATTAATTATTGACTAAGTATACTATTTACAGTCACCATTGTAGGGGGGTCTCGATTCTGTTTAATTCTAATCAATTGTTCATCATGCTTCAGACACCAACATAATTGAAAATGATGATCCTCATTACGGCATACATATTCGGTCTATTCACATAAAAACTCTACTTTATTTAAGCATTCTCGATAAACATTGTTCCAGTAATGTGCCCCTACTTGATTGCAAACTAGATAGATATCTTTGTTTTATGGAATCATTTTCGTTGGATCATATGCCACAAACGTCTATGTAGACTCCGAAGTTTGTTTGTACCGGTTTTAACCGGTTAAACTGCTTTCAACACCGGTTTTAACTTTAAACTGCTTTCAATACCGGTATTAACCGGTTTCATGATCTGTTTAACCTGTTGTACACAACTCGTATAAATATCGTGTGGCCACCGTATCTATTAAAGAAATTTATTTTATTCAAAAATGTTTGCCTCTGATTAAGGTGGAAGGCACATACGTTATTTTTTATAGAATAAAGGAGCGAACGTGTCGAAAAAAAGAGACAAAAAAGGGAGTCGATTATAAACCCACCAGGATAATAGGCAGTTAAAAATATAGGATTTTGAGTAGCAGTCGAAGTTTAGTAGTGCACAAAAATATAGTTATTTATGCAATTGTCTATAACCTTATCCTTCCTTACCATCCTCTGTTGCCCTCTGTGGAACAAAGTGCTGGTACTATGGATAGGAAGGTGCATCAAGTTTGTGGTAAGGCATTTCACTCATTTCACAATACTAACTATAGTATCGTGAAATGAGCACTGCATTAACGGCGAAATTTGAAGTACTTGCTACAGGTGATACTGCTGGACTTTGTAGCACCAAATAATTGGCAGTTGATACTGCATTAACGGTTGAATTTAAATCGTCAACTATTATTTTCCTTGTAGGCTAAGTCACACCACGATATGGGCAACTTTCTCTAAGATGTCGTGACAAAATAAATTTTGAGGAAAACTTTTTATTGCAGGCTTGACAATACATGTCATCGCATTCATACAATGCGATACATTCGCATGTCATGACATTATGTATCAGCGCATTCAAATATAGTCCACTAATATATAATACCAAACAATCGGTTATGTTTATGTTTATAGTTAGTTGGGTGGAGATAGTGGAAGTAACGTCAGACATGTATTGTCAAGCCTGTAATAAAAAGTTTTCCTCAAAATTTATTTTGTCACGACATCTTTGAGAAAGTTGCCCATATCGTGGTGTGACTCAGCCTACAAGGAAAATAAAAGTTGACGATTTAAATTCAACCGTTAATGCAGCATCAACTGCCAATGATTTGGTGCTACAAAGTCCAGCAGTATCACCTGTAGCAAGTACTTCAAATTTCGCCGTTAATGCAGTGTCAACTGTTAATGATAAGGTGCTACAAAGTGCAGCGGTATCACCTGTAGCAAGTTCTTCATTAGTTGACTGTATGTGGTGAACATATACCAAGACAACATTTTGTGGGTCACATGAGACGTAACTCACACAGAATAGCTATGTCGTCAGTGGAAGGTGTCGAACACTTGATAACCTCATGAGATTTAGAATAGCTAGTTACTGTTTCTCAAGTAAACACCACCACACTGATCATGCTGAATTTTTACAGAACTTTTTCCGAAGGTGTCTGCAGTTATTTCTGAGTATCTGAGAATGTGGAATGCTTGAAAGGTAAACTTTGAACTATTTTCCATATGCGTGAAACCAGACAAAGATATATTCGACCTTAAATTGTTGAACACAGAAAATCAGATCATAACATTTTAATCTGATTTATCTCAAATGTACGAAGAATTTATTCAAACGATAATGGCGAAGGTTTCCGAATTTCAAAGACGTGATTAGGGTTGGTCTCTACAGCAAATTGTATTTTCTAAAGTCAATATAAGCCAATACAACCCGTTAGGAGCTTCCTCATATATAAAACTACCCAAAGAAATCGAACGAAAGAAAGCTGTGATAAATATATACAATCAAGATAACAAGTGCTTCGCCTGGAATGTGAATGCTGCGTTATTTTCTACATCTACGCATGTAACTAGGGCGTCTTCTTATCCACATTATTCTACTGCATTGAATTTTGAAGGTTTGGAGTTTCCTATTAATGGTTTAAGTTTAAGTTTAACGGTTTTTGGTACACAGGTTGCACCACTTGCATTTCCTAGACAACGGCAACGTATGTACATTGGTACGAGGTATGTGCCAAATTATAGGCATTTGTATTAGTGAAAAAACACTGGTACTCAACTTTACCACATTTCAAATTCGTCGCCGTTGTACACCGTCTTCTAAATAAATGTCAAAAAGTAGTACACATTTATACCAAAGTTTAGTGTTCTAATGAAGTGTGTAAGTGGTGGTTTTTTCCTTGTACTGGATATACTGAGACGTTAATCATGACTGAAAGGGTAAGTACAACGTTTCTTATGTTATGAGTGGTCTTATAATACATAAATTAATTGAGAATGAATTATAGAAAAACAAAAATCTCCATATATTGTTTAGGTTATAAAGTAGGGTCTTACAAAGATATCATTTCACTTACTCGTAGTATTGCTTCGGGTTCTAGGATATAATATTAATTTAGAAGAAATTTTGGGTTACAATATACAGGGTGTCCAGTTAGTGTTCCCTCGGAAGATTGTACAAAAACTTTATAAAAAAACTTTCTTAACAAAACTTTTAATATTTCATCTTTACTACAACGTAAAATTATTTAGAATTATACAAGGTGTCACAAAAACGAGTTACACAAGAAAGTATAATTTTTTTTAATGGAACACCCTGTATATTTTTAGCGCCAGTTATGCCTACAACGGTCCTGTGTTACACCCTAAAATATTTCGCAAATCGGATGCCGCGTTGCCAAGTTATGATTTTTTTCTGTTTTTTTTTGGCAATTAACATTTTTTTGACTGCCATATCTCCGCTATTTATTAATTGTTTTTTCTAAAAATGTGGAACGTTATTTGATAAGGATGTATTTACCGAAAAACATTTTTTAAATAAATCATTATTATACCGGGAATCCAAAATATTTGTTTACATTTCTTGATATTTAATTAATATTTTTCTCAATTTTTTCTCAATAATTCAGTTCTCGTAGTAGAAAAATGGTTGAGATATCTATGCAGACAAATTCTGTGAATTTTGCTACCCCCATACCTGAAGATCTTCAAGTAGAGGATGATGAAACACTTTTGCAAGCTTGTGAAATTGCAATTAAGGGAATTTTTTAGGAAATAAAATAGTTCACTTTGACAACGAAGGAGCTTTAGACGGAGATCAACTGAACACCAAGATCTTGATGGTGGAGAAAGAAACAATAATGGAAGGTATTATTGAGCATGAAAATGAAAAATAACAATTGATAGATCAGGACTATGAAGTGGACGAAAACGAAATAAATGATGAAATCGAGAATGAAGCAGCAGATCCGAACTATGAAGTAGAACAAGAAGAACCCGAACAGCAAGAGGATTTAGAGAAACAAAGTCAAACAAATCGGAAACGAAATAAAATCGCTTTGAGAGAAAAGTGGGACAAAAATGTTATCAAAAAATTAAGAATGCAGGGTACCGAATATACAGGCTATGAGAGAAGTGATGGAGTAGTTAAAAAAGGAGTTATTCGCCCAGCAAGACAAAGGTCAATGAAATGTCTTTCAGAAGCGTGCAAGAAAGTGAAAAACAGGCATTGCAACAAATTTTTAGAAGAAGAAAGAACCAATATTTTCGCTAGCTTTTGGCAAAACATGAACTGGGACGAAAAACGGTTTTACGTCACATCTAACATTCCAAAAAAAAAGTTGTACCGGAGAGAATTCCCGCCGTAGTGGAACTTTTAATTATTCTCCTATAAGATTCTCCTCTAACATTATACATTAAAAAAAAAAGTGGAAAACATTTAATTTCTTCATCAGTGAAATCGCTAAAACTTGTTTGTCCAAATAAATGTATTCACCATAAATGCAGTCGGGAATATCACCTTCGGTCGGCCAGTGGTTATAGCATCGAAGCACCTTCGCTTGTATTATATCATCTACTTTATAAGAATTCAGAAGTTTTTTATATATAGAGCCAATGTCATCACAACTTAACAGTCTCAAATATTCCAGTGGAAAGTTACTAAATGCTTCTGAACTGAAAGATGAAATAAGCAGTGTGAAAAAATTGTTTTAATCTCTTAAAAATACTCTCTTGATCAGCATATAAAACCATTTTGAAAAACAACTTAATTTATCCCACATTGTGTGGTAGAGTACCGCCTTGAAATGACTCAACTAAAGTAAACAGTATCATTTTACATCAATAATAATCCCACCTTCAAATGAGTTCTAAAATAAACCTGTTCACCTTGACGGGTTGTCGACTTACAGTAGTAGGGTGGGTAAATATTTTTGAAGTGGTGGGGGGTGAAATGGGTGGGGGTAAAAATGGGAGGGGCTAATGGTGGGGGTGCGAAGAGTGGTGGGGGTGCACATTTTGTGGTCCAGAACTGTCATTTATCCCCTGATTTACTAGATTTACCTTTATCTTTATAATCCAACTGATAGATTTTGTTTATAACTTTTGCCCATTTATTAATGTACCTTTACACAATTGAACCTACTACTTCCTTTTAATAATTGTTAAATTAAAATGAAAGATTTTGCATTGTTGAAACTATCTATTAAGCTCTTATTCCTGGATTGGAACTCTGCCGGACCATGAACTGCCATTAATAATTAGCTTACTAGATAGTTGTATCTTGAGTTTATACAGGGTTATTCAGAACTTATCCATAATAAAATTTGGGGATGTTCAACATACATGTACAAATGTGGTAGTGCAAAAAAATTTTTTTTGGCGGAGTCTTAAAACTATTTAAACATTTTTCATTGCACGCCGCTGGATACTGGTCCACTGTAATGGAGTGACCTTGGGGACTGACAATGCAAACTGGCTAGCACGAAAAAAACTTCGGAAGTTCTGAGAGTATACCGACACCCGACGCAAAAAAGATTTGCAGCGTTTTTAATTTAAAAAAACTTAAAGATAGATAGATGTGACCAAAGTGACGTGTCTTTAAAATGAATACAATTTTGTTAGACAAAAACAGACAAGGATTGACAATAGACAAGACTTGTTCCAGACAAAAACGTGTTTACTTTTTGTATCACATTCTTAGGAATGTGGTAGAAAAGTATCAGATGTGTTGAAGTACAGTTGCCCAGCTTCGTAGTCCTTTATAATGGTATAACTTTAAACATTGTTTACGGGAAATCCAAAGCCTTTTATTATAAATTTTTTTGGTGATATCGATTTCTTATTTAAGGATCCACATATCCTCAAAGTTTTAGAGATAAGTTCTGAATAAGGCTGTATATCTTGCATTTCTTATATTATGAGTGAGTCATTAGTTTTAGTATAATTTGTATGTCTTCCAATTATTCGTAATGTCTAACTAGATTTTTATAAACAGTTTTGGTATGATATTGTTTTTTTTTTTTAGTCTTCACTCCGATAATAAAATATATCTATAATCAATTTAATAAAAAAAAAGATAAATCAATGGCGACCAACATTAGCAGGAATAACCTACCCTTATTAGTTTATTCTGCTCACCCCTGTAAGAGTCTCCGTGTTTGAGTAAGTATATTTTTTTTTACCTTGATGCTTAATGCTATTTATTATTCTTATACCATTCTGGCACCCAACGAGCCGTCAGTTAAGTTAAACGTATAAAAGAAAATAAAGGGTGTTATAGCACCCACCAGGTGCAATCGCTTGATATTGCTTTTTTGGCCCATTGCAAACTTACTATAGTCAAGAGACACAAATATGGCTTAAACAAAATCCAGGGAGAATGACACAATTTCAGGTTACTACTCTTTTCACAAAAGCCTATTTCAAAAGTGCGACACCTGCAAATGCCATAAACGCCTTTCGTAAAGCAGAAATAGTTCCCTTAAATCCTGAAATTTTTGAGGATTGGATGTATGCTCCACCCCTGACTACGGACAAACTTCAAGAGCAACATGTGCCAGAGATCTGTGAAAAACCTGTAGAGAGAAACAGCATTAGATGTCAAAGTATCCAATGCTTTTATGTCAACAAGTAAGATTAAACTAACTATTCAAGATTTACGGTGCTTTCGGAAGCTGCACCAAAAACAGACACGAAAAGAGGAAGGAAAAGCGGAAAATATGGTCATTTGAATAAACCCCTGAAATCGCGGAATTAAAAGAAAAAGCAGATGGAAAAAATAACGAATCTGATGTTACTTGTATATACTGCAATGGAACTACTGTGCGTTTCACGAAGTTGTATCCCGGATTGGAATGTTAGTATATATCTCCAACGTATGGAGCGTCGTCATGTTATTAGTTAAATTCAATCCATTGGCACATCTCGGTTACGGACCGTTACAAATTGAGGTGGTGTGATTTAAGAGCGCGTGCCAGTCTCGCACAGGATTTGCCAGCGAATCCTGACAATCCGAACATTCCAATCCGGGATACAACTTCGTGAAACGCACAGTATATACTCAATACCGTGCTAGAGAATCTTGGATCCGCTGCCAGAGATGCCTGTCCTGGTGCCACTGTAATTGCGCTGGAATAGACAAGAAAATCAAAATGTTTATCTGCGAGTTATTCAATTAAGATTTTTGTTGACGAACCCCGTAGTATGTTAGTGTTAATAACTTTTTAGAACATTTGTTATTTTCATTCCTACATATGAGAAATGTCATTTAGTTAGTTTTTTAATAAAAATTTTAATTTATATCGAAGATACTTAATTTCTGAGTGTGCCCCATCATAAGGGGTGACATATTCCTATAACATACCTTAACACTTCTTCATATAGCAGTTTCAGAAACAAAAAACAACTTAATAATAGTTTGTTTGGCTATCATCAATAGCTATTGTGTCCAGGACTTACATATTCAAAGCAGTAATTTTTGCTTCCGTAAATAAAGTAATCATAGAACACCAAAATTAATTATGTCATCATAAGGTACTCTCCACTACTTACTACAATATTCAACAAGTTGTACCGTGATAATAGTGATTTCAAATAAAGATAAAATTAATCCTCGAACCAAAATAATTCTGGTGAATGCAAAAAAACAGTTTGAAGCTGTGGAAACAGAAATATTCCTTTAAATTCAAGTACATTTAACTTTTATACTTTTTACTATATGCACTTCAACTTTTTTAATGCAACAAAAATGTGTATCAAATAATATTTCTGTGAATACAAGTACCTTCTATATTTTTACACATTTTACTAAAGGTGCTTCAACTCTTTTTTGTACAAGAAAAATGTGTAAACACTGCATCATACTTCTTCTAGTAATGCACGCATTTTTCTATAAGTAGAGACCTCAATGCCTGATATAGTATTTGGAACTAACACTGACATGGTAGAGAATTCTTAGATTATTCAGACATCAATCCTAATTATGTGCCTGAAGAATCATCTGATTCGTCTGCTGCGCCTGATGATGTCGAATACCTAAGGCAGGAGATTCAAGTTCGTCAAAAGCATAAAATGTCATCTAAAGAAAAGAAAGGTATAAAACGTATAAGAAACCAAAACCAATGAGTTGATGTAAAAGCTAAAAGAGAGAAAAACTTGAGAACTAATGAAAAGTCCATGTAAAAAAGGGCACATGGCAAAGTTTCAGGAAGACTGTAGTAGACTGTGTAGGAGATGTCTCAGAATAATTTTTCTAGTTTTAACCCTACTGCACCCTATAATTCTAATTATAATCTCACATTAATTGTTTGGTAAACCTATTAGTATAGAGTTGACTTGTGGTACGTGCATTGTGGATATTTTGAAGACGAATAATCGCAAAACTTTACAAAGTGCAAAAAAAATATAGGGCTTTTTATAATCCTTGTAACGTACATTTAAATGTTCGCTCCATTAGGTTGACTATTATGCACCCCATAAAATACCAACCTAATTCCTAGTGGCCTAAGTTCTCAATTTTGAATATAATACGCTGGAATACGCTGATTGGCTAGTAAACAGTAGCCCCACCAAAATCAAGCAAAACCCGCCGGTGTGAATTAGGAAGGAACGAGAGAGTGTTCCAGGCTTCCACACTAGGCAGATATGAGTTATTTTCTTTGAGATATAGTTTATTATCTTTCATTATTGTTTGAGATTATTAGTACAGAACTACGATAATAGCGACTTGTTGGTATTATTAAATATTTATATTTCATGTATAATTAGGATCAGGATTTACCTGAATCTGTGAGGTAAATTATTTAGGCGTGGTCAATTGAGCCATTTCTTTTTGTTACCCTATATGATGAGCAATTTAGTTCAGGACAATAGAATACAGTTTCAATAGTTTATAAATTTGTGAAGCTGTGCTCTATTCAAGAGATTTATAGAAAATATAGGTTTTCCTAACTAATAAATTTGAGTTTTCTTGGCTCCATTTTGTCTGAATCGGATTGTGACTATTCAATACCACGTGTATGTGCCCTTGGGGAATTAAGTTATTTATCGTATCTTATCTTATCTTTTATTTTAGCGCTACCACATATGAACCCCATATACGACACTCCAAAGGATAGAGCTATTTTGTGGAACACGTATGGAGATACAACCCAGTTAAAGAGCCACGACACATGCGCATACGTGGTCAATACACGTCAATTCGTGAGAAGAGTACATAACAAGATTATAATTTCGGAATTATTTGAATTTGAAGGTTGTTACAATATAATTTGTATAAAATTATACTGTATTGTTTAATCTTTAATATATACCTAAAATACTATAATTATAATCCCATTAGTACATATTAAAATCTATTAGTTACGTCTGATTACCTATAATGGGGATACCTTCCGGAAATCTCCGAATGGCGCCGATCATGTATAAACTTACCATGAAACTTGAAGACTGTGTTTGTGCTCGTCACGATTGTCATTGTGTTTTCTAACTTAACCTCTTTGTGAAGTGTTTACAGCTACGGCGTGAAATATATTATTTGTGGTTTTTGTGATATATTTGTGTGTAGAAGTGCCTTTTGTGAAGTTATAAAACTAATAAACAGTGAAAATGAGTTGCGTGTATAAAAACTGTAATAATGAGTATAGGACTTGTAAAAAGGAGAACCAAGATATACACTTCTTTCGATTTCCTAAGGACAAAGAGTTGTAAGTATTCAATTAAATATTACAATTAATCTATATAATTTTATTTTTATAAACTTTTATCACCTATTTTCATTTACTCGGTACATGAAAACCAAATGTCTTTCATTTTTTGGTTTATTATCTAAAAAATAACTAGAAAGTTGACTTATTTGCTAGTCTTTGAATGCTGTTGTATATACAACAATTGTTATATTTAATAACTGTATGTTTTTCAGATGCCAGATGTGGCTAGAAGCTTGCGGACAGCCAAATTTGTTAGATAAAACTGTAGCTGAGCTTCGTAATTTCAGAGTTTGCAGTATGCACTTTGAAGATCACATGTTTATGAATATTGGTGAAAGAAAGTCACTTCTTGGATTAGCTGTACCTGAAAAATACACACCAGGATCTGGTGGTAAGTAAAATTATATTGGCTTTGGAATTATTTATAAAATACTGGTTGTATTAGTGTCAGTTGGGTAGGTACACATTGATAGAAGAAATATAGCATATACCTACCTAGTACTAAAAAAATTAATATTATAAATAATATAATAAAATTATTTACATTAAATTAACAATGGCACACACAAACAAGAGTTTTTAATCTTAAGACGTGGTTGAATAACTTAATTATTATAGAAATTACGAGGATAACTACTTGTTTTATTTAGTTATCTGAAACAATTTTTTTAATTATAGGTGTATGCGAATCTTCGATGTCCATTGGTATGCCTCACATTGATGAACCGTCAACGTCTACAGGTATTACACACCCTGTAAAATTCCAAGCTGCTAAGAAAATATGCATTCTGCAAGACATAACTTTGAAATCAGAAGAAGCATTACAATCTCCTCCCACAAAGTCACCCGTAGGAGTTCAAACTCCTAACACTTTTGTTAGTCCACGAAAAAAAATTATGAAAGGAACTATACAAAAATTGCAGCAGGAAAATGCAGCATTAAGGAAGCTTCTGAATAAGTCTAAATCGTATACGTGTGAAGATTTTAAAACAATGTGCGACAAATTTTTATCGCCTGAAGTGTCTTCATTTGTAAAGGCGCAGTTAGAGCAAATGGATAGGCATAACACAGGGAAACGATATTCAAATGATTTTAAGCAGTTTTGTTTGACAATCTACTTTTTGGGCCCACGAACCTACAAGAAACTTGCAAAGACCTTTACTTTACCTTCGTTAAGAACACTACAGCGATTTGTGCAGAATATAAAGTTTCATACTGAAATAAATGAATCATTATTTAAAATCCTGAAATTAAAGGCAAAGGAGATGGAAGACAAAGACAAAATTTGTTACTTATGCGTCGATGAGTTGGCAATTAAGAAAAATTTGTTTTACACATATATCAGTGATGAGGTTGTGGGATTAGAAGATAACGGAGTCCAAAAAAAACCAATTCCAGCTAACTCTGCAGCAGTATGTATGGTTAATGGAATAAATAGTAAGTGGAAACAAGTGGTCTGCTACTCACTCTCAGGAACCAGCATTTCAGCCAGTGATGTTAAAGATTTGTTGGAAAAATTAATTGAACAGTTAACAAATATTGGTTTGGACGTAGTTGCGTTGGTAAGTGACATGGGTTCAAATTTTATACAACTGTCAAGGTTGCTTGGTGTAACAACTGACAATTCATACGTTGAAATTGGAAACAAAAAACTGTTGTACTATTTCGATCCATGTCACTTAATGAAAGCAGCTAGAAATAACTTAATTAATAATAATTTTCACTGGGATACCTACAGGGCTTCTTGGGAGGATATTCAAAAATTTTATGAAAAGGATAAAGTAAAACTTAATCGTATGGCGCCTAAATTATCTGCAGCTCATCTGGCACCTACAAACTTTCAAAAAATGAATGTATCTCTTGCTGTACAAACATTAAGCAACACTGTTGCATTGGGTATTGATAACCACATTTATTTTCACTCTCTGCCAGATGAAGCTGCAGGTACAGTACGGTTTATCATAAATTTTGATAAATTGTTCAACATTTTTAATGCTAGAAATAAGAATCCTACGTCAAAATTAGATTATGCGTTCTCTCAAGACGAGAGTCAAAATGAATTTTTGACTGCCACCAAGGAATTTTTAAAAAATCTGAAAGCTTTCAGTAAAAAAACAAACAAGGAAGTTACAAATCAGTTAAAATTTATAAAATGCTGGATAATTACGATAAACTCTTTAATACAATTGTGGACAATTTTAAAAAATAGGGAATTTCAATGCATTTTTACAAACCGTATAAACCAAGACAGCCTTGAAAACTTTTTTGGTTCTGTAAGACAACAGAATGGCAATGCTCTAAATCCTACGTCTATCCAATTTTCCAGAACATTCAAAAAACTCTTTGTAATGAATTATTTGCACACCGAGAACATGAACTGTAGAGAAGATTTTTTAAAGATATTAATCACCATTACAGATGTGTTATCAAAACGAGAACCATTAACTCTTCCTGTATGTAGCCAGACATTTACATCCTCTGTTCTAATACCAAATATTGATTATAGGACTATGAGCAATACAGAAGTTAATTCGTTTAAGTATGTTTGTGGGTATCTTCTTCAAAAATGCCTAAAAATTCACAGTTGTGAGACGTGTGAGAGGTTTGCTCTAGAGGGGAACAAGATCGATGACACGACATTGTTTATTAGGAAAAAAGCATATGATACAAGTGTTTCTGCATTTGGAAGTCTGAAAGCACCACATGAAATATTTGTGATATATATTAATGATTTAGATAATATTTTTCTAAATTTAATAGAAAATAATATTACATATCACCCTGGGAGTACTATTTATAATCATTGTAAACAGGTTGCTCCTCTAGAACATCCATGCCCAAATTTTCCTATAGACTATCTACTTAAATTATTTGTTAGATTAAGAATTTATTACTACTTGAAAAGTCTTAATCAACAATATAGACAGAATCCTAATGTAAAAAATGTAAAATTAAATATTGTACGTAACATGTAATTTTTTTAAATAATAAATAAATTAGTACCTACATTTACTTCTGTTTTATTTATATTTTTTAATTTTCATTTAACCTAATCCTGTAAATTAAATTTCTACCAGAGAAAAAGAAATATTTTTTAATGGTAAAAATCTTTTTTAAAACATAATTGCAAAATTAGACAAATTACAGCAAATACACTAATTATTGCTATCCCTTGCAATCCATTCTTCTGATCTTATATCTATTATGTATATTATTTTGTGGACAAATGTGAATGGCAACGTCTATTTTCCCTAAATTCGAAGTTGTACAGCTCAATCTGGCAACGTCTTGCAACCCAGTTAAATGTCCAAGGTCATCGGCGGCGTTTTACCAAGATCAAAGTGGTGTCGTATATGGGGTTCATATGTGGCGCTACAACACTTATGATTGTAAGCGATTTAAAATTGCTAATATCGTCATTTCTGCACTACGTTAATTAATTTGTTTCTTTACATTTATCTACATCTCTTTATAGGTAGTGTGGTATTCCTTTTCCTACCCGAGTAGATATTTCAATAAATAGCTCACATGCACGCCGATTGGGAGACTGTTTCCTAATAATTGTAGAAATTCATTGGTTATTGTTCTTTGGCAACAAATTTGTACAATAAATCAATACAAATTTTTTAGAACTAGTCACTCTGTTTTTGCATATTATAGTAATGGAATAACTTTCTCTTTTAATTACAGTAATAATATATTATTACCTTAACCGGTTGTTTTTGGAATTTTGGGTCTGATGCTAGAGGGTTTTTTATTTATTTTTTTTTTTTTTTGTTATTTCTGAACTATTAAATAGTTTAATATTAACGATTAATGATTTTTTTGTTATTGAATTAAGAATAATTGTCGAGTGGCTGAACTGTAATCAGTTCTATTGAATGTAAATTTTTGGATAGTTTTATTTGCTTCATTCTGGGCAGGGTCACTAAAGGTTGACACCTTCCAGGTTTTTTCCATTTGTTTAATTACTTTCCCTGTGATAATTCAGAGTATTTTACCAGAACCAGATTTTCTGGTACATTCCCTTCAGGAAAATATTTATATTTTTTAAGCTTGGTTAAACTAGCTGTCAACTTTCATCTATATGTATTTGTAAATTGTGGTGCACTCTTCACACGAACCATTCTTTGTATGTACTCTTCTTGAGACGAGCCTACTGTAACCTGACTGCAAGATCTATACCCTGCTAAAGAACTCTGGATGCCTAACATCCGCAGATCCCTAGATAAAAGGATTGGACTTAGCAGTATGTAACCGTCATCTGGACTAAAGCTCTAGCTTCCCCACTTGGCCACGGAAAGTCCACTTGGATCCCCAATCATCAGCGACAGGTTAAGGGTGAGAGTACTGACGCATACAGAAGGAACGAGATTATAAGAATGTTACAGAACCTCACTAAAAGTTTGTAAAGTTAGCCAATTTTAAATTTTCATTTTTTACATTTTTTTGACAGTCATTATTAAATCATTTTTGTATTTCATTCAACATTTAAATTCATCCATAGTTATTCACTTGTAATCATTTTTATAATTCAGTTATTATATTGTAGTCTCCTAAATTTTATATAGTTGCTTCTTTTTGTGTCGTAAGATCTAAAAATTATCCTGATGCCCAAATAAATTGTCAACCCTCAAAGCATTGCTACTAATACTATGCCCTAGTCTCTTAAATCTCCCTGAGCTACCGGAGTAACGTCAGTGAACTTAAGCTAGTGGAATTGCACATCCCTAGCTTATCTAAAGTTCATTGCATGTTGCATGGGTCGTCATGTGGTTACGGTGCATACACTTCAGTCTGTAATATATCTATTATCAACGATGGAACTAAGACCAGAATACCCTTTCCAAGAACTCACACAACAATTTTTTGGCATGAGGCCAATAAGGCAACTTGGAGGAATTGTATCCAATCTACAGATGTCGCAGTAATATCTTATTCTAATATTAGAGAATTTTTAAATAAACTGAGACAATATAATAGAATATAATTTATTTATAATAAAGCCAAACGCTACAATTTTTGTAAAGTTAAGGCAAAAAAACAATCAAATTGATAAATATATAAAATTTAATGCACTTGGACATCTAGGGGAGAATTTTTAAATAAAGTGAGACAATATAATAGAATATAATTTATTATTTATAATAAAGCCAAACACTACAATTTTTGTAAAGTTAAGGCAACAAACAATCAAATTGATAAATATATAAAATTCAATACACTTGGACGTCCAGGGTGTAACGATATTGCATCAAAGTTCAATGTTGGCCCCTTTACAGCAGTTTTTGGAAAAACGCTTTTATGGAAGGAATGCAATGTGAAAAGGTACAATTTTAAAAATATTTTGAAACATACAGAGGGGTCTACTACAATATGAAGCGTGCATTTCCATAACGTTGTAAGTGCCAATATGCCTCATTATGGTTTTATATGGGCATTCAGTTGTAAGTGCCATGTTTCGTCATCTAAAATTTATTTTGTGTGGATATTGCTAGCGACGGCGTGAAAAGTGGGGGATAGAGTGGTGGTGCAAGTCATAACGTTGCAAGTACCGCAGTACAACCTGTGAATTTGTGGAGTTCTGCAGCGTGGCTTATCACATCAGTTAGCAAATTATTTTTATTTGGAGGTGTTTTGTTGGGTTTAAACACAATTATTTAAAGCCTGATATGGATGAAACTAACGAGAAACGTTCCAAGAAGAAAAGAAGATGTGTGGATAGGTGGAAAAAAAATAAAACAAAGAAAATGAGAAACTCTGGCGAAGAATATGTTTCGCTACGCACTAAAAAAACCGTTGCAAAGAAAATTCCTCCATCTGAGGTGAGTTTGATGCAAAATAGGTACCTATTTAAATAGGCGTTAATACATAAATTATTACTTTTGTTAAAATGTACCTAAATAATGCTAAATTGTTTTAGGTAAAATGCAAGTGTCCACTAGCATATAGATCCATAAGACTAGAATACCTTGTTGAGTTGTTCAACCATTTCTACGAAATGTCTGATTATAGTAAGCAGCAAAGTTACCTACAAAGGTTCATTCATCCCCAGTTAATCAAAAGGAGACGTCATGGACAGTACAAACATCCCAATGAAAGTAGGAGAATACACTCGTTTACTTACCATCTACTTTTGCCTGGAGGTTCGGAAGTAAGAGTTTGCCTTAAAACATTTTGCAGTACGTTTGCCGTAACTCCAAGAAGAGTGCAACTTTTGGGAGAAAAAATTCTTGATGGTAAAATGGACATGTCGGAAAAACGAGGAGGTGCTCGAAAAAATGTTTCCAAGACTGCCTGGACGAATAAGATTATAGAGCATATTGATAGTTTTCCAAAAATTGAGAGCCACTACGCAAGAGCGAAAACCCCGGATAAGCTCTTCTTGTCGCCAGATTTAAACGTGAGTAGGATGTACCGTGCATTTCTAGAGAAAAACTGTGCAGAATACCAGTCGCCTAACAAACCACCAGTGACTAGGCAATGGTATAACGAAATTTTTATATCCAAATTTAACTTATCTTTTGCAAGACCCAGAGTAGATACATGCTCCACATGCGATAGTTTGGCTGTTAAAATAAAATCAGGAGATAAAGCTGCTGTAACAGAGCAGGAGCTTCACCATCGGCGAACAGAGGCTGCTACAAAAGCAATGTCAACCGAGACCAAAAATGCACGTACAAGTGATTGCTATGTTATTTCCTTCGATATGCAGCAGCAAATGTACATTCCCTAATTAACCCATTCTGAAATGTACTATTCACAACAGCTTACAGTGTGTAACTTAGGAATTCACGATTCCATCACAGGAAAAGGATTCATGTGTTTATGGACCGAGGACTTTGGGGGCAGAGGTTCTTTGGAAATTAGCTCCTGTCTATATACTTACCTTACTAAGGAAATTGGCAATCACGGAAAGAAAAAGCTTATTTCATGGTCGGATAATTGTGGTGAACAAAATAAAAACCAGTTCATGATTGCCATGTATTTGACCCTACTAGCAAATAATGTTTTTGATGAAATTATTCATAAGTTTCCTGTGAAAGGACACACTTTCCTTAGTTGTGACAGAGATTTCACAATCATAGAAAAACGTAAGAAAGTGTGTAAGGCTTATACATTGATGAATGTTGTTAACATCATTACTAGTGCGGCCCAGAAAAATCCATTGACATGCATGGTAGTTGAGGACTTTTATGACTTCAAAACCATTGCCCGTGACAAACTCAACACAAAGAAATTAGGAATTTCAACAGCTACGCAGCTTCGTCTTACAAAAGAGGAATTTGGTACGGTGATGGTGGCTAAAGGATATAGCGAGGTCGCTGGATGGAGTCAGACCAATGTACTCAAATCTGGAGTTACATCAGAAGATTTTAAAATCATACAGCTTGAAAAAACTAGAACTAGGAAAAAAAGAAAGCAGATATTGAAAAAATGCTCCCCTATCTACACGGTGAAGCTAAGAAGTATTTTCAGAAGAACTGTCTTCTACAGTTTCTTCTGTAGAAGACAACGGTTAAAAATCTGGCACTTACAACGATTTCACTTGCAAACCTGTTGGCACTTACAACGTTTTGACCTTAGACTGATTTTTGATTTTTTTTTTAAGTAGACCTTGTTTATTGTTCCTTTATGTTGTTTGCATTATATAATACCTTTAAACGTATCCCCTTTCCATGTGTTACATAATAAAATATAAACATGTTCCATAAAAAAATGTTTTTGCTTTTCCTGAAAAATTTAGAATTTGGCACTTAGCACGTTATGGAAATGCACGCTTCATATATTGTGACAAAATCGCCGACACAGTGCCCGAGTGCGGCATTGCCAAATCTACATTTTCCCCAGCTTTAGTGAAATTGTGCACAATCTGGCAACACCCCCTCTGGGGGTACCAGGGATAACCCCCCAGGGCTAAGTGTCAACCCTCTAGACCTACAAATAAGGGAAATAGGCCTTTTTACCCACATTTACTGGATGTCACCAGCGATACTCATCGAATATCCCTCATATAACTTAGCTGTCAATTAGTTATGGAACTGCCCTGGTATGCGGATTATTCGCGAGTATTCGATGAAAATTTCTAAGAGGATCTGGAAGCCTAGTTTAAGAAGCCCGTGGTGTGCCGGCGAAGAAGTCAATCCTAATTAGGCAGCGATCAAGAGAAGAAGCAATACTTAAGTGAAATATGTGCAATTTGCAAAGTGTTTTTGGTGTGTAATTATTTAGATGCTGTAGAAGAAGTGTTGCATTGTGTCTGAAGTGTTAAATAAAGAGTTGCACTGTTGTATAAAAGTCTCACTTATCTTTAGAACCCTGGAAGGAGTAACAATTTATTGAAAACAAAGATATAACAGGGCTTATTTCATAGATTAAGTATGAATAGTCTTACCAGCGATGTAGTTGAGACAAGTAGGGAAGAACCATTATACGTCGTCACAGGCACTAACTCCGGATCCAGTCATTGGCCATGTCCTAAAAAAATAAATTGAAATATAAGAGGTCATATGAATAAGATGGAATTAATTAATTTTGTGCAGACACAACTTCTACCTGAATTATTGATGCCTCTACTTTATAATCGCAGTAGGGGAGAGGGGGGCAGGTTGGGCCGTGGGGCAGATTGAGCCACTTTGAATATCCCGCTCTGTAGGAGCTATAAAAATCTGGATTAATTTGTACAAGTAGACAACACCAGAGCGCATTGGATACCCGGCAAACAAAGCGTGCACCTTGTAAGAAATTTTTGTGGGCGCCTCATTTGTGTTTTTTGTTCAGATTCCAATTATTATTACGGTGATTATAGCCTAAGGTAAGTAAAATTTAACACATTTGATAGTTTCATTGTTTTGCTTGCCGGTAACTGTTATTATTGTAGAACAACTGCCAATAGTAAACTTAACCTAAAAGCGTGCCCATATTTTTTTAAATGGCGGTTTTCATTGTAGTGTTCAGTGGGGTAGATTGAGCCAACATATAAGGGGCAGAATGGGCCTGGCCCAATCTACCCCATTGTAATTAACCAAGGGCACTCCATTATACTTTATAATAATTAATCAACATAATTTAAATGAAATTTAGTTTTTGTCTTGTTTGAGCTTGTTTTTGTTCTGTTTTAGATGGTAAGAACTTATAGAAGGAAGACTGACAGGTCTAATATCAACGAGAGGGACATGAAAGACGCGGTAAAGGCTGTGCTTTCGAGAAGAATGTCTCAGAGGGCAGCATCGGTGACCTTCAATATAAAAAGAGCAACTCTCCAACACAGAGTTAACAAGATCCTGTCAGAACGTAATCGGAATGTTCAACACTTAGATGATTCAGGACATGATAGTGCTTCAAGTGATAATAGTGACCTGCCAAAAAAATCAAAATATGCTTCCCGGCAAGTTTTTTCTGCTGAACAGGAAGATATGTTAGTAACTTACATTAAAAAAGCATCAGCCATTCAACACGGCTTAACTTACAAAAATATTAGAATGCTTTCTTATGATTTCGCAAAAGCCTGTCATTGTAAATATCCAGATTCCTGGGACAATGCGCACATGGCAGGAATCGAATGGATGAAATGTTTTATGCATAGGCATCCTACATTATCTCTGCGAAAACCAGAGAACACTAGCATGGCGCGAGTAGCTGGTTTTAATAAAGACAGTGTGAAAGAATTTTATTTAAATTTAGAGCAGGTTCTTCAAAAATACAAATTTCCACCCCGAAGAATTTTCAACCTTGACGAGACAGGTGTGACAACTGTTTTACCTTCACCTAAGGTTGTAGCGGAAAAAGGTAAACGTCAAGTAGGTCAGATTACATCTGCAGAGCGAGGAAGCTTAGTTACGGTAGTTGGAATAGTAAACACTATAGGAAACTTTCTGCCACCCTGTTTAATATTTCCCAGGCAAAAGTATTTGCCTCATTTCATAGAGGGAGCTCTATATGGCACTCTAGGTTTGGCTAGCAAAAGTGGTTGGATGACTGCAACATTATTTGTTGAAGTTCTTCGACACATTAGAAGAACCAGTAACTGTTCGGTTGAAGAACCCATTCTGTTACTAATTGATAACCATGAGACTCATGCAAGTTTAGAGGCCATAAATTTTTGTAGGGAATATGGTATTATTATGGTCTCATTTCCGCCTCATACATCTCATCGGCTCCAACCGTTAGACATTTCTGTTTTTGGTCCATTCAAAGCCTATTGCAATGTTAGCTTCAGTGACTGGATGATCAATGAGGATAATAGTAACAGGAAAGTGTCGATTTTAAATGTTGCTAAGTTAATAGCAACACCCTTTTACAAAGCATTTACGCCAGAAAACATAGTAAAGGGCTTCAAAAAACCTGGAATTCATCCTTTCAATAAACTTGCATTTTCAGACGCAGAGTTTATATCCGTTGAGACAGTTGACCATAATTCCCCTCAGCAAGAAGTTGGTGATCCTCCCAGCGACCCAAGAGCCGAAACGTCGCAAAACTCTGTAATCTTAACCATATCCAACGAAAATACCTTGACTCCCGAAAGCCTTTGCCCTCTGAAGAAAATTACGTTTGTAAAAAATAAGAGTGATAAGAAAGGAAAATCCCGAATTTATACTTCCACACCAGAGAAAACCCGTATTGAGGAATTAGCGCGTGCTAGAGAAGAGAAACTGAAAAAAAATCCAAAAGTTAAAATGGACCTGAATGAAAACCTAGGGATAAAGAGTGCTAAAAACACTCTTAAAAGAACACCGAAAAAAAGATTTTCTAGCTCATCGAGTGCCGAATCATTAAGTGAAATTGATTATGGAGATTCAGACTTAGATGTTTCTGAAGAAATGTCTCAAGAAATATGTGATAGTGAGATATTAGACATGAATGACTTTATATTGGTCAGATTCAATACAAAGTCTTCGACAATCCATTACGTTGGGCGCATAGAGAAGGTGTTTGGCCAAAGTGAATTTGAGGTAAAATTTTTTAGAAAAACAGAAGGTAACAAATTTGTTTATCCAATGACAGATGATGTGGCAACTGTAGATAGGCAGGACGTGGTTATGAAGTTGCCACCTCCAACTGTAACAGGAGCAACTGCAAGAGCGGCTAGCTCTATTATATTCGAAGTTGATTTCTCCGCTTATAATGTTAAATAAAATGTAGTTACCATATATTAATATATATATATATTATTTTCACACAATAGATTTTAATTACATTTATGATTTTTGCTCTCTCTGTATTTGCCCAAACTACCCCAACAGTCGGCCCAATTTACCCCCCTTAGGGGGCACTTTGAGTCATAAATATGTGTATCATTTATTTTTTCTTAAACATAATGAGATTAGTTTTATGAATAATTGATGAGGCTGTTATATAATAGACCCTTTAAGGTATTTACTCTATCAATTAGATAATGATTCACATAAAAATGCACCACTTATACCCCTTTATTTAAAAAGTGGCCCAACCCGCCCCCCTCTCCCCAACATATCAGGATTACAAAAAATCCTAGTTTCAATTTAGAACAGTGATTAATGTATATTAACTTTTACGTGCAAGACAACATCATATCTCTAAATCTAAATTAACCCGCCTAAGGGCAGTTGTGAATTTTATGTTCTTCATATTTGTAGTGATATGAACCTTTTCACTTTAGCATTGCTAGGTGTGCAAGTTGCTGAGGATTAAAAATATTATACTTTTAGTTGTGACATTTTTGTCAGTAAAGTAATTTACTTGTAATATTTAATATCATAAAAGGTAAAATGTCACTTTCTTACTCTTGATTAATTTTGTTAATATTTTATGTTGTCATTATTCTCCTAATTATCTCAAAACGAATATTTATCGTTTTAATTTTTTACACTGTTACACTGTTTTATATTGAGGGATATCAATTTAGTGTATAAAAATAGTATAATATTCGGTGATGGTCATTTGCTCCGAATCAAGTAACACTGTCTCAATCGTATAGGACGACACTTACAATGAGACAACCCAAGTAGCTGATTAATTTAATAATCCCATTAGAATAATCCCATAATTCAGAACTTTCCTGTAATAAATATGGAATATTGAATTATTTAAGGCATGAAGTACGTTGGGAAGCATCGGTGCCTGCGGTCTGCGAATATCTACGAGTCAATACCAGGACGAATTTAGTATTTTTGCAAAAAAGTGTATCACAATGGAAATTCAAGAAGAAATTCGATAAAAAGAGCTTAAAATTAAAGACCATTATACTTTTTATAAATTAGACATATACGTTAAGTAGTGATGGAGAAGCCAGAAATTCAGATATTCAGATACATACACAAAAATTGCATCAGCTTCAAATTAGAGCACCAGTGAAGCAAAAAATGCAGGAAGATGTCAACTAAAAACCATCAGTTATTTTATGAAGCAGCTCTAAAATTTAAGTTTAACTGATGCAAATTCAATAAGAAAAAGATGATATACTGGGCTATAAGAAAACAACCAGTTTTACCAAAGTGTAATTCTAATATCTTTGATATTACAAAAAAAAAAAATATTAAAACAAACTTGAATGATCTTTTGACACTTTAAAGTGAAAGAAGAATGATCTTTTTTCACTTCATAAAGTGAAGACGAGGTTAGGAATTAATTTTAGTAGTGTTCAAAATGTCGTCAAAATAAGTGGTGTTCGACCGAAAATGCAATACCTTGTGAAAATTAAAGAAAATAAAGAGGTTCTTTTTGGAGCATTCTCTGATACGTTTCGCAAAGAGGAAAAGGTGAAGAAGTGAAAAGAGTTGGTTACTCTTGCTCAAAGCATATGCTTAATGCTGGTAGAGAAAGACTGGACATATGCAAAAGAAAACCTTTGGCAAAATCTAAAGTGCAATGTTTCGAAACTGTTGTTTCGTGTTGTTTGTGATTATAAATTAAATAGTTTCCTAAGATTACAAAAGTAGAAAAAGTTTTTATCAGATAGCTGTTATTTAAACTTTCATTACCATAACAATACAGTGTGTTGCAAAAGTAAAACACTTTTGTCAATAACATCAATCTGATTATTTTTTAGGGAATAAACACTCAGATATGTAAATTGTTATCACTCATTTCACAAATGTTACCGTATTATGTTCATATACAGGGTATCCCATTTACGTTTTATAAAAATAAACGGGGTGAGGTGATTTATTTTAGTTAAGATTTGATAATGCAAAAAAGTCTGACATTTTATTTCTGACTCTGAGTTTTATTTCTAAGCAATTTTCATAGTCCAGCTGACGCTGAAATTGTTAAAAGAAAACAGAAGGATGGTTCGTCTAAAAATATTTCATGTTTGAAACTAGTCAAAAATTATAATGCTCATATGGGATATGTTGATCAGTCTGACATGTTGGTTTCACTGTACGAAGTTAACAGAAAATCAAGAAAATGGTGGCATAGATTGTTCTGGCATTTCTTAGATCTAAACGTAGTGAATGCCTTCATTATATTTAGAGACCAATTACCGAATACAAAAAGTCTAAACTTCTAGATTTAGAATCTCTAGGTCTCTAATAAAGATTTTAGAGTGGCTGTTGCCATAGGATTGGTCGGTGCAGATCCATGTATGCCAAAGAAACGCAGGAAGAGTACAGAAAATGTACCAAATAAATTTAAGATGAATATTCCTGCAGAAATAAGGTTTGATAAATGTGCACATTTACCAGTTCATGATACAAGTCAGATGTGCACATTGCAGCACACGTTCACAGCCTCACCGTACTAGATGGCACTGTTCAATATGTAACGTTGGACTTTGTTTAACAAAGGCTTCGAATTGTTTCTTTAAATTCCATCAAAAGCACTAATTTATGTAATTTTAATATTTTTCTATGTGTATGCCTAGTTTCCTTGTGGTCATTGTTTGGAACCACATGATTTTGAAAAAAGTTGACCAGAAAAAATTTTTTTATAAATTAATTTGGGTATTATTGACCTTATTTATATATCGATGGCTTAGCTCTAACATGTCGTATCCCACAATTTTTACGAATTTGGGTTTATGACGTATTTGAACTCATAAATATGACTGGCAACTAATTCTAAAAGCATGTAAACTGCCAACCAATAGAAACATTTTATTTTTTAAATTTAAATTTCTGCGTATCACCGTTGGCTATCCGCTTAAAGCTAACAAGTCGTAACCCTCACAAATACGCGCCAAACATACAAGCGACAGGTGTGTTTTAGTGTATCGCTCTGGTTTTAGGTGGAAAAAGTATTAAAAGATAAGTAAATTATTATTGTTTTATTGAAATATTTAATATTTAATAATGCTCTTTGTATATGAGGAGCAGACTTGCAAAACGCATTTTGTCCAAATTTTCCATTTTCGACCTGAAGGTGGCGCTCGCTTCTTATGGTCAAATTCTATGGTTCTGTAACGTTTTGGACGTTCAAAACGCATTTTGTCCCTGTGTAAATAAATAGGAAAAAGTACCTAGACAAACAAAATGCATTTTGTCCACTGACGTTGGACAACCAAAGTGAATTTTGTCCATAAATATTGGACATATTGCAGTTTGTTAGTTTATGTCAGGAAATATACCGTGTGGTCACTGTCTTAGCATTCATATTGTGTTTTTTAAGTACTTTTCTTGCGTGTTTTTTAATATAATGGAGTGTTTAGAAACTGAACACGTTGTTGCAGATACTGCAAATGAGCGTGGCACTAGAAAACGCAAAAAAAATTTTACATCGCGTGAAAGAAAAAAGCAAATCAGGTAAGATTATTTTTAGGTTAGTTTTAATGTAAATAATGGTATTTTTTTTATTTTTAAGGTACTCCAATTTGGATCCCAATTTAAATAATTTTGACGTAACTTGTAATCATCAAGATTCTCCTCGATTCGATTGTTGCAAAGTAACTAGGACAGATGTTTTGCATATACGTGAAAAGTTTTTTAAAGAGACATGTAAAATTTCTCAAGATAACATACTTGGAAGTTTAATGGAAATCGGGAGTCCAAAGCGTCACCGAAGCCGCAAGGTTAATGGAAAACCTCATTACTTTACTGTTAAGTATTTTGTAAGTTGTTACTCGAGTTATAAAAAGATAGTTGCATTAATAATTTTTTGTAGGTGTTCGTAGATGGTAACAAAATTCAGGTGTGCCAAAAAGTATTTAGAGCAATATACAGTGTAACGCAAAGAAGACTACACACAATATGTGAGAAAATTACGCAAGGTTATGGCATTATAGAGAAAAGAGGCGGAGATAGACGTTCCACAAAATATGCCGAAAAGTTTAATGCCGTGAAGGAGTTTATAGGGCAATTAAAAGGTAAAGAAAGTCATTATGGACGACATAAGTCAAGAAGGTTTTACCTGCCTGCTGAATACAGTATTTCAAAGCTATCAGAACTGTATAACTCAAAAACGCATAAGAGTTTACAAGTGAATTATAAATACTTCAGCAGTGTTTAATAATCACTTCAATATAGGTTTTGGTAGCCCTGCCACAGATGTGTGTGCCTTTTGTGTTAGAACACAAACTCAAATTGATAACAATTCTGACAACAGGAAGTTACAAACCGACTTAAAAGCAGCGAATTTCGAGCAGCACAGTTTCATAAGCTAATGAAAGAGCAACCACCAAATTCAATTACTTTTTGCTTTGACCTTCAGCAGGTCCAGGTACTTCCGAAGGTGCCTATCCAAGAAGCTTTTTATGCACAACAACTTGCACTGTACATGTTTTGCGTAACTGGTATTGACTGCAAGGATCCTATCTTCTATTCTTGCATGGAACATCAGGCAGGGAGGGGAGCATCTGAAATAGCTTCTGCACTTTTAGATTTTTTAAATAAGGCCAGTTTTTCTCCGAATATAAACCTTATTCGACTATTCGCTGATGGTTGTGGGGGGCAAAACAAGAATAGTCATATCGTGCACGTACTAATGTTATGGCTTCACAGATTTGCTCCCGCAACAGTTCAGAAAATTGAACTGATATTTCCCATAAGAGGACATAGCTATCTTCCGGCAGACAGGATTTTTGGTAGAGTTGAAAGAATCTTAAGGCGCCACAGTGTAATAAAAACCCCTGAGAAATATTGGGAACTCTATTCTAAAGTCGGGACAATAAGAAAACTTGGTACTGAATGGGCTTTAATAGACATTAAAAATGCAACTGTTTGTTTAAAAAAAATGACTGGCATAAGCTCCAGCAAGAGAATTTACATAAAAAGAGGAAAGATGCCCAACTCGGTCCTAGTAAAATCAGAATTATTATACAGATCCAATGATGACTCAAAAAAAATTTGAATCACTTCTGAAAGCCCGTAAACGTCTTGACCAAGTGGAAATTCCAGAAATACCTATGGGGCATAAAATTAAAAAGAAGAAGTTGGACAGTTTGAAGAAATTACTAGTTTCTTTATCAGGTGAGGATTGGAGCAGTGATCCTGAACTAGAATGGATGGTCCCAATACTTCAGGAGCACGAAGATGAAGAGAACGATGAACCTGAGGATGGAGAGTGAATGTGGTGACCCCGAGAGAGTTGATTATCTCTAGTATCGTGTATCTAGTATCTCGAGTATCACAGTATTATAGAATATTCCTTTTTGTATTGCAATGTACCCTTAAATAAAAAATGTTTTTCATATTTTTTTTTGGGCCAATAAAATGTATTTTTTTATTTTTAATTATTTTATTAAAATGCGTTACAAAATATAAGGTATAATTTTATGTACAAAAATGTACACACAAAATATACTGCGCAGATAGTGGCAAGCTGGACTTGCATAGTGCATTTTGTCCTCAGAAGACATGCAAAATGCATTAAGTCCAGAAGTTTTTTTTGAATATCTAAAGGCACTTTTGGTTTTCTTGTGCTAAAACTTGTAGTTCGCGCATTCACATTTTATTACATTTTTGACCTGTAACACAATTTTGCTAGAGTTTATAGTTTCGTAGCAATGGTTTTTTGATGTTCCTCAAAATTTACAAGTATGGAATTGCATTTTGCAAGTCTGCTCCTCATATAAAGTAGGAAACTATTATTAAACAGGTTGTATTTTATTAATTTAGCTGCTAAAAAAGTGATGTGGTATACGATGTTTTAGATCTAGCATTTTCTTTTTAAATTTGTGGGTTACAACCATTTGTTCCTAATTTTCTGTAGAAAATAGCTGGGTGTTGCTTCGTTATTTCACTTTTTAATAAGGAAGCTTAAAAGAATTTTCCACTATTTTTTCTTTTGGTAAAATTTTAATCATTTAAATGTAGGAAACACAGGCATTTAAACAAAATTGTCTTCTTTGTAGATCATGAACAACAGAGGTAAAAAAATTTTGGAGTTATGTTTCACGAGTTCCAATTTGGAAAGTACCACCAAAGAAGCAGCAGATGATGATATAATTGGTTCCCAGATTACATTGGACGGTCATGTATTTCACGTGTCGCCTGTACCACAAAATCATCCAGAAACAATCGTTACTTATAATTTCTTGGAAGAAAATTTAAGGCAAAATCCATACCAGACTTTGGATTTAACACCAGCATCAATCATTACTCCTACAAATAACATTTTTGATGAAATATCAAGAAGTTGTGATATCCATAATCCTGGAGAACCTAGAGATGAACCAGTGTTTGAAACAAACAGTGAAAATAATCAAAATTCACCCACACAAACAGTGTCATAAAATCAAACAGTTTAAATTTTATGCCCACACTCTCCTCAAATATTTTTATTGTTGCTGCCGAGAAACATGTAGATGTAAACGAAACGGATGTTTCAGTGGTAGTAGAGGACGAAAACCTGAAGCCCAAATACAATCCTCTTCCAGACCAACATTATTTGGTACATATTTCTGAGGTTGAAAAAGAAGTAAACATGAATAATAGTTTAGATCATGATACCAGAAATCTTGAACAAAATAATAATGAAAGTTTAAATTTGGAACAAAAAACTCCCAAGAAAAAGGGGAAACTTATCAAAAGTTGAGTTGGAAAACTCAAAAATTAAAGTTAGAAGACTAGTTTCAAAGCCAGAAGAATGGAAAAAGAACATTAATAAAAAACTGCGAATGAGAGGAGAAGAATATGAAGGATATTATAATTCTAAGTCAAAAGAAAAAGGTGTAAAAAACAACAAGATGCATATTGCCCGTACATTAAAACCAGGGTGCACGAGTGAAACTTTTTGTGTAAAGAGTTCAAAAAGAAATTGTTCCATGTTTACCGAAAAAAAACAAGAAGAAATCTTCAATTTATTCTGGGAAATGGACTGGACGCAAAAAAAATGTACGTTTTAGGACTGGTCGTATACTTGCCAAAAAAGCGGTGCTACACGGAAGGACCATCTAGAAGAGCTGGTTCATTTTTTTATCATCTAAGATTGGACAGTACAAGATTTCAGGTTTACAAAAAGATGTTTCTTTCAACACTGGACTTAAGAGAAAAAATGGTTCACAAGTGGGTACTGACTGGTAAAGAACATGGAACAGCCCAGAATACCGAGTTGACTAATCGAACTAAGGCTGAAAAAAGAACAACGTCTTCATATGGGTTAAAAATGAGAGCTCAGTTAGACAATTTAAAAAGTTTTTTTAAGGAGTTACCAAAGATGGAATCGCACTATTGCAGAAAGGACACGAAAAAATATTACTTGCAATACCCATTCAAAACAATGACAGAAGTTTACGAGCTCTATAAATCTACATGTGAAAACAATCCTCCTTGTTTCCATTTGTACATTTAGTAACGTATTCAAAGAAAATTTGGCAATTTATATACCTCGAAAGGACCAGTACGAATTTTGCTGCCAATATAAAGTTAACCAGCTAAATGAAGATGAATATAAGAACCATTTAAGAAAGAGAAAGCAGGCCCGAGAGAAAGCGAGTTGTGTGTATTACAAAACCAGGCTACCAGTGCACATTTTCTCTGTTTATAACTTGGAAAGTCATGAATGTACTCACTACGTATGGAACGAGACAGAAGCTGACCTGCAAGCCTCAGTTTTTGCGTCATGTGTTACTGCACATTTGGAAAAACATTGCCTTAATGATAAAAAAAATACTATTTTGTTTTCGGATGGATGCGGTTACCAAAATCGTAATGCAGTTATGGCCAATGCACTTAGTTATTTTGCGACAAAAAATGATTTATGCATTGAACAACAGTTTTTAGAGAAAGGGCACACCCAAATGGAGTGCGACAGTGCACATGCACTCATAGAGCGCAAACTAAAACGCAGACAGATTACTTTACCTTCGCAATACGTTGATAATATACGTGAAGCAAGAAAACAACCATTTCCATTTGAGGTAATATACCTTTCTCATGACTTCTTTAAAAACTTCGATCATAAATCAATAATTAATTTCAGTCTATTAGACCTGGTAAAGCAACAAATGATTTTACTGTTAACGACCTAAGATGTCTACAATATGATTCCAATGGAAAAATATTTTTTAAAGTAAGCTTTGACGACGAATATAAAGAACTCCCTCAAAGACCAATAAAGCCTCCGCTGCCCAAAGATTTTTCCGTAAAACTTTTATTTAATGGGCGGTTGCCTATAAAATATTCCAAGTGGAAGCATCTACAGGAATTAAAAAAGGAAATAAGTGTAGAGGTACATGATTTTTATAATAATTTACCTTTCCGGACAGAAACCAATAAAAACAACATGACAGAAAAGAAGACGGATAAGAATAATACTGAACAAACACCTAAAGAAGCATCTATTTTTAGGGAAACTAAAAAAAGATGTGTACCCAAAAAGAAAAAAAACACAAAAAAAGAATGGGAGAGCTAAAAAGTCCACTAGCAGCAAAAAATAAGTACCTATCTACATGAATACCTGATTATTTAAATTTAAGTTTTTGTAGTTTTTAGTTAGGGTAATTTTGTTATTCCTATTTAAGTGTACCTGTTTTATGTTGGAATAGGTTTAAACATTTTTTTTTTTTTAGTTCTTTATTGCTGGGTTTGTTCCTGTAAATTTAAGATTTTTTAAAAGTTTTTTGTTAATTTTGTTCATATGTAAAGGTACCTGATTTTAAGTAAAAAATGTTTATTTTGAAAACCTTATAAAATAGTAATATTTAAAAAATTAAGGTTGTTTTATTTTCCCAAAAAACAAACTGTCGTAAACCATATTTTAAAATAAGAATGTTATTAACATAAAGTCGTAAAAACATTCTGTTGCTATTAAAATATCGGAAGCCTTAAATCAAGAAAAGTAACATATCGTATCCCACATTTTTAACAAGTTAAATGAAAAATTTAAAGAACTATCATCCCTACACATTAACATCCTAACAAAATAAATATTGACCTAATATTTTTGTTACATAATTCCACACAGGTATTTTTAAATGGTTTTAAACGTTTCCCGACAAATTTGTCATTTAAGGGATACGACATGTTAGAACTATGCCATCGATATCCTACAAGTACAAAAATGCAATTTTTTTAAAAGAAAAAATTAAAAATTAAATTGGTCCACAAAGGGTGAAGATTTGATAATGCAAAAAAGTCTGACATAGGGGCATGGGTAAAATGTTAAGATTCACCTGCAGCTGGTGGACTTGGAACATCAGAATTAATGGACGATATGCCATCACAGTCTAATACCAAAGCCGATATCCCACTCCATGTAGAAGACGTTAAAATGTATAATGATAGCCTCGTATTAACTCCAAATAAAACAGGTAAGAGCATGATTTAAATGTTTAATTGATAACTAATGAAAGTGCTTACAGGTAAAACAAAACAAATACCAGAATGTGTGGAAACGGTAGGTATGCGAATACAAAAAAAAGGAAAAACTTAAATTACAAAATTAATATCTCAGACTCAAAAGTTACAAAATCAAATTAGAGATTCTGAAATTAGAAAATGAGTTAAGTTTGCCCAGATAGGAATTTACTAAATCTATTAGTACTCCTACAAACATGTACAATCATGATAGTTCCTCTAGTGATGCCATTGTATCGTACCTGCCGGATAATAATGATGACCTGCATAATCCTACATTTCTAAATTTTACGATGTTTAAAATAAAAGGAAAAAATTGTATTAAACCTTTCTTCTTTATTACCCATGCTGAAAACCTAATAATTGTATTAGGTAAAAAGCTCTAAACCCTGAAGTGGTTTATAAATTGCTGTAATCTGGTTTGACAACCAGCAGCAGCAGCCGGGAGTGCATCTTCCTCTTCGGGATCTGATGAGCCTTGTATGCAAAGTTTTTCAAGATCTAAATACATTATTCGAAAACAATGTGAAGTTAGCCCCTATATTAAAAAAAGAAGAACAAAAAATTATGGATATCTTGAAACAAAGAAGATCATTTTGTGTTCATCAAATACACCTAGCTGCAAATCTTTTAGATCCTAATTTAAAGGGACAAAATTTGTTCAATGGAAAAAGTGTTGATGCTATGGAATTTATAAATAGTCTTGCAGAGAACTTACCTGATGTAGATGTAAACCAGGTAATTATTGAGTTGGCACACTATATAGCTAAAGACAGCTTGTTTGAAACACCATTTCTTTGGAAATACGCTGAAAATGTTCCACCGCTCACCTGGTGGAAGGGATTTTGTGGAACAAAACAACTATCAAAAATTGCTGTAAAAGTATTAGGGTCTCCAAGCACTCGACAACACTAACATAGTAAGAAGGCTCAAGAGGGTTAACCCCTTTGAGTTAGTGAATTGATTATCCTCCTCTAGCTATATGTGATACTGAGATTTAACTACGGTTTTTAGGATTTCCAAGCGGAATTTGGCCATGTTCCCAGCGGTATCATATATGACACGCATGAGAATGTGCGCATAAAAATTCGCAATCGAATCGGACGTGTTTTAACCTTTCGGTAATTAATCAGCCGAGCGTCGTTTATGTAGTGATGGCGTCCACTCCGAAAAGTGATCAAAAAAGGGGTAAGTAATGATTAATTATGCATTTTCCGTTAGAATCTTATTAAGTGTATGTTAATTGTTGGTTGTAATGTATTGAAAGCTGAAGTATTTGGAAATTTACAAAAGCTATTGCTCTATCAACACATAGTATTCTTGGTGATACTTTAGGCATTACCCAATACAATTATTTCCTATTTAATTTTTTTTTAAGCTCTCACTGAGAAAAAGCTCCAAGATATTGCTGATAATTGGTACTTCGATGACTCTGATTTTGACGTTGATCTGCTACCTGATGATGATAGTGAAAATGAAGACGAAATTGCTAGAATGGGGGGAGATGGGCAACAGCAAACTGCAAGTGGAGATGGGCGAAGCTGAAAGTGATGATGATGGGGATGAAAGAAACACAGAAAATTGCTTTTGAAAATTTTGAATTAAGAAACATGTAGTGTCAGCAAAACACATGAAGAACTTTTTGCAGTTTTCTCTGTTTGGAAGTGTAAACATTGCAGAACAATTAGACAGTGCGTATCGAAGAAGAAGAGTGTGTGTCAAGAAGAAATTTCTAAAGAAATTAGGGAGGCAGATTATTTGTCAGTGATAGCTGACGAGACCAGTGACGTGTCAAATATTTTTCAAATGGCAATTGTTTTTAGATATATAGCAAAAGGAAAGCCAGTTGAACGGTTTTGAGATTTTTAGATCCCTTCAGATCATGATGTAAAATCCCTGTCTTCGGTTATTCTTATAGAACTTGAAAAACAACAAAAACAAACTTATTGCTCAAATGTACGATGGAGCAGTAGTCATGAGCGGGTCGTGCAACGGGGTTCAAGCAATTGTTAAAAAACTTATGAACAAGCACCTTTCATACACTGTTACGCGCATCAATTAAATTTGGTAATGTTAAATTCTGTTTCTGCAAACAAAAATGTCCTTTTTTTCAAATAGTTTTCAGAGAACCGCAATATTGGATGGAATTGTTAAGAAACGTTTACTGCGCTCGGCTCCAACAAGATGGAATTTTAATTCCAGTTGTTTGCACAATATTCAAAAATAGACAGGCCATAATAGAGACAATGCAAGAAATTTTAAATAGCAATAGAAATGTTGCTACAACTACCCAGGCATAAGGGTTTGTCCTATTACTTACCAGTAAAAATTTTATTTTTTGGCTAATCGTATTTTACAAGACAATGGCCCGTGTTGATTTTTTATTTGGTAAATTTCAAACATGAGAAATTGAAGCTGTTCTAGCCAATAAAAACATAGTATCATTTGAAGCCCAGATAATGAATATCAGAAACAATATCACTGAACTTTGTTACAACGATGACGATGACGCTGAGGAGGTATTATTGCCTAAACGTAGAGCCACGTAGCGTCCTGATGAAAATATGGAATTGGTTCGCGAAGTAAAAGAAGTTTGTGACATAATTATTTGTCAAACCAAAGAGCGATTTAGCTTCACTGGGCACTTAGTCGCAGCAGGCCTATTTTTTTTTCAGAAAATTATGACCAGTACAGTAAATGTTTTCCTATTCAAAAATTCGAGGAAACAATTAAAGCTTATCCTTTTTTCAACGCACCAAAACTTCAAGCAGAATTGACAATAATTTATGAAAATTATGAAAATAATTTATGAAACAAGAATTTAGATCAATTTCGGGTATTCTTCAACTTTATGATTGTATTTCTCTCAACAGTGATCTTTGTGAAACTTTTAGTGAAAGTCTTAAACATTTAAAAATTTTAATAACAATTCCAATGGTTTCAGCTGAAGCAGAACGATGTTTTTCTACACTCAAACGAATAAAAAGCGTCCTGATAAAAAACACGATGAGCCAGGAAAGACTTTCCGCACTTGCTTTCAAAATAAAGGGATCTAATTCAAAGTATATCCGATTTCAACTAAAGGGTCATCGACAGGTTTGCTGCTGTAAAAGACCGGCAAATGGATTTTTTGTTTAAATAAGGAAGTTCGTAATCTCAATTTTTATTAATTTAAAATTCTACTTGTAAAAAATGTCATGTTTTTAATTTAATATTTTTATAATTTAAACTTTTATTATGCCTAATTTATTTTTTAATGTGATCTTGGCCTTGCTTGCACCGAGCTTTGCATATAATATTTATATAAACCCCCAATTTTTTAAGTCACGACTCGCCACTGGATAAAACACTGGTATTCATGTGCCCAAGAAAAATAGAAGCACTATTTTGATTTCCTCTATGCATCATGATCGATATATAACTGCAAACTACAATAAGCCAAAAATAATAAGACTTTTATAACATCACCAAAGATGGAGTTGAAGCGATAGATCAAAAGTGTGCAATGTATTCCTGCCAGAGGCGTACAAGACAATGGTCTATGGCAATTTTTTGTGCAATGATGGACATATCTAGAACTAACAGCTGTGTTGCTAAAAGATTCACAAATAAATATGAAAATGAATAGACGGCAATTCATCATAAAATTGAGGAAATCCCTTATTTTTATCTTGAAAGAAGAATTAAAATCCAGAGGTTATCAAGAGACCTTCGCAATATTATTCGAAATGTATTGGGTGAGGGGGACACTAGTGAAACGGTACCAGAAGAAACAGCAGGACCTACAAGAAAATATCAGAGGTGTTATTTGTGCCCAAGAAAGGACAGAAAAGTGAAAACTACCAATTATGTCGCCAGATAATTATGTCGCCAGACATTATAAACTATATTTGGGAAAGGTACAGGTACACTTTCTAATCCCTTCTTAATGACAAGCAGTCAACAAATTATGTCGCCAGATAATTCTGTCGCCAGACATTATAAACTATATTTGGGAAAGGTACAGGTACACTTTCTAATCCCTCCTTAATGACAAGCAATCAACAAATCTTATCAGCTCCCTTTAAAAGACCAGGAAGAAACCCTCACTAGTTAGTTGGTGCGTATTAGTCTTGCTGTACGTGTCGCTACTTAACTCATTTATAATCTTAGGTTAATAATGAGACTGTTCTATTTGTGTAGTAAAAATAAATGTGTTATAAAGTTGGAAATTGTTTTTAAAAAGGCATTTATTCGAACCAAAAATATAACTTACCTATACAACTTGCAAGAAACCTGTCTGTAAAGAGCATTCTCAGCCAGCGATGAAATGCGTAAACTGTAAAAACAGGTAAGGAACACCCGTGTCAGTTTTTTTTCTAAGAAGGAATATCTATTTTTTTGTTACAGACAGTAAGAATGGACCCATGAAGAACCATATACAGATTTATTTTTGTTTCCATTTTTTTATAGCTTAAAAATAATTGTTATTTTAATTTTATTTTGTGCAATATTTGAACAATTTTGTTTTGAATGTTTTGTAGTGAAAGAAAACTTTTGTTCCTTATGTTTATCTGTCTTCTTAATGTATAGCCATAGCAGAAACATTTATTAAAAAAAAACCGTTTTTTGTATTTTTTCGTTATAATATATGTATGGGGTGTTGAAATACCCCACTAGGTTCAGGGCTCCAGCCGAAATACAGGTTCCTTTTCAGGATTCTGATTCTGAACATGACGATATACCTTTGGCGGCTCCAGCCGAAATACAGGTGTCTCTTCAAGATTCTGATTCTGATTCCAAAAAGTCAGAACCTGTTCCAAAAATTGCTAAAGTCTACAATTGGACTAATGACCACATTTTATGACTCAAATAACTTTGATTTAGGTCAGCCTGAGTTAGAAAATGCAGATAAAAGTTCACCAGTTTCGTTATTTTTAAAACTTTTTGATGAAAACGTTTTTACCTTACTAATTGAAAAAACCAATCGTTATGCGGCAATAAAAAATAAAAATAACAAACCAGATAGGGTCCGAAATGTTTTGTTGGCATTTTAATTTTGAGCGGGTATGTACCATATCCGAGACGTAAAATGTTTTGGGAACAGAATAAAGATGTAAAAAACATTCTTGTTTCAGATGCACTTTCCAGAGATAGGTTTGATCACATAATGAGCGTTTTTCATGTGGCAGAAAACAACAATTTAGTTCCTGGTGATAAATTTGCTCCTTATTGAACCAAAATTTCCTAAGGTATGCACCTAAAGTTGAAAACCATAGTGTTGATGAAGCCATGGTACCCTATTTTGGCCGCCATGGGTGCAAACAATTTATATGGAGCAAACTCATTCGCTGGGGCTACAAGCTTTGGGTAGGTTGCTCCACAAATGGATATATAAATTGGTTCGAAACATATCAAGGAGCTTCGACAAATATTTCTCCAGAATATAAAGAAGTTGGTTCAGGGGCTGGAGTTGTGCTCTCTTATGTAGATCAACTTTTGAAACTTTGGCCTAAAAATAACTTCACATTTTTTTTGATATTTTTTTTCCAATTTGTCTTTTTTGGACTATTTATCTTAATATCTCTACCTCTCATTCTAATCACAAGGATTAGCCCGAAAGTCTGAGACTTGTGTGGGAGAGGGGGCGGCATATTATTTAGCGGGCCGCATTTGCGCCTCAGGAAGGTAACGTGAAAAGTAACCTGGGAAAATTTCAACGCCACTCATCAGAAATGTCTTACAAAGAAATTAAGGGAAACATATCTACTGACAGTGAAGAATATTGGAGTGACTTGAGATTGGAGAACCGCAGATAGTGGGTAAATCAGTTAAGAAGAAAGCAAGATTATGGAAACGAAAATCAATGATTGAAAAAAATTATGGAAAAGGAAAAGCAGTACAACCCAACTCTTGCAAAGAAAACTGTCCCAATCAATGTACTTTGAAGTTTCCAGAAGTGGTACGACAAGATATCCATGAATTTTATTGGGGATTAGGGAATTCACAAAGGCAGAGGGACTGGTTGTTATCTTGCATGAAAGAGGTAGGAATCAAGAGAAGAAGACAAGAAGCCGAATCAAGTAGAAGGCATAAAATATTTAAATATGTTATTCCTTGGAACGATGTTGATCATCAAGTGTGTCAGAAATTTGTGTTAAATATATTGGATATTTCACAGATGACACTTAGATATACAAAAAATAATGCTATTTCCTGCAGAATTTCCAAAACTGATCAAAGAGGACGACATGAATCAGCCAATAAGACTTGCTCAGAACTAAAGGAAAATGCAGTAAACTTCATAATGAAGTTACCGGCAGTTCCTTCTCATTATTGCAGAGCAAAGACCTCCAGAAAGTACCTACCCAGTGAGTTTCGAAATGTCTTTTTTGTATAGGGTTTTTGTCCAAGATCAGATAAGTAATGGCAAAAACACTCAAGTAAGTTTTAAAGTTTTTAAGGAGATTTTAAAAAAAGAATTTAATATTGGGTTTCACTTGCCCAAAAAAGATAAATGTGTGGTATGTGAACCAAGAAAAGACAAGGATTTTGAAGAAACAGAAAATACAGCTCAAACCTACAAAGAACATCTTCGATTAAAGGATATTTGTAAAGATGAGTTTTTGAAAAACCAAAAGAAAGGCCTAGACAAGGACAATTTCCTTTGCGTTAGTTTTGACTAGTGTTGTGAAATTACCGGTAATATATTCTTCGTTGCGAACATCCGGTAACTTACGGCAATTTTCGGTAATTTTCCGTAATTTAGGGTAATTTTGCTAAAACTTAGTAAAGTTGCTGGAAAAAATTGGATTTTTCTGGTGATATCTGGTTTTGTTACATCTTTAGTAATAGAAAATAAAATAGTAGTTGAAAAAATCATGCTTTATTAAATAAATGTATAACAAAATAAAAAATGTCTTCATGTGTAGGTTACTACCTGTTAACAATAAAACAAAAAAATAACGCTTGGGTAAGTAGGTAAATATAACAACGTATGCAAGCCTTATATTGTATTTGTAGTAAATAATGAAGATCTCGTAAAGTAAATCGTGAAGATCTGAAAAATCTTCTTCGCCAACACTAGAGTTAGTATCATGAGTTAAGTATTCATTCTTAGACTCAGAATCCTCGCTACTGGACTCTACCACAGTAGCAGGTCTATTTTTAACATTTGTATTGTTTCTATTTGACGCGAAATTTACGCGAAACAATATTACCGCGAAAGTTACGAAGAATATTACCATTTAAGTTCTCCGATCGGTAACTTTCGCTTTAGAGCCAGTGAATATTACGGTAACTTACGTAATTTTCGGTAATATTCGCTTAGTAATTTTCGCTATTCACATCACTAGTTTTGACCTTCAAAAAGTTCTTAATACGCCCCACGGAGACAATCTGCTACTTTACTATGCAAGGAAGTATTCTTTTTACAACCTATCTGTCTATGAAAGTACCACACAAAATGCCTTATACTATTTGTGGGGCGAATGTGATGGTAACTGAGGGTCAAATGAAATTTGCACTGCTCTTTACAAATACTTGAATAGAGTTGATAAAAATGGAGTTACGGAAGACATTTCTCTTCACTGCGACAGTTGTTCTGGACAAAACAAAAACAGGAGCACTTTCGCAATGCTATTTTACTTTCTTGCTGAATCTTCCAAAATAAAGTCAATAAAAATAACCTTTTTATTACCTGGACATACTTACATGCCCGTAGATTCTATTCACGGTACAATTGAGCGCTTTATTAAGAACTGCACTGTGTGGGCACCATCTGAATGGGAAACAATTATAGGAAATGCGAGAACTAATCCAAGAAATATAGAAACCGTTAAACTGTGTTTTACAGACTTCTTAGATTGGAAACAACTGTCCAATTAAATTCTTCACCCCAAGAAATTCAAATCAGTTGAGGAAGAATTTATAAAAATAACTCAGGTACGAAGTGTTTATTTTGAAAAAAATAATCCTAATGTTATTTTAGATTATTCATATGACAGTTCAGATATAAAAATCATTAAAAGTTCATTGTCCAAAAAGAAAAGCAATAATTTAAAAACTAAAAAACTATACAACAAAAAATTATGTGTTACTTCATTAAAGAAACATAATTTGGAAGATCTGTGTAAGAAAAATGTCATTCCTAGAAAATATCATCAAGAATATTTTGATATGAATATATCAGACAAAGTCCCTGACGTGCGTATTGTGTGACAAATGGTAACCGTATCTCTCTTATCAATGCTGGGAAAACTTCACGACTTGCAAAGATAATCACATTACAACTAGTATGGGGTCCTTTGTGTATCAAATCATTGGCGGATCAGAATCTAGAAACGTGTGAAGATTTACCAAAAATTGTAAACTTAAATATGGATGAGGTCATCGCACAACTGGAAGGAATTGATGTACCTTGTTGGACTCACATGATACACCTTGATGTTGTATCAATGTTCCTGCAAGGACAAAGCTATTATAGAGAGATTTACAATAGAATGAAGGATCCCAAGGATTATAGGTCACCATCATCTACCCCTTGGGAGAATCCAAGTATTCAACCATTAATTGGTTAATATAGCATGATAAAAGTACCTGAAACGGACCAAGAAGATGAAGTAGAAGAGTTAGAAGATTTATAATGTAAAACCAATATTAAAACTTATAATTCTTGTCCCTTTTCCACCAAATTTTGTTTTTGTTGTTTTTTTCTATGTTGAATAAAACCCTTTCTGTGTTGTATGTGAATTAAAAATGAAAATTATCGCATTACAATGTTTTATTATAGCGCATTGTTACTTCAAATGTTTTACTACCAAAACATCGTATGATATACACATACGATAAAACCTTCATTGATACATTTTGATACTGGCAAAGTGTCTTAAGTGTCTGCCACAGTAAGAACTTATTAAGAAATTAAAAAATAAAATTTAATTTAATTAACAAATGATATTCAAAAAAGAGCACACCAAATTTTGTAAGGTTATAACGAAAAATTAGTGAAATAATAAAAAAAAACTGTCTGCTGTAAAATTTGGTCTTAGTCGCATACGATGTTCTGCCGGTACCGTATCGATATGTCTTTGTATAGAACAGGAATTCGGGGGAAAAAAATTGTACTTCTATTTATTTACTCATTGTTTGGATATGTCTATTCAAAATGCTTGGAAACTAAGCCGGTCATCCAACAATGAGTCACAATTGGACCATCTTGCTTTTTGCAGAAGAATTGCCTGTTCTATACTCCAGACCCATGTGAAACCCATGAATCAGTCTGTTGGGCGAGCTAGCCAAAGGGAAAATATAGATTTGCGTTATGATGGAATGCATCACTATGTTATCCAACAAGATCGGCAAACCAAATGCCGTTACTGCCATATGAAAACCACCACACGTTGCATAAAATGCGATATTGGTCTTCATGTAATATGTTTTATACAATATCATACCAAAATATAATTTTAAAGAAATTTTATAGTTAATTGTAGTTTTTCCTGACGTCCTACATATAGGACGGCCATTTTTTTTATGCTCCTGAATTTTATAAAATGCCTGATGGTTAAAATCTGTTAATTAAGGCTTAATAAATAACTTGACAAAAAATGAACGATTTTTTTTACGTTTCCATGTCTCAGGAATAAGTAGGTTGGTTTACTGGGTTTAAAATAAAACTTTGTATTACTGTGATCGCATTGCCAACCAAAACCAGACTCTTGGTATTTTATTATATACTTTTGAAACAGTAATAAACTCGGTAATAAAGTAACAATACATAGGTATTATGTGTCACAGTAATTTAGGTAGGTACTTCATTCAGATCCGTAAAAATGGAAAATAATAGTGAAGAAGGTATTACTGGACGTTCAGGAGTAGAAATCAACCATAAGTTGAAAGTACCTAAAGAAGTGATAAATATGTTAGTTATCAATGGCTACACTTCCCTCAATATAATCGCTAAAATAGAAATAAGTCATACCGATTTAGATATCGAAAAATTTGCTTGTGAAAATTTATATAAAATAATACTAAGACCAATACTAAGATTATTATGGTTGTTTTTACATATGTCCATAAGCTCCAAGCTCGAGTTTCTGTTCTGGGTCCTGTACTCACTCATTCATATACAGTACAATATTCAGATCTCAAATACACAAAAAAAAACTGTAAGGCTCACCGAAGAAAATGCTTCTATAATGAAAGCGCTGACATCATGGATTAAAACAAAGTGCACTGTAGAACAGTGGAGACAGTATCAAAAACACCTTTAACATTACCATCACTTGTAAAGACGGTGAGAAACAGCAATTCATTAAAATCTCAAGCAAAATCTACATGTGAACGGTGGAAAAGTCAAAAATATTTTTCACAAGAAACAAACCTGAAATCGTTTTCTACAATTTCACGGAAATCTTCAACTAGTAAATCTAATATGTAAATATTTTGCAGGATATTGCATACCTAGGTCCTAGACAGATAATGATCTTGTAAAGATGCATGTAACATTCAAGAAAATGTATCCTTAAATATAGATAACAATAATGAAAATATCTCTCAAAATTTAAGCAGTGAAGAAAATTTTACACTGAGCAGGAACACTACTGAAGCAGACGAAGGGGCAACTGGTTCCTGCTCAAATTTGCCTGAAAATTTGCCCATTGAAAATACACCACGTATTCCAGCCACAACGTGGGCTTCACATAAATATCAACAAGTAGAAAGAAAACGAAGAAGAAAAATTTCAGATCAAAATCAGCCGTTAATAACACACTTCTATCCTATTATAGATAAAATTAAATCTGTTGTGAATGAGAACTCTGAAATAAGTAAATATTTTAAGGAAAATGTATCACTGCTACAAAATGGTAACACTGACTACTCTAATAATTCCAAAAGTCATTCATTTAACTCTAATAAAATTGAAAACATTTCTTAATATATTATTGACTATATCTAGAAGAAATTCGGTACGGAATGCAAGTAGAAATATGTCTGTATGACACCTTAAAAAAAGGAGGGAGGCTGCTTTATGAAACGTTTCGCGCAAATCTATTAAACAACTTATCATCTATCACTACCCTTATAAGGTACGTCAATAACAGAATATGAAAACATAGAAAGGTGTATTTGATTTTGCAGGTCTTAGTAGGTTTCTACAAGCACGAAATCTGCCCAAAATTATATGAGTAGGTGAAGATGGTAGAATCACTAGTAAAATACAGTACAACCCACAAACTAATAAATTTATGGGATTTGTACTACCGTTATCAGAGAAAGGTTTACGGCAAACCAGTGCTTATCTTGCAACATCAGTTGAGGAAATTAGAAAATATTTTTTGTCAAGTGAATGATCAAAATACGCATACGTCATAGTGCCACAACCTCTTTTGAATACTGCTCCTTCGTATTGCCTTTCCATCTATGGTACGAACAACAAATTTACATTTTAGGATGTTATAATATCATTAAATTATCGGTAAATTTAGGATAAGAATTATTGGATTTTCATCAGATGGAGATAGCCTCTTTTAAAATCCATGCGGATGTTACCTCCGCCTGAAAATAAATACAGTACTGAATGGAAATAATTTGAAATGGGTAACATGAACATAAATGACAATTTTTATGTGCAAGATACTGTACAGGGTGTCCAAAATAAGATCCTCTATCCCCTTATCTCAGAAAGTATAAAAGATAGAGGAAAATGTTAAATACAAGTTTTTTGTTTTTACCTGAATTTTTCATTTTTATAACTTTCTTGAATACAGGTTGTTCAGTTTCTCTGATCCAGGCATCAACTTTCTTTTTTTAAATGGGACACCCTATATTCAATTACGTTTTTGAACTCCCCTTAAAATTCTACCGTTACGAAGATATTAGCATTTAAAGAAAAAAATCTGTAAAAAACACCTGCTCAAAAAATCTCGGCAAAACAAATCAGACATCCAAAAAAAAGCTAAATAGGGTTTATTTCGTAGACAATTAGACTCAGAAATTACTTCTACGGATCAATATTACCTGATTAATATACAGGGTGTTTTTGACAGATGGCTCAAGCATGTATATGTTAAAATTCCAGAAAATCGAAAATCTCTTATGGAACACCCTGTGTATTATTATATTTTTGGATTCTCTATTAAATTTTAACCTTACTCTATATAACATTCCCTATTCTTATTTTGCTTAGTTTTCAAGATATTGACGAAAATATGGAAAAAATGTTCATTATCGGCTATTATTAAAATTATATCTACTATTATTTGGTATATTATAGTAAGTGTGCCTTAATACTGATTAAGAATATATTATTTTATTAAATCTAATATTTTTTTAAATTATTTCATTAATTAACTAATATAAACAAATCTATGTGTGTAACTTGAACCACAAATAACTAACAATAATCAACAAATAACAATAAAAATAATAAATTAAATCAAGTGTCCTATATGTCCTCAATTTTCAGCTATGCATGTTGTGTATACAGGGTGTCCACCTAGTGCGCGTAAGTCCAATATCTGGGTTAATAAAAGAGATAACTTAATTTTTTTTCTACAGGGTTGTCTAATATCCCGAGCTGCACAAAATGAAAATATATTTACATATTCAGGGTGTTCAGTTTTTCCTGGACAGGTACCAACTTCGTTTTTCTAAATGGAAATATATATTTTTTATTGCTTTTTCGAACTAAACCCTTGATTTTAGTAGGACTTTCATCAGCCTTCCCTATACCTAACTTAAACTGTTTTTGAAATATTGACGGGTGAATATTGACATTTTTGCAACTTTGACACCCTGTAAAATCTAAACGGTTTGAGATAAAGCAAAACGGTTTGCACATTCCTATCTTAACTTTTCATAAGCTATCGTTTGGTACTAATTTCAAATTTATACAGGAATAAAAAATTTTAAAAATTTTCAGAAAATTTTAAATTTTTGGATAATTCTGAAATTAGTACCAAACGATAGCTTATAAAAAGTTAAGACAGGAATGTGCAAACCGTTTTGCTTTATCTCAAACCGTTTAGATTTTACAGGGTGTCAAAGTTGCAAAAATGTCAATATTCACCCGTCAATATTTCAAAAACAGTTTAAGTTAGGTATAGGGAAGGCTGATGAAAGTCCTACTAAAATCAAGGGTTTAGTTCGAAAAAGCAATAAAAAATATATATTTCCATTTAGAAAAACGAAGTTGGTACCTGTCCAGGAAAAACTGAACACCCTGAATATGTAAATATATTTTCATTTTGTGCAGCTCGGGATATTAGACAACCCGGTAGAAAAAAAAATTAAGTTATCTCTTTTATTAACCCAGATATTGGACTTACGCGCACTAGGTGGACACCCTGTATAACTGCTAGTTTTTTTACAGTGCAATCACTTTGATTGAGCGTTTCAATTTCCATCCTGATTTTAATTTTTAAATCATCACCATTATTACTCTGAATTTGATAAACTCAGGCTTTCAATGTACCCCATAAAAAGTTATCAAGTGTAGTTAAATCTGGGATCCTCGGCGGCGATGGGATATTCCCGTTTGGCCCTATACATTCCACAAAATAGTTCTTAATAAAATTCTTTACAACTGCAGTATTGTGGCATGGAACTCCATCCATCTGATAGATGATCTGATTGGCATCTTCTTCGGCATCCAATAAAGGTAAAATGCAAGTTTGTAATGAATGCCATTTCCTGATATTTTACCTAAGGTACCTGGGACCATTTAAATAATAATAATAATAATAATAATAATATTTATTCACATAAACATAATACAATACAATACACTACAATAATCAAGTTACAGAATAAGTAAATAATAGATACAAATATCTGTATCTGTAACCATACTGGACATTAATGTAAATAAATGATACTCGATAAGTGTATTCAAACACTTGTTTCGAGACAATAAATAAAACGAAAATGATGTACACATAAACATAACAACTGAATGAACAGTCAATAACAATACCCAACCAATATTTTATAAGACATTCTAAATCTTAATTTGAAAATATTATTTAATAAAGTTATAAAATCAGTTTGAAAAATTAATGGTAAGTATTCTATTAACTTATTCATTCATTAACTTTCTTATTTTTTGGTAGGTTTTTTTTTTTTTGTTTTTAGATTTCAATATACTTATGGACTGTCTCTCTGGAAATAGATAAAATATGCTGTTTCAATTTTCTTTTAAAAAGAAATATATTTCCAACCTTGACATTGTTGGGAACTGTGTTATGCAATCTTGGAGCCAAAAAAATATATGACCGTTGACCTATCGATTTTGACATAAATGGAGATATGCAAAGATTTCTTTTTCGTGTGTTATACTCATGTAAGGAAATTGAATGTGTTTTTTCTTTATGAAAATTTATATTAATATTGTAGTAATACAACTGTCTAATGTCAAATATTTTAGTGTCACTATAAACACGTTTTGTAGGATGAGTTCTTTTTTCATGAAGCATTAATTTTAAGAATCTCTTCTGCAGAATTTCTAGTGGTTCAAGATATGTTCTGCTAACTGCACCCCAAGCAAGGATGGCATATGTTAGGTGGGTCTCAACTAAAGAGTGGTAAATTATTTTTAGATATTTGCTACTTAAAATATTACAAAGGTACTTAAATTTATGTAAAATGGATTGAAGTTTTTTGATGACATATGCTATGTGTACGTCCCAACGTAAGTGCCTGTCGATTACTAATCCCAAGTATTTTACTTTAGTTTCAGGTAATATACTACACACATTTCCTTGGGTTTCAATGGCTATTGAGTTAAAGGATGGATGAGTCGATTTATTGCAGCTGAAAGGTACGTAACTGGTTTTATCTAAATTAACAGTTAATAGTTTACTATCAAAATAATTTTTAATCATCTGCAAGTCATGTTCGACAATAGTTTTTAGATCTTCCCAATTACTGGCTTTATAGAAAATAGCAGTGTCATCTGCAAAACCTACAATATCACCTCTGCTTGGTAATGAGAATAAATCATTTATATAAATAGAGAACAATAATGGCCCTAATACCGTACCTTGAGGTACACCGTACTCCACTGTTAGTATGTCACTACATACCTCACCCACCTTTACACATTGACGTCTATTGGAGATATAACTTTCAAACAATTTCAAGCATTCTTGCCTTATTCCAAGATCTTCTAATGTCTGTAAGAGTAGGGTGTGGCTAATAGTGTCAAACGCCTTTGTCAAATCGATGAATGTACATAGACATGGTATCCCTTTATCCAAAGCAGAGTGGACATTGGTTGTGAGGGCTAATATAGCATCTTGTGTTGAAACTTTTTCCCTAAAACCGTATTGCTTAGTGGAAAGCAATTGGTACTTATTGAGATAAGACACTAGTCTGATTTTTATGAGTTTTTCAAAAATTTTGCTAAAGTTTGTTAATAATGAAATTGGTCTATAATTACTTGCTATATTGGTTTTGGCCAAGAAAGAAATATTGGCCAAGAAAGACAGGCCCTAAGATGTGTCTCTTATAAATAACGCACCAAACATTTTATTCATGTACCTATATCAAATGATCAAAATCTTCTACAAAAGAGACTAAATGTTTTTAACTTTACAATTTACGATATTGGTTCTAGAGATTGTTTTTGTTTTACCTGGAGTGAAGGAAATGGTAAACGAGATTCCTGTGAGATAGAGATAGCTTTGTATACTTTTTTAGGTAGCTACTGTCAGGACTGTGACTACAGAACATAAAATATACTTCGCTTGGCAGCAAGAGGTTTTTTTTACCAAGCCAATAATGTGACCGAGAATAATATTAACAGTTTTATTCAGAACATCCAAATATATAAAGTGGCCAAGTGTCATACATACAAAATAAACAATAAAATAAAACTTACCCAAAGGTAACCATTTCTAAGAGGGGCTGCTGCAGAGTACTGACTGAATACTAATTGCCTTTGGAGTCAAGTAATGACTGCTTTCAAAGTCCAATCAAGACTGCCTCTCCACCATCCTTGTTCCTTTTATACAAATTATTGATTACATTTCGGTAATCATATTGGCAGTGGTGGAGCTTCTTAATTAATTACTCAACAGAAATGTGTTTCATTATTTTACTGCTGAAATGAGAAATAAAATTTTATAGAATAATTTTGTACTAAACGAAAAAATAATATTTTTTAATATTTTTAATTATTTGAATCTTAATTTCTTAAATTTGGATCATGCTGCTATAATCTCATATTGTTCACAATAGGACAAAGATGGAATTAAGACAAAGACAGGATACTTATTCGCAAACGGATGTGGGGGGGGGCAAAATAAAAATTTAATTATAGCCGCCAATGTAATTAACAATAGCACCAATTTAGAAAAAGGCTCAAAAATTAGCTGGTGATATTTTTTGTTACTTGGGAAGATTTCTTTATAGTTAGTTGGTACGTCTCTTACGCAATATACAGAAGAGGGTGTAAAAATACTATTGTGATGGATCAGGTTTGTATGAATCGTTGAAATGTAGTTTCTGAATAATCCAGTGAGGGTGTTCATATCAACGTAAACAATTTATGTTTTTTACAAACAATCTTGTAAAATAAACAAAAATTTAAGAGCAGATCAATATTAATGTGTATACATACCCTTACTATTAGAAGTAAAAAAAAATAGAAAATAATGCTTCATTTTTTAATCACCGACAATACAAAAAGTTTCTTCTATTTTCCTTGTTATTAAAATCTGACACTCAGAATGATTTACCTGTACACCTGTATTACAAATTTTCTCTAGATACTTCACCTCAAAATCAATATGGTGCACACGATTATGAAGATAAAGAAAGTAATTCAATACTTTTTGATAATTCAAACTGGGTACTAGAAGTTGACCCAAAATTCTTACGATCCGAAAACATTGTATATGAATCAGAAACATGTCCCTAACACATTTATAGAAATTGAAACCAAGGGTTCTCTAAACCCTATAAAAAATAATAATTTAAAATAGTAACAGAACAAAATAGAGGTAAATAAAAAGAAATACTCTTTTAATGGGTATACTAAGAAAGAACGAGGATGAAACATTTAATATTTCAAGAAAACTAAAAGTTGAAGCTGAAAATCTATACAGGGCGCCCTATTTCTTGACCCGTTGCATAGGTAACTTTTTTATTAGTAGAGATACAAAAACGCTTAAATGAGCAAATTAGTGCAGTTTCGTATTAGTAATTCTACGGTAAGGCGAAAAATTATATACGGGGGAAGGTTGTAAAGTTATTGACAAAAAACGAAAAATCCAACTTTTCTATTATCCCTCGTAGCTCGTTCATTTGAAGAGTTAGAGAAAAATGCTTCACATGTTTTTTGCAGTATTTTTCATGTAAAATGACATGCACTTGCTACTTTTTATATATCTCTTAAAATGGTTGAGAATCACAGTAAAATATATTTTTTTTAAATGTAATGGATAGGTGGCTGTGACATTAACCGAAAGTCCCCTTTTTTCTCTTTCAGATGATATAACATAGTCCATATTTTACCCTTACAAAAGTAATAATAATCGTTGTTTTTAAAGAAAGTTTATTGTCACATGGAAATAAAACAAAAAATAAGATTCCTGATATTTTTAAAAACGTCTAGTTGGCATTTAATTATTGACAGATCATAAGTGACATTTTTAGTTTTTGTTAAGTAGTTTATTGTTTATTATTAATACTGCATACAAAATAATAGTGTTGCAAATATGTACACCAACGAAGAGAAAAATGATATGCTATTTTGTTATTATAACCAAAATCGAGATGCACAAGCTGCAGCGAATCTTTATTTTGAAACTTACATGGAACGAAGACAACCCCATCATAGAATATTTAGACAGCTGGAAAATAATATACGATTATACGGTTCTTTTTCAAAGCCTAAGGATGAAAGAAACTTCAATGAAGACACTGAAATAAATGTTTTGGCTTATGTAAATTTTAAACCTGATTCTTCAACTGCAGAAATTGCAAATCACTGCAACACTTCCAAGGAAACTGCAAGAGCTATTTTAAAAGGTAACAATTTAAAGCCTTATCATTATTCCATATGCAATACTTTATATCCAGCTGGTAATCAAAGAAGGATGACATTTTGTCGATGGTACATTTCAAAATGCGAAGAGGATCTAGACTTCTGGAAAAAGATTTTATTCAGTGATGAAAGTAGATTTACCAACAATGGTATTTTTAACCGCCATAATAACATAATGTGGTGCCGAGAAAATCCACATCTTGTTTCTGAAAGAAGAAATCAACGTCAATTTGGGATAAATGTGTGGTGTGGAATTTTTTGTGGCAAAATTATTGGCCCATATTTTTACGAAGATAATTTGAATGCGAATAATTACCTTCATTTTCTAAGGAATACTCTAACAGAGGAATATTTAAATGAATTACCACTTCATATTTTTAGAAATCTTAAATACTTCCAACACGATGGAGCACCTGCGCATAATTCCCGCGAGGTAAAACAATATTTACATGAACAGTTTGATAATGTTATAGGAAATAGAATGGATATCGACTGGCCAGCGCGAACACCTGATTTGACCCCCTTAGATTTCTTTCTTTGAGGGTTATTGAAAGATAAAGTTTATGTGACAGCTCCTCTAGATATAGAGGATCTAAAAGTCAAGATTCAAGATGCAATTAGAAGCATACATGGACATACAATAAATAATGTTTTAAGAAGTATCCAGAAACGTTGCTTACTATGTATCCAACAGGATGGTGATCATTTCGAACATTTACTTCAATATAATTAATTAATTAATAATTTCTGTTCTCAAAACATTCTTTTGTTCCATAATCCATAGCATTCTTGATGTGACAATAAACTTTCTTTAAAAACAACGATTATTATTACTTTTGTAAGGAAAAATATGGACTATGTTATATCATCTGAAAGAGAAAAAAGGGGACTTTCGGTTAATGTCACAGCCACCTATCCATTACATTTAAAAAAAATACATTTTACTGTGATTCTCAACCATTTTAAGAGATATATAAAAAGTAGCAAGTGCATGTCATTTTACATGAAAAATACTGCAAAAAACATGTGAAGCATTTTTCTCTAACTCTTCAAATGAACGAGCTACGAGGGATAATAGAAAAGTTGGATTTTTCGTTTTTTGTCAATAACTTTTCAACCTTCCCCCGTATATAATTTTTCGCCTTGCCGTAGAATTACTAATACGAAACTGCACTAATTTGCTCATTTAAGCGTTTTTGTATCTCTACTAATAAAAAAGTTACCCATGCAACGGGTCAAGAAATAGGGCGCCCTGTATATAATATTAAACAAGGTTTTCCTGGTTTTACTACAAATAATAAAAAAATCAACATAATGTTAGATTATAAATTGGGAATGGATAGTCTTGGATGTCTTGAAATATTGGGCCGAAATGATAACGTGAGTATGATAACAGAGAAGAAGAATGAACTGAAGACTGATGCTCAGCGAGCAAACCTATTTATCAAAAAACTTCTAGTTCCAGAAGATACCCGTGTAAACAAAACATATCCAACAATTGAACCCTATGCTGGAACAACATTGTATTATTTAAGATTTTGTAACAGTCATAATTTTTAGAGACGTGTCTGCAAGTGTTCTCAGTCGCTTAATGGATGCTCTGTTGAATTATTAGTGGGTAAACACCAAATGTTATTTCAGAACTTCAGAGATCTAAGTTATGATGGTCAATCGCAATACCTATCACATACTATTTCCATTCAAGAGCTGAAGACAAGGAGGGTTGAAGAAGCAATATCCCGCCTCCATACTACTGTAAAATACACCATAAATAATATACAGGTATGTAAATCAACGTTCTGTTATATATTCTCAATCACCCAAAGACGAGTTCAGTACCTAGTGGATAAAATAAAATCTGGTGCAGATGTAACTGACAAACGTGGAAAACATATGAACTGCCCAAAAAAATTTAAGCCAACAGATGTGGAGAATATATGCGAACATATTAAGTCATTTCCACAGCAGGAATATCATTATAGCAGAAATGCTTCCTCGAATAATTGCCTTTCAGCTGATTTAAGCATCTCAAAAATGTAGACTGTTTTTGGAAAAACACCCACGCAGTAAAATCTCATTAAGGACGTATCATGATGTATTTAAAAGTAAATTTAAATTGCGGTTTGTACTTCCCATATCAGACACCTGCTCGTACTGTGACAAACTGTTCATGAAACTTTGCTCGACCAACGATGAATGCGAAATAAGGGAAATCAAAATTGAAAGTAAAATCCATTACATGCGAGCCGAAGCAGGCTACCAAACATTGAGACAAGATACCGAAATGGCTAGGATAAATCCTAGTTATGTGGTTCTATGCACAGATTTGCAGCAAGTACTTTTTTTCCCAAACTTAACTCATTCGTCCATATTTTATCAGAGGCAATTTTCTACCTATAACTATTGTGTTCATAACATAGGAAATGGTATAGCTACAATGATGTTATGGCATGAAGTAATGGCACATCGAGGCTCTACTGAGATCGCATAGGCATTACTGCTGTATGTCACCCAAAATTTCCACCGTCTTGGTCAAGGGCAGGAAAGAAAACTTGTTGTTTGGTCAGACAGATGTGTAGGACAAAATAACAATTGGAAAATGATAACATTCCTTCGACTGTTACCGAGAGAAAAATACTTTACCCAAGTGGAGCAGAAGTTTTTAGTTAGTGGACACAGCTTTTTATCCTGCGATAACCCCAGTATGTTTGTAAATTTCAATTTAATTTGTCTGTTAAATTCTTAATTGACTTTAAGACGAACTAAGTTCGATCTTAATTGGATTACTACAATGTCTGAATTGAAGATGTAAATACAAAAATAATTCTCGGACTACAATGCCAGTGAATTCAACTTATGCCACCTAAACAATGAAATATACGCTAAACTACTAACCTAGAACCAAGGGTGACGTCACGTAGGGTTAACAATAAGGACCCTGATAAAATGGGGGGGTGGGTTACCTTCTTAAGAGTGGGCTACCACAAGTGTCCACCGAAATTAATAGATAAATAAATCCCTATAATAGTCTATAATAGATAATAATCTATATAACCTTAATTACTAAACATGGACAGCACTATGTTGTAAATTATATATTCTGAACATTTATTACGTATAAATAAATAACAAAACCGACACTTAATCGACAGACTAACAATTAACCATATGCTAAACTGCACCTGGACCCCGTTACCGGTTTGGCAAGACTATAACTATCGTTATACCCCCTACTATAATTTACTGTACTCGGTATATGAACAATTAACTCAACGGTAAGTACTATTAAAAATGGAGTTAAACTCTACATATGTATACTCTGTGATAGTAAAATGAATTAATTAATAATCTACTGGTGGCGCCAAGGTTACAAAAAAAAGGATGGTACATCTACACAAAAAAAATATAAATAGGTGTAACTTATCTGGTCTGCTGAGAGAGCTGATGATGATCTTCCCTAGCCACTAGATGAACGTCAACCTACTCGCTGGGAAACCTCGAGACTAACGGATGAGCGGCAGGAACAGTCGACTAATGTAATAAACAAAGCGAGACACCAAAACTTCAACCAGAGATTACTGAGGGTACAATTTCCTTAGACCTATCGATTCAAACTATTCAAATCTCCACACAGAGATACTGAGACAATAAGGGACTGGAACCATCAATAACTACCAACTTGGGCCAAGTCCAAACCAACAATCAAAAATCACCCCTAAGCCAAAACTAGGCCATCAAAAAAACCCTACAAAGACACATTATTTAGAACACATCGTTCCGTTCATAGAAAAGTGACGCAACTCAAAATTTATCAAATTTGAGTTAAATCGATATAATGTATCCCAACCGCATACGAGCCCCTTCCCATTTCAGTTGGCCCACCTACTGAAATATTAGTTTTTGGGCTAGGACCAAAGTATAATAAATACAACAGGTGGTTTTTACGCCCCTAAGTAATTAACAGATAATATCTAGTAGAAAATATCAATGTCATTGTTCTCTATTCAAATTTGTAACGAAAACCAAAAATTTTGCAAATCCAGCACATTAACCCATGTTTGTTCTGGCACAAAGGACGTCTATAATCGAAGATGGCTGTGGAAAAACTGACGCTGTAACAATTGCTAATCCTCATATAGCTGTCAGTACGCAGTTGGTATAGCTTCAAGCACTTAAATATCTGTGTTTTTTAAAATGGGTAGAGGAAAGATTATTGATGCGAAAATTCGTTCGCTAATTATTAAGTTTTTCAATTCCGGTAAATCAAATTCAGAAATTGCAAGTTTATTAGATTTATCACGGTATAGTGTAAGAAATATAGTTAGGCGATATAAAAATACCGGCTCAATTGCTACAAGTCCTCGATATATTAAAAGAAGTAAAATTACAAATGTGGATAGGCGATCGTTAAAAAGGATTATCCAGAAAAACAGACGGGCTAATTACCTTGAGCTAAGTGCTCTATGGAGTGACACCGTTGGAAGACGAATTTCGAGATCCACAACGCACAGGGAGGCCCACAAAATGGGATTTGGCACTTACAAGGTAATTTTTCCAATAAGAATAATTGAAATAGAAAAATGAGAAGTGACAATATTTTGCTTTAGGCCAAAGAAAAGCCACTTTTAACACTCCAGCAGAAGAAAAATAGAGTAAGATGGGCAAGAGAACATAAGGATTGGACATCTCAGCAATGGCGTGCAATACAATGGAGTGATGAGGCCAGATTTGAAGTGTGTGTTGGAGACAGTCGAAGTCGCGTTATTCGACAAAAAAATGAGACCTTTCACGCTGACTGTCTCAAACGAAAAGTAAAATTTCCTGCATCCGTTATGGTCTGGGGAAGCATGTCATCTAAAGGAGTGGGAAAACTTCATTTTATTGACGGAATTGTAAATACCGACAAATATTTAGCAGGGTTCGGAGTTTATAGGGCATCAAAAATTCCATGACTTTTCCAGATTTTCCATGACTTTTATGATTTTTTTCCAGGTTCTTTTACAAACATTATTTGCTTTATTAAGAACAATTTGTTTGGATAGGCAAACCATCAAAACAAATATAATGTGGTATATGAGAATAGTTACATTGATGAAAATATATTGTTACAAACGTTTTGTTCAAATATGGGCTTGGATGTAGAATTGTGCGAGATATCTCAGCACATTTACAAAAAGAGTAAGCAACATAACTAATGTGACATGTAACTTTTATTTAAAAAAAAAACTATAACTTTTTGGTGTATTTGAATTCAAATAAGAGGCGCGAAAGCTAGGGGCAACAACTGCAAAAAAGGACATGTTTAAAATATCCTGAATTTCTAGGTAAAATCTATGCTTTCGTCGTACCTTACAATTTATATTTATATGGTAATCTGTGCATTGTGCAATTTTCAACCAGAGAAACATTTATAAATGTCAAGTCAAGTCAATTCACGGCTCACGGAAAACAATCACAGACATAGATTCATATTCATAATCATAATGCAATTTTTGGCAAATAACAATCATCATAACCCCCTCTTTCACCAATAGGATAAACAAAGGTAGGCAACTTAATGTTAAGTGGTTCGCAAAAAATTGTCTACAATTCTACAATAGTGTTCTATTATTATGGTTTGCCAATCAGAATCATCTGCGTGACGTCATTTGAAGTTTGAAGAATGTACAGCCGTATTCAAAATAAAATATGTATTTCACAAATATTTTGAGAAAAGCATTCCTAATTTTTTTTCGTGCAAACGATTTATTTCCACTAATTCAAATACATGTTTCCAGGTCGCAAACTAGAATTCCCTGACTAACCACAACTTTTAAAAAATTCCATGACTTTTCCATGACTTTTCCATGACTTTTTGCGTACAAAAAAAAATCCCTGACATTTCCAGGTTTAGCAGGTTTTCCAGGTCGCTCCGAACCCTGTTTAGCCATTTTAGAGGAATCTCTCTTACCGATCGTGGCAGAATGTCTGTCATCCCGCCAAGAATTTGTGTTTCAGCAAGACGGTGCAGCATGTCATACCTCAAAGAGATCACTACAATGGATAACTGATCATGGTATAGCACTTTTAAAATGGGTTTCCAGCAGTCCAGATTTATCACCAATTGAAACTTTGTGGCACGAGATGAAAAAGGTGCTACGAAAACAGCCTGCTAGAAATATTCCCGAGTTGAAGCAAAGACTTCAGCAAATATGGGATTCTTTTACACCAAAATTATGCCAAGACTTGGTTAACACGATGCCCCAACGAATTGCAGCTATAATAAAAAATAAAGGCGATGTTACCCAGTGGTAAACTTAGAAATTGTTTTGTTAGTTTTACCCTATTTGTTCCCATTTTTCTTATTTGCCTTTATTTTCTGTTAATTGTTAGTGTTCGTCGCTACATATATATTTTTTATTTTGAAAATACTATTTAAATGATAAACAAAGTTATAAATTAATGTTGTACTTTTATTTTTGCCTTCTAAAAGCGAAGTTTCTGGGAAATCTTATGGTGGGCCAACTGAAACGGGAAGGGGCTCGTATATTGTTATGTGTAAAAGCGACAGAAGTGGAACATGGTTCGTTTATCAATAGGTGGAGCAAATGTCGTTTTACCGTTGGATCAAGTTCCCGCCTCTTTCTGTGGAAAAGTGACAGTTGTGTATTAGATGTGACCAAGCGAGCACGCGTTCACTGCAGTACTTCTAGTAAAACGGCATATCTTCGTTTACGCCATTTTGTTTACACAGGTAAGATAATTACCATCTATTGTGTTTATCGAAAAACGTCATACCTAGAAATATGTCATTTTTCTACATAATAAGCTTATGTTTTTAAAGGTTGAAATTTATGATGTGTCACTTTTCTATTAATTTTTTTTTCTATTTTATTTATTCTGACACTTTATTAACGTTAAATTTTGAAATGACACTTTTTCATAAATTATTAATGCCATATTTCTGATATATGACCTATTTAGAATTTCAGGATTATCTATTTACAATGTCCCAAAGATCAAAACTATTATTAAAACTAGCTAGAAAAGATGCAGAAGATGCAAATCCCACTTGGAAAGTTCTTGACACTGAAAGTTTTAGTAGTATCGATATTGTCTTGGAAAAGAGTAAGTTATAGTCATTTCTCTTATAATATTTAATTATTTATTGTTTTTTCTTCTTGCTTTTAGATGATGTCACTCCCACAAACATCAACCTCGAGGCTGAAAATGTCAACCTTGGCTTTGAAAAAAGTATATTATTGATTTTTTTTTTGGTAATTTATAACTAACCTGGATCTGAACAAATTCTCACCTAATAAGGTAATCAGCTACATTAAGAAGCTGGACCTGTTGGGTGAAATATAAGTAGGTGTGAGCCACAATAGACCACATGGTCGCGGTGGAGGGTCTGGTTTTCGGCCCACTCACTTTTGAACCTAACCTAACCTATAACTAACCTATTTTTCCAATTTATAGATAATGTTCCTACTCTCAACATACAATTAGAAACTTCTAGTTCTGTCGAACTCGCCTTGAAAAGGGTAAGCTAAACATATTTTTCTTTTCTTTTTATCTATTAATATACTCGTATTATTTTATTTGTAGACGTAGCAGGTCCTAACATAAAACCCCATCCTATGCCTTTTAATAAAAATACGCCAACAAACGGCGTAATACCTACTACCACTTCTCTACAAGATAAGGAGGACTCTTCCAGTTCAAAAAAGGATGAAAATGTTGATCCATTTGCCAATTCCGACGATAGTGATGATGATCCAACGTACTCCGTTAGTTCGGATAATGAAAGTTCTTTGTTAGAAAGTGAAAATTATTTTGCTATCCTTTTGGAAATACAATCAGACAATCAGAATAACAAAGATGAAAGACGAAGTAAGAAACGTAATCGCAGAGAATATAAATGGAAAAAAACTGCTGCAAAAATAGCGAGAAATTCGGGAAAGTAATATGTTTCAACCTCACGTTCTAAAAGAGTTATAAAAGAAAGAGAAATGAAAGCTCCATGCAAAGATACCTGCAAACTAAAATGTAAATTTAAGATTTCTGAAGAAGTTCGCAAAGAAATTTTTCAGAAATATTGGGCTCTGGGTAATTCTCAAAGACAAAGAGATTTTTGTCTTCTTGTATGATACCTATTAAACCAAAATACCAATATCATCGAAATGAAATGAAAAGACGTGATAATAATGCATTCTACTTCCATATTAATGAAGAACGTATACGAGTATCTTAAAATCAGGACCAATCTTCCTCCCAACGGAGTATGTTACATTAATTAAAGCTGCAAAGAAAACCGGAAATCCATATCTAGTAAAAGAAATGAGTTTTTCAGATTTTCTTGACACAAAGACACTGAACAAGACAATTGGAAATATGGACAATGTCAGAAAAGATGATGATAAACTTAGTAGTATGTAGATAATTAAAGTAGAAAAGAAAGGCCCCTTTAAGATTTTATATAAAACTTCCTACGCCAATAATGACTTTTCTGAATACCCAATAAAGAGACCCCGAGCGTCAGTAGATAACAACAATCTTCTAAAATTAGAGCCATTGTACAAACAAAAATTTAAAATAAGCGATAAGAAGAAAAAAGGTCTACTTGAATTACTGAAGAAAAATCATATTCCTAGTCGTTATGCTGAATTTTATAAAAATTTATAAAAAATGATGTATTTGATGATGTCGATTGTCCAAATCTTTTGAGTTTGTTCTCACTTAACATCACTAATAGACGAACGCGTAACTCTGAATTATTTTTTGTGCCGTTTCATCCTACCAATTATGGGCTAAATGAACCGTGTACCAGATTTTTAAGGCAGGCTAATGAATATGCTCATAATTTGAATTACTTTTCATCTACCTTTAGTACCTTTAAAGCTCAACTTAAAAATTTGTAAATTATTTCGTATTATTATGCTTATGTGAAAATGTTTATATATTGTATATGTCTATTGATTAATATAATTACTGTTAAATTTTAGATTATAAGATTAGTACTTACGATTTTTTTTCTCTTATATTGGATTGTATATAATTATACTTTGGGTTTCCCGTAAATAAATAAATAAAAATAAAATAAAATGTATTATGTTTCAGAAGAATGTTAAGTAATTAGTTTTTTTTATTTTTCAGTTGCATATATCCCATGAATAAAAATGTAAAATAAAAATTATTGTGTATATTTTAAACATAATATGCAACGTGAATAGCTTACTTTAAGCTTGCCAACCGTCCCGCATTTGGCGGGACAGCCCCGCATTTAAGGTTTCTGTTCTGCCTTACAGCATGTCCCGCAAAAGTCCCGCATATAGTTAAAATGTCCTGCATGTTCCGCTTTTATTTAATTTTAATCACCGTTTCATTTTTGACCGTGCTCCTGCATGAGCTGCATGTAACATGTCCATCATGCGCTCTGCTTAGAGCTCACTCGGTGATCCGTCTTTGTTCGTTGTCACCAAAACCGAGTTCTGTTCTGTCTGAGTCTGTGCTATTCTGTGTGAGTCTGTTTTGTGCTCTGTGACTTTGTGAGGTGAGGTTAGGTAAATGGTCATTTCATAATTTCCAAGATACCTACTACTAAGCCGCCGAAAAAACGTTTATGTAAATTTTCGGAGCAGCTGCAAAAAGAATATTCTTTTATTCAAAAAACCATAACCGAAACAGACGTTCGGTGTAATAAGTGTGGTGGAACTTTTTCAGTCGCGCATGGTGGAAGAACTGACGTACTGCGGCACTTGAATTCTGATAAACACAAAAAGGCACTTTCTGTGGCAAGTTCTTCTTCGAAGATTTCCAACTTTTTTCGACAAGACGATTTTGGAGAAAAAAGTCCGCTCTGGCCAGATCAGAAGCCATATGGGCTTTCCATTCAGTTTGCCACAACCACAGCTTTAATTCAATGGAATGTACATCAAAGCTAATTCAAAATCTTTTCGAAAAGAAATATTCTTGCGGTAAAACTAAATGCGAGGCCATTATCAAAAATGTAATTGCACCCCTTTCGAACAACTTGTTAAAAACAGAGTTGAATGATGTCGCATTTATTACAATATTTTCCGATGCTTCTAACCACAAGGACATCAAACTTTTCCCCACATTAGTTAGATATTTTCATCCAGAAAGCGGCATCAATACAAAATTATTAGACTTTACAAATTTGCCTGGAGAAACATCTGAAATTATTCACAACAATTTGATGAAGGTACTTGAAAAGCATAATCTAACTGGTAAACTTATCGCATTCTGTGCGGATAATGCAAACACCAATTTTGGTGGTGTTAATCGTCAAGGAAAAGAAAATGTTTACTTCAAGTTGCAAGAAAACTTAAACAGGAAAATCATTGGTGTAGGATGTGCGGCTTATATTGTAAATAATGCCATTCAAACTGCTTGCGATCTTCTCCCTGTCGATGTCGATATGATTATCACAAAAGTTTACTTATATTTTAGTATTTATACCGTACGAGTCGCTGAATTGAAAGCTTTTTGTGAAGATGCAGAAATCCAGTATAAGCAAATGTTGGGTATGCGAAAACCCGATGGCTTGCACTTTTGCCTGCATTAGAGAGAGTTCTTCAAATGTATAGTCCATTAAAGGCATATTTTTTATCACAAGAAAAATGTCCTGTATTCCTACAAAACTTTTTTGCGGACGAATGCTCTGAACTGTGGTTCATATTTATACATAATCAAGTTTCCATTTTCCATACTACAGTGCACTCGGCTAATTGTGACTATCGGCGAAATGTGACACATTGCAGCCCTTTCCCTATAACCATGCGAATGACTAATGCGGCAACGTCGCCTTCGAATCCTAAGTGCCACGCGTCACCAGTAACATTTTTACCGTTATAGGGTGCACTACCGAAGATCACATCAACCAAAGGTAAGAACAACAATTTCGGTAATTTAAATTAGGGGTGTTTAAAATTGATTGTCTCTCATATGGTACGAGCTATGAAATAATTATTTATATTACTACATAGCAGATGGGTAGTATTATAAGTTTTAATAATAGCTAACCTATAAATCTAACCAAAACAGTGTTATGGCTGGTGTCACAATTACACTTCTAAAATTTGGTTGGTTTCAATTGTGATTTTTTTCGACGTATAATTGTGACATCCAAATATTTTTTTCAGAAAATTGAAAAAATTGAAATGGAGCAACGTAGAACGCAAAAAGTCAAAGAATACAATAAAGAGGATTTAAATAAAGCATTAGAAGATATAAAAAATGGCAGTTTATCTTATAAAAAAGCTTCGACTTTGTATCATATTCCACGAAGCACCCTGATTGCCAGATGTAAAGGTTGGAAAAATAGACCAGCTGCAATACGTGATCACCCCGGAAGAGTACCAGACCTACCACTAGAAACTGAAACCGAGTTAGCTCAATACTTAGAGACACTAAATCATTGGGGATTCGGACTTTCTCGAAAAGAGGTGTTAAATATTGTGGGTACTTATGTTAAAGAGAACAATATAACTACGAGATTTAAAAATAGAATACCGCAAAAAGATTGGTTCATTAGCTTTTGCAAGAGGCATCACTTGTCGTGCAAGAAACCCATCAAGAGGCAAAGCATTCGCACTGAGCAAACTACTCCTGAGATCATATATGGATTTTTTGACCTCTATGAAGAAACTGTTAAAGAATTAAATTTGCTCAACTGCCCTCATTTAATTTTTAATCTGGATGAAACATCCCTTTGTAGTGATCCCTCGAACACGAAAGTAGTTGCTCAAAAAAATAAAGCCGTATTTAGACATACGCATGGTACCGGGAGAAGCAATACTTCTATACTTTTCTGCGTATCAGCTAGTGGAGATAAATTGCCGCCGTTTATTTTGTATAAGGCAAAAAATCTATGGGATATCTGGATGCCTCAAGAAGCATTTCCTAATACTGGCTATGCAGCAACACCGCACGGGTGGATGACTGAATCCGCATTTTACTCTTGGTTTCGAAACCATTTCTTAAAACATTGCCCAAAGGAAAGACCTCTTTTACTTCTGTTTGACGGGCATTCGTCACATGTATCCATTGATATTATCAAACTGGCAAAACAAGAAAATATATGTTTGCTTAAACTACCGCCGCACACTACACATGTATTGCAGCCCCTAGATGCAATACCTTACGGTGCCTTTAAGAAAAAATGAGACGAAGAAATAACAGAATGGCAGAGGCAGCATTATGGAGTAGCAATGAGCAAAGCACAGTTTTCAATTTTAGTTGGGAAAGTGTGGATCTACATGCCCGAACATTTTATAAAAAAATCATTTCAAGTGACTGGCATTTATGATCAATCTATGGCCAACGGGAACCCTATTAACAGATATGCTATTAAAGGAATCAATTTTAAATCAGTTGATGTTGAAGCTTCTCGGTCTAAAGGCACAGAATTTGAAGAGCAGAATGATAATTTTCTTGATAACACAAATGCATCAACTTCTAATAGTACCGAAGACCCACAAATACTTCAGTCAAAAAAAGGAAGATATTAAACACTAATTATGCAGACGTTATTACCAGAGATGATTATCTTAAACAACTTGAATCACTTGCAGCAGACAAGAAAATTAAAAAAGTCCCAAAAAAAGGGTTAAAAAGCAAAAAAAGAGAGCTCATACAAAGGGACAGTAGTGACTCTGATGAAATAGATTTTGAAATCGACACGGATGCAGACACTAATGAATATGAAGCTATAAACACTTTGGAAGAACTTGTAGAAGCCGAAAAAGAGAATATAGAAGAGGACCAATTTAACTATTCCATAAAAATAGGGTCGTGGATGATTGCAACTTATGCCACAAAAAAAACCCTTAAGCGGTTTATAGGTAAAATTTTAGAGGTTAATTCAGATGACACCGTTAAAGCAACTTTTTTGAGAAAGAAGGGTGATTATTTCATCTGGCCAGAAGTTTCAGACATTGATATTATTCACACTGAGGACGTGCTGCAAGTTATACCTTCTCCTACCGAAGCACGTAGAGGTAAATTACGATTTTCAATGCAATTTGATGGACTTTTTGTTCAATAATCGATTTTAACTTACACTTATATATGTAACACGAAAAACTAATCTGTATTATTTATGTTTTTATATGTGTAGGCATGATGTGTTTTATTTATGATAAATACAGAAGTTTTATTCTTAATATCTTAAAGAATTTTTTATAAGTTGTTTTATTTGCTATAAGTTGCTAAACTTTTGTAAATTGGCAAAAATTAAAATAAAATCGGGTCTATTTGTGACAATAGTCACAACACCTGCAACATTTTCTTGTTTTATTGTGACCCATAGTTAGCCACAATTAGACTGTAGTGGTTTAATACATCCAAAATGACACGTCAGCTTTCACATCACAATTAAACGCCAAGAGTGTCACAATTACACTTAGAGATGGTCTAATTGTGACACCCAATAGTGTTTTAAAAAAATGCATACAGCTAATAAAAAGCATAAAATATCAAAATCCAAGATAGTGAATTATTCCAACACATTTCAAGAATGCTCTAAATATAATACTGGTCAAAGGTATCTTTGAATTAAGAATTTGGCGGTAAATTTCTAAGTAGCGACGAAAACTATGTCACAATTAGCCGAGTGCACTGTACTATAAAAAAACTAGAAAGTGATCGCATCAGTTTTGCAGAAGCAGGTAATATATTTTTGGATCTCAAAAGCAAATTCGAAAATCGTCTGTCACAAGACTATATACCATTAGTTGTTAAAAATCACCTAACAACTCTAGTAGAAAATGGTTCAATAAAGATGGATTACTTTATTGGTCATGTTCGCAGTTTTTATACCAATATCATTAAATATTTGGAAAAATATTCTAAACAATATTTGGACATTAAAAACTTTGATTGGGTTCGACTAACAAAACCAGTAACGTGGAGCGAAGTTCAAGACAGCCTACAATTTTATATGGCCGACGTCAACCTATACAAATTAGACGAGAATAATTTATTTGATGAGGTTAACTATTTGGCAAATTATGCTGACGAAAACCTAATCAGAAAATGGCTAAATGATGGCCTACATGATGTTGGAAGAAAATGGTTGGAAGTTTTTGCCCACTTTAAAAGAAACAATGTTCCATTTCGAAATATCCTTTATTTGGTCCAATATTGTTTAGCAATTCCTGGAACAAATGCATCTACAGAGTGTTTTCCCTCATGAACTCTACCTGGACATCTCAAAAATCTAATCTTCATCTTGAAACTATGGCAGCAATTTTAGAAATCAAGTATAATTGGCCAAATGTAATGAATTTTTGAAGTTGGTAGATAACCAACCAGACATTTTAAAAAAGGTTCATGGTGTTGAGAAATATGATTTTAAAAATAAAAATAAATAAGTAAGTTCATTTCTTTTTTTTTAGTTTAGGGGGACATGGGGCGTCCCGCATTGGGACAATTGAAGGGGCAAGTGGATGAAGGGGTTATGTAACATTTTTGAAAAACTCCAATTTTGTTATGGATGAAGGAGTTAAGTGCATAATATGCACTTAACTCCTTCGTCACTCCTCCTGAGGCACGTCACATATTATGTGACGTGCCTCAACAGCATTTGACTGTACTAATAATATTTAAGGAGATAGAGAATGCTAGAAGGGGCTATGTAACAGTAAATCTCAAGGTTGCTATAGAAGGAGCTATGTGCCCATAACCCCTTCATCCGCTTGGAGACTGAAAGTTTTATTATTTACTTTGTAGTAATGACACATGACACCTACAACATAACCTTAAAATCTATAGCACATGCAGTATATTTAACTGAATGCTAATTGATTTATACTTGTTCTGTATTGTACTTAAATGGGAAAATGTTGTCACGTGGAAAATTAATGGTGCAAAAAGTGATTGACTTACATAACAAGGAAGAATTAAAGAAGGAAACTATTGATTTTCAACCTTTAAGTTGAAATGAATGGGAAAAACCGTCCGGCAGTCAAGGTAAGTTATTCATTGTCAATAAACAACGGATTCATTCTTTTAAAAATTATCCAAAATTATATTTAAAAAAATTACAGGAAAAAATCAACAAACAGAAGGTAATCTGGCTTCTTCGCTAGAAGATTATAATATAAGTTGTGTCGCGGGATCAAGTCAAGGTATAGTAGGTACATATTATTTTGTTTCTTTACTGCCATATACTTACCTGCAATTTCTACTTTAAGCCTGTAGGGTAAAGACACCATTTATTGACACCAAGCCAGTAATTGACATAATTTAAAATTACCCGCTTAATACCTTCACCTTGATGTTATTTTTAATTCTGCCACCATGTGGCACTAGTATATAAAGTATAAATCACTATTTGAAATACAATTATTAGTATGTTGAGGTGTGTTATAAGCTACAGTTGGTTAAGTGAAACTGGACAATATTGCTTAAATTTTAGCTAAGATTTTATATACCGGGTTTCCCATTTCATTTGACTAATAGCAATTAACATGGGCTATTACATTTCATTGAATTTTATATTCCCAGGGCACACTATGAGAAATATTGCTAACGGAATCGATAGTAATGACTGTTAAACACCTCTGATTACCAAAATACTAAAGCGAAATGCTTTTTTAATTAAAATATCAATAAGAATTCGCTTTAAGTTAATAGATGTAGTTTACATAAGGTTTTAAGAAACGTCATGTTACGTTAACGATTGGACTAGTTGGTTGAGCGTCCGTCTTTCAAACTGAACCCCACAATTTTGCAGGTTCAAATCCCGCCAGAGACAACTTTTTTTTATTTTACTTTTTCATTAATTACAAATTATTAGTGTTTACTTATTCGAATAAATATAGTTTATTGTCAATACCTAGTTATTATTTTTGAAAGTCACAATATTTACTTATCAGCAAAAAAATAAAACATGTTTAAATTGGTTCGTTTCCTTTATCTTTAGCTAAAGCTACTATCTTATAAAATAAGTAATCAATAAACAACATATGTTTTATTTATTACATGCACTGTGCTTTTACTAATAGTGTACTTATCTCTGCTAATAGTTACTACATATTATACCTCAATCTGGATATTGAGTTAAAACAGTTACAGAGGAACTGTCATGAATTAGTAATACGGTTTTTTTTTTAATAAAAAACTAATTCTAAAATTATGAGTTTTTTAAAATATGTTGAAAAAACTCATAATTTTAGAATGATAGTTTTTCATTAAAACAAACTATTACTAATTCACGACATTACACGGACACACGGAAACAGTTTCTCTGTAACTGTTTAACTCAATATCCAGATTGAGGTATAATATGTAGTAACTATTAGCAGAGATAAGTACCTACACTATTAGTAAAAGCACAGTGCATGTAATAAATAAAACATATGTTGCTTATTGATTACTTATTTTGTAAGATAGTAGCTTTAGCTAAAGATAAAGGAAACGAACCAAGTCTCTGAAACGAACCAATTAAAACATGTTTTATTTTTTTGCTGATAAGTAAATAATGTGACTTTCAAAAATAATAACTAGGTATTGACAATGAACTATATTTATTCGAATAAGTAAACACTAATAATTTGTAATTAATGAAAAAGTAAAATAAAAAAAAGTTGTCTCTGGCGGGATTTGAACCTGCAAAATTATGCGGTTGAGTTTGAAAGACGGACGCTCAACCAACTAGTCCAATCGTTGACGTAACATGACGTTTCTTAAAACCTTATGTAAACTACATATGTTAACTTAAAACGAATTTTTATTGATATTTTAATTAAAAAAGCATTTCGCTTTAGTATTTTGGTAATCTGAAGTGTTTGACACTCAGTACTATCGATTCCGTTGGCAATATTTCTCATAGTGTGCCCTGGGAATATAAAATTCAATGAAATGTAATAGCCCATGTTAATTGCCATTAGTCAAATGAAATGGGAAACCCGGTATATTGTATCCAGTGCCATCATTTCAACGGTAAGACATTATAATTTTTTTATAATATGTATTATTAAAAAAGGTTTTGTTGTAAACATCCATATATGTATTTTGCTACTAGTTATCAAAATAACCTCTGAATATAGTTTGTCAATTATTAGTTCTTGTTTATGTGCAATATCCAGTAAATGACATTATGTGTCAAACATTGGAATTAACTGTGTCAATAATTGGTTTCATCATTTCAGATCCAATACCTTCTCTTCTCTATACAACCTAGGATCCAGTATCATGCCTAAACCCAAGAAACTTAAAAAATCTAAATTCCTGTATTCTCGTGAAAATATGGAGCAGGCGTTGACTGCCGTAGCAAATGGAATGAGCTACTTGGAAGCTAGCAAAATGTATGAGGTTCCACGCTCTACTCTTATCTACAAGTCCACTGGAAAAAGTCCCGCTGTTTGTAAAATGGGTCCCAAGTCTGTTTTATCGACTGAGCATGAACTTCTATTGGAAAACTGGGTTAAATCCATGTCAAAACGAGGATTTCCTATTAGTAAGTGGGACTTGCTGGCCTCAGTTGAAATGCTCGTAAAAGAAATGAAAATTGAAAATCCGTTTACAAATGGAAAACCGGGAAAAAAGTGGTTAAACTTATTTCTTAAAAGACACCCGGCAATATCAAAACGTGTCGTCGAAAAATTGACCACCTCACGAGCTTCTGTAACAGAGGCTAATTTAAGAAGCTGGTTTGAAGAAACCAAATCTATTTTAATCCAGGAGGGTCATTTTGAAATTCTAAAAGATCCAACTAGGGTTTTCAATACAGATGAAACAGCATTCATGTTGTGTCCTAAGTCGGAGAAAGTGTTAGGAGTGAGGGGACAGCGAAACATATATGAAGTAACTGGACGAAATGATAAAGAGTCGATAACTATTTTATTAACTGGGAGCGCAACCGGAGCTATTGCTCCTACTATGGTACTTTTCCCATATGTCAGAATACCTGAATCCATTGCAAAATCTGTTCCCTCTGATTGGGCATTAGGAAGATCAGAAAAGGGGTGGATGAATGGTCAAAACTTTTATGAATACGTTGCAAATAACTTTGAACCATGGCTTACTAAAACTAAAATAGAACGGCCAATTATATTATTTTTGGACGGACACTCAAGTCATCTCACAGTCCATTTGAGTAAATTCTGCTCCGAAAATGGAATTATCTTGATCTCGTTGTATCCCAATGCTACCCATATTATGCAACCTCTCGATGTAGCTGTTTTCCGACAACTAAAACATGGGTGGCAAAAAACAGTGCACAACTGGAAAATGGAGAATGTCCACCAGTACTTAACAAAGTACAATTTCGCTCCTTTAATGGATAAAACAATAAAACAATATTTAAAGAAAGATGCTTTAATCAATGGGTTCAGATTATGTGGGCTTTATCCATATAATCCAAATGCTCTAGACTATTCGAAATGTATCCATTCTCCTAAACAAAAGGATGTACCTGAAGTACCTCAGGCAATAACCAAGTCAGATAATTCACATTTGCGTTACCTAGAATCCAAGATGAATAGTGAAACTGTCAGGAAATTTACGGATTTCTTTATCAACAATGAAGGTGATTGGGCTGGGGAAGTTTCCTCCAAAGACCTGTACTACGTGTGGAGAAGCTTTAAACTTGACTTAACAAATAAATCATTAATACTTGAAAGGACCCCGTTGAAAGATATCACATCAGGAATATCAAATAAAACTCAAGATTTAACCAGTACTAGAAGTGATGAACCAAGTACGTCAGCGATTACTCCTAGTCCAACGAAAGTTATTAGGGAGGATCCAAAGACACCGTTAACCCATCAAGTAATCCAAAATATTACTGACAACACAGGAGAGAAACTTGCTAAAACTATATCACCTGCCACTAATGGTGAAGGTGTACCCACGCCCTTTAAAAGGATACTTTTTTGGCCCGGAACTCCACCCAAGAAAATTAAGAAAGGGAAAAATTCCACTAAGATTCCGACAGTTGTTTCTTCTAAATTATGGCAAGAGTATTTTGAAAAAAAGAAATCCGATAAAGAAGAAAAAGAAAAAATTATACGTGAAAGACGAGCCGACAGAGAGAAGAGAAAACTAGAAAAGAAAAAATGACACAAAAACGCAGAAATGAGATACCTTCAGATACATCATCTGATTCGGACAGCATATCTTTAGTTGATAGTGATCATGAAACCTTGAAGGAAATAATGGATTCTTATAGCAGGGAAGAAAGTGAACAGATTGAGTCCGAAAATACCACACCAGAAACAGGAAAGTGGGTGCTGACAGAATTACTCACCGTGAAAAATAAAAAACAACATTATGTTGGATTAGTGGTAGCTAAAGAACAAGATCTGACTGTAAAATTTGTAAAGAACGTTGCAGGGAAAACATCAGTATTTGTTTGGCCAGAAGTAGAAGATATTTCAGATGTTTCACTAAAAAATGTTGTGAAAGTACTTCCGGAACCTAACATGGGAAGACGAGATGAATTAGTTTTCAATATTTCATTCTTAGGATACAATGTTCTTTAATATTGCATGTTTTATTTCGTTGTTTTATGTAGCGGTATGTTCTTGTAGTAGACTTTAACATTCGAAAATATTTTGTCAATTACTAGTTACTTTTTTGTCAGTAGTTGGATTTCATTAGTCATTCACTGGGAATATATATAGTTTTTTGTTAATATTTTTTTTTATCGCAAATAAATATTTATTTAGCAATATTATGATATTTTATGTATTTTACATCTCATTCATATTTAAAAACTGCCTCACCTAATTTTAAACAACTTTCTAAAATCAATTAAAATATGATTTTAGTTAGAAAAAACCTTAAGGTGTCAATTATTGGGGTCGTTACTCTACTATGAATCGTGGTAGCGACTCTTCGCCACAAGAGGATTGTATACAGCGTGATGAACAATCAAATGATGGTATGAATATAGAAAATATATTTTATTCGTATCAAACACTGACAATTTTTTTATTTTAGCTTATCAATTGGATCACGATAGCGATAACGTATATGAATCAAGTGGTAGTGAATATCAGCCAAGTCACTTAGAATCAGAAAACGAAGACAGTGAGGATGAACAAAATGCAGTAGAACAAAATGAGGATGAACAAAATACAGTAGAGCATGTTATTGCATCTGTAGTTCAAAATAAGGATAACAATTTGACTACAAGGGGTACAAGAAGAATTAAAACATTTCCTATTAAACCAAAGACTACAAAAATATGAACCAGGAACCCAGAGTCGTGGAAAAAAAATGTTGCAGCTATTTGTAGAGAAAAAGAGAAAAGTTACATTTCGTATAAAGGAAATGTTGTACCTTCAAAAAGTGTATGTTCAGAATGCTTATGCAATGAAAACTGTAGATTGAATTGCAGCATTAAGTTTGACGAAGATAAACGAAAATCAATATTTGATGGCTTTTATAATCTAGATATTAACTCAAAAAATGCCCTATTATTTAGAAGCATTACTCCTATGCCTGTTGTGCGTCAGCGTAAAAATGCTACTAAACATAAGTCTTCTTCTTACAAATACTCTATTGTATTGAACAACCAACAAATTTTTGTTTGTAAAAAAGCATTTTGTGCCTTATATCAAATTAGCCGTAAAAAAGTAGACATTATTAAAAGCAAACTTGAAACTGGAAAATCTGTTCCATCTAGAGATGAACGAGGTAGACACATGAACAGACCCAATAAGTTGAGCGATTCTGTTGAACAGGCTATTATAAACCACATTAATAAATTTCCTACTGAGTAATCTCATTATTCCCGAAACAGCAATCCATATAAAAGATATCTAGCTCCAAATCTCAACTTGTCACTAATGTATAGATTGTATATTCAAGAATGCAATGAAAAGAATACACCCAAGAACTTTTTCATAAAAAAGTCATCATATGCAAAAATTTTCTCCACAAAGTTCAATTTATCTTTCAGTCATCCGAAAAGTGATACATGCAGCAAGTGTGACTCAAGGCAATCTAATGCAGAACATGAGGAAAACGTACACTTAGGTTTTCAACTTATGTCTAAGGACCGGGAAACAGCTTTGAAAGATAAAAATGTCTGCTATATAACAGTTGACCTCCAACAAACAATGCGTTTACCTAAAATTACCACCTCAAAGGCATTCTACCTAAGGCAGATCTGGTTTTATAACTCAGGAATTCATGTGATCACTACTGAAGGGCATCAGTCTGTAATGCAAACATGGACTGAAGATGTGGCCGGCAGAGGTAGCACAGAGGTTGTAAGCTGTTTGTGGAATTTTGTGCAAACTTGCGAAAATGTGAAAACAAGAAATAACCTTATTGTGTGGTCCGACTCATGTGCGGGTCAAAATAAGAACTTCTAGATGATTTGTTTATACCAGTTAATGATATTGAAAGGTATTTTTAAGGTGATTGATCACAAATTCCCTGAAGTTGGACACACTTACTTAGACTCTGATAGGGATTTTGGCCGTATAGAGAAAGTTCTTAGAAAGCACAGTACCATATTTACCCCTGACCAGTATAGAGAAATTATTAAAACAGCATGCACAAAAAAGTCTGTAGTTAATGACATGGAGCAATATTTTCGTGATGTTGATAGTTTACCAAATAAAATGGGACTGGTTAACAAAAAGAAGAACCTATTAAATGAAAAAGTTGCCTTTAGAGATGGTATAAAATGGATTCGCATAGAAGAGTTTGGTAGTTACCTATATAAGGAATCATATGATGAGTATGCACCTTTCAAAAAAGTTTCACTATTCAAAAATCCTCCATCTGAAAACTATTCACCCCCTAACGATATCGAGTTTGATAGAATTCATCACAAAACAGAAAACATATCTGAAAAGAAAATTTCCAACATTCGTGATCAGTTACCTTTTATCCTAGAAGTGCATAGAGGCTTTTATGAAAATATTATAGGCCTAGAAGTGGAGAATCGTAATAAAAAAAGACGTCGCACCAAATAATTTCATCGTTATATATTTTTTCCTTGCATTCTTAATTTGTGAGCACTTCTTATTTTGTACCTCTATTAATAACGTCATTAAAATACTTAACACCCTAAGTAATTTTTATTCAACCTATTACCACCATATCAGTAAACGGAAGAACGGGTTATGTACATTAAAATAACAATTTTTAACAAAAAATGAAATGAATATTAGATTTTTTAAATATATAAAAATAATTCACAAACCTTTCCTACTAATATAACAGATTAGGTTTAAAAACTATTTTTCGTAAAAAAATGCCAAATAATCTAATTAAAACCTAATTTATTCAGAAACATGTTTTTGTATCATAACCCTTTCATCCACTTGCCCCTTCAATTAAAAGTTGTCAGGCTTACTTACTTGTATATAGAAAAGTGTCGCAACTACAATAAAAGGGTGGAATTTACCCTTAGATTAAAATTTCTTGACTGGATTAATATACAGCTTAAAGATAATGCTTTTATGTATAGTTTAAAACATGTTTAAATAGTGAATTGTGTTCTATTAATATAGAATTTGCAAAATTGCTGAATTTTAAAATTGCTCCTCTGAAAAGGGAACTGTTTTGAATTGTGTCACTTTTCTATCAATGGAGCGACATAACACAAAGGAATGCTTACCTCCTGAGGATCAACAGGTTTGGCCAAAAAAAATATATGCTGGCCACGCTGTTACGTTATATCTATTTAATATTTGTCTTGCCTACAAAACATACTATGGACCACACCTTACCCAACCAGAACATCCATTTATTTCGGTTTATCGTACAAATCTATAAATGATGGGTCCAGTTTAACGTGAATATTCACCAAGTTGCTAGACAGCATCGCGGCGGCGGCTTCGATTGATAAAATCACGGGCTGGGATCTTATATGGGAATAGCTGGAGTCAAGTTGTAAGACAGAGATAGAATATTAGTATTTTGACTACATCTCAGAAGATGGCGCTAATGTATAAATAGAGTTGCAATCACATTGTGGCAGAAACCACAGAACACACTTCAGATTATATATTTGCTACATTGATCGCATTGAACATTGAAACTGACATACTAACTCAATACTCAATACCCAATTTATTCTGTGATTGTGATTTTATACATGATACAAGATTTTATATTTGTTTTGTTTTTGAGGTTTGTTAATGCACTTTGAGTTTTGTGAATAATATTTGTGTTTTGAGCTTTTTCTATACTTTTTAATTGACCTGAGAAAACTATCAAGGTAAGTCAAGAAAATTAGATTTTTACATTTTATGAGCATTTAGATATTAATTATAAGTTTAAGTTTGTTTACACTTATCAGTACACCAGTATTATTTTTGTTTTTGAGTAAAAATTATATCAAAGTGCTGCATAATTAGTCAGAGGACCATGATCCTTAAAGTTTAATTTCATATTCGAATTACCGAGCATATCACATTTCTAAAAAAATTTTTAGATGGCAATTACATGTGCTGTTCCCGATTGTGAGGATAGGACATCTACAAGACTTCGCTTCCCAAATCCAAATAAGTTTTTAGTAAAATTTAATAACTGGCTGGAGATTATTGGAAATGACCATCTAAATAGCTTGGAACCCTCAAAAGTATTTGGTAATTACAGAATATGTCACTGACATTTTGCAACAGAAGATTTAAGTACAAATATGTATCTGAATTCCGAAGCAAGCCCTACATTATGCCCTATTCCAAATAAAATTACAGATGCAATGTCAGCAGCTACTTTGAATTATTGCAGAAGTTGAGGAAATGCTACAAACAAATATATGATAAGTTTGCAGCAACGAAAACAATAACTGAAGATGTCATTTTGGCTTATTTTGCAAAAAAGTCAAAAATGTTGAAACTATTAAAAATTGTAATGTATTTTTTTAAAATAAGTGACGGTTGCAGGAAAAATAGTGTATGTAACTTACCCCGAAAGTGTTTTCACTGGACTCGCAGGCTTGCCCACTCGTCCAGTAAAACATTCCTTTCGGGACTAGTATGTAAATATCTATTTTCTTCAAGCATATAGTAATACTTACATTATTTTATATAAGACGTATTATAGAAAATACCTATTGTTTTACTACTAAAGAAATATTCTAATTTTCTTAAAAGTACAAAAAAGTAAAAGTGTAACCATAACAACTGATTAAAAAAGAGAGTCATGTAGCCATGATTTCTCAGAACTGTCAGTTTGAAATTAAACGTTACGTCAGATCACTTTTTATATAATCATGAATGTCTGAAGAAATACAATTTTAACTTTGATGCTTGAAGAAAAAATAGTGTGTCACTCGGGAGTATAGAGCTCTTTATGTGTTTCGCCCCAGTTTACACAGCCTTGGCTAACTCCTATATGCTTCTGATCTCAACAAATAATGTTCGCCTTCTACTCCTAGTAACATAATATACTATCGTTACGATCGTTACGATTGCGGGATATTTTTTAACTGCATATCATATTTTAGTGATAAGGTAACAAAACTAAATCTTTCTTGTCTCTTAATCCTACCATACAGTAATTTGGTAGTCCGTGGGTATTTCCGATTTTATATTCAAATTTATTTTATCTTTTTGAAACTTGCGTCTTTTAAGTTTTTTTTTTTTTATTTTATGTTCACAATAGTTAATACTAAGTAGTGTTCGAATAAATGTCTAGACATTAACCAACCCTATTATTAGAACATATATATATTTGAAGTATAATTACATGATAATTTAACTAATATTTTCATCATGTGCACCAAACCCGTTATTAAAATATGTGACTCCCAGCAATGTCCAGTATCTTAAAAAAGGTTGGTCACTTAACAATCCCTGAAATATCGACACAGAAATAAGCAACATTTTATATTATCACTTTCATTATTGCTTTATATTTTTCTATTTGTCATGTAGCATGTAATTAAAATAAATCTCCAGTATACTGATTTGATGTTTATAAATTTTTAATATTTTGGGTGAGATAGGTTTTAAATAATTTAGTCTACAAATGAAAAATTTGTAGTTCTCATACTTCAAATTTTAGATTTATAGACTAATTTATTTAAAATTAAATCTTATCCGGAATATATTTTCCCTCCCCTCCATTTTGAGAATGAAAATATATAAAGTTGTTACATCAACACTGTGGGAAGAAGAGATAGTTCAACTACATCTCTGCAGATGTCGCTTTCCGCGTCGCCTTGTCGGTAATGGAAGATTCCTATCTAAATCTATGTAATCTATGGATAAAATTCGTAAACAACGGAACTCCAAAAGGACTGTCTACACTGTCTCCAGACCTATCCCATGGAAACATATTCTATTCCATGCCATGGTGTGTAGATCATGGGAGGTTCCATGATTAACAATGGAAAAATAATACCCCTCTAGGGTTTCACGTCCCCAGGCTTTCTTTCTGGATGGTTATGAAACAAATATAAGACACAAGCGATGTTATTAGGTACTTTAGTCCAAAATTTCATAATATTGTCGACCATCGAATTCAGATATTGCTAATTCGAATTCGGTCCCATGAGCTAAGATCTATAGTTGGCAACCCTACCTGTCAGTTCCATATATAACCTGTTGTTTACTGAATAAATTGGAACAATCCTACTTGCTGAAAAAGGCGAAATAGCAACAAAATGACGCTATAATTCCCGAAATTTGCTCTAGGGAAGTGTGTTGGATGGGTATTCCTCTCATAGATGATATAATAAGTTTGAGCTACAATGTTGTTTACCAATGTCCTGTACCCTTTATTTCAGTTATCAGACTACTGATATAGATACAACTGAGGAAGATATATCATTGCACGTTGGCTGGAAAGACTGTTATGTGCACGAATATTTTAGTGTGTTTAGATGTTTCAAATGCAGTAGATTTAACCATGAAGCTGAAAAATGTACAGAAGATATGTGTCCGATACGTGCTGGTAATCATAAGATAAATAATTGTAAATCAGAGGTTAAAAAATGCATTGTGTTAGAGCTAATAAGAAACTAAACTTAAATTTAGACGTAAAACTGCTTATGAATAGCAACCACTAAATTCGGAGGATTTGTTCATAACCTGTTTAAATGCACAAAGTTTTTACAGCAACAAAGATGAAATTTCCTAGTATGTATATACATATAGACCTGTTATCTTATGTACTACTAAAACATGTACCTATAACCGACGAATTTACTGATGATGAATTAAAAATAGTAGGGTATAATATAATTCGTTGTAATTCAACTAGTTTGTTGTTGGATATCCGTTACTAAATCTCATAAATCTGAGTTTAAAACAAGGCGTTGTTCCGGAGGGTTTTAAAACATCTACCATAGTACCCATACGTAAAGTTCCAAATACTAATTTAGAATATTTACAGCCTATAAACATGCTTCTGTTTTGTGAGAATTTCAAATTCCAATTAACTTGTTTCTTTTTGCCGTACATGTATGTCCTATTTAACGTATCTTTTTACACCAAATAACTCTAAAACTTGTTTCAAACTCTAGCCAGTGTTCGGACACTAGAAATTAAATGGTAAACAGATTATCGCCAGTAAAAATCTGTCCGACTATTGGGGATTATGATATTTCTTGAGGGTTCCAAAAGTCAGACACCAATATTTTTTTTGGCATTTTGTGACAAAAATCATCAAGTTTTTTGTTTTATTTCGTTTCAGACATGAATTCCAAAGCTAAAATTGGAACATTTCAACGATATGATGGGAACAAATTGCAAGAAGCGGTGCAGGCAGTTAAAAATGAAGGAAAATTTGCCATCAATATGGGGTACCCAAGTCCACGGTGCAGGACCGTATTAAACGAAAAGCTCCAGATGTATTTAAGGCCATGAGACCGAGCCCGGTTTTAACACTTGAATATGAAAGGAGGATAGTGAATTGTGGATTCTTTATAAAAAAATGAGAATTATTTGATGCAGTCCAAAAAATTGTTAAGGCAGAAAATATAATATTTTGATTAAAATCGAAACACTTTAAAATTGAAACAATGACCAATTACCTCTTTCTTGAATTTATGAATATTGAATATATATTACCATTATAGAATGCAGATTATGTATTATTTTATTATGTACCTATTATTTATCCCGTACATATGTATGTATTATTGTTAGGATGTATTACATACATCTATAAAAGTATATGTAGTTACTGTTTCCTAAGTATGTACCTACATATTTAAATATATATTTATATATTTGTTTTGTTGTTTAATATGTATGTATTTAAATTGAAATTTAATAAATGTGCCTTAAACAGACACAATATGTACATCATATTAATGATTTTCCTCAATCTCCTCATTATCCGACATTTCGATTATCCGAAATCGGTCCGGTCCACATTATTTCGGATAACCGAGAGTCTACTGTATCTTTAAAAAATGTGGAATCGTTAGAAATATACAGAGCTCAAATAATGGAAAAGTACATTTCATCCTGGTTTTAGAATCTTTTTGATGGACCCACATGGTACTGATATTTTAGACGACCAAAAAATGCCAATGAAAGTGGCTTTATGTTATGCCCAAAGTCCGGGAGAGTATTGAGTGTTAAAGGAAAGGATCTAGATATTGTTAACACGTTGAACCCCGCTATAGATACGATTTTTGGAATGCCAGGCCCGGCATTTTTTTTTACAAATATTTTTAAATACAGTCGGCGAGATACACTAAGCGTATATTTTTCACAAACATATTATATTTTGACACTTTATTGACATTTGAATTTGAGGTACACGTTTGTATCTCGCGAGCTAGACCAGTCTTGGACCGGCGAGGTACTAACTGGTACCTCACATCTGCGCATGTCATTTCTTTCTGCACGTTGATTCCTGTCGTTATATCCAGTATAATACAACTATTGTTTGTGAGTGCAGCAGTCACAGTTGTATTTAGAGCATTTACGTGTAAGAAGTTGTAAAAATGGGAAATTACGAGCGTGAGCAAGAGAGATTGAAATTATTGTGGCAAGATATTTTGTCTGATGAAGACGATCGGGAAAGTGAATTATTTGGGGACGTTTATACGTCTGATGAATATATGCCTAGTGACAGTGGAAGTAGTTCATCAAGTGCTGATAATGAAGTATGTGTACAAAACTCAAAGAGAGGAAGATTTGAACCCGGACCATCTACCTCAAAATCAAGTTCTCCGAGAAATCTACTCGATTTGAGTGACAATACAGAAACGAGAGCGATTTCTGCAAATGAATCTATTTCTCCTATTCCTAGAAATACGGTATGTTTACTTTATTTAGTAGTCTGTGTGTGTAGCAATTTTTTTATTACAGATAGATCAAGTTATTGAAGACGTCGTTGCTGCGAATGTATCTGATTCGGACGGTTTAGATAATATAGTTTGGGGGCCTGTAGATGGATCAAATATGAAAACATTTGATAAATATCAAGGACAAATTGGAATAAAGCCAATTTACTATAACTTTTATGATAAAGATCCATATGATATTTATAAAATATTTGTTTCCGATGAAATAATAAATTACATGGTTGATCAAACAAACTTATATGCTAGACAAACTGGGCCAATAAAAAGATCTAAAACCAAAGCTTGGGTTCCTACTGACCAAGATGAGATGGAAAAGTTTATAGGAATCTTGCTCTGGATGGGACTATTCAAACTACCTAGACTTAGAAGTTATTGGAGTAAAAATTTCTTGTATGGAAATAACATCAACAAGATAATGACTAGAAATCGTTTTGAACAATTACTAACAATGTGGCATTTCAATGACAATTTAGATGAATCATATGCAAATGATAGACTTCGTAAAGTGTCTCCACTGGTAAAAATGCTAAATCAAAAGTTTCAAGAGATACTGACCCCAGGAAACAACGTATGTATCGACGAAACAATGGTTCCGTTCCGTGGTCGTTTGAGGTTCAAACAATTTATAAAAAATAAACGCCACAAGTTTGGTATAAAATTGTACAAGTTATGTACAGAAAAGGGTTATACTTATAACGTACGAGTGTATAGTGGGACAGATGCCTCAGAAACTGGTAGTGCTTCGCACAAAGTTGTGATGGAAATGATGGATGGACTTTTAGACTGTGGTCGCACACTTTTCACTGACAACTATTATACAAGTGTAGCTTTAGCTACTGAACTACTACAACGAAAAACGCACTTGGTTGGTACCATTCGTTCAAACCGAAAATTGAACTCAAAAGACGTAGTTGCTAAAAAATTAGACAAAAATGGGGTTTTTGCTCAAGAAAGCAACAATGGCATAGTTATGCTAAAGTGGAAGGACAAGCGAGATGTCCTAATGCTTTCCACTAAGCATACGGATGCTGTGCAAATAGTTCGTCAGCGCGGTAAAGAAGTCTTTAAACCTCAAGCTGTTGTTGAGTATAATGACTCGAAAGGGTACATCGACATATCAGATCAGCTAAAAGCATACTCTCATTGTCTTAGACGCGGTAATAAATGGTACCGAAAGTTAGCCATGGAGCTACTATTGGGGTCAGCACTGGTAAATGCTTTCTTAGTATTCAAAGAGATTGCACAAAGTAATATTCAAATTACTGCATATAAAGAGCAACTAGCTCTGAAATTGCTGAAAATAAATGAGTCAAACTTCGAAGATGAAAACAATGAGAATTATACTGAACATGAATTGGTTGAGAGTGATACTCCCAGAAAAAGATGTACACAATGTTATAAGCATATGAAAGACGTTGAAGGTAGGAAAACCGCTCAAAGTAAATGCCCAAGAACCAAGTACATGTGTTCTGCCTGTAAGGCATTTTATTGTGTAACTTGTTTCTTTATCTCCCATAAATCCGTAAAAAAATAGTTTTATTGATTACTTATATTTTCATATTGTAAACTATACCATTTGTAAATAAAATGTCAAAATAAATCACTTTTTTCCAAGCATTACTTAGTAATTTTTTTATATTGAAAATATACCACTAATATGTAAAGATATTCACAAACCGCTAATATGCACGTGTCCCCCGGGACCGGCTTTGCACAGTTCCTATGCATTAAGCATCTAAACGTGGGTATTTCATTTTACATTATGGTCTGAATACATGACATTCGCGTGGGCAGCAAATGTGCCACGCGGTCCAATGGGACTTTTGGATCGTGGGTCAAAATAAACCCACCCGGGGCTCAACGTGTTAAATCTGGCAAAATTAAAGAAAATCTAACACCATTGATTACATTCATAGCAGATGGAAAACTGTGTCCACCATATTTCCTTATGTAAAACCCCCCAAGAGCTGTTGTAGATAGTATGTTGTAGATAGTATGTTGTAGATAGTATGGTGGGTTTTGCGTAAAACAGATTCGGGGGGTGGATGAAGTTGAACGTTTTTTATAAATATCTAGTGAATTCTCTTGACCACTGGATAAAAAAAGAAAACATTCAGAGACCAGTTTTGTTTTTGGTTGATGGGCATAAATCGCACATGTCCTTAAAACTATGTAAGTTCTGCGATCAAAATGGAATAACTTTATGACTTGCCGCCAAACGCAACTCATCTGCTACAGCCTGCCGATGTTGCTGTTTTTAAACCGCTAAAGGAATGTTGGCACAAGAGGTAAGAAAATGACAAGCTACAAATGAGAACCGATTAGTGACAAACACGGAATTTTGTCCGATATTTCAAAAAGTTCTGCATCATTTCAATATAGCTACAAACATGAAAAACAGTTTTAAAGCCTGTGGGATATCAATTTAACCCAGATGCAGTGAATTACAAGAAGTGCATCCAAGTGTGGACAAAGCTCTAGATGAAATAACGGTTTCAGATATCGACAGCGCCAAGAAAGTTATTCTTAAGTTAGGGCCTAAACTGTCTGAACAAGGTATATGTATAAACTCTATTGTATCTTTAATACAATCATTGCTCCCACCAAAAATGATGGTAACGAGGTCACATTTTTTTCTGAACAGGAATTATACAACATCGAACTGGTTTTTTTTTAAGAAACACGACAAGAAACGACCACCGTAATAATTTTAGAAAACGTACTTCTAAATACAGATCAAGAAAAATCAAAATCAAGAAATCAAAATCTCATATTAAATAATGAGGACTAGAAGACCAGAGAACGAAATACAAATTGCCGAATATCCTGTTTTAAGTGGAGAAAAGACAGAGCAAAATAAAATTGATGTGGAAATGCAAGAAGCCGTGAAACTGATTTTGGATGCAGAAGGCTCTAAAAAGATAAAACTTGTGAAGAAGTGCAAGAAGCTGAAAAGTTGTTTGATGAAAATATACTAGGCATGCAAAAAAACGTTCAAGACTCAAAAAAATACTGAGAAACTTATACATGAAGAGAAAAAAAAAATAAAATAAAGAAATTGGAACGAAGTCAATCTTCAACCCGAAAGCATCCATGATGCACGTTTCAAAGGAAAAAATATAAATCAACCTCGCCAGAAATAACTGAGCAAATGGTAAAACCAGGCAGCAACTTCATTAGTTTTTCAATTATTCTGGGACGAAGATCTGATCCCAATCGAAAAATGTATTTGTAAACAATCACAGACGTTCATAATGCAGCGATTTCTGGAGCTATGTCCAGAGACAGATTTCTGTCAATTTTCAAATATTTTCATTTCAGTGATAACAATATTGGTGATGAACAAGATATATGTCGCAAAATCAGATCTCTCTTAGACACCATATCGACGTTCGCAAATAAGAACATCGTATCTCAATTTTTGGTCAAAATTAGTTAAGATTACTGTTATCATTATCATTACAATGATATCTGTGGTTTTACTATATGTTAGGATCTCTGATCTCTGCAGATACAGATGTGAAAGCATCTAGGTGCAGTATACTTGCTCTGTGAAATTGTAATTGTATTGTTTGTATTATTGTATTGTATTGTAATAATAAATACTTTGTTTGCTGTTAATAATAATAATAATAATGTTAAATAATAAATTGAAGATCCTAGAGGATTACACTTCTTTAAATCACATATTTGTAAATATGGAAAAAACAAAAATTATTCGTTTCGCCCGAGGTCCGTATCACCCATCCCCTAATCAGCGTTTCCTCTTCCGTGGACACGTAATAAATATAACATCCTCGTATATCTACCTAGGGGTTACATTTACATCCTCAACTCTCTTTCGGGAAATGACAAGTTCTACTATCTCCAAGGCCAAACAAGCAATTAGTGCTCTACTGTCTGTTATGGTCAAAATTAAAATTAACTCTTGGTCTTCAAGAATCCATCTGTTTGAATCACTAGTGCTTAGCGTTATGTCTAATTGTACATCAATCTGGGGTTTGAGGTATACTGACAGCCTTGAGCAAGTGTAGACAAATTTTTTAAAAAGACTGTTGCTACTCACTTTGAATACGCCTGACTTCGTAGTTAGATTAGAATGCGGATGAATCAAAATCATGTATAATGTTTTCAAATGGTCACTCTCCTGGCTTGAAAAGGTTTTGAGAATGAACGACTCATGTTTACCGAAAATTTGTTTAAAAAGACAACTTCAACTCACTGACTGCGATCCTAAATATAATTGGGCTTTACAACTTAAAACAACTTTCTCTTTGCTAGACGCTGAAGACGTTTGGAACAACCTATCCCCTATAACTTTAAAAAAAAAGAAGAATTTTCTCTTATCCAAATTTCGTAAAAACCTGTTTGACTCAGATTGTAATCTTATGGAATGTACCACATTTTTGCCATTATATAATTACTCTTCCAACGGACAATCCGTTAAACCGTATTTAATGTTGAATTTACCCATTCAAATTACAAGAACCATTGCTCAATTACGCGCTTGTAATAATATTATGATTAAGTTTAGTTATAAAGGTTCTACTTATAACATAAACCCTAATGACATTTGTACTGCCTGTAATGCAAATGAATTCGAAACAATAAACCATATCCTCTTTGACTGTCCTATATTTTACTGTTCTATAAGGACCCCAGGCTCTGACTCAATTCTACTAAATTTTAACTCCTTCATCTCCTCATTAGAAAATACCACTGCTAACTCGGCTAAGACAATCGCCTACTACATTTGGAGTGTATTGAAATTGCGATCATTTATAATGAATGAATAATTCATTTAATTTCACCCTTTGCTTCCTATAACTATTCGACTTTAAAGTTATATTGTTTCGTTTTCTTTCTTTCATGTATTTTTTAATTGTTTTTTCTAATAACATAATTGTAATCTTTCCAGACTCTTGCTATAAAATACTGTATTTTCTTAAGCAATAAAGTAATAATAATAATAATAATAATAATAATAATAATAATAATAATAATAATAATGTTAATAATAATAATGTTCTGTATAAAAATGTCTCTTCTTTTTTATTTTGAAAAAGTATTTTTATCGTAGTATCTAATGGGTCTATAAATTTGACCTAAATATTATCGTAACAACAGTTACAATTTTGCTAATATACCTAGTTATAAAGTAAACAAATTAATCGTATGTAGTGTTCTCGTGGACAACAGCGAATATGCTATTTAAAAAACATTACTCCGAGTGATATGAGTATACAAGTTGTCTATATGAGATACGATGTAACTACGCGTCAGATACGGTTATATTAGTATTTACTTACCAGCAGTGGAGGGAAGACTTATACCTCCTTTTGCATAATATGGACTCTCTATTTGAGTGAAAATTTCATAATAAAATTGTTCAAGAGGAAAATTTTTTGTAAAGCTTGCAACACGTAAGTATTAAAGTAAGAGCTTTTAACAAATAACATTGCAACTTGATTTTTATCGATAACCAGCATTCAATGTTTAAAATATGGATTTCTAAGATGTTTCATGATTTTTAGCAGATGAAAACAGCAAGAATATTCATGATGACACCTTAGAGGAAGCATTGACACTCGTAATATCCTGTAATGAACCCCTGAAAATTAAAAGAAAGTATAACTTTGTAGGTGAAAATGAAAAATGTTTTCTGGATCTAAACAAAAAAAGTAATATCAATAGAAGAATGAAACTCAAGCCCACTTACGTAAATTTAGTTACAAGCATACAAAAATCTGATTCCAATTTCAAACAAGAAATACGAGCACCTTCAATTCTTACGCAAGGATGCAATTATTCCAGAAATGTATCATGATTTTTATAAAAATCTTCCCCGAGGATCAAATACTGAAACAGCTCCGAAGATGATGAAGACGAAATAAATTTGTAGTTTTTATTTTCTGAAATAAACATTTTTTATTTTTCGGAGTATCGATTGTCTTACGATACGATCTGGAAACTTACGATACGATCTTTAGATACGATCTGGAAAATAGATCTGGATACTAGATTTTTAGAAATACTGATAGTTACATCACATCTCTATATAAGGTATTAGTTACTTAAAAAATAGTAAATAGCTTCATCGTATCTTCCTTAAAGTTAATTTAAAAAGAAAAATAATAGTAGTTTTCACTATATGTTAATACGAAAATGTGAGGTACGTGCCTCTTTAAAATTATCATATGAAATTTGTTTCATATGATAATTTTAAAGAGGCACGTTGCAATTACGAGAAAGCCTTTAGAACTTCAAACCTACTTTCTGAGGAACTATTATTACTGAGATACAATGTTCTAATTTGCGAACGTTGCTATGTTCTAAATTAGAACTGTATGCTAAACCATTGCCACAAATTTGGTCTTGCGATGAGGCAATGGAACCATACTATGGTAGACATCATATGAAACAATTGAAGGGTTTGGAATAAAAAGGGTATAAGTGCAATTTTTCCACATAATGAAATAAGTGCACAGTATGATATCTAATAATATATATTTTCAAGTAGAAAGGGTATAAGTGTCATAATATTAGTCCTTGTGCCATCTATGAGCCAGGAGACAAACTACCTAAATAAATCAGAGAATCTAGATACAATATAAAAGGTATAAGTGGCACTTATACCCTTTTGTTACTACGGTTAGTACCAGTTCAGTTCAGTGTGTCCAGTTGTCATAAGTTGAAGAAAGGCAGTGTTTGTGGCTATAGAATTAGAATTAGTTTTAAAATACAATGGAGAGTATTACAGGTAATTATGTTTTCTGATAGGTACCTACCTAATTTTTATTAGGAGATGGTTAAAATTGTTACACAAAAATAGTTTACTGATGTCAAAATTAGGTTATGTTTATCTGTTACACGTGGACTTTAAGTTAACTTATTTTTTTATCAGATATTGACACTGACGAGGATCCATATCAAACAGATAGTGGCAGTAACTATTCCCCATCCACCAAACCAGAAAGTGACGACAATAGTATTGAGCTGACAGAAAACGAAGAGAGTTCCTCTAATGGTAGGTGGTACCTATACTTAAATACCTGTAATCTGAAACCTGCCCGTCTTACACTTTATTTCCTTTAAGTATGTATATTTTAGGGACTCGTACTAAGTCAAGAAAGAAAGTGAAGAATGAAAGGGAGTGGAAAGTTAATAAAAGAAAATCACTTAGAGTTCAAGGAAAGGAATATATTGGCCACAAAAATAAGGTGCACAGGGCAAGAAATTTAATACAGTTCAACCACGGTTGTAGGTATCAGTGCAATAAAAATTTTACAGAGGAAACAAGGCAAGAACTTTTTGATCATTTTTATAAGCTTCCAACATATGACCACCAAACTTCTTATCTGTCTTCTTGCATTAAAAAGGTAGAGGTACGTAGACGGAATACTCCTGGTAACACTAAGCGTAGCTTCAGCACTCATATAGTCATTATGAACAAACGAGTATGTAAAGAATTCCTTTTGAAAACATTTGACATTACTAATAGAAGATTCACTTCAGTATGTAAAAAAACTAATCACCTTCAAATGTGTGAGCCGGATAAAAGAGGAAAGGGTCCAAGTAAAAGAAAAATGAGTGATGAAACACGAGATGTAGTAATGGAACATATAAACAAATTTCCTAAGTATGTGAGCCATTATTCTCGTCAAGATAATGCGAATGCTAAATATTTATCATCCGAATTAACTTTGAAAAAAATGTATGACCTGTATAAAGCTGATTGTGAGTCTAAGAATATTACTCCTGTAAAACTATCTTATTATCGGTTTGTGTTTAACACCAAATTTAATCTGAGATTCCACCGGCCTCATTCTGACACATGTTCACGATGTGATTCATATCAGAACATAATCAAACATAACCAAGACGAATCAAACATTTCTAAAACCAAGAAAATGTTAGAATTGCATCAACGGAAAGCGCAAAAAGCCATACAGTGTAAAAAGGCAGATATTGAACGTTATAAGGGTTCAGAAGATACTGTAGTTGTATGCTTCGACTTACAACAGACATTACCCACACCTGTACTGACTACATCTAAAGTATTCTATTTACGACAGCTTTGGACGTTTAATTTCTGTATTTACGATTTATCAAACGAGAAGCCCTATATGTACGTATGGAATGAATGTATTGCAGGAAGAGGTTCACAAGAGATTGGGTCTTGTCTACTAAAAGTAAGGCTGCCATTACTGTCAATGGTAGGTATTTTTTACATTTTTTTTTTTTCAGTTCATAAAATCGTTGCCTATCAGTACAAACAAAATAGTTGCCTACAGTGATTCGTGCGGAGGTCAAAATAAGAACAAATTTATTTGCAAGTTATTTATGTTTTTGGTAAAAGCGACTCATATTGAGCAGATTGATCACAAGTTTCTTGAACCTGGTCACACCTATATGGAGTGTGACAGGGCATTTGGATTAATTGAAAAATCTAAAAGAAAGAATCCACAAGTGTTTATACCGGAACATTGGATAGATGTAATAAAAACATCATCAAAAAATTTTGTCGTTCATTCGATGAATAAAGATGATTTCCTCAATTTTTCAAATCTGAATACCATGATTGGTGACCCCAAAAAAGATTGTGACAACATTCTTGTGAAATTTCGGGACATACAATGTTTCAGATACATTAATACTGAAGAACACTTCTCATTTTATTTTAAATCTACTCTAGATGAGGAGTTTCCATTTTCAAAGTGTGTTTGCCGGAGGACTTTCTCGGGTCGTCCTTGTTTGGACATTAACCGTGTATTATTTCCTATTTTGTCAAATGACAACAGTATTAAGATTAACACAAAAAAATGGAAAAATTTACAAACTCTCTTAGAGTTTATTCCACCTGTGTATCATGATTTTTCTAAATCCATTCCGCATGAATCTAAAGAGACTACAAAAAAGAAAAAATCAACTCCAACAATAATTGAACCCCTCGTTGAAGAAGAGGAGTTTCCAGATGATAGTATATTATATTCGGATGACGAATAAGTTCCAATTTTTAAGCACTAAATTTCTTGATTTTAGTTTTTTTTAGAATAAAAATGGTATAAGTACCTTTTTTTTATAAATCTATGAACAATGTATTTCTTTGTTACTTTTTTATGCTGGAATAAAATAGTGTTCTAATAAAGAGAATTTTTTAATCTTCATTGTTTTCTTTTGTTGTTTCAGGAATTAACAATTGCTTATTAACTTTATCCCTAATTATCTCCAAACTACTAGAAATGCACTTATACCCTTTTTATTCCAAACCCTTCAATTTATCAAAAGCAAGCCGATTAGATTCGGATATAAATTTTGGTGTCTAAATAAACCTAATGGTTATTGTACACGCTTCAAGTTGTATGAAGGCAAGGAGAAACGTACTGGTGAGATGGGTTTAGGTATTTTAACTCCTTACCATTATTAGAGGATATGAGAAAAGAGAAGCTGTACGTCACTAGCACCATTCGATCAGACAGAATCGAAAAAGCACGATAAGATTTAAAGAAAAGTCTCCGTGGTTCTATTCATGTTCTGAGAGATCAAGCAAATGGTATCAGTATTTATCGATGGCAAGATAACAGTCAAGAAACGATGGCTACTAACTGTAGTGCTATACTAATTGATAAAAATCAAAATGTCAACGATATAATTCATCTTCTGAAGGAAAAATTGATGTACCTCAACCATCAATAATAACCGAGTACAATTCAATGGGGAGTGTAGACTTATTCGACCAATTTAGAGCAACCCATAGAATAACTATTAGGAGCAAGAAATGGTGTTGACCAATAGTACAATTTTGTATTTCTAGATCAATTATTAATGCCTGGTTACTATACAGGCTTGTAGAACCAAAAATTCCGCAAGTGGAGTTTATTCGGCGTATCACAGTTCCAATATTATTGGCCTCTGTAGTACCACGAATTCGTATGGTTATTCCACATCGTGATAGTAATGTTTTGTCAGAAGTGCGTTTTGACAGGAATGATCACTGGTCAGCCAAAAACCCCACTCAAAGAAGATGAACAAAATATAATAAAGCAGTGACGGTGCATAGGTGCAGCAGTACATAAGCAGTGCAAGTTCATATAGACGAACAACACCGAGTGTTTTTTGGTGTTGTTGTGTAGAGTCGTTGTTTTCGATTGAAGACACATTATATTGGTGCACTAGTTCTAGCGATCTAATCAACTGAATATTCAATCACTGGATTGATAAATAATAAATGTCAACGGCTAAAAGCTCGGCACGATTGTTTTTTCTTTTTGAACGAAAATTACAAAAATCTGCAAATAAGCATATATAGTATAGTGGCATAATTAAATTTTAATAATGTCAAAGCGAAAGTGTACAGTATCAGACGAAATGCTCAAAGCTTTCCCTTCCATTAAAAAGGGAAAATCAAATTCTGATGTAATTTGTAACTTATGCAATACAAATCTTAGTATTGCTCACAAAGGCAAAAAATACATTGAAGATCATATGAATACTGAAAAACATAAGAAAAAAGAAGCCAAGCAGGTTAGTTAGTAAACGATTCATTTAGAAACAACAATGCTACTATAATTAATAATTATAATTTAAATTACTTAATTTATAATTAAGTGTCTAGCTTAGGTACATCTAAGCTAAACACTTTTGTTAGGACAACAAGCAATGATAAACTTATTAACCCATTCGTTCCCATTGTACTCATATGAGTACAACGAACAAAATGACACAGTAGTGACATCTTTTTTAAAATTTAGTAACTTCATTGAATTACAGGTATTTGCAAACAAGCATAATTTGACGTAAACGTTTAAAAATGCGATTTTTCCCATGGAGAGAATTGTTGTGTTTGAATTCGATGGCCAGTGTCTAGTTAGTGTAAATATTCTGTGACTGCTCAAAGTAAATAATTGTTTTTTGTTATTGTTTGATAAATCACTGGGTTTGATTGTTGATTATTTGGATTTATAGGACCCTAAAAAGGTAATTGTTTTTATAGGCCAATAATATTATGATTATGTAAGCACAAAATGGCTCCCTAACCTTACTGTACTCATTTGAGTACACTGGGCACTTGAGACACATTCTATTTTTTAAACAGTTAAATAATATGTAAATAATTTTGATGTTACTGATAATTTATTGATCGCCCCACAGGCCCCCGCGGTGGCCTGAGGGGCCATTAAAAGTTTGTCAGAAACATCAAAATTACTTACATAATATTTTAATAATTTTATATGTGCTAAAATATGGTCCAATGATATGGTTCTAACATAATTTATTTTATTGTTAGAACCTGATAAAAATGGATCCTGATCACCTTGTGCCAATACCCTCGGTATCTTTTTATGGTAAAAGGTATGAAAGGCTTGGGGCTGCCCTAGATGATATCTGTTCCTCAAATAAAAACGTTCAAGCTGATATTGTTATAATACCACCCGATCCTGACGACCAGACTGATGAAGAGGATATAGATGAGGATTTCATTGAAGAAAATGAAGTAATGCAGTTTCCTAGGGATATCCCTGGTCAGGTTGAGGTACATTACGTAGACGAGAATGAAGATACTAGTGATGAAGAAATGGACATACCGTTATCTGTTTTGCGTCAAAATCTACAAAAGGGCTCTGCAGACATCAATCAAAAAGCTGATGGTGAACCGTTGCGAAAAAAAGCAAAACCCATTGAACCCAGATGGACTGAAAATATTATTGACATATCTTTACCATCCACGCCTGGGGCCGCTGATCGATTGGAAATAGTCAAAAGAGAATTACAGAATTGTAGCCCGATTGAAATTTTTGAAAAGATTTTGGATGACAATATTGTAGACCATATTGTACACCAAACAAACCTATATTCATCTCAAAAGAATGATCATGCTTTCTTTGTTTCTAGAGCAGACATAAAATTGTTCCTTGCAATTTTGTTATTTACTGGATATCACAAGGTTGCCCGTGAGCGTCTCTATTGGAGCCTTGATGAAGACGTTGGTGTGAGCTTTATAGCAAATTCCATGTCTAGAAATCGTTTTCAAGAGATAAAGAGGTATATTCATTTGGCCGATAATAATCATTTACAACAGGATGACAAAATGGCAAAATTGCGCCCTATGATGAATCTTGTAAACCAAAATTTTTTGCAATGGGGTATCTTTCATGACGAGCTCTCAATAGATGAAGCAATGGTGAGATATTTTGGTCACCATCCCTCAAAACAATTCATAAAAGGAAAGCCTACTCGTTTTGGCTATAAGGATTGGATGTTGACCAGCTCCACAGGATATTGTTATTCGTTCGATACGTACTGCGGTGCCAAAACGTCAAATCAAGATTTAGCTTCAAAACTACCTTTAGGATCTAAGGTAATATTAGACCTCTTAGAAAACATTGCAGTCCCTTCAGACCACACTATATTTTTTGACAACTACTTTACTAGTTATGATCTTCTAAAAACACTTAGAGAAAAAGGTCAACGGGCTACAGGCACCGTTAGAGAAAATAGGACCAAAAAATGTCCATTGACAAACAACAAAATATTTAAAAAAAAAGAACGTGGTTCTCATGAATATAGATATGATAGCGATTCTCGTGTTTTATTCGTAAGGTGGAAAGATAACAGCGTTGTCACTTTAGCAACAAATTATGACAAATTTGAACCTTTGTCCAGCGTCAAACGGTGGTCAACTGCTGCAAAGGCAAAAATTGACATTCCTCAACCATTCTTATTTCAAACTTACAATCGACATATGGGTGGTGTCGATTTACACGACCAAGCAGTGAGCAATTACCGAATCAATATTCGCGGCAAAAAATGGTGGTGGTGTCTGTTTACCCATATGGTAAATATGTCAGTTGGCAACTCATGGAGATTATATCAATTAGCCTCTGCAGAAAAAATTGATTTGCTTGGATTCCAGAGACAAATTGTGCTGCATTACTTGAAATGCTTTGGCAAATCACAGTTTTTGAAACAAAGACCTGCTGCTCAAGTTCTTCAAACGATTAGACAACATGAAGGTGGTCACTTTCCACGCAAACTGGAAAAGCAGTTAAGGTGCATTCAGTATCATAAAAGAGCTAGGTGGGCTTGCATAAAATGTCAAGTAACACTTTGTTTAGAACGAAACTGTTTTATAATGTATCATTCTCACTAAATTGATTTTTGTTTGTAAAAGAAACAACAAGTAGTTTCGGATAGTAGTAAGTGACCACTGTACTCATTTGAGTACATATCTATATATATATGTAACCTTCATAATTAGACTATAACTTTTATATATCATTTTGTTAAAAATAAAGATATTAATACAATGACGTGTAATTTTTTCATATTTTCGACAAAAAGGGTCCATGGGATCTAATGGGTTAAGGCTGCAGAAGCAACCCTTGCCTACCACGCAGTAAAACATCATCAGTCATACCACTCTATGGACTGTACAACTAAAGTAATATTTTTAAATCATTAATTAACAAGTATATTTATTACCGGAACATTATTTTTTAGATTCACCAGAAAATGTACCAGGACTCATTAATTGTAAAATCCCTAACATGTGGCCATACTAAAGTTGAAGCAATAGTAAATGGAGTTCTTGGACCATATTCGGTAAAAATCATGAGAAATCAGATAAGTGGTGTATCATTTGTTGGAATTTCTACAGATGCAAGTAACCATAACTCACTAGTTGATATATGCAGCACAAATAATGAAACATCAGAAACTGTTTCTGATCTTTTATTTTCTACACTTGAAAAACTTGACCTCATTCAAAAATGTATTTCATTTTCTGGGGATAATTGTAATACAAACTTTGGCAGAATTAATAGAGCTGGCCAAAATAATGTTTTTATCACCTATAATGGCCCAAGAGCATTGATAACTACGAGATAATTTTATCAGATTTCGAAAGCACGCTACTTGACAACAGTCAAAAAGTAACGTGCTTGAGAAAGTTGTGAGAAAATTTTGAGTTATTTATCAATGCTCGAGGGGTATTCGGCGAGAAAATTTTTTGCAATTTTTATGAGTGTCATTCAAAATTATTTATTAAAAATATAATTATTCTTATAATAATTTACTTGTTGCATTCCACATTGTTTTAACTATAGCCTCCTTAAACTCGGTACCATCCCTTTTTCTCATATTAGCCACCTAATCTTGAAGCATCAACGCCAGTCCTTGAACTGTACGTTTTCCATGTAATGTATATTTCCGCGTGCTGCAAAAGTTCATAAATATTTTCCAAGTATACTTTTTACTATTAACAGTATTTTTTGGTGTATTTTCTTTTATAATTTTGTCGATTGAAGCACTAATTTGTTCACCAAATCGTGACGAAAGTGACAGACATTTTAAATTACTACAATTATAGAAGTGTCAAAAAAATTTTATTCGCTGTCAACAGTGTCAACGTACGATGACATAAGTGATAACTACCCATGGGCTGTTATCAGTGTAATGTGACTATTATTGGTTGGTTTTGCACACGTGATTACAAATAGAGAAATCTAATTGGATTGTTTTTGCTTCAAAAAATTTTCAGATTAAAATTAAAATTGAACACAAACTTGATAGGTGTTGAATGTCCTGCCCACATTATAAACAATGCTGTTCACACCAGCTGTGACACACTGCCACTTGACCTGGAAAGCATAGTTTTAAAATTGTTTAATTATTTTACCATATTATATACTTCAAGGGTTCGTACTTGAAAAGAATTTTGTGAATTTGTTGACACGAATTATCTACAACTCTTGTACCATTCAAAAACAAAGTGGTTGTCGCTATTCCCAGCTATAGAAAGAGTTCTCAAGAGACCAATCCGCCCTTTATATTAAAATCATTTTTTGAAAATCCATTTTCTGAAGCGTACTTATATTTTGTACATCCATTAATGACAGTTTTCAGCAAAATATTGAGCGTTTAGAACATCTTGACAATTCAATTATTGAGATAATGCTCATTCTCGAAAATGTCATTGACAACTTGAATAACAAATTAAAAAGTAAATTTATTCTGCTAAAAGTACATGAGTTGCTCCGAAAAGCTTTGGAAGGAGATTTAGAAAATGAATGTGAGGTATTCAGAAAAAATATATTTTTTTGTATGAAAAAGCTGAAGACTATTTAAATCGTTGGTAAAACCTCTCGAGGAATTTAAATGCTTTAAGTGAATGGACTTAAAAGACATGAAGAACAATGACTGGGAAAACGATATCCTACCATGTATTAATTATCTTTTAGAATAGGGGCTTACTAGATGATGCACAATTTTTTGACCAGTATTCTTTGCTAAAAAAATTTATTACTGAAACTTTTACGGTGGAGAACCAACATAACCCTCTATTGCACAATTTCCTCTTTGGGAACACAACATTTTATGTCTATAATATGGCTCCATCTTGTATTGGGCAGTCAAACTAATACAAAAATTATTATTATCTAACATAGTTTTCTACCTTTCATAAGTTATTTGATCGAAAGATATTGTTTGTAACTCTCTACATGCAGCTTATTAATCATTATGTCAAATCAATGGCCGGTGGAGTTCTTTTGGTGACTTTGGACCATTCAATTTTGTTTTTGCGTAACTTTTTGGTAAGTATGATATTTTTTACACTTAGTTTCATGTGTAAGGAGTAGAATAATGCATAATTTGATGTACAGGGTGGGCCGTATAAGAGTGCGTATCCCCTTAACTCAGAAACTATGTGAGATAGAAAAAAAAGTTTTATATAAATGTTGTTTGCGTTAAAGATGTCGGTATTTTTTTAATATAGTTATATTTGTAGCTCTTCAATATACAGGGTGATGAACTAAACTTATCTTTTTTTAAATGGAACACCCTGTATATTATTACATTTTTTAAAAGCTCTTCAAAAGACTTGTTCAACGATATATAATATGATGGGTCTGTAGTCCACCGTTTCGGAGCTATTGAGAATTATCTTCAGGAAATAGCCAATATTAAAATCGTGCTAGGAAAGTTAATAATTAAGTTTTTGAGCATTAACTTGCGCCAAGAGAATTCTAATTTTATTTACTTTATTATGTAATTACTCAATATTCAGTTTAAAAAAATTTTTTACCGTGTTGCCACATTTCGAAAACCATAAATTTTCACGATTTTTTCAAATGAAACACCCTGTATATTATTACATTTCTAGAAAGCCCTTCTATAGACAAATTTAGAGATATATGATATGATGGGTTTGGGACATCGTTTCTGAATGATTATTCTCAGAATATGGGATTTTAATACTGGCTATTTCCCGAAGATAATACTCAATAACTCCGAAACGGTGAGCATCAGACCTATCATATTATATATCATTGAACTAGTCTTTAGAAGGGCTTTCTGAAAATATAATAATATATAGGGTGTGGCATTTAAAAAAAGTATTATCTTCGGGAAATAGCCAGTACCTATTAAAATCCCATATTCTGAGGATAATCATTCAGAAACGATGTCCCAAACCCATCATATCATATACCTCTAAATTTGTCGATAGAAGGGCTTTCTAGAAATGTAATAATATACAGGGTGTTTCATTTGAAAAAATCGTGAAAATTTATGGTTTTCGAAATGTGGCAACACGGTAAACATTTTTTTTAAACTGAATATTGAGTAATTACATAATAAAGTAAATAAAATTAGAATTCTCTTGGCGCAAGGTAATGCTTAAAAACTTAATTATTAACTTTTCTAGCACGATTTTAATATTGGCTATATCCTGAAGATAATTCTCAATAGCTCCGAAACGGTGGGCTACAGACCCAACATATTATATATCGGTGAACAAGTCTTTTGAAGAGCTTTTCAAAAATGTAATAATATACAGGGTGTTCCATTTAAAAAAAGATAAGTTTAGTTCATCACCCTGTATATTGAAGAGCTACAAATATAACTATATTAAAAAAATACCGACATCTTTAACGCAAACAACATTTATATAAAACTTTTTTTCTATCTCACATAGTTTCTGAGATAAGGGGATACGCACTCTTATACGGCCCACCCTGTACATTTGATGTACATTTGTTTCTTTTATCACAGCAGGTCACAACCTGATTGTTCCCATTTGGGAACATTGTGCCTAAGAAGTTATAGTGTAGAATATTTTTTTAATTATGTATTTGTTGTGTAGATCTACAATGGATTTTCCAATCGATTTTCCCAAAATAAGAACCAGCGCTTTTTATGGGAGAAAGAGAATTGAAGTTGAAGCTATTCGAAAAATTCCTTCTGATAGCGAAGATTCTGAACTATCAGATGATCAGGATGAAGGTAATTTGTTACATAAGTAAAAAATAATGTGTTTAGTAAAAACATGTATATTTTTCATTTCAGTGGAGGTCCGGTCTCTAACATATTTGACCATCAATCCCAGGATGCCGACATTGCTGACGACCCAGACAATATTTCAGACGATAATGATGACATACCTTTGACACAATTATTTGGACTTCCTCCAAATACAAGATTTTTCTTTTTGAACGATGAAAATATAACTTGGAAATATTCAAAAACTGAAAGAAACCCTCAGGATAATATATTTTTGGGAGAATTCGCACTGCCAGAAGAAATTGTACAGTTGCAAGATCCTTATAATTTGTTCAAATTTTTTATCTCGGATGATTTTCTATCCACAGTACGTAGTAGAACAAACTTGTTTATATAGCACACGAAAAAGACCCGATAGACCTTTAACGGCTGACGCCAAAGAAATTGAACAATTTTTGGGGATAATTATATGGATGTCCTTGATAAGGCAACACTCAACTCGAAGATATTGGTCATCCAGTACAAGAACACCTCAAATAGCCGACATCATGCCTCTCAATAGATTTGTAGAGCTGAAACATTTTCTACATTTCGCAGATAATACTATAGAAACTAAAAACGCAGATAAAATTATGCCGGTATTGAATACAATAAGAGAAGCCTGTCAAAAAATCATCCATCTTGTGATGAACAAATTATTACGTTCAAGGGAAGAACGTCCTTAAAGACATATAATCCCAAAAAAACCACACAAATGGGGTTACAAAATGTATGTTTTGTCGGGAGTAAGTGGTTTTAGTTCGAATTTTAAGCTTTGCAATAATACCAAACCAAATCTTGGAGCAGCAAGCAGCAATATTATAGTTAGGTTATGTAGATCCATTCCAAGAGGCATAAATCACAAAGTTTACTATAATTATTTTTCTGGTCTGCATTTATTATCTTATTTAGAGAAATTAGGTATAAAAAGTGTTGCGACAATAAGATCAAATCGCCTCAAGGGACTAAAAATTATGACTGAAAAGAAAATGAGAAGAAACGGACGAGGCTCATATATTGAGAACACTGCAAATGTAGATGGCATAGATGTCCATGCTGTACAGTGGTAACGACAATCGCGTAGTGTCCCTAGTTTCTATTTTTTCTGGAACATGTCCACTTACCAAAGTGCAACGTTTTTTCAAAACAGATAATTGCAAAGAAGTTATTGATCGCCCAGATATTGTTTCAGTCTACAACATGGGAGGTGTACCTAGATTTGCAAGATTCTCTCAGGATTGTATCCCATAAAATTTAAAAGCCGTAAGTGGTACATGCGCATATTTTGCCACATGATTAACGTTGTAATAGTGAATGATTGGTTGCTTTCAAGGAGAATCAACAAACAACTAAAAAACAATGAGAAGCTCTCTCTGTGGCAGTTCAAAACGATACTAGCACAAGATCTGTGTTTACTGGGTAAAGTAAAGGAAAAAAAGGGAGAGGGCGTCCTAGCACTTACTGGTACTAGTACACCTACCAATTCACCTAAACCCTTGGCACCTAAAAGGAGATGTTTTGAACCATCCAACTGAAAATATCAAATTTGATACTACTGCACATTGGCCTTTACATACAGATTGCCGAGAAAGGTGCAAACAACCTCACTGTAAGGAAAAGTCTAGAATAATGTGCGAAAAATGTGGATTACATTTATGTTTGAACAAAGAAAATAATTGCTTTAAATAATTTCACAGCAAGTAAAATAAGAAAATATTGTTTATAAAAAAGTCAAGTTATACGAATGTGTATTTTAAGTTTACAATGTTCCCATTTGGGAACAATAATATTTTTTTGTTTAAACAAAACTATTTTGCAAAATTACCTACTGGTGTTTCATTTCCATCCATATTTAGGTACCACAAAATAAGAAATAAATAATTATTTCTTTTAATTATAAAATAAATCGTGCAATAGAGGGATAATTTGCCAGCTCACAAAAAGTGGTCAATTTATTTTCGGCAATGTATATCTACTGAAGTTTTTTCAGAACTGCTGAAAATACCTATGTGAATTTTTCTTTGCTCTAACTGCACACAACGCAAATGTTGAGCGAATATCTTCTTTAATTACATCGCAATGGACAAAAGATCGGAATAGGCTTACTCTTGAGTTTATAAAAGGTATAATAATGACCATATTTAATTTCGACATGTCCTATTCCGAGTTTTATGATTTTGCCTTATTACCAGAAAATTTTTTTGCCCTGAATGAAATTCACAGATCAGAGAAATATCACATATAAAATAATTCACATTCGTTTTGTATTTACTAAATAAATGCCAAATAATATATCTATGTTACCAAAGATTTATGTTTTACATTACCTATTTACGTTTACAATGTTGTTCTTTTTTTTCATAAAATAAAACAAATTAACTGTTTTTCTTTTAATTTACCCTTTAAAAAGTTGGAAGTGCATAAATAAATTTGTTTTTTTCGGCAAAGTGCGGATTTTTCCAGATTTCAGGGCTCATGTCCTAAATTTAAAAAAATCTGTATGGAAACCCTACATAAATTGCTTTTGAATAACAATTACTAACATCTTAATAAGACATGGGTAGGTAGGTACCTATTTAAAAATAACATAACCACGTTGGGATCTCTTACCAATTCCTGTCAGCATTTCTTACAAACATCTTAAAAACTTGGAAAAAGTACCCACAAACACTAAAACGTACTGCCACATTTTAACCTTCAACTTTAGCATAGGTAGTATAAAAATACTAAAACTATTGTAATGCGTAAGACAAATTAAGAACAACGCTGCCGTCATAAATAAAATATACTGAGGTACTGAGCATAGATTACATAGATTGTACTGAGCTAGGGATGCCGATTTTTAATCGATTATTTAAAAAATCGATAAATATTTTTTAAATAATCGATTTTTAGGATCGATTCTTTTATGCCCGATTTTTCTTCGGATCGATTCTTTTTTTTCGATTATTTTAAATAATCGACGGTATTTTCATCAGAGTAATAAATAAAGGGGAGACCGCATTCCCTATTTCAAAGCATAATGTAAACATGTAACCTCAACCTACTGGATGTTGATAAACAAACAATACATAATGAACACACGATGGTCCCTGATCGTATCAGCGTAGTGGCGTATCAAGCTATATCACGGAAATGGGTAAATATTCGGTATAGCACTTTTTGCTAATACAATACCATTTGTAAAATTAACTGTTTTAACAGATAGTACACATTTTTCTAATTTATAATCAAGGGGCGCATATTTGAAAAAATCACTTTCTCTATTAAAAAATTGTTATTTAAAATCTTATTTATAGGATATATTCTTTCTCGCGCAGAATGTTCTTTGTTGTGGTCACAGATTATAGAGAGTTGTTGTGGTGTGGCGTGGCTGCTTAAGTTGGTACCTTTGTTCTCCAACGTTCTGGAACTAGTAAATTCGACCAATTCTACTATGTAAAGAGAACAAGTGGAGTGGTTGTTGCAGTTTCATTTTAAATAAGTGGCAAAGTGAGTAAATAAATAATATTTTAAAGCAATTGACATAAACATGCCTTGTGATAATTGTAAATTAACTATTAGACAGTGTATTATTCTATCTTCGCAAAGAAGAAAATTATTAGATTTTTTGATAGATCACAATTTAATTAGAAAATCAAAAACATGCCCCACCTGTAAAAGTAATATATCTTTAAATATAAATAGTTTATTATTTACGTGCAGGAAGATTTATAGAAGAAACAAAAAAGTTAGAAAATGTAAATTTGATTTTAGTAGCAGGAAAGGTACATGGTTTGAGAAAAGTAAACTGTCTTTAAAGGATATACTCTATATGACAGTTCTTTGGCTACGACTTCCTTTTCCGCGTCAGAAAATAATTCAACAAGAATTAAAATGTTCTTCAGAAACTGTTGTGAATTGGTCCAGTTATTGTAGAGAAGTTTGTATTCACTGGTCTTTAGAAAATTCTCAAAAATTGGGAGGCAATGGGAAAATAGTAGAAATTGACGAAGCCAAATTTGGCAAACGAAAATATAATAGAGGCAGGAGAATAGAAGGGCAATGGGTTTTTGGTGGGTATGAGAGGAATTCTAAGAAGGTTTTTCTTGTACCTGTTCCAGATCGAAGTGCGGAAACTTTAATAGGTATCATTAAAGAATGGGTTTATCCAGGAACAACTATTATTTCGGATTGTTGGAAAGCCTATTATTCATTACAACATGAAGGTTTCCAACATTTACAAATTAATCATTCCATACAATTTGTTGATCCTACAAATCCTATCACTCACACACAAAATATAGAAAGAACTTGGAGGGACGTAAGGGGTAATATACCACGTTATGGGAGAAAGGAGCATCATTTCATTGGATATTTGGCAGAATTTCTATTTAAAAGAACATATAATACAACAGATTCTAATATACATGAATTTCTTATTGCAATAAGCAAATTATATTCGCCCCCTGATTAACAATATTTTCAACAGTATTTATGAATTTGTTTTTATATGGAAATAATGAAATTATAATTTGTTTTGTATTTTATTTGTTATTATTTAAAAAAAAATACATTTTTATAAAGGTACTTTTATAGATGTTTACATGGAGCTTTATTTTAGTATTTTTATCAGATATTAGTAGCGATAATAGCGATATTAAATTTCTTTGATCTGTGCCAGTTGGTTGAGACAGCGAGAACATCAAAGATTAACGCACCTACAGAAAAAAACGGTCCAATTTACATACGCCTTATATGAGATGTTATTGTTATGTCGTCATGTCCCATCTCATAGTAAAATTTGGTGTGTCAAGTTGCATAACTGTAACTGATTTGTTTCTGATTATGACTTATAAATAGTAAATAGTGTTTTCTGGAAAATTGTCAATTAGTCAACATATTTTTCCCATTTTTTCCAAAATGAGAGTGAATTTTTGTAGAAAAAAGCCCTTGCGCCACCTAATTCTTATACTAGAAAGTGTTTAAACAGTGTTTCTAAAGATATTTTGCTTCTTTCTATAAAAATCGTTAAAAGTGGTATGCCGAACTGTTACCCGGAAATGCTTACAATATACATAATTATATACAAAAGTTAAGTTCAAAAACACAGTTTAAGAACACATAAAACACTCGGCTTCACCAATTTTTGATTTCAAAATAATGGCGTTACTTGCTAGATTAGGTTAATACCAGGCAATGTTGCCACTTCCGGCGCTTAATATCGCTAGAAATTTCAATAATGTATTGATGGATAATGGAGAGCCTATAATTATAACACAAGTCACAAAAAAATAGTGGGTAGCCTTAAACATATTACAATGTAACTAATTTGTAAATTAATTGAGGTCAAGAATGTGGTAGATCTTTACATGTTAATCAATGAAAATGATGACGGCTGTACCTAGCTATAAAAATAAAAAAGTAACTTCGGCATCAATGTCAAGGACGTTGCAGGGACCGATGTTTGTAAATACATTTACCTCAAGGCTTCACTTTAGAATGTAAATAACGGTCTCCCCTTTATTTATTACTCTGATGTATTTTCTGTGGGTGTTTCGTTCTTATTTTCTCAGATAACTGTGTTCTGTGAATTGAATCTGTCTCTGTGTGTTACTCTCTGTTCTCTGTCTGTAGTCTGTGATTATGATGATTCTTGTTAATGCTGTACTGTACTATGTGTTTTCTGTACTTGTAATGTGTCACTATTTAAATTATTTTAACGCAGTGTTGCCACCTTGAGGGATATATCCCGATTTGAGGGATTTTTGAGACCCGCTCGGGACAAAGAGATATTCACGTATTTCCGAGGGATTTTTTAAAATCTACATTAAATAAATTAATAACGTTTCCTTCTTGTCATTCGTACCGTATCTGATTTTGTATTATTTTCCTGATCCCCAATCCCCGCGCCACCCTGCCATCTTGTAGTTATAAAGCTAATCAACAACAGATATTGCATCGCCTCCGCGATTATAGTAAATCTAGGCGGCGGTGAGATATTGTATTACTGTAATTGGATTTGACTGATTTCTTTGATTTATTCGGGCGTCATCTAAAACACTGAATAACACTAAAAGACACATTAATCAAGATATTTATTGATTTAACCTAAAATTTCCTTTATTATTAATATTCATCGTTTTTCTTTATATATATTTTTTGTTTAAATATTTATTAAAAGTTTTTCAAATAGTCTGATTATTTTATATTTTATTAGGTAGGAGCTAGGTAAGTACGTATTTATTTTAAACTAATTGGATTGAAAGAGAATTTAAAGTTGGCGGGATTTTTTATGAAAATAAGGGATATTATATGCGTTCACGTGGGACAGTTTGTTATACTAAGGTGGCAACACTGTTTTAACGGTTTTATTATAATTTTTAATTAAAGAAGACTGTTTTGCATAAAATAATAAAATATAATCTTGTTTTCCCGTTGCAATATTGCAAATTGCAATCCATTTTGCAATTACAATTTACAATGTTAATCAAGAAATGGTTTGTATTGATTTTGTTGTTAGATTTTATTTTTGTATTTATACCTGGATTTACACAAACAAAATATATTATTATATATTATAGGTTAAGATTGGTGGTGGAATTAATAGTTTTAACTTGCTACTTAGTTATTTTATTAGAATATTAGTTTAATTGCTGCATAATGTCACGTAAAAGCGAAGTATGGAACTTTTTTGTTAAAACTAGTGGTGGTGGCAAATGCAAATTTTGTCATAAAGATCTGAAATCTAGTGGAAATACCACTAATCTCATGAATCATATTAGTAGGAAGCATGGTTTTTCAAAGCGTCAAAACCCAGACATAGATAAAAAAAATCAGTCGAAGAAGCCCAGGAATACAAATTTGGATGAAATTGGTGAAAGTGCTATTATAGACTTAGAGCAACATGAAGAGGACATTCATGAATTCGAGGGTACAGCATCTAACTGTGGCGGTAACATAAAAGGAAATAATAATCTTTGGGAACAAGAATCTGATGTGGGGACGAATGTTTTAGAATTAGAACAAGATGCATCAAGTAAGTACCTATTATAAAATTTCATTTTAAAAGTTAATCTTATTGAATTAACAGATTCCAGGGTTTCTTTGACAACTGCTACATCTACAACTACATTGTCCTCAAGGCAATCAGCTTATCGTGGTCAATGTAGTCGTTTTAGGAGTCACCCTGTCGCAGAGAAGGATTAGTGAATCGTTTTCAGAAATTGAGTCATTTAAAGGTATAGTACTAAAACTATGGATGACTATTAGATCAACATGACGTTAAAATCACGTACTACTTTCAGATGGGGGCAGTAAATCAATTAAATTAACAGAGGCTCTATTGTATATGATTGTAAAAGACAATTTACCACTAAACACCACAGAAAAGGAAGGGTTCCAATATTTCTTTAAAAAAGCACTTCCTCATTTTAAAGCTCCTGGACGGACAAAAATGACACAGTTAATAGATGACAGGTATGACATTTTACGCAGAAGAATTCAACAAAGGTTGGAATTAATAGACCATGTTTCAATAACTTCCGATGTTTGGACGGACACCATAAATACACGCAGTTTCTTGGGAGCCACCGTGCATTTTATATATGGATTGAGGTTTTGTAGCATTGTGATTTGTTTAAAGGAACTGACAGAAACACACACAAGCGAGTTTTTAATGGAAATATTGATAACTACATTTAACGAATGGAGAATTTCTCTTTCTAAGATCTGTGCCATCATCACTGATAACGGCGCAAATATTGTTAAGGCAGTCACAAGTCTTCTGGACAAAAATAAACATTTACCGTGTTTTTCTCACACCTTAAATTTAGTGGCCCAAAAAATTTGTGATGAAGAAAACGTGGCTGTTCTATTATCTGCCGTCAAAGCAATTGTGACTTACTTTAAACATTCAGTTGCTGCTTCTGATGAACTGCGCAAAATAAGCAGTTTAAAATTGATTCAGTCGGTGGTAACTCGATGGAACTCATCATTTCTAATGTTAGAACGGTTTCTAAAATTGAAGGATGAAATAAGAACTATCCTGCTAAGGTAGTTTTTTTTATAAATATTAATAAAATTTGGTTTAACTTAATTTTTATTCCAGATTTCCTAGGTCACCCAGAATGTTAACTGCATCTGAAGTTCAAGAAGCTCAGGAAGTAATTAACTTATTACAACCGATAGAAGCTGCATCTAGAGAAATATGTGGAGATCGCTACATAACGGCTAGCAAGATAATTCCTATTGTAAATATGCTGAATAAAAAAGTTATGGATTTAAATTTTGAAACACAAGCCGGACAATCTTTGAAAAATTCATTTGTACGAGAAATGGCTAAGAGATTTGGTAAAATCGAGGAAGTTAATTTGTTAGCAATTGCCACTTTAATGGATCCTAGGTATGTTTATTATAATTGTAATTTTTATAGAGAACTCACTTTTATTTTTAGGTTTAAGCGCATACACTTTACAAATCCAATAGCTGTAAGTCAGGCTGTTTCTAAATTAAAATTAATTTGTGAGGCCGAATTTAATAAACAAAAAAGTGATATAACAACAACTGTCCAAAATGAAGGTGACATAAATGAATCTCCTACTGTTGATAATGTTGACGATGGTGACATATAGAACTTCCACAAAAAACTAGTTCGAAAAGCAGCTTCTTGTGTTTCAAGTTCTCATGCTGATGAACTCAAACATTATTTAAAACAACCTGTTATTGATATCAAAGAAGACCCAATACATTTTTGGAATCGAAATAAAATGATATATCCAATTCTTGCAAAAGTGACTTTACAATTCCTTTCTGTAGTAGGAACATCTGTACCATCGGAACGCTTTTTTTCGTTGGCAGGAAATATAATGGATCCCAATAGAAGTTGTTTAACACCCACAAGACTCTCTAATCTTGTTTTTTTAAATTCGTTGTGTATTGAAGATTGGTGTTTGCAATAAAAACAGAATTTTTGTGTGGTATAGTTTTATTTGTTCCTTAATCCGTATTTAAGAATGAAATATAATTATCTAGGGTGATTGTGCCGGTAAGCCGGCCACCTTTGGTAGTCGGCCACAGATCAATTTTAACTAAGATTATTTAAAACCTAAAATTAATTCATGCCATCTGTTGGTAGTTAGTGGTAGTTTATAACCAATACCAGCTAGTACCAAATTTTGCAGCAGTTGGTATTCCTGATAACTAGTCAGTTTTAATTCAAATTTAGGACCAGTGACGGTTACAAAGCTAGTACGTGTTGTAATTTGAAAAACGTTCATGCAGCCAACTTTTTGAAGGTAAGTAGCAATGTTAAGACTAACTAAAATACAACTTTAATGATTTGCTTACTTAGAAGATGCTTTAAATTAATGAATTAATCCATTAAAAATATTATATTTTGTTTTTATAGGTTAAAAATTCTATGGCCGGTTACTGGCATAAAATTTTTACCTAAATTTAGTAGTCGGCCCTCATGGCCGACTACTAACCACTTTAAATTTATAATTCTTGTCTCTTTTCTAATTTAACGATAGACATATATGTTTGTCTTCGTCTTACATGGAGCTTGGTTTGTATCATGTTTGTCTTATTTTTAGTAGTCGGCCCACGGATTTCTTAAAATAAACTGGATCGCTAATACATACTGGTGGGGGTAGCTAAAAATAACAACGGATAGGCGGCCGCCATACTGTGCCAACTTCTAGGTATTTTTGAACTAAATGACGGTAACACTGTTGAGTTACCATCACTGCTTTTATATTTTCTTTTTGTTTTGTGGTTTATAAATGAAGTTCTGTGTGCAAGGTGCAAGTTATTTATTTCTTAATCTGAAGAAAAAACATGCAATTTCATCATTTCATCCATTTGGTCGAAGTATTCAATGTTGAAGGTTGCGATAAAAGTCTAAAAACGTAGATATCTGATCTGAAGAGTCAATCGAAAAGATACAAGGTGAAAAAGGCTGCAGTTTTGGAAAGAGTGCAAATTGAAGAATTTTTTACTAAATCTTGTGATAAAGAATATTTTATGATTAAGGTAATAACTCTTAACTTTTTAGACAATATGTATTAATAATACTTTGAATCATTTTAGGTTGCGCTAGTAATAGGAGTCTCTGGTGCTTGTCGATGCTACGAATTGACGAATTTGAAAATCACTAATGTATAGGACACTGGCGCGTATCTAGTTGTTTCGATACTAGATACCAAGACCGGCTTTTCACGAAAGTTTAAAATTATAAATGAAGGATTTTCTATCAACGACGTACAGATGTGTAGAAAATGTATTTTCCTAAGACCAAAGAACTTATCACAAAACAGATTCTTTTTACATTATAAGAATCAAAAATGTACTTCTCAGCCTGTTGGAATCAACACATTGGCAAAAGTTGCATCGTTTCTGAACTTGGCAAACGCGGAAGTTTATATTGGCCACTATACCCACACAGCACATGTTGTCCATAGGATATCCATTTATGGACCTGAATATCCTAAAAACGGATTGTACACTAGGGATAACCGGAGGATTCCCCCTGGTTATCCTAGAGTCCTAATAGAAACCAGAAATGGGATATCCTTTGTACCGACTACATAGAAATCCATGGGATGACCTTCAGGGATATGTATAATCCTAGATAAGACCTCTTTATAGATGGCCATAGGATATCGTTTAGGCTAACCATAGGCTAACCCGATAGGATGTCTCTCTGTGGATGTCTCTTATTACGGTAGTAGAACAAGGATAGCGAGAGTAATCTGAAAGTGCAGTCAATTTTCGGAAAAGCCTCTTTCCTATATATAATATCCTTAAGCCTGTCCCATATAAAATTGTACATCATCTATCATGGAAAATTAAATGAATGTTTTTGGAATTCTCTTGTGTTGTGCCAACAAGGATAAAATTGGTGGGAGACATTAATATTAATAAAAAGCATTTACTATATAAATAAACATTAATTATATAATACTTAACTCTAAAAACGGAAAGGACGGAATCTGCTTTATTACCATAGACTTTTAGTCTATGGTACCTTTACCCTCCATTCCATGTTCCATATCTATTGTCTATGGTCATCAATCTTTGACATTCGACAACGGACAACGGCAATTTTATGCAATTTTATGAAGAAAATAAATGGCGAAGCGTTTGGCGGGATACTCTGCTGTATTTAGTGGCCGTAAACGGCAAGCAAAGCGTCTTTGTGTGTATTTTTCATGTTTGTGTGTGCTTCTGGTGCTTACGAATAACCTGAATAACCATATACTGACTCAATTGAATTGAATAGGTACCTAATTATTACTAGGTATCTGTGTTTAATATTTATAAAAGAGAGTGTGAGACTGACCCGGTAAGTTAAGTTTAGTTTGTATATCTTCCATTCCAAAGATGCCTAAAATTGTTAAAAGCAGAAAGGCCACTTTCTACAGGCAGGTTAAAAAAGATATTGCAAATTTTTTGGCTTGTGCTTCAACTAGGACATCATCCGACTGCTTTGGCAATTCTTCTAAATTTGATCAGTTCACCGAAATAGTCGACAGCAGTGTATCCGAGAGTACATCTCTCGGAGAGAGCAGCATCTGCGACACCAATAATATAAGCCAGGAGCAACCTGCATTTACCTTTTTGCCCGAAAAAAATGTTTTTACAGATAATCAAAATACTGCTTTACCTTCTTCACCGGTTTTAGATTTATTACATGAATTTGATGAAAACTCTTATTGTGGAGAGGAAGATATTGAAAATAATGTATCTGATAATGTTCCAAAGGAATCTACTTCAGAGATACTCTCTGACTTACAACAATGGGCAGTAACTGAGAAAATACCTTTAACTTCAGTTAGCAAACTGTTAAAAATTTTAAAAAATCATTTTCCAGCAGAAAACTTTCCGTTGGATGCTAGAACTCTTCTAAAAACACCCCGTCAAGTTATTACAAAACCTATTGATCTTGGCTCATATATTCATTTTGGCCTTGAAAATAAAGTTGCCTTACTATTGCAAAATTATTGTAATTACAACAAAGAAGATATTGAAGTTTGTCAGATTATTGTTAATATCGATGGCCTTCCTATAAGTAAAAGTTCGGGAAGTCAACTGTATCCTATTTTAATTTCATTATTTCCAAATAATAATATTGTAACAGCTGTTGGAGTGTATCACGGCTATGACAAACCATCAGATGTTAATATTTTCTTAAAGGATTTTGTTGAAGAAGCTGTTCGTTTAACCAGTGATGGTATCCGTTTTAAAAGTAGGGTTATTAAATTCCAAATAAAAGCATTTGTGTGTGATGCTCCGGCAAAAAGTTTTATACGTTGTACAAAAGGCCACACAGGATATTTTTCCTGTTCAAAGTGTTGCATCGAAGGTGATTATATTAACAATAAAGTTTGTTTCCCTGATCTAAATTTTGTTGAAAGGCTCGATGAAGACTTTATTTCTCAAAAATATGAGGAGCACCATACTGGCACAAGTATATTAGCTACTATCCCTAATTTAGGCATGGTGAGCTCTTTTCCTTTGGACTACATGCACCTAATATGTCTGGGTGTTGTTAAGAAATTGATTTTAAGCATGTGGTGCTCTGGTAAACCACCATATAAATTGTCTGCACTAAAACTTGATCAAATATCTTTAAATTTATTATATCAAAGTAAAAATATGCCAAAAGAGTTTTGCCGAAAACCACGATCATTGAGTGATGTGAAACGGTGGAAGGCTACAGAATTTAGACAGTTTCTACTTTATACAGGACCAGTTGTTTTGAGGTCTGTCATAGAAAATAAATATTATGTTAATTTTTTAGCTTTATTTGTAGCTTCCTCTATTTTAATATGTCCAAGTTTATGTACGAATCAAAATTTAGAATATGCTCACTCTCTGCTAATCTATTTCGTTAAATCATTTTGTCTACTTTATGGAAAAGAGTTTGTGTCCCATAATGTCCATAATTTGTTGCATATAGTTAATGATGTCAGAAAATTTGGAAGTATGGATTCTTTCAGTGCGTTTCCATTTGAAAATTATTTACAGTCTATAAAAAAACTCATAAGAAAATCTGAAAAACCCGCACAACAAATTTCAAAAAGATTAAGTGAGACAGACAATCTTATATTTAAGAAAAAAATGGAAATAAATCATGAGCCAAAAGTTCATTACAGGGGGCCTTTATTACCAAATACTTTTTGTCCACAATATTGTGAAGTAGAATGTGTAAATTTTACTTTAAAATGTAAGCCTCCTGATAACTGTTGTGGACTTAAAGATGGCAGTGTTATTGTAGTGAATAATTTTGCAACTGACGGAGAAAATAAAACTGTAATTATCGGGAGAAAGTATGAAACAAAAAGTAATTATTTTACTGTACCTTGTCCATCATCACTGATAGGAGTATATGAGGTAGACAACTTAAATGAAAATTTAAATTATTGGCCACTGAGTGACGTTAGTATTAAATATGTTAAATTGTCCAATATATTGTCTGTTGTAGTACCACTTAGGCATCTTGAAATTTAATTGCATTGTAGCATCATTGACTGCATGAATGAATAAATAAGATGTGCAGGTCCATAGATCCGAAATTTTTTTATATGTTGAATATTAAAAGACGAACACAAACTTTCTTACCTTTTCCATCTAAATAGTGTGGCTGATAAGTATTTTTATGGTATGGACATAGCATTCTAAATATTTGCAAAGAATGTCAATTCTCATTCTCAAAAAAGTCTCAGATCCTCGGGCTTGTGCGTTTTGTTATCTATTGTTTCAACGACTGTAGATTGTAAATATTTATTACCTGATTGTTTGCCATTTGACTTTGTAAATTGGGAATCCTGTTGTAGAAATGCATTGCATGTTAGGTATTTTGTAACTTAATTGTATGTAGGTATATATTGTATGTTATATTTCTTTGCATTATTTAATTTTAGTTATCATAAATGTAGTTATCATAAGGAATTACTTGAATTGCAGCAATAATTATTTAAATTTAAACATGTGGGTGGTAGTAGAATTTGTAGAGGAATCATTGGTGGAGGCAGTTCCTAATTTATGGATAATTGAACATGATTTGGTAAGTTGGCCAGGATCAGCAAAACCAGAACAGCTTAAAAAAATGATCTTGAAATGTGTGCCCCCAATGGATACTTGGGAAAAATGTCAGGTTCGAGTACTGAGCCGAGGAAGAATCTATGGTAATTTGTATTTTCTCTTTATATTGGTTGAACTTTCATTTAAAGTAAGTTTTAATCCATTTAGATAATTTTCTGTGTGCTACAAATGCAGCAAAAAAAGCTGAGTATACTTCTGATATTAATTCCGATGATGGCGGAAGAGTAAAATTTCCCAGTAGAAGAATTCTAAGCAGTAGTGAAGAAGAGCAGGATGATGATTACATCAAAGATCTACCGTCTTATCCAAGTAAGTTTTCACATTATACGTTCTTACTGGTTATTAATTTGAAATTAACTTTGGTATTATATAGTGAGACGGTCTAGCGAATGCAGAATTCAAAATGCAACTCATCAGGTTTTAAACTAAAGATCAAACCTTTATTTTATACAGTAGTTTAGGTTAAATTTGGTTGCAGTTCACTAAATATATTTTTGTTTTAGCTTCCCTGAAACGTAATAAAAGTGAAAGTACAGGTCAGGGTGAAGGTATTAACCGCAAGATACGGGATGGGCCCATTCAAAATACAATAGGAGGTAGGTATTTCAACTTTGGCATTTTTTTATATTTGTACATGGTGCCCCGAGAAATAATGGCTATATCTTAAGAGTTTGTTGCTGAGACCTTTCAAGTAAAAAATGTCTAAGGAACATATCCCAAATTCAATTGTTACTTAGCTGCCAGAATTTTAAATCAGGGCAAAATCTAGGATAAGTAATAGTATATTATATACCTAGGTTGAGAAGTAAGCTATTATTTACCGAGAAATTTTACATCCTGAGGCGTGTAGCGCCGAAGGATATAATTTTCGAGGGAAATAATGGCTTTTTCAACCGAAGTATATATAGTATTGTTTTTACTACTAATAGCCGAACTAACACCAAAAGATCTTATTTTTATTTTAAAATCAGCCATTTCCCCTATTACTCAAACATATTGAAAAATCAAGTAGCCTGGGGATCGGTTATCAAGGCAACGAATAAAACAATTATTGAAGCTTATGGGTTTAAATCAAATTTATTAATTGCCTACTTAGGTTAATAATGAACTACTTCTCATTACACAAATGAAGTAAATAATAATTTTTCTCGTATTAGTAGTAAAAAAATCTTTATTCATTGTTTATTTGTATTCTTTACATGTAAGTATTGCCTGGATTTAAAATTTCCGTATCTCAGTTATGATTGAGTTTGCAGCATGCGTTTATTAGATATTTTATACTTGAAATTACCTCAGCAATATAGTCTTAACAAGCTATAACCGTTATGTCGTGGAATACCCTATATATACATAGGTGTATATTTCATGATAAACTGTACTGTAGTGGTATAATAGGATGGGATTATCCAGGCAAGTACCAATTGACCATTTAAAAATGTTGGTCGGTATTTAGGTTTACCGATGAACTTTTACCAAAACTTGTTATAGCTAGATAGTATTCTAAAATTTTATGACTGACTTAAGTTTTGTGTTGTGTCTACTGACTATTCCTTTGTTACAATTCTCCTGGTGTAAGAGTACATGGTTAGTGACAATAATGTACTTGTTACAAACTTCATCCCCATAGTTACTACTAGACAACAGTTTATCAAAAATAACCTCCAGTGTTATGCATTTATATTTTATGATTTTTTTGAAAGAGTAATTACTTTCTAATAATGCAGTGTAATATATGTCTGTGATACAGGTGTTACCAAAACTAATGGCAGGGCAATATCAAAACATAATGATCACAGAGGTAATGAGGATGACGTCGATGAACTACTTCCTTCAACCTCTTGTAAGTCACAATATTTTACTTTTTATCAAAATTAGGCATATAGAAAACGGCATAATTGCATAATTATTATACATGTATTTCTGGTAGGTGTGAAAGAATATCAAGACATTCAAATTACTGATATATATTTACTTTTACTGTGTAACATATATATGTTACCATTTACTTGTTATTTAAGCGTTAGATTAATTTTTAGAGTAGTAAGCAATGGATTGTAATTATCTAGGTAGGCATGTCTCTAGTTTATATATATATATGTCGAAAATGAAATGAAGCCCATTATAAGTTCTATAGTAACAGCTTTACAAACAAAACTGTTAACGGTATACAAAAGTATGTGTTCAGTACATATTTAAATTCAATATTTAGACATTCGTTTATAAATTCATGTAGATATAAGATTCACTATTTTTCTTAAATTATTGTGCCCTCTAATTTAGATCGATTTTAGGTTCTTCAGCAACTACTGAAGCATCTATTGATAACAGCCAAAAGGAAGTTAATCCTAGAATAAACTTAACGAGTAAGTCAGTTATTTATAGAAATATTAATGTTGACTAAAAATTATTAGCTGTTCGATCATACAGACTACAGATAAATAGTGGGGGGGGCGAAGACTAACTGAACAGATATTCTCTTCAGGTAATTGCAAATTGCCCTTCATTTTACTATGATCGAAAAGCTATTAATCTAGTGTATGTTAATTTAATCTCAATCAAGGAGTTTCTTAATGTAAGTGAAATACTTGTCACAATTTCCAAGTACTTAAGAGTCATAATATACAGGGTGAGTCAACTTATGTTCCTGCAAAATATGTTTTCTTAATCACTGAACATAATTTCTCGCTAATTTTTTTAATGTGCCCCTGCAAAAATGCGTTTTTTAAAGATAACTTGGCAACACCTCATCCGAATTTCAAAAATTAAATATTTTGCAGGTAAAAGATAGCCAAATCGAATGTGATAGAAAAATACAGCGTGTTTCCTTTAAAAAATATAAGTTTGATTCACCCCACTACACTGCTGGATCACCCTGTATGTTCCAAAATAATTCTAAAATATGACGCTGAGTGGTGTGCATAATACCCTAAAAAGAAATTATGTATAATCTATAGCGACTGAGTAATGGACGAAGGCGTTTTAGTTGACTCACCCTGTATATTTTTATACGCAACCTGCATTCATGTTGATGCTTTTATAATAATTATTTAAATTTGTTTACAACCAAATAACAAATGAACCATGAAATAACAAATGAATAAATTCTGAATGAACCAAAGAACTTATTTATGTATATAACAGTTGTATAATCTGAACATAATGAATTTAGATCATATAGAACCTTTCTTATTTTATGTTATTTATGTTTATGTTGTTTGTTATTACTTGTTATTTGCTTCCCTAAAATCCATTTTACGCATTGATAGAGGTTTGGTGAATCAATTATTTTAACATTAAAATAAATATATTTATTAATATACTGTTTGTTTTCAGCCATTTCAACAGACGGCAAAAAACTATGTGATGATCAGTTATATGATGTTGACAATACTAGTAAGGCTCTACTGTAAAGTACCTATTTATAATATAAGTTTCGTATTCGTATTGATTGTTTTCATTTGAAGTTGAAGTATTTTAAACTTATGTAGTCAGTACTGTGAACAGCATCAATATTTAATATATTTTTTAGAACTGATAAGAACGTTAATACATCAATTTGCCCAGTTAAACAGAAAAGTAGATTTTATAATGAACGATCTAACAACTTTAATAAATAAAGAAGCTGTTAACAATAACACTCGTGCAAACGAAACGGCAGTTATGGATCAAGATTTTCCCATAAATAATATGGATGAATTGGAACAGTTTGAATCAAAACTGTTAGATAGAAATTTTTATGATAACATGGTAGGAATATATATATATTTTCTTTTTATGAAACATTTAAATAAAATGGTTTTATTTCAGGTTAAATTTATTCAGCGTATTGGTGGAATTGATGTGAATCAATTTGTTAAAAGAAGTATGAGTAGAATTCTATCTAATGAAGTGCAGTGCCAACTCAATTGGTTAGGAAAACGCGGCCAAAAAAAATCTTTTAAAAATTTGCAATTTTGCAAAGCATTGTCAGGTATGTATGTATATTTTTATTATTATAGGTAATCCGTTTTAAAATAATGTGATTAATTTTAATACTATACGATATAATATAGCCGTTTCAAACTAATTCATAAATTTATTATCCCAATTGAATAAATATGTTTTTAAAAAGGTTTATATTTATAAAATATTTTAAAAAAATTCAAAAAAAGTTTTAAAACGGAAATAGTAAAATATTGGAAATAGGATATTTTTGTATTATTCTCTCTAAACAAATAGGTATCAAATTTATAAATCCTGTTCCGTGTCATATATTGGTATAAGTAATAATTTATTTTAAATTGATTATTAAGAAAAATAACACAAGCGATATAGTTAAATGTGGTGAATTATATCTGCGTGTGAATACTCTACTGATAATGGTGCCTATGATTCATCACCGGCTATAATAACTATTCATAGCTGGTCAATTATATTATTCATACTTGGTAATTTTTTTATGATTGATATTCTCACCATATCTTTAATAGGTGATTTAACAATAATGGTTACACTTGAGGCAATTATTCAACTGCTCCAAATACCGGGCTGTTAAGCTAGGATAATCTTGTAAATAAAAGAGCCATGGAGATAGATTATAACCAATCATCTCCAACCCTTCGAAGATATTCCAGATATCCACAGATATCCCAACTGGTTATTATAACTCAATAGTTTTTGGCTAGTGATGATCAATCATGGGTACCAAATCTGAGTTTTGTAATTTACCTGTATTTCACAGATAATATTTAAACTTTCTATTTATAAAAAGTGAATAGACGAATCATTACATAATTACTGTATTCCCTTTAACACATGTGAGCTGCTAATAGCAGCTCATATGTGTGAAAGGAATACAGTAAGTGTTCTTGGTTCAGTTATTTTTTAAATTAAAAATATATTTCTGAACCATCTTGTGATTTTGATTTGCATTAACTTTATGACTTTTTTAAATGTAGATGCGATACTTCGAAATCCATCAACAAAGCATGCAACTGAAATGGACATTGAGAAATCGGTGAAAAATTTTATTCGACATGCAAGTGACAGAATGAAATCTGAGACAAGGAGACAAGGGGACGAAGTCCGAGGTGAAAACTAAGATGTACTGTTTCAAATTTAAAGATGTCTTGTAAATGTGATTTTTTTCTTGAACATTACCAGTTATTAGACCAGAAAATTAACCAGTTAACTGGATTAAAGAGATACTTTTTCACAACTAATTTATTTTTTAAAACCCAAGCATATCCCCAACATATAAAATAATTAAAAAAATTGATCTTTCAGTTGTATTCAGTAGGTTGTATGGGAAAAATATTTTTGATCTAGGTTGATTAATGAGGTCATATTTTAAGTGTTTATTCAATAAATATAACAATTTGTCTCTAATTTATTTAGAATTAGTGTTTTTCGCAGGGGTGGGGTTTCAGCTTTTTTTTACTAAATCTAGGCACATCTTGCAAATTTTATATTTATATTGATCCAGTGGATTTATGTAAATTGCTTTTAGTCATAAAGAATAGGCTATTAGAAATTAAAAATATAAAACTACTATTTTCTACATACTTACAACAAAACCGGTTTTGGAGAAACTCCCTTCAAGATACATATTTACAATTTTAAATCATCAACCCAACCCTATATCGATGTGCCTAGGAAAATATTTTATATAGATAATGTTTTATATAGAGTATATGTAGAGTTCTCCTTTTCAAAATATATTTTACAGTGTCTTTAGGAGCACTTATTAGGGTTGTTTGTATTTTAAAATAATTGGGACATTTGACTGACTGGAATAAATTGGTAAAAGTATTTGTACTAACTAGTGAAAAATAGTTACTTGAGGATACCTTTAAAAGGTATCAAACTGTTCTCTTTTAGACATGTGTAACGCAGTGTTACATTATTGCGCTGAAGCAATACCGCTGTGCAATACCGCTGTGCTAAAAGTACACTGATACAGTGGCTCCGTTGTATTAACTCATTTCATTTGAGACTTGATAGTTCCTGGTTGGCTGGGTTAACGCACATAGCGTAGCATTGTATAACATATAAGCATGAGTGTCAATGCTGCACCGGCTGGGTCAAAAACATGCGATGACAGCGACAGCACGCTGACACAATTATTCTGTGCTGACTCGCATGAAAATTTGAAGCTTGCATTCCGCACGCAACTGACTGGAATTGGGACTATCTCGACCAGATGGGAGCGTGGCGTGGGGTTGTACTAGCAGGACAATATTGTATTGCGCAATTGTACAATCTAAAACCAATAAATAAAGGAAAGGAGAGAAGAGGGATCTGCAGGAGAACGGAATAACTCACAGCACATTGCACGTGGTGATAGTGGCAGCGCAGTATTCCAGTACTGAAGACAAGCTCCAGTGTGGTAGTAGGGGTGCGGTGTGACGCAATTGGGTTAACTCACTGCATTGATACATTAACCTGAGGTTGAGTTAGTGTATCAACACACGAAACTTTACTACTTTACCCATGTCCCTTTAGGTTCCTATGGATAACCAAAGGTCATCCCTTTAAATATTATCTCCTATAGTTATCCAAAATTGTACTGAAGTTGTTCCCTTGCACTTCCAGTGGTTAACCATAGGTTATCCATTTAAAGCTCCATGGTCTATCCCAATTAGTCTCAAAAGGATATCCAAGGCATATCCTAAACCTGGATTGACCTTGATTAGGTTGTCTATGGGACACCCCTTTAATCCCTGTTGTTCTACCATTGGACGCTCTATGGCTATCCGGTGCTGTGTGGGTATGAGGGTGCACTTCAATAACTTTATTGGGAAATAAAGGTGCCGACTTTACACCCATCAAGCGGCATGGTGGGTGGAAGAGCCCTGCTGTGGCAGAGAGCTATATTGAAGACTCCGTATCTAACAAACTTGGTATTGCAAGGAAAATCCAAGGTTCTTCTCGTTCAAGTCATTCCTCAGGAGAAGGAGACATCCAAAATTTGTTGCAAGAAGCAACTACAAGCTTCCTATTAACGGAAACGAAGTGAAATATGAAAAAGCGAAGAACGAAATGTCTATTAATATAAATGTTAATGTTAATTTTAATAAGTAAATTAAATTTGGTTGATTTAAGTTTATATTTTTTTATTATTTCAGTAGTGGATAATAGGTTACTTTATATGCTTTATAAGTGTGGATAAAACTCCTATTCTAATGTGATTGTGTGAATAAATTATATTTTAAATGTGTTTTTATTAAATTCCTACCATAATCATAATGATTTTGAGTTTTGAAGTTGTTAATGTTATTTTCTAGAAGCAGTTATTACCATATTGTGTATTATAAACTTCATGTAATTTTATAACAAAATAACTGATTAACCTATCCCAATTCATTCACAATATTTAATATATCTTAACAGTGTAAAGTATAAATTTGACTAATAACTACTTGACATTACTAATTGTATGATGTCATTCAGTTAAAAAATATTTTTTTAGTGCCGTTTTTACTGATAAGACGTGCAGCTACTTTCACCGTGGCTTTTTATATATACGGCTCCTCCCACAATTAAAATAACTACAAACATATGTCTAATTCTTCGATAAATACCTACCTTATATCGATACCTTTTTGCCAAACTATCGTAAGTGACATTTTCCATGAAAATGACTATGGATCTATCGTAAGTATAATATGCAAATACAAATACACATCTTGGCAGAGGGCAGAGGTAGATAGATCCATAAATATGTAAGCGTATTTAAATGTTTCACGGTTAAATAACTGCATACATTTTATCGTAAGTAACAGAACTGTAATAGGCAGAGTGGCAGAATTGTCGTAAGTAGCCTAAGGTAAAATTTAGTGAGTGACTTACGATATTTTGGCAAAAAGGTATCGATATTAGAATTCCTCAAAACAATATACAAAACTGATCCTAACTAATTTTTATACTGCAATCAGACAAGGTTCAAATACTTGGTTGACAAACCATGTTACTTTAAAGTTTTTTGGGTTAGTTACTAAATTATGTTTAGACAAGTAACTATTATGAACCAGTTATAATTCCGGCTAATGTAAAATTTATTTAAAAAATGAAGTTGTAACAGGAGAAATAAAGAGTGTCGTCAATGAATTTAATATACATTGGTACCTATCAGACATACCATTGGAAGATTTGTACATGTAGGGAGTGTCTTTACAAGCACATAAATTTCGACTTTGTTGAAAATCATTTCAAGTCAAATTAAAAAGAGATGATTCCAATTATTTGAAATGCACTATAAATAGAAAAAAATTATGTGTACCTTTGCTGCACAAATATAACTCTTGAGTCCAGTCCTGTCAATTACTCGTCATATCTAATGCACAAATAATACAATTTAATCTTTGATATAACCCTAAATTAAGTTAACTTTTTAGACCCGCTGCTAAAGTATTATTAAAGCACAACAGTGTACATATTTTATACCCATATCCATCCATATAAGTAATATTTAGTTAGTCATATGCCCATATCTCACCAAACTATTTTCAAAATTTCCCTCTGTAAATACCTCAACATCATTAGCTGACAACTAGCCAATGGAATGTTAGCACAGTGTGGCGACCACCTTACAACTGACAAAATGATAGTTAGGAATCAGCGATCCAGTTTATTTTAAGAAATCCGTGAGTCGGCCACTTAATATATTCATTATGGAAAAAATTTGTGAGTTCAAATCTGGGGGCCGACTATTGAAATACATGGATGTGTATTATTTTTTAGTGGTCGGCCGTGTAAATTTTTTATCTTATTGTTGAAGTTTAAGACTCATTTCTTTCATTATTAACAATTTCAGAACATGCAAACTATTAAAAAAAGAAAAATACATCAATATACAGATGATAATTTACAAGCAGCCATTCAGGAAATCCATAATGGTGGTAAAATTCGAGAGATGTGCCGGAAACATGGAGTTCCTAGAGCTACGGTACAGGACCGTCTCAAAGGTAGAGTCTTAAATAAATCACGGCAAATGGGACCGGATCCTGTCCTGAAATTTGAAAACGAAAAAAAATTGTTAAATGGGTAATAGAATTGGCTAAGTGTGGTTTTCCTATAAAGAAACAGGAATTACTATCAACGGTGCAGAAAATTGTGCAAGATGAAAATATTATAACCCCATTTAAAAACGGCAGACCGGGACAAACGTGGTATTTACGATTTTTACGGCGACATCCAGAAATATCTGTTAAGGTTGCAGAAGCTATTGACCAGTCACGAGCAAAAGTCACAGAAGAATACATCAGATCTTGGTTTCAAGATCTACAAACATTTCTTGAGGATATAAATTGTACTGAAATTCTGAATGACCCAAGTAGAATCTTAAATGCCGACGAAAGCGGCTTTGGACTATGTCCAAAAACTGGAAAAGTTCTTGGGCCAAAAGGATACAAAAATCTATATGAAATAACTCGTGGCAGTTCAAAAGAAAATTTAACTGTTCTAGTTACATTTACCGCAGATGGTCGGTTGTGTCCTCCCGTTGTGGTGTTCCCATATATTAAGCCACCTCGCGCTGTTGTAGAAAGTATGCCGCATTCCTGGATTCTCGGCAAATCAGATACCGGATGGATGAGGGGGGGACGTATTTTTTGAATTTGTGGCTAATGGACTCAATAAATGGCTGAATGAACAGAAAATTACGAGGCCAGTATTATTTTTAGTTGATGGGCATCGGTCCCATATGTCGATACAGTTGAGCCAGTTCTGTGATGAAAATCAGATTATATTGTATGCGCTACCTCCAAACACAACCCACATCATGCAGCCTGCCGATGTGTCAGTATTTAAACCCCTTAAGGAATATTGGCGGCAGGCCGTGCGCAAGTGGCAAAATGAAAATATCAACTGTGTAGTCACCAAGGTTGATTTTTGTAAGATTTTTGAGGAAGCATTGAGTCATCCTCATATGCAGAAGAATATAATCAAAGGATTTGAAAAATGCGGACTATACCCTTTTAAACCCGACGCGGTCGACTATACAAAATGTGTTCAGAATAGACTTGAGCAAGTAAATCAACATGAAACTGAACAAGCATCTGAAATCACAGATACTGACATTGCAAGTACAGTCAAGGTATTGACTGCTATAAAACTGAAACATTTTGAACGAGAAATTGATGTTGATTATATTCTGGATACTGTGAAAACTTTAGGAAATCAAGTATCTAGAAATAGCATTCCTGAAAATATACATATTGCTAATAGCCTTACTGATGAGGACAACACCAAAGAGGCTCTGAGTATTTCTGAATAGGGTGAACGCACCGGTTTTGGCCACTGCACCATTTGAGGCCACTTTAAAATTTAGAAGCTTATATTTAAGAATCTCATAGCCTGTCTCGATTGTGCTGCCATCTAAAATTATTTTTGAATACTTAACTTTGATCTCGCCAAATATCCACTGAGTACAAAAATTCAATATGTCGTCAAAGTGATTTTAGTTTGTGCATGTGCCAGTTTCTTACATCGCCTAAAGAAAATTTTAAGGAAGTGCAGTAAGTAGAACATGGTTTTTTGCCACTATTACATTCTTTTTTGTATTTTTTATATATTTTTATGTTTGAATATGCTTAAAATTCGATGATTAAATACTGTTTCTGTGGTTTAGAACAAAAGTTTCCGTTATATTTAAGTGGCCACAAATGGGTATTTAGGTAATTCAAAATCTATTTCTCGCCACCAAAGTGGCGACAACTGGTTTTAATGAAAACCCATTTTTGGCCACCACTGATAGAATACTTAAGTACCTATGAAAAGATTTCCAAAATAGGTAGGTAATTACAAACATTATTTTAGGTAGATGGCAAAAAATCCAAAAAGAAAATTATTCCAATACAAGGAAGCAGATTTAAAAAATGCATTATTGGCCATTAAAAATGGTATGAAGGTGAAGACAGCCTCAGAACATTTCAAAGTACCAAGAACTACTTTACGAAATAAATTGAAAGGTTGTCCGGAGTCGTTTGGAAAAGTAGGACCGAAATGTGTTCTGGGTGAGAATATTGAGAACAGTTTGGTAAAGTGGATAAAAGACTGCGCAAAATCAGGGTTTCCTGTCGATAAAGATGGTTTACTGTTTTCTGTAAAGTCAATATTAAATGAAACAAAAATGAAGACACCATTCAAACAAAATGTCCCTGGGAAAAAATGGTTACACTCATTTATGAAGCGACATGCAGAGCTATCATTAAAAAAAGCTGAATATATTAATAAAGCTCGTGCAACAGTAACGCAGCAGAAGATTGAAAATTGGTTTAAAGAAACAGAAGAATTGTTAGGTGAACATACAGTTGTTTTAAAAGATGAAAACAGAGTATTTAATATGGATGAAAGTGCCTTCTTTTTAAATCCTGAAGGTGCAATTGTCATTGCTGAAAAGGGAAAGTGTGTTTATGGAGCATCTTCGAATTCGGATAAGGAAAATGTAACTGTTTTAGTAGCAGTTAATGCAAATGGTGGAATAGCGCCTCCGCTTGCCATCTATAAATTTCAAAGACTTCCTAAGTTATATGTACAAAAGGCTCCAAAGGGCTGGAGCCTTGGAACTTCGGAATCGGGGTGGATGACTGCAAAAAATTTCTATGAATATTTTGCCAATGTATTTTACCCCTTTCTCATAGAACAAAAATCAAAATTTCCAATAATTGTTTTTTTGGATGGACACTCGTCACATCTGAGTTTGCAGCTGAGTAGGTGGGTAAAAACAATAATTGTTTACTATTTGGATGTCTTGCATCTATTTTATCTAATCTTTGTTTTAGGTTCTGTCGAGAGAAGCAAATTATAGTAGTATGTCTACCACCCAATACAACACATATGATGCAACCCTTAGATGTTGCAGTTTTTGGGCCTCTAAAAAAAAATTGGAGAAAATCCGTAAGAAAATTTTGTTTCGAAAATGGTCGCGAAATTAAAAAATTTGATCTTCCTAATATTTTAAATGAAATTCTAAATTATGATTCAACTGCTCAAAATATCAAAAGTGGATTTAGGAAATGTGGTCTTCTGCCATTCGATTCCTCTGCAGTTGATTACACAAAGTGTATTCAACAAGTTAACCATGTTTTGCCCATTCAAGAGGATATCAATGTAGAAAACCCAGATAACCTCAATCATTTAGCATATTTGGAAAAATTTATTGATCAAGGTCTACTTGAGGAATTTAAGCAGTGTAGAGAATCCAATCAAAAACCTCAAAATTTACGAGCAGAATATCTTTTTGAAGTTTGGCTTAAAGTCGTTGGAGAATCTACTCATGATCCAAATAATAGTAATAATTATTCAGCAATTGCCACTGCAAATGGTGATGTAATTGAATTTGATTTTCCTGAACTAAAATTTGCTAATTTAAGTGACATAGAAAATTTAGATCTGGAACAATATACGACTTTTGAGCATGCAGGAGATAATCAGAAAATAGATAATTTTGAACCTGTAGAAAACGAAACAAATAAAAAAATTAATATCTTGAGTTGTGTGGTCTTGAATAATTCATATAAGAACATGGGAACTTCTGACACTTATGACGCCAAAAATGAAACCATCTATCAAATGTACAAAATAGGAGATGAAATAATTAATCAACCTGCCGCAATTAAAGAAATAGATAAGAACACAAAATATGATATAATTGATGGAAGAGAGTCGAAAATAGCCAATTTGCCAGATGAACAGGTCACAAATAAAGTCAATGCTTATGAAGTAGTATCTAAAGGAGAAACCTCAGCTGAAACTAATTTTATAGATATAAGAGTACAAGAACCTACGTGTGAAACAAAATATAGTGAATTAAATACTGAATGTAAGATACAAAAACCTGTGATTGATAAAGAAACAGACTGTGATAATATACCTGGAAATATAGTTCCTGAATTAGATTTAGAACATAAAAGTAATGAATCGACCAAAGATTTATTAGAAAGTGAAAATTCATATTCAGAGTATAAAGACAATAAACAGATTGACTTATTACAGAATAAAAATTTTGATTCAGAGAACAGAAATGATGATATGATGAAAACGTCAGAAAATAAAGATTCTACAGTAAATGTACAAAGGAAATCTATAGATAAGAGACAAAAGAGTACTGAAGAAATTCTTAAAGACATACTAGTTTTCCCCATAAAGGGTAATCTATCAGAACAAAAACGGAAAGGAAATAGAATAGCTAGTCCTAGTGTTTTAACTTCAGATAAATGGCTTCAAATTGCCGAAAAGAAAGAAGAAGAAAAGGAAAAGAAAGAAGAGCTAAAAAAGATGAGAAAAATAGCGAAGGAACAAAGTAAACGAAAAAAAATGGAAAATTGTACGCAAATGAATCATAAAAAAATTGCAAAATTAAACTCGGATGAAAGTATATCATTATCAGAAAATGACAAGGAAAACAAAAATCAAGAAGAGAATCTGAACATAACTGAAAAAAGGGATATAAAACCGGGATTATACGTTATTGTAAAGTATGATGGGAAGTATTATCCTGGAAAGGTAATTAAAACCATCCAACCCATAAATGAATTTGTAATTTCCACAATGGAAAAGAGTGGTCTCAAGGACTGGAAATGGCCCGAAGAGAAAGATGAGATTACTTACACAGAAGAAGACGTGATTTGTGTCATTAAAGAACCATTGCTAAAAACGCAGAGAGGAGCGTACAACGTTCCAGAAATGGAAAATTTTGATGAATTTACACTATTTTAAATTATTTTTATAACACAGACAAAAATATTGCATATTTTATTTTAAGTCATTAGTCCCTTAAGATTAAATATGTGATATTTTTGTCTGTGAGTAGGAAAATAAGGAAGATTTTATTTCAAAAATTTATTTATTATTTACTGTTATGTACTACAAAAAGTTTGATTTTGAATAAAAACAAGTTTTATACACATAGTCTTCATTAATGGCCACAACTGGTGTAAATAGTGTCCACAAATGGTGAAAAGGTGGCAACAACTGGTGATATGCTGATTTGGTTTATTTTAATATAATTTTACGTATCCCATCTACTTTTTCATGTTAACTCATTATACTAGTACAATTTAAGTGGGTTTCGAGAAGGATGGGAATAGTTTTGACATGATATTCATGTATAGCAGGAAAAATAGAAATGATGTAAGTTGAAAGTACCAGCAAGTGCTACTAAAGTGGCCACAACCGGTGCGTTCACCCTATATAGTAACAGATGATGGCTCTCTACAACCATTACATGGAAAAGATGCTCGCGTAATAATTTTACAAAAAGAACTCATAACTCCCGCGATAGAAGAATCTGTTGCAAATGAACAAAGATTTGCGAATTTAGATATTCAGATCGATAATAAACATCTCACTGACGGCTCTGCACTCTGCGAGAAAGTGCCCCTTAGTTGCACTTCCACTTCATCAGATGATTCAGATGTCGATGTCACATCAAGGACAGAATATGTTTCAGTCATGATACATAAAGAAAATGTGACACCTAGTGTGACACCACCGTCCTCCATATCGCCACAATTGAAAAATGAAAATAAAATTAACGCCGTGTTAGATGTACATGAAATTTCTGCGGAGTTATCACCTTTTAAAAAACATTTACAGTATCCTTGCCCGTTAGAAAAATCATCAAAAATACCAAGAAAAAGATTTCCTAGCGCAATATCTTCTGAGGCATGGAGAAACCATTACCTTAAACAATCTATGGAAAAAGAAGAGAAAGAAAATGCGAAGAAGAGGAGGAGGGAACAAATTCAGAAAAAAAAAGATGAGAAAGATATTAGACGCAAACATACTAAACGCAATAAAATTTTAAAAAGTGCAAATAGTGAAATACAAGAAGTAAAACAAAAATGTGGTACTTGTATGGAGGAGCTGTATAGTGATGCAGAAGACGAGAGTGAAAAAAATGTGGGATGTGACTTTTGCCCTCTATGGTTTCACCTCAGATGTACAAGATTTCGAGGGCGCAAGTATGATGAAGTTGCTGTAGAAGAGAATTTCAAATGTGATCTTTGTCGTTAATTAATTAATTAATTAATTAGAAACATATATGTGATACGTATACCACTGAAAATTTTTTTGATTTTGTTTTTTTATTTGTTGTTATTTCAGATTTTCTTTTGTTTTTGAATTTTTTTTTATTTATGGTTTATTTTACTTAGTGTTTTTACCAATATACTTACAGTTATTATTAGTACTCACAATAAATTATTTCGTTTGAATAAAATTTTTTTTTATCTGGACCTCATAGTATACTGTGACTTGATCCTGTTAATCCTATTTAATGCATATTATTATCTTCTCGCATATCTTTAGTTCGGGCCTTTTTATCCTATTACGGTCCTATTTAAATTATGTATAAAATTTCACGGCCGAATACCGATTTGTAGGTGGCCGAACAGTAACTTTTAATGGCCGAGTACTAACAAAAATGTATATTTTTTGTTAAAAAAATAATGCAATAAATATATAAAAGGATTTAATCAGTGTAATGGTAAGGTATTTTACAAAAAATATTCAAGCTGTAACTTCATATACTTTCATTAAAATATGATAAAGAATAGAACAGTTATGATTTTTTAAAGTCGAATATTATCTAAACTGGCCGACTACCGGCGCAATCACCCTATTTTGTTTAATTTTGGTGGTTTCAACAAATTTGGTATAAAAGTGATTAAAATGTCTAGTTTAAAAAAATTATATCTACTAATTTAGTGTTTTTAATTTTATTGATGTGTGCTTACTGTTTTATATTTGCTTTTGTCAATTTACCCCTTTATTTTGCCCTTTTGCCGTAGCAAGAATCACAATACCTAACCTCAAAAGTCAAAACATCGATTATTTAAAAAATCGATTATTTACCAGCGATTTTTTTCTGAATCGATTTTTAATGCTTCGATTCTGAATCGATTCAAGGAATCGATGCTTTTCAAATAAATCGGCATCCCTATACTGAGCAGAGCATAGACAAGGTATATATATCTAAAATAGACATTTATCCCTTATGTACAAGGTCAAATTGCATTTTTAGTTCTTACTACACTCACTTGTCGCTTCAATCGATTTTAGACAAAGATAGATTCATAATCTTCTCTTCTTTTATACCTCCCGCTCGATAACATAACCACAGATTATTGAACAATTCATTTTTAGTATTTTAATATACTTGGTGTTGCTCGTGTTTTATGGTGTTGCTATTGTTCTTAAATTTTCCTTTGTGTTTTGCTTTAATTTCCATTGTGCCTTTGCTTTTTCCATTTTGTTAAAAACCATGGTTTTTAAGTGTTGTGTACCGAAGTGTACTAACACAAATACGAATGTTATAATGCACCGATTTCCATACTTAGATGAAGAGGTAAACTTTAAATTTAATGTTATAGCTATAAACTTTCAATATACGATTAATATACATTATACATTCTAGTCCAATATCACTTTATTAGTGTGCCCTTCACTTGTGTTAAAAACAATGTTTATATCATTCCATTTATAGGTCTACAATATCTGGTTGAATCGGATTGGAAATGACAAATTAAGGAATATGCACCCTCAGCAGGTTTATAAAAATTTTAGAGTGTGCCATTATCATTTTAGTAATTATTGTGCTACTACTTCAAGCAAGTTGAAGGAGCGCAGCTTGCCAACTATTGGCTTACCAGGTAAGAAATTAATTTTATAAAGCTGTAACAGAGTTGGGGAGAATTTTGATTCATATGAAACTTCTAAAATATGGTTTTCTGTTTCAAGAATTTCATGAAATTTCTGTTGCTGAGAATTCTCTTCTTCATTGGAATCAAGAGATGCCCATAAACCCTCAACCTGGGACATCAGTACAAACAGGTAATATTTAGACTTAAATATTCAAGATTTTTGTTTGTTTATTAAAACGATGATCTTAAAATTTTCTATTGAATTGAGTAGGTACTGGTTTATATTTTACAATGTAATTATAATTTTTCATGAATATATAAAGAGGCATATAAGTATATTTTATTAGAATTTGACGGAAGAGAAGCTACTGCTGGTGACCAACATCCTGGAGAAGGGAGTGAATCATATCAGCTACAAGATTCTATTCAGATGGAGGAAATTGTAGAATCTCCTCCTAGGGAGCATATTCAGTTGTCACCTTTTCATACACCAAAGAGTCGTAGAGGTATATATTTATTTTTTAATGTACCTAAATATAGAAACATTTTATTTATACCTGCTTCACTTTGTAGATCTAAAGAGACCAGTAAAGCTACTTCAAAGTGTATCTGTAACAAGAGCAGTAGATCTGACACCTAAAGCTCGAAGATTATATGGTATAGCGAAAAATCTTAAAAATATATCAAAACAGCTCTACAGAGAAAATGCTTCTATAAAAACAAGATTAGAGAAAGCAACTGATTTTATAGAAACAGAAGAGTACATTAGAAGCACAGTAAATAAAACTTCTTTCAATTTTATTATGGGGCAACTAAAACTACAAAAGCTGCAACCTAAAGGTCGTCGCTTTACTCTTGACGATAAAATATTTGCGCTTACTTTGTATAAACAAGGAAGAAGAAATTATAAATTATTAGAAAGGATATTTGCGTTACCATCTAAACAAACACTTAGAAAATTATTGGAAAATGTTCCAATTCATTGTGGCATAAATACAAGAATTATGAATTCATTAAAAAATTATGTTTCAATAATGGCCGAACCTGATAAATATTGCACAATTATATTTGATGAAATTTCAATTGCACCAAATTTGCAATATTACAGAAAATTTGACATTATTGAGGGATTTGAAGATTTTGGCGAAGGAGAAAGAAGTGAAAAATTTGCTGATCATGCTATGGTTTTTATGGCTAGAGATATTAGAAGAAAATGGAAACAACCTCTTTGTTTCTATTTTGTGGAACATGGAATGAAACAAGTGCAGTTGATAAAAGCCATAAAATTGGTTATTAGAACAGTACGTGAAGTTGGACTAAAAGTAATTGCCACTGTATGCGATCAGCATCCCACCAATGTTCAGGTTATAAAAGAATTAAAGCGGCTAACCACAGAACATTGTCTAAGAAACAATAAAGAAGATAAATATTTTGGATTCACCATCGATGAGGAGGAAGTCATTCCGTTATGATATGCCTCATTTATTGAAAGGTGTTAGAAATAGGACAATGGATGCAAACAAGGTAACATTTAAGTGGAAGAAAGGTTATGAGCAAACGGCTACTTGGGATACAATAGTGAAAGCATATGAATGGGACAGTAATGATTCTGAGTATAGGATGCTATACTCATTAACGGATGCCCATATGTACAAAGATAAAATGAAAAAAATGAAAGTCAGCTTGGCTGCTCAAGTTTTCAGTCGGAGAGTTTCAATGATTATAGGAGGCATGAGTCGATTAGGTATGTATCTGTAAAGTTCTTAATTACAAAAAAAATATTGTTGTTTTCAACAGAGATTTGCTGTCAAATTTTAAATATGTATATATATCTTAGGTTATATAGGTATTAAGTCAAAAAGTTAACTAAGAGATAATTTATTAATGAAATTATCAAATATTATGGTTCAATAAGATTTTCATTTTTCTCTTATCACCTATAAGCCTAGGTAAATATTTAATTAATTTTTTTGTCTTGGAAAATATGCAGTCCTGTTTAAGTATTGGTAGGACAACTTTTAACAAATACATGTGGTTATTGTAGACAATTTTTAGTACAAATACATAAAACATAGAAAGTTTAACTTTTATTTATGTTAATGTAGACAGTGATTGAAATTTAAATTTATTTAACGGAAATGTGAACTTATAAATGAAAAATGGTTCCTTATCCAAAAGTTTTCAGTGAAAATACTTTTTTTATCACGTAATAGTGTCTAATAATAATGATATCTAATATGTTATTATCTTACTTGTTTGCAGGATTAAAAGATTTACCAGAGGCAGAAGGAACCGCTGCATTTTTACTGTTTATGGACACCCTATTTGACAGCGTTAATGGGTCAGCAATTAATCCAACATCGGGAAAGGAATTACGATGTGCGGTAAAAGATAAGTCTGGTCATATAGAGTTCTGGTATGAAGCAATAAAAGTCTTAGAAACCATAAAATTTTATAAGGGAGAAAAACAGCAAGTTCCTCCATCAATTAAAAATTGGATACATACCTTAAAAGGATTTATTTATATTTGGAAATGGTTAAAACAAGAAGGACTAATTTTTATGTGCCCAAGAAATTTTAATCAAGACCCGATAGAAAACTTTTTTTGTTGCATTAGAAGTCACGGTGTAAGAAATGTGAACCCTACCTGCACTCAATTTAGGCAGTCATTTACTTCATTACTCATTAATAACTTTACGGCTTCTCATTCTCCAGGAGGGAATTGTGAATTAGACGAGTGTGACGGAGCCTTAGATAACCTTCACAATTTACTAAAGGGAAAACTTGATGAAGAAAGTCCCACGAAAAGTGTAACTCCAAGTCAAGGCGAAAGTGCAATACCACCATGTGAAGTAGTCCAAATAATAGTTGAGGATGTCACTGGTATAAACACCTACATAGCAGGATTTGTAGCAAAGAGAATACTGAGAAAAATTGGTGTGTGCAAATTGTGTCGTTCTCAACTTGTATCCACGAATAGAGATTCAGAAGAGTACAAATTTATTAAAGTGAGGGCCTATAGTCATAAAGCTTTATTGTACCCTTCTACTACCTTTATGCATCTGTTTAAAAAATACAGTGCTAATTTCAGCATATATTTAGAAAAATATTGCCATTTTAGAAATATTGGAGCTATCTTAAAACAAATGTTTGAACTTCAAGATTTCAAAGATTTTACATGTGAAAATCATGATATCATGAATATATTTGTTAACTATTTTCTACATTTTTATTTACATGTTTGGACCAAAAATGTAAATAGTTCATTAAAAGGAGTAGATGAACATAAATCTAAACGGTTTTATAATAACGTTAGATTGATGGCGTGCAATAAATACTTGAAATCAAAAAAGTTCAAAAAATAGCAATTTTTCACAGGCTATATACATTGTGAGAAAATTTTACACAGGGGATTACCTCGGAAACACCTAAGGCTAAAATAAAATATTACTCATTAGCACTCAAGTAATAAATAGTATATTAAGAACGGTAAGGGTAATTTACCGTTCGAAGACAATTTTGTCTGAGAACGGTATAACCCTTAACGTTCGTGATGGTTATACTATTTTTTGCACGATCGCAATAAATGAAAACGAAGTATATATACGTATTTAATTTTTTATGTAATGTCAAAAATTGCGTTTTTGAATAAATTTGCAAAGCAAGTTATTTTGAAATCTATTAATGTTTATTGTTCAGTCACGGCTTTCTTAATTGACGAAATTGATAATTCTGGAATGGTAGCTGTTGTTCCAATTATTGTAAGTAATTGTACAAACTGCATATAATTGCAACATCAATACATCTTCCATTTAATCATCTTTAAATCTTTCTTTTAATTCAATTAAATTTTAAACTGAATTCTAGAAAACCCATTCTAAATCAATGCGATGTTAAAAATATCTATTTTGACAATAACTGTCAATGTATTTACCGTTCGGAGAACGGTAAGGATTAAGTTAGAACACGCTCTGCGGAATCTTTCACCCTTGTTTGTAACTTCTTGCAATAAATGTGTATTTATTTATTTATTTTATTTATTTATAAGTACGATTTGTAGATTATATTACGCTGAGATTACGGTCGTGGTGGAAGTTATTCTTAAAAATGATAATTTATAGATTCTAATTTATTTCACACACTGCTCATGGGTAGTATTAACAAGATAAAAGGCGGGTAATTTTTGATATTCCGGTCCTGTTCTTAATTTGTTTGCTGCGTAATAAAAATGATTAAATATAACTGGCTGGTCGCAACAGATTCCGCAGCGGTCGAAGTTGAAAGTTGGTTAACTCCGGCGTTCAGAACCGCTACGTGCTACGTGCAACCGTAGCGAAGTCTATAAAAGTATGGATTATTTTCAGGCTCTTCTATTCACATCCTGAGGCAAGCACTTACAAAAAGTGGAGAGCCTCACGGATCGTTACTATAGACGTCCCAACCATCGTTAGGCTCTTCTATTTCAACTACAAACCATTGCTTCCACCGCTACCTCTGCGTTATGATCTATAAATTCAGCTTACTGTAATCTGGTCATTACCGTAGCTGGTGATTCTGGAATTACTAATGTCCGTATTTATAGTCGGTACTTCGATCAAACTCATACTTGACCAATGCTCCACCATAAGGAAATTGTATTGAGTATTGCTTAAGCATTGAGAACGTCTTGAGTACCGGCTATAAATGCGGGCCTAAATGTATACAATTTGAAGTTATGATATTTTCTTCCACTGCTTATTAAATTGTGACTATTTTGTATATTTTACCTGAATAATATTTTTTTTATGAAAATGTTTTGTTTTTTAATAAATCCTTGGCTGCATATACTAGGGCAGTACTGCGTAGTACTTCACAGTAATTTTATTATTATATTTCATACCCTCTTTAGTAAACAATATATTTTCATTTGTAAGATTTAAAAAAAGAAAGTTACTAAACATGCATTATTTAAAATAATGCAGGTTTAATAACTTAATTTTTTTAAATCTTACAGTTGAAAATATATTGTTTACTAAAGAGGGTATGAAATATAATAAAATTTAAATTTCCCGCCAAATTGACTCTCATCTGTTATGGACCCATAATAAACTCCTCATAAAACATTATCTAAATTTAGTTCTTACTACACTCACTGCGCGCTGTAAGTAACTATGAACTTAGCAGCGGGTGAAATTTATTAAGGTACATATTCATCTATAGTAATTATATATATCTTGTCTATGGAGCAGAGACAACTTGTTGTTTTCTCTATGGTACTGAGCTGCCGTGCCGGCTGCCGGCTACCGGCTGCCATAAATCAGTGTTGCCAACTTTTGAGTAATTGTTTTCCCTCCACTAATTTGAAAAATTCCAACTTTTTTCAAAAAATTCCCTCCCAGCTAACAGAATTGTTTTTTATTAAAAATATTAAAAACTATTTACTGATATTAAAAAAACAGAAAAACCAGGAACATATATTAAAAAAAAAATAGATAATTTTCTATTGCACACAAAAAATGAGGTACAAACTAAACTATGTGAAATATGCAAAAACATCCATACAAAATACGTCAAGTACACTTTAATATAAGTTTTAATTTTCTTTATTGCTAAGGTTTAAAGCCATACATTCTATTGGCGTTTTTTCGTCAGCTAACTACACCATACAATTGTTACCTGTAGTTACCTAAATTGACATAAGGTATTTGGTATCAAATGTCAATTTAAGTAACCACAGGTAACAATTGTATGTTGTAGTTAGCTGACGAAAAAACGCCTTTATAATTGTGTAGTTTTAAATGCTCATCAGTAACTGCATATTTAGTACAGTTTACATTATTATTTTGGGGGCTGCTGCGGAGCACACACATTGCGTTTAAATTATAATCACCTATACGATTACACTTTTTTGATTTTATATCTGTTAGAGAAGAAAATATTCTCTCAGCATCAGCGTTAGAATGAGGCTAAAACATAGAAAATAAAGTACTAACGTAGAATGAAATGTCCCTGATACTGTCATGAACCCGCGAAACAGCGCCACGCAACGTTTTGGAAGCTTACTATATTCTTCTTCTTCTTCCTCAGCACCACTGATTAATAATCCTTAGTTGGTGCTTCTTTCCATGATATACAACCTTGAATACAACGAAACCCCTAAGTAGGCAACATTTTATACGTTACAAATAGAGTCCTATATAAAGAGAGTAAAGACATGAGGGTGACCGTTTTTGATTGGTCCAACGGATATAAGGTCGAAAATCGCTTGCGTCCGCCATTAATCCTCCAAACAAAGATTTTGACGGATCTGTCAGTGACGCTTTGTGTGTGAATTCTGTGTTTTTTTACTTTTTTTCGTGTGATTTTATTTCAAAGAGATTATTTAAGTGTTTTATTCGAAATACGAAGACATTTGATTAATTACCTACTTGTGAGGTAGGAATTTTCTTGTATTCTATAGAATTTCAAATCATGTATCATATGTTATATCACATCACATTTAACATTTAATTTTTGTTAAATTATAGATTAAACTGTCAGCATGGTGGGTTGTTCGGTAAAAGGTTGTTTAAATAGAAGTGAACATGGTTTCTTAATGAAATACTTCCCAAAAAATGAAAAACTACGTAAAGAGTGGACGATGAATATGAAACAAGGTTGTTGGATGCCAACAGATCGTACTGTTATTTGTGAGGTACTTAGGTGGTGTTAAATTATTTTATGTTGTCATATATTCTCATATTACTTTTAAGGTTCATTTTGCTCCTGAGATGTGGGAAAAAACCCGAGAAGATGGTAAAAGGAAACTGAAACTAAATGCTGTACCTACTTTGTTTCCTAACCTAACCCAAAGTGCTGAAAACATTAAGGAACCTATGCCGTCAACATCAGGAATATTGTATGGTAGTCCACAAAAATCCAGCGCATCCTCAAATCGGTTAACCCCCTCGTTTACTACTACGAGCAGTTCTGAAACTGTTCAATCGGTCCAGTCACCAGATCAACGACATATTGAAATAAGTGCAAATGATAACATCAGCGAAATAAAATTTCAATTTGAGAAACAGCAACAACTTTCAGAAAAATTGTTAAAAAGAAATAACAACCTTAAACGTAAATTAAAGGTTATCCAAAAGCAAGTAAGGTCCCTTAAGAAAAAAAATGAAGGATTAAGAAAAAAAGATAAATATTTACCATTGCTTCAGCACATCTTTAATGATGATCAAATTTATGCAATTAAAAATACACCTAGGTTCAGGAAATGGACAAATGCCACTGTTAAAAAGGCACTGCAGTTGAAATTTGCTTGTGGAAATAATGGGTACAATGAATTGTTGCGGCAAAAACTTCCTCTGCCTTCTCTAAGGACACTTTGTAGGAGATTGGAAAATTTAAAATTTTCTTCCGGTATTCTCGATGAAGTGTTTGACTTCTTGAAGATAAAAGTGAAAAATTTCACAGAGCATGAAAAGCATTGCGTAGTAATTTTGGATGAAATGGCTATAACTCCTGGTTTAACCTACGATAATGCTACAAAACAGCTTATTGGAAATGTTACATTGCCTAAACAATCTGGTATTGCTTGTAATGCACTTGTTATAATGTTAGGTGGAGTCTCTTCTCGATGGAAACAAACGGTAGCCTACTACTTTACGGGTAAGTACCGAGGTACTTTAATTTTTGTTCTCATTGGTCTCATTTAGGTTTTAATTTTATATTGTATATTTTTTAGGGAAATCATCGGATGGTACAGTGTATGAAAATATTATTTTTGAAATAATTGAAAAGGCTGAAAACTTGGGATTACAAATTGTCAGTATCACATCAGATATGGGTTCATCAAACGTGGCACTTTGGAGAAAATGGAATATTGTTGCTGGTCGATATGAGCAAACAAATAATTACATAAATCATCCGTTAGACCCTACACGTAAAATACACATATTGGCAGATGTGCCTCATCTTTTCAAAAATATAAAAAATATGTTTATTTCTAATTCAGTCATATATATTTCAGATGAAATTAAAAATTCATTTAATTTACCAACAAATGAAATTTGTGCTAATCACATAAATGATTTAATTCAGCATCAAAAGGATTTACAATTTTCATTGGCATATAAATTAACGGAAGAGGATCTACTCCCTAACAACTTTAAAAAAATGAAAGTTCACACGTCTACAAATGTAGTAAGTCATGATGTAGCTAGCGGCTTAAGATTTATATCTGAAGAACTTAATAGACCTGAATATATCACGACTGCTTGGTTTGTAAGTTTAATTGATAAATGATTTTATTATATGTCATCCAGGCATCCTTCTTGTGCTCTAAGTAAATTTCATGAAATATCATATCAAGAAGCCATTCAAATTTTAAAATCGTTTGTTAATATTTTTTCGCAATTATATGTAGGTCAAAAAAGAATATGGAAGCCTTCACAAACTGGCGCATTAATTTCAACAACATCAATTTTAGATCTGCAAAACTATTTTCTAAATGAAAAAAAATTTGTATTTTTACTAACGTCTCGATTTACGCAAGATTGTCTAGAGAACCTTTTTAGTGCTATTAGTTGTAAGCAAGCGGTGCCTACAGCAGATCAGTTCAAGAATAATTTAAAATTAATTTCAGTTTCACAATTTCTAAAGAATGTTTCAAAAACGAATTATAATGAAGATGATCGAGAATTCTTAGCAGAATTTCTTGATAATTTACGAGTCAAATCAGTTCAATATGACATTCCCACAGGAATAGAGATATCACTGAGCCCGTTACATTTAAATAACAGTGAGAGGAACTCGTTATATAATATAATAGGATATTTAATTACAAGTATTAAAAGAACCAGTAAAACTTGCGATAAATGTATTTATAAATTAGGTGGTTACCGCTATAATGCTGAAATGGCTGCTGTTGCAAAGTTAACAAAATACAAATGTTTTAAACCCAATACTCTATTTTTTTGTAATCTTCAGACCTTCAATTATTTTCTTGTAATGGAGCAAATTTATAAAAGTTATTTTCAACATCTGAAAGATAAAAATGTGGACATGAAACAAATTCTTATAAATGTAATAAAGGAAAAAACAATAAATTGGATTCTACCAGAATGTCACAATGTCAAGAATAAACTTATAAACAGATATGTTGTATTTAGATTAAGAATTAGTACCAGGAAACTAAAGAAAGAAAAAAATTTCAGTAGTAAAACTATGAGGCCATAATCTTTTTAAATTAGTTCCTACTTATTTTTTATAACTATTTTTTAATAAAATTTTGTTTCATTAATACTAGGCAGTTATTCCTGTGTGCCTGTCCTTACATCAGTCATGAGTTTTATCTTGTTACGGGTTTATTTTCACCCGTCTTATTTAGTTATATTCACTGAAAATTTAAATTATAAACTGTTATTTGTATATTCAAAATATTATTTAGCCAAGCATAAACATTATTAAAAAGTAAGATAAATAGGGAACACATAGAAATAATCCATTTATTATAATAAAATTAATATCAAACAAAATAACATATCTCAACCATTCTACGCCTCGACCATAGGTGAACGCCATTTTTCCTAAAAACAAAATATTCATTAGAACTAGATAGTACAAGCCTATCTAACTTAAACTTACCTATTCACATAGTAGATTCCTCCATAAAACCTTTGGTTAATTCTGTTTCAATTCTCATTAGTTTAGACTCCGAGCGAACCGAAAGGAAGATACATCTTTGCAGTGAGCTGAAAAGTGCAGAAGGGATATTTATATGCAATAAATAATTACAACACACAACTACTATTACATTAAAAATATTTTAAAATTCATTAGTTTTCCTCATTTTCAGTTAACCTCATATTAAAATCTAAATAGAACCTTGTTTTCTATACAAACTTGTTACCATATTAAAAAAGAGTACTAGTCATCCCTGATTAAAGTTTAACAATAGGGAGAGGTAGCAGATATCTAATTTATATTTTAATAAATTCCCTACAAATTTTCTGTTAGAACTTCTAGAATACACCTTCCATAATTAGAAAAACACAGGTTTAAAATGTTTTTTTTATACTTCCTGGCTGAGAGGAACCATTTTGTAATTTTGAGACTGAAGGTCTGAACTTGAAGTGATAAATGATTTAATTAATGACATAAACTGCGTTTATTAACCTGAATAAGGCAGTAGTGCTACATATCACAGCGTTTGCTGGATCATATAAGGTTTTATTAAGCAATAAGGTTTTGTCACCGTCTATCCTCTCAAATAAGTACCATTGTCTGGTCAATCACCACTCTCAAGTAAGCCAATCCCGATTATCTCTGCCACTTACGTTCAACTGCACGGATATGTATCTCTCTATTTAGGCTAGCTTACATAGGACCATATTTCACTGTCACTAGTTGACCTAGGGCTCATCTTTACTTAGGGTCCTATTTAATTGCACCCAGCTAATCATACACCTAGCCTAGAACTTGAGAAGTTAATTACACACTGCTTACCAACTCACTGCAGAAATAACCAGTGCATTAGATTCCTTGCTGAATTACATGCTACCCAGAGTATCGAGACATCGGATGACAAGTAGTTGTTCTGCAGAGTAGTTTACAAGCAACTTATAAATTCTTTATTTATTTTTTTATTCATGCTATGTTTGCTATTATTTGCTTTGCTTCACTATCAAAGTGCATGGCTTTTTACTGATTTTGCTGCTTGTTCTATTATTAACTTCTAGTAGAAATTTGCTTATATTCTATTTGTAACTATTAGCTCCATTAATAACTATTATTAAATATTGGCCATCTGTCTCATTTAGCTCTTAGTTTGTATTGCTGCTAAAACATAAAGTGTATTAAACGTTTTTATTTTTTACCTATTAGTTAGGTTACGTATTGGAACTTGGTATTGCTTATTAAATTAAACTTGTTATATAAAGTACCTACCTGATTCTGTAAACCAAGGTATACCTCGGTAACATTAGACACTAATGTGCACCAAATTTTTGTCATCAACCCATGTTATATACATATATAATTACTTTGTTAATATCTAAGCTCTACCTGATATAACATAACCGTTCTTGACAGATTATAACTGCTTCTCTGTACTTCTGTACCAGCACCAGCTGTATCTCTGTCTCTTCGCCTTGTACCAAAAGGTTACGGTGCGTTCACCGCAAATTATTTAAGTTTTTATTTAAAAAATATTTTCCACATTTGGTCGTTATCACAGAGAACAAACGTCGTTATTGAATTTTAAATTTGCCGCCATGATTTGGAGGGAAAATGGCGGTTCATGTCTTTACTCTCTTTATATAGGACTCTATTTACAAACTGCTTACAGCGCCATCTATAGTATGCAAATGAGTTCTCATTTTTTGTTTTTTTTTTTTAATTATTATTTTGAAGAAAAATTAGAAAAGAAAACCCTTACACCAATTGGAACAGTCAAGCGTCAGTACTTTTGAGAACAGTTTTTGTCCAAGGAGTTACGCTGAAAAACCAAATACACAATACGTAATCACTGACACTTCAGATACTTCGTTTATATAATTTATTTAAATATAAAATCTAACTGAAAACTAATATCAAGAACTTTTCTAATTCATATAGTATGTTGAGCTATGATAATGAAAACAGAGAAGTTTCCGAAACGTCATAGTGTTATTGTGATATGTATTGGTTTTTCCAATGCGTAACTCAATATTAGACAAAAACTGTTCGAAGTACTGACCCTCGACTGTCTCTATTGGATAAGGGTTTATTTTTCTAGTTTTTCTTTTCTTCGGATTATGGCAAAATATCTAAATTATAATAAACATTTATAATGCCACAAATATTTATAGACAATATTTCTTCTTACTTATTATTTTATTGTATTATAGTATTTTTATGCCCATTTGCACCACCTCTGCTTAACGAGTTTAAGTATAGCTTAATTTAAATGACAGATTAGACTGTGATTATAAATAGGATATAAGACCGAAGACCTCACAGTCTATCTGACGCTTAAATTAAGCCAAGCTTAAGGAGAGGTGATGCAAACGGGCATTAAAGTTTTGACATTTGCTAAAATATATTTGGTAAACTGTTTTGATAAAGAAGGGAATAAAACATTTCTTAATAATTTTTAATTTTATTATGTTTTAGAATGTTCTTATGCATAGTAACAGTCACGTTTGTTGTAATGTTACAAAAAGGTTTAAATAAATAATAAAGCACAATCATGGTTTTGTATTCTCAAAATTAAAAGGTTATGGGCCCAGGCAATTCGCTGAAGAAAAAGAAGTAAGTGAAAAAAAAAAGGTAAAATATAAAATTAAGAAATACCCAAGGACATAACCAAACAAAATTATTGGAGGGAAAAGCAGAAAATTAATAAAGATGAATAACACCGTAATATTTCCTTAACTAAACTCCGAAAACTTTAATCATTGGAAATTCAGAGTAAAAGCCTTATTAGAAGAAAAACCAATAGATGTTGTCCTAGAAAAAGAAGTCACCGATTACAGCGAAGAAAACCAAAAAGAGGAATTTAATAAAAAAGATGCTAAAGCCAAATCTATTATAATTCAATGCGTTACTGATAAACATCTAGACATCATAAAAGACTCTCAAACTGCGAAAAAAATGCTAAAGTCATTGGAAGACATATTTCAGAGAAAAAGTATTTTTAGCAAATTAACACTCAAGAAGAAGCTGCTTACGATGAAATGTGGTAAAAACGAAAAATTAGAAGACCATTTTCAGAAATTTGATATGTTGATCAGAGAGTTAGAATGTGTCGAAACGAAAATCGAAGAGACAGACAAGGTTTGTCACCTACTGTTAACTTTAAATGAAGAGTATGAAGCGGTTATTACTGCAATCGAGACACTCAACACGGATGTAACTATGGAATTTGTGAAATCAAGATTATTAGACGAAGAATTAAAGATTCGGACAAAAAATACAAAACCAGGGACAAATAATAATGAAGTCACTTTCAAAGCTGGTCAGTTCACCTGCTACAAATGTGGCAAGCGAGGTCATAAATCGGTTGAATGCCTAAGTGAAAAACAAGAAAAGCAATATGGAACAAGAGGAAGAGGTAACCGAGGCAGTAGAGGAAATTTCAGAGGAAGACGGGGCACAAATTATCAAGCAAATGAAGCATCATCATCTGAAAATCAAATAGCATTCCTTGTTTCAAATTCTGTTAAATCTTTAAATGACATTAATGCTTTTATTTTAGATTCAGGTGCTACCGAACATTTAATAACTGATAAACTGTTAGAACACATGGTAGATGTTGTAGACTTAGATAAAACGATAAAAATAGGTACAGCAAAAAATAATGATGTATTAACAGCAAGGAAAAGAGGTACGATAATAGGAGAATGTTAAGGTAAAGAGATTAAAATTGAAGCTTTAGTTGTGGATGGAATGTCACATAATTTAATTTCAGTATCACGATTGTTAGATAAAAATTTCAATATTAAATTTAAAAAGAACGGCTTTAATAATAAAGTAGCCCAAATTTGTGTAAACGATGTCACATTCCATTGCAATTCTTTGGGAGATTTATTTGTTTTGCATGTAAACTTTAAAGATAAATTTGTAAATATAGCAAATACTAATAATACTCACCCAGATATTTGGCATAAAAGACTAGGTCATTTGAATAGACACAACTTAAATCTGCTAGGTTTGCCTTGTAGTAAAGATATTTGTAGTATATGTGTAGAAGGAAAAGGTACTAGATCAAGTTTTCCAACATGTAACAGAAAATCTACTAAAATTGGACAATTAATTCACACAGATATAGCTGGTCCTGTTGTAACCCCTACTCAAGAGGGTTATTGATATTTTCAAGTGCTAATTGATGATTCTTCGCATTTTGTAGTTGTAAAATTGTTAAAAAGTAAAAGTGACGATGCTCAAAATTTAATTGATTTCATTAGTTTAATAAAAACTCAACATGATGCAAAAACTCAAAAAATACGGTGCGATAATGGGGGTGAATTTTCATCAACTTATTTATAAGAATTTTGTAGAAATAAAGGCATCGAGATTCAGTATACACTACCATACAGCCCTCAACAAAACGGGAAAGCAGAACGGATGAACCGAACCTTGTTAGATAAAGTACGGGTTAAATTCGCAGAAACCAATTTACCGAGGGAACTTTGGGGGAGAAGCAATACAGTGCTCGGCTTATGAATTGAACAGATGCCCGACAAGCGCTAATAATGGAGTAACACCAGCTACAATATGGTATGGAAGCAACGATTTATCCAAGTTACGAGTGTTTGGAAGCCAAGCTTGGAGTATAACTTTACCGAAAGGAAATAAACTGGAAAAACGTGCTAAAACTGGTATAATGGTTGGATATACTGGAGGTGGTTATCGTTTATGGAATATAGAAAAAAAAGAAGTAGTATGTTCTAGAGATGTAAAATTTAATGAGACAAGTACAAATTATGACAAAATAATTAAAGAAATTGAAAGTAATATAAATACTAGAAAACAAGTAGAAGTAGTAGAAAATGATGAAGTTGTAGAAATTCAAGAAAAGGTAGGATGAGTAGGAGCAATTTTTTAGAAAATAACATGGAAAGTACAGATTTACCGACTTTACCGTTCATTACTGAAGAAGAAAGTGTAAAATCAGAATCATATAGTGAAGATAACATCGAAATCAAAGAAACAAGAAGTGGCAGAAAAGTGAATCCTCCAAATTATTTAAATGAGTATGACGTATATTCAGCCTATTGTTTATTTACTTCATGTGGAGATCCTGAAAATTATAATGAAGCTGTGAAAGGTAAAGAAAGTATACAATGGAAAAAAGCAATCAAGAAGGAGCTACAGTCACATGAAAAATTGCAAACATGGTGCGAAGCAGAACTACCAGAAGGAAAGAAAGCGATACAAACAAAATGGGTTTTCAGAACTAAAGAAGAAGGACTAAAAAAGTCCAGAATAGTAGCTAAAGGCTTTCAACTTAAGGATGAGAATCATTTGGAACCAATGTATGCACCAGTAGCTCGAATACCTACTGTAAGATTATTGTTGTCCATTTCACTACAGAATAATTGGGAAATAAGACAGTTAGATGTGCCTACGGCATTTTTAAATGGAAAATTACAACATTCAGTTTATATTTACCCACCCGAAGGGATAAAAACTAAATCGAATGTATTAAAACTCAATCGTGCATTATATGGTTTGAAAGAATCGCCTAAGGTGTGGAATGATACTTTTGATGATTTTGCTCAATCAAATCACTTTAGAAGATCAAGATACGACTGCTGTCTATACTGTGGCAAAGACGTATGGTTACTGATATATGTAGATGACATATTGGTAGTAGGAGGAAAGGAAAACGTAAGTAAAACAGTGTTGTTGCTGCAAAAATTTTTTGACGCGAAAGATTTAGGACAGATAAATAGATTTCTAGGAATGAAGATAAACCAAACCGAAAATGAAATAAAAATAAGTCAAACAAAATTCATAGAAAAGCTATTAGAAAATTTTAATATGGAAAATTGTAATGGTGTACCTACACCTATGTTTAAAGGATTTCAGTATAATGAAAATAGTGAAATAATCGATGTACCATATAGACAATTAATTGGAGGTCTCATATATTTGTCAACAACAAGTCGTCCCGATATAACATTTGCTGTTTCATATTTAAGTAGATTTCTAGACAAACCCACAAATGACACATGGATTGCAGGGAAAAGAATTCTACGATATTTAAAATCAACAAAAGACTTAGGACTGATTTATATAAAAAATGATAAAGATAATATTTTATTAAAAAGCTTTTCTGACTCGGATTGGGCTTCGGATAAAATTGACAGGAAGAGTGTAAGTGGTAATATAACATTTTTCGGTAATAATCCAATAGTTTGGTCGTCAAGAAAACAAAGTTGTGTAGCTTTATCTACAGCAGAAGCGGAGTACATAGCTGCAGCCGCTTGTGCTCAAGATCTTGTTAATCTTAAGGGTATCTTACATGATTTTAATATTAACGCAAATAGTGTTTTGTACTGCGATAATCAGAGTTCTATTTTGTTGTCTAAAAGTAATGAAAATTCAAAGAGGATCAAGCATATTGATATAAGAACCCACTATTTAAAAGATTTAGTATTAAATAAAGTTACATCTGTTGAATATGTACCAAGTAGTGACAATTTTGCAGATTTTCTGACAAAACCATTACTTAGAGATAAGTTTATTTATTTTAGAAACAAATGTTTTATAACATAAGTTCTGTAAGCGATTTCTAACCTCAATGTTTCAATCGAGGAGGAGTGTTAAGTATAATATATGATATGTTAGTTCTATCTGTTCTATCTGTATTGTGACGCTCTCTACTCGAGGGTGCTAATTTGTGACACTCTCTTAATTCGGTTTCGGATTTATCCTCGGGTTTTTGCCATCGGGCGCCACACATCCATAGGTTTCACGTGGTGAATGGTCCACGCGGACTCTACTCGCTTATGAGTAAAGGCGGGGTAGCTTCAATGGAGAAGGTGCATAACCGCACATGCCAGAGGGTCAACTGTTTCTCAAATCTAGGTAATAAAAGTCGGTTTCGGAGGCTTACTACAAGATTTATTAAAATAATATTAAACAGCCAAGCAGCGACAAAATGCGGATAGCAAAATAAATTAATTAGCAAAAGTAGCAAATCAGCAAAATAAACGAATGGTAATAAGCAACAATATTATATACAGGTATGCAATGTATTAAACCCAGGTTATTAGCAGTAATGCATTTCATTCAAATATTAATTCGGCAGTGTCACAGTAAAGCTTTAATCACAGTTTAAGAAAAGAAGCGGTGCAGGTACTAAGCAAATTATTAAAATTTATGTACACGGCTTTGTGGGAATAGGGAACAACGGGAGATGAATAAGAAGGATACAGACGTCGAAGTCTTCCTGGAGGCCTACGCACATCACAGGTTATTCGTCATGCATGTATCAGAGGGTTCGGGACAGGTATTAGCTGTAGAAGTATTCCTGGAGGCCTACGCACATCACAGGTATCATCAGCATGTAACCAAAGAGAATCGGACAGGTTTAGCTGTAGAAATATCCCTGGAGGCCTACGCACATCACAGGTATCATCAGCATGTAACCAAAGGGAATCGGACAGGTTTAGCTGTAGAACTATTCCTGGAGGCCTACGCACATCACAGGTATCATCAGCATGTAACCAAAGGGAATCGGACAGGTTTAGCTGTAGAAATATTCCTGGAGGCCTACGCACATCACAGGTATCATCAGCATTTACCAAAGGGTTCGGATTAGGGAAGGAAGCCTACCCGTAGGAACTTACTCAAGCTGTTGCTTTGGAGTCCTGCAAAACACTGTCTTCGGATATCTTTGGAACTCTGTTCTCAGCGGTTGGTGGAATACTGTCTTCAGAGATCGGTGAAATACTGTCCTTTCCACGAAAATCGGCCGGTCTTTTATAGTTCTCGGCCGCTGGCTCGACCAATCAGAACGGCGGATTTCGCTTCATGACCAAATATGGTCTCAAATTTTTATTAAATTTGCGGAATGCTTACTTGAAATTAATTTATAATATCGGCAAATGATTAATATGAATCTAATGTGTAATTAGAACATATTTTAATCAGATTTAGTAACGTACTTTGACTTTTATGCCTTACTGCATCAACCTGCATTTAAATATCGGTTCCTAACAAAATAACATATTTAAATACTTATCATTAACAAAACTATATACAAGTTATAACGGAAATCATATCTTTAATAATTAAACAATATTAAATTCAATATAACTTAATTTAATTTAAGTTAATTCGGTAACAACAGGCAAATACGGTATAGTAATACATCAAACATGTCTCAAATATATTCCCCTTAGTAAGTTAAACAAGTCACGTAAATATTTATTGCCGGAAAGTGCATTAAACCTAAATAAACAAATTAATTGTCATACCATGATTATACGGAGAGCTAGGTATTCCAAACTTTGTCATAAAATACTTTAATAGATATATTATGATATGACTTTATCAAATTTCAAGTGGCGGTTGCATAAGTATTTTTAAATAGCATATGAATCAAATATTATCCAGTTCCAAGGCATTAAATAAATATTTTAGGGTACCTACAACACGAAAATATTCATGTATTTCGCTAGGAACAAAAACTGCGGGCGGCGTAAAAACAACGTTTGGAATTTCTTGAATCTCGGCCGGTTTCCATCGAATAAATGTATATTGTTTATAGCCTTATCTATTAACAAATGTAGTATAATAATAAAACTATACTGGAAAACATTAATGCATTACTTGGATATGAGTTGTTCATAAAAATATTTACAAACTTATATACGGTGTGTTCAAATAAAACGGTTCATATTTAATTCTTGTTTAAATTACTGCGGGCTAAAAAGTAACTTCGTTACACCCCCCTCTTACTTCGGTAAAAAAAAATAAAAGAATTTTATTTTTTTTTCTTTAATTCCCCCTAATTAACTATACCCAAAACTAAAGAAATGATTTTTTTCTTTCAATGAGAAAATAAAAAAAAAAGAAAAGTTGCATCCCCCGACGGGAAAAGACTAAAAATTTATTCCGGGAGCTTGCAACTTTGTACAAGTTATCCAGAATAATATGAAACAAAATAATAATTCTTACTCCAGGACTTTCATGGTGGACGTACCCTATTCACCACTGGGCCGACCGTCGTCTGCTGGTCACGCCTCCGGGGGTCTGCGTCTGCTGGTTCCGCCGTAGCAGGCGAGCTAGGCAGCATTGAGTTTCTTGGTCGCGGGTCCGTGGACGTACGGGGAAACGGATCCGGGCCTGCCGGCACTGGCAGTCTCTTGTCATCGTCCCATGTAGGCCACACTGGGAGCAAAACAACCGCCGCTTCCCTTGGCAAGTACGCCTATCATGGCCGGGGAAACCACATCGCCAGCATAGCACATACTGGTCCACGGGCAGGTGTATGGGGACGTCCTTCTTGTAGGGGGTCCAATCCCGGGGACATCCAGACGCGTTGCCTTCCGGTATTTTGCGGGAACGGGGGGCGGGGGCTTTGGCAACGGGTAGCTGAGTTTGTGCCCTGGTCGTCGGCTGCGGCCGGCGAGCGGCGTTGCTCGGTGGATCCATCTCCTCTCTCACAGGTGGGGCAGGAGATTCGATGTCGGATTGCGGTATCTCTGTCCTAGTCATTGGTTGCGGTTGGCGGGCGGCTTGAGCAACAGGGCCTATGTCATCACCAATCGCCTCATCTAAAGCTTGTAAAAGCTCTTGATCATAGAGCTCAAGGGTGGGGCTGCTCATGGTAATACTAAAAAAAAATATTTAACCATTTACAACAACACTAAAGAAAAATAAACACGGCTGGCTAATATTTATAACTTTATTGGTCTACTCGGGACACTGCCGGATATATCTATTACATAAGTAATTTTTCAAAAACAATATTACAAAGGTCTTTCTCTGGCGGAGAGGACCGTCTCCCTACTCCTTTCCCCCCCCCCGGGTTCCTTCGGCCGGTACGGTCACCCGGAACGTCATGCCTTCTGAAGTGACGAAGTGGGCCCGGAACCGTCTATGCTTGGGCCCACAGTGGGTCCATTCCCGCACCTGCTCCCAGACGGTGGCATCCCATGTGGACGGATTACGATGGCTATATAGCCAATCGCTAAACGTTATATCCCCGGATGATTCCGGGACGGTTTGCGGGACGGTTAGGCCGCTTTTAGTCGAGGGGTTTTTGTCAGTCTCCGGCGGTCTTCCCGGGTTGGGTGGTTTACTCCGGGTTGCCTTTTGTAGCCGCCTCGCCTTTTGCTGAGCTGCATGCCGGCGCACCTGTTGCTCTAACTGGGCAAAGGCGGCATCAAGCGCGGGTGTTCGAAGTGACGGGGTCTCGGTTGCGCGCGGTGGTTCTTCCGGTAGTCGTCCTGACGCCACTACAATTCAAAGAAGGCAATTATGTCGGTTCGGTTTGCCCTGTATCGCATTCTTTCTTTAAACTAGTGACTCGGTTGTAATTTAAATCTGGGACCGAAATGACTGAAGGTGTTCATCCCAGTTACTCAAATCCGGTCTACAATAATTTGCTATACTCTGCTTTAGGGTATGGGTTGTTCTTTTTATTAAATCGGTCGGTGACTTATACTGGGTGATGCAACTAAGCGGTATCTCAAAGTCTTTTAGAAGTTGACGGAACTGACGGCTATCGTACTGGGTGCCACGATTACTGAAAATCCTACGAGGGCAGCCGAAACGATAGATAACTTCTTTCTGAAGAGCTTTAACGATACTTTGTGCTTTTGCATTACGCAACGGACTTAACTGAACCCTTGTTGAGACACAGTCTTGGAAAACTGCCAGAAAACGGTTTCCATTAGCGGAATTGGGTAGGGGACCTACCAAACTGATACTGATAGTTTTCCACTGTTGGTGGTTAACGGAGGGTGTCGGTTCTCGATATCGGAAGTTCTTGGGAGTTATGGGAGTCGGAGGCAAGGATAGTTTCTGGTGACAATGCATACAATTTCCTACAAATTTTGCTGTTTCACGAAACATTCCTGGCCAGTAATAACGGAGTGCCATGCGTGCTGTTGTCTTAGCTACCCCTAAGTGTCCTATAGCAAGGTCACTGTGGTTTTTGGCTAGAATGGTTTCACGCATCGGTTTCGGCACACAGAGTTTCCATGCATTGCTCGGTCTGGACATGCCTTTAGAATTCGAAAAGTACCGATACAACCAGTCATTACGTACACAGTAATCTGGAAATACTTTTGGGTTACTTTCAACATCTACCTTCTTGCGTTGATACCAAGAACATCTAAGTGCACCTTCTGTGGCACTTAGTTCTTCGATATCCTTACTGGCAGAAGGTTCGGGCAAGTCGGATGGCAACACAAATTCTGTTTCTCCCTTTAACTTTATCTTTTGGAGGCTAGTTTTTACATCAGTTGCCGCGGTGTCGGTCAACTGTATCTCTAGTCCTCCAATAGGACTACATGACGGTATCGGCTGTTGTCTAAAGACTACTTGGTCATTTAGATACAGTGTGTTGGTTAACATGTCCATGATAAACTTTTTCTTACCAAGGATGTCCATGCCTAACACAATATCGGACGTCAACTCTGGCAAATATGAAATTGTTTCGGAAAAGTGAATATCGCTTATAGAAAATTCTAAACAGTAACCACCCTGTATGTTTACTGTTAATCCATTTGCCAATTTCGCCGCGGACGTCAAAACTTCTTGAAACGGTATTTCTATGTCTCTACAGTATTTAGCGACTTTGTCGCCAACATAAGATCGGACAGCACCGGTATCTACGAGTGCAGAGAATATCCTGTCTCTTATTTTGACGGTGACGTGCGGTCGGTTGTCTATTTCGAGAACGGTTACATTAGGCGGGGCTGTAATAGTCCGGGAGTGTGCTGGCCTCGCAGCAGTACGACTCCGGTTTAGTTTTCCGGATTGCGACAATTACAGTCTCGGCTCATAATTCCATTTCGTCCACAGCGTGAACAAAATAGCCTCGGAGGTGCTCGGCAATCAGTGCGGAAATGTCCGGACTTTCCACACCTCCAGCAGACAGGTCTATGGGAAGGGGTAGTCGGTTGTCTTGTCTGTCGCGCAGGAGGACGCGCATGCGCCTCTCTGGGCGTGTTTACAGATTCCGGACGGACGGTGTTACTACTCCGGATGTCCTCTCCAAAGGTATGGTGAGGTACACTACCTCGGAGGGCTCCTTCAGGTGCTCTACTCGATGCGGTATGGTGGGGACGGGTGTTCAAAGGAATTCTTTGAACAGGCGGAGGGGAGCGGTGTTCGGTAACAGGTAACACAGGACTCTGATTGGTTGACGAACTACCCCTACGTGGGTGAAGTTCTTTTTGAAGAGTTTCAAACTCTTCGATACGGATCACCAGGTCCCGGATACTTTGTACATCGCTCCGCCGTATGTATTGTCGATACTCGGGTAATAGGTTTCCATAGAGACGGCGCAAGGTTCTTTCTTGCGAGAATTCACCATGCCTTCGAATTAACGTTTGCATGGTGACTACGTAGTCGCGGCCAGGTTCACCAGGTGTCTGGCGGCGATTATGTATCTGTTCCTCTAAAAATGTTTGATATTCGGCTGGTAAATAAAAGTGTTTGAAATCGGTTAGGAAATCCTGCCAACTAGTCCAAGATGCTCGGTTATTGCGGTACCAGGCTAGGGCATTTCCTTGAAAAATTTCATACAAGGCCGGTAATAATTCAATGGTAGTTATCCCGCTATTTTCCTGGAAATCACATAATTTTTCCAAGAACTCTACGGCGTCGGTTTTACCATTAAACTTAAATCCCCATTTTCTAACTCTAGAACATACATCGTCGCTGAGGCGGTACGCTGTAACTCTATAAGTAGATTCGTGATTTGGTTGAAACGGTGGTGGATGAGGTTCGGAGGGCAACGGAGTTAAAATCGGTGAGGGCGGCGGTGAGTGTGCCCTTGGAATTGGTTCACAGAGGACAGCGGTTAGTCTTTGTTTTAAGACAGACGTCTCCCCTTGAATGTCTAGGTTGAACTTGGTTAGCTTAGTTACAAGTTCTTCCCTACTTAAAGTTTTAACCCAATCTCGTATAAGCGGATGTGAAACCTCATCAACGGAGTTATTAGATTCATGAGAGGTACTTGGGGGCGGTACATTGTCGGCCGTGGAAATAGTAGACGGACCTGCTACTGTAGAACAAGCTTTTTGTTTTTTCGGTGGCTCTTCTCTAAAGAAAGTGACCAAACGCTTACGTAATATTGGCATTGTGCCTTTACTACTCAACTGAAATTTTTCTAACTCAATTATAAGCTCATCTTTCTTTAATGTATAAATCCAGCTTACTTTAGCTGGCTGTGGATTCTCATCGGAATCCTCGGTTTCATGAGGCATGACTGAGGGCGGCACTACATTCGTTTCTGAATCGGACGGCATTCTGGTGGTATGTACGACTCAATATTTTTTTTCTAAAACGGTAATATAATCGGTTTTCAGGTCGGTATTTAATCGGTATTAGTTAATTTATTTTTTTTTTCAGTATTCGAACCTACACACCAGAATTCGTATAAATTTTTAATTAAAAATAATCCCGGATTTAATTGCTCATTCCCAGGCAAACTTCAAACTAAACTTTCATTTACTTTATCTATTTGCATTCATATAAATACTAAAAAAAAAACTTGCTCTACTAGTATCAGTATCTCGGTCGGACTTTATGTTACAGTTTATCAAAACTACTTTCTTTTATTTAAATTTGTCGGCTTTTGGAAACAATAAGTTACTTTACTTTTACTGAACGGATACTATACAAGAAGTCGTTTGCTTTATTCTATCTAGGTGCAATACTTCAACACCAAATAAAATTTAATCAACGGCAATCTTTAGGCAATATTCAACGGCAGTGGCAAGTCCCACTTAGCTTTCCTGTCACCAGGCTATGACAAGTTAGCCTTTACTCAAATAAGAGTTGTTTTATCAGTTGCCGCGGTGTCGGTCAACTATAACAACAGTTATTTTCAAATCCTACTAATATCTGTAAAATATTTAATAAGTTATCCTTTACACTAATAAGAGTTGTTTTATCAGTTGCCGCGGTGTCGGTCAACTATAACAACAGTTATTTTCAAATCCTACTAATATCTGTAAAATATTTAATAAGTTAGCCTTTACACTAATAAGAGTTGTTTTATCAGTTGCCACGGTGTCGGTCAACTTACACAAATAAGAGTTGTTTTTATCAGTTGCCGCGGTGTGGGTCAACTGTAACAACAGTTATTTTCAAATCTTATTAATACCTGTAAAATATTTAATATCTCAAAGCAAACAGTTCTTGTATGTATGGCAAATAAAAACGGTCCCTGGCTGTATAAAAAAACTACGGTCCCTATCTGTATAAAAAAAACTACGGTCCCTTTTTACAAAACTATTAAAAACTTAAAAAAAAAACTATCTTTGTCTGTCTCTACTATACGGAAATTTCTACAAAATCAAATTACTTTAGTAGGTTGTAATTATGTTAGATTCTTAAGCCACCACTATTAATACAACTGTGTATTTAATACAAACTCGTATGTTACTAAAATTTGCTCAAAATACGGCAGGTACTCTTTTATTTTTTTTTCTAAGAGTAATCGGTCGGAATCGGTATTGTTTTTTCGGTTTGGGCAAATATCTAGTACACATATATTTCAATAAAACAGTAAATAAAAATTCGCTACAAAACTCACAGGCTAAAAGAATCACACACAATTTTTCACAAGCACTACTACCTACACTTAATAACAGACCTTCACAGGGTCTACGGTACCTACGCTGAAAAATAATATATTTATATACTACCAAATATCACACTAGGTTTGAGAAAACTGTCCCTGCTTAAGGGCGCCAATTTGTGATGCTCTCTACTCGAGGGTGCTAATTTGTGACACTCTCTTAATTCGGTTTCGGATTTATCCTCGGGTTTTTGCCATCGGGCGCCACACATCCATAGGTTTCACGTGGTGAATGGTCCACGCGGACTCTACTCGCTTATGAGTAAAGGCGGGGTAGCTTCAATGGAGAAGGTGCATAACCGCACATGCCAGAGGGTCAACTGTTTCTCAAATCTAGGTAATAAAAGTCGGTTTCGGAGGCTTACTACAAGATTTATTAAAATAATATTAAACAGCCAAGCAGCGACAAAATGCGGATAGCAAAATAAATTAATTAGCAAAAGTAGCAAATCAGCAAAATACACGAATGGTAATAAGCAACAATATTATATACAGGTATGCAATGTATTAAACCCAGGTTATTAGCAGTAATGCATTTCATTCAAATATTAATTCGGCAGTGTCACAGTAAAGCTTTAATCACAGTTTAAGAAAAGAAGCGGTGCAGGTACTAAGCAAATTATTAAAATTTATGTACACGGCTTTGTGGGAATAGGGAACAACGGGAGATGAATAAGAAGGATACAGACGTCGAAGTCTTCCTGGAGGCCTACGCACATCACAGGTTATTCGTCATGCATGTATCAGAGGGTTCGGGACAGGTATTAGCTGTAGAAGTATTCCTGGAGGCCTACGCACATCACAGGTATCATCAGCATGTAACCAAAGAGAATCGGACAGGTTTAGCTGTAGAAATATCCCTGGAGGCCTACGCACATCACAGGTATCATCAGCATGTAACCAAAGGGAATCGGACAGGTTTAGCTGTAGAACTATTCCTGGAGGCCTACGCACATCACAGGTATCATCAGCATGTAACCAAAGGGAATCGGACAGGTTTAGCTGTAGAAATATTCCTGGAGGCCTACGCACATCACAGGTATCATCAGCATTTACCAAAGGGTTCGGATTAGGGAAGGAAGCCTACCCGTAGGAACTTACTCAAGCTGTTGCTTTGGAGTCCTGCAAAACACTGTCTTCGGATATCTTTGGAACTCTGTTCTCAGCGGTTGGTGGAATACTGTCTTCAGAGATCGGTGAAATACTGTCCTTTCCACGAAAATCGGCCGGTCTTTTATAGTTCTCGGCCGCTGGCTCGACCAATCAGAACGGCGGATTTCGCTTCATGACCAAATATGGTCTCAAATTTTTATTAAATTTGCGGAATGCTTACTTGAAATTAATTTATAATATCGGCAAATGATTAATATGAATCTAATGTGTAATTAGAACATATTTTAATCAGATTTAGTAACGTACTTTGACTTTTATGCCTTACTGCATCAACCTGCATTTAAATATCGGTTCCTAACAAAATAACATATTTAAATACTTATCATTAACAAAACTATATACAAGTTATAACGGAAATCATATCTTTAATAATTAAACAATATTAAATTCAATATAACTTAATTTAATTTAAGTTAATTCGGTAACAACAGGCAAATACGGTATAGTAATACATCAAACATGTCTCAAATATATTCCCCTTAGTAAGTTAAACAAGTCACGTAAATATTTATTGCCGGAAAGTGCATTAAACCTAAATAAACAAATTAATTGTCATACCATGATTATACGGAGAGCTAGGTATTCCAAACTTTGTCATAAAATACTTTAATAGATATATTATGATATGACTTTATCAAATTTCAAGTGGCGGTTGCATAAGTATTTTTAAATAGCATATGAATCAAATATTATCCAGTTCCAAGGCATTAAATAAATATTTTAGGGTACCTACAACACGAAAATATTCATGTATTTCGCTAGGAACAAAAACTGCGGGCGGCGTAAAAACAACGTTTGGAATTTCTTGAATCTCGGCCGGTTTCCATCGAATAAATGTATATTGTTTATAGCCTTATCTATTAACAAATGTAGTATAATAATAAAACTATACTGGAAAACATTAATGCATTACTTGGATATGAGTTGTTCATAAAAATATTTACAAACTTATATACGGTGTGTTCAAATAAAACGGTTCATATTTAATTCTTGTTTAAATTACTGCGGGCTAAAAAGTAACTTCGTTACAGTATTGTCAATGGTATTCCGGGTATTCTGTAACTCAGTGTTCAGTGGAAGACACGTATCACGTAGTCGTTTGTTGTAAAGTAATGTTACAAAAAGGTTTAAATAAATAATAAAGCACAATCATGGTTTTGTATTCTCAAAATTAAAATATGGTACCATTAAAACAATTCATAAATGCTTAATTGTAAGTAAAATTGACAGCAATTTAGTTCATTTGCTTAATAAACGTAATAAGTTGGTAAGTAGCTGTAAAAATCTCAAAATCATGCGGTAATGCCATGAACTGTTTTAATAACCTCGCTTACCGCAAAGTATAACTCAATATTTGTACGATATTGGTTAAAAGGCAATAGGTCAGTCGATTTTGTATAGTTTGGAACTATCTGACTGAATAAAGAAACCAATTCACCACACTCTATTTTACCATTAAAAAGTTTGTAAGCAAATTTTACAAAACCTTGTAAAGGTTCCAATATATACAAGGTTTTACAATTTACAATTTTCTAGAGATGTGCCGCGGACATGTCAGCTGGACATGTCCATCGGACATGTCGTGAAAAGTGGACATGTCCTGAGGACACTTTTCAAGACTGAAAAGTTGTATGCGCATGCGCGGATTATTTGTTACATTCATAATTCCCGCAAAAATATTCTGTGTTAATTTGTAAGGTTGGTACATGTAAAAACACTAAAAACAAAGGTATTTTAGTGATTTTCTTGTGATTTTGTTGGCGACTGTTTAACAGAAACTGACATATTTTAAATAAATATATAACCTCTTTTGTGTTTCTACACTTTTGGCAAAGTTCATCAAATAATCAGTTAATTTAACAGATAAATATTTTATAAATCCACAACCATGACGCCAAAATCAAAAGTTTGGCTATATTTTTCTGCCTTGGGCAAAAATCAGTATAAATGTAACTTTTGCTCAAAAACAATGTTTAAGAATTCCAGTAGGATGGAGAGACATTTAAATAATTGTATTAGTTGTCCGGGGAATATTAGAAAACAGTTTATAATGTTAAAGTCTAAAGTGAATAAGGAAAATGAAAATATATCGAGTAAGTTATTAAAACATTTGACTTGTGAAGAATTAATTTTCACTTTCCATACCTATATGTATTTTATTCTTTGTTTTTGATGTTCTACTTTTTCTTATTTACAGTAAGTTCTGAAATAATTGATTTCAATGAAAATAACATAAATCTTGGTAAGGCACCCACTTCCTCATCTAATTTATCTGCAAGTTCGGTAGCTACCAATATTGCTAGTAGTTCTCAAACTACATCCGTGTCCGTTCACTCCCAATCAAGAATATCAAGACAAACTATCACACCATTTTTTGATAATATAACACCAGAAGAACAAACTGCACTACAGATTTTATTTGCCAGAGCAACATATACAAGTCAAATACCATTTGCAGCATTAACAGAAAATATTTATTGGAATCGGTTTTTTTATAAGCTTCGGCCCAGTTTCAAAATTCCGTCTCGAAAACTACTTAGCACAAGTCTATTGAGTAACGAATATCAAAGAGTAGAAATTGAAGTAGAAAACTGTATCTCTCATGCAAATCACTTAAGCATACAATGTGATGGATGGTCGAATATAAGAAACGAGTCTATTGTTAACATTGTCGTAACGACACCCATCCCATTCGTGGTTCAGTCAATTGCTATGGGGAAAAACAGGCATACTAGTGAATATATGGCAGAATTATTAGGCAACGTTTTGGAAAAATATGGACCATCAAAGTTTTTGGTTATGATAACTGATAATGCTCCTAATATGTTAAAATGTTTGTCAATACTAAAACAAAAATATAATCATTTATATGGATATGGCTGCTTAGCGCATACTATACATTTAATAATAGGTGACATAATGGGTACTAAAACAGGCAGCAGGTTGATGGCAAATGCTAAAATATGCATTAGATGTATTAACAATACACATGTTTTAAATAGTCTATTTAAAGAAATTTGCAAACAAAAAGATATTAATATTAGTTTGAAAATGCCTGTGGTTACTCGATGGGGCTCCACAAAAGAATGTCTTCAGAGTTTATTAGACTGCAAACCAGCTTTAAGAACTTTAGCTGTAAGCGAGGAGGCAGAAGATTTAATTCAAACTGCGCATACTTTAAGAAAAAATTTATTTAAAAAGTTCAGTAAGCTTGTGTTAAACGAGGAATTTTGGACAAAGACGAGTGCATTTCTATCTATCATTGAACCTCTCACAAGTTGGATTTTAAAGCTGGAAAGTAATAAACCAACAATACATTTGGTATGCCAAGCATTTATTCAAATTGAAACCATTTTTCAAGATTTTTTAAATAACGCAAAGCTGAGTGAGGCAGAGCGAACTACAGTTTCAAAAAAATTTGAAGAAAAGAGGCAATCCAGCTTAAATGAATTACATTTTGCAGCTGATCTGCTTAACCCCTCTTCTGAAGGATCAAATTTAACTAATGAGGCCAGAATTTCGGCAATGAAATGTATATCAAAAGTAGGACAAGATATGGGACTTAATGTTGATAAAATCAAAATGGAATTGTTCAACTATATAGCTCGTGAGAATATATGGGCAGAAACATATATGTGGGAAAATGTTACTTTAAATAGTCCGTTATCTTGGTGGAAAATATTTTGTGCAGATTCTTTTCTAAGAGAAGTAGCAGAGAAAATCTTATCAATGCCATCGACCTCTGCTGCTACTGAAAGGTCTTTCAAAAGCTTTAGTTTAGTTCACACAAAAAAAAGAAATAGGTTGCTAAATGAAACTGTTTCTAAGTTAGCGTATATAAAACACAATTTAAATTTATTAAATATATCATCCAAGACTAGCACGAAGGATCTGAACAAAGATCAACAAATATATATGGATCTAGTAAATGAAACACAGGCCAATTCTCATGAAATGATTACTGAAGACATAGCTGGAGTTGACATAAGATACGAAGATATATTAGGTACGAATGCAGAGATGGATGAAGTAGATATCGATGAAGAAGAAGTTTCGAGTGATTCAGAAATGATGGCTGATAATGAAATTTTAGATAGTGAAACAGATGCTGAAGAGTATGATATCAAAGATTTGATAGAAGAATCAGACAATGACGGTGACAGTGAGTTAGACAATCAAGACCAAGAAGCAGCAGAACATGGAAATGAAGGACAACAAATGGTGACAGAAGAAACAGCATCTAGCTCATATCCTCGAGAATATTTATCAGTATCAAATTTAACCGAAGGTCACGAAAAAAAAATATTAATATTAAATAAAGACTTTACAATTATTTCAAATTCACTAAATTCAAACATATCACAAACTTATCAAAAATAAATTCAAGGTATATTTTTAATCTTTTATAAGTATTTACTTTTTATATTAACACTGATCTCAGCTTGTCAACATATTGTACAATATTTAATATTTCAAAGACAAATAAAAAAATATTAGAAGTAAAGAGCACATTTTTTTATAAATTTAAAATTAAATAAGTTACAAAAACAAATCAAGCATGTAACATCGAACACGTTCATTTCACATGATTTTATGTTTTATATCAAACAAAAATGAGACATTTTAATGAAAAATTAATCAAAAATAAAAAGTAACATTATTTAATAAAACACATGTTAATTAGAATAAAAGTAATATTTTGTTTTGTCTGCCTCCAAGCAGCGACATTTTTCAAAACATGATATCACGCATAGGTGCCTTATTAGGTTCAAGGTCAAAAGTACTTTTCCAGACATGTCCGGACATTTCACCGACATGTCCGTAACACACTTTTCCGAAAAGTGCCCATCTCTACAATTTTCACAAGATAATGAAAGTAGCAAGCACAGAATATAAAGCAAGTTCAAAATTCGCAAACCTCAAACTTCAAAGACGTAAGTGAAAACTGCATTACCAACCAACCCAAAATAACAGCGGTGGCAGTCTCTGCGCCATCTTTTATTTTGGAAGCTAACTAACGCCGCCATGACAGTTTCATTATTCATATGTTACATTTCATTCTATGTTAATATTTAATTTTCTATGGGCTAAGAAAGCACTACATTGATGCAAGATGCAACCGATGCATATACTCACAGAAAATAATAGTTTAATTTTCTATTTTCTAATTTCTACGCACATTATAACAGTATTAACACAGAATTAATCATCTGGGACAGATTACAGAATATCTATTAGACTCACAGAATATCTAGTTTAGACTTATAGACCATAGAAAATAATAGTAGGTACTATTCTAATTTACTATGTGGGCCATTATCCATGATTTATGCCCGATTGCACCCGTGCCGCTTAACGGTACAGTTTTACTAAGCTCGCTTAAAATTAAAGCCAAGCTTAGATGCAATTTCTATTGCATTATGCCCATTTGCACCACCTCTGCTTAGCGAGTTTAAGTATAGCTTAATTTAAATGACAGATTAGACCGTGATTATAAAAGGATAGAAGACCGAAGACCTCACAGTCTATCTGACGCTTAATGACATTTCTCTTGCAAATTTCGCAATGACAAGACTCCGACATCTTTTCTGTGCGTGTTCTGTGAAGAGAATTGAGGTTAAATTAGCTGAGGTGTGAATTATAGTAATTTTTAAACTACTAATTTTGGAAGTTGGAAGTGTAATGTCTTCTGAAAAAAAGGTCTCGTTCGGCTAATTTTAGTAGTGAGGAAAAAATTCTTTTATTAAATATTGTAAAAAAATATTCCCATATTTTGGAAAGTAAAAAAACGAACTCTGTTACCTGGAAGGATAAAGACGAAACGTGAAAAATATTTTATTTTAGTTTTCCGTTGAGCTGTGTTTTTTTTTGTGATTTTTAGTCTCTAAGTACCAATAATAAATATTTATTTAAAGTGCTTTCTTATTTTTTAAGTTAAATATTTATTCCAAAAAATATTTTATACTTGCTTTTAATTTTGCAATCAATTTTTAAGAGTCCCGAATTTTTTCATTATGTCCCGAATTTTCGGATGAAATATCCCGATTTATAAATCTCTTGAGTTGGCAACCCTACCTTTGACCTTACGATGTCTATAATAAATACAAAAAGTATGGATTACAGAATAGATTTGATTGGGATTCGAGTACTGCACTAAATACAGTAACAGCTGATAATGTTCAAATAGAAACTGTAGAAGAGATAGATATTGGAGAAGAGTTAGAGAATGTGGAAGAAATTATACTTGAAGTGGATGATGAAACAGTAAGTACACATTCTAATTTGTTAGTTATAATTTTTATAGCAGGTTTTATTTACGGGTTGCAGACAGTACAAACTGGCAACATTATAAGCCACTATCTATGTAAAAGCCCTTAACTGAAAATTTAAAAAATGTGATTAAAAAAGACAAGTTAGATCATCAAATGCCTTCCAAACGAAAATTGGATAAGGATAATGGATGGAGCACTCGGCGAAGACCAACTGCTCTAAATATAACATTGGCTCGTAAATTTGAAGAGTTAACTGAAGTTGAGGCTGAATTAGCTAAGCTACAACTTGCTATCCTTAAAGAGGAAAAGAGCCAGTTAGATATGAAGCGGGAATGGGAACACAAAAATTATGTGTCAAAACAAGAAATATATGATTTACAGAAAATATCTTTGCAGTTAGACATTGAAATTAAAAAGAAACAATTAAATATGTTACTTAAGTTTAAAACATTAAAAAAATTTCTGATGGAATTTTGATTTATTTATGTAATAGGTATACTGTTAGTATGTGGATGTGACATTATAAATAGTTAATATTTGATATTCTGTATGTTGTTTACTGATTCCTATTCACATTTTTTTTTTAAATATTTTAAGAAGAAATAAAGAATTGGCAGACAAATTTTAAAAATGTGCTGATTTAAATTGAGGTTGAAAGTGGCAAATCACATCTTTTTTTAATTTCTTTTTATTTTGGGTTGCTCTTGGTAGAGTAAAATGACACAAAGTATAATTGAATGGTATATTGTTAATATTTCTATAAACTTATGGATATTTATATTAATAAATTAGAGGTTAGCAAAGTACTGGTTTATGAATTGTTCTCGTAGAACTCGTCCAACACCTGCCGGTTCATTTATTTCAGGATTTACATCTGGAATGGTTCCATTTTCAATAAGTTATTGTAAAACATGCTGATTTAACTCGTCTGGTAAGGGTGGTGGATCAATATCATTTGCAGAGACAGCAATATTATGTAGAACACATGATGCCACAATTATACATAAGGTGGTATCAAGCTGTACACGACTGCCATATGCCAGTACAGGGAATGGTCGTTTAAGAACTCCAAAACATCGTTCTATAACATTTCTGGTCCTAATTTGAGATTCATTATATAAGTGTTGTGGTGGTGTCGCAGGATCTAATAGAGGAGTGAATAAATAGCTTTTGCAGGGGTATCCACTGTCACCTAAAACACAGAGTAGGTATATCTCTGAAAGATCTATTGATAACACAAATATTTAATGATTTATTGAAATTATGAAAATATCTATTTGAGCAAACTGTTAAAATTATAGCTACTTAAAATAGATAAACCTCACAAAACTTTATGAATAACCATACCTAATAGTATGCAATTTGTGTAGTCATTCCTCTCAAATGCTGCTCGTAATGAACTGTGACTAAATATTGTGGCATCATGAGCTGAACCTGGCCATCTAGCCACCACATTCAAAATTTTTAAAGTAGAATCACATACTACCTGCGTATTTATAGAAAAATAAAATTTTCTGTTTCTGTGCAATTCGGCATCTATTCCACCTAAAAAATTTAAAAATACATGTAATTTATGGGCCTACTTTCCTATTTAAACTTTTTTAAATATACGTAAAGCATACAATTACTTACCCGGTGACTGAATTTTTATGTGACTGCAGTCAATAGCTCCGATCACCCTTGGAAATCCAGCCATATTAAAGAAAAGTTGTTGAGTGTGTTTAATATCATTTTCATTTTCTGGTCGTTTTATGTAATCATTATATAAACCAGCAATTGCTTCAGAAACTCTTCGTACAATTCGTGATGCAGTAGAAATATGCATATTTACAAAATCAGCAACTGCTTGTAAGTGGCCTCCAGTTGAGTAAAATCTCAGGCATACAAGCAATTTATTTATCGGTAAAACGCAGTTGTTACTAAAATTGAAATTATATATACACATATTATATTCATGGCAAATAGTACTTTTACCTATCATAAGGATATTCCAACTGGTGATCTATTAACCGAAGCACTTCCAGTACACACTGCTTGGATAATCTAAATCTTTTTCGGAAACTTACTTCATCAAATATATGAAAATAATCATGTCGTTGATATATTTGTCGAGGTAAACCAAATACGACAAATTCAAAAAGTAACAAATCATCATCATGGGTCTGGTGTCGTTTAGGTACCACCGTAGGTAAAATTCACAATAATAATGAGTTAAGCAGTGACATACAGCGTTTTCATTATTTAAGGGCTTCGTTGTCGGATGAACCGGCTCAGCTCATAAAGGGTATTGAATTTTCTGCTACTAATTATAAGTTAGCATGGAATCAGTTAAAAGAACGTTATAATAATGACAAAATGTTAGTTCAAAACCACATCAAGAATGTTTTTAATATTGAACCAATGTCTAGAGAATCTTCAAAAAATATTCGCGTACTACTCGATAATTTAACAAAAAATATCAGAGCTTTAGGTCAGTTACAGTTACCAGTTGAAACTTGGGATGTTCCTATAGTTTATTTGATTAGTACGAAACTAGATAATGTCATGTCACGCGAGTGGGAAACTTATAAGTCAAAAAATAAAAATGTTGCTACCTTGGACGATTTAAAAAAATTTTTAAGAGAACGTTCTGAAATTTTGGAAACTCTAGAGGAAAACAGAAGTGACAAATCATCGGACAAGCGTAGTGCAGGTAAGCGTTTTGAAACGCGAGGGTTACTATCAACCGATGATGATGCAAAAGTGGCAAAGTGCTTATTTTGTAAAAGGTCAACATTATATTCAGACGTGTTGGGAATTTTTGAATATACCAGTGGTTAAGCGCGCGGATGCGATAATGTCTATAAAGTTATGTCTTAATTGTCTCCGCGCGGGACATTTTAATAAATCGTGTCGCCGTCCTACATGTAAGAAATGTAACTCGAAACATCATGTATTATTGCATGTAGATAGGCAAGTAGGTAAAAATAACAATAATGACGTTTCAGCACCTACAAATGTTGAAGATAATATAATAAAAAAATAGTCTTTAGTTAATTCAGCACGCAGCGACGTTAGTAGTGTTTTGTTGTCGACTGCACATGTTGAGATTTTTGACAAGTACAAAAACAAACACGTCATTCGAGCTTTGCTTGACAGTGGCTCGCAGTCTAGTTTCATAACCAATGATATTTGCAATCGCTTAGGTCTATCAAAGGAAAAAATAAGTATTTCTATTAATGGTATTAATAATTCACAGTCAGTCATTAGTCATAAGTGTGATGTTAAAATACACTCAAAATGCAATAACTTTTCAACAAATGTAACATGTTTTATTTTGCCAAAAATAACAAATATATTGCCTAGTTGTAAAATTAATGTTTCACATGTAAATATACCAAAAGACAAATTTCCCTTGGGAATAATTTACCTGTGTTGCATAACACGAGATTTGGTTGGGTCGTACCAGGTCCCCTAGGTAATGCAAAAAATTATGATGGTGTTTGCAATTTTACTAGAATAGACGAGTTTGATATACAGACCGATCTCCGAAAGTTTTGGGAGATGGAAGAATGCACCCTTGCTCAGCCGACGCTTTCAAGCGAAGAGCTGGCTTGTGAAAATCATTTTATAGAAAATTTTCAGAGTAACGAAACTGGAGCGTTTGTAGTAAAGTTGCCATTTAAACAAAATCCCTTCAGGTTGGGAGAGTCATATGAACAAGCAAAGGGGCGTTTTCTGAATCTGGAGAAAAAGTTATCCTTTAAACCAAATTATAAAAAACTCTATTCTGAATTTATGAAAGAATATATAGATTTAGGGCATATGACCAAAGTTATTAATGTAAATAGCGCGCCAATTAGCTATTATATGTGTTACCACGGAGTGACCGGGGCAGACACAATCGAAGAAACCCACGCGCATTTCCAAATTGACTTTCGAAATATGTGCGGGTGTGGATTTGCTCCTTGGCTTGCAAAATTCCACTGTTCCCTTACATGCGTTGCTGGTTCTGGATGTAGGTATTTGTGTTGTTTTTACATACGGTGTTTGGATTGATAGATTGTATAGTGGTTGAGCTCTTTATTGTTATTAATAAGTTGCAAACATGCCCTTATAATTGTGCAATAAACTAAAAGTACATTTTTTTACCAGTCAGTGTCAGTACAGAGAGCACAGAACCATAAGTACAGAAAAAAAAAGAACAGAACAGAAAATGTTACAGGCAAAGACCTATGGTCATAGACCACAGAATAACAACAAACATAAATACATTCAGACCGCTGCGTTCCACACACGGAACCTCACGTCCAGACATGCCGCCACCCTTGGAAGTATCACTTCCAACACAGTAAGCACTATTCATCTTCTATTGGTAGCACACATATTTTGTTCACAGCGCGCTTAAAGATTCCCTCACGACTTCTAACTGTCACTACACGAGTCTTCCCATCGGCCCCAGGGTGAATTTGAACGATGCGTGCAAGTCTCCAATTGAAGGGTATGGTGTTGTCCTCCTTTAGTAGCGCGAGCTTGCCTACCAAAAACTGGGAGTCTTCCGCATATCTCCATTTCGAACGTTGTTGTAAGGTGTGTAAATAGTCCTTACACCATCGTGACCCAAAGTGCTGGATCAACAACTACATGTGCCGGTAAACATTTATAAGAGTGTGACGATTGTCAGGCACCACACTCTCGGGCATGCTCATTAACTGGCTCCCAACTAGGAAATGTCCAGGAGTTAACACATCCAAGCTGTCCGGTTCTTCGGAGAGGGGGTACATAGGCCGTGAATTTAAGATTGACTCTGTTTGTACTAATATTGAATAAAAATCTTCATAAGTTAGAACTACGTTTTTCATAATACGTTTTAAGTGGTATTTAAATTGACGGACTGCAGCCTCTACTAAGCCATTGAAATGAGGAGAACGAGGTGGTTTAAATTTCCAAGTGATTTTGTTGTCTAACAAGTATCGCTTAAAGACAGGGTCTTTACATTTACCTATAAATTGATTTAAGGTGTTATCTGCTCCCACGAAATTAGTAGCATTGTCCGACCAAATCTGTGAACATAGACCACGTCTGCCTATAAACCTTTTGAAGGCGTTTAAAAAACTATCAGTGGATAACTCGGTAGCGAGCTCTACATGCACCGCCCTTGTCGCGAAACAAACAAAAATACATATATAAGACCTTATAACCTTCTTGTTACGAATTTTACTATCCTTAATGAGGTAAGGACCGGCAAAATCTACCGAACAAACCGAAAACGGTCGTGACGGAGTCACTCTTTCTCTAGGTAAATCTCCCATCTTTTGTGATCCCGCAACCGGTGCTACCCTAAAGCAGTTTATGCATTTTTTGATTTCATCTCGTACGACTCGTCTTCCGTTTAACGGCCAATATCTACGTCGTATGGCAGATAATACTAATTGAGGCCCGGCATGTAAATTGCGGATGTGCTCATTTCTAATGACTAACGTGGTTAAATGATGCTTGGCGGGAAGAATTATCGGGTGTTTGTTTTCAAATTCGAGAGTGGAGTTTCTCAATCGCCCTCCAACCCGTAAGGTTCCATCCTTGTCTAAAAAAGGATCGAGGGCCCTTAATTTGCTCATTTTCGACACAGTGTTCGAATGTTTAAGAGACTCGATTTCAGGTTTAAAGTATATATTTTGAACTACGTGAACAATAGCGATTTCGCTAAGCTCGACTTCTCGTATTGTTAAACTTATAGATATTCTGTTATTTTGCGCGGGACCATCTGTATATACCGATTGTGACCGTCTAGCGCGTATTCCCTTCTTTATATTGTTATAAAATCGATACATATAGGCCACAACATGTAACAATCGTTGAAAGCTGCTAAATCGTAAAATTATGTCGTCATTTACTACAGTTGTAGTCAATGAAATATGTTTTGTTTTTATGTCGGGAATATCGTTATCTTCCATATTAAAGGAAGATCCCAAGATCTTCCTTTAATATTAGTTTCCAAAACTGTTGGTCGTTACTTAACCATTCCGGTCCGTTAAACCATGTTAATTTATTTAGCATATCTTCAGGTGTCGCGCCTCGCGAAATTAGATCTGCTGGGTTTTGTTGTGTTGGCACGTGCAACCATTGCTTAGGATTAGACAAAGTTTGGATTTGTGCAACACGATTCGAAACGAATGTTTTCAGCCTACTAGGGTCGGTTTTGATCCATGCCAAAACAATAGTTGAGTCACACCAGAAGTATACACGGTCTATATTAAACTTAACTGCTAGAATTACATTTTGACATAACTGAGTGGACAAGCAGGCAGCGCATAATTCTAAACGCGCAAGCGTGATTGTTTTGATAGGTGCTACCCGACTCTTTGCGCATGCTAAACGCACGATAGTCTCACTGTCCGAATTCGATGATCTAAAATAAACACATGAGCCATAAGCTCGCTCAGACGCGTCGCTAAAACAATGTATCTCAATCGTCGTAGCGCCCTTGATTAAAACATGGCGTGGAATTTCGATTTTATCTAAAAGTTGAAGGTTTTCGTAAAACCTTAGCCATTCAGAAATCAAATTATTGGGTATGGGATCGTCCCATTCCAATTCCTTCAGTTGCCATAATCTTTGTAAGAATATCTTGGCTGTTACAATAACTGGCCCAATTAGACCCATTGGGTCGAATATCTGGCTAATGATAGACAATATAATGCGTTTTGTGAAGTACGTACCATTGTTCTGACGTTTATTGACTGTAAATCTGAAGTTGTCACTTGAAACTTGCCAAAACACGCCTAACGTTTTCGAGTTTTCGTTGTCCTTAACGATATATTTGTCCTCGCTATCGCTATTGGACATCTTGAGGTGCTCGAGAATTGCTGGATCATTCGATGACCATTGGCGCAATATAAACCCGGCGTTTCTCAATATAGCATCCACCTCGTTAATTAGCTTAAGCGCATTGGTTACGTCATCAGCTCCTGAGAGCCAATCATCCATATAAAAATCTGACACAATAGACCTGGATGCATTAGGAAACTGAGTAGCATTCTCATCAGCTAATTGTTGAAGACAACGCGTAGCTAAAAAACTTGCGGGCGCTGTCCCGTAAGTAACGGTGTTTAATTTATAATCCAATAATTGCTCGGACGCGTCAAAACGCCAAACTATTCTTTGAACATCGCGTTCGCTTTCATGAATATAAACACATCTGTACATCTTAGCGATATCCGCTATAAATCCTACTGCGTGTGTGCGGAAGCGTACTAAAATAGCGAAAAGTGACTCTTGGATGCACGGTCCTGTTTTAAGTACATTATTAAGCGATAAATTCGTTGATGTTTTCGCAGACGCATCGAAAACGACACGCAGCTTTGTCGTAGTCGACGTTTCCTTACTAACACCGTGATGTGGTAAATAGTTGACTTGATTACATTGAGTCTTGTTCTCGTTATCATTATAAACCGGCGTCATATGGCCTAACTCCATATATTCGCGCATAAATTGACAATATTTTTCCTTTAATGAGGTGTCTTTGGAGAGTTTTCTTTCTAAAGTTTGAAACCGCTGTATTGCCATATTTCTCGACTCGCCTAACTGTCCACGATTTTCTTTAAAAGGTAACCTTACAATAAATTTACCGTCATTTGATCTTTGAAAGTTATCGATAAAATGTTGTTCGCACTCATTCTCTTCCTTGGAAAAAATAATGTTTTTTGACGTACATTCTTCAATGTTCCAAAATTTCGTTAACTGTTCTTCAATTTTTGAATTAATGTCAAGTTGGGAAACTAAATTACACTGCACTGACCCTTTCTTAGCCTTGATAGGTTTATTGAGATTTCCAAACGGTCCGGAAATAATCCAACCCAATTTAGTGTTCTGTAAGATTGGCAGATTATGTCCCATTTTTACTTGACTTGATAATAAAAGCTCATAAAAAATATTACAGCCTAAAAGCATTTGAATTGGTTGCGCATCATTATATGTAGGATCTGCAAGTTTAAACTCAGAAGAAATGTTAAGAATAGAAGCGTCGAAAGAACATTGAGGTATGTTATCGGTGATTCTGTCAATAACCAAAAACTGTATATTAAATTTGTCATCTGAGACGGTTGATTTGATAGTGGCCTTTACTGCCTTTGTAATGTTTGTTGTTACTGCGTTTATACCTACCACAGGTAATTTAATGCTGTCAGTTGGTAGTTGTAATTTTTCCCATAATTCGGTTGTTAAAAAGCACGACTGGGAACCGTTATCCAATAAAGCCCTACATAATATAGGATTATTGTATGCATCATAAATATATACCTGTGCGGTAGACAATAGAGCAAGAATATTATTGTAAGCGAAGTTCACTAGACTGACTTGAGTTGTATTATTTTTGTTACCCGTATTGTCACCTTTGCTTTCATCTCTGCTGTTTATGTTTTGATTACTAGCTGTAGGCTCGTTGGAGTTGTCCGTGTTACTAGTATTTTGTTTACTTAAATGCAACAACGTATTATGTTTTTTGTCGCAAATGCGACATGTACCTGACAAACAGTCTCGTCCTTGATGACCTATACGTAGACAGTTTGTACAAGCCCCTTTCTTGCGTATTTCAGTTAATCTAAGCGAGGGTGTTAATTTTAAAAATTCTTTACAGTGAATAATTATATGATTATCTTTACAGTAAATACAGGTAATTTGTTTATTGGTTGCGAGATGAACCTGCGATTTATTATAGTAAGATCTTTTCGGAACGGTTTCTATGGATTTTTGATCGCCAGATTTTAAAATTTGACAGCGATTAGTTAAAAACTTTGTAAATTTGTCGATAGAAGGTGATACAACATTAATTGTCTTAGTTTCCCACTCCTTTTTAGTATTTATATCGAGTTTAGAGGTTAATAAATATAAAAATATTGTGTTCCACTCTTCAACGGGTTCATTAAAGTTTTTTAAAGCACGGTAATGTTTTAAAAAGGTATCTAGAAAGGATCTTAATGAAATATGAGAGTCTCGAATAACGTTTGTTAGTTCAAAAATACCTTTCATATGAGCACGAATTGCATATTTTTTGTTTTCAAACCTCTCAGTTAATAGGGTCCATGCAATGGGATAATTCACATCAGTTATTTCTAATGAGTCAATAACCTTACTAGCCTCACCTTTCAAAGCCGCTTGTAAATGGTAGAATTTTTGTACGTTACTAAATCCCGTATTGTTGTGGACAAGAGCCACAAAGGTATCATGGAAAGTATTCCATTTATCATAATTGCCTTCAAATACAGGTAAAGGCAAAGGTGCTAATTTTATATTAAAGTTATTCGAATTGCTCGATATATTGCTGTTTGTCTCGTTTTCCAACTGTGGCGATTGAGACTGTGCATGTAGTTGGGCTTTCATTTGTGTTTCATGGGCTTGAGTGATTTGTTTAGACAATGCTACATTACTGAAATATTTTTTTTCATATTCTACTCTTTCCTCGACCTGACTGTCTGAGGTGTCAAATATTTCAAGTTCTGATTGAATATTACAAAATTTCTCAAAGTCGAGTTCGATTTTTTCGGTTCTTATTTTTATTTCAGCAATTTTTGTGTGATTACTGGGTTCATTAATAAAATTAATATATCTGGTTAAATTGGATTTGCACTGACCTCGTTTGAGTATTAAGTTTTTCTTTACGTCCTCGATATCTTGAGGCATGTTGTTATGTTTAATAATATTATGAATTAATAACTTGTTAAGTAAGTAGGTAATAAGTTAATTCAGATCAAGTAGTTAGTAGTATGTGCAGCCGCCACCCATGAGCAATATGTCACTGACCTTAATTTTGTTATACTATGAATCAATCTTAAATTTGTCTATGCGAGTAATAAAATGGTCAACTCACAGTAAATACCCCTTTGGCAGTCCACTGACAGTTGGTGATGTATTTCTTGAAGGGCCACCAGTTGGCAGGCAAGCTTTGTGATTCCCCGTTGGTGTTTACCAGTTGATATAGCCACCAGTAGGCAGGCAATGTTGATATATTGATAATCCTCTATCAGGATCCTAGGCTCTGGAAGGACCAATGTGCGGGTGTGGATTTGCTCCTTGGCTTGCAAAATTCCACTGTTCCCTTACATGCGTTGCTGGTTCTGGATGTAGGTATTTGTGTTGTTTTTACATACGGTGTTTGGATTGATAGATTGTATAGTGGTTGAGCTCTTTATTGTTATTAATAAGTTGCAAACATGCCCTTATAATTGTGCAATAAACTAAAAGTACTTTTTTTTACCAGTCAGTGTCAGTGCACAGAGCACAGAACCACAAGTACAGAAAAAAAAAGAACAGAACAGAAAATGTTACAGGCAAAGACCTATGGTCATAGACCACAGAATAACAACAAACATAATTACATTCAGAGCGCTGCGTTCCACACACGGAACCTCACGTCCAGACAAAATATTAAACCAAGGCTGTTTTAACTTGCGAAAATTTTATTCAAATAATCCCGAAGTTTTAAGTTGGGTTCCTACTAAAGATAAACTTTCTAAAATTGTCGAATTCGGGGAACGCGGTACGACAAAGACGTTAGGTCTTATATGAAATCCGAGTTCAGATAAATTGATGTATAATGTCAAGGGTTTTAATAATCCTGACCAAGTTACCAAGCGTATGATATTGGCAGGGTCTTCAGTAGATAATCCGAGCCGGTTCTAGAACGGAAGTGCGTAATCCAAGATGGCGTCTGATATCGTTGTCGGTTTTGTTAATTTTTGTATGAAGGTTGGTAGCACTGTATGTGTTTGTGTGTGGCACTCCTGTCACCAGAGGCTTTGAGGGGAAATGACGTCGCTTAGGTCTTTTTGGCTGTCATGGCGTATGACCCGAGGCTCCTCGGACTTTAACAACGAAAATTGAGGTTACGTATACCTTGTGTAGAAGGTTAATACAATAATTTTAAAAGAACTACTTTCATTAATTGATAATAACAACATAATTATAAGGTTAAGTAAATTGAGGTCTCGTATACCTTGTGTAGAAGGTTAATACATTAATTTTAAAAGAACTACTTTCATTAATTGCAAATAACAACATAATTATAGGGTTAAGTAAATTGAGGTCTCGTGCACCTTGTGTAGAAGGTTAATACAGTAATTTTAAAAGAACCACTTTCATTAATTTGGTAGCAAAGTATTTAATTAAACGTATTTTTATGATATATAATAATGTAGGTCACTTGTTTGTAATAAAACACACAGAATTATACATATACATATATTAATCATTATCTATAAGACTAAATTCAACAATATATTCATGTGGTAAAAACATTTTAATATCATACAGGAAAACTTTCATGTCTGCTGCAATCATTTTGCTGCAGAATTTATGTAGGCTGATACGCTCATCTAGAAACTTGTCACAGAAATCCAACGCCGTATTGTACTTATCTATAGTCTGCTGACATTGTTGGTAACGAGTTTCATCATCTTCAATATGAAAAGAATGTATATCGTAATTTAAATCATGTCGTTCGCTAAATATTAATGCTGAAATTTCTTGATATACACGGTTAACTGCACTTTTTAAATCTTCCGCCTTTGACCAATGCTGTTCTGCGTATGCCATCCACATTTTAAACTTTTCTTCTGAACAAGTCTTACTACACACTTTATTATTAAGAGAGATGAACAAACTGTTGTATAGTACAGCAATCCTGCACTGCATTTATTTAAAGTAACAGAGGGATCGCGTGGTGGTAATAATACCGGCTTTGGAGTGGTGGCAGATGCACAATTCAACTTTTTCCAGTCTGTATCCCCCACAGTGTTATTTTGAAACCGTATTTTTAATTTATATTGAATTGTATGGTTTAACATTATTACAGAAAGAGAAGGTAAATTATCATTAGTTGTATACGCTATCATTCTTTTCCAATTTGATGGCCAGCTCTCATTTTTCTGTCCATTGTTATCGAAACACACAAACACTTCTTGAGTATTGTGTGGACGTTGGATGTATAACACGTTTTGCAATATCGCTTGCAGAATTATGAAATTTGAACTTAACATTGTCACTTTCACTGGAACACTACTGCATTTTATATACATTTTCTTGATTTATGTTGAATGTTGATGGTAAACTTTTGTACAATCATTTGGATTGTTAAACCTAGCAAAATTTTTAAATACGTTTTGTTCCCATAGATCCATCGTTCTAGGTTCGATATTAAGTTTTTTAAATCTGTTAAATATATCTTGCTGACCTTCATATAACGTTATAGCCTCTTTTAATTTTTCCAACTGTTTAATATGTTCTTGTAGCCTCATTTTAAATAACTTACACATATCCTTATTTACTTCACTATCAGTCTTTTCAGAGCTTTCCCAGCTACCATCTTCTGGTATGGAATTTGGTACAATTTCAATAAATTGATTATTATTATTTTTATACATTTTTGTTTAAAATTATTATTTAAGGATGTTTTTATTTCTAGATTTGCAAGCATACTAACACGCATCAGGATTAAAGACAATAATAATAATAATAAAATTACATTAAAGTATAAGGTGGAGGGGATTAAATGAAAAGAATATCTTGAAAATTTATAATTTTTTTATTTGGGTAAACAGGAATACAACCAATGATACAATAACTGATACTCTATACAATTTTTTAAGCTACACATACTTTTAGAGTTACAATCATTAAAACAATGTGGAGCATCTTTAATAAAAACAGGAGGTGGTTGAAGTGTATTTGTTAAATTCTCCACATTAACAATGGTTGGTGCGGCTGTTGTGGATTCCAGATCACATAATTTTTGTCTAAGAAATTCCTCTTTCTGATGTCCTTTTACATACACAATACAAGTATTACCATCCAACAAGTGCTCACTTAATATATCATAATTTACATAACCAGAGTTGTATTTTAGACCATGATGATGTCGTTCCAAGTATTTAATTTGTTTCTTCAACTTGCCATCTAAGGTATTGAATTGCACTGGAGGTTTTAATAGGTAATGAGCTGTCCGTTGTCCGCAGATAAAGGATACTTCTTTCGGGTGAAAATCGGGTAGGTTAAATCCTTGTATATCAGCCACAATGAATTGCATCTTGGTTGAGGAGTAAATTGAAACTGAGACTTATATCTCTGTACAACTAATATTATCATTTCCATCTCTCACCTCACTTTTTAGGTTACATTTGTCTTATAATTCTTGTCATTGGGTTATATTTGAATAAACGATCATACAAAATTAAGCAGTATGCTGTAGTGTCCTTTGGGAATTTCTCATCGGTTTCTACTTCGATTCTTAAAACAATACTAGACGCCTGTGCAACTGTCTTTTGGTGCAAACAATCGATATGGGCTATGGGTGAGATTGACTTGAATTCTAAAGGTGTAAATATTGGTTCATTCTCTTTTTCGTAGTATGAGGTTCGAAAATTAGTGAACATTTCGTACAGCGTAGCGTATTTATACTCTTTGAAATGAAGGAATAGATCATGGTAAGGATATCTTTCTGAATTTAAGAATACTCTCACGTTTTTCACTGAACAATCATCAAACGTGCTCATATTCGAAGTTATTTTATCTTTTTTATCTGTTTGAAAAGCAACAATAACATGTCGAGGTGTTTCCAACTTTGTAGAGGTTTTTGCCGGCCAAGTATAGCTAGTTGATTGTGGAACAGAAGTATCTTCGATAAGCTCCCAACTTCTAAACGGAACCGATATTTCAATATTTTTTTCTAAAATTTTGCTTAAAGCTATTTCTTGTGGTAATCCCACCAACACATGAGGTACTCTCCAGTAAAGCTTATCGATAGTAATTTTAGGTTTTTCCGTTTCATCAACAGCAGTGACTGCACCAAAATCATTGCTACTGCGAATGAGAATTAGCTCCTGCTTTACCAAGAAAACTATACGACGGTAGTCTTCGAAAAAACCCATCAGTATTTTGAGTGGAATGCATACATTAAATTTGTTAGTATCAGGCAATGTACTGACTTTGGGAAACCATCCAGAATTTTGAAATTTGACGCTTTCGCTTTCGTTAAAAGATAAATATCCCTTAAGTGTTGATGTCAACCCAACATTTCTATTAGAATCAATAACAATACCATTCATCTCATACCGAATTTCTCTAAACAGAAATGCAAACGCATTATTTATAAGTTTTAATTTAGTTGCTGGAGAGCCATCTTCTTTCGTTAAACTACCCTCTAGATACAATACGCTTTCACTCGGTAGAGTGTAGGCATCCAATTCTTGAATTTGTATCCTAATCTGATCATTATAGTCAAATTTTGATACCACAAATGGTTCATAATTATGATACTCAAAATTAACAATAGAGTTGTCTTCAACGGGTTCTTGCAGTATATTTAAAATATCCATCATATTAACACTTCCAAACCAAGGGAACGAAGAAACAATTTATTTCGACGTGTTACTCTAGGAGCGCTCTTATTTGTACTAAATGAAGGTTTGGTTATAGATCGCCTTTTATAATTACGTTTAGTTACCACACTGGATAGCGGGTACTTCACATTGTAACGAACTACCATATTAGAGTCTCTTCAGATGTAGTCTTACTGTAATGACTTCGTTGCGAAAATTGACAAGATTTCCGTCCTGATCAAGGATTTTAACTGTTAAGTTGTTGATTGTCTTGATGCTCACAGGGAAATATAGAATGTTGAGGGGTGATTCCACTATTTTATAACCAGGTGCAACTGCCGGGAAGAACTGATGGATTATATGAACTGGGTGCCCATTTGAATACGATCCAACTGCAATGTTGCAATCTATACATAATGCGTTGACGGTAATTATTTCTACGGGAAAATCAGATTCATTCAAATTATTTGCTTTCAGAATTCTCTTGTCAAATCCTAAGAGATGACCTATTGAGTTATCTGATGTAAAATCTATGTCTACATTTGATTCAATGTTAACAGTGGAAGTATTGCTATTAGGTATAATATTAATGGTAGCGGGAGACTGAACAGCCTTTTGTAAGTAGTTATTTATATCATCAATTTCATATGCTCCTACTGGAATCGTTAACGTAGTATTCTCATAAATAAACTTATTATTTGTCTCATCTATGTTCAGTATAACATTGAAACTTTCAAAATTAACAAAACCGATAACATATTCAGAGTTATCATCTAAATAAATGGGTGGATTGAAATCTGCGCTTAAAACAGAACTATTTCCAGAAAGGGATAAAGTAAACGACATGTTGTTGAATTAACATCTATATTTATAATAACATAATTTTCTAGTTGAATACATTATATAAAAACTTTAAACAGAGATGACCACAGTTCTCTTTGAATTATCTCGTTGAAACTTGTCATGATTATATTTAATCTTATTCAAGCTGCCATCGCTTTGGAAATACTTTGTTAATGAATTTGGTGGTCTCAAGTTCCCATAACTATCAAAGTATACTATATCATTATTCTTCTTAGCATATGCCGTCCAGTGAGTACCGGGACCAGATGAAATGTCTAAGTTAACGATTCCACATTCATTTTCTGTTATTTTAGGGGGTAGATTGTCTTTCATAAACACCCCCCGAAAATATGGGATATACAACTTTTTAGCGAACTTTAGTAAATCTAGGTTAGTTAATGCATGACGAGGCAGCTTTATTGGAAGTTTTTTTGATATGGTTCTAGATACAACCCTAATCCTTTTTTATATGGTTTTAAATATAATCCTTTTCCAACAGTAGCTTGTTCCATAGCCAAGTTATGTCTTTTATCTTCCTCAAGTTTTTCCCTTGCAGCTTTTGCATCATTAACAGCTTTCGCAATACCGGCTGCACCACCTCCAAGACTACCTAGAGCTCCTAATGCAGCAAACAGTGGTATGAGTGGTAGAAACCCACCAGTTTTAGGTATTGGTATGATTCGTTTTCGCGGTACTGTCAGTTCTTTTGTTCCTATAGCAGACAGAGCCGTTTTGCCATATCAATCAGACTTTTAGACGGTTTACGTCGAATACCACCTCGAGCTCGACGTACTGCTTCATTAAAACTTATAGTACTCTTGCGAAGAGCTCCTCCTCTTTTACGTTTAACGGATCGTTTTTTCTTACGGATACCCATTCCTAGTTTGGTTTTTGCTTTCATGGCGTTGGTAACAGCCCACGCTGCGGCCTTTTCTCCGTAACTAGCGTCTTTAGACTTAACTCTCTCCCAGGCACGTTGTTCAAGTTCACGATCTGCTGTATGACGATCTTCTAAATTAGAACTCTTACTATAAGCAGTATCGTGAGATAAACACGCTGTGTCCAGTGCCACGATCGCCTCTTGCAAATCTTTTTGCAAGCTTTGTACCTGGACCACAGTATTGGTATCCAGGAATATGGAGTTCAAATGGAAGCTTATTTATAAGCGTATTAATCAACCCAGATCCGCTCTTCTCGCGCTTTTGATGATGAATAACTAATGATGGATTGTGTATCAACATTATATATCATGTACAGGTCTTCTATAGAACTAAAATCATTTTCATTTATACTACACATATATATATATATATAGTATGGTTTGTGATTAAGTAGTTCAGACTTCCTTTCATAATGAAGATAGAACAACAAGAAACTTTACTGCCAAATCATGATGAAATTTCAGATGATAATACTTATAAAAAGCATGGTCCACTTTTTGGGGGCTCATCCAAGAGAGGTCTACTAGTTGGTCCATCTGGTTGTGGCAAAACAAATGTAATGATGAGTTTGATCGAACATGCAAATGGCTTAAGATTTGAGAATATTTACGTATATTCCAAGACGTTGAACCAAACCAAATATGAACACTTGCGACAGTTATTGCAACCGTTAAAGGAAATTGGATATTATGAATATGATGATAGTTCTCAAGTAGTACCACCCAACGAAATAAAACCAAATTCCATTATAATTTTTGATGATGTTGTTTGCTGCAATCAAAGTGTTATGAGAGATTATTTTTGTTTCGGTCGTCACAAAGATACTGACTGCTTTTATATAACACAAACGTATTCTAAAATACCGAAGCAGCTTGTGCGAGATAATGCGAACCTTATAGTACTTTTTAAACAAGATGCAACAAATGTAAAGCATGTATATGATGAACATGTTAATGTTGATATGTCACTCCAACAATTTAAGGATATATGTGGTGAATGTTGGAAAGAGAAATATGGGTTTCTTGTCATTGATAAGGACTGCCCCTTAAGATGTGGACGATATAGGACAGGCTTCGATGCGTACATTTTACCATAAAAAGTGTTGTGGGATTCGAATGCACACCTAACCGTTTAAACAACCAGATTTATACCATTTTATTATAAATATATTTACTCTTATCACTCTTAATCATTGTGTAAGATCATAGCAATGAATAAACAGTTAGCAAGACAGCTGGTTAAAACCAGACAGTCCATCAGGGAAAAATATAGAAGCTTAAAATCAGATGTAGCTCAGTCGCAAGCGCAATTGGAGGAGTACAAACCTATTACAGAGCCACTGCAGAAGCTACTTTTAAATTTAAAACCAGATGTATCAATTAAGCAAGAACCTTTAGATCTTAAGTATGAAATTTCATCAACACCGAAAATTTCACCAACTGGCACATATAAAAAGTATTTGCCTACGTTACCCATGACCATGCCGAGCTTTTTGGAAGATACCTATCAACATGATGCTGTAAATAATTCAGATACCATCGAGCAAGACAGTAACGAGCAGATTGATAAAGAAGTTGAAAAAAGTAGAATTTTTCTTCAAGATCTGTCCAAAACCCAAGCTTATAGTGAATACCTAGAGGCTTATGATCCTCTACCACGTTATTATATAGATATGTCAGTACGTGGAGATGAGAAAGATAATGATAGGTTACATGGTGTAAAGCATGACTTTATTACGGAAAAGCTAAGAATTGAGAACAGTGATCTTGACATAGTTGATGAAGATATTAAAGTAGATGGAAAACCATACTCTGGCACACCTGGCCTGTATGAATTACTATTTAAAAAACAACCAGTAGGATATAAGCAAGGAGATTTAGATAATTATATGGATATATTAAACAGATCTCATGCTTACCGTAGACACTTCGATCCTAAAGGACAAATCCAAGGTTCACAGAATGAAAAATATAGAACAATAATTAAACCATATTTGATAAAGAAGGGAATAATTAAACCTACTATAAGTACCCTTCCAAGAACATTTGCGAAACCTCCCCCACCAACTAGACCCCTACGAAGAACACAATCAGAACACACGAAGAGATAGATAGATAGGTTACGTTTATTACTGGCATCGCAGAGTGCGGGAAATAACGCTCACCAAAATGAAATCGTTTCGATTATTGAAGAACTCAGAGAAGATAAAATTATAAAATAAGGTGATATACAAGACAAACATCATTTACGTGCAAGCTGTTGTTGTTAAATATGCCCATAGATAAATTTGATAGACATATGTTAAGGGGCCGATCTGTTCCTTATTCATCCGTATCTTCATTGACTAGTTCGCAGGCACCAATTTTAACATCTTTCCCGCAATCAGCTGCGTTTTACATTTGTGAACCTTCCTTACATCACAGTAAATGCATAATTAAAGTTGTTGGAAAGGCACCACTTGTACTCCCGGGTCATTATAGTTTGGAAAATCAGAAGGAAAAGTATATCTTCCCAGTATCTGGAACTATTGAAAACATAGAAATCGTGCCCGATAACTGTGAACTGTTTCCACTGAACCACTGTAAAGCGGTGTTAGTATTAAAGCTAAAGACTTTATTGGGCGAACCATAAATAAAGGTGATATCATCCTTTTTATATATGAGCGAGGGCAACCGCCGTCATTGTATGCAGAAATAGTTTTACAGTGTCCTATAGCAAAAAATGACTGATATTAAAGAGGAAGTAATTAACGAACTTCATAAACCTGCAAGAAAAAATTTTAATAGAAGACATGTTGTGCAGGGATTGAACGATTTAATTCAGGCTGATTTAGTTGAAATGATTCCATATGCAAAAATTAACAAGGGATATCGATATATTCTTGTTGTAATAAACGTATTTAGTAAATACTTGTGGGCAGAACCTATTAAAAGAAAAACTGCCAGCGATGTAACTGATGCCATGAAGAAAATTTTATTGCAAATGAAATCTATACCACTCAACTGTCAAAGTGACTTGGGTAAGGAATTCTACAATAAATCTTTTTCTGAGTTGATGAAGGAGTTTAAAATTAATCACTATAGCACATTTTCCAACTTAAAAGCTAGTGTGGTAGAACGAGTAAATCGAACACTGAAGAATTTAATGTGGAAGAAATTTAGTCTTCAAGGCACTTACAAGTGGGTAGATATACTACAAGATATTGTAAGTAAGTATAACAATACCAAGCACCGAACTCTTGGATTAAAGCCTAATCAAGTTAATGCAAGAAATGCTAAAAAGTTGTTGAATACAGCATACAGCTACATAAAGACTGTTGATTTAAGTCGTACAAAATTTAAAGTGGGAGATTATGTACGGATCAGTAAATACAGGGAAGCATTTCGGAAGGGATACAGACCCAACTGGACTACTGAATTATTTAAAATTGTAAATGTACGAATGACTAATCCTGTCACATATTTACTGGAAGATACTCGTGGTATACCAATTAGTGGAGGGTTTTATAAAGAAGAGCTTCAGAAAACGAAGCATCCAGATGTGTACCTCGTGGAAAGAGTGTTACGTAGACGTGGTAAAAAACAATATGTAAAATGGTTGGGTCTAGATGCTTCACACAATAGCTGGATTAATTCAGAGAACGCTCTGTAATCTGTTTACAATATACATGAATTGTTGGAAGCCTTTTGAAAACTAGAATTTCAACTCTGTCATTATCCATTTTGGTATAAATGTTTAACCATATTCTGTTAGTTTATCAGTCTTTAGTGATCTCTTTTAGTGTGCAAGTAGTGAAATATGACGTTCATCAGTCCCAATCCAAGTCCAACTTTTTCCGAAGAAGGCTCCATTATATGGCAAGAACTTGACAGAGTAGCTGAACAATATCGAAAAAAGGTACAAAATGAGGATAAATACATTAATGAAAGCTCTTTTCCCATAAATACCTCCATATACAAGATAGTAACTGGATTTAGTGCAGCCAGAAATTACATGCCGGCTGTTAGGATGTTAATGAATACGAGCGACAACAGCACAAATCATATTTCCTTTAATGCTGAAGAATGGAAGGATTTCATGACTTACTTGGATCATTTTATTAATGATTACTTTAATTATCATGGTGCCTCTGCAGACATTCAACATGCTATAGAGTTTTCACATTATAACATTAGCACGGCTCCTTATATGGATATTAAAATGTTGAAGGTGACCAATGGTTTTTGTACATTTTACAATTTAATAGGTAAATGGTTTTAATTCAACCAAATATGGAATTGTTGAATCGTATAGATTTTACAAACTTTTACAATAACTTTTTGAATATAGCAAGTAATGTACTAAGTGACACAAATTACGATATGGATTCGAATCAGAATGATAATGTAATATTAAACTTGTGTGATAGTCCACCTTTTTGTATTCGAAAGTACTGTATTCGTGAATGTTTTTATTATAAAAGAAATGAAGTATTTAATGATTTAGAAAGAAAAATGTATTTAAGTAAGTAAGTTGTTGAACTAAATAAATAAACTAGTATATACCTACTTATAGAGTTGTATTATTTATTACTAACAAATAAAACAAGTTAATAAAAATGCACAAATGTTTATTGTATAAATAAATCATAAATTTATAATACATTAAAATACATATAATCTTATAATAATAATAAAATAACATTAATAATAATAATAATAATAATTATGTAGACATAATAGAATAATGACCCCAGCATAAAGTATCTGTTACACCCCGCATCAAATATCTTTTATCATCAAAAGGGCTTAAAGCAATTTTCGTTTGCTCAACGCTATAAACATTATGCAGATATGATTGAATACTTCTTTGGTTTCGATATAGTTCAACATCGTTATCTAAACATTTCTTATAATCCTCGAAAGTTATACAATTTTTAACTACATTGCTTTTAACACCTTTAGATTTTTTAATCTCATCTTTTCTTTCAACTCTCAAAGCATACATTTTCGATCGAAGACCTATAAAATGGGTCATTATACAACCACTGCACTCATCTTTCATCAAACCGGGTATTTTTTTATTTAATAATGGTATCCTATATCTGTTATTAAGGGGATAATCACTAGTATCGAATTTCTCTAAATTCTGCCTAATTACAATATCATATGCATCATCACAGTGTACTTCATATATCAAACTATCTGTATCGGTATATAGAAGCTTACATTGGTTTGGAAATTTTGTTAACATGAAATTATAGTGAAAATCGCACACGCATGTTTTTGAAATATCTAAAATACACATACCGATATAAAGAGGTTTGTTAAAAGTAATCTCAGTCTTACTGAGTTCAATTGCGACTAAATTTTCATCGAATATTGCTCGACTATGGAAATTTGGGCTGGCAATATAATTTTTAACGCCATAGCGACCATCCCAATGATTTATTAACTTTACAATCCGATGTTTACGTATGTTCTCCATAGTTTTGCCAAACACGGCATTAATTAATAATTTAAAGAGATTCTTTTCAAAATCATTTGTAGCTGCCTGACGTAATTTAATATTTAGATCAATATAGGCTTTTAACCAAGGAGCTTGATTGAAACGTAAAATTCTATGTATTTTTGTAAGTTTAACACCTAGATTTAAAGCTTGTTTTAAATTTCGATAATGTATTACATATCGAGTTTTATTGTAGAGGGTAGTCAATAATTTCGGTAATTTCGAATTTGGTGGTATTCTATGTTCTGGACACAAAGGCCTATCTTTATGTAAATTATGTAAATATTCAGGGTACTCAAGGTCAACTTCTAATAAATATCCTACATTCGAAGTGTCCGAGACAGTTGTGACGTCAATGTTTGGATCAACCCATTCGAACCCACCGTAAGGTAAATACTGGCTCATTGCCCACCCATACAAATTATTAACATCGAAATATAATAAATAATTCGCTTGTGCATTAGGGTCATAGTCGGACATAAATTTATTATTGGCTTTTGCATATCGATTACAACATTGACTTACACCACCTCGTATACCTCGTTCAATAAACATGAGGATATCAATATCTTGCAAGAGATCCAATTCCACTTTAGTATATTTAAGCATACAATCCCAGGTATAACCAGGCAAGGTGAAGTAATGAACAGGATCGAGCTGATAAATCGATATACATTTGTTTCGAAAATTTTCGAAAATATCCGTCAACAAAATAATATCAGTTTTTAAATATAAATCAGAATATTCCCCTAAATTTTTAATTTTAAATGAATCCCATTCCTTTTGAGCATGCTGATAATCATCGTCAGTTATATTACTATCATTTAGTTTGTTGTAAAATTTATCTTTATGAGGTAATTTAGTTTCAGTCAGTTTTTCTAAAGAGTCTACATAGTCATATGGAAATACACCTTTTCTAGTAAGTAAATTAATTTTTTGATCATCGAGGTTCTTAAATTCCTTATGCAAATTTATCATTTGACTTTTATTTAGATATGACGATAACTTATCTAATGAAGAGGCCATAAATCTGAAAGAATCTATGAAACGAAACTTTACTTGAGAATTTAACATAGTTTTAGTAAAAGATATATATTTCTCCTTATTTATGGGAAGTAAAGATATATTGCCAGTTTTAGCTAAGTCTTTAATCAAAAAAAGCGCATCATAATTACTTAAATTGTGACATACAACAGGCACTACAAAAGATTTTTAAAAATTTATATTGCAGTCATTGTGAGCTGGACCTCTGTAGTTACCAGTGGAATGACAATGATCACGAACCTTTTTATCGTCTGACTTGAATGGTCTTTCACAAATATGACAGTGAGTGGATATTAAAAATTCAGCTTGTTGCAGTACCGAAAAATTCATGGGGACAACACTTTTTAATTTTGATTCAATGAAAATCGAAATACTTTCTAATTGTTGCTTAAACCACTCTATACAATCTAACCCTCGATAACTGTTGTAATAAGACAGATTATCATCATATTTGCATTTAAAATAAAATCCAGCACTAAAAGCTTTATGTTTTTGATACTTTACAGTTTTAGATTTGCTATTTTCAGAAAATGGTTCTAGCAGTGATTCAAAGTCACAGTACAGAACAAAAGGCATGGGCTTTTTGTATTTGAAATTTTTAAAACTTAATATTTTTTCTTTGGGAAATGATACTTTACATTTATTTATGTTTTGACAATCAATGGAATGTAAATTTAATTTTTCTTCGTTGCTAAAATAATTTAAACATCTGTCGCAGATGTATTTTTTATGCGCCTTTAATGATAATTGACAAGAAACAAGCCTACTCAAATTTTTTATCCAGCAGAAGTGATATTTTATTTCTTTATTTGTATGACTATCTGCAAGATCCTGTTCATCAGAATATTCGCTTTTTATCATTAATAAGTTAACATGTTGTTTCAATTTACTACTGGTTAATCGCGCAGGCACTACATTAAATCTTTTTCCAATTAATTGAAGCATGTACACATTTACTGATATATAATTTTGCTTTTCAAATTTTTCAATTTGCGGTATTGTCATTGGAAATTCAATTCCGGTCATATTTAATACACTTGAATAATGTGGATAAGATTTAGTTCTATTAACCTGAGTATTAACTGGGTGTAATGCAGAGACTATTGACCAAGCAAAACAGGCATTATCCTCTTAAATTTGAATATTTACACAAGCTTTTTTTCGTTCAATGTATTCCGGTAATCGAATAAAAGACGTGCCACCATTTCCCATTTCAAATTTATTTATATTTACTTCCAAACTAACAATTTTATGTAGTGCGAATCCGCTGTCGCGTTCTTGAAATTCGTCTAATTTATTTAAAATTTTATCAATTACATTTTCTCTAAACCAAAGGCTTAAATCTGTACCTAAATCAATCACATAATTTTTTGTGTTTAAATACTTAAATTCTATTACTTCAGAATTAACGTTACTTTTAATAAATTCACCACAGAAAACCGTATTAACTTTTATTGTTGGGTGTTTTTTTAAAATTTTGTTTATTCGCGTTTTAAATAAAAAATATGAATCATTCAAAAACTGCAGTATATCTTTGTGCTTCAAGTTTATAATTAAGCCTGAGACCAACCTACTTTTAAATGCTGAGTTAATATACTCAAAACGCAATCTAGAACTTCTATTCTCCCTTCCTCCAACCCCTCTTCCTACATGTATATTTTTTAAAAAAATTTTAATAGCCTTTAAATGACCAATATTTGTATTAATTTTTCTTGTAAACCCTATAGAATCAGAGTTTTTTATACCTCGGTTGAGCAAACGTAAATGTTTGCTAATTGATTTAAGCCACTTTTCTCTACTAGCAAGGTTTTGAGAAGTAATTAAAATGTTTTTAGCTTTATTAAAATTGGTAATAACTTGATCGCTTAGCTCACATATATTCATTATTAAACTTTGATGAAAAACTTGAGATTTTATATATACTTAATATAAATAAATGTACAGACTGTACTGAATGTAGAATTATGAGTATGTACTACATATATATTGTTCACTTATCATAAGGTTGAATCTCGAAGTTAATGGCAGCATTCGGTTTATTACACTCTATCATACCCTTAAATATTAAAACATACTTTTCAGCTTGAAATTGTTCTAAATTCTTCTGAATAACAGGGAGCGCTCTTTTTGGTAAGAAAACCAGATTTTCCTGAAGTTCAGCCAACACTGCTTTACCAAACTTTGTTTCGATTATTTTTATGCCTAGAATGGGCACTGGTACATCCTTAGGCAGGTCTTGTAATTTTATGGTATCTTTCCTACGGAGACAAGTAATACCATTAATTTCATTTAAGTTCATTCTATAACAAAGAAAAAACAGAATAATTAGTTCTGAGTAACCATGTATATGAAAATTTCGAAAATACCTTTTAATCATACAATTCACCAGACAATTTTCATTAAATTTCTACTTGCATATTACCTGGTGCATAAAAAGTGAGTTGGTAGTGTATGTCTAGTACTGCTAGTTGATGTAAATGTAAGAAATTAACATTTCAATACGTCATTCAAGCACTGAATGGTGGTTAGACCTTAACAAAATAAGTCGTTCCTGAGAGGTAAATGCAGTCTGCTTAATAATATGTCACCCCCTCTTCCACACAAGTCTCAAGACTTTTGGGATTTATGTGGAATGAGAGGCAAAAACAGAATAATTAGTTCTGAGTAACCATGTATATGAAAATTTCGAAAATACCTTTTAATCATACAATTCACCAGACAATTTTCATTAAATTTCTACTTGCATATTATCTGGTGCATAAAAAGTGACTTGGTAGTGTATGTCTAGTACTGCTAGTTGATGTTAATGTAAGAAATTAACATTTCAATACCTCATTCAAGCACTGAATGGTGGTTAGGTCTTAACAAAATAAGTCGTTCCTGAGAGGTAAATGCAGTCTGCTTAATAATATGTCACCCCCTCTTCCACACAAGTCTCATTTATGTTGAATGAGAGGCAAAGATATTATTATTATTATTATTATTATTATTATTATTATTATTATTATTATTCTCTAAAATCTATTATAAATATAAAATTTCGTTACAGATGTAGTCGCTCCATTCAATTATAAAAATTAACTTTAAGACTCTGTATCACGAAAACGAAGAAATATTTTATAAGGAAAGAAATTATAATTGTACGATACATCTTTTTCTGAAAACTGTACTTACAAGAATAAATTACGCTAAATTTTAATGCAATAATATTGATTGCTTTTAGTCATGTTGGATGATGGAACAGTTTTAATAAAAACAAATAACAAATGATATTTTATAGTAAAAAACAATGTAAACTTACCTGAAACAGCTTGATGGAGTACTATACTGGTATTCTTAACTGCAGTTATAACTTACTTTATCTATATCGAATTTGGTTATTTTATAGGTAAATCCCCATACCGTGACTTAAAACAATCACTTTCCCACCTATGAAAAACGTCCTTGTGACCGAAAAATGTGAACCATATTGAGATGACATATCAGTTTGGTTCCTTTCACTGCACAAAAATTATATAAGCGAAGTATATTGTAATTTAAATCAAAAAATGTTTTGCCCTAAGTGTCTTAGTGTTGCTACTAATCGTTATACACCCCCAATCTGCCCAAGTGCATATTTTTTCGAAAAGTAAGTAGGTACTTTCTATATATATGTATTTTTTCTGTCTTTTATGAATCGGTATGTTAATATATAATAATCCATTTCTGTTTGATTTAACGTAAAAGCAATACTAATAAAATATATCTTTCAAAAGTAGGATTGTTTAAAATCAGTTATGGAGTATTATTATTATTATTATTATTATAAATATTTTGTGTATCTAAAGATTCTTTATAAAAGAAGCAGTAATTTATTTATTTTCTGTAACTATAAGTTATTTTTTTCAATTACTTTTCGTTAAGAATAAGGGATTTGGCTGTATTTTAATAGGAACACTTAACTATTATTAAACTACCTTTATTATTATTGTAGTGATATACAGTACGAATGCACCTGTCAAGATTCTGTACAAGAAGACGGCCAAGTAGAAAATAACAGTTATTATTGCTTTGACATTGACAAGGGAGAAAAACACCCGTGTTGCAATGAAGAAATATGTTTTTGCGATTATGAACAAATGGAAGTCGACGCGGAGGAAACAACAAGGTAATTTTTTTTTAAATGCTCGAATATTGCTTTCAGTAAGTTCCAAGTAAAGATTTTCTCGATTCTAACTTTTATTTAATCCTTTTCTCTGTATACAATACAATCTACATATAAACCGATTATTATTATTTTTTGTTCTTACAGCATCCCAGAATGTTTGCAGTTACCTCAAGAAGATTTGCGGAGCCTACCGGAACAGATCGAAGCGACTATTCCGAGAACAGAAGAAGTTGGCTTGCAAATTGGAGAGGAATTACCAGCAAGGTAAACATTTTTTTTCTTTAAATCTGCACTGAAGAAAAATCAAAGACAGGCTTGAACATTGCTTTTAGTAAAACCCCAAGTAAAGTTTCGTTTCATAGATTCTTTCATTCTTCCCTGTATACAAAATAGTCTACATATAAACTGATTATTATTTTTATTCTTACAGTGTCCTGGACAATACTCTAGAACAAGAAGAAGAAGATCTGTATGGGAGATATTTAAGAGAAGACGAATATGAATCTTTACTGCCTGAAGAATAAAGTTAATAAAAAATGTTAAATAATTGTGTTATTTATTTCAATATAAATATTTCATGACTGGGAAATCTAGGACAGTAATTTTTGAAATCTCATAAAGTTGGGCAAGGTCGCTAAAAATGTAAATTACTATAAATTATTTTTATATCCATACAGCACGGCCTCTTTAACCTAAATTAAACTTGGTACATTAATAATACATCTTGGTAATTGACACTATAATTTGTACGTAAAAGGAAAAGTATAATTATATAGCTCGCCGAAACTGCTTCAGTAACAAAATTAAGTAGCTTAATTATATTCCGAGGTCCGCTGCCTGGGCGCTCGCGGTTAATACATTAGCATATTATCTGGTCGTCTTCTGCCTTGTCTTGTTAATTGAAACACCAATTTATATGTAAAGGTATAATTATTTAGCCCATATATTAAAAAACTGTTCAATAACAAAATTTAAGTATCGTAATTATACATTCCGAGTTTGAGCCCGGCTCCCAGCCTCCGGCGCTCGCGGTTAATACATTAGCATATTACCTGGTCTTCTTTATGCCTTCAAAGCTTAAGGAGGTCGTAGACTATAAAATCCTTAAGGTAGTCTTACACGAGTAGAGGACTATTTAAATAAAAAATAATGAATTCTATAATTATTAAAGTCTATGATTAAATAATAAGATTATCATTACAATACGTTATATAAAATAATCCTTGATGTTTATAAATTAATTATTTAAAAAAATAACTTTTTTAAGTCATACGCCATTAGAGCAAAAAGACCTAAGCGACGTCATTTCCTCTCAAAGCCTCTGGTGACAGGAGTGCCACACACAAACACATACAGTGCTACCAACCTTCATACAAAAATTAACAAAACCGACAACGATATCAGACGCCATCTTGGATTACGCACTTCCGTTCTAGAACCGGCCCAGATTATCTACTGTCTTCTAAAATTTTTGATCCATTGGGTTTAATTAGCCCTTGTATAATTCAAATAAAAATTCTACTTCAAGTGTTGTGGCTTGAAAAGGTATCGTGGGATGATACCTTGCCTTCACATATTGTTTCTAAATGGAATGATTTAAAACCGATATGAATGTATTGAATAATGTACAAATAAACCGTCATGCGTTTTGTGATCAAGTAATAAATTTTGAGCTTCACATTTTCTCGGACGCATCAGAAAAGGCGTATGGAGCCTGCGTTTACGTTAAATCATTTACTGCGAGCGGTCAAAATTATGTAGAATTATTGGCGGCTAAAAGCAAAGTAGCGCCATTGAAAACAATAACCATGCCGCGATTGGAATTATGCGGAGCCCTAGTTGGTGCTAGATTGGCAAACAAGGTGACGACAGCGTTACAGCGTAAGAATTTTAAACGGTTTTTCTGGACAGACTCTACCATCGTGCTCGGGTGGCTAAAATCTCTTCCTAATAAGCTAAAGGTTTTCGTAAGTAATCGCGTGACTGAAATTCAAGATTTGACAGGTTCCGATGTGTGGAAACATGTGCCAAGCGAATTTAATCCTGCAGATCTTTTGTCTAGAGGCATGGAACCTTCCGATATACAAAATGCGCGAATTTGGTGGCACGGACCCGAGTGGTTAGAGCGCGATGAAAATTATTGGCCTAAGAATCCTTGTGAACGTAAAGACGATCTTCCGGGCATTAGAAAAAATACACAAATATTTTTAGCGACCGATCGTGACGCATGTTCTCTTTTTGAACGGTACTCTGATTTTACCACGCTAAATCGTGTTATGGCTCAAATGTTAAGATTTGTATTCAATTGCAAGCCTAAGCCTGATGAACGTCAGCTAGGTCCTTTATCAGTTAGGGAAATGAAGTTAGCTCTTTTGAGATTAATACGACTAGCTCAAAATGAGTCATTTCATGCAGAAATATTGCAAATTAAAAACGATAAATTAAGTGCAAAAAGTAAACTGGCTAGTTTAAATCCTTACATGAATGATGACGGAATGTTACGAGTGGGTGGACGTCTTTGTAACGCAAAGTTCAATTTTGAGAAAAAGCATCCCCTGATTCTATGCAAAACCCATTATCTTACTAAGTTAATAGTGAAATATTTCCATTCAAAATTATTACATGCAGGGCCTCAGCATATGATAGCTTCCTTGCGAGAAAAATATTGGATAGTTGCCGGGCGTTCTTTAATAAAGAAAACGGCGCGAGAATGTGTAAAATGCTATAGATTTAAACCGAAAGTTATGAACCCAATAATGGGAAACCTACCGTCACAGCGACTCTGTCAAACAGACCCATTTGATGTTGTTGGTGTGGACTATGCTGGTCCCTTTTTAATAAAGAATAAGGCAGGACGAGGCGCTAAAATAATAAAGGGTTATGTTGCATTATTTGTTTGCTTTCTTTCTAAAGCTGTACACTTGGAATTAGTGACAGACCTCACGAAAGAAGCATTTATTCTAGCTTTACGAAGATTTGTAGCTAGAAGAGGCAAGCCCTCTTCTATTTACTCTGATAACGGTACCAATTTTGTGGCAGCTAGCTCTGATTTGCGCGAACTTGGCACATTTTTTGATAAATTTAGCTCTGACTTAGTTTCCTCATTTTGTAAAGAGGGTATTGATTGGCATTTCATACCTCCTCGCTCCCCTCATTTTGGTGGTCTGTGGGAGGCTGGGATAAAGAGCATGAAGTATCACTTGAAGCTGGTAATCTAACTTTTACTTTTGAACATTTTTATACTCTGTTAACAGAGATCGAAGCTATATTAAACTCACGTCCAATTACACCCTTGTCATCTAGTCCGCACGACCTTTCTCCTTTAACCCCCCTCACATTTTCTTCTGGGACGTCAATCCAATTCTATATCTGAAGCTGATGTGAGACAAATACCGGTCAATCGTTTGAGTGTCTATAAACACCTACAGCGGATGAAGCAGCATATTTGGGAAAGGTGGAGCAAAGAATACGTGTCGGAGCTTCAACAACGATGTAAGTGGAAGAAGACTCAGGGCGAGCTCAAGGAAGGCGCTCTAGTACTTTTGAAGGAAGATAATCTCCCGCCAATGAGCTGGAAATTGGGCAGTGATGTGTTTGCATCGTGGAAGTGACAATGTGCCGCGAGTGGCGACAGTTAAAACGCAAAGTGGGTTAGTGAAAAGATCGTTTGCTAAAATTTGTCCATGCCCATGGACTCTGGCAATGAGTTTTCACCTAAATAATTAGTGCATCATGATGTTCTTTGCATAATTAACCTTATGATTATTGTTTATTTATCTTTAAATTTGTTCAGGCCTTTGTTTCATTTGAAAGCCAGCCCTTTCAAGGTCGGGGGCATGTTTGGGAACTTTTTCTTTTCTTTGGTTTGACGTGGCAGCATTGTCAGCTGGTACTGCGCCGGATCTTGAGCCTGCGCGCTCTAGAAAAATCAGTGTTAAGTAGGTTGATGTAGGAGAAACAACGACTAATTTTAATAAAAGTTTTGTTGTACCTGTGAGGTTTAATTTAAATTCTAATCAACCGAAAATGAAATATATCAACTATTCAACATACATCAAACATCAAAAGTAAAAATAATCGTACAAATTAAAAAATAAAAAATAAAACAAACTAAATTAAATTAAAAAATAAATAAAAGTTCCAATATACGTCCCTATGAGGCAATTTTTACCACTGGCATACTTAATTAGCCTGCTAATTTTGAAAGGATTTTTAGCCGACGGATAATTATCGATAATTATCCGGTTAATTATAAATGGATAATTATCCGGCACATCACTGTATACTCATTTAGTATTCTAAAAATTAAAAAGATAAAGTTGTAACATTCAGGGGAATTTAGACTAGATTTAAAATATTCCCGTTCTGAGCTAACTTTTTCCCTTTTATATTCAAAATTCCCGCAAAACGGGAAATTTCCCTCCGGTTGGCAACACTGCCATAAATAAAGCAACAAATAGCCATGATACAACTACACCATGCAAATAGCGAACTGTGAAATCTAGAGGTGTGTCGTTCAAGAACAAATCGTTCCAAAGGAACGATACCAGAGACGGATTCGAAGGATTTGATTCCTACGTGTTGGGTTTACGATTCACCTTCACTCACTATTTCGAGGTTCTAACAGTGATGGGTTTCTAGCCGCTAATTATATATTTAGCCAATGCTAATTATACAATTAGCATTTAGCCGGCTAAAAATATTATAATTATCTGTTAGCAGAATATAGTCATTTAATTTTTCACACATTAGAATAATTTTTTCGCAATTACCAATAAAATATCTATATATTTACAGTGATGGGTTTTTAGCCGCTAATTATATAATTAGCATTTGGCCGGCTAAAAATATTATAAATATTAAAACGCGTCGATTCTGTCTCCCTCTAAATTCCGTCGCCGAATCCGCAAAGTTTCAAAGCTATCTCCTCCGTGGGGCAATCTCGGAACGATCTCCGCGGACCACCGGAGGACGCCCCCGGCCTTTCTCCAATGCGTAGGGGTATTTTCGTCCCGTTTCCTACGCGTTTTCCCAATTTAAACGCCTTTTCAAAAAAACTGCAAAATTTTCGTCGATCACCGTTCAGCAAGAGAGATGCGGCTAGCACCGGCGTTTGTCCTTGCGCCTAATGATCCCGTCACGCCCGCCGAAATACCGACTTTTCGCGGGACTCCCTAGATCCTTTCTCTAATTTTACGGCCTCGAGACCCCCTTCACGCGAAAGTTCCGTCCTTTCTCTAATCCTCTGAGATTTTTTTTCGAGACCGTACGTCCACTCCTTCGACCTCTATTTCGTCTTCGGAAATTTCGAGTCGCATCCGTCTCAACTTCTATCTCATTTTATATGCCCATGTGAGATCGCACTAACGAGACACATTGTGATCAACGTGCCATCGAGCTCGTTCATTAAATATAGGTAACATGATAACGAGATTAATAAGTTCTGTAATTAAAGACGAATTTATTAGCACTTCCACTTTTCATAATTAAAATATATTATCATGAACCAGTTTAGAGTTACCACGATTGTCGTTTTATATCTCCGATCAATGTATTTGGTCGGATTTTTATTGAGATTTTTATATAATTATAATCTTTTAATACCTAAGTGAACAAAACAAAACAAAGTAAGGTTAATACATGTCAAAAATCAATCCTAAACCGCAGTGTTGCCAACAGAATCTCTATTTTTTTGCGTTTAAATTGGATATCGAAACGATATTGAACGGGAATCATTTTAAACATAATCGCACTGACGATATCGTAAACTGGGGTCGTATCGTCGAATCAGAATCCGGACCTAGGTGACCATCGAAAAACAAAACAATTCCAATTCCGCTCGCTAATGCGGGCTTGGATACCGCATGGTTTTGCTTAGTGTGCATTCCGCATTATTTAAGAATTATTACTGTTTTGTCGTTTGGACTTACATATTTATGAATCGGGATTATCGGGAATCATAGAATTGGTTAACTGTGATCTATGAAGAATAACAAATAAACAATAATAAACATTATTTTAACAAAAACTAAACTTATTATGAAAACAAGAAATCGATCTATAAACAAATAAAAATATTTCCGTAAAAAATAAAATGTTAATTCCTATTTAATAATAATAATAATTTCACATTAAATGAAAAATAAACTAAACTAAACTGTAACTCTGGCCGTGGAGTCCTGCGGTGAGTGAGTGGATCAGTGTTGAATGAGTAGGGGAGACTGGGGATGATTCAACCATGGGGAAGATTCAACCAGCCACGTTATTTTCTAACTAGTTTAAATTTCCCGGGAGGTTTTACTATCCAAACATGTAGTTTTAGTGTACAGATGTGCCGCAGGGAAAAAACCGAAAAAACCCTTTTGGGTTTAAACCCTATACAGTGTTATTCAGAACCTATCCAAAATAAAATTTGGGGATGTTCAACATGCATGTAGAAATGTGGTAGTACAAAAAGAATTTTTTTTGGCGGGGTCTGAAAACTATTTAAAAATTTTTCATTGCACGCCGCTGGGTACTGGTCCACTGTAATGGAGTGACCTTGGGACTGACAATGCAAACTAGCTAGGACGAAAGAAACAGGCGCGCGCGGCGCGCGCGGCGCGCCCGGCGCAAAAAAGATTTGCAGCGTTTTTACTTTAAAATAAACTTAAAGATAGATCTGACCAAAGTGACGTGTCTTTAAAATGAATAAAATTTTGTTACACTAATTTTTAGAATTGCGCTACTTGATTACTAGGTATTAGAAATATGAAATTTATAAAAAATTTGCACATAACTTGTTACAAAAGCTGTTCGAAATAATATTCCTTGACTTGTACACACCTTTGGGCACGCCTTATCCAATTTTGCCGCACTAAACCGAATGTTCCTCCTGGTTGCTGATCTTGTAAACGCAAATTATTAAGTAAATTGGAGATTCTCAGCATTTTGCTGCAACAACCACTCACAAAACCTAACTCGTCTCGTAATTGATAATCCACTGGTAACAGTGCTTAAAAAAACTGGATATGATACGGATAAAACTGAACTTCGTGTAGTAAGCGCCACACCGTTGATTGGGGTACCGCAGGCACCTGCCTATAGCGATCGCGTATTGTCACGGACCAAATTCAACACTTGTTCTTCAGCTGCTAAAATAGGTTGTGGTCGTCCAGGGCTACCATCTCGTCCATGATTTGCACGTAAATTATCAGTATCACAGCCACGTTGTACCACTGCCGTAAAAGTTGGATAATTTGGCGTGTGTCGATTGGGAAATGTTCCGCATACAAGCGCGAAGCTGCCAATGGATTTTGTCCAACTTCGCCATAAATGAGAATCATGTCCATTAACTCAGCATTACTGTACACATGAGCCATTTTGAAAATTTACACACTCAACACTTTACGCACTTTACAACACCCGCGAAGCGACACTACTAGACTGACGACTCACAGACAATACAGATATTATCCCCACTCCACCATTATTCGGTCAGTTTTAACTTCCAGACAAAAACATGTCTACTTTTTTATCACATTTTTAGGAATGTGGTAGGTATATCAAATGTTGAAGTACAAGCGTTGAAGTACGTTGCCCAGCTACGTAGTACTTTATAATGGTATAACTTTAAACATTGTTTACAGGAAATCCTAATTACTTTTATTACAATTTTTTTGGTGATATCGATTTCTTATTTAAGGATGCACATATCCTCAAAGTTTTTCAGATGAGTTCTGAATAACCCTGTATTCACCGGGTTATTTCGAAAACACCCGGTTTTTATCCAAATTTGAGGTTAAGAACGAACTGTCATTATTTATTATTTATCAATGTGGTAAATGCATTTTTCAAATGTTCAAAGATTTACAAGAATAAAAATATGCCTAGAAATTTAGATAAAGTGTGGGAATATTTTAACCGAAAGAAGAATACAAATCCTCAAGGTAAACATGTAACTTCAGCTCAATGCAAATTATGAAATAAAAAGTATTTTGGTAATACGGCAAAATTAAAAATGCACCTTCGAAACTGTTTAAAGTGTCCTAAAAATATAAAGGAAATAACTGTCCAGGCCTCGACAAACATGACAGAAAATTAAAATATTGACCAGTTAAAAGAAAGAGTAAGAATGGTAATATTTTGGTTTCATAATTATAATTCAAAGTTATTATTTCTTCAGAACTCTACTGCTTCCACTTCTACTGCAAGCTATACAAGTCGTGATGTTGTAAAAACGGGAGCTATCGTTCCTTTTATTGATGTAATGAAAAGCAAGGAAAAACAAAAACTAGATGTTCTCTTTGCGAGAGCCATATATTCGTCCAATGCTCCTTTCAGCCTTGTGGAGAATGAGGACTTTAAAATTTTTATGACCACAGTAAGACCTGTGTCTAACCTGACTTTACCGACACGAAAAGTTTTGTCTACGAGATTACTAAATGCTGAGTATTGCCACATGAAAATGCTTATGGATAAAACAATTCAAGAAACATCCTCAATGGCAATTTTGTCGGATGCATGGACAGATTGTACTGGATCCGGGGTTATAAATATTATGTTAGCAACACCGGACCTTTTCTTCTATGATTCTGTTGTTGCAAATGAAAAACAAACAGCTCAGTACATCTATAATATGTTAAAGACAGTTATAGAAGAAGTAGGGCCATCAAAGATTACTGCTATAATTAGTGATAATGCACAAAATATGAAGGCTGCTTGGCGTTTATTGCAGGCCGATTACAATAATTTAATAGCATATGGGTGTAGTGCCCATGGATTAAATTTACTTTCAAAAGATTTGTGCAAACTGGAGTCAGTTACAAATGTAATTTCAATAAGCAAGGATGTAACTCATTACTTTACTGAAAAACGTGTATCAAAATTTGTGTTTCTGAAAAACCAACAAGAAAGGGACATTAATACTACTTTAAAGAATCCTGTTGACACGCGTTGGGGAACCTATGCGAACCACTATAGCATCCAAATCTTGATTTTGCCAGCAACATCAGCAAGTTGCGAACGCAACTTCAAAAGATTTTCAAATACTAAAACCAAAATAAGAAACGGGTTAACAGCCGACAAACTGAAAAAACTGGTGTTTATTCAACACAACTTGCAATATGTGAGGGAGAATTTAGATCGAGATTTACACATAGCTGATTCAGAATCTGAGGTAATCGAGGATATAAACTCCAGTGGAACTAATGAAAATTCTGACACAGATTTAGATATTGATAATAATCAGGACGATCTTGCTGATAGCTTAAGTTTGGAAAGTTTACAGGATATGGAAAATGATTGGATGAAGGACAAGGAAGCGGAACTGTTATTTGTAGCCTCAGAAAGTGTCGACATTGAAGATGAAAATCATAATAATGACCAGTGTGTGTTATCAGAGCAAGGTGTTCAAGAAGATACCTCTATTAATATAATTTCCACTACAACTGGACAAAAGTTATTAATTCTTAAAAAGTTTTAAAATGTCTCTGTTTTCTGTTTTTTTTATCTATTCTCAGATAAGAATGAATTTTATTTATTTATGTAAGACTGAAGTGAGATTATTAGTTTAAACATATATTTTTAGTTAACAGTAAATATATAACAGTGCGTATATAACAGTACCCTCGACAGTACCTATTTCAGATACATTTGTTGTTCGATGCGAATACAACATTTTCATTTTTCATTAAAAATTTTAAAGTCAATTAACACAATTAATAATTTTGGTTTACCTATACCTCTAAGCTTCCCTACCACTGTCAAAAAAAACTATAGCTCCAAAGCACCATCTAATGTGTGTTTTGTATGGAATTGCTTCGATATGAAAACTCAATATACTGAAATTCCTATTGGAACACTCGGCAATAGGAAACTCAAGATCTCAACTCACGACAAAAACTATAGATTATAGTTTATTACAAAATAATTTTATTAGCAACACTAATATAAACTTTTTATAAATAAGGCCCCTGGATGGGGGCGCAGATTTGATTTTTGCATTATATTATCTGTTTCAATCTGGCGAGTGTACAAACCTTCCCAGAAATCTCATAGGTAACTCACTACACAATAATAATTTCCTGTTGAATTGAATATCAATTGTTTTATTGTCTGATTCAGTAATAACATTGACAAAAGCTTATAACTGCGCCTGCCTAAACAACAAAACCAGCGCAGTACAAAAAATAAAAGATAGGTATACATTATCATCTTACACAACATGTAACAGAAACCAATAAACATCAAATGCCTGCATATAAAGCTACATTTAGTAAATAAAAATTCATGTTTTACTATAGCCATCAAAACATTTTTATCAAAGTATTTTATCAAAGTAGAAGGCTTTTGCACTTTTGCAACCAGTATGCTTTTTACTTCACTTCTGAATTGTTCGAACATGGGTACCCACCTAATATCTAAACTCTAAAGGCAATAGTAAAATCAACAACTTATTAGTCTCCGGGGCTTTAGAAGTTATCAAATTATTGGACTTGCATCAAGATCCAGTCACACTCAAGTCCAAACTGACTGCATCATCCAGACATTCAGGGCGTCTCTCTACCAGGAAGGGTATTAGTAGCATTGTCCAGTTCAGAGTTTGTTAATCACTAAAGAAAATATTGCTGCTAATCTTTAATAAAAATAAACCCTATCTTGTAGTCTTGTACTTACCTTTCATTTTACTTACCCTACTCACAGAATTATACACCCATAATTCTGTGCCCTACTGTTAACATGCATGATACAATAAAACAAGATATGATATTAACGCGTCCTAATTTCGTCTGCTTTCGCGCATGACGTCACTTCGTGCGAAGAATTTTAAACTGTATATGGCGCAAAGTGCGCTTTATCGTTGGAAAGCGTCGAAGTTTAATTATAATTGTTTTATTTATTGTTTGAAATATACTTTTAGGTGGTTTTAGTTTCCAAGAACACATTTCTTATGTAAAAAAAACTTCGCATTGACGCAACATTTGTGTAATTAGAGTAACATGTTACGTTACAATCCAAGTACTTTTATCATGTTACAGTGAAACAGAATAAGTAAATGTTGTTTTTAATAAACATATGAAGTACCTATGTTAAAGATTAAGCTTGTATTACATTATAGTTACTTTCATTATATGAATTTAGGTATTATATACAGGGCCTTTCAAAAATAACTAGTACATTCTAGGTAATAAAATACATAACATTTTTTCTAGTTATTTTTTAAAGGCTCCGTATATAATACTTAAATTCATATAATGAAAGTAACTATAATGTAATAAAAGTTTAATTGTAATTATAAACAGTTATACCGGGTGTCCCACGATGACGATCCATTAGAAGTATCTGGAGAACCAATTAAGCTATTAATTCGAAATTTGAGGTGAAGTGAAAGTGGGCCATGATCTACTTGATGAAAATATTTTGTAGTTTCTACTACTTCCGGTTATACCGGAAGTCGACATTAACTTCGTAATTTTGAATGGAAAGACCTATATATTATTTCATTTTTGGATTCTACGTGAAATTCTAAACACATTTCATGTAGGATGAAAAGTATAAGGAAAATTGTTACAGGGATGTTGAAATACTTCCGTTTTATAAAGATTTACAAACTGAAAAATGGTCGCTTTTTGTATAACAATATTTTCAAAGTTATCATAAAATATTTTTTCCAAACACTCAATTATGTTACAAAATTGTTATGGGGCATTTTCAGACTTCCAAATAACTCCTGGGATGTGTTATATGCTTTAAAGTGACAAAATATTGATGTTTCATCAAGGTTTGCATGACTTACTGAAAAATCTCTACAATTATCACAACTGTGGACTGACAGACATTTTCTTATCAAGTAACAACATATATACCTTAGAGAGTTCTGTTCATGAATATCAAATTTATAATAGTCTGTATCTATTTTTGCCGTTTCTTGAGCAATAGGTGCTTGAATAATAGGTGATTCTTCAAAATATGTTAATTCCACATTTTGCAATGTGGTTAGCATAGTGGTAAAATCCTCAGCACAGTTTTCAGTACCCGAGTGTAGAAAATCCATGCAAAAATGTTTTTTATATGCTCTTAAAAATTGTATGGAGGTTGGTGAAATACAATTTCCTCCTTGCTGCCTAATACTACCGAAATAATTTTCGATGCAATCCTGGTTTAGCCTCCTAGTAAGTAGGTATTCAAAACCTTGCTTCGACAAAGTATCCCACAGTTCCAATAAACCCTTGATGGCTATTTTCTATCCTAAAATACATTTTACAGAATTTGTGTGATCTTTTCCTTGGCTGTCAATGATTTTTAAATTTGATAAATAAACGTAAACTTCATTTAAGAAATTTACTTGCATTTCTTCATTCTTGAAGGAATGTCCATAACATTTTGGAGAAAACTTAGAGCTTGAGTTGAAAACATCAAACAACTTATCGATCATCTCAATAAAATCAATGGTATCTCTGTATATGGTTTCAATAGCAATTTTTAATTGAATGGCAGAACACGTGTTGTGTACAAAATAATAACCTATTGGTTGCTTTCAATTGCTTGATATTCCTTTAAGCATGAAAACTGTAGCATTTAAGGCTGGTTTCAATTTTTTTTCAACTCCATAGCTCTCAAAACCAACTACCTCATCTGTAGTAAGATTGTAAAATAAATGAGACTTAGTGCCATTTCATCCATAGTAAGTATACAGTGCCTATCCAAAATGTTTAAATTGTCTATTTTTGGTTTTATTGCTTCAAATAATTTCATGTGAATTCCGGGTCCAAAGTAATTTTTTTCTGTCATTCTTCTTAAAGTTCGTTTTGTGGGTAAAGTAAATGTTTTAGACAATGCTCTATAAGCTTTAGGCCCTTTAAAATATAGGGATAAGCATAGTTGTTTAAATTTATTGTTATATCGGCGTCCTATTACACTTTTACTTTTCTGATCAGCTTGCATTTTTACAAAGCTTGCTTGGGGGGGGGGAGTTAAATATTTATCACAGAGATGATCAAACATTTGTCTAGAATCATCCACACGTTTCTGTTGAGTATCTGTTTCCAGACGAGCGATCTTTTGTTCCAGAGATCTGTGTCTATTACGTAATTTTTTCACTATTTTCTTGTATGTCTCTTTTCTTGGAGTCCCGTATGTCAATGACTTTGGAGTTTGAACACCAGTACTTGGTCTTGAAGTTGGAGTACTTGGGGATTCCAAGGGAGCTTCTGCTTCTTCTGTAAACACACATTTTATTTTATTTATAGGATTAAAAATGTTTTAAGTATAAATCATTAAAAACTTTACTTTTATAAATAATTACCTACCTGGTAAAATTATAACTTCCTCTTCCAACACATCTGGATCAATATCCACAGTCTCATCTTGGTTGAATTCAACAGTAGATGTTTCTATAAACAATAATAAAATGTACTAGAATAATGTATGTAAATTTTAGAAATAGTAATTAATCTTAAAGAGGTTAAAGACTCATATTTGATTACAAGTTATATAGTACTGAAACAAAAATAGCATTAAGTAGCTACGTATATGAATAAACAATCTATACACTAACATCCGGATTCATGAAAGGGACGTAAGGTGTTAGTCGGACTAACCAACTTTGCACCGCCGACTACACCTTTTAACCCGCGCAACAAGGGCGCAAATTTTTCGCGTAACCTTCGCTAGTAGGACTAACGTTAGGCCTTGTTAATGAATCCATACGCAAATGTATATATAGTTTTTATTGATGTGTATATGGAAGACATTAAATATTAAAAACTAAAAACAAATTCATAAGTAGTAGGTATTGTAAAATTACCTTGTAAAACTTCCTCTTCTTCAACATTGTAATGCTGAATATCTTTAGATGATCCTAAAATACAAATGAGTGAACATAATAATTATATTATAGTTACAACTGTTGTAAATATCATGTTCTACATTCTACTGCAACACTATCATGTTCTATTCAGATTATGAGTTTCTTTCCACTTTCGGTTTAGTTTTTGTATCGCGCCTTTGCTCCAATTAACTCCATCTGAGTTTTATCGACAAATCTTTTTCTGCTTCATTAAATTGATGTAGGGCATAATTAAGTAATAAATAAAAATATTTTTAATGTAACAGTGACATTAACACAATAATATTATGATTGGTGTGTCGACGCTGAATAGAACCATAGTTACAGGGGGAAATCAGTTGATTACTTTTTTCGCCCGCAATAACAGTACTTGAATTAATAAATTGTTTCTACTGTTCAAATGTACTCAAAAAAAGAATCGCATCAAATACAATTGATACTTCCAAAATAATGAAGGTTATACATATTAAACTTCCTGTACAATTACAAATCATCAGTTTAACAGAATAATCCTCCCGGTTTGCAGTCCGATTATTTTTACATTTTAACTGTCAAACCGACTTTGTAATTGTGCAACAAGTTATCGATGTATAACAGATTATTTTGAAGTACTTATAGTATTACTACTGATTATACCTAGTTAATGATATAAAATCAGCAGTTATGTAAATTAAAATTAGTAAAAATTATGTCTACATGGCACAGCATAATCTATAAATCTTGATTTTTTTTGTTGGCGGTTCAGAAGTTGGATCTAATATATTGCTAGATTCTACAGAAGTAGGTTCTCTGATGTTCTTACTAGAGGCTTCTGAAATAAAAAATGTTTATTTCAAGAATTAAATAAAAATCTTAAGAAACAATTATTATTATTAAAACTTAAATTACAGACATTTTATTCCAGTCTTGGATATTACTGACAAACTGTTACTGGGTCAACTACAGACTAATACACATATTCACAGCGACAGCAATGACAAATAGAGTTTCAACATGCATGGATTTGACTTCACTGATAACTGGCAAGCCAGTGAAATAAAGTGTGAAAACAACAACTTGTTTACGAATTACCACAAAGCACGCATTGACCAAAAGCCAGCAGCCTTCTCAAATTTATTTGATAATTCAAGCGCTAAGAAAAATAAAGATTAAAATGACTGTAATGTGAACATGAACTTGTAGGGCTACCCGCCAGTTCTATTATTTCATTATTATTATATTCATTTACTAGTGTGTGAAAGGTTAATTGGCGTAATTCACGTTGTAGCAAACATTTTTACCTGCTAATACATCATCTTCAAATGCAAATATTGTGGGATAAGCAGATGCTGTCAATCCTCTCCTTCTCTGATCTTTGTATATTTCGTTAGAAAAATGTGCAGCACATATTCTAAAATTGTATAATTTGTTTCCAATTAGATCTTCCCTCTGGCACATAACAGCCCATGTTTTAGCCCTATAATAATAGTTTTACTTTTCTCCTATAAACTTCGAATGCAAAAAGAATAATTTCTATTCAAATAGATATGCTATAACATTTAGAAAAAAAATATTTCTTTCACTCATTACAATAATTACAGGCATATCTTACAGTTAAGGCAAGATCAGATGTTTAATATGCTTAGAATGCGTTTTCACCTCGAAATAACTTTAAATATAGGTACGTATATAAAAAAGATATCTATCTCCGGAAAAAATATATTTTTTAATTACCTACCTTTCGTAATCTTTTGGGAATCTGAAAAAACCATTATTAAAATTTCCCGAAATGTTTCTACACTGTTTCACAACACAGTAAACGTCAACAGATTTTTGGGGTTCTTTGATCGCTTCTTCTGATGCATCACCCATCGTTTTCAAACAACCAATTCTACTTACAAAAAAAAATAAAAGAACAATTCAGAGTTTCTATGCACAAAAAAGCTATTTTCACTATTTTCTTTTATAAAAATTAACAAAACCGAAAATCTATATAACAGGTAGTAAAAGTTGTAGTAAACGTAAAACACTTATGAATGAATCATAAAACTGGCTTGGCGGGAAACTTGGACTGTCCTTACTCTTCTCTTTATACTATGGCAACGCATCATTATTTGATAAATTCAAATGTTGGAAAGTATCTGACAAATGTAAAACAAGTACACTACAAAGTTAATGTTGCAAAATTAGGTGAGGTAATCATAGGAAAGCGACAAGGAAATCTTCACTTAGAAACAAAGGAAGGAAAGAGAATACAAATAAAAGATGTTCTTGAATGTGAAAATTTGTCACATAATCTCTTATCAGTCAGAAAAATGGAAGAGAAAGGGTTGAAAGTGTCATTTGAAAATAACACTGTTAGAATCATAAGTGGAAAAGTAAACGTTACAGAAGGAAAATTAAAGGGTAACTTGTATACTCTGATTTTAAATGTAGTACCCTTGGAAGTAAATATCACTCATCAGGATAAAGACCTGTGGCATAGAAGAATGGGTCATTCATCGAAATATCCTTGTGAGAAAATTTGTGCAGTATGTCTTCAGGGAAAACAAACAAAAGTACCTTATAAAACAATATCTGATGATAGAAGAGCGAAAAGAGTACTAGAAGTTGCGTCAAGTGATGTGTGTAGTCCAATAAACCCAATTTCACATGATGGTAAAAGGTACTTTGTATCTTTCACAGATAATTATTCGCATTTTACTATATGTTACTGTCTTGAACGAAAAAGTGAAGTATTCGAAAAATTTAAAATATTTGTAGAAATGGTCGAAACTAAGTTTGATTGTAAAATAAAGCGATTAAGATGTGACAACGGTGGGGAATATGTCTCCAATGAATTTCAACTATTTTGTGAGAAACTAGGTATCAAAGTTGAGTACACAATACCGCATAATCCACAGCAGAATGGCATCGCTGAAAGATATAACAGAACCGTGTTGGAAAAAGCAAGATGTATGATATTCGATGCAGAATTAGAACAACATTTTTGGAGTGAAGCAATAAAGACCGCACTATACATAATAAATCGAACAGAAACATCAACACTAGCAAACAAGAAAACTCCTGCCGCAATATGGTATCAGGAGAAACCAAATTTGAACAAGATACGAGTATTTGGATGTGATGTTTATGTTCACATTCTAAAGGAAGAAAGAAATGGGAAATTAGATAACTGTAGTAATAAAATGAAAATGATGGGATATACTGACAACGGGTACAGAGTTTGGGATCCTGAAAAACTGAAAATAATTACAGCAAGAAATGTTGTTTTTAATGAACAAAGAAATCCAGGTGATACGTTGTCTACAGGTGATATTCAAAGAGAAATGATAATAAATGATGAAAACGGCAACAATGAGTATGAGGAAATGGATTAAAAAGAAAACCATACGGAAAATTTGCCCAAATCAACAGAACTTGACGAAGAAAATCAGATGAGAAGTAGAACGGGAAGAAAAATACAAATGCCCAGAAAATTTAATGACTATGATATGAATTCAGAGGAAAGTCTGATAACAGCGTTGTCTACCGGTAATTTATGTGAAGAAGTGCCTCAAACATACGAGAAAGCTATTTCGATAGGAAACGGTTGGGAAGAAGCTATCAGAAGTGAACTGGGTGCTTTAAAAGAAAATAAAACGTGGTAGATAGTACCTGTTCCAGAAAATATCAAAGTGATTGACGCAAGATGGGTGTTTCGCAAAAAAGAAGTCGATGGAAAAATTGTGAAAAAAGCACGGTTAGTGGCACGTGGTTATAAACAGTGCGACGAAAGTTACGAAATGTACGCGCCTGTGGCACGTATGTTGACAATCCGTGTGTTGTTTTCGTTGAGTGTTGAAGAAGATTTATACATAAATCAACTAGATGTAAAGTGTGCATTTCTCAATGGGGATTTAAAGGAACCTGTCTTCATGGAGATATCGAAGGGACTAAATGTTAGAAATCCAAATTCTACTGTTTGTAAATTGAACAAGGCTCTATATGGTTTGCGTCACGCACCTAAATGTTGGTATGAAAAACTACACATGCATTTAATTGATATAGGATTCAAAAGATCACAATCCGATCCTTGTTTATATTTTGATAGTGATACTTACCTTGTTCATGTAGATGACCTGATTTTGTTGTCAAAATCACTGACCAAACTGAATATTTTTAAGACTAGATTGATGTCTCAATTTCAAATGAAAGATTTAACTCCAAATATGTCAAGAAATCTACATTTGAAATTTTTAGGATTAAACATTGTAAAAACTGAATATTTCATAGGAAAAATTTTAAAAAAATTTGATGTCAAACTGTAAAGTTTCAGAAATTCCTATACAACCAAAAATTAACATTATTGATCAAGAATCAGAATGTAATGATTGTTTACCTTATAGAGAGTTAATTGGACATATAATATATGTAATGTTAGGTAGTAGACCTGATTTGAGCTATGCAGTCACATACTTTAGTCAATTTCAAAATAAATATACCAAAGAACATTGGAAATATTTAAAGAATGTTTTGAAATCCTACTTACATTTAACTGAAAATTTTGGAATAAAATTCATTAAATCTGACAAATTACAAAGTAGTCAATATATCATTACAGCATATGTGGATGCTGACTTTGCAAATAATGTAAATGATGGAACAAGTATTTCAGGTTACGCGATAAAAATTTATGACAATTTTGTGTTTTGGAAAACTAAAAAGCAAACAACTGTTTCGCTGTCTAGTGCAGAAGCTGCATATGTGGCTCTGTCAAATTGTGTATCAGAGTGTATTTTTCTCGTACAGCTAATTACAGAAATTTTAAATAAAAATATCTTTCCGATAAAAATTTACGAAGATAATCAGTCATGCATCAAAATGGCAAATACTCTGGAAACTAAACGAACCAAACATATAGACGTTCGTCATCATTTTATTAGAGACTACATAAATAAAAATGAAATAGTGTTAGAATATGTTCCTACTTCAGAGCAAGTAGCTGATATTTTCACAAAAGCCCTTAATGTAACAAAATTTAAATATTTTAGAGAAAAGCTAAATGTAAGCTTAGGTTAAGTAAAACGTTATGTAATATTTAAGTTTATTGTATAAAGCTAAAAGAAATGCAGAATTGAAGGGGGGTGTTAACATGTATAATAGCAATTCTGATCTGATCTAAGTGATCTGAATTTAAGATTAGTAAAGTTAGGTTGGTAGTGGTAAACACAAACAAAAAGATTGGTAACTACTGATATAGCAGCTCTCTCTCTCTCTTGTCGTGTTAACGCTTCGCTGAACAGTTCTGTGTATGTACGAATTGTATTTCATTTATTTACAATAAATTCAGTAATCAGTAATATTCAAAAGGCATTTTACTATTCCTGGAAGCCAACTGTAAAACCAATACCTACAACCCAATTAATCAATGAAATTGAATTAAAATATTCAAATGCTATATTAATATCAAATTATACTATTTAGATATATTATTATTAATATTAGTTTGTAGATATTGATATTAATAATATTAATATAATCAAAACTAGATCACAGGGGATTATCCCCTGTGACTGGATGCTGGAGGTTTGAGGTTATGATCATATTGTTTACATTAAACACCTCTGAAAACACCGGGAACATTCCCGGAATAAACCCATGGGAAAAAATCCAAAAATGAAAAAACCTGGTGGAAACCCATCTCTATTTTAGTGTATCAATGGTGTGCATAACCAACAGTGGCCGGCTCACAAAATAGGATTTTTTTACAATAAAAACATTAAAAACCAGTATTAATCGATGTATTTATCAGTAAATATACTTTACACATTTTTGGGCATTGCATTCTGAAAGCAGGGAAAGTGGTGCTTCTGATGCACCGGCAGATCTACGTGGTTTATAAAGTATTAGAATTGCAAAAACTATAAACGAAAAAATGTGTAAAGTACATTTACTGATAAATACATCGATTAATACTGGTTCAACTGCATGTGTCAGCTAAGAAGTCTACTGCAGTAGCAAAGCTGTTTTACTATATTAATAAAATCACTTTACAGCGACTGTAAGATACTGTACAGTGACAGTAAACATATTTTCTGGCACTTAACAATTCTTAAAAAGATCTCCATAAGAGTTGTAGAACCACTTTCTGATGACAGCATAGTACTTTTCTGTAAGAGTGAAATAATTCTCCACACCTTGCAAGTTACTTTATAGTGACAATAGTGTACTTTTCGGCAGCAGCAATGACCACTTTAAAATAATGGCAATTTTACTTTACAGGTACTAAAATGTAGGTCTTTTTAAAGTAAATTTACTGGAGCAGTAAAGTCTTGACAGCATAATGAATTTTACTGCTACTGCAAAGAGTTACACTGGTGCCTATGTTATTATAGTTTTCTGCTACTATAGCATGTTTTTTTGCTTTGATGGTGAAAAAATTTTCTCAGTGTATGAACAACAAAATTCTAATTTATGCACAAGTTGGTATGAAACAATACACATAGGTAAATATACAATTAAATTCAAGTTAGATTCAGGTGCTGAGTCCAGTGTCCTTCCGTTAAAATATATAAAAAATTTGAACATAAAAAAATATGAAATAGTACCAACAAAAATAGCTATTATTTCATATGGAAATTTTAAAACGCATACTTTAGGATGTATTACATTAAAATGTATGTACAAAAATGAATTTTGTGATGTAAAATATATAGTAATTGATATTGACTCCGAACCTTTACTTGGTCTTAAAGATTGTGTAAAACTTAAATTAATATGTCGATTAGATGCTGTGGTACAAAGTAAATTATTACCTAGAGATAAAAATGAAATATATATACTATATTTGTTTCCGCTAAAAAGCGGAAACAAAGGAAAAAGAAGTGAAAGATATTATCTTCAGTCTAAAACCACACAAGGCCCCTGGTATTGACGGTATTACGTCGGACACTTTAAAACAAATTTGCGTATATATTGTGAAGCCACTCAGTTATCTCATAAATAAGATTATAACAGATGGAAGTTTTCCAAAAGCCCTTAAAGTAGCAGTAATTAAACCATTGTTCAAGGGTGGGGACAGACTGGAGTGCTCAAATTATAGGCCTATTTCGCTACTGTCAAATATAGCAAAAATTGTAGAAACAATCATTAAACGCAGATTAAACAGTTTCATGGAAAAATATGCAGTATTAGATTATGCTCAATTCGGCTTTAGAGAAGGTAGGTCTGCACAGGATGCAATCGCTTGTTTAATATCTAAAATTTATGCGGCATTAGAAGAAAGAAAGCCAGCAGTTTGTGTCTTTGTAGACCTGGCTAAAGCCTTTGACACGGTTGACCACTCTGTGTTATTGACCACTCTTGAGCAAATAGGTTTTCGTGGCACAGAATTAAAATTAATTCTGTTAATGGTGAAAACTGGGCGACCTGGAAATTTCAGACACAAATAATATTGAAATCAAAGGGGCTGTTTGACGTGGCGACAGGTATAACCCAAAAACCTGAAGGAGCTGACGGTCTAGGTGTTTGGGAAAAAAATGATGCCAAAGCACAAGAAATAATAGCTGTGAGAATGGAAGAAAAACCTTTAAAAAGCTTATGTCCGTGAATGAGCACAAATCACAAGTAAGCATACATTTGTTACAGCAGAAGTTTTTCAATCTGGAATTTAAAGCAGGAAATGCGGCGGAGTTTATTTCACACTTGGAAGAAATTAAACAGAATTTAAAACATTTAGGGGAAGAGTTAAGCGATAAGATGGTGATTACAAAAATACTGATGTCGTTACCAGAGAGTTTAAAGCACTTTGTTTCTGCTTGGGAATCAACAGCCGCTGACAAGCAGACACTGAAGGAATTAACCTCAAGACTCCTGATCGAGGAGGAACGAATTAAACAGGGAGAGAACGTTATGGCTTTAGCTGCAAGTAAAAATAAAGGAAGAAAAGCAGTCCGGTGTTATGAGTGTCAAGAAGTTGGTCATTTTAAAAGGTCCTGTCCAAAATTACGTAACAAAACTGGTGACAAAAAGGTATGCAACTATTGTAAGAAGCAGGGGCATACAATAAATATGTGTTGGTTTAAAAATAAAAAAGAGGCTGATAAAACCGAAGATAAAACTAAGTCGACTGCTAACTCGTCAAATGCCTTTATTCCTGTTGGTTACAGCTGTGAAGCAGTAGCTTTTCCTGGACTATCAGGTTTTAATAGTGAGGACTGGTGCATGGACAGCGGAGCGAGTGATCATATGTGTTTTGATATTAGACAGTTTGATAGTTTGGATAAGTCGGTATCAAAGACAGTTAAGTTGGGTGATGGTTCATGCTTAAAAGTATCGGGCATGGGAAAGGTTATTGTAGATGCCTGGAACGGAACAAGTTATATAAGAACTGAACTGAATGATGTGCTTTATGTGCCGCAGTTTAAAATTAATCTTTTTTCGGTTGGCAAAGTACTTGATAAAGGTTTTCTATTAAAATCTGGCAGTAACTGGAGTGAAATTTTAGACAAAGATGGACAAGTTCGTCCAATCGCTGAGAGAAACAGTAAGTTTTTTAAAATGTTATTTAAATGTAAATTGAAAATATAAAACGAGTGGCATTGCAAAATGTCACATGTAAATTTTGATTTGGTGAGGAAAGTATTAAAGAAAAACGACATTGTTTATAAAGAGAGCCAAGTAAAACCATTTTGTAAACATTGTCTTCCTGGAAAACAACACCGTCTTTCTTTTCGAAGCAGTGAATAGAAAACAACTGACAGGAAAAATTGTTCACTCTGACCTATGTGGGCCGTTCGAGATTGAATCCATAGGCGGGGCAAAATATGTTTTACTAATGAAGGACGATTTCTCAAATTTTCGTGTAGTTTATTTTTTGAAACACAAATCGGAAACAAAACAGGGAATATTAAAGTATTTGCAGTTTATTGAGACCCAAACTGGTCGTAAAGTTAAAACTCTCCGAACTGACAACGGATTGGAATTTTTAAATAAAGAGATAGAAAGTCTTTTGAAGGACAAAGGAATAAGGCATGAAAGAACATGTCCTTATACCCCCGAGCAAAATGGCCGCGCAGAAAGGGAAAACAGAACCCTGGTAGAGGCGGCAAGGACAATGCTTCATAGCATTGTCAAGAAAATTGAGAAGTGTTTTTGGGCAGAAGCCATTAACACAGTAGTTTTTACTTTAAATAGAGTTGGTGAAAGTCGAAATAAAGAAAAATCTCCATTTGAAATATGGTTCAATAAAAAATTTGATATCTCTTTTTTGAGAACGTTTGGGACCTCAGTAGCCATTCACATTTCTAAAGAAAAGAGACTAAAATTGGACTCTAAAAGCAAATTAGGCATTTTAGTTGGTTACAGTGATGAGGTGAAGGGATACAGAGTGTACTTGCGTGATAAAAGCCAGGTGGAAATACATAGAGATATAGTATTTATGCCGTATAATGATTTGAATACTGAGTTCAAAAAAAAAGAGGCCAAAGAGGAAATAATTTCATTGGATATTGAACCAGAAACAGACCTCAATGAGCAGACCAATAGAGAAACCGAGAAAGAAACTGAAGAAGGAGAGGCAAACCAAGACGAGACTGAGACTGACTCGAATAGTGACGAAGGAAGTCTTAATAACAAGAATATGACTAGTGAAACAGAAGAAGTAATAACTGATAGAAGAGGAAGGACTATCAAGAAACAAAGTTGGACAGAGAATTATGTGACAAACTTTTTTGTGACCGAAGAACCAAAATCCTATGATGAAGCTGTATCTGGAAAAGACGCTGATAAGGGGATAAGTGCCATGCAAAAAGAGTTGGATGGACTATTGAAGAATCAAACATGGACAGAAATTCCTTGGCCGGAGAACAAAAACATGGTGAACAAAAACTGGAAGGTGAACTAGAAAATCCAGTGCCGCCGCCCTCGAAGCAGCCGACCACCGCACCGAGTGTAGCCGAAAAACCGGCACATGTAACTTCACCGCCGCAGGCAGCAACCCCTACGATCAGCAATGACTGGTCGATATACCGTAAACCCACACCGGAACCGCACATTTACTTACCTGTCAATATATATGAGCTGTGTTGGAGGTGCGAATATCCCGGTCATCGCCGAGATAATTGTTCCGGCATTCCGCGACTTTTCTGCTCCCAATGTGGAAAGTACGGAGTCATGTCCAGGGAATGTGATTGTAACTATAACATCCGTCGCCGGCAAAACAAGGTAGAATCACGATCCAGGGGTGTACAGTGCTGTTTGTATCTCCGTACAAACAAGCAGATACAACAACATAAATCCACCCAGTGCGGACCGCCGACTAAAAAACATCGCCGACATTCCTGTGACAAATAATTTTGTCCATTAAAGGGTGTGTTTTGGGTTTTTGTTTTGAATAAAATTTATTTTTAGTTTCTACATTTTTTGTAAAAGGTGTACGTGCCCCACAATAAAGTGTAATATTTTCTTTTTAAATTGAGGGTACGCGCCTTGGTAGGGAGGTTTATAAGTAATAATTTTGTGATAGGTTGTATAAGAAAAAAAAAATGAAATGTTTTCATTTTTTTTACCGAAGTAAGGGGAGGGTGTAACGAAGTTACCTTTTTATAGTTAGGATTTATTATTTGGAGTATAGAATTTAATATATGTTAGTTTCCGTACCGAAGGATATTATAGGTGAGCTCCGTAGCGCTGTGCAAAGCGTGCCGACTTTTCAGCCGGGAGATCCGAGTTCGATCCTCGGCTGGGTCAAGTTTTTTGTATTACCGCCGTTGTTTATAACATTCTACTAATATAGTAGTTAATTGGTAAAATAATTAAATTCCGAGTATGAAGTAGAAAAGTCACTTACAAGTATTCCGTCAATTACATTTTTATTAATATTGTGAGATTGTTTATTTTGCCGAGTTTATATCCCCTTACTTAAATATATTTTAGTTATTCCAGTTCTCTACATTATTTTGCAGAGCTTAGAATAATTTCTATTTTCCGAAATGATTTAAATAGTTGGAAATATTTATTTATTATTATTTAATATTGTAGAATATATTTAACTTATTTAGGATGTGTTACAATAAGAATTTAGTTATTTCTTGGAGTTTTAAAACCGTTCTTTTTGGTAATGATATTTAAAATAAGTGTAGAAACCCGTAAATCTATCAAAATATTATTTTGTAATTTGTTTATATTATTTAACGCTGTGACTAGGCTAGCAATAATATTTTGAGTAGATTAGTACCGTGTACCATTAGGTTGGCCGAATTTGAATCAAAAGTTAAAATATCTGCGCACCCAATGCGTGATGTTTCTCCCACATGATTTACAGTCACGTGGTGTCTCCGATTTACTACTTAAAGCATTGTAACTGCCTAGAAAGTACCTTTTGACCGTCCGATCTTTTGATCTTCTGATCATTTCCGCCAGCACCAGCACCAGCAGGAGTAAGTAACCATTAGTAAGTCCGACCGCCGCCGACAAGCTATCTTCAGGTTCACTTGGCTGCGATCGCTCTATGAGCGTTTGACATGGGCGAAGCAGCTTTGTGTGAGCTTGAAGACGCTGTTCGACTGTACGCTGTTCCTAGTATATACTTCACTAGGTGTACCTCTTGGTAATGGTTCCTCTATGAGCGTTTGACATGGGGAAAGTTGCCTGTTAGAGTGCATTAGTTAAGTGTAGCTGGTTACCGAGTATAGTAAATAATATTAGGCTTGTATTTTGTCTTTGGGAGGGCGTTCACTAGGTGTATCTCTTGGCAATGATTCCTCTATGAGCGCTTGACATGGGGAAAGTTGCTTGCTAGAGAACATCAGTTTTACGTACCCAGATTCCGGATACACAAAAGCCTGGTACCCGTATTTCAGTGTCTTAAGTGTTTTATCATAATATGTGCCTTGGCAATGGTTCCTCTATGAGCGTTTGACATGGGGAAAGTTGCTCGTTAGGTACATTGATAGAATACCGTCAGAGGCTGGTACAGTAAACCGATAGACCGAGAACAAGGTATTTTGTTGCATTATTAATTTATTGTGCTTAGCTTTTCTGGTTGCTACCGTTTTGTTGCTAATTATTGATTGCCGAATAGGTTTACCTGATTAATAATTATTGCTTGTCTATTTACTGCTGCTTGCTACCATTTGTTGCTAATATATTTCCGCTTGTTTATTATTACCGCTTCTATGAATAAATATATATACATATATTGCTATTAATATTTTGGTATTAACTGATTTATTTACCGACCGATTTATTTAAAGTATAAATAAATATTTTAGGAGTTGGAAATGTGTGACTTTTATTACTTAGGTTAAGAAATATTGACCCTCTGGCAAGTGCAGGTATGCACCTTCTTCACTGCAGTTACCCAGCCTTTACTCATAAGCGAGTGGAGTCCGCGTGGACCATTCACCACGTGAAACCCATGTTTGGTGGCGCCCGAAGGCAGAAACCCGACCATTAAAATCCGAAACCGATTTAAGAGCGTCACAAATTGACACCCACGAGTAGGGAACGTCACATTACACAATAAAGGAGTTGGAAGAGCAAGAAAACTTTAGTGATAGTTCACAGGGAAAACTAGATGATATAGCAATATTATCTACTGCTGGTAATATATCCCAGAAAACGGTCAATGTTCAAGAACTGAACCCATCACTACCTACTACTTCTACGGCTAAGCCTGCCAAGAAACAAAAACAAATTTTCGGATTTGAAAGTAGACCTACTAGGCAACGGAATTAACTTATTAGGATAAATAAAATTATTTTCTATTATTTTAGTATAAATGTTGGTTGTCTAATTATATTTACATTATATTATTGAAAATTAGTGAGGCTTTATTTGTATTTTTGTATTTTATGTATTTGTGTTGTAATGAAGCATATTTTTCAACGCAAATATATTAGTCCATTACTTGTAAATAGTTTATTTAAATCTTCGCCGTTCCGCTCAAGGACAATAAAGACCGTACGCACGCCGTTCTCGGAACAACTCGGGCGCGCTCGAGACTTTCCGTTCCAGCCAGGTTAGGCGATGAAATGGTTATCAGAGTAAATCAGTCTATGTCCTGCCCGAGTGTAAACCAGTCGACTCCAGCAAGAAGCCCGCCGCCAACTACGTAGGTATACGACGTCACACTGATACGTCACAGAAAGTACCGTCCGACCGCCTACGTCACGTTAATGACGTCCGCACCTGTGACGTCAGTAGTAGTGGGAAGTCCATATTCTACTGCGCCGATCCGAGAGTGGGAGAATTGCGATTCTCCACAACCGACTTAGGATTCCGAGACATGGAGTCTGCTAGTAACCACCATCCGAAGCAGCTGCCTGTTAAAGAAGTCCGAGTAAGTAGAAATCTACGAGTCCGACACCGATACCTGTGCGCAGGTACCACTAGCTCCCTACACCACCGTCCACAAGTTATTACTAAGAGTTAGTGGACAAGTAAAACAGTACCGACCAGACCGCCACCGAAGACAGACGTGGCTAAACCGCAGCAGGAAGTAAGTTTGGGCAACAGTAAGAGTAGTAGTAAATTCCGTTTTCGAGCTTTCACATAGTCTGGAGCATCTGAAGGTACTCTCGCTAGTTGTCATTCCTAGTGTGAAGACCGGTGGATGTCACCATAGTAGTAAATTCCGTTTTCGAGCTTTCACGTAGTCTGGAGCATCTGAAGGTACTCTCGCTAGTTGTCATTCCTAGTGTGAAGACCGGTGGATGTCACCATAGTATTAAATTCCGTTTTCGAGCTTTCACATAGTCTGGAGTATCTGAAGGTACTCTCGCTAGTTGTCATTCCTAGTGTGAAGACCGGTGGATGTCACCATAGTAGTAAATTCCGTTTTCGAGCTTTCACATAGTCTGGAGCATCTGAAGGTACTCTCGCTAGTTGTCATTCCTAGTGTGAAGACCGGTGGGTGTCACCGTAGTAGTAAATTCCAGTTCAGAACTTTCATGTAGTCCGGGACAGCTGAGGATATTCTCTCTAGCTGTCATTCCTAGAGCGAATATTTCTGGGTGTGTCGTTACAACCGCGATATACCTATTTGTGCTAACCATACCTTTTCTTTCCAGCGCGACTAAGGATATTTTCTTCCGTACGAATACTCCTTAGCTCGACATTACCACACCCATATTTACTGTATACAATAGACAAGTATATTAGATTCACCATTAAATTTTGCTTAGTATTTACAACTGCTTCCTCCCCCCTGGTATCTGCACTCCCTGTCCCACCCCGGATTGGTTATTAACCGTTACCGTTACCGTTCCCCCCCTACCGTAGCTTAGTCCGCTTAGCTTGTTGCCAACCCGCTTGTAGCTAACCCATAATAGTTGCTTCATATTGCTTGCCCCTACGCCGCCTGTGGTTTATTAGTTTTAGCTTTAAGTCTCTTAGGATTGTACATAGTAGGTTTATTTGGTTTAATATATGTATAACATGCTTATTGGTGTATGATTCCTATCTGTTGTGTGAAGTCTAATTTTCGCTATCGAACGACCTGGCGTACCGTATCTTCACTGTAGCTACCTGAGTAGTGGTGTTTCTACACTATAAACAGAAACCGGCGCCCGAGGCAAAAGAGAAACCGATCCTCGGGCACTAACGTGACACTTTCTACTTGCAAATCGGGAAGTATCCGTCACAAATCTGGCGCCCGAGCAGGGACCTAAATAGGGAAAATTAGTGAAGATTTGCAGTTAGAGGAGCTTTCCGCCAAAATCTGGAGGTCACCGACTTTGACCTAACTTGACCCAAGCTCTTCTGTCATCCAACCACCTGGTGGGGTGTCATTTGGCACTAAACCAACTACGAGGAACCGATTCCGACCATCGCCGAACCGCTCCGATCTTTCCCGAAGGGGTTATTGGACTTTTTAACGCCTGAGAAGAGTTAGAACAACGACCAGCGAACTTTGGGGGTATTTTAGGACGACAAGGCTGGAGCTTTGCCGTCATTGACCGACTTCCCACCCGAACTTTTCCGAGTTTACCTGAACCAAACGAAGCCGTGTGGGGTATCGTTTTCAGGGTAATCGGACCCAAGGAATCGATTGCCGGTAGTGGCAGTTCGATCCGAGCAGCCGTTCCGCCTAGAAGTGTCCCACAGCGAAGTACGAAGTCGAAGTCGAGAAATAAGGTGTTGAGGACGTTCTCCGCAGTCGCCCGCACCTACCAGTAAGACTTTTGCCGCTTCACCGGATTTTGCCCGGAGTATTTCCTGACTCCGGTAACAAAATATACCTAGCTTGTGACCCCTCTTTTTGCACTAAACCAGATACGCAGAATCGAATACCGATAGTCTCGCAGACATCTATTTAACCGTTGCGAAGTGTCCTAGGAAAGCAGTTGCTACTAGGACCAGCAACTGAACACATCGTCGAAGATACCGCTATAAGAGTAAGTACAAGTGTTCTACACCTGCCAGGAGTCAAGACTAGCTAGTATTAGCAGCATCAGAGATACCGCTCCGATACCAGAAAATACTAGTGACCGCCTGACCGCCTATACCTGAAGATGTCTACCGAAGAAGACCCACCGACTTTGACAATGGAGCTCAAAGACGAAGCCGCAGTTACCGACCAAGGTGATTTCCACCTAAGCTGGATCTATAGGCTCAAGAGAGACCAGCTTGACAACGAGCTTGCCAAGTTCCGTCTAGACCTGAGTGGAACCGTAGAGGAGAAGAAACGACGCCTGGTGAAATTTATCAAAGACGGTTGTACTTCACCACTGCCAAGCCGCCAATCAATCTCTCTATCCTTTCCCGTACCACCGCCATCCGTAGACGTACCTGCCACCGCTGTACCAGTGCCCCCAGGAGCCGTTACCACCCTCACTGTAAGTACAGTCTGCGAAAGGGTGCGAAAATGGAATCTGCACTTTAATGGCAAAACAGATGCTGTCGAGTTTCTAGAGAAACTCTGTGAATTCCAAGAGCATAGTGGCATCAATACTTCCGCTTTGTTGCCATCCCTGTACGAGATATTCCAGGGAAATGCTTTGGCCTGGTAGCGGAATAACCGAGGTTTATGGACCTGCTGGGAAGACTTCGTCACCGCTTCAAACAGTTCTATCTCCCGACTAACTACGATTCGTTCCTAGAGGAACAAATATACCACCGCCGCCAACAACTGGGAGAAGCCGGTCGAGACTATGTAGTAGCCCTACAAACACTGTTGCGCCGCCATGGAGGATGCTCAGATGGGAAAGTTTTGCACCGCCTCCATGGGAACCTGCAGCCAGAGTACAAGCAATATATTCGCTTGAGCGATATCCAAGGGCCACGCGACCTCGTAAGCAGGATAGAGGAATATGAGGCTCTACAGAGGGATACTGTAGCACAGAGGAAAGCCCAACAGGCCGAGTATACTCCGCCTCAGAGAGCCGCCGCCCCACCTCTACCTGAGCGACCAGCCGTAGCTAGAAACCCGCCGCCAGTACCTCGATACACCAAGGCACCGAACACCTATAATCCGGGAAATACTGCGAGGGTAGAGACCGCTCCTGCACCACACCCTCGACCTGTAAGAGCCCCTGAAGATCGCCCTACAACCCCAAGCTCTGACTTTGACAGAAATGCCATCTGCTGGCGTTGTGGCCAAGCTGGACACTTCCGCAGTCAATGTCGATCACCGCCTCGACTTTTCTGCTCAAGATGTGGGAAGCTGGAGTCATGACCAGGGACTGCCAGTGTCCCTGATCGGAAAACTAGCCCGGAACTGTACCGTTACGAGGCCTGTACCGTTCCGTCCCATCAATGCCTCGGAAATCGTAACACCACCTGATCAAGACAACCGCCCGCACTTACCAGTTTGTATCCAGGACCAGACGTTCTTAGCCCTAATAGACACCGGAGCTGCGCGCTCGTACATAGGAGACCGTGTTAGCCAGTTCTGCAGCCGACATGGTATCCCAAATAATGTCACCGCTGCACCCGCTATCCAGTTAGCCAATGGTAACTTAGTTACAGTAAACAGGGCTTACTATGTGAATTTCCACATAGGACCAAAACGTTTTGAGGAGTGCTTATGGCATCTACCCAACATGGCCTCAGACTTAGTAGTGGGAATGGAGATCCTGGGTAAATATGACTTCGTCATAAGTCCATCCACTGCAACCGTTCATCTAGAAAACCAGATCGTGTCCCCCAAAGCCACCGCCTGTTCAAAACCAGCTCGGAGCCATCTCTCTTTGTATTTCCGCCCAAGAAGAGAGACAGCTACAAGGTTTCCTAGATAAGGAACTACCCAGCTTTCAGGATATCCGAGGAACCACCGGACTTATATAGCACCACATTTACCTGACCAGACGACAGCCAATTAAACAGCGATACCGTCCTCAGAATCCCCGGATGCAAGAAGTCATCAACAAGGAGGTTGATGAGATGCTAGAGAACGGCATAATAGAACCATCAGGTAGTCCATGGAGCTCACCGGTTGTGATAGTCCGGAAAAAGGATGGGAAACCGAGGTTTTGTATTGACTTTAGGAAAGACAATGAGGTCACACAAAAGGACGCTTATCCGTTACCATACATCAACGCTATATTGGACAAACTTCGAAAGGCCCGTTATATTTCAAGCCTGGACTTAAAGCAAGGATATTGGCAGATACCGCTGTCACCTGAAAGTAAGCCTGTCACCGCATTTACCGTATCAGGCCGAGGTTTGTTCCAGTTCCGAGTCATGCCGTTCGGACTTCACTCAGCACCCGCCACTTTCCAGCGACTGTTAGATCGGATTATAGGACCAGAGTTGGAACATATGCTTTCGCCTACCTAGACGACATCATCGTGCTAGGGGAAACCTTCGAACAACATTTGGCGAACCTACACGAAGTATTCCGACGACTTCGCATAGCCAACCTGCAACTGAATCCGGACAAGTGTAAATTCTGCCGGAAGTCCCTGAAATACTTAGGACATGTGGTTACATCCGAGGGAATCAACACCGACCCTGAAAAAGTAGAGTCCATCTGTAAATTTCCAGCACCTCGAAATGTCCGAGAAGTCCGCCGCTTCCTGGGAATGTGTTCCTGGTACAGACGATTCGTACCAACATTCTCACAAGTAGTAGCCCCGTTAACTCGCCTACTACGGAAGAAACACCGCTTCCAGTGGAACCAGGAACAAGAGGAAGCTTTCTCAAAATTAAAAGCTTGTCTAACCGAAGCTCCGATACTGACCTGTCCTGACTTTGAGAAACCGTTCATGCTCCAGACCGACGCATCCGATCACGGGCTCGGTGCAGCCCTGACACAGAACATCGAAGGATGCGATCGAGTAATTGCTTATGCGAGCCGTACCCTGTCTCCAGCTGAAAGGAACTATTCAGTGACGGAACGAGAATGCCTAGCCATAGTCTGGGGGATCGAGAACATGCGCCCCTACTTGGAAGGTTACCACTTCACCGTCCTGACCGACCACCAATCACTTAGATGGTTGCACTCGATTAAGAGTCCAACATGCCATCTAGCGAGGTGGAGCATATTCCTGCAGCAGTACGACTTCGAAATCAAGTACCGGAAAGGAGCGTTGAACCGAGTAGCTGATGCTCTTTCCAGACAACCGCTCGAAGGAACTACGTTCGCCACAGACACGGGAAAATTATATATCATAACCGCCCCAGCAGACTGTTCCTGGTACACACGTAAAAAGCAAGTTGAGCAAAATCCGGAAGCTTTCCCAGATTTCTGTATACGAAATAACCAGCTATTTCGTCATTTCTGGGACTCCAGCGACTTAACAGAACCAGACCTGTCCGACCCATGGAAATTGTGTGTTCCAACCCCTCTTCGCCGCACCGTTCTGGAAGAAAACCATGATGTACCGGCCGCTGGACACATGGGGATTGCTAAGACGATAGCCCGCATTGCGCAGCGATACTATTGGCCTGGTATGTTCCGTGATGTGGCTAAGTATGTAAGAGGGTGTCTGCAGTGCCAGCGATATAAACCGTCACAGTAGCAGACTCCGGGGAAGATGCAACCGTCCAAAAATAACCAACCATGGGAGACAGTAAGCACAGATCTCGTAGGACCGCTACCACGATCCAGTAAAGGGAATAACTACTTGGTAGTTTTTCAAGACCGCTTTACCAAATGGACCCAGTGCGTCCCCTACGGAGTGCTACCGCCCGCAATGTGAGCAAAGCTCTCTATGAGGAGATAATCACTCGTTTTGGATGCCTCCGTACTGTCATTAGTAACAATGGGTCCCAATACGACAGCAAGATTTTCCGCTCCCTGCTAGCCGAATTTGGCATTCAACACCGCTTTACGCCTCCGTACACACCACAGGCTAATCCCGTTGAACGAGCCAACAGTACGATCAAGACTATGGTGGCTCAGTACTGCGAGCATGATCACCGAACCTGGGACCAATACCTGAACGACTTCCAGCTAGCCGTGAATAGCTCGAAGCACGAGTCCACCGGATTTTCCCCGGCTTTCCTGAACTTTGGACGAGAGCTACAATTACCGAACACCCTCTATAGCTCCACCCAAGAAGCTCCAGAAGAGCCCGCTGAGGAAAATGAAATACCGCCTGCACATACTGACCGTCTGGACAAGCTTAAGGAAGTGTACAAGCTGGTACGCGTCAACTTGGCACAAGCTTTCACTTCCCAAACCCGGTATTACAACCTCCGCCGCCGGGAGTGGCGTTGCCACGTCGGAGACCGTGTCATGAAGCGAGAAAATCCTTTGTCGTCCGCTGCCAAAGGGTTTGCCGCTAAGCTGGCTCCGAAATACTCCGGACCGTACACCGTCACCACCGTCGTATCACCCGTCGTATACAACTTGAAATCCGATATCGGGAGGAAGCTTTCGCACATCCATGTGAAAGACTTAAAAGCCTATTCTTCTTCCCAGTGTCCAGTAAACGTTTACCCCCGCCGCCACGAGAACCGCCCCGTGGGGCAACTGTACCACCGGTGCGACACCTACAGGCTGACGCCACACAACGCTGCCGTTGGGGGCTAGTCAAGGCAGCCCGCGCCGGGGTAGCGGCTCAATTCCTGACCGATCGCCGTCAACCGACCCGACCCATGCGACCCCCAACCACTAAAACCAGCCGCCCCGTACCAAGCAGCCCCCTGGCAGCCATGACCACCCAGGCCCCGCAGCCGGAAAAAACCGCCCTGACACGCCGGACCGCCCCTAGTGTGCTGGTACCCCGGCCCCCGAAATCAGTACCCATCGGCCCACCCCCCGGACAATCCCAACCAGCAACACACCCGACCGCCGCCACAGCACCAGTAGAATTGCCGCCCTACCCCTCCAGGGAGCTGGCCGATCGGGTAAGGGCCAGCGGACCCTGCGAGAACTGGAGCTCCGAATTATACCAGGCCATCCAGCGATACCGACCCGCCAGGATAAGCGCCGAACGCCGCTGCCGATTAAGGGGATCCGACCCACACTTCCGCTGGGTGACCGTCCGTCCACGTCCGGTATCCAGGCACCCATAACCCTCCTTCTCCCCACCGACCCCCCCCACCCTCATTTGGAATAAATAAAATATGTTACTTTTCGTTAATTACCATTACCTGTAAGAGACGTTTTAAGTTGAAATAAAACCATACCGTACCGAAGCGTGTCCTTTATTATCTAGGTCCTACGTCGCTCTTTTGTTTCAGATGGCGTCACCGCACCTTGAGATATCCATAGAATCCGATGACGCCCTGGTCTAAGCCCTTGAGGAAGTTCTTCGGGAGTCCTCCTCCCACCACGCACCGGACCCAGGACCTCGGCGGTCCCCGGCCCCGTCTACAAGTTTCCATCATCATCGCACCGCCATCCCCGCTTTGGACACCAGAAGACCGACTCCTGACCGCATGTTCACACCCCAGAATCAGCCAAGGCTGGGTATCCGAGCAATCAGCCCGGTTTTAGGTCCCTCGTCTACAACCCCACCCGGGAGCGTCCTCCCAGACAACCAGGAGTTACATCCACCCCTCCGTCCCTTGATGATCCGCTCACCGAAAGAACCCGCCAAGGAGTACCTGCCCGTTTGTCGCTGGTTGCTGTGTTGGAGGTGTGGAGATCCAGGTCACTCTCGCCGAACATGCGAACGGGCACCACGCCTGTTCTGCTCCCGATGCGGCCTAGTTGGGATCCTGTCCCGAGGCTGCTCCTGTGACTCGCCCGCCGAATAGAAGTCAGCCGATCCCCATCGCCGGTCCGCCCCAAACTCGTCCGACTTACCCGGCTCAGACGCACCGCCGGCACCAGCGAATCCTCGTCCCACCGTGAGCACCACCGCCTCCAACAACACGCTCCGACCCGTATATCTAGGGGCGTCCAGTACTACTTTACCCACGTCCTGAGAAGACCGAAAACCCGGGATAAGGCCACGCAGTGGGAACATGACCCTAAGATATGAGCCGCCCACCTAGATCCGCCCCGAAGCATGGAGTTTTTTTTAGTTATTTTATTCTCCTTCTTTCCCGTCCTTATAGGTACAGGGCATATTTAGTTAAGTTTATTAGGTGTTAGGTTATTTTGTTACGATCAACATATTGTCCCGAATAGGTAGGATAAGTATTAGTTTTGTTTCTCTGGTATTTTCTTTAGTTTTTGATTTTGTAAAAGGTATACGTATCCCTACAAATAAAGTTTATTTAACCTGAAGGGGATACGCGCCTTCTGTCCGTTAGGGAAAAATAAAATTATATTTCATTGCATTTAAATAAATTTTATTTTTAGCGAAGTAAGAGGGGGGTGCAATGAAGCATATTTTTCAACGCAAATATATTAGTCCATTACTTGTAAATAGTTTATTTAAATCTTCGCCGTTCCGCACAAGGACAATAAAGACCGCACGCACGCCGTTCTCGGAACAACTCGGGCGCGCTCGAGACTTCCCGTTCCAGCCAGGTTAGGCGATGAAATGGTCATCGCAGTAAATCAGTCTATGTCCTGCCCGAGTGTGAACCAGTCGACTCCAGCAAGAATCCCGCCGCCAACTACGTAGGTATACGACGTCACAGAAAGTACCGTCCGACCTCCTACGTCACGTTAATGACGTCCGCACCTGTGACGTCAGTAGTAGTGGGAAGTCCATATTCTACTGCGCCGATCCGAGAGTGGGAGAATTGCGATTCTCCACAACCGACTTAGGATTCCGAGATATGGGGTCTGCTAGTAACCACCATCCGAAGCAGCTGCCTGTTGAAGAGGTCCGAGTAAGTACAAATCTACGAGTCCGACACCGATACCTGTGCGCAGGTACCACTAGCTCCCTACCACCGCCCACAAGTTATTACTAAGAGTTAGTGGACAAGTAAAACAGTACCGACCAGACCGCCACCGAAGACAGACGTGGCTAAACCGCAGCAGGAAGTAAGTTAGGGCAACAGTAAGAGTAGTAGTAAATTCCGTTTTCGAGCTGTCACATAGTCCGGAGCATCTGAAGGTACTCTCGCTAGTTGTCATTCCAAGTGTCAAGACCGGTGGATGTCACCATAGTAGTAAATTCCGTTTTCGAGCTTTCACATAGTCTGGAGCATCTGAAGGTACTCTCGCTAGTTGTCATTCCTAGTGTGAAGACCGGTGGATGTCACCATAGTAGTAAATTCCGTTTTCGAGCTTTCACATAGTCTGGAGCATCTGAAGGTACTCTCGCTAGTTGTCATTCCTAGTGTGAAGACCGGTGAATGTCACCGTAGTAGTAAATTCCAGTTTAGAACTTTCATGTAGTCCGGGACAGCTGAGGATATTCTCTCTAGCTGTCATTCCTAGAGCGAATATTTCTGGGTGTGTCGTTACAAACGCGATATATCTATTTGTGCTAACCATACCTTTTCTTTCCAGCGCGACTAAGGATATTCTCTTCCGTACGAATACTCCTTAGCTCGACATTACCACACCCATATTTACTGTATACAATAGACAAGTATATTAGATTCACCATTAAATTTTGCTTAGTATTTTGCTTAGTATTTACAACTGCTTCCTCCCCCCTGGTATCTGCACGCCCTGTCACACCCCGGATTGGTTATTAACCGTTACCGTTACCGTTCCCCCTACCGTAGCTTAGTCCGCTTAGCTTGTTGTGAACCCGCTTGTAGCTAACCCATAATAGTTGCTTCATATTGCTTGCCCCTACGCCGCCTGTGGTTTATTAGTTTTAGCTTTAAGTCTCTTAGGATTGTACATAGTAGGTTTATTTGGTTTAATATATGTATAACATGCTTATTGTATGATTCCTATCTGTTGTGTGAAGTCTAATTTTCCCTATCGAACGACCTGGCGTACCGTATCTTCACTGTAGCTACCTGAGTAGTGGTGTTTCTACACTATAAACAGAAACTAGCGCCCGAGGCAAAAGAGAAACCGATCCTCGGGCACTAACGTGACACTTTCTACTTGCAAATCGGGAAGTATCCGTCACAGTGTTCGTAGTTCTCGGTAGAACTATTTACTTAACTTAATAGAATTGTTAGTCACGTGTATGCGTTTTTGTATGTCTTTTTTTTTGGATATCTATTGTCTTGTCTATCTGCTTACTGCCATGTCCTTTTCTCTTTGTCATATTAACGTTAGGTCTCTTGTTCCTCATTTTACCGAGTGGAAAAAAATTGTATATAATGAATATGATATAATTACAGTTTCTGAAACGTGGCTCACTGCCAATATACTTAGTGAAACTGTGACTTTGGCAGGTTACAACACTTTTAGATCTGATCGGATTGGACGGGGAGGCGGACTTGCTGTTTATATCAAGTCACATTTCAAAGCCAAGGTAATTAATTACCTTGATGAATGTGCGGGTGAACAGTTATGGCTCTCTTTTCAGTTCAAATGTAAAAAATATGCTTTAGGCACACTGTATAATCCCTCGGTACGTTCATACGAAATTTTTTTAAATGATTTCGAAAATACTCTAACATTACTGGCCCCTAAATTTGATTTCATTTTATGTGCTGGTGACTTTAATATAGACATACTTGAGCCTTCTACCAAAGAATGTACTACGTTGAATAATATTTTAGATGCACTTGCGCTCAAGCAGCACGTCGACAAACCTACCCGTAACTTGAAAGTTATAGACTTAATTATAAGCTCTGAAAATTTGTCTGTGAATAATATTGCAGCAGTGGATTGCTCTACGTTTTCGGATCACAATCTAGTGTCCTGTTGCATGGGTAACCCTAAACCTAAATTTGAGCCTATGATGTATACTTATCGTGATTTTAGTAAATTTAATCATAATGCATTTTTAGATGAGGTTAGAAATTGTGATTTTGAATTAATTTATTCTTCTAATAATATTGACTCAAAAATTGAAATCTTAAATAACTTTGTATTTAATGCGTTTACGGTACATGCTCCGATAAAAACCGTCAAAATAACAAAAAAGCGAGCCTCATGGCTAAGAGATAATTTAAAATTTATAATGAAATTGCGTGATAATGCGTTAAGAAAATACAAAAAAATCAAGGAGATACGACACTGGAATTATTACAAAGATCTTAGGAATCTAATAAATAACACAATAAAATTAGAAAAAAAAGCATATCTTCAACACAGACTTAGCTACAATCCTAAACGGGTTTGGAAAGACTTGAAAGAACTTGACATATATAATAAAAAGTCAAATGGCTATATACCTGATCATCTGAAAAATGTAGGTGAAATTAACGATTTTTTTGCTCATACTGCACAAGGCAACATCAGCCCGGATAGTGACACTCTGCGCTATTATACAAATAATAGAGGAGTTATAGAGGAGAGACCTAAATTTAATTTTCAAGTAGTAAATGAAAATCAGGTTTATGAAGCCTTATTATCAATCAAGTCCAAAGCAATTGGCGCCGATAGAATAGGAATAAATATGTGGCTTCATTGTTGTCCGTTTATTTTGCCATTCTTGAAGCACATATTCAACTACTGCATCATCCACAATGTATATCCATCGCTCTGGAAACATGCGCACGTTATTCCTCTACCTAAAATTAATACACCGGTTGATCACAAAGGTCTTCGACCCATAAGTATACTGTGCTGTATCTCTAAAGTTTTTGAAAAAATAATTAATAAACAGATGCGTACTTTTATTGATGATTTTGACATTCTTCCAGCTCATCAGTCGGGTTTTAGAGCAGGTCATAGTTGTGTAACCGCTCTTTTGAAAGTGACTGATGACATCTATGAAACCATTGATAGGAATATGCTGTGCATTCTTATTCTTATCGATTACAGTAAAGCCTTTGATAAAATTAATCATCAGCTGCTACTTGCTTTACTGCATTTTCTAGGATTTTCGTCTAATTCCATTGACTTATTGAAATCATATCTCAGTGATCGTTATCAGTGTGTAGAGATCAAGGACAATAGATCAGAGTTTATTCACGTTCAGAATGGGGTACCACAGGGTTCCATTATGGGTCCACTGTTATTTCTTTTATACACTTGTGAATTCTATAAATGCTTAACATTTTACAATTATCATTATTACGCTGATGACACTCAGTTGTATTATAGTTTTGAAGAAACAGATACTGCCCAAGCTTGTATGAATATTAATAATGACATTGAATCCCTCTTAACAATCTCTAAAAAATTTTGTCTCTCTATTAATGCATTCAAATCTACCGTCATGCTTTTTGGGCGTTCGTTCGCGCGAAACAGAAATAAAGAACAAGTCCAAATTATAATTGATGGTGAAACATTGCAATTAACTGATTGCTTTAAAAACTTGGGACTGCTACTTGATAACACCCTCAAGTTCTCTTCACACGTAACTTATGTGATGCGCAGAGCTTTCTGTAACTTAAAACTAATATATGCTAATAAACATTTACTGAATAGGAAATGTAAGTTACTGTTATGCGATGCTTTAGTTCTATCTCATTTAAATTATATTGATGTAGTATATGGACCTAATTTGTTGAAAAAGGACTCTTTAAGACTGCAACGTATTCAGAATTCTTGTATTCGGATGGTGTGTGGTATAAATCGACGCGATCACATAAGTCCCAGATTTAAGGAGGTTCAATGGTTGAATATGGAGGAGAGGCGTATTGTTCATGCCGGCACACTCTATCATAAAATTATAACTACTCAAAAGCCGTCTTATTTATATAACAAAATTAGATTTCGCACCGATATGCACAATGTTAATATCCGATTCAAGTCCAATCTGACCGCTCCACAACACAAGACTTCTTTATATAGGGGCTCCTTCTCTTATTACATTACCTGGCTGTACAATAGGCTACCTGAATTTTTTAAAAGTTTATCGATATCGTCTTTCAAATCTAAATTAAAAGGACAAATAATGGAAGGAACAATTACATTCAATAGTAGCAGATAATATACGTAATTATTGTGATTGGTGTGTAATTAATGTTATTTAATTTTATAGTATTATAGTATTTCATAGTATTTTTTATAGTATTTAAAAAGGTATCTGGTTGAGTGGAAGAGCAATGTTCTGTCTTTGACAGAATAATTGAACTCTGCCTTTTGTCATCTTGTCACATTACACTTATCTATGTTTTATTTTTAATTTTTTTATTGTTAGCAGTATATGTATATTTATACTATGTGTAAACTTATTTAATGTGTAATGTATTCTATGTGGCTTAAGTTGGCAATAAAAACATTTATTATTATTATTATTATTATTATTATTTCAGATGAGGTATATATGTCACTGCCTGGTAAAAATAAAAATAATAGTCAAACAGTGTGCAAATTAAGAAAGTCAATATATGGTCTTAAAAAATCCCCAAAGTGCTGGTACACAAAATTCGATAGTGTAATGAAACAAGAAAATTTTGTCAAATCTGAAAATGATTGTTGTTTGTACTTTAAAATAACAAAACAGTTTAAATTGTTTATACTACTATATGTTGACGATCTTTTCTGACGAAGAGTAGTTCAAAATCTTAAAAACGGTTATACTGAATTGGATCAATCTGAGTATTTAAAAGGTGTGCTCTTAAAATATGGAATGTTTGATTGTAATCCAGTAAACACACCTATGGAACCGAATTTTGATTTAAATTTATTGAAAAACCCTAGTCGTGATGAAAATTTAGTTAAAAAATGCAGGAAAATTGTCGGTAGTCTATTGTACGCTGTGTCAGGTACCCGACCTGATTTATGTGTGATAGTAAATATGTTAAGTCGTTTTCAGGACAAGGCTAACGAAAATTTGCTTATAGCATTAAAAATAATTTTCCGTTATATAAAAAGTACTTTAAATTTAAAGTTGATATTTAGAGATGAACCCGATGTAGATGTTATTAGTGGCTACGTGGACTCTGATTGGGGTGGAGATATTTTTGATAAAAAATCTAACAGTGGTTACGTTTTTAAATTTTTTAATTGTGCCATTCTATGGGCAAGCAAAAAACAACAGGTAATATCAATATCTTCCACAGAATCAGAGTACATAGCCCTCTCTCTTGCAGTTACTGAATGTCTTTGGTTAAGAAAAATTATATTGGAATTTAGAACTTTTTCCATGGATTGTCCTATGCCAATTTATGTGGACAACCAGTCAGCTATTAAAATAGCAAATAACCCTGAAAATATACGTAGACTTAAACATATGGACATAAAGTTTTTCTTCATTAAAGAAAAAATTGATGAGGGTTTAATAAACATTAAACATAAATACTAATGATCAGTTGGCAGACATGTTCACTAAACCTTTAGCAAAAATTAAACATGACAAGTTTGTTCATAATTTAGGAATGTGTTTAAATGTTTAAAATAATTTCATTGAGGGGGGGTGGTAAGAACAATGAAATTAGATCAGTTCAAATATGTAAAATGGCAGCATTGGCAACACTGCATGTGTCTAAAATACGTGTGTTCTGTGATCTAGAGTTTTTTTGACACTAAGTAGAGTTGGCGCCAATAGTTCGTCATTCGTCATCCGTCCAAGTTGTTATATTCCTTTTGAGTGCTAAAACCTAAAACTGTATATTAAAATAAACTTCCAAGTGAATTACGTGTGTAATTACTCCCCTGGACCACTGCTTATCATCAGAAACATTTGCGGGGAACGAGAATAGGTGACCATAATACGAAAAACTGCTTGGTGTACATTGCGCATTATTTAAGAATTATTACTGTTTTGTCGTTTGGACCTACATATTTATGAATCGGGATTATCGGGAATCATAGAATTGGTTAACTGTGATCTATGAAGAATAACAAATAAACAATAATAAACATTATTTTAACAAAAACTAAACTTATTATGAAAACAGAAGAAATCGATCTATAAACAAATAAAAATATTTCCGTAAAAAATAAAATGTTAATTCCTATTTAATAATAATAATAATAATTTCTCATTAAATGAAAAATAAACTAAACTAAACTGTAACTCTGGCCTATCCAAACATGTAGTTTTAGTGTATCAATGGTGTGCATAACCAACAGTGGCCGGCTCACAAAATAGGATTTTTTTACAATAAAAACTGGAAATCGGCAACTGTTACGGTAAGATTCTAAAAATATTTAATATTGTACTATGCGTTGATGCCTTTGAATACGCATTTTTTGGTGATACAGTCGAAATTAGCCTTATTTTCGGTTCACATTCCTGTATATAACATAACCTTAAAAATCCACATGCTTCATATTACTCGACTTGAACGAAATTTGATGCAATGGGGTAGATTCAACCAAATGTTGTGGGGTACATTCTACCATGGTTGAACCTACCCCATTTTATTTTAACTCTTTTAATATAAAAAAATATATAGATGCCCCGTGTGTATTTGCGAAAAACCGACCGAGAGGTGAGTGAAACTGCCATCAAACTGGCTCTAAAAGATAATTTTGGAAAAAAATATCTATTCGGGGTACAAGGCAATACAATTTAAATAGAGATACCCTGATGTCCAGAATTAAGAAAGTAAAGGAAAAGGGAAAGGAAGAAATGTATTCCAAATCATCGGACTCGGGACTATCCGAAGATGATGACGAGGAACAGAGAAAATTCCAAAGTAAATATTCAGTGAACCAAGTGTTTTCAGTTATCGAAGAAGAAAATTTAGTGAAATATATTAAAAGATTGTCCACTCTACATTATGGCTTGTCATATAGACAAATCCGAAGTCTTGCATTTGAATATGCATCCAAAATACCATCTTGCAAAATGGCGGCTAAATGGAGGAAGAATAAAACGGCAGGTACGTCAAACAAAATACCCCCACTATTTTTAACTTTATACATTTTTTGATTTAAAAAAATAATTTTAAAAAATATTTTGACATTGGATTTGTTTTAGGTGTCGATTGGTTATACGGGTTTATGGCAAGACATTCCGATTTATCTCTTAGAAAACCAGAGAGCACAAGGATCCTTCATTCCACTGGATTTAATAGAGACAGGGTCAATGAGTTTTTCGACAACTATTGTTCATTATTAGAAAAATACAAATTTACAGCGGGTCAAATTTTCAACTTGGATGAAAGTGGTGTTACCACTGTTATCAGGCCTCCACGCATTGTCTCTGAAAAAGGCAAAAAACAGGTCGGTCAAATCGCTTCGGGGGAAAGAGGAGAGTTGGTAACGTTTGTTGGACTAATTAATGCATTAGGAAATGTACTTCCACCAGTCTATATTGTGCCACGAATGCGAAACCCCGAAGAATATATCATAGGAGCACCTGAATCATCTTTAGTCTTAAATAATAAATCTGGTTGTATTGTATTGGGGCATATTAAATGCCACTCATACACACTCATTGTTCTAAGGAGCAACCAATTCTGTTGCTGCTAGACAACCACGAATCACATGTGTCCTATGATGCAATTAAATACTGTAAGGACAATGGAATTTCTGTTTTGTCATTTCCACCACACTCCACGCATCGACTACAACCTTTAGATGTGGGAGTGTTCGGGCCATTTAAAGCATCATTAGTTGTTGCATTTGACGATTGGTTACTGTCCAACCCAGGCAAATCAATAACAATACGAAATATTGGCAAGTTGTCAAATATAGCTTTTAAACGAGCATTCTCCATGTCAAATATTAGCAACGCTTTTAAGAAAACAGGCATCTGGCCTGTTAACCGGCAAATATTTATTGACGACGATTTTGCCGTGACGAGTGACAAAATACAGTGAGCGAAATTGGGTCCAAAATAAATTCTCAACAACAAATAAATGCTGAAGGTGAGGTTGTTCATACAACACCAATTGATGCTCAAAACATTCCATCGAGTTCGAGTAAAAAGAAAAAACCGTGTTACCGGAAGATATTAAACCTTTTCCAAAGGCCACAAGAGATAACAAGAAGAAAATAAATAGGCAGTCCAAATCAAAAATGTACACATTAACTCCCATTATGGACGAAATAAAACAAACTCTGGACGAGAAACATAGAAAACAATCCTTAAAAGCTTTAAAATCAACCAAACGTCAAGTTCTAGTGGAAACAGATGAGGAAACTGTTAGCGACAACTCTTTAGAACTTATCGACTCTGCTCTTGATTCATCTTTGGACGAATTTCCAATATTTATGGAAAAAGAGTTTGTTATTCAAGTTAACGACTTCGTATTAACAAAATTTTGTTCTAAATTATCCACTGTATATTATATAGGTCAGGTTCTATCAAAAGATTTGAATTAATATGAAATTAAGTTTTTGCGACGTAAAAATAACTCAAATACCTTCTCATTTCCAATTATTGATGATATCGTAAACGTAGAACGAGACAGTATTTTAATGGTTCTTCCAACTCCACAAAACTCTGGTACAGCAAGAACTACCTCTTTATACAAATTTAAATTTAATTTTAAGGGCTGGGATGTGCGTTAAGTTGTGTGCCGGTTTGTATTACCTACCATTCTGTCTAAATCTCTATATATGTATGTGAGTACAATTAAATAACTTGGTTTTATGTTTTGTGTGTTTGAAATTACTTTTTTTCAAAGATTATACTGATGTATTTTGAAAGTTCGAAATAAATTCTACTCTTTTTAATTATTTTTTCTGTGATTGAATAATCCCTCCACTGTGGTTGAATCTACCCCACTACTGGGGTAGATATAACCAAATGACACTTTTATTTTCAAATCATACTAAGCAATAACCCTTGTTTTAAAAATTAGTTTTACTTAAAGCGAGGGGTAAACCGCTGAAGCAATGTGGTGTACCAGCATGAGAAAATGTAAAAGCAATGCGAGCAATACTACGAAAATTCGAGCAATGTATCGAAAATGTTAGCAATACTCGAGCAATGCAAGAAAATTGAGGAGCAATGTAAAAAGCGGCATAGAAAATATGAAGCAATGCGAAATAATAAAAGCAATAAAGCAATACTGAGAGCAATATTCATTGTCGCTACCAGCGCACAGTATTTCTGTTAGGTGTAACAACGTCGGAAATTCTGTTCGATCTTGTTCTCGTTGGCTGGCTTTACGCTTGCGTAGTTGTGTGCAACAGAAAGATGCAAGGCTAACCGCCAAATTATGTGTGTGTGTCGTGATATTAAAGTTATGTTGTTTTCATTATTTTTGTTTTTAATGTAATATGGTGGTTGTCTGGAAAAAAGTATAGTGAGTGATAGTGCATCAACTGTAAATTAAGGTGAGTAAAGACTTATTACCTAATGTACATGTACCTATTTATATTTGTGGTACAGCCAACAGGTAAAGTTGGTTGTGTCTCAGGTGGGGCCTGTTTTAAAATTACTTATTGTGCCTACCTAGGTAGATTAGGTAGCACGTGAAATTGAATTTTTGACAAATATTTCTATAATACTTACTTGGACCTCAATTTTAAGTAACATTAATTTATTAATTATTGCTAATTTCTAACTTTTTTGACAAATTTTTTACGATTCTTATTTTGTTATCTGTAAGAGCGATTTAGCAATAATTTTGAACTGTTTGACACATTTACTAAATTTGACGTAATATTATATTATGTAGTGTAAGTAAGCGGTAGAAAAAAATAGATTTTTTTCCAGTATTACCGCCCTAGCGGGAGGTGAGAAACGTAAAAAAGTGATTGATATACCTAAGTTGAATAAGTTATGGGTTTTAAAACTTGTCATATTTAATTTTTATGGTTTTTGGGAGTGGGGATTCAAAAATGGTGCCTATTGGTTTTTCATTGTTAAACATCATGTTATACAAAGTGTCTCTAAAATGTGTATTCAAAATTTGAAGATAGATAAATTTTGTAAAACGATGACGAAAACATCGACACAGTTTTTTCTTAACATGCCTTCCGAGGGAGCTATGGCCCCTTGAAAATTGTTTTTATTAAATAAGTATTATTATTTAATTGATTGACATGTATTGGCAAATAAAAAAGATGATCAGGCGAGTCTACTTCCTATTCCACCTAGAATAATTTCAAAGAATGTAAAAAAGTGGGAGCTCTAGTGTGTTCATATATTTTGCGTTTTTTTTAAGTTTTCTTCGTATCTAAAGTTGAAGCTCGACTTATCCAGTGGAGCTCGAGGTACCTTATCCAATTTATATGTTTACCTTCCCTTTATTAGAATGGGGAGAAAGAAGGAGGAAAGGGTAATTCCAAATGTATCGTAAAGTAGACATATTGATTTAGTTTGCAGAGGTATAGCTAGGACGTTTAACATTACAGCATGATTTGTTTTTCAGATGTCTGCTAAAAAATCCTCAGAAAATTCTGAGGAAAGAAAAGATGTGTTTACGGAGATTGAGTTGGACATAAATCTAAAAGTTCCATTGTGTGTAAAAAATATACTGGTCATCAATGGTTATGAAGATGCATCATTAATTGCTAAAATAACAGAAAAAGAAATAGGTGAAATAGAAAATTTTGCCAGAACTGAATTGATGTACTTAATAGATAAACAAAATTATTCTGACTATTTTGGCCCATTTGCATCAAAACCAGAACGTTTTCAATTTGTTAGCGGTCATAAACAAATAATAGAAGCATTAGTTAAATTTTGTAAGTCAAAAACAGTTCGAAGCAAGAAACAAACTACAATTTCAAAAATAGTTTTCGATAGTCAAGCATCCAGCAGCTTCTTCAGTTCAACATTGAATACTGACTCTGTTTCTTCGGCTGAACCTGAATCAAAACTCAGACTTGCAAATGTAAACTTGACAATAGAAAATTCAAAAATATTTAAAACCTTAAAAACCTGGATGGAGCGAAAGACCAATGAACTTCATGAGGAACGCCTGTCAGAATTTGATAATATAAGAGTAAATTGTAAAATTGATGATGACGATTTAAGTTGCTCTGTACAATGCTTCTGCAGGGCAACTTATAAAATACCAAGGTCAATTAACAAAACTACCTCATTTCTATCTAAACGGTGGAATCTATCAAATTTTGAAAATCACTTGTTAAATAAACATATAAAGAAACCATCAAAAGTTAATACAATATCGACATATCTAAAAACATCTTCTGTAGATTCAAAAACGAGTTCAAAAATAAATATAATATCTGATTTAAAAGTTGCTGAACCAATTTCGGAAAGAATAACTCCGGAAGTAGATGTTTTGCTTGAAAAAAGTTGCAAGGAACAGATCTCAACCGATAAAGTCATTTTCGAAAGTATTGATAACGTTATGAGTACTTACGAGGAAAGGAGTGATGAACTCGGTGATAAATATGAGGATATATTTGAGGTTAAATCAATAAATGAAGAAAATCCTCGAGAAGTCCCCTCTAATGATCAATGCGAACAAATACCGAGTCGTAGTAATAATTCGAAATGGAAATGTTTAAAGTATCAGAGATGCGAACGGGAAAGAAGACAGAGAGAAAAAAATATTGAAAATCAAAACCTAATGACCAATTATATTCACTTTATAAAAGAAGTTCGTCAAAATATGTCTAATGAAATTTTGGATAAAATTATTGATACTGGATCAGCTAACGTCGAGACCGAGGTCGAGTCTCATGTACTTTTTGACACATTGGAGCAGAAAAAGGAATATCTGTCAAATTTTTTACAGAAACTTTTAAGTAATTCTTTGGAAAATCGAAAACATCCTTCTAACAAAAACACATTTGATGATTACACAAAAAAGTAGCTATTTATTTATATTACACTGCAGGACGTCTTTCATATGAAACTCTACATGCTAACTTAAAAAGTAGCCTACCGTCCATATCAACTTTGAACAGATATCTTGAGGAAAGCAAGACTAGAATTCAAGAAGGTGATCTTGATTTTTCTGGATTGAACAAATATTTGGAAGAAAGAAATTTACCTAAATACATTTGGATTTCCGAGGATAGAACTAGAATTAACGGAAAAATTGAGTATGATTCCACAACAAACAAAATTGTGGGGTTCGTAATGCCTCTAAAAAATGGCATACCCGATAAAGACTTTTTTATAGCAAGTTCTTCCGAAAAAATAGAAGAATTTTTCCACTCAGGAGTTAAAGCAGCTTATGCATATATAACAGTAGCGCAACCTCTTGATTTAAAGGCGCCGGCATATATATTAGGAATTTTTGGAACAGATAATAAATTTACCGCCTATGATGTTATCCGGCGATGGGGTCATATGAAAGAAACTGCAAAAAGTTTTGGAATAACCATTGTTGGATTTTCATCGGACGGTGATACGCGGTTATTGAAAGCCATGCGCCTTGAATCTGGTTTCCTAACTTCGTTTAAAAATAATAATTGGCCGTGGTTTCACATGGATGTCGAATCAAACACTGACTGTTTCTTCCAAGATTTCATACATATACTAACGAAACTTCGTACAAGAATTTTGAATGACAAAATATTTCTAAAAATAGGGGATAAAGTTGTATCTTCTGATCATTTACAATATGTTTGCTGTAATATTTCAAAAGATAAACATTTGTTAACATCGAGCGATCTAAAACTTGAGGACAAGATGAATTATTTGTCTGCAGAGAAAATGTGTTCTGAAAAAGTTATTCAATGCCTGAAAAATGTACCAGAAGCAGAAGCAACTATTTTGTATTTAACCATTATGCAATATATAATAACATCTTTTTTAAGTGATGATACGTCACTTTCCGAAAGACTTTACAAAATTTGGTTTGTTGTGTTTTGTCTTCGAATTTGGAGATCTGCCATTAAAAAAATAAAAATCATAAATTACAAGATAATTTTCTTTCGACTAATTGTTACGTATGTATCGAGTTAAACGCACATACACTAATTAAACTTATTTTACTTTTTAAATTTAAACATATTACTGGTATTACATCAAATATGTTTCTCCTACCACAGATGAGTAGCCAGCCATGTGAAAAAATATTCAGAACGGCAAGATCTATGACTTCGACATACTCGACCATCATAAACTTCAGTATGAAGAGACTAATTCAACGTATTGACCGCATACATGTTATTAACAGTATCGTTCAGGAAGTTGGTACAGAATATACTTTTCCACGGGAACAAAAAAAATCTTCATGCATGTTGCAACAAAAAATTGTAAGCGAAGAAGAGATAATAAGTATAGATATTGAGGCAACTGTAATGCGTGCTCTAAATACCGCCTTAGGACAAATGAACAACTATTATTCCAGTATAGATGAAGATGATTATCTTAATATTTACTTGCCAATATCAGATTGAGCGAAAAATGTAGACTCGCTTACACAAGAGATGGATCTAACTGAGGAACCAATAGATGTGGAAGTTGATCAAATAAATAGCATACAGAATAGTTCAGAGCATGATCTTCAAACTTTCGAAGGAACTTCTACTGATTTTCTTAATGACGATGTGGACTCTTTGGAACTAAAAGATTATTCACACGAAATAACAGATGTATCCATTGACTCGCCCTACGTCGCAATTAAGATAAAGGAAAAAACCGAGGAGAAAACTATTATTGTAAAAAAATCATCCCTGTGCTGGCTCCTTGATGAGTCCAATGGACGGCTCAGTACAGATAGATTAAAGAGGTTTATAGTTACTACTTCTAAGAATTATGAAAAAAAACAACCCCCTCGCCAACCCCCTAAGAAAAGGAGAAGGAAGGTTAACCAAAAGAAAATTAATAACAAAATAGGGATTTAATTATCTATTAGCATGTTGGCCAAATGGGAGAATGAGATTATGTAATATTTGTTAAATTTTATCGTTTAGAGAATTTATTTTTATTATTAGTTATTACGATATTATTGGGTAATACTTGATGATCTTGATAATTTTGTTTAATAGATATTGTCTGACTAATTTTTCGATTTAGATACACTCCTTTTACAGTTCTAAATATAAAAAAGCTGTCTCACTGATTAATAATGACCTAAACAATTTATTTAATTTGTCAATGGACCATTCTTTGTTATTAAATCCTTCTAAGTCAGCTGTTCTCTTATTTGGTAAGAAAACTAATTATAGCAACCTACGAGACAATATGAAATTAAAAATTAATAATACTCAAATTGATATAACTGAGAGTCCTAAAAATCTGGGATTAATCTTTGATAGGTCTCTTAGATTCCGTGGATCATGCTTTAAAAAATATTCAAAAAGCGTATTATGCGTTACGTTTACTTTATCCACATAGGTCATTCTTGAATATCAACATAAAGAAGCAGCTATGTGAAACATTGGTCTTGTCTCAGTTTACCTACTGTGCTCCGGTATACGGGCCCTGCTTAACGATAGACTGTCTAAATAGAATACAACGTATCGTCGTTGATTCTGCAATACCTGCTATGTGCAATATTTGGCAAATTTTAGGTTAAAATTAAACCAGAACAAACCTGGAACAAGTAAATATATAGGAAACATCAATATAAATAAATATATTTTTTGATATTAGCATTAGAATTTTCAAATTAGTTTTTCTGTACTGATATATCATCACTATTTAAACCTTTTGTAAAAATAAATATTTTAAAATTTTAAATAAATCAAAGAGGGTAACTAAGGACTACATACTTACCTCCAAATTTATTATATAATAAAAAGATTGAGATTCTTTAATGATTTTCTAAACCATTCAGTTAGCAGAAACTCTACGTATATACAGAACACCGTCAATCCTCTGAAGCCGTGGATTGATCATCGAATCCTCGAAATGATTAAAATTAAAAAAAGCCTCTGGAGGCGATTTCAGCGATCCAAATCCGATGGAGATTTTGCAGCGCTGAGAGCTTTTTCAAACAGACTTTCACTAGCCATCAAGCTGTCCAAACGTAACTATGAAAACCACATTGTTTCGAGTTCCAACTCTAAACGACTGTTCAAATATGTACGTTCGTCTTTGTGTTCTAAAGTATCCACTCCTATACTTAAGGATAATGATGGTAATATTTGTTACGACAAAGTGTCTCAGATGTTTGCACTAAAGTTTCAGGAATCATTCACTCGAGAACCCAATAATACTAACATCCCTCAAATTAACTCTCCTCGAATAGCTTCATCATTGTCAAATATTGTCTTTGATATAGATACCGTGAAGGAATTCTTAATCAAACTTAAAGTAAATACTTCGCCTGGTCTTGACGGAATCTCATCTTTTCTGCTAAAAGCATGTGCCACCACAATCTGTACACCATTGTCACTTATTATGAACAAATCGTTCAGCAGCAGTACGGTACCTGATATTTGGCTCAAATCTTCAGTGACCCCCATTTTTAAGAAAGATGACAAGACCGATCCAAGTAATTACAGGCCTATAAACCTAACATCCGTTCCTGCAAAGTTAATGGAATCTATAATTTCGAAGAAAATGCTAAGCTTTGCATTAGAGAATAATTTGATTTCAACTAATCAGCATGGCTTTGTACCTGGACGCTCAGTTGTAACTAATTTACTGAGATGTGTAAATGATTGGACCGTAGCCTTAGATAATAAAACCTCTAGACATTATATATCTTGATTTTTCTCGTGCATTCGACCGTGTTCCTTTCAACCGCCTCATTTTTAAGCTTGAACATTTGGGAATACGCGGTTTACTACTGGAATGGATTTGCTGTTTCCTAAAAGACAGGACTTACTGTGTTCGTGTCGGTAATCAGCTTTCCTCTGAATACAATGTTATTAGTGGAGTGCCTCAGGGATCTGTGCTAGGCCCGTTGCTTTTTCTGCTGTATACATCTGATATCTGTCATCCTCTTAAGTCTATCGTGTCCTTTTTTGCTGATGACACTAAAATTTATGACAATCCAGAATGCAACTACATGCAAATACAGAGGGATCTCGATTGTATCGTATCATGGAGTAAGATATGGTTATTGCCTTTAAATGCCCAAAAATGTGTGGTTCTGCATGTCGGAAAAGATAATAATAATAATAATAATAATAATAATAATAATAATAAATGGCCTTTATTGTACACAAAAATATTACAAAATCAAAATAATAGATAAATAAATTACAAATTACACAGTACAGAAGGCGAAGTCTAGCATAAGCTATTCACACTTAACCAGACTGTACCGGAAGAAAACTGTGAACACTCCACTTAACAACGCATTTAGAATAATTTTTCATTGAAACACATACATGAAAACATATAAAAATATTACAAAACCAAAATAAACCAACATACGCGGTGGGTCACCATATTTATAACAAATTAACATATTGCTTATTGAAAAGAAGTGATTTAAGCTTAAATTTGAATTTATTTATATTATATGCTCTGAATTCATCAGGCAAGGAGTTATATAAATTAATGGCATTAAATGTAAAAGATCTGCTAAACATGGCAGTCCGATGGTGTGGCATAGTAATCTTATTTTTTAAACGAATGTTACATGAATGAGCATTACCCCTTGTAATAAAATTAGGTTTCAGAGGAGATATGTTGTGATCAATAATTATAGAATGCATGAAATTACCAAGATGATGCAATCTACGATGTTCCATATTCAACCATTTAGTTTCAAACATTTTTTGAGAAATATGATCATATTTTCTTAAACCATAAATTAATCGGACACATGCATTTTGGACTTTCTGAATCCTGTATTTATCTATAGCTGTAAGGCATGGACCATATATAAAATCATTATAATTGAAGTGGGATAAAACAAGTGATTCACAGAGCAATTTTTTAAGTGAATTGTTTAGTATGTGACGGTTTGAATAAATTAGCTTTAAAGAAGAATATGCTTTTTGAATCAGTTTTTTGACATGGTGATCAAATCTGAGATTAGAATCTAATATAAGTCCTAAGTTTCTAGTCACATCAATAAACGCTATTGCAACACCTTCTATATTGATAGCCAAGTTTTCAGTTAAAATTTTCTTATTGTTTTTGCTACCAAAGCACATAAGTTTACACTTATCAGGATTTAAATTTAAGGAATGCTGTTCAGAGATTTTCTTAATGTTTAGTAATTCTAAATTCATGTTTTCAGCTGCGTGTAACATATTCCCAATATCAAAATTCATATACAATTGAGTATCATCAGCATAGGCCTGAATGTTACAATTGTTAGAAACAGAGTTTAATATATCAGTTGTATATATAATAAAAAATAATGGACCCAAAATAGATCCTTGTGGAACACCACTAAGAATGTCTAAATTAGATGAAACCTGATCATTGAATTTGATGACCTGAGAGCGACTGGATAGGTAAGTTATAATTAAAGATAAAGATTCATTACAAAAACCATAGTACTTTAATTTAGCAATAAGCAGATTGTGATTTATCGTATCAAATGCCTTCGAAAAGTCTAACAGAACTAAGATACTAGCCAACCCTTTGTCAGTAGCCGCAATAATATCATCCACTACCGCAGCCAAAGCAGAGGTAGTGTTAAATCCCTTGCGGAAACCACACTGAAAGTTAGAGAGAATACCATTATTATCAAAGTATTTATAAATTTGCTTATATAAAATTCTCTCAAATATCTTCGATAACGCCGGCAAAATACTAATTATTCTCAAATCAGAGAAAGTAGAGGGATTATTATTTTTGGGCAGGGGCTTTCCAATGGCTACTCTCCAATTTTGGGGAAAATAGTTTTGCTCAATACAGCAATTAATAATATGAACAATAAACGGGCATATAAAGGGAGAACAATATTTCAGCATTAAAGGCGAAACATTATCCATACCAGAAGCATTCGTTTTTATATTAAGTAAAATTTCAGTAACTTCGTCAACCGTACACAGACCAAAAGAGAATATGTTATGAGCTTGAAATAGACTGTTATTATAATGCGCTATAAGTTCATCACTTTTATCATTGCAATATTGAAGAAATGGAGCAAAATAGTCGTTGATATCATTAGGATTAGACAAATTACTGGGAAGAGTAATATCTTTAATTGTCCGTACATTTAAATAAGAAAGTGCACTCCACAATTTACGAGGGCTGCCATCAATAGCCACAGAATCGAGATATCCTCTTTTTTCTGATCTGAGGGCAGTAACTGCAAAGTTCCTAAGATTTTTATAGTGCAGCCAATCAGAATCTAATTTAGTTTGCTTAAATTTTTGTAAAGCTTTATCTCTCTCTTTCATTATTAATCTTAAGTTTGGAGTTAGCCATGGTGCCTTAGGTTTAGTAATTTTAACTGTTTTTACAGGGGAATGTAAATTAAAAAGGAGAATTACAAAATTATTAAATATATTTAATTTATTGTCAATATCATTTTCATAAATAATGTTAATCCAGGGAATATTATATAAGTCATGTAAAAAATGTTCTTTATTAAATTCCTTAAAACATCGATGTGTAATCATTCTAGGCTCAATTTTTTTTGTTTTCAGTTTTAAAATCACAAAAACAAGCCGATGATCTGAGATTCCATCAGTAGACAATGTGCCAGTTGAATCTACAATTTCACTATTACTGATAAAAATCGGATCAATCAACGTACTAGAAAATCGAGTAATTCTGGTAGGCTCACTGACTAGCTGAAAATAATTATACGACTCAAAGCAATCTTGAATTGAATTAGGCAAATTTAAAAAATTAACATTAAAGTCACCCAAGCAGATAACAGCATCATAAAAAGGAGTAAGAAAAGATAAAAAATTATCGAGTTCATTAACAAGTACAGTATTATTTATTGAATTTGGTGGGCTATAAAATGTTGCAATAGCTAATTGCAAATTACGTAGTTTAACATTTAAGATAAGATACTCTAGCTTATCATTTACTTGAAAGTCTAACACAACCTGATTAGTAACATACATCACCTTTACATAAGCACCCACACCTCCTCCTCTACCAATTCTATCCTTACGGAAAAAACTGTAACCAGGAATAGTTACTACATTTGAATCAATTCCATCAGACAACCACGTTTCGGTAACCACAACGATATCGTAATCATTATCAAGAACTAAGCCTTGAAATGCATTAAAACCTGTGAAAATAGATTGTAAATTAATATGGGCGATTCGCATTTCAATAACAGAGCAACATTATTAATTACACACAAATGCAATAAAATTCAAATCGACTGCTATGAAAATAATCACAGAAACGACACCACACACGAAAGCAAGTCTACTAGTACACAATTAAAAAAAAAAAATAAAAATCTGGTGTTATATGTATGTAAATAAAATTAAAGAGTACAGTACAATATAAACAATCTATCTATATATAATAAAAATAATGTAACTATAAAGAAAAAAAAAAAAGAAATATGTATGTAGGTATGTGTTGAGTTCAAAATTAGACTACATGTATGAATACCACTTCCCCATCATGTTTTATATAATTATGAAGTTAAGGTGGAAATTCTATCAATATCATCCTCAGTGCTCAGAGAGTGTTTCTTATTTCGGAACGTACAATATAATTTGCAGTTAAAACACCAAACGTTTTTATTTCCAAATTTACCAGCTGCCTTCTTCAGCAATCCATAATTTTCCTTAGTTAAATCCTCATAAATGGTTATATTGGTTCCTTTTAAATGTTTACGATTTTTTATTATATCTTCTTTATCTTTGACATCTTTAAATTTAACAAAAATAGATCTAGCTCCATTAATTTTATTACCCACTCTGTAGCATGATTCAATTTTATTTGCAGGGAACTTCAGTTTTGTATGAGCATTAACTGCATCTATTACATTTTCTCCAGCGTAATCAGGTACTCCATATATTCTTACATTATTTTTCCTGGAATATTGTTCCATATTTATAATTTTTTGCCTTAAAAACTTATTTTCACTTGTTACAGTTTTTATTTGGTTCTCGTACATATCGAATTTCTTATCAATGTTGAGATTTTTTGCCACCTTGGCACCGATATCTGAGATTAACTGATCATTTAACAACACTGATTTTAACGTATTGAGTATTAACTCTTTAATATCACTAATTTGCGATTGAGTAAACGGCATTCTGATTCTTATGTTGTAAAATACACTTATTATAATCCTCGATTGCCCTATTTTATAGATGGAAATAGAATCGCAGTAGTGTCTTCACATAATGACCTTGGTGTTACGATTTCAGAGGAGCTTTCTTGGTCTCCACACATTTTCAAAATATGCAACAAAGCTAAATCAACACTATTCATGCTCACCAAAACATTTACGGAATTATCTCCTCAGTAATTCATAAGATTATTTTATATATACGTGAGACCTATCTTGGAATACGCAGGACCCGTTTGGAGTGTGGACTGGATTCGAGACAAAACACTTCTCGAATCTGTGCAACGTCAGGCCACCCGTTCAATGTATGGACCCACAAGACCTTCTTATGAGCAACGATTGGTAGAACTTAACATGACATCGTTTAGTGAAAGACGCTCACGAGGAGATCTTATCATTACATATCGTGCGCTGAATAATAATTTTGGGGTGGAACTCGGGAATATCTTTTCGTTAAATCACAATAAACGACTACGTGGACATCCCTGGAAACTGACCAAAGAGAGGTTTCATTGCAGAGCACGGCAAAATTTTCTTTCCAACAGAATTTTCTCTCAGTGGAACGCGTTACCTGCCGCGGTTGTCAACTCCACCTCAGTGAACAGTTTCAAGAAAAACTATGATGCGTGGAAAGCTTCTATGTGACAATATGTGTTCTTATGTTCTATTTTGTGACTGTAGTGCACCAATTCTGGCTATAGGATATAGTTTGCCTTTTAGTTATTGTATAACTGTGGATGTCAATTTTGATTTTTAATTAATTTTCTATTTTTCACCTTTGTTGTAGGATTATATAGGTCTTAAGACCTTAATTCCCAATCTAATTAAATAAGTAAATAATACTATATATTTTTCCTGTTACTTACTAAAATCAGTGACTATTCTTTCTATAGTCACTGCTAAAATTTATTTTACTTCTCGGCAAACTTTCAGTGTCACTAAATTTTTAAAAAATTAAACTTTCTGCTAATTATATGAAATATTTTAGAGCCATGGAGTTGTAGGAGAAGACCTGTTCTACAAAAAAGAAAATCAATGAGTTCAGTATCTTCAAAGTTTGAAGTAGTGGCAGAAAAAAAGATGGAACTCATTGCCCTTCAACGGGATCATATCTTGGCAAAAATAAAACAAGATCAAGAAGAACATGACATGAACATGGAAATATTAAGATTAAGATTAAAAGTTGAAAAAGAAAAGTTGGGCTTAGATTCTTAAGATTATGTAACACGTGAAGTAATCAGTTTTTTTCTGCACAGATCAATTATTTAAATACCTTACCAGTTTTTTGTTTGTAAAATTTTTCCTTTACATTTTTAATTAAGTTTGTATATTTCATATTTAGTTCGTATGTATATACTCATTTAAGTATCTTGAGTTTTCAATTTCTGATTGATTTATAGGAGGTAGGAATATCTATTTTTAGATTCTTATAATTACTCTTGATGTTTTTAAAAATAATAAATAAATAAAATTAGAAAAGTTATTTATTGTTCCAAAAATTTTTTATTTTCTTCTGCAAGCCTTCTAAAATAATTATTCAAAAGTTCATCTCTGGCTGTGTAATACATGTCCCTCTGTTGAAGTTCTGGTGCAATATCTTCATCAAAGTCTATTAGTGGTGCTATTTCAGGGTCCACTTCTGGAAGAACTTCATTTTGGTCAATTGCAATATTATGCAGTACTCCACAAGCTACTATAACCACAAGGCTAGTTTCCAGTTTCAATCGTAACCCTGTAGATAAAATTGGAAATCGCCTTTTCCAAACGCCGTACTGGCGCTCTACTGGGTTTCTGGTTCGTTTTACTGCAAACATACAATTAAATAATTTAGTGCAAATAATTTAGTCCACTAGTACGGCAATAGTAGTCTAAATAACTAGTGATTATTCAAAATTCTGTTACCAATTTTACAAATGCTAAACGCTAACTGCACTAAAATAGTTTTATAGGATTGTTTAAACAAAGGAGCCTCTAAATGGGTCCTTGGCGTGAACATTCAAAATGACAATAAAATTTATGTTTATCTTCTCTATGATTTGTGTAATTATCAAATACATACTGGATTCATTATAAAGTTGTTCGATCTCATTACGAGGTTCCAGAAGTGGTGTAATAACTTTCATAGTGTTTACATATCCACTATCTGCGACAATTAAGCTATTTCCAAATTCATTGTTTGAAAGACGTATGTTTATATTGGAATTATCAAATACACTCTGATCATGAGAAGAGCCTGGCCAGCGAGCAACTATATCCAAAATTTTTAGATTTGTATCAGAAATTGTTTGAACGTTAAGGGAAAAATAACCTTTTCGGTTCCTAAATAATTCTGTATGATCTCCACCTGCAAACCTCATTTTCTACATTAACAGTTATTAAATTAGAAAAGTGTGTGTGAAACGTACATCTCGGTGAAACTTACGGCACATGGTAATTTGTAAATAATAGTGTGTATTAAGCGAATATGAAATGAATACCGAATCAATTGCAAATGAAAACTTGGGTAATATTTTTCTTATTTTACATAGTTTATCTTACCTGGACTTTGTATTCTCACGTGGGTACAATCTAATGAGCCAATAACCCTAGGCAATCTTGCTTTCAGAAAGAAACTTCTTTGAATTCCTTGAATTTCCTCATCAGTGGTGGGCATTTTTATATAGTTTTGAGTCAAAGATGTAATTGCATGAGAAACTTTTCTAACAATAATTGATGCAGAAGGTTTACTGACATTGATTAAGTCACCGACAGTTATTAAAAAATTTCCTGTTGTATAATATCTTAGAGTTAGAAGCAGCTGGTTCATAGGGGTGATCAAATGGTTCCTAATAATAGCAGAAACACATTATATAATTTCAAAAACTTTTGTTTTGACAGCTATCTACTTGCCAGTCAGTGGGAGATTCAAGCAGATGTTCAATTTGCTGAAGAACCATTAACACTGTGTTTTTTGATAGTCGAAATCGCCTATGAAATTCGACATCATCTAGTTCTTCAAAATGGTCGTTTCTTTCCTTAACTGTATAAGGTCTTCTCTCATATTCAAAAACATCCAGCAAGTCCTCGTCCTCATCACTAATGTCGATTTCTTCAAAATACATTATAATTTTCAAACCCAGGAAATGATGTTTATAACTTTACTTTCAGTTGTCTAGCATTATGACCATCAGCTATTTCCTTAACAGGCAAATAAAGCGTCTGCTAAAATAGCCAAGACTTTAGCTTACAGTTTGTGTTAACCAGGATACTAATAAACAGTTTGACGTTATTTTGACCGACAGCTTATACTTAACCAACAGTTAAAGTACATAACCGTGCACTGATAAACCGGCCCTTAGTTCACCTGGTTCTTGTTCCTACACATAGCAGTTATAGCATGTTCTGCAAAATCTGCTATGTGCAAGAAAGGAACGTGTCTGTTCACTTGACAGTTTAGTTGTTTCTTGTTGCTCATCGAGTAAACTAATTCAGCACGCCGAATTTTGTGTTAAACTGTTTTCAATTAGTATACATACCCTCAAGAAATTTCCACTGTAAGTATAACATTGTGCATGTTTACTGCTTATGTGAATGAATGTGCTATGCGATTGATGTGAGTTCATATGGATAGTTTCTCGGCCAATATTAACAAAGTTGTTTTGGCGCCAAACATACTATTAACCTAAAGAGCACACAGATTGTTTTTATTATACAGTAATGTGTTGGTCAATCAAGTTTATAAATCCAGTTTAAGATGCATGTAATATGACAAACAACATTAATTTTCTGTTATTTATTTTACTAAAAAAAATAATATGTAATGAAAAAATCGGAGCATAAAGAATAAAATAAATAATTTTATTGCAGATGTCATCTCGAAGTAAAAGAATTTTGAATTTAGCCCAGGCACAAATTTCTCAAGAATATTCCGTTAGTGAAAAAATTACACCCACAGTAAATGAGTCCACATGTCAAACAGTTTTGGTCCCTGATGACGATCTACTTATGGTGTTAGATACCGCTCTTGGAAACGTTTGCTCTGTTTCCAATAATTGTGAGCTCCTAAACGAAGTGATCGATGGTGAAGTTCGCAATTATGAACTACTAAGATATGTTGATTTCGGTGCGGTATTAACAGAAAACGCATCTGCTTTTGCTGAAGATACTCTTACAGAACATATTATTATTGTGGATGAATGTGAAAATAGCACTAAAGTAGACAATGCAAATCAGGGGAGTACACAGAAAATATGGACGTAGAGGGAGATTTAGTAAATTCCGAGAGAAATTCTATTAGAGAACATGACATATTGAATGGTGGTCATGTTCACGAAATTAATTCTACAAATACGAACTTTACTTTACATGAGGTAGAGAAAGAAAATAGGAATAAAGAGAAAAACGCAAACTATTTTGACGGCGAAAGCAAAAAAACTATTTTAGCAAAAAGAAGAAAAACGTCTAAAAAAAGGGTCAGCGGTGAAAAATACATTGGCTATAAAAGAACTCCCTTAAAAGTGATTACCCATGATCAAAACAGAGATGCTAGGGTCATCAAAGGCCGCTGCTCCCATAACTCTTTGCCAAGAAAAAAAACGAATCGTTCATTTATGTGTGTTCAAGTCAGAGATGAAGACAGAAATAATATTTTTGACAATTTTTGGAAGAACTTGAAAACATGGCCTGAGAAGAAAGCCTATGTTAAGGGATTAGTAGCTACTAGAGGTATTAAAAGAAGGAGAAAGGAAGTAACTGGTAAACGTTTTAAGGATGAAGGACACGATTTATTTCTACCAACTGGAACAGGAGAAAAAGTAAGAGTTTGTCGAACTTTCTTCCTAAATACTATCGATCTGGGACGAGGCACTTTTATGAGATGGGTCAAAAAGGACACTCGTTCTCCAAGTCCAAAGTCCAGCGAAAACGGTGAACAAACTGCAACTGTTAGTGTTAAGCACACAGTTACAATTAATACAGAGAGGCAGAGAAAGTTAAAGAATGGCTGGACTTACTTCCCAAGGTACCAAGCCATTACTGCCGAGCTTCTTCAACAAAAAATTATGTCAACCACATGTATGACGTCTACAAAAAATGGTGCACAGAAACTGAACTGGCGCCAGTTGGAAGAATGCAGTTTACAGGACTTTTAAAAAGACATAAAATAGCGATTCATCATCCCCGAAAAGACCAGTGCGATACATGCTGTGGGTTCAAAGTGGGTACTGTTGACAATGTGGAATACGCCAATCACATCAAAAGAAAAGATGATGCTCGCGCTGCTAAAAGGGCTGCCAAGGAAAGTGCTAACTCAGAAAAGTTGGTTATAACAATGGATTTGCAAAGTCCTCGTTTGTCCAAAAACAGATGCATCGGCAATGTATTACAAACAAAAATTGCAGGTTCACAATTTTACGATTTACGAGCTCAATAAAGGAGAGGTTTTTTTGTATGCTTGGCATGAAGCGAATGGGGGTGTCTCCAGCAATGAATTCACTTGATGCATAGTTCACTACATTTCTAATATGATATGCGAATCTTATAAGCATGTGGTAATGATTTCAGACGAATGTAATTACCAAAATAGGAATAAAGTATTAGCCAGCGCATTAAGTGATCTTGCAAAAACCAAATTCAATTCTCATTGAGCAGCTCTTTTTAGAGAAGACACACTTTTTAGACACACAATGATGGAGGCGGATAGTGTCCATGCCACCCTGGAACAATACTTTAAGCCACCTATAAATTCACCCTCGGATTATATTGCTCGGATGAGGCTGGCGAGGCCTAAGCAACCTTATAATGTTAATGTGATTGATTTCAACTTTTTCTTGAAGAATGAAGGTCTAGACACAAACTTACAATCAATGAGACCAGAAAAGAAGGCCGGTGACCCCACAGTTACAGACATTCGTCAATTGAGATATGTACCGAGTGGAGAAATCTTTTTTCAACTTGGATTCTCAGGAGAATGGAATGCGCTACCTCAAAGAAGAACACGCGTACTCCTAAAGGAATGTACAGCTCCGAACTTCCAATAGCGGAATCAAAATTTCGGCATCTTCAGGAGCTAAAGTCCGTAATTGAAAAAGACCACCATGTATTCTATGATTCTCTCAAGTTCAATCCGGACGCAAAAAAATCAAAATAAATGTTCATTTATTGAAAATATTTCCTTTCTATTTTAGATTTTTAGTTTGTAAATTGTTTAAATAAATAATGTTTTAAAATACCGATTTAAGGTTTTTATTAATCGTAATAATTGCTTTGAAATTACTGCTATGTGCAAAAATCAGACCGAGAAAAATCTGCCATGTAACATAATAATTATTAATGCCAGTTTTTAAGTTAGTTAACATAAACACTGTTTTAATAACTAACTGCATCTTTTTTAAAAAACAAAATCATGTATTTAGTACAATCAAAAACCCATAAAATAGTACTACTTAATTTAAAACACATTTTATTTGATTCCTGAAAAATATACTATTTTGCACTTGGCAGGTATTTCAGAATCAACGACGGTATTCAAAATTTTCAATCCAGTAATTTATGAGAAACGTGTTCAACGTTTCTTATAAATTACTGGATTTACAGTGGTTGAACATGAGACATCGATTCCAAGTTTATTCCTTATCCTTATCTCACAAAATAATTATAACGAAAACACTCCCATACCTTTATAATAAAATATCTTTCAGGAGCCATGTTCATAATATTAATTTGAGAACCAGAGGAATTTTAACTCCACCCATGCATAAAACTGCATGTTTTGAGAGGAGTTTTAAATTTAACATTTATAAATTATATAATAGTATTCCTTTCGATTTTCTTTCTTATAATTGCCACAGGTTCAAAAAGTACATTGTTAAACTTTTCTGGAACAAACAAATCTCATCTGCATAAACATGTTATCGTCAAATTAAGTAACTTGATTTGTTAATTCCTGCAATACAACATAATGTTTGCTCTAGTTAGTAAATGTATATTCTTACGTACACTTATAAATAAACATGCATCTATTTTTTATCTATTTTTCATATATTTATTTTCTGTTTCTATTTTTCTGTTCACATTTCTTGCTGTTTGCTGTTTGAGTTTATATCGTATTCTCGTAGTTTTTAAGTGTATAATACTAATATTATTATAATTTTATGTAATTTTATTTTATCATTGCAAGGGTTAAGTGGTAGAGCAGTCTTTGGAGTGAACTTCCCCTTGTTTCCCATAATTATTATTGTGTATTAAGTATGGTGTAATATATATTGCTATAGTTCATGGGAAATAAAATCATTTATTATTATTATTATTATTATTATTATTATTATTATTATTATTATTATTATTATTATTATTATTATTATTATTATTATTATTATTATTATTATTATTATTATTATTATTATAAGAGGTGTGTAACATAATAGATTTTAAAATAATAGTTTTTGGGATATTATAGCTAATGAACTAGTGAGAGGTTGAATGATCCCCAGTCTCCCCTATAACATAACATTACACTGAAGGAAATGGATCAAATAAAATGTTTTGCTAAGACGATCTGCTTTATGATAGCACTTTTTCTTATTACCATTATATTATAAGGCACTAACCATAAGGAAAATCGTTTTGCTAATATGCTTTTACTACCTTAAATAGTCATTTTGCTGTTCCCATATAGTGCGTTTTCTAATTATTTTTCCTAGCATTTATTTTCCTAAAGGTAAGTAAATAAACTTTTATAGTAAGTGTGTGCACCAATTTGAGACTTACTTAGTTGGGGTTACTTTACCTTAGTTTATGACAAGTCGGTCCTGCCTTACGGTAACTAAGTTATTATTTGAAAGTTATGTAATGCGCAGTCGCAAGAGAGATCACTATACAGATTTCTCGCTAATCGGTTACTAGTCGCACGCCATTTTACGCTTATTTTACGTGTGTTCACTGTGTTGACTGGGTGTGTACCGCGTGGAGTAAACGTTATTTGGTTAGTTTATAGTAAATTCAATTTGGTCAAAGAACGTATTAGAGGCTTGAGTAATTACTCTTTCTAATTCTTGTATAGATTACGAAAGATAAATAAATAATTTTAAAAGGGTGTATTTATTACCTAAAACACTATAACTTCACCAAAGTAGATATGCATAGATAAAACAAAGGTGCTTCAGTTATTTAACAGTGTATTACATGACATTACATCGTTATTATGGTACTTTACAAGAAAATTGATATAGGAATATGGACACTGCCTATGTAAGAAATGTCTGTGCTTTGAAAACTATTGGAGGTTAAGGTTTGTAGATACTTTGCTGGAAAACTATTAATTTTATGTAGGTATAAATTATGTATGTGGGTGTGTTAAGCTTAACACCATACAATTCCTATATATATGTAGGAGTTAACATGTTTTAGCTTGATATATCCTGTATGCATCTGGCAACATTATTTTTCTTTTCCTATATACTAAACTAATACTAAGATACATATTATTCTAATAACAATAGTGTCATTTTCCTAGAACCACTGTATATCATTCTATGCTAATAAAGTGAAGTTATTAAGACAAATACAAGTACTTACTGTAATGAACCAGTAATTATAGTTGTTACTAAATCATACTGTATAATGGCTCAAAAATAATTTACTAGTAATAAGAAAAAGTTTCTTTTGTGGCAACAAAATATAAATACTGCATTAAAAAAGTATCTGCTATCCCCAAAAAAACACTTATTAAGCATAAAATGGGCCTTCATTACTCACAGCAAAAAATATCGATTTACAGTAATAAGAAAAAGTTAACAAAAAGTTTTTTTAATGGTAAGTAGACAGATTCAACAAAACCGTTTATGCTGTAGTAACTAGTAATTCTCGATTTAGTCATGTCTAATGTGACGTGTTCTGTTGTGAAGGAAGACCAGCCGCTTGTAAGGGTTGATAACTATCACCCTCCTCTTAATATAACACTGAGCATAGAATCAGAGCACCGTGTTGTATTTCCTATTAATCCTTTTTCTCAAATGTATAATTTTAGAAAGTGTGATTTGAGAATTGTTTATTCTGAATTATCGATTGTTGATTTTTCTTGTTTGGAACATGTCAAAGATGTAAATGAAGCATGCGATAAATTTTATAGTATTTTATTAGATATTTTTAGACATAACATACCATTAAAGGGAAACAACCAAAGCAAATACCCAGTCTGGTATACGAGAGAAATTATATCTGATTTAAAACATAAGAACAGTCTATTACGTAAGCACAGGACATCTAGATCAGATGCATCCTACCATCAGTTTAAATGTCTTAGATCTCAAGTTAAAACTAAAATAAATAATGCCTATAAATCTTATATAGTTTCTGTTGAAAATAGTGTACAAGTAAATTCCAAACATTTTTGGGCTTTCATAAAAAACAAAAATAAAGTGTCGCGTATTCCGGGTGTCATCTCCGATGGAGATACTCAATATTGCGAACCTAGGACAATTGTGGATTGTTTTAGCCCCTATTTGGCTAGTGTATACTCTGTAAATACTGATAACCCAGTAGTTGATTTGGATCAGTTGTGGTGTGGTTCTGATATACATATTAATCTCAGTCAGGTAACTGAGGATGAAGTATTTGCTGCAATTCGCAAACTAAAGCCAAAGACATGGCGCAGGCCCGATGCTGTACCTAGTTTTCTGATCAGGGATTGTGCTGTCGTTTTCTGTAAACCACTAAGGAAAATATTTGAGCTTTCTTTAAAGACTTCTACATTTCCAATTTGTTGGAAGATGGCTAGAATTTCTCCTATTAATAAAAAAGGTAGTCTAAATGAAGTTAGCAACTACAGACCCATTGCCTTACTATCCGGATTCTCGAAGATATTCGAGATTTTTATACGTTCTTATATTTATAGCAAAGTTGAACATCTTATAAGCGAGCGTCAGCATGGTTTTCTTGCTAGAAGGTCTACGGTAACAAATTTATGTTGCTTCTCCGATTATGTAAGTACTGTTTTGGATGATGTTGGCCAAGTTGATGCAATTTACTCCGATTTCTCGAAAGCTTTCGACAAGCTAGACCATCATGTATTATTATCAAAATTACAATCATTCGGTTTTTCCTTGGATATGCTTAAATTTTTCCACTCGTATTTGACAAATCGGAGGCAATTTGTAGAATACAATGGTTTTCAGTCTGATTCATTTATACCTACCTCTGGTGTCCCACAAGGTTCAGTCCTTGGGCCATTATTGTTCTTATTATTCATAAACGATATAGCGGATAATTTTCAGTGTGAATCATTGCTCTTTGCAGATGATCTTAAATTGTTTAGTAGAATCGACAGCTTTTCTGACTCAGTGCATCTTCAGAATGATTTAAATAAACTTGATTTATGGTGTGCTGCTAATAAATTACCACTAAATATTAACAAATGTTTCATTATTACTTTCACAAGGAATTTTAATAAAGTTTTACACAATTATACAATAGGGCATCATCCACTGAATCGAGTATCCCATATCAAGGATTTGGGCGTTACGTTGGATGAGAAACTAACTTTCTCTCCACATATAATGAATGTCGTTGCATCAGCAAATAAAACATTAGGTTTTGTTTTTAGAAACTGTTCATCTTTCACGAATTCAGCAGCTCTCATGCAACTGTTTGTATCTTTGATTCGATCCCAACTAGAATATGCAAGTTTGATCTGGGATCCACTCTATTTGAAGTACATTAATGCGGTAGAATATATTCAACGCAAACTTTTAAAGTTCATGTATTTCAAAACTGAAAGAGTATACCCGACACAAGGTTACGATCATCAGATTTTGTTGAACATGTTCAATATGCAATCGCTAAAAAACAGAAGAACAATTTTTAATCTCAAATTCTTGTATGGTTTATACCATTATAATATAAACTGTGCTGAATTTTTAAGCAAACTAAATATAAATATTCCAAGACACTCCTGTAGGGGTCATAGGTATTTTTACTTGCAAGCCGCTAATAGTAATATTGGTCTCATGTCTCCACTAAACAGAATATGCCAGCAATATAACGAGTTTGATTACCTGACTGACATAAATTTTAATTCTTTGAATAGTTTTCTAAAACCTATTTTAGATCGGTTATAGTGTCTATTTATTTCTGTCATTTGTACCATTTGTTTACTTATAATATCAGTGTGTTTATTTAAGTATGCGTACTCGACATTATTGTACAATTTACACTAACAGTTTTTTTTTTTGCTTTTTTACTACCACTTATTTCTGTATCACTATTATTTGTAATGTGCTTTATTATTATTCTTTTTTGTCTATTATTGATTGTTATGTATTTTTTCTATCATTTATATAAGTATTTGTAATGCTCTGTAATCTTGTAATTTTTGTTGTCAATTTGCCCTGTAATTGGGATTTTCCTGTTGGGCTTTAAATTAAAATAAATAAATAAATAAATAAATTACATAAATAAAAGTCGGACTTTATTGGCTATGTTTTAAAATGTCTTATTTAAATACAAAATTCAGTTCCATTTGTAACTTGTAACAGTGAGCATCGTGATCTTACATTTACCTACAAATTCATATTCAAAACTTATCTTTTTTTCATTTATACGTCAGGATGAGTGCCGCAAAGAAAAAAGTTTTGTCTGGAACTATTTTACTGAATCTGGTCCGAATTGTGGCAAATGCAATTTTTGTTCAAAGCAATTGTCATACAAAGGATCTACATACAATTTAAGCAGACATTTACGCACACAACACCCACACGTTTTAAAGACAATAGAGCAAAGAGATGTTATAGAAAGCCAAGATTTACCTTCTACTTCCACATCTGTAATAAGTGAAACTGTTTCCACTGTCGCACAAACAACTTCTGATTCAGCATGTACTCTTCTTCAAAAGGAGAAGAGAGGGCCAGGCGTAGGTAAAATTGTAGAAAAGAAGTCTGCGACATTAAATTCATTTTTTTATAAGCCAGTGTCCAATAAGAAACGTGATGATTTAAACAAACTTTTAACCACCATGTTAGTGAAAAACTATTTGCCATTTCAATAGAAAATCCACATTTTAAAATTTTTTTGCGTGAATTTAATCCGGGATATCAAGTACCATCTCGCAAAACAGTAAGCAATGTTATGCTTCCGCAAATGTATAATATGTTAAAAGATAAAGTTCAAGCAACAGTGAAAGATGCCGATGCATTATGTTTGACTACAGATGCTTGGACATCTTTAGCCAATGAGAGTTATATTTCGATTATTGCACATTATATTACCAAAAATAATATTCTAGACTCCTTTTTATTAGACTGCTATAAATATACAGAAAGTCACACTGCAGTCAATCTTTGTCATGAACTTCACAGGATAACAGATATATGGCAAATTAGTGATAAAGTGGTTGCTGTTGTCGTTGACAATGCTAATAATATCGTTGCCGCTATAAATTTAACTAAATGGAAGAACGTTCCGTGTTTTGCGCACACAATAAACTTAATCGTGCAAACTGGTCTCAAAGAAATTAATGATACTCAAAATAAAATCAAAAATTTAGTAGAATTTTTCAAAAGAAGCTCTCAAGCTAGTGAAAAACTTAAGGCAATGCAGATTCAATTAGGAAGAGAAAGTTATCTCAAAGTTAAACAAGATTTTCCAACAAGATGGAATTCAACATATGATATGTTTCAGCGTATTTTAGACATTAAAGAATCTATTATCTCGACAGTAGCTATACATTATCCACAACTTCAAAATTTAAATAACAATGATATAGTGATATTAGAAAAATGCTGCGAGATATTAAAATTATTTAAGGATGTTACTGAAGAAATAAGTAGTGAGAAAAGTGTAACTACTTCAAAAGTTATTTTATTTAGCGCAAGTTTAAAGAAATTTTGCAAATATTTTTTAGAGGCTGAAAATATGCCAGATGAAATAAAAAAATTATCTTCTACACTTCTTTCTGAAATTAATAGAAGGTTTCGAAATGTCGAAAAAAACAAAATTTTCGCGCATGCCACTGTATTGGATCCCAGATTCAAAAAGTACGGATTTTCGAATTAATGTAATTTTGAGACAGCAAAAGAAAATTTACTTAAAGAGATGCGAGTTATTGAGGCTGCAGACATGCAAGAAAATGTTGAAGTAGACGAACTTGTACCTGATCTATCAAAACCATCAACATCGAAAGTGTGGGAGGAGTTTGATAAAACTATTACAAATGTGACGGCAACATCTAATAAGACAGCAGCTTCAATAGTTGAAATAAATAAATTTTTAGATGAACCATTATTATCTCGTTCCGGCGATCCTTTAAGGTGGTGGCATGAAAGAAAATGTGTTTATCCTAGGTTATATAAAATTATGAGAAAAACATTATGCGTCGTAGCATCATCTGTCCCTTGTGAGAGAGTTTTTTCTAAAGCAAGACAAATTGTAACTGTAAAACGAAGCAGTTTACGCGGCGAAAAAGTATCTCAAATTATATTTTTAAATTATAACTTGTAATTTGCATTTAGTTTTAATCAGAATTGTTAGTTTCAGTTACTTATATTAAAGCGAATATATAAATGTAAGTACACATTTAAGTATTTTTACTTTTACATTTTACATTATTTTGTGTATTGTGTATTGTGTAAAAAGCTCATGTTTGTACGCTGTGTAAATGGCGGAATGAGCGGTGAGCTATTTCGTTGCGAGTCGCTCGCTCACTGGACAGTAATATGTGCCGCACATTTGTGCGAGTCGTTCATGAGCGACCCAGCTCTACATCTAGCATCTCTCTATTTTGTACTGGTGTGTGCCTCCGTGTATTAAAAATGTAAAATAAAAATATGTATGTGCGTATTTTGTGTATGAAATAAAGAAGTCATTTAAACAAATAAATTACTCCAATTTATTGACAAAAACATAGAAAAGCAATAGGTTATGGGCCCAGGTCACGTAATTAGATCTGGTTAACAGTTTACAGAATTTGTGGTAGTTGTACAGTTAGTGTGATCTGGAAATTCTGGAATTGTCGAAAATCAAGATGGAGGAAGAAAAGTATCGTATGTGCCTTTTTAATGGAACGAACTTTAGTAGTTGGAAATTTCGTTTAGAAGCAATCCTTGATCAGCATGACCTTAAAAAGTTTATTGAAAATAGTTTAACCAGGTTAACTGCAGGAAAAGAAGCATAGGTTGTTGAATCGCTAAAGAAGTCTGAGAAAAATTGTAAGGCCATTATTATCAATCACATAGCTGATGAACAGTTAGAGTACATTAAAGATCAGTCACATGCTAAAGAGATTTATGACACATTAAAGTCCATATTTGAGAGGAAAACTATGTCTAGCCAATTGTTTATCCGGAAGAAAATGTTAAGAATGAAGTACAATGACAACGAAGACATGAATCAGTACCTGTTAAATTTTGATAAGATAATTAGGGAATTAAAGAACTCTGGAGCAACTTTAGAAGAAGGAGACGCAATCTGTCATATATTACTTAGCCTCCCAAAATGTTTTGAAGCAGTAGTCGCAGCATCAGAAACTGTAGATCAGACCACATTGACATTAGACTCTGTGAAAGCTCGTTTACTAGATGAGTACAATAAAAGAAAAACTAACCAGAGCAGTAGTAGTAATCATCAATCTGTAGCTTTTGGAACGCAGAAACAACTATTTAGATACAGGTGTCATAACTGTGGGAAATTAGGCCACAAAAAATTTATTGTCGATTTAAACCACAGACTTATAATCAAAATCCGAATCAGCGTAGAGCAGCTAATAACAACTATAGAGGCTGGAATAACAATCGTCAGTTAGCCAACTCTAGTGAAACCCAAGAAGAGGAAGACGAAGTAGTTTTTATAGCGGAAAATGACAATTCTGGAAATATATGTTTAAATAATAAAAATGACACCTGGCTATTGGACTCTGGGGCATCGGAACATATGGTTAATAGTGAACGGTATTTTAGTGAAATGAAAACATTAGATAGAGCTGTACTTATAGCAGTTGCAAAAGATAAAGAAAATTTAATAGCGACAAGATGTGGAAATATAAGAATGGTAAATAATGGAACTATAATAAATATTCATAATGTGTTATTGGTACCTAGCTTGAGATTTAACCTGATGAGTGTTTCAAAACTACAAGAAAAAGGATTTATGGTCATTTTCAGTCAAGGAAAAGCCACGATTAAAAGAAACAATAAAGTTTATCTTGAAAAATACAAAAATAAGAAACGTTTTGAAATAAAACTGCCATTTATAAGTATACCCGACTTTGCAAGTGGTGCGAATGGTATTCATACAAATAAAAACTCCGATTTGTGATTATGACATCGCAGGTATGGCCATCTTAATAAAAATTCGTTAATGTATTTATCGAATAAACAGATCGTACATGGTATCCCCAGTTTTAAGAAAAAAGAACTAGAATTCTGTGAATCATGTGTAGAGGGTAAAATGTCACGATTGCCATATTATTGTCCAAGGTGGAAAAACCAAAATCGAACCGACCTCTAGGGTTAGTTCACGATGTTTGCGGTCCGATTGAACCCGAAACGACAGAAGGTTACAATACAAATACTTCACGACGTTCATAAATGACTACACACACTTTGTTACTGTATATCTACTTAAAAATAAAAACGATGTATTCAAATGTTTTCAAAATTATAAAGCAGAAGCACATTTCCAAAAGAAAATTTCACGACTAAGAACAGACAATGGGGGGGAATATACTTACCTCAAATGCATTTAAAGAATTTTGTCAAACAAATGGCATCAAAATGGAATTTACCGTACCTTACAATCCCGACCAAAACGAGGTAAGTGAAAGATACAATAGGTCACTATTGGAAAACAATGATAGCTGAGAGTAAGTTACCAAAAACCCTATGGGGGGAAGCGGTTCGTACTGCGGCATTTATTTTGAATCGATCATCAACTAAGTATGTATATGTTGAGAGAGGCAAAACTCCAGCAGAGTTATGGTTTTCTGCTAAATCGGATGTCAAAAGAATGAGAGTTTTTGGCTCAATCGCGTACAATCATGTTCCTGACCAGAAGAGAAGTAAACTCGATATTAAATCTGAAAAACTGATAATGGTGGGTTACAGTACGAATGGTTATAGGCTTTGGAATTCTACAACAAATAAAATTACGATTGGAAGAAACGTCATTTTCAATGAGCATAATAATTATAATTCATACAGAGACGTTCAATTTGAACAATCGTATAAGGACATGGATATCTGAACGGAAGAAGAAGAGAAAAATACGTAAACAAAGGGAAGAAAACGAAAACTATTGAAAAAGAGCATGTTGAAGAGGAAATTGTAGAAAATATTTTGCAGAAAGAAGAAACTAGAAATGGACGAATCTCAAAACCACCGTCATGGCATAAAGACTATTTAGTGAATGTTGATCATCAAGACTAGCATGAAATTCACCTAGTGTATGCACTAAATGCTGAGCAATATACTGAAAATATACCACCAGACATCCAGAAAAAGAATTATGGGAAAAAGCAATACAGGAAGAGCTTGAAGGGCTACATAAAAATAAAACGTGGACCCTAGTATACTTACCACATAACAGAGTACCAATTAATTGTAAATGGGTGTTTTCATTGAAGAGAAATAAACTTCGTGAAATAATAAAATACAAGGCGCGATTAGTTGCGAAAGGATGTTCACAGAAAAAAGGTTTAGATTTCAATGACACCTATTCGCCTGTATCCAAGCTAAGTACATTGAGACTCATGTTGTCTATTGCTAATCAGTATAAATACTTTATCCACCAAATGGATTTTAAAACCACTTTTCTGAACGGCCCACTCTCCGAGACCATTTACATGAATCAGCCTCATGGATCCAAAGGTGAAAAAGTATGTAAACTAAATAAAACAATATATGGTTTAAGAGAGTCGTCTAGGGAATGGTATAACAGTCTTTCTAACGTTTTGGTTAATGAAGGTTTTAAAATAAGTGAATCAGACAGAAGTTTATTTATTAAGATCAACAGACAAGTTAAAATATACCTACTTCTATATGTCGACGACATACTACTTATCAGTAACAACACAAAGGAAATGGAAAATGTCAAAATTTCTCTCTCTAAATCCTTCGACATGAAAGACATGGGCGAAACAAAGTTCTTCTCAGGCATAAATATCGAACGAGATATTGAGAATAAGATATTAAAATTAAACCAAACGAACTTTATCAAGAGACTCCTCGATAAGTTCAACATATGTGAATGTAAAGTAAAGTCAACCCCGATAGAACATAATGTTAAACTGAAACTCGGCGAAGGAACCCCACTAAAATCACAACCATTTCGTGAACTTGTTGGATGCTTGACATACCTGACAGTTACAACGAGAGCAGACATTCGCTGCTTCTATCCTATTTCAGCCGGTTGCAGTCACAACCAACAGAAGAAAGTTGGATACATTTGAAACGTGTGCTCCATTATCTTAAAAAAACTAAAGACTTAAAACTAATATATAAAGACAGTTCAGCCCCAATATTAGAAGCCTACAGTGATGCTGATTGGGCTGGTGACATAAACTCTAGAAGATCTACGTCTGGCTTTGTTATTAAAGTGTTCGGAAATCTAATTCAATGGGCATCTCGTAAACAAAATTGCGTTGCTCTATCGACTTGCGAAGCAGAATACGTTGCATTGCGTATGACAGTGTCTGAAGTGTTATGGATTCACAAAGGATTATTGGACCTTGGTTTTGACATTAATCAATTTACCCCGACAGAAATCTATGAAGACAACCAAAGTGTTATTTGTGTCGCGCAACAAAATAAATATGAAAACAAACTAAAGCATGTTAATATAAAAATTAGTTTTGTGCAAGACATTCTTATTAAAGTACTTATAAATTTGAAGTATGTCGAATCAGAGAACCAACAGGCAGATATTTTTACGAAATTCCTTAATATTGTTCAATTTAACAAATTTGTCAATGTTTTAGGTTACGAATAAAGCCGGCTTCACAGAACTATGAAAGTGTTGCCAGCAACACAAATCACGTGATTTTTGGCCAATGAAATTCTGTATTCCCCTCATTTTGTTAATGTAGTTAGGAAATTCCCAACTACAGATCTGAACTCTCAGCAACAACATAAACATAACATAACCTTAAAAATCATAGAACATATTTTTAAGAATCTACAAAATTTTAGCTAGGAAATCATTCTCATCATAAATAAAATATATATAGATACCTACTGAAATCTCATCTCATATCCACATTCGCAAACTCAAACGCAAAATAAAAATTTAAACATGGAAGAAAAGCACTGTGTTTAGAAATAAATCGCCAACTAGTAGAATTTACAGACAACGTAGAAGTAATAGATAGGTTGTTGGAAGGTAAGGATAACTTAAAGTAAAAGTAATTCATTAATTAAAAAACCATGGACGTAATTTTAGATGATAATTTTGTACTACAATATGTCACCGTGGCCCAACAGAATGGTTATTTAAATCAATATAATATCTCTATGGAGGAAGATTTAAATATTGTAAGACTGCAACTGAGTAATGGTCCTAGAGAAGATGTTAATGATGTCATATCAGAAAGTACACCTGATGGACAAGTTCTATTTTCCGCTGAAGAGGAGGAACTATTGATTACTTTAATATCACAGAGGCCTCCTTTATACAACTTGTCTCTTCCATTGAAGGAGAGGTCTAAAGTTACAATTAATAATTTGTGGTAGGAAGTTTTAAACGAACTTGGAAGTAAGTATTAAAGTTAAAAGATCAAATATTTGTTTGTTTATTAAGGCTATTTTATTTTTACAGTTAATGCCTCAATCGATGCTTTGAAAAAAAAATGGAAAAGTATAAGAGATAGTTATATCCGTGCAAGAGGAAATGTCAATGCTAAAATAAAATCGGGCTCTTCTAGTGAATGCGAGATTCAAGCTGAAAAAAATTAAAAATAATCACAAGCATTACACCCTCTTACAGTTTTTAGATGATACGTTAACCAGAAGTACGTACGTACCTATCTAAAATTATCTATTTAAATATTAAGGACATATTAATTATTAGGTGTCAGATCACTAATACATTTGTTTTTGTTTCAGAACCACATCAAACCTGGATGATGTTACAGATATGGATAGTTCTCCAACAACTTCAAGAAGCAGTTCGCGTTCACAAAAACGCAAATATGATACAACTAGTCAAGTAGACAAAGCATTTTTAGAAGCATTAGGTACTGTTACTACCTCTGCAAATAATACAGAACCAGACAAAAGTGAAACATACCACTTTTGTATGAGGTTGTGCGGGACCTTGGAGAAATTGCCAGCAAGAATTCGAAATAAGCTTGAATTGGAACTGTTACAAAAAGTAACTGATGTTGAACAAGAATATTGTGAATAGTAAGATTGTTAACTGAATAAAATAAATATGAAATGTAAAAAAAATTCTTTCTAGAAATAGTACATTTATTTTCACTTCTAATATGATAAAATTATAACATTACATAACATACATACATTACATAACAAACATAACATAATTTCTTTCTAACTCTGCTCTTATGGCACACTTATTGTATTCTATGGGCTTATTTCTCTTGTTATTAGAGATAGACCCCTCAATGAATTCATGCAAAAACATTCTAAAAAATATTGTTATATTAAAAAAACAGCTTTCTTCTTAACACAGTGTTCCGCTGCTTTTCCGAAAACATTGAAAAATTCAGAAAAAATATCTTCATTTTTGTTTTGGTATTTTTTTCTTACAGGAACAATAACGAAGATACCCCTATGGTCAAAATATAGGAGATAACCCTGTACATATATTACACATTGTCCCATTGCCAATCTACACTACCCTCTTCATTAAAAAACTCTTTAAATATGTCTCTAATATTTGAAGGTTTCTGTGTGTAAGTGTTGGTGCCTGTTCTGCCAATTGGTGATAAATGAGATACTTCTTTCCTCCAAGAGCCTAGAATTATGCATCCATTTGTATCAGTATCAATTAACCCCCGAGTAACAGAAGCATTTGTATCACGCATCATAATAAAATTATGAAGACACACAGTGGCCTTGATTATACTATCTACTGTTTCTAATTTAGGTAGGATTGGCCTTGAAAAAATTCTCCAACAAGCAACCAGAATACCAAATGCATTTTCACTAATTCTCCGTGCTCTACTTAACCTATAATTGAATACACTCTTCTCCATATCTATTCCACCTTTAGATGAATAGGGCCTCATTAACAGTGGGAATGTCTCATCACCAACTAAAACATGTGGTAGCGGAGCACGTCCTTCAGATATCTCTGAAGGGCCGGGAATGTTCAGCAAATTTTGTTGCAACTTTCTTCCAATTGCAGATGTCTTGAATATGCCACCATTACTCTGCCTTCCTTGTGCACCAATATCCACTAAGATAAAGCGATACCGAGCATCAACTACAGCCATAAGTACCACAGATTGGCTTCCCTTATAGTTGTAAAATTCACTTCCGGAATGTGGTGGTGCCTAAAATAATAACTTACATAATATTATATATATATATATATATATATATATATATATATATATATATATATTAATATATATATATATAATATTTATATATATATACTTGTTTTTACAGCACAACTTTTTTTTTCTAAAATCGCTAAAGAAAGTCTAGTTGCTTGGCACAATTTCAGGTGCCATCACCTACCTGAATTGCCACATGTTTTCCATCAATGGCACCTATGCAATTTGGAAATTGCCAGTTATTGTTAAAATCTCCCGCAATATTTTTCCACATTGCTTCATTTGGAATAGGGAGAACTTTATTATTTAAAACTGTCCATATAGCTAATGTAGTTTCTGAAATGATTTCTGATACTGTAGATAATCCTATTCCGAACAAGTAAGTTAAACTTGTCATAGAGTCACTGAAGCAAGGAACCTTAAAAGGCAGCGGTGATAGTGGATGCAAATTCGTACGAAAATAATTCGTAAGGATTCGTAAGAAATTCGTTCGTACGAATACATCCGAAAAAGTGGTTGCAGAAAACGCGGGTACGAATCGTACGAATATGTAGGAGCAGAGCAATAAAAGTACGTACAATGGATCCAGCTACTCAATTATATTTGTTAGAGACGCCTTTAACAAAATTACTTTTATTAGAAAATACTAGAAGCTGCGAGGTATCCGACTACTTTTCGTCAAGAGAAAGAAATGGAGAATATGGAAGATCATTTAAGGAACTAATTAAAAATGATATAAAAATTTTTGAGTATACGAGAATGACGGTATTTACATTTAATTATATTTTACAGAGTATTGAAAGTAAAATTGTGAAATACTCAAATTTCCGAAAATGCATTTCACCAGAAGAAAAACTGATAGTAACATTAAGGTAAGTAAAAGTCTTTTGTTTGGTAAACCAAGTTTATTTTATTCGAGATATGATATATGGCCACGATTAATAAAAAGCTACTGGTTAGGTTCAAACTGTGAAAAATATAATGTTGCTGTTTGTGAAGGTCTGTTTTCTTCGTTCACCACCACAGTATCATAGTGGAATGAATCGCATGTAGAATCATTTATTGGTTGAAATGTAGATGATTCTTGGGAAGTATATGAATTAAGTGAAGAAGTATATGCTGGTGAAGGTGTTGACGTGGGAGTACTTCTTTGAGATATAGGTGGTACTACTGGCTGAGGAGTGTATTGGGTTCTCCTTAATTCTTCATGCTCTTGCATAAGTAGCTCCTGAAATTTTGTCCTAATAAATAATTTTCTATGAGTTGGTAGTTGTTTAATATATGGAACAAGACTTAGAGCGAAATAGTAATCGTCGTTATGCTGTTGAGAACCTTGTTTGAACTGGGCCAATTTTTGCTCTTCTGTATGTAATAACTTTTGCATTGTTGCTTCCCTCAAATTTTTCTTTTTCTTAATGGAGTACTGGTATCTTGAATAGGCAAAGATCTTTTATTGGATGTAGACGGTATAGCAATAACTTCTTGTTCTAATTCTAAGTTGGTTTCTATTTCTGTTTGTAATTGCTCATTATTATTGTTGGTTACTTCTGAGAGTTCATCTCTATTTGGTTCATGACAACTCGAACTTGCTTGGTTATTAGCTTGTGAAAGATTTCCGGTTAGTTTTCTTGGAACAAACTGGTCCTTCAGAAAAAGCATATTGTCAAAAAAAATTGCCATTTTGAAGATGTTTCCTCGGCAGCATCTCCACTTCTATTTTGTTGTAATTTTGTAAGTTCCTTCCTAAAAGTGTCCCTCAAACCTCTCCATTTCTGACGAACAATATCATCTGCAACAAAATATACAATATGTATAACTACAAGTGACTAGATTGCATCTGTTGTTTTATAATGGCGTATTTACAAAATCCATGTATGATCTATATTCATTTCGGAAATTGAAACCAGATACGAAAATAATACACACGTATTTTTCCTTTTCATAATTTTTTGATAGTTTTATAGAAAAAAGTGAATTTAAAATTCATGTGACGTCACTAAACCTTTTGTTTTCAGGTATCTTGCAACAGGTGCTTCTTTTCGATCTTTAGCTTTCTCATTTCGAATGTGTCACACAACAATTAGACAAGTTGTTTACGAAACCTGTAAGGCCATATGGGATACATTAAATGAAATTCATATGTCATTTCCAACTGAATCAATGATGGCTTCAATTGCACATCACTTTTATAAGAAGTGGAAATTTCCTAACTGTGTTGGAGCCATCGATGGCAAACACATTAGAATTAAATGTCCCCACAGTCAGGATCATTTTATTTTAATTATAAAAAATATTTTTCTATAGTGCTACAAGGTTTGGTCGAAGCAAATTACAAGTTTATAACTATCGATGTTGGAAGTTACGGAAAACAGAGTGATGGTAGGAGTTTTACAAACTCATCTTTATACTATCATATCGAAAATGGCACTTTTAACATACCACCGCCAAAAGCTCTACCAAATACAGATATTATTGTACCATATGAGACCATTAAGTACATAAGTATTTAATGAGACCATTTTCAGGACAACAATTGTCTCCGGAGCAAGAAGGCTTTAATTATAGCCTTTCCCGAGCCAGACGCCTTGTTGAATGCGCATTTGGCATTATAACCTCAAAATGGAGGATTCTAAAAACCGAAATTGAAATTTATCCAGAGAGAGTCGATTTAATTGTAAAGTGCATATGTTTATTACATAATATAATTATTGATTTAGAAGGCATGCCAGATATTTTGGAAACTACCCAAACTGTACATCGAAGTGAAATGAGGGGAACAAGACACGTCAACAGAGCTAGTATTGCAGCCTATGAAATTCGTAATAAATTTATGCAATATTTTAACCAAATAAATTAATACGTACATACATACATTTAAGTAAACATACCTATTGCTATTTTAAAATTATTAACTAATAAACTATATATTCCATGTGTGAATGTGTATAGAGATTAATGTAATAAATATCTTTTAAAAAAATTACCTCTAACTTTCATTTTTTCGGCTTTTTCCTGCCATAACTTTTTGTTTACTTCCCTATTATGGTATCCTTTGCATTTTTGATTCCACAGAGACCGTCTTTCCTCTACAAGGGCAATTAATATTTCACAATACATGTCTGTTTTCAGTGTTTTCGTACGAATAACCTATAAAAAAACAAAATATTTTGTTTATATTCAACTGATTGTACGACGTCGTAAGAATACGTACGAATTAGCCGTGAGCACTGTAAACGCACACATAGGGATGTATGTATTTGTTTCATTCTGATGAATTCGTACGAACTCGTACGAATTCTTACGAATGAATTTTCGTACGAATTCGCATTCACTATCACCGCTGCCTAAACCACTTGTGTGAAGTTAGCGTCCGACGCTGGCGTCAGATTCCAGCGTCTGCGCCCCTCCGCCTAACCTGAATCACACGATAACAATAATTACAATATGGACCTATCTAATAATTAAATGTGATAATTTAAATAACTTAAAAAATATAAATTTTTTCCACCCCCCCCCCCCCAGTAAGCTTTGTGACGGATTATTTTTATGGTGAAAAAAATACTATCTTAGGTGGGTAGAATATACTAAAACTTCAAACCTTTAGGACTACGGCGTGTGGTGTAAATCCACTACAATTATAAAAGAAAATTCAGAAACCTAAAAAATTTTAATTTTTTTCACTCCCAAGTAAGTTTTGTGAAGGATTCTTTTTCAAACTTGATATTTATCGAGAGTCTTGGTGTCGATCGATTATTCTTGTATAGAAGGTGTTTTTGTCTTGATAAAGTTTACTCGAACTTTTTATAGTTTAGTCTCGGTTTGAGTTAAGGTTTAAGTATCTGAGCAAGTCGTCGACTTGCAAACTTGATATTTATCGAAAGTCTTGGTGTCGATCGATTATTCGTGTATAGAAGGTGTTTTTGTCTTGATAAAGTTTAGTCTGATTTTTTATAGTTTAGTCAGTAGAGTAAATTTTGTTTTCTGTTTGTGTAAAAGTTCATATACCTAAGCCAATCACCGATTTTCTAACTTGATATTTATCGAGTGTTGGTGTCGATCGATTATTCGCGTATAGAAGGTGTTTTTGTCTTGATAAAGTTTAGTCTGATTTTTTATAGTTTAGTCAGTGGAGTTAATTTTGTTTACTGTTTGCGTAAAAGATCATATACCTAAGCAAGTCATCGATTTTGAAACTTGATATTTATCGAGTGTTGGTGTCGATCGATTATTCGTGTATAGAGGGTGTTTTTGTTTTGATAAAGTTTAGTCTGATTTTTTATAGTTTAGTCAGTAGAGTAAATTTTGTTTTCTGTTTGTGTAAAAGTTCATATACCTAAGCCAATCATCGATTTTCAAACTTGATATTTATCGAGTGTTGGTGTCGATCGATTATTCGCGTATAGAAGGTGTTTTTGTCTTGATAAACTTTAGTCTGATTTTTTATAGTTTAGTCAGTAGAGTTAATTTTGTTTTCTGTTTGCGTAAAAGATCATATACCTAAGCAAGTCATCGATTTTCAAACTTGATATTTATCGAGAGTCATGGTGTCGATCGATTATTCGCTTATAGAGGGTGTTTTTGTTTTGATAAAGTTTAGTCGGATTTTTTTTTAGTTTAGTCAGGTAGAGTTAATTTTGTGTTCGGTTTGAGTTAAGGTTTATGTATCTGAGCAAGTTGTCGACTTCCAAACTTGATATTTATCGAAAGTCTTGGTGTCGATCGATTATTCGTGTATAGAAGGTGGTTTTGCTTGATAAAGTTTAGCCAGTTTTTTTATAGTTTAGTGAGTTAATATTGTGTTCGGTTTGCGTTAAGGTTCATGTAACTGGTGTCGATCGATTATTCGACTACAGAAGGTGTTTCTGTCTTAATAAAGTTTTGTCAGATTTTCTCATAGTTTTGTAGTTCATAGTGTTAATTTTCTGTTCGGTTTGCGTAAAAGTTCATATAGCATATAGTTGTAAACTCCCAAACTTAATATTTACTGCATATATTGGAATCAATCGATTATTTGTGTGTAAACGTATTTTTCTTCTGATAAATGTAGTAATTTTATTTATCGATAACTGCTTTAGTAAAGTTCGTTTTTTATTAGAAAATAATTTTCTTCTTTTATTTGCTTTGGTATTTCTGGTTTTTCTTAGTATTTTAGGTATATTTGTTAATTTTTCCAATTGATTGTCAATTGGAAAAATTAACCAGTATGGACCAGAAATTGGTCCAGTATGAATGAAAAAATTGTTGCTTTGGTAAAGAAAATAAAATGTTTCAATGGAGATATTTTCTATGAGGACTTAGTATCACTTCCGTTTAGTTGCGCTTTATGTGAGAATTTAGTGGCTAATATCAAATTTATATTTTTTAAGTTTCTGAATTTTCTTTTATAATTGTAGTGGATTACACACGCCGTAGTCCTAAAGGTTTGAAATTTTAGTATATTCTACCCACCTACGATAGTAGGAGTAGTTTCAGACATAAAAAGAATCCGTCACAAAGCTTACTTGAGGGTGAAAAAAAATTATATTTTTTAAGTTTCTCAATTTTTTTTTAAATTTTGGTGGATTTACACCAGACGCCGTAGTCGTAAAGGTTTGAAATTTTAGTATTTTCTACCCACCTAAGACAGTATTTTTTTCACCATAAAAAGAATCCGTCACAAAGCTTACTTCGGGGTGGAAAAAATTTATATTTTTTAAGTTTCTGAATTTTCTTTTATAATTGTAGTGGATTTACACCACACGCCGTAGTCCTAAAGGTTTGAAATTTTAGTATATTCTACCCACCTACGATAGTATTTTTTTCACCACAAAAAGAATCCGTCACAAAGCTTACTTGGGGGTGAAAAAATTTTTAATTTTTTAACCTTCTGAATTTTTTTAAATTTTGGTGGATTTAAACCAGACGCCGTAGTCGTAAAGGTTTGAAATTTTAGTATTTTCTACCCACCTAAGACAGTATTTTTTTCACCATAAAAAGAATCCGTCACAAAGCTTACTTCGGGGTGGAAAAAATTTATATTTTTTAAGTTTCTGAATTTTCTTTTATAATTGTAGTGGATTTACACCACACGCCGTAGTCCTAAAGGTTTGAAATTTTAGTATATTCTACCCACCTAAGATAGTATTTTTTTTCACCATAAAAAGAATCCGTCACAAAGCTTACTTGGGGGTGAAAAAAATTTTTATGTTTTAAGTTTCTGAATTTTTTTAAATTTTGGTGGATTTACACCAGACGCCGTAGTCGTAAAGGTTTGAAATTTCGCTTACTTGGGGGTGAAAAAAATTTATATTTTTTAAGTTTCTGAATTTTCTTTTAAAATTTTGGTGGATTTACACCAGACGCCGTAGTCCTAAAGGTTTGAAATTTTAGTATATTCTACCCACCTAAGTTAGTATTTTTTTCACCATAAAAAGAATCCGTCACAAAGCTTACTTGGGGGTGAAGAATATTTATATTTTTTAGGTTTCTGAACTTTCTTTTATAGTTGTAGTGGATTTACACCACACGCCGTAGTCCTAAAAGTTTGAAATTTTAGTATATTCTACCCACCTACGATAGTACTTTTTTCACCACAAAAAGAATCCGTCACAAAGCTTACTTGGAGGTGAAAACATTTTTTATTTTTTAAGTTTCTGAATTTTCTTTTAAAATTTTGGTGGATTTACACCAGACGCCGTAGTCCTAAAGGTTTGAAATTTTAGTATATTCTACCCACCTAAGTTAGTATTTTTTTCACCATAAAAAGAATCCGTCACAAAGCTTACTTGGGGGTGAAGAATATTTATATTTTTTAGGTTTCTGAACTTTCTTTTATAGTTGTAGTGGATTTACACCACACGCCGTAGTCCTAAAAGTTTGAAATTTTAGTATATTCTACCCACCTACGATAGTACTTTTTTCACCACAAAAAGAATCCGTCACAAAGCTTACTTGGAGGTGAAAACATTTTTTATTTTTTAAGTTTCTGAATTTTTTTAAATTTTGGTATTTAAACCAGACGCCGTAGTCCTAAAGGTTTGAAATTTTAGTATATTCTACCCACCTAAGATAGTATTTTTTTCACCATAAAAAGAATCCGTCACAAAGCTTACTTGGGGGTGAAAAAAATTTTTATGTTTTAAGTTTCTGAATTTTTTTAAATTTTGGTGGATTTACACCAGACGCCGTAGTCGTAATGGTTTTAAATTTCGCTTACTTGGGAGTGAAAAAAATTTATATTTTTTAAGTTTCTGAATTTTCTTTTAAAATTTTGGTGGATTTACACCAGACGCCGTAGTCCTAAAGGTTTGAAATTTTAGTATATTCTACCCACCTAAGTTAGTATTTTTTTCACCATAAAAAGAATCCGTCACAAAGCTTACTTGGGGGTGAAGAATATTTATATTTTTTAGGTTTCTGAACTTTCTTTTATAGTTGTAGTGGATTCACACCACACGCCGTAGTCCTAAAAGTTTGAAATTAGTATATTCTACCCACCTACGATAGTACTTTTTTCACCACAAAAAGAATCCGTCACAAAGCTTACTTGGAGGTGAAAACATTTTTTATTTTTTAAGTTTCTGAATTTTTTTAAATTTTGGTATTTAAACCAGACGCCGTAGTCCTAAAGGTTTGAAATTTTAGTATATTCTACCCACCTACGATAGTACTTTTTTCACCACAAAAAGAATCCGTCACAAAGCTTACTTGGAGGTGAAAACATTTTTTATTTTTTAAGTTTCTGAATTTTTTTAAATTTTGGTATTTAAACCAGACGCCGTAGTCCTAAAGGTTTGAAATTTTAGTATATTCTACCCACCTAAGATAGTATTTTTTTCACCATAAAAAGAATCCGTCACAAAGCTTACTTGGGGGTGAAAAAAATTTTTATGTTTTAAGTTTCTGAATTTTTTTAAATTTTGGTGGATTTACACCAGACGCCGTAGTCGTAATGGTTTTAAATTTCGCTTACTTGGGAGTGAAAAAAATTTATATTTTTTAAGTTTCTGAATTTTCTTTTAAAATTTTGGTGGATTTACACCAGACGCCGTAGTCCTAAAGGTTTGAAATTTTAGTATATTCTACCCACCTAAGTTAGTATTTTTTTCACCATAAAAAGAATCCGTCACAAAGCTTACTTGGGGGTGAAGAATATTTATATTTTTTAGGTTTCTGAACTTTCTTTTATAGTTGTAGTGGATTCACACCACACGCCGTAGTCCTAAAAGTTTGAAATTAGTATATTCTACCCACCTACGATAGTACTTTTTTCACCACAAAAAGAATCCGTCACAAAGCTTACTTGGAGGTGAAAACATTTTTTATTTTTTAAGTTTCTGAATTTTTTTAAATTTTGGTATTTAAACCAGACGCCGTAGTCCTAAAGGTTTGAAATTTTAGTATATTCTACCCACCTACGATAGTATTTTTTTCACCATAAAAAGAATCCGTCACAAAGCTTACTTGGGGGTGAAAAAAATTTTTATGGTTTAAGTTTCTGAATTTTTTTAAATTTTGGTGGATTTACACCAGACGCCGTAGTCGTAAAGGTTTGAAATTTCGCTTACTTGGGGGTGAAAAAAATTTATATTTTTTAAGTTTCTGAATTTTCTTTTAAAATTTTGGTGGATTTACACCAGACGCCGTAGTCCTAAAGGTTTGAAATTTTAGTATATTCTATCCACCTAAGTTAGTATTTTTTTCACCATAAAAAGAATCCGTCACAAAGCTTACTTGGGGGTGAAGAATATTTATATTTTTTAGGTTTCTGAACTTTCTTTTATAGTTGTAGTGGATTTACACCACACGCCGTAGTCCTAAAAGTTTGAAATTTTAGTATATTCTACCCACCTACGATAGTACTTTTTTCACCACAAAAAGAATCCGTCACAAAGCTTACTTGGAGGTGAAAACATTTTTTATTTTTTAAGTTTCTGAATTTTTTTAAATTTTGGTATTTAAACCAGACGCCGTAGTCCTAAAGGTTTGAAATTTTAGTATATTCTACCCACCTAAGATAGTATTTTTTTCACCATAAAAAGAATCCGTCACAAAGCTTACTTGGGGGTGAAAAAAATTTTTATGTTTTAAGTTTCTGAATTTTTTTAAATTTTGGTGGATTTACACCAGACGCCGTAGTCGTAATGGTTTTAAATTTCGCTTACTTGGGAGTGAAAAAAATTTATATTTTTTAAGTTTCTGAATTTTCTTTTAAAATTTTGGTGGATTTACACCAGACGCCGTAGTCCTAAAGGTTTGAAATTTTAGTATATTCTACCCACCTAAGTTAGTATTTTTTTCACCATAAAAAGAATCCGTCACAAAGCTTACTTGGGGGTGAAGAATATTTATATTTTTTAGGTTTCTGAACTTTCTTTTATAGTTGTAGTGGATTCACACCACACGCCGTAGTCCTAAAAGTTTGAAATTAGTATATTCTACCCACCTACGATAGTACTTTTTTCACCACAAAAAGAATCCGTCACAAAGCTTACTTGGAGGTGAAAACATTTTTTATTTTTTAAGTTTCTGAATTTTTTTAAATTTTGGTATTTAAACCAGACGCCGTAGTCCTAAAGGTTTGAAATTTTAGTATATTCTACCCACCTACGATAGTACTTTTTTCACCACAAAAAGAATCCGTCACAAAGCTTACTTGGAGGTGAAAACATTTTTTATTTTTTAAGTTTCTGAATTTTTTTAAATTTTGGTATTTAAACCAGACGCCGTAGTCCTAAAGGTTTGAAATTTTAGTATATTCTACCCACCTAAGATAGTATTTTTTTCACCATAAAAAGAATCCGTCACAAAGCTTACTTGGGGGTGAAAAAAATTTTTATGTTTTAAGTTTCTGAATTTTTTTAAATTTTGGTGGATTTACACCAGACGCCGTAGTCGTAATGGTTTTAAATTTCGCTTACTTGGGAGTGAAAAAAATTTATATTTTTTAAGTTTCTGAATTTTCTTTTAAAATTTTGGTGGATTTACACCAGACGCCGTAGTCCTAAAGGTTTGAAATTTTAGTATATTCTACCCACCTAAGTTAGTATTTTTTTCACCATAAAAAGAATCCGTCACAAAGCTTACTTGGGGGTGAAGAATATTTATATTTTTTAGGTTTCTGAACTTTCTTTTATAGTTGTAGTGGATTCACACCACACGCCGTAGTCCTAAAAGTTTGAAATTAGTATATTCTACCCACCTACGATAGTACTTTTTTCACCACAAAAAGAATCCGTCACAAAGCTTACTTGGAGGTGAAAACATTTTTTATTTTTTAAGCTTCTGAATTTTTTTAAATTTTGGTATTTAAACCAGACGCCGTAGTCCTAAAGGTTTGAAATTTTAGTATATTCTACCCACCTACGATAGTATTTTTTTCACCATAAAAAGAATCCGTCACAAAGCTTACTTGGGGGTGAAAAAAATTTTTATGTTTTAAGTTTCTGAATTTTTTTAAATTTTGGTGGATTTACACCAGACGCCGTAGTCGTAATGGTTTTAAATTTCGCTTACTTGGGAGTGAAAAAAATTTATATTTTTTAAGTTTCTGAATTTTCTTTTAAAATTTTGGTGGATTTACACCAGACGCCGTAGTCCTAAAGGTTTGAAATTTTAGTATATTCTACCCACCTAAGTTAGTATTTTTTTCACCATAAAAAGAATCCGTCACAAAGCTTACTTGGGGGTGAAGAATATTTATATTTTTTAGGTTTCTGAACTTTCTTTTATAGTTGTAGTGGATTCACACCACACGCCGTAGTCCTAAAAGTTTGAAATTAGTATATTCTACCCACCTACGATAGTACTTTTTTCACCACAAAAAGAATCCGTCACAAAGCTTACTTGGAGGTGAAAACATTTTTTATTTTTTAAGTTTCTGAATTTTTTTAAATTTTGGTATTTAAACCAGACGCCGTAGTCCTAAAGGTTTGAAATTTTAGTATATTCTACCCACCTACGATAGTATTTTTTTCACCATAAAAAGAATCCGTCACAAAGCTTACTTGGGGGTGAAAAAAATTTTTATGGTTTAAGTTTCTGAATTTTTTTAAATTTTGGTGGATTTACACCAGACGCCGTAGTCGTAAAGGTTTGAAATTTCGCTTACTTGGGGGTGAAAAAAATTTATATTTTTTAAGTTTCTGAATTTTCTTTTAAAATTTTGGTGGATTTACACCAGACGCCGTAGTCCTAAAGGTTTGAAATTTTAGTATATTCTATCCACCTAAGTTAGTATTTTTTTCACCATAAAAAGAATCCGTCACAAAGCTTACTTGGGGGTGAAGAATATTTATATTTTTTAGGTTTCTGAACTTTCTTTTATAGTTGTAGTGGATTTACACCACACGCCGTAGTCCTAAAAGTTTGAAATTTTAGTATATTCTACCCACCTACGATAGTACTTTTTTCACCACAAAAAGAATCCGTCACAAAGCTTACTTGGAGGTGAAAACATTTTTTATTTTTTAAGTTTCTGAATTTTTTTAAATTTTGGTATTTAAACCAGACGCCGTAGTCCTAAAGGTTTGAAATTTTAGTATATTCTACCCACCTAAGATAGTATTTTTTTCACCATAAAAAGAATCCGTCACAAAGCTTACTTGGGGGTGAAAAAAATTTTTATGTTTTAAGTTTCTGAATTTTTTTAAATTTTGGTGGATTTACACCAGACGCCGTAGTCGTAATGGTTTTAAATTTCGCTTACTTGGGAGTGAAAAAAATTTATATTTTTTAAGTTTCTGAATTTTCTTTTAAAATTTTGGTGGATTTACACCAGACGCCGTAGTCCTAAAGGTTTGAAATTTTAGTATATTCTACCCACCTAAGTTAGTATTTTTTTCACCATAAAAAGAATCCGTCACAAAGCTTACTTGGGGGTGAAGAATATTTATATTTTTTAGGTTTCTGAACTTTCTTTTATAGTTGTAGTGGATTCACACCACACGCCGTAGTCCTAAAAGTTTGAAATTAGTATATTCTACCCACCTACGATAGTACTTTTTTCACCACAAAAAGAATCCGTCACAAAGCTTACTTGGAGGTGAAAACATTTTTTATTTTTTAAGTTTCTGAATTTTTTTAAATTTTGGTATTTAAACCAGACGCCGTAGTCCTAAAGGTTTGAAATTTTAGTATATTCTACCCACCTACGATAGTACTTTTTTCACCACAAAAAGAATCCGTCACAAAGCTTACTTGGAGGTGAAAACATTTTTTATTTTTTAAGTTTCTGAATTTTTTTAAATTTTGGTATTTAAACCAGACGCCGTAGTCCTAAAGGTTTGAAATTTTAGTATATTCTACCCACCTAAGATAGTATTTTTTTCACCATAAAAAGAATCCGTCACAAAGCTTACTTGGGGGTGAAAAAAATTTTTATGTTTTAAGTTTCTGAATTTTTTTAAATTTTGGTGGATTTACACCAGACGCCGTAGTCGTAATGGTTTTAAATTTCGCTTACTTGGGAGTGAAAAAAATTTATATTTTTTAAGTTTCTGAATTTTCTTTTAAAATTTTGGTGGATTTACACCAGACGCCGTAGTCCTAAAGGTTTGAAATTTTAGTATATTCTACCCACCTAAGTTAGTATTTTTTTCACCATAAAAAGAATCCGTCACAAAGCTTACTTGGGGGTGAAGAATATTTATATTTTTTAGGTTTCTGAACTTTCTTTTATAGTTGTAGTGGATTCACACCACACGCCGTAGTCCTAAAAGTTTGAAATTAGTATATTCTACCCACCTACGATAGTACTTTTTTCACCACAAAAAGAATCCGTCACAAAGCTTACTTGGAGGTGAAAACATTTTTTATTTTTTAAGTTTCTGAATTTTTTTAAATTTTGGTATTTAAACCAGACGCCGTAGTCCTAAAGGTTTGAAATTTTAGTATATTCTACCCACCTACGATAGTATTTTTTTCACCATAAAAAGAATCCGTCACAAAGCTTACTTGGGGGTGAAAAAAATTTTTATGGTTTAAGTTTCTGAATTTTTTTAAATTTTGGTGGATTTACACCAGACGCCGTAGTCGTAAAGGTTTGAAATTTCGCTTACTTGGGGGTGAAAAAAATTTATATTTTTTAAGTTTCTGAATTTTCTTTTAAAATTTTGGTGGATTTACACCAGACGCCGTAGTCCTAAAGGTTTGAAATTTTAGTATATTCTATCCACCTAAGTTAGTATTTTTTTCACCATAAAAAGAATCCGTCACAAAGCTTACTTGGGGGTGAAGAATATTTATATTTTTTAGGTTTCTGAACTTTCTTTTATAGTTGTAGTGGATTTACACCACACGCCGTAGTCCTAAAAGTTTGAAATTTTAGTATATTCTACCCACCTACGATAGTACTTTTTTCACCACAAAAAGAATCCGTCACAAAGCTTACTTGGAGGTGAAAACATTTTTTATTTTTTAAGTTTCTGAATTTTTTTAAATTTTGGTATTTAAACCAGACGCCGTAGTCCTAAAGGTTTGAAATTTTAGTATATTCTACCCACCTAAGATAGTATTTTTTTCACCATAAAAAGAATCCGTCACAAAGCTTACTTGGGGGTGAAAAAAATTTTTATGTTTTAAGTTTCTGAATTTTTTTAAATTTTGGTGGATTTACACCAGACGCCGTAGTCGTAATGGTTTTAAATTTCGCTTACTTGGGAGTGAAAAAAATTTATATTTTTTAAGTTTCTGAATTTTCTTTTAAAATTTTGGTGGATTTACACCAGACGCCGTAGTCCTAAAGGTTTGAAATTTTAGTATATTCTACCCACCTAAGTTAGTATTTTTTTCACCATAAAAAGAATCCGTCACAAAGCTTACTTGGGGGTGAAGAATATTTATATTTTTTAGGTTTCTGAACTTTCTTTTATAGTTGTAGTGGATTCACACCACACGCCGTAGTCCTAAAAGTTTGAAATTAGTATATTCTACCCACCTACGATAGTACTTTTTTCACCACAAAAAGAATCCGTCACAAAGCTTACTTGGAGGTGAAAACATTTTTTATTTTTTAAGTTTCTGAATTTTTTTAAATTTTGGTATTTAAACCAGACGCCGTAGTCCTAAAGGTTTGAAATTTTAGTATATTCTACCCACCTACGATAGTATTTTTTTCACCATAAAAAGAATCCGTCACAAAGCTTACTTGGGGGTGAAAAAAATTTTTATGGTTTAAGTTTCTGAATTTTTTTAAATTTTGGTGGATTTACACCAGACGCCGTAGTCGTAAAGGTTTGAAATTTCGCTTACTTGGGGGTGAAAAAAATTTATATTTTTTAAGTTTCTGAATTTTCTTTTAAAATTTTGGTGGATTTACACCAGACGCCGTAGTCCTAAAGGTTTGAAATTTTAGTATATTCTACCCACCTAAGTTAGTATTTTTTTCACCATAAAAAGAATCCGTCACAAAGCTTACTTGGGGGTGAAGAATATTTATATTTTTTAGGTTTCTGAACTTTCTTTTATAGTTGTAGTGGATTTACACCACACGCCGTAGTCCTAAAAGTTTGAAATTTTAGTATATTCTACCCACCTACGATAGTACTTTTTTCACCACAAAAAGAATCCGTCACAATGCTTACTTGGAGGTGAAAACATTTTTTATTTTTTAAGTTTTTGAATTTTTTTAAATTTTGGTATTTAAACCAGACGCCGTAGTCCTAAAGGTTTGAAATTTTAGTATATTCTACCCACCTAAGATAGTATTTTTTTCACCATAAAAAGAATCCGTCACAAAGCTTACTTGGGGGTGAAAAAAATTTTTATGTTTTAAGTTTCTGAATTTTTTTAAATTTTGGTGGATTTACACCAGACGCCGTAGTCGTAAAGGTTTGAAATTTCGCTTACTTGGGGGTGAAAAAAATTTATATTTTTTAAGTTTCTGAATTTTCTTTTAAAATTTTGGTGGATTTACACCAGACGCCGTAGTCCTAAAGGTTTGAAATTTTAGTATATTCTACCCACCTAAGTTAGTATTTTTTTCACCATAAAAAGAATCCGTCACAAAGCTTACTTGGGGGTGAAGAATATTTATATTTTTTAGGTTTCTGAACTTTCTTTTATAGTTGTAGTGGATTTACAGCACACGCCTTAGTCCTAAAGGTCTGAAATTTTAGTATCTTCTACTCACATAAGATGGTATTTTGTTCACCATAAAAAGAATCCGTCACAAAGCCTCGTGGGCGGTGAAAGTAATGAATATTTTTCTCAAATTTAAGTTTCTTTTTAAAATTGCAGTGAATATAAAACTGTACTCTGTTGTAGATGTGAAATTTGTTGCTGTTTTTGATGTATTATTTAGGTATTATGTTTTCTTCGTCTTTATTTGTATTCAGAACCTTTAAAACTGTTTGAGACACATATTTCGAAAGGAAATCTATGATGAAGTGACTTTATTCATATATTCATATTCAAGTAGTTTGTGATGGTGAATAATTGATTTAATTCCTTTATTTCCACGTATGTGCCTCAATAATGTTTAATTTTAAGTTATTTTTTAAGTTATTTAAGTGATCACATTTAAGTATTAGGTAGGTCCTTGTTGTAAATGGTATCGTGTGATTCAGGTTGGTCCGACCTGGCATTTGACGCCGGCGTCGGACGGTAACTTCACACAAGTCCTTAAATCTGATAACATCAGTATATTGTAATGCAGATATGTTGATTAACACCTACCTTAAAGTAACTGCTAGACGTGTAGCTGTATCAATAGGTTCTCTTCTTATGTCAACTTTGCTTATTAGTGGGGCCACCAACAAATATAGCTCTTCAAAACCCGTAGAACCCATTCTAAAGAAGTTGTTAAGTTTATCACTATCATTAAGTTGCATTTCATTAATCAAGTTGCTACCAGCACCAACTTTTTTTCTTTTTCGATAAATGTCTCTAACCCAGAATCTAAAACGTACATATTTAGGAGTTAAGTTAAACGTGATAACTGAACCTCCTTTGTTTTCTATTTGTACAAATAAATATTTTCTTCTTCTCCAATAGATATATAGTAGCAGTACAAGAGTAGGATATCTTGCATTAAGCATGTTGCAGGTTGCAGGCAAGGATTTTAAACGTTAACACTCACAGACTACAATAGTTAAAAATTTTTGGGTTGCAGGTACTTACTGAAAACAGATAAAGTCAATTATTATTGTATTATCTTAATTTCTTAAAAAAAAATCGAAAATCTGACGTAAATGTTTGCGTTGTTCTCTGAAAAGTACTTTTATTTGTGTTGCTGCTACCAATGAACTCTATACTAACGTACCTGGAATGGCCCCATCAGTTGTTTACTGCGCTCAAATGTGAAGCAAGTTGAGATAGAGAGATTGACGGTTACCTTTCTCTTTCGCGCACATTACATTCAGTTTGGATGTTGCCAATTCGCAATTGCCAACGGACCAAAGTCGGCTTTGTTTGTAGGGTAAAATCCAGCAGGCTCTGGACGGACAGAATGACAGAAACATTCAGTCAGATTACTCAGATTTCAGTTAACACAATCACCATTATGGTGATTAGTTGTGTTGTGAATGGCTGTTCCACGGAACAAAATGGAAGTAAAATTCCATTTCATACGTGAGTAGGTACCTACCTATTCAGCGAAACCCGGTTTTAAATTATAATTGGTACATGTTTGTATTATTTTAGTTTTCCATTTAAACGCCCTGAAATTCTGGAGTTATGAATTAATGCTATCCGTATTCGTAGAGAAATTTGGGCGCCATCGAAAACAAGCAGGCTCTGTGGAAAGCATTTTCTTCCACATGATTATGTTGTGAGGCCAGGATTGAGAAAGAAGTTACTGAAACCTGATGCTGTACCCAGTGTTGCTCTTACTTTGCCTCGTAGGAATATAATAAAACAGGTAGAATATATATGAATAAAATTCTCTAAAGCTGGATCTAAACTGGTCGTCAAAGGTGATGATAGAAAGCTGATTAAAATATGTATTATAACGACCAGAGTTATAATGAATAACTAATATATGTAACGGTTTTCTTGGTCTTCTTACTTGGGACTTAATAAGAACACTCTTTTTTATGCCGAGCTTTCCAAAATTTTTATTTTCTTTATCAGGGCTAGGTACAATAAGTAGATAGGTACATGGATTATTATAGTAACAAAATACTTACAAGAAAGTGAGATTAAAATTGAAACAGGCTTGAAATATTAATAGAAACTGATAATTTGGACTTAAATACCTATATAAAATTGTTTGATGTATAAAAATGTAAATAAAAAAGGCAAAATGTCAATATAGCTAAAATATAAATGCTAAATACCTAATACAATTTCAAAATCACTATACCTACTTGGAAAAAATTACCCAATGAACTCTATACTCAATTACCTTTTTCTCTGGGAAACAATATATTGATATTTTGTTTTTTTTTATTTACATCAGATTTACATTTTTATACATCAAGCAATTTTATATATTTATGTCCAAATTATCAGTTATTTCAAGTCTGTTTCAATTTTAATCTCACTTTCTTGTAAGTATTTTGTTACTGTATTAATTATTGTACCTAGCCCTGATGAAGAAATAAGTTTTTTTATGTAATTTCCTGTTTGAACTCAATTGAACCTACATAAGCTGTAGTCATATGGAATATTTTGTATTATTAATTTTCAAAGAAAACATGCAGTTATCCTTCATAAGTTGTACATTGTCTATAATCTAAATATATTTATACATTTTATTTATACCCATTAGAGAACACCACAATCCCCGTAATAAAAAACTAAAAATTTGTTTAGGTCATATCTACTACGCAACAAACCGAAGATGAGTTAATGGATACTGGCATTCCTGCAACATCTGCTGATATGGAAACTCGCACAACATTTACTGATAAGGAAATTTCCTCAGCATCTGCTGGTCACGAAACTTTTTCAGTATCTGCTGATATGGAAACTCGCAGAACATCTGATAAGGAAAGTCAAACAGGTTCTTATCATAAAACTGCAATGTTACGCCAAAAAGTGAATATACTAAAGCAAAAAGTACGCAGAAGAGATATGAAGATCCGCAACATGAAAGATGTTATAAGCGCAATACAAAAAAGCGGCCACAGCAATGAAAGCATTGATGCTGTACTAAATAAATACTTCGAAGGTAATAGTGATAGTAGATCAGTTCATTAATGATGGTAGAATTTTTAAAAATATGTGTTCAATAACTTTAGGTTTGCGTTGGAGTTAGTTTTACTCCAGAAACAAAAAGATGACGGTGTGAATCCTAATCAAAGAAGGTACTCAAACCTAATGAAGCAGTTTGCACATACTGTCTACTTCTATTCACCAAAAGCCTATAAGTTTTTAAGAGGATATTTTGTTTTACCTAATAGTAGAACTATTAGAAAATGGTTAAGTAGTATTAATTGTGAACCCGGTATCTTAAGTGAGGTTTTAAATTTTTTAAAGAGAGAAATCAACTCCAAGCCATACTTAAAACACTGTGCACTAATAGTTGATGGTATGTCTATCAGAACACAAAATGTATGGCATCATAGTAAGGGAAACTTTTGTGGGCATGTAAATTATGGTACCATACTTAATGTGGACCAGGAAAATTCAGCATCTGAGGCTTTATTTTTTCTTATTGTAAGCTATACTTATAATTTTAAATGTCCAGTAGCTTATTTTTTGACAAATAAAGCTGTTGCTCATGTACAAACTCAACTGATTACCTCATGCTTAAGAAGCTTATTTGAGATAGGTATAACAATAAAGTCAATCACAGCTGATGGTGCGCAAGCCAATATTGCAACATTTAATCAGTTGGGTTGTAAAATTGTTGCTGATAACATAGTTCCCTATTTTTCCCATCCATGTGATAAAAGCATACATGTGTACTGTATTTTAGATGTTTGCCACATGCTAAAACTAGCTAGAAATGTTTTGGCAGATAAACAATTATTAAAATCAGAATCAGGGTCAATTAAATGGGAGCTTATTATTTCATTAAATAAAATTCAGAATTCTGAAAAATTGAAGTTAGCAAACTCTCTTACCTCACAGCACATCAGATATAAGAATAAAATAATGTCTGTAAAACTGGCTGCACAAACTTTAAGTAGTGGTGTAGCAGATGCCATAGAATATTTGGATAAATGTGGAATAAATAAATTCAAAGATAGCTATGCTACTGTAGAATTTATAAGAACTATAGACCAACTATTTGACATGTTAAATTCCAGAAATCCTTTTGGAAAAGGCTTCAAAGCACCAATTTAAAGTCCAAATACTTTACAATATTTTGAGGATATTTTTCCACAAACAAAATCATATCTGAATAATTTAAGTGTAGAAGGCATTCCATTAGTAACAAGTCTTCGAAAAACTTTTGCCCTTGGCTTTATTTTAACAATGGAAAGTACTTTACTCTTAGCAAAAGATCTCTTTAGGTTAACGGAAGATCCGCTTAAATACTTTTTGACCTATAAATGCTCTCAAGACCACCTTGAACTTTACTTTTCTTACATAAGGTCAAGAGGTGGTTGGAACAACAATCCAAACACTCAGCAGCTCAAGTGGACCTTGAGACAATTACTATTCAGGAATTCGGTAACTTCTAGTATCAGTGTAAACTGCTCTCATTTTGAAACGTACTGTACTCCTGCATTTGAGTTTCGTTCAGAAACTAGGCAAACTAAAGATGTCGCTAATGATGTACCTCAGCAAGCAGAACATGACGAACTTTTCACCTATATTCAGTATTTGGAGAACAAAAACCTGAGTGATTTTCAAGAGAATGTCTTATATTACATATCTGGCTATATAGTACGCCGTCTTGTTAGAGAAAGTACCTGTAGTCATTGTATTGATATTTTGTTGAACAAAAATAGCGTTATTCCTGAAGACCATAATATGTACTGTGCTCAGCCAGAAAGCTTCAAAAAATTTGTAAATTGTGTATCTAATGGAGGTCTTATTCATCCTTCTGATGTGGTCTATAAAATTCTACATTTTACAGAAAGGTACTTTCGTTTTATGCTAGAACAAGGAAATCTCTTCAAACAGGGCGAGAACGTTAAAAGACGTATTATTAGTGCAGTTATTAATTATTGTTCCCAAAACATAGACATGTTTAAACCTAATCATCCTGTAACTCAAGAATTTATGAGTGAAGAATGTCATGAGATGCAACTTGTAAGAAAAATTTTAGATATTTTTATAAAATGCCGAATGCATCACCATTCCTCACTCATAAATATAGAGTTACATGGAAATGCTGCATCAGTGAGACAAAAAATGAATAAACTTGTATTATTTAAAAATTGTTAATGTTAGGATTTTTTCTAAATTACATGTAACTGTGTCTTGTGTATTAGTCAATATAATAAGCATACAACCATAAAAATGTTTATTTTCATATCCTTTGCTGTATATTAATTTTTATAAAAAATACATATATATTATTATACAGGTAATTTTTTAATTGCCTATTTATCTCCGACCATTTCTTTTTAAAAATTTTAAAATGTGAAATTGAATGATTAAATAAATACCTAGATACACTTTATACCTATGTGGACTCGTTCTTTTTGGATATATCCAATAATTTTCGTACAACTAACCCGTTACAAGTAAATAAGTAGATTTTCCAATATTTTTGTCAACGTTGCAACGCTGTAACTGAACCACAAAATTAAACAAAATAATTTGTCGTATAACTTACTAAGGTAGAACGAGATAGACACCCGTCAATCTGTCTGTCTCCACTTGCTTCAATTTCGCTGATAAACGAGTCCCTTCCAGGTACGTTAGTATAGAGTTCATTGGCTGCTACACATCAAAAACGCATGGTGGGGGAATGTTGACATCTACACTACTTTGTTCTCTGAAGCCGGCTAGTTATATGACCACCCTATATACAGGGTGGCCCATTTTGACTTAGGACACCTCTGTAAAATGGATATTTTAAGTCCGATTTTAATGATTTTTTTTTAGGTTGTTACTCATGGAAAATTGCATTTTGTGGCAAATAGACAGATTTCTGTTACACAAATCAAGGCCTACTTTGCAATTTTTTTGGGGGCGAAATTTCGAGAAATCGTATTAGCGATTTTTTTAGACGAAAACTAAGTACGCCACTGTATTCTGCGCCCCCTCAAATAGCTCTGTACCAAATTTCATCCTAAAGTACAGGATATTAATAACAATTCTCACTAAATTAATTTATGCCCCAAAATACGTTGTGAAGATCAAGTAACCCATGAAATAAATACGTAAAAGCAACTGAGAAACGAATTATTTTATTTGAGTAACACAATGCGAAATATTTAGTCTAAATTATATTCTTGTGGCCTCTACTAAGCCCCTATTTAGCTCTATGTTTTGTGGTATTGCTAGATTTGTAATAAAAGTAACTCTTCGATCATCGCTACATGTAATTTTCTGAAAAAGGCTGATTTCATCGAAATACTCTGCCTGTGCCCACTAGTAAAAATCCAATCTTCTTTCTTCATTGCATGGTCACAGAGGATGTAAATAATTTATCCTACATGTTTTCAATTTTGTTTTCACAAGACAACCTGCCACAGTTTTTTTTTATAAAGCAGGCCTAGAGAAATGATAGACAATTGAAGTGCCATATTAAACAATAAATAATGAATTACCTGTCAAATGCGTTGACTGTTGAGTTTGATTATTTTAATTATTGTGTGTAATTTACTGTGAGTGAACTATAATTATGGAAAACCTTAGTTTAAATGAAAAAATTGAACTAGTTCGACTTGTTGGTGATAATGTTCGTTCAGTAAGGGATGCTGCCAGAGAATTTAATAATAGACATCCAAATAGACCCCCCGTAAGTTCCAGTACTGTAAATTATATAAACAGAACGTTCAATGAAACGGGTGCCGTTTCACGGCAAATTCTTAAAAATAGGAGACCACATCAACGTGAGTTAAGAAATAATGAGCAAATAATAAATTATTTTGCAAATAATCCTCATTCGTCAGTAAGAATTGCTGCAATAGACTTAAATATCTCCAAAGAAACTATTAGAAGATGTTTGGTGAGAAACAAGCTCAAACCATTTAAGCCAAAGTTTTTACATATTTTAGAACCGGGAGATGAAGAAAGAAGAATGGATTTTTGTCTGTGGACCCAGGGAGAATATTTAAATAACCACAACTTCTTCATAGAAATTTTATTTAGTGACGAAGCTACGTTCACAACAAACGGAATAGTATCTTCCCAAAATTCAAGATATTGGGCTGTTGAAAATCCACATTGGGTCATTAATGCTAAAAGGCAATATTCTCAGAATGTTAATGTGTGGTGCGGAATACTTTCTGACAGAATTATTGGTCCCTTCTTTTTTGACACCAATTTAAATGGAAATCTCTTTTTGGAATTTCTAAGACGCGAATTTTGGGACGCAATACACGATCTACCAATTCAGATGCGGTTAAATTTGAAGCTACAGTTAGATGGATCTCCTGTTCATAATGCAAACATCGTTAGAGATTGGTTAAATGAAAATTTTCAAAATAAGTGGATAGGACCAAACAGTCCTCTAATTTGCTGGCCACCGAGGTCACCGGACCTGACGCCACTAGACTTTTTCCTTTGGGGTATGTTAAAGGAAAAAGTCTATAAATCGAGACCCCAATCTGTGCAAGCTCTTCGTGACAGAATTACAGAAACATGTGCTGAAATCACCCCTATACAAATTAGAACAGTTATACAGCACATAAGAAAGAGATATGATAAGTGCATTGAGTTGAATGGGGGCTTAGTAGAGGCCACAAGAATATAATTTAGATTAAATATTTCGCATTGTGTTACTCAAATAAAATAATTCGTTTCTCAGTTGCTTTTACGTATTTATTTCATGGGTTACTTGATCTTCACAACGTATTTTGGGGCATAAATTAATTTAGTGAGAATTGTTATTAATATCCTGTACTTTAGGATGAAATTTGGTACAGAGCTATTTGAGGGGGCGCAGAATACAGTGGCGTACTTAGTTTTCGTCTAAAAAAATCGCTAATACGTTTTCTCGAAATCTCGCCCCCAAAAAAATTGCAAAGTAGGCCTTGATTTGTGTAACAGAAATCTGTCTATTTGCCACAAAATGCAATTTTCCATGAGTAACAACCTAAAAAAAAATCATCAAAATCGGACTTAAAATATCCATTTTACAGAGGTGTCCTAAGTCCAAATGGGCCACCCTGTATATTATATTATCTGTTTACTCATTCATTTCATAACAAAGACATTATAGACGCAATTCTCCTTAGCTTGATAATAATAAAATTCAACTCAGCATTTATTCTTTATTAATATAACTAACGCTTAGAAACATGCAATATTTGTATTCTGCATTTTATTGTGAAAGTATTCATTAAAGTTATTCTGTGTAAAAGTCTGTGTTTTACTGGAAGAGAAAAGGAAGAACTCAAAACTGGCGACGAGGATGGGATTAGAATACCGTTGCACACTTAAAATCGATCTGGATTTTGTGACCTCTCGAGAAATTTCAATTTCGAAGTATTCTACCCGGTGGACCAAACCAACTCTCGGTGAAGCGAAGACAACAACACAGAAGACTCAAAGTGAGTACTGAGTACATTTATTCACATCCATATTCTTTCCTTGTTTCGGAGTAGAATTGGAATCTAGCTATTGTAGCTCTAGGTTAGAGAATTTTTATTTCTTTTTTCACAAAGGAATTAATTTTAAAAAACAATTTCAAAGGAAACATTTAATTATTTTTATTTTATTTTACGTATTTCTCTCCATTACATTTATTTAAAAAATAAAATTTAGTTCAGGAGGAAAACTTAAAATAATTGTATGACTGAAGCAGATTTAATAGCTAGTCTTGAAAATCTTTCAATTGACAATTCAGATATTGAAATGCCGAACGAAACTCCAGCTAGAAGCACTATGTCATCTACAAATTACCAATTATTACGATTATATGTAGACACCATCCCTACATATGATGGCAACCCTTTTGGCCTTAATATATTTTTACAAGGTTGTGATTCACTTATTACAAATTTTAAAGATAACAATCAACCTCAATTAAATAAATTTTTGGTTCAAGCAATACTAGGTAAATTGTCTGGTAAATGCTTTTAGGTTCGCGTTTAGAACTAGATACTTGGGATAAAATTAAAAAGGTATTAACTGATGGTTTTGGTGACCAAAGAGATGTTAAATGTTTAGAGCAAGATTTATTACAATTAAAACCCAATCGTGGTGAACCTTTTCATAGCTTTGGTGTTAGATGTCAAGATTTACGCAGTTTACTTATGACCAAATTAGTCCAGTCTGATAAACTTAATTCTGAAAAGTTATTACTTGCTAATCATTATGAACGATTAACTTTAGATACATTTACACGTGGCTTACCTAATCTTTTACAGTTGATGATTCGTGTTCAAAAACCTAATAGTTTTAAAGACGCTTTGGCAATTGTAACCGAAGAAGAAAATTTTGCTTATTATAATAGGAATCAATTTAGCACGACTAATCCAAGTAATTTTAAAAATCAATTTAGCACGACTAATCCAAATAATTTTAAAAATCAATTTAACAATACTGCCCCAAATAGTTTTAAATCGAAACCTATGCAAAGACCGATCCCCACTCCCAATTATTATGTACCCCAGTTCCAAAATCAACCACAACCACAACAACAAAAATTCGTATGGCCTAACCAACCCATTAACGTACAACCACGCCCTACTACACAATATTTTCCAACGAATCGCCAAGTCTTTGGAAAACCATTGAACGTTTGGAAACCTAATGGAACAAATAAACCAGCTACAGCTCAACCGAAACCGACCCCAATGAGCGGAATATCAAGAAATACTTACCAAACAACCAAGACCTACCGTCCAATGCAACATTCTGGATTTGCTCAAGGTGGAATGCAACAACCAAATTTTCAAGCTTCAACTAGCTCACCTAGATACCATGTAGAAGAAGTCTTCCAAGCAGAAGATGAAACATATGAAGATTATGCTAATGGTTATTGCCAACAACCCGAAAATACGTTCGAAAATTTCTACGAAGATGCAAATGAACCTCTAGATGAATTTTATGGTCAACAGGAGCAAGAACAAGATACACCACAAAACTTTGAAAATAATGAAGATACTCAAAATTTTCGGAATATTCCCCAATATCAACCTCCGGCTTAATCGAGATTAATACAGCATCCACATCTTCTCCACTCCCTTACTGAACTCCCTTACTGAATTTTGTCAACTTCATAAAATTGACCTACATGTCACAACTCCTCGGAATTCAAATTCAAACTCTCCTGTCGAGAGATTTCATTCCACATTTCTGGACCAATTAAGGTGTTTAAAATCCGATAATCCTGGAAAAACTTTACAAACCCTTATGAAACTTGCTATCATAGGATATAACAATGCTATCCATGGCGTGACAAAACTTACCCCTTTCGAAATTGTTCACGGACACTTAGACACTCCTAGCCCTTTTGAATTAAACGAAAATCACTTGACTTCAGAATATATTCAACAACATAAAGACGACACTAAAAGACTATACCAATTCATCACGGATCGAATAAAAACATCAAAAGAAACTATTATTGAAAAACGAAATGGAAAAACGTGACGACCCTGTACTTAATGAACCGAACCAAACAGTTTATGTTAAAGAAGTAACTAAAAGATCTAAAACAAAACCCCGATTTAAAACTACAAAAGTTATAAAAGATAAAGGTAAAATCTTACAAACTAAAGCCGGGACATATCATAAAAACATAATTAAAAAACCTAGAAAACTAACACAAACCTCCTTGTTACAGAACTCGATAACCAACAATGACCATACCTACAGTAAACCGCCTGATTGGCCTGATCCTTCTAATGCTTCCATTGACATTGACAAAGGAGATTAAAATTGAAACACTCCGGAATCCCTTATTCCCTTTACAATTAGGTGAAACCAAAGTAATCGCGTCCCAACATAAATTCGTTCATTATGTAAATCTACAACATATTCATGATGAAACCATTAAACTCAGCAACTTAATAGATCAACTTGATAGAGTTAATACTAGTAAACAACTAAATCCATATCCGATTACGCAATATACACATACTGTAGTCGCGAAAACCCATAAAAAGATCCTTAATCTACTTGCGAGTCTTGGACCAAAAAGAGGACTAATCAATGGTATCGGAACAATCCATAAATGGCTTTTCGGTACATTAGATTCCGATGACGGAGAACAATTAAAAAATGCTATTGATATACTAAATAAAGGTCAGCACAAAATTGTGGATCAAGTAAACTTACAAACATCGATTACAAAAACCTTAATAGACCAAGTTAACAAAACCATCAGTACCATTAGCCGCAATCAACAATCTTTATCAAATTATATCGATAATGTAGACAAAAATGTTAATTATGCAGTTCGAACCTCCCACACAGTTTTCCTTTCTCAACAAATTATTAATAACTGTTACATGTTATCTGAATTTATAGATGAGTTAGAAAATGCTATAACATTTGCTTCCTTAAATGTCTTACATAATTCACTTTTATCATTAGAAGACTTACAAAGTATTCTTCATGAACTAAATAAAATTTATCCAGAAGATAGACTTATAAAATTCAAAAATTTGCAATCATATTATCAACTATTTGGAGTTAAAGTAATTTTTGATGGAAAATATGTAATATTCACAATTTATGTTCCAATACTACAATCCGACTCCTTTACAAGTTACCATTTGTACCCAATTCCTGTTAACAACCAAACTATTATACCCCTTAAACCCATCCTTGTACTTGGTACTACTAATCATCTCCTGAGGGAAGAAACCTGTCCACAAGTAGAAGATATGTTTGTATGCAAAGGAGATTTAAGGCCTAATTATCAAGAATGTGCCTCTCAAATGATATTGAAGTTACAACCCAGTCACTGTCAATCAACTCCACTGATCCTGACCGCACCAATTATCGAACAAATTAGCCAAAAACATGTTCTCGTACTTACCAATGAATTAATAGATGTCCAATTACAATGTGATCAAAACGGACTAACGAGAATTACAACACCAACACTTATTACAATTCCTAACGGATGCACAGTTCATATCAAAGGTGCCACGTTCTCTATGGACCTAAATTATATTAATGGTTCCCAATTTTCTCTACCTGAAATTGACACGATGCCCGATATATCGAGTGTGACAAATAGATCTCTGATACTCCAACAAGTTGCACTTGATGAAATTCATGACATGCAGATGACCATGAATCATGTTCAACCCCTTTCAATCGAAGACCCAAACTTTTCCTCAAATACGAAGTTTTATTTAATCATATTCCTTGTGTGTTCCTGCCTTCCGGTAACAATTTTCTGGAAACCACTTATGAAAGTATGTTCCCGTTACCTGTTCCGGAGACGAAGGAAAAATAATTCCAATGGTGAGACCAATGGTGAATCCGAACTTCGTTCCACTCCGTTGGATCCATTTTAAAGAGGGAGGAGTTATATGACCACCCTATATATATTATATTATCTGTTTACTCATTCATTTCATAACAAAGACATTATAGACGCAATTCTCCTTAGCTTGATAATAATAAAATTCAACTCAGCATTTATTCTTTATAAATTTAACTAACGCTTAGAAACATGCAATATTTGTATTCTGCATTTCATTGTGAAAGTATTCATTAAAGTTATTCTGTGTAAAAGTCTGTGTTTTACTGGAAGAGAAAAGGAAGAACTCAAAACTGGCTTAATGTATAATTTCTTTATTTGTTAAATTGTGGGGGGGGGTGTTAGTTTCCATGGTTCACTGAACTGTAATAGGATGTGTTAGTTAATGGTCTATGGTTCCGTGCCTATCTAGCATCTCTCTATTTTGTGCTGGTGTGTGCCTCTGTGTATTAAAAATGTAAAACAAAAATATGTATGTGCGTATTTTGTGTATGAAATAAAGAAGTCATTTAAACAAATAAATTACTCCAATTTATTGACAAACACATAGAAAAGCAATACTAGTCACTATGCCCGGATAATGGAGTAGATTGTTTTCAATTTAACATGGCCCTAGCAGACAGTAGAAAAGAATCTACGGCGGAAAATTGGTGGTGTCACAGCCATTCCCATTCCCCGGCACAGGCACCACTTGGCTTTGCGGTGCTAGCGGCTTTCGGCTTATGCGTTTTATATTTGATTTATTACTTACGGCTCAAAAAAAATAATACACATATACACATAAATACAGTTTGTATTCATAAAAAGGAATAGGAAATAGTAGGTATTAATTCATTAGATTACTCTAGTCTGTACTAGTACATCTCGTGTGTTTCGCTTCTTGTGATTTAGAGTTCATTATTTCTCCGGTTTTTATAAATTCTAACACTTGGTTACCAGGCCACCCAGTTCTTAGTTTCTTATTTGTTATTACCTAATATTAAAATCATGGATTTGGATGTACAAACCCAGAAGATAAGTGTTATTTGGTTACATTTTAGTATTCTCTCTGACGCTAAAGCAAAGTGCAATTTATGCAAAGGTAGGGGAGACCGGGGCATTGTGGGGTATCGGGGCATAGTGGAGTGGCATCACAAACCATGATAGTGGAATACTGGTTGTTAAAGCTTTATGTTATATAAAACAAGGAGCCATTATCCCTTGTCTTCGTTATCACGTGAACAGCGTGTGGTCAAGCCGCAAGAGGGGGAAAAGTAAGACAAGCCTTATGAGAGAAGTGGTAAGGGCAAGAGAGTGTTGAGTATGTCTTGTAAGAGGACACACGTATTACTTATGTTTTGCACTCATCAATTTGTACTATAAAACGATGTTCGTGCATATGAGAAGTTTTGAATTAAATCTAGTTTTACAGTCCACTGTGTTTTAATATCATCAAGAAATTAAACGTGGTACATTCGAACCGGATGAACAACAAAGCATTGTGTAACATGGGCTAACAAAGCCATTTTAAGCAATTTTGTATGTGTAAAAGTGTAAACAAATAACAACGTCTTAAAACAAGAATTGTTTATTGTGTTGTGGAATCAAAATAAAAGCATTCAAGCTGTGATACTGAAACAAGCTTGCATCACGTGTACGTGCCGTGCTGTGCTACTCTGAAACATCATCGTCGCAGAGCTGCAGACAACCCGTCTACAAACCTGTGCGAGGAGAATTGGAAATCGTTGGTTGGGACAAAACTGTCGAACACGTAAGCCTATATCCTTTTTTTTACCTATTTTCCTTTACTTAAAATAGCTTCAAAATGGATATTGCGTCACTAATTAAAGAAAGAGGCAAACTAAAAATCAGTCTTACTCGTTTCAAAAACTTTATAAGCGCTGTAAATCAACAATCAGAGGACTTCAAGGAGGTTTCTATACGCCCCGAAAAAGCTGAAACTTTATTTGAGAAGTTTAATTTAGTTCAGGACAAAATAGAAACTCTCATTGAAGATGACAAAATTTCTTCAGAGGAAGAAGAGCGGGTTAAATTCGAAAATGAATTTTACAAAATTATTTCAAAAGCGAGAAACATTATAGTATCGTCGCAAAGCGCAGGTGATTCTGCATATCCGTCGGCAAGCGGAAATAGGTCAACGTCATCTGTGAAATTACCGTTAATAGACTTGCCGAACTTTGATGGCTCCCATGAGCAGTATCTATATTTTAGGGATACATTTGAAAAACTTATAAACAGTAATAACTCTCTCACTCCTGTGCAGAAATTCCATTACTTGCGCGCTGCATCACAGCCTTCTCTAGTACTAGCCATGAACTGAAATTGGCAACACCGCTCCACGCCGATCTTCTAGTCCGATTGCCGACCCACAGCCTCTCTAGCAGAGAAGGCCGTGGCCGATCGTATTTGACGTGCATTCCCAATTTTATTTGTAATAAGCTACTTAAGTAAATATTAAATAATATGTATACGTTCTCTGCTTGGTCAATTAAATATTACAATATTTTATGCAAAACAATATATACCTTATTTTACATGAAAACATGTGATATTTGATTGTTCAGCAAAACCAACATGAAGGTGCAGAGTTACACAAGCTTTTAAAATAATTCAAAAAATAATATTATTGCTCACAGTATGTGTAGCAGGTAGTACTACAATAATAAATAATAATATATTTCTCAGATTATTTATCTAGCATGCGTATTTTTACCGGGAGTGGAAAAAAAAAGGGAAACAAAAACAAATGAAGGATAGGATATAGGAAATTATTCATATTAGGATAGGAATAAAGGGAAGATGATAGGCACATAATATAACAAATACCTATATCGCGTAGTAATACGCATAGTAATTTTACAATTTCACAAAAGTTTCCAAAAGCTGAACAAATCATAAAAGATAATATTGATTCTCTTCGCGAATTCTACATTCTCTTTGTTACAAGCTGTACCGATTATGTTTTTTGCACGATAATCTAATCTGCAATTAATATATATTTCATCAATTAGAATTACTACTATCTTGTCAGTCTGTGTAAGTGAAGACGACATATTAACTAAATAATGCTCATTCTTATTTTCTTTATTTGGAGAAATGTCCATTCCAGCTGAAAGATACTGCAGATTACGCTTAGAAGGTAAAATAAAAAAAGTCTGTAACATATTGTATGTAGTAGGAGACTGAATATAAATCATAAATGCCATTATTATAGTGGAGGCAGAGTATTTCCTTTTTAACTTTGTTATTTGGTTAATTTGATCTACGATAATGTTTAATTGTTTAGAATATAAAAAAGTCTCGTTATCGCAAAAATCTAAAGCTTGTTTTAAATACAGCAACGCCTGTTGCAATGCATTTTTAGTATTGCTCGTTTCTAAGTTACTTGAATAATAGGTATATTTAAATCTATCTAATAAATTTTGGAGTTGAGACCATCTCTTAATTTTCATATCAAAATCTAAAATCCACTTTAATTCATTAAAATACAATTCACTGCGATTTACAAATATTTTAACTGTTAGGTCGTTATTTATTGATATCTGATTTTCAATTTTAACTATTTCACCATCGAAATTTATTGTATAAAAAATTATTTCAGATGTCAAGACTTTTATATTCCAACTTTCACCAAGATTAACTTTCTTCGAAAAATTGCTGAACTTGCTGTTGGCGCCTACATTCAGGATCTTTTCGAACAATCGACTTTTCCTTTGACATATATTTAGGCAAATTTGGGAAAATAGATGGGATAGCATCCGTTTTTAATTTTGCTTTGCAAGCAATCATTGTTAATGTACCGTCTGGTAAAAGATGTCTGTCTAGTTTAACGACATCATTAGGATCAAAATGTAACTCACAATCAACGGAATATTTTGTAGGTGACCATTCTTTCCTAGGGATACGTTTGAGCCATTTTTGTTTAAATGTGTCGTCCTTAGGGAATCCAAAAACACTTTTTACCCCTTCACTTTTTACAGAGGAATCGTAATTAGATTTACACCCTGGTACACAGCACCGTGCCGGCATTTTCACTATTCAAGGTTAATTTCACTTCACCCCAACTGATAAATAGAACATGTAAAAACTCGGGAAAATGATATTACATATCAAATTGGTAATACACGGCACTATCTACATTGATTATACTTTAATATACAATGGTCTACAATAATTATCTCTTATAATTAAACGCTATTTAACACAAATATATAGGTAGGATGATTTAATACCACACGCAAGACGCACCATTTACTAAAACCGTATCGCTCGGTCTGATATTAGGACGGGATGCAGTGTTGCAATTTTCTCAGTTCATGGCTAGTACTAAAGAAGGCTGTGGCTGCATTAAAAAGAAAAGCACGTGATATTATTCAAAATCTAGAGCTTTCCGACGCTAACTACGAGGAGGCGTGGAAACTAGTAAAAGACCGATTTGACAATAAACGGCTCTTAACAACAAATCACATTAAGGGAATATTTGATATTCAACCATTGCAAAAAGAATCGTATAACGAATTGCGGAATTTATTAGATACACTTCAAAAACATTTACGAGCTCTAAAGGTGCTGAAAAAACCCGTGGAACAATGGGATTGCCTCGTTGTTTATCTCATTACCTCAAAATTAGATTCTGCTACGTTGCGACAGTGGGAGGAGGAGACAATGAACAACGAGGAGCCCACGGTCAATCAATTGACTAACTTTTTAAATAATAAGTGCCAAATTCTTGAAACTATGCAAAATTTAAGTAAACAAAGTATACAGGGTATCAGTAAAAGAAAAGCATTTGTCTCAACAAACAAATCTGCTAATTGCGCGAAATGTAAGGGAGACCATTACATACAGAATTGTGCTCAACCCTTAATTTTTTCGATACTTAAGGGTGGTTTCAGCCCTTAGTAACGCCCGGAAATATATAACAACGCTTATTTCCTATTGAGTAGCATCACATGAAACTGCTGGCATCGAAAAATTTAACTGACATCTGCTGGACTGGCTTCTAGGGCAATTTCGAATATATAGGGGTAGTTTCCTCCCTTATTAATACCCGGAAAAATATACCAACACTTATTTCTACTTCACTAATACTATTCAAAGCGGTTGACATCGAAAAATTCAACTGACCTATTCAATCAATATTTTCGATATTTAAGGGTGGTTTCAGCCCTTAGTAACGCCCGGAAATATATAAGAACGCTTATTTCCTATTGAGTAGCATCACATGAAACTGCTGGCATCGAAAAATTTAACTGACATCTGCTGGACTGGCGTTTAGGGCAATTTCGAATATTTAGGGGTAGTTTCCTCCCTTATTAATACCCGGAAAAATATACCAACACTTATTTCTACTTCAGTAACAGTATTCAAAGCGGTTGGCATCGAAAAATTCAACTGACATGTTCAATCAATATTTTCGATACTTAAGGGTTGTTTCTGCCCTTAGTAACGCCCGGAAATATATAACAACGCGTATTTCCTATTGAGTAGCATCACATGAAACTGCTGGCATCGAAAAATTTAACTGACATCTGCTGGACTGCCTTCCATGGCAATTTCGAATATTTAGGGGTAGTTTCCTCCCTTATTATGGTCCGAAAAAATATACCAACACTTATTTTTACTTCAGTAATACTATTCATAGCGGTTGCCATCAAACAATTCAACTGACCTATTCAATCAATATTTTCGATACTTAAGGGTGGTTTCAGCCCTTAGTAACGCCCGGAAATATATAAGAATGCTTATTTCCTATTGAGTAGCATCACATTAAACTGTTGGCATTGAAAAATTTAACTGACATCTGCTGGACTGGCTTTTAGGGCAATTTCGAATATTTAGGGGTAGTTTCCTCCCTTATTAATACCCGGAAAAATATACCAACACTTATTTCTACTTCACTAATACTATTCAAAGCGGTTGACATCGAAAAATTCAACTGACCTATTCAATCAATATTTTCGATATTTAAGGGTGGTTTCAGCCCTTAGTAACGCCCGGAAATATATAAGAACGCTTATTTCCTATTGAGTAGCATCACATGAAACTGCTGGCATCGAAAAATTTAACTGACATCTGCTGGACTGGCGTTTAGGGCAATTTCGAATATTTAGGGGTAGTTTCCTCCCTTATTAATACCCGGAAAAATATACCAACACTTATTTCTACTTCAGTAACAGTATTCAAAGCGGTTGGCATCGAAAAATTCAACTGACATGTTCAATCAATATTTTCGATACTTAAGGGTTGTTTCTGCCCTTAGTAACGCCTGGAAATATATAACAACGCGTATTTTCTATTGAGTAGCATCACATGAAACTGCTGGCATCGAAAAATTTTACTGATATCTGCTGGACTGCCTTCCATGGCAATTTCGAATATTTAGGGGTAGTTTCCTCCCTTATTAATACCCGGAAAAATATACCAACACTGATTTCTCCTTCAGTAATACTATTCAAAGCGGTTGACATCGAAAAATTCAACTGACCTATTCAATCAATACTTTCGATACTTAAGGGTGGTTTCAGCCCTTAGTAACGCCCGGAAATATATAACAACGCTTATTTCCTATTGAGTAGCATCACATGAAACTGCTGGCATTGAAAAATTTAACTGACATCTGCTGGACTGGCTTCTAGGGCAATTTCTAATATTTAGGGGTAGTTTCCTCCCTTATTAATACCCGGAAAAATATACCAACACTTATTTCTACTTCAGTAATACTATACAAAGCGGTTGACATCGAAAAATTCAACTGACCTATTCAATCAATACTTTCGATATTTAAGGGTGGTTTCAGCCCTTAGTAACGCCCGGAAATATATAAGAATGCTTATTTCCTATTGAGTAGCAACACATAGGGGTAGAGGAAACTTCCCCTAAATATTCGAAATTGCCCTAAACGCCAGTCCAGCAGATGTCAGTTAAATTTTTCGATGCCAGCAGTTTCATGTGATGCTACTCAATAGGAAATAAGCGTTCTTATATATTTCCGGGCGTTACTAAGGGCTGAAACCACCCTTACGTATCGAAAGTATTGATTGAATAGGTCAGTTGAATTTTTCGATGTCAACCGCTTTGAATAGTATTAGTGAAGTAGAAATAAGTGTTGGTATATTTTTCCGGGTATTAATAAGGGAGGAAACTACCCCTAAATATTCGAAATTGCCCTAAAAGCCAGTCCAGCAGATGTCAGTTAAATTTTTCGATGCCAACAGTATAATGTGTTGCTACTCAATAGGAAATAAGCATTCTTATATATTTCCGGGCGTTACTAAGGGCTGAAACCACCCTTAAGTATCGAAAATATTGATTGAATAGGTCAGTTGAATTGTTTGATGGCAACCGCTATGAATAGTATTACTGAAGTAAAAATAAGTGTTGGTATATTTTTTCGGACCATAATAAGGGAGGAAACTACCCCTAAATCACATGAAACTGCTGGCATTGAAAAATTTTACTGACATCTGCTGGACTGGCTTCTAGGGCAATTTCTAATATTTAGGGGTAGTTTCCTCCCTTATTAATACCCGGAAAAATATACCAACACTTATTTCTACTTCAGTAATACTATTCAAAGCGGTTGACATCGAAAAATTCAACTGACCTATTCAATCAATACTTTCGATACTTAAGGGTGGTTTCAGCCCTTAGTAACGCCCGGAAATATATAACAACGCTTATTTCCTATTGAGTAGCATCACATGAAACTGCTGGCATTGAAAAATTTAACTGACATCTGCTGGACTGGCTTCTAGGGCAATTTCTAATATTTAGGGGTAGTTTCCTCCCTTATTAATACCCGGAAAAATATACCAACACTTATTTCTACTTCAGTAATACTATTCAAAGCGGTTGACATCGAAAAATTCAACTGACCTATTCAATCAATACTTTCGATATTTAAGGGTGGTTTCAGCCCTTAGTAACGCCCGGAAATATATAACAACGCTTATTTCCTATTGAGTAGCATCACATAAAACTGCTGGCATCGAAAAATTTAACTGACATCTGCTGGACTGCCTTCCATGGCAATTTCGAATATTTAGGGGTAGTTTCCTCCCTTATTATGGTCCGAAAAAATATACCAACACTTATTTTTACTTCAGTAATACTATTCATAGCGGTTGCCATCAAACAATTCAACTGACCTATTCAATCAATATTTTCGATACTTAAGGGTGGTTTCAGCCCTTAGTAACGCCCGGAAATATATAAGAATGCTTATTTCCTATTGAGTAGCAACACACTATACTGTTGGCATCGAAAAATTTAACTGACATCTGCTGGACTGGCTTTTAGGGCAATTTCGAATATTTAGGGGTAGTTTCCTCCCTTATTAATACCCGGAAAAATATACCAACACTTATTTCTACTTCACTAATACTATTCAAAGCGGTTGACATCGAAAAATTCAACTGACCTATTCAATCAATACTTTCGATACGTAAGGGTGGTTTCAGCCCTTAGTAACGCCCGGAAATATATAAGAACGCTTATTTCCTATTGAGTAGCATCACATGAAACTGCTGGCATCGAAAAATTTAACTGACATCTGCTGGACTGGCGTTTAGGGCAATTTCGAATATTTAGGGGTAGTTTCCTCCCTTATTAATACCCGGAAAAATATACCAACACTTATTTCTACTTCAGTAACAGTATTCAAAGCGGTTGGCATCGAAAAATTTAACTGACATGTTCAATCAATATTTTCGATACTTAAGGGTTGTTTCTGCCCTTAGTAACGTCCGGAAATATATAACAACTCGTATTTCCTATTGAGTAGCATCACATGAAACTGCTGGCATCGAAAAATTTAACTGATATCTGCTGGACTGCCTTCCATGGCAATTTCGAATATTTAGGGGTAGTTTCCTCCCTTATTAATACCCGGAAAAATATACCAACACTGATTTCTACTTCAGTAATACTATTCAAAGCGGTTGACATCGAAAAATTCAACTGACCTATTCAATCAATACTTTCGATACTTAAGGGTGGTTTCAGCCCTTAGTAACGCCCGGAAATATATAACAACGCTTATTTCCTATTGAGTAGCATCACATGAAACTGCTGGCATTGAAAAATTTTACTGACATCTGCTGGACTGGCTTCTAGGGCAATTTCTAATATTTAGGGGTAGTTTCCTCCCTTATTAATACCCGGAAAAATATACCAACACTTATTTCTACTTCAATAATACTATTCAAAGCGGTTGACATCGAAAAATTCAACTGACCTATTCAATCAATACTTTCGATACTTAAGGGTGGTTTCAGCCCTTAGTAACGCCCGGAAATATATAACAACGCTTATTTCCTATTGAGTAGCATCACATGAAACTGCTGGCATCGAAAAATTTAACTGACATCTGCTGGACTGCCTTCCATGGCAATTTCGAATATTTAGGGGTAGTTTCCTCCCTTATTATGGTCCGAAAAAATATACCAACACTTATTTTTACTTCAGTAATACTATTCATAGCGGTTGCCATCAAACAATTCAACTGACCTATTCAATCAATATTTTCGATACTTAAGGGTGGTTTCAGCCCTTAGTAACGCCCGGAAATATATAAGAATGCTTATTTCCTATTGAGTAGCATCACATTAAACTGCTGGCATCGAAAAATTTAACTGACATCTGCTGTACTGGCTTTTAGGGCAATTTCGAATATTTAGGGGTAGTTTCCTCCCTTATTAATACCCGGAAAAATATACCAACACTTATTTCTACTTCAGTAATACTATTCAAAGCGGTTGACATCGAAAAATTCAACTGACCTATTCAATCAATATTTTCGATACTTAAGGGTGGTTTCAGCCCTTAGTAACGCCCGGAAATATATAAGAATGCTTATTTCCTATTGAGTAGCATCACATTAAACTGCTGGCATCGAAAAATTTAACTGACATCTGCTGGACTGGCTTTTAGGGCAATTTCGAATATTTAGGGGTAGTTTCCTCCCTTATTAATACCCGGAAAAATATACCAACACTTATTTCTACTTCAGTAATACTATTCAAAGCGGTTGACATCGAAAAATTCAACTGACCTATTCAATCAATATTTTCGATACTTAAGGGTGGTTTCAGCCCTTAGTAACGCCCGGAAATATATAAGAATGCTTATTTCCTATTGAGTAGCATCACATTAAACTGCTGGCATTGAAAAATTTAACTGACATCTGCTGGACTGGCTTTTAGGGCAATTTCGAATATTTAGGGGTAGTTTCCTCCCTTATTAATACCCGGAAAAATATACCAACACTTATTTCTACTTCAGTAATACTATTCAAAGCGGTTGACATCGAAAAATTCAACTGACCTATTCAATCAATATTTTCGATTCTTAAGGGTGGTTTCAGCCCTTAGTAAGGCCCAGAAATATATAAGAACGCTTATTTCCTATTGAGCAGCATCACATGAAACTGCTGGCGTCGAAAAATTTAACTGACATCTACTCTAGTATTCTCCAACTAATTTCTGGATATTTAGGGGTAGTTTCTACCCCTACTATTATACAAAAATATATAAAAACGCTTATACCTACTTTAAGTAAGATCGTTTGAAGTGATTGTCGTTGAAAAACTTTACGATTTGCAAAAATACTGATTACTAGAAAATATAAAAACCGTTGCTGGTAAAACCGTTGCTGTTTTCACACCGGTACAAAGCACAAACAGTTTTTCAACGAGTTAAGAAGAGTTGAGCGTAGACCCGGCATTCGGCAAAAGCATGCAGCTGTAGCGAGCTTAGTGGATAGTGGAGTCAGTTTTTTCATACAAGTTGAAGGTCGAGCTGTGACATCATCAATACACAAATAAAATTCCCGTAAGTCCATCCTTAATTTTAATTTGATTATTGTTTCAAATTTAAAATTAGCCTCTACATACCTAGGTACCTAGTTATTGAAATATTTTTACGTATTTTAATCTATTTAGATTTAAAGTGTTTTCTATTTAATATTATTTATAATGGCAAATCAAATAAAAAGCTTAATCAAAAAAAGAGGTACCGTAAAACAGAGGTTAACATTATTTGGCAAATACTTAGAGTCATAATTGCAAACATTGTCTCAGCCAGAAGCTGACTTAAAAGTAGAAATGATTGAATTAGAAAATCGTTTATTAAAATTGCTATTAAAATACAAAAGCAAAAAAACTATTTCAAGAGAAAACTGAAATTAACAGGGTTGCTATGACGGTATTAAGCTTCCGAACATAGATTTAGACACTTTTGATGGCTCACAAGACAGGTGGTTGGAATTTAGGGATACATATAAATCTTTGATTCATGAAAACTCACGATTGAAACCAATGCAAAAGTTTCATTATCTGAGAAATGCTTTGAAAGGTACTGCTCGCACGGCCATTAGTCATTTACAATTTTCTGACGAATTTTATGAAGCTGCATGGAATGCACTTTTATCGCGTTTTAATAATCAAACTCGTCTTGTCAATAGTCATTTAAAAGGTCTTTTTTCATTTCCCGAAATCAAGCAAGAGTCGTCAAGTTAATTACAAAACATGATTGACGCAATTATTAAAAACACACAAGCATTAAAATCATTACAAATTAACGTAGGTAACTGGGACCTACCTATCATTTTTCATATGTCACACAGGTTTGACGATAAAACAAAAAAATTATGGAAAGCATATAAGTACAAAGGTGAAATTCCTACTCTTGAGGAATTTACTTTATTTTTACAAGACAAAGTAACTTCATTAATGACAGATGAAGGAGACAAGGATGAAAACAATAAACATAAACAAAAATTTAAAAAAGAATTTAAATCAAAATCATTTGTCACGAATGAGGCTACTTGTGTTTTGTGTAAACAAAAACATGGAATTTATAATTGCCCTCAGTTTATAGAACTTTCGGTAAATGATAGAATAAACAAGGTTAAACAATTAAAGTTGTGTACAAATTGTTTGCGAAGCAATCATTTTTCCAAGCAATGTCATGTTCCAGTTGGGTGTAGAAAATGTAAAGCCAAACATAACACATTACTGCATTTGGAGTCCTCTTCGGCTAATAATAATGAAAACAGAGAACTTGAACCTAGCTCTGAGACTAGAGGTCAGGTAAGTCTGTTTGTATGTTTGAAGTTCTTGTTTGATGCAGATGTTCTTTTGGCAACAGTTCTTCTTCATGCTAGGGACTTCAAGGGTGTATCGCAATCATGTCGAGCTGTTTTAGATTCGGCTTCTCAAAATTCTCTTGTTACCTATAGTTTATGTCACAGATTAGGTTTAAAATTGAGAGAAATAAATTTTGCAGTAGAAGGTGTTGGAGAAGCATTAACTCAAATCAAGCATTATTGTACATTAACACTTTGTTCCCAACGCGAGGCTTTCAAATTTGACCTGACATGTTTGGTGTTGGAAACAATTACACATTCTTTACCAAGTCGGAAAATAAAACTTGGGGCAGAAATTCCAAAAAACATAGACTTAGCAGATCCAACCTTTAACCAACCCGGCCCAATTGACTTATTAATTGGTGCTGATAAATTTTTTGAGACTTTATCGGTAGGTCAGATTTCACTAGGCAAAGGACAGCCTGTTCTACAAAAAACAAGATTTGGCTGGGTAGTGGCTGGTCTTGTTACATCAGTAAGTTCTTTAGCTTGTCCTATTAAACATACAGTCCTCTTAAACACATTAGACATTCATAATCAATTAGTCAAATTCTGGGAACTTGAAGAATGTAATAACCTTCAACCGATTTTGTCACATGAAGAACAGGAATGTGAATCTATTTTTAAATCAACAACCTTCCAAGCAAAAAATGGGCAATTTGTAGTCCGCTTTCCTTTAAAACAAGACCCTACCAAGTTGGGTGAGTCAGTACAATCTGCATTAAAACAATTTCTCTCTTTGGAAAAGAGATTAGACAAAAACTCTAAGTTAAAATCAATGTATATGGATTTCATGGCAGAATACAGCAAATTAGGCCACATGTCTTATTTTTGCGATCTTTCTGATTTTGATGGTACTATTGGAAATCAAGCATCCTTTTTCTTTCCACATCACGGGGTTATTAAGGAAAATAGTATGACGACCAAACTACGTGTCATTTTCAATGGTTCTTGTCCAAGTAGTTCAGGGTTGTCTTTGAACGATTTACAAATGAATGGTCCCAAGGTTCAGGATGACTTATTTCAGATTTTGATTCGTTTTCGTACACATTCTATTGTTTTATGTTCAGACATTGAGAAAATGTATAGGCAAGTGTTGATTCATCCAGATCACCAAAGCCTTCAAAAAATAATTTGGCGTGAAAACAATTCAGAGAATTTGAAGGTATTCACTCTGAATACAGTTACTTATGGTACCAAAGCAGCGCCATATTTAGCAACCCGTTGCATTAAACAGCTAGCAATCGACTATGCAGAAAAGTGTACACAAGCAGTCAAAGTAATCTCAAAGGATTTTTATGTAGATGACTTGTTAACCGGTGTTGAGTCAGTATCCGAGGCTATGCAGTTGTCTAGGCAAATTTCAGAAATTTTATCATCAGCCTCATTTCATTTGCGAAAATGGCTATCAAATAGTCAAGAGGTTATGAGTCAAATGGAATCCAATCAGTTTGAGACAATTCAGTTAGGTGAAGGTTCACAAACAAAAACATTAGGGTTACTTTGGTCAAGCAGCAATGATATGTTAAGTTATGACGTTGGTGATTTTTCTATGACAAGAAAGGTTACAAAGAGAACTATTTTATCTGATATTTCTCAAATCTTTGACCCACTCGGTCTGTTGGGTCCTGTTATTATTTTAGCAAAAATAATAATACAACAACTGTGGCTACAGAAACTGTCGTGGGATGAAAGTCTTCCCCAAGATTTAGACACAAAATGGAAACATTTCCGAATGAACCTGAATTCTTTAAACAATTTAAACATTTCCAGGCAAGTTTTATCTCCAAAGGTAGTATCATTAGAAATTCATGGTTTCGCTGATACATCTTCTCAGGCATATGGGGCTTGTATTTATATAAGGTGTCAAAATGAAACAGGCGATTACTTTGTCAATTTAATGTGTGCCAAATCACGAGTGGCTCCCTTAAAAACAATCACAATTCCGAAACTGGAATTATGTGCGGCATTGACGTTAGCAAAATTGTATGTCATGGTAATCAATACATTAAGCGTTAAATTTCACAGAACTTGTCTATGGTCAGACTCGAGCGTTGTACTTTGTTGGCTAAGGACACAACCATGTTATCTGCAACCATTTGTTGCCAATCGAGTGTCACAGATTCAGTCAATGACTTCTTTTAGCGACTGGAGACATATTGCTTCGGAAGATAATCCTGCTGACTTATTGTCGAGGGGCATCAATGCAAGTTTTTTTGAGCAAGCAGATTTATGGTGGCATGGTCCAGCTTGGCTGTCTTGTCCACAAGAAGTTTGGCCAGAGTCGAATGTTTCATGGCAGGGAGAACTCCCTGAACTTAAAAAACAAACCATTACTATGCATACAACCTCAGTGGAACGATTTCCATTTGAAAGGTTTTCAAATTATTCTAAACTGATTAGGACCATGGCGTATGTTCTCAGGTTTTCTCATAATATTAAGGGTTCAAATCGTATGACAGGTGTCCTATCTGTTAAGGAACTACAAAATTCTGTCAACGTTATAATAAAAATGTCTCAACTTGAAACATTCAAGCAGGAACTTGAAACATTACAGAAGGGTAAGGAAATTATCAAAAACGGTTCTCCTTTGAATTTACATCCATTTTTAGATGATGATGGAATCATTAGAGTTGGCGGACGACTTCAAATGTTAGAGTTTTTATACAATAAAAAACACCCCATTTTGTTGTCATGTAACCATTATTTTACCAAGTTATTATTTACCCATGAGCATCTCAAGCTATTTCATGCAGGTCCAACACAACTTTTATCATTTATTCGGGACCACTATTGGCCCTTGCGTGGTAGAAATTTGGCTAGGAAAACGGTACACAACTGTATTAAATGTTGTCGATTTAATCACAAGCAGAATGCTCCTATTATGGGCATTTTACCAAAACCACGGGTTCAACCTACACCACCATTTTTTGTCTGCGGCGTTGACTATGCCGGTCCATTTATGATAAAGGACAAATTTGGCCGGGGCGGAAAACCTTTCAAATGCTATCTTTGTTTGTTTATTTGTTTTAGTACCCGAGCCATTCACCTGGAACTTGTAACACAACTTTCGACCGAAGCATTTTTATCTGTTTTTAAACGTTTTATTGCTAGACATGGTAAACCAAATACTATTTACTCCGACAACGGACGCAAAAATTTTGTTGGCGCAAAAGCTGCGTTATCTGAGTTAGGAAAGTTTCTACAAACGCAGTCATCAAGTTTATCTGAAGCAGCTTCCGTTGAGGGTGTAACATGGAATTTTATTCCGGCCCTTAGTCCCCATTTTGGTGGACTTTGGGAGGCAGGGGTTAAGTCATCAAAATACCATTTAAAGCGGGTACTCTCTAACGCATTATTAAACTTTGAAGAATTCACTACTGTTATCACTCAAATCGAAGCAATAATCAATTCCAGACCATTATCTCCTCTATCCTCCGACCCTTTAGACCTAAACGCCTTGACCCCAGGTCATTTCCTAATTGGTCGTGCCTTAACTGCTTTACCAGACTACGATTGGCAAAATACTCCAACCAACCGTCTAAGCAAGTACCAACAACTGCAGAAGGTCCAGCAACATTTCTGGTCTAGATGGGCCAAGGAGTACGTGAGCGAGCTTCAAGTACGTCAAAAGTGACATCATAACCAATTCACTCTCAAGGTCAATGATATGGTGCTATTAAAAATTGACTCTCAACCCCCACAGATGTGGCCCCTTGGGCGCATTGTGACATTACATCCAGGTCCAGACGGTGTTTCCAGAGTGGCGACTGTTCGAAGCAGCAAAGGATTGGTGAAGCGTTCGTTTGCCAAGATGTGTATTCTTCCAATAGACTGAGTGATCAATTTAATTAGCTACATATCATACTTTACACATTATATTTATGTTTGTTTATATATTTGAAAAAAGCATTGTTTTTTCAAGGCAGGGAGAATATGTACACGCATGTATTCCTATTTATATTGTACACGAATTTAAATTTATTTTGCACTGATTCCTAGATGTGGATGCGCGCGCAACAGCGCACAACAGGTGTATTTTTGAGAGAGTAGGGCGTAGGGCGAATGCCCAGTAGCAGTAGATGAGTAGCACTTGTAAACAGCAGACAATAAACGTCGTTTTGTATTCACCCAGTTTTTATATTATTTCTTACACATACACAAATCAATGAAGCAGTAAAATAAAGAATAAGGTGCAAGCAGATTTATACAGAAAGGTTTATTCAAATTTGGAATCTGCTCAACCACAGAATATACAGAATATTGTTGAAGAAGTGACAAGACCTGAGAGTGTTGGAAATAGTTCAGAGCAAACAAGTTATATTTGCTCAGGATGTAAAAAAATGAGGGTAAGATAAGCTTTTTGAATGGGAATAATACTGCATGCCCAAAGTCCTCTTATAGGTATCTGTATGCGGCATAATATCTAGGACTAATAATAAGTTGATATTCGGTTGACTGGTTTCAACCGAATAAGATAAAAATATTTTTTTCCCATGGTAGTGTTTTCAGGCCCATATCTTTGTTTTGGTGTATATGTTGATCTTTGTTTTGATTTTTGACTGCATGTTCACAGAATAGAAAAATCTTATTTTTAGCTAAGAAATATGCTTCTAAAATATCTACATGTCATTCTGTTACGCCCTGTATACATGCTATATATGATTTCCTCAAATTTCAGATATGCTCATTAACCTAATGGGCAAAATCGAAAGTATTGGCGAAGACATAAAGTTTTTAATGTTGGCACAAGGTGTAACTGATGACGCAACATTAAGAACAATAACACCTGTACAGCCCTGCTGTTCAAAAGAAGACTTGGAACAATTAAATGAATCCTTAACAAATGAGGATAAATTTCAGTCACTGGTGAGTGTACTTTCTGTTATTTTTGTGTTTATATTTAGGAAGTTTAATTATTTTTTCAGTATTCACTGTTACTCCTTTATCTTCTTAATTGATTTGTAGGTTTCATTAAGATTTGACTTATTTTTCGGTGTGTTTATTATTTATATTTTTAAGGATATGAAACTGTTTTAATTTTTTAATGTGACACTTCAAACTGTTGGCGGAAAGATACAGTCGATACGATAAGAAGAATCCTAAACCGGCTGATTTCAAATAATCTTGCCATAAGCTATAATTGGACTGGGCGAAATAATAAAAATAATTTTAGTGTACTAAAAAATATAATAAATTTAATCCTTGGTAAGTTTCCAATTTATGCATGTATAAGTACAAAATACAGAGAATCACTATATTTTCTCTTAAAAAAAGAGATCTAGAGTGGGAGGTTCATTTTATCTCGTTAACTATAAGTTAACGAGAGCCTCTAAAAATATACAAATTGGCCCACCCTGTAAAGTATAGAATATAAAATATAGTCACAAGTTTTAATTTAAATGATATCAGTACCTATACTGAGATATCACTTACATTATTGCATTTAAACATTTTCATAATTTATAATTAAATTAAACTTTTAGTTGCAGTTAGAAAAAACCCTTTTTCGAAAGGAGCTACCCAACAACAGGTTGAAGATATAACCAAGCTGGGGTTAAGAAATGCAAATGACAGGGAGGGTGGACGAGGGACAAGAACAGGAGAAAAATAAAAAAGTTATATTTTTATTTTAATAAAATAACTTACTGTTATATATGTAACCACACATACACGCAGTTGTTCGTGTATGGCAAAAAAGAGTTAAGTTTTTATATTAAAAACTGCGAAAGAAAAGAATGTACACGGGCAGTTCATTTTATGCGACCATAAAAATAACTTCTTAGTTAAAGTGCTTGTATATTATTTCCTATCAAATTATAGTATATACAACATTGGCGACGAGGATTATTTTATAACTCACGTGCAAGTGCAGTAAAGTGTGATACTTTCTTACCAGTTGCTGTATAAAATAAAAATTTGATTTTTACAGTGATACTAAATAAAATGGGTGAACAATAAATTTTCGGTCTACTGGGATCATTAAATATGTTTGATTCCAAAAATTCTGATTTTTTGGTGTTTAATGAAAGACTTACTCAGTTTTTTATTGCTAATAAAATCACAGAGGAACCCCGAAAAAAAGCAATTTTATTAAATACGCTTTCAGAAGATTGTTACATATTGTTACGTAATTTGTGTGTGCCGAACTTACCGGACAGTAAAACTTATGAACAATTAATCAAATTATTAGTCGAACATTTTTCTCCGGTAAAATCGTATTTTTTGGAACGATTAAAGTTTTACACGGCAAAGCGACATTTAAATGAAAGTATTTCGGACTGGGAAGCAAGATTAAAAAGTTTAGCCTCAAACTGTAAGTTTGGCCAAGAATTAGACGTCCTGATGCGAGATATTTTTGTGGTTGGTATAAACCACGAAAAAATTATGGACCGCCTATTTGAAGAAGATGCCTCAAATCCTCAAGTAACTCTAAAAAAGGTGTCCAAATTGGCATCGTCAAAGGAGTCCGCAGTAAGGGAGCATTCTACGAGAGAGAGTTTAGGAGCGGTGAATGTGAAAACTGAAGCAAATGTAAATTTCCATCGTTAACGAGTCAACCAGCCTTCATTCCGTTCCAGGCGTTCGAGTTCGAACCGAAAGGAAGCAGAAACTGCGACTGCGGGTCCCTCCAGGAGCACAGGTTTGAGACAAGAGAAAAGCCAGCCGGTAAGAAATAATGCCTATTCAAATAAGCAGCAAATTAAATGTTTTGTGTGCGGCCGTAAAAATCATGTAGCTAGTGAATGTGCTTTTAAAAATTGTACATGTCACAAATGTGGCATAAAAGGGCACATGGCTCCACAATGTAAAAAACCTTCTCAACATTTTTTAATCGAAACAGGAATTAATGATGATATTTCTGATGATTCAATTTTTTGTTTACAAAGTTTAACTGATGTAATGTCAGATGATAATGGTAATATTAAACCTACTTTTGTAAAACTAATCGTAGAAGGTATACCAATAAGTTTTGAGGCCGATTCGGGATTTGCACATTCAGCTATTTCTGAAAAATTATATAAAAAACATTTTGTTAATAAAAAACTGTATAAAAATGATTTATCATTGACGGATTATGTTGGTATCAGTTTTGAACCATTAGCTTTTTTAAATTTAAATATAACTTATGAAGATAAACCTTATACGTTAAAAACATATGTCGTAAAAAACGGCGGCCCTCCACTTATCGGTAGAAATGGATTAAATATGTTAAACTTGGGAATTTGTAAGATAGATAATACTGTGATGTGTAAAATAGATTCTTCTGCCAATATAAATCTAATTCTCGAAAAATATAAAGACCTATTCGATAAGGGTATTGGGACATTTAATAAATTTAAAGTTTCATTGCAACTAAAAGAGGGAGCAACTCCAAAGTTTTGTAAAGCTCGACCTGTACCGTTTGCTTTAAAATCAAAAATAGAAACAGAAATTCAGCGACTAATTGATAATAACGTTTTGATACCAACGGAATTTGCAGAGTGGGCAACTCCAATTGTTCTAGTTTTAAAACAAAATGGTGGTTTAAGGATTTGTGGTGATTTTAAAATAACTTTAAATCCACATTTAAAAATTCAACATTTTCCTTTACCACGAATAGAATATTTATTTTCCGAATTGCAGGGAGGTGATAAGTTTACTAAAATTGATTTATCAGAGGCGTATCAGCAAGTTTTGTTAACGGAAGGATCTAATAAACTTGTCACAGTTTCTACCCACAAAGGTCTTTTTTCATACACACGATTACCATATGGTATCACTAGTGCACCTTCTATATTTCAAAATATTATGGAACAAATGTTTGTTATTCCAGGAGTAGTGTTTTTTAGATGACATTTTAATAACCGGTAAAAATGATCAGGAACATTTGGAACGATTAGAAACAGTTTTTAACAGACTAAAAGAATGTGGACTTAAACTCAAAAAAGAAAAATGTTCTTTTTTTCAAAATTCAGTCAATTATTTAGGCCATATTATTGATAAAAATGGTTTACACACTTCGGATGAGAGAGTTTTGGCAATAAAAAAAATACCAGTTCCCACCTCATTTACAGAGTTAAAATCTTTTTTAGGTACAGTAAATTTTTATTGTAAATTTATTCCAAAAACAGCCGAAATTTTAAAACCACTTTATAGTTTATTAAAAAAAGATGTAAAATGGATATGGTCTCCTGAATGTAATAGTAGTTTTGAACAGGCTAAGAAAATTTTATTATCTTCCACAGTGTTGGCACATTTTGACCCAAAAGAGAAAAATTCTTTTTATACACGGATCATAAACCGTTATTAACAATTTTTGGAGATAAAAAAGGTTTACCTATTTTTGCAGCAAATAGATTACAACGATGGGCGCATATTCTATCTGCGTTCCATTATGAAATAAGATATGTCAAATCGAATAACAATGTTGCAGATTTTTTATCTAGATTACCGATAAAAAATGTGGAAATAAATAATGATAAGATTTCACATTTACATTTAAATTCTAATATTTCATATATAAATTATGTGAACAAATCAAACTTACCAATTAACTTTAAACATATACAAAAGGAAACGGCAACGGATCCATTACTTAGCAAAATTATTTTTTATGTTCAGCATGGTTGGCCTAATAAATGTCCTTCAATCGAATTTAACACATATTTCTCTAGGAGAAATGAGATTACTGTAGAATTAAATTGTTTGATGTGGGGATATCGACTAATAGTACCAAAAAAATATCAAAAATATATTATTTTAGATGTATTGTACAATACTCATATGGGCATGGTAAAAATGAAGGCGTTAGCGCGTTCATATATGGTGGCCCAATTTAGACAAAGATATTGAGAACACTTGTAATTATCGTAAAACATGTGCGGTATATTCAAGCAACCCACCAAGAATTTCATTAGCCGTGTGGGACTGGCCTAAAGAACCTTGGACTAGGTTGTATGCAGATTTTTTTGGACCATGTTGTAACAAAAATTTTCTTGTCATTGAAGATGCTACTTCAAAATGGATTGAGTGTTTTGAAGTTAATGATTTAACTGCAAATAACACAATAAAAATATTTCGTGACATTTTTGCCAGATTTGGTTTACCTTTTGAAATTTGCACGGATAACGCTAAAACTTTCACATCTGAAGAGTTTCAAACATTTTTGCAGTCCTCTGGTATAAAACATGTACGAGGAGCACCCTACCATCCTGCTACAAACGGATTAGCGGAGAGTGCTGTAAAAATAATGAAAAATGCAATTTTAAAAGCTAAACACGAAAATCGATCGGTAGATATTAATTTAATTTTAAATCGATTTTTATTTCAGTATAGAAATACTCCTCATACAACTACGGGGGAAAAACCTTGTAAATTATTAGTAGGTCGTAGCTTGAGAAAAAAATTTGATTTATTATTACCCTTTGTTAAGCATACTGTGGATAATAAACAACGTTATCAAAAACATTATTATACAAGAAAAAAAGATAGGTATTTTGGTGTTAATGATCTTGTATGGGTCCGCGATTATCGATCAAACCATCCTAAATGGTGCGAGGGTAAAATAGATACAGTTGTTGGCAAAAGAACCTACATGGTGGAAACAGAAAGTGGAATGACTTGGAAGCGACACAAAAATCCAATTAAACCAAATTATTGTTATAAGAAACCCTTAGGATCCGTCTCCATTATTCCACGTTCTAGTTTAACAAATACTGTAGATAGTTATATAAGTGAAAATAGTGAAAGTGAACAGGTTAGTGATCCACCCGGTATAACACAAAGAGAGTTGAGACGGCGAAGTCAAATTAAACAACCCGATAGACTCATATATTAAGTTAGATACATTTTGCTATATATTTTTAGATAACCATAAATTTTGTAAATTTAAAATTAATTTTAAGGGGAGAGGTGCAAAAAAGAGTTAAGTTTTTATATTAAAAACTGCGAAAGAAAAGAATGTACATGGGCAGTTCATTTTATGCGACCATAAAAATAACTTCTTAGTTAAAGTGCTTGTATATTATTTCCTATCAAATTATAGTAAATACAACACTTACAATTTTTATTTTAGTAAGAGAAACCTAAATTGAATTTTTTTTAAAAGGTTTTTATTTTTATATTAATAAAATATATTTATTTAAAAATGTTACCTAGTTTTTTTAAGGACTTCAAGCAGTTTAGCTGAATACAGGGTGTCGCAGAGTAAATGCATATTTTCCAGAGTAAAAAAAAAATTCCCTGTGGTGTTTCGTGTGTTATAATAGAGTTTTTAGCAAAAAATAATACCAATATTATTGCATGTGCTAGACACTGTAAGAAATTTAATTAAAATTCAATAATCAGTAAGTGTATAATGAACTATGGCTGAGAAGTTGCGAAGAATCAATCTCTTCCAAAGTAAGTATACTGATGTGAATGTTGAAATGTCACAATAAAAAACCCAATGATTAGGCAGCTAACCAACGCCGAATAAATATTGATTATGATTGAAGTTACAGGTTATGGGCCAAAGGGAAATGAAGTAGTAAATTAATGAGTAATTAAATAGATATCTACCTAGGTATCCAGAGTACAAGATCCTCTTTAATTTGTGATTTTTATTATACTTATAACAGGACTTTAAGCGGTGAAGTTTCAAATAATGGAATAAAATGGCAATTTTTCCAAGAATAATATATAAATTGAATTTATAAAATCAACGTTATTTATATTTTAAAAAGTCAGCTTTTATTTCAGTACTTTTAGTGAATTTGTTAAATTTTCATACAAAACGGTAAAATTAAATAATTTCCATTAATTTTCAATTTCGTTTCATAATTAAGTAAAATTTTTATCTTTTAAATTGAACACAGAATGTTTTTAAAAAAAAATTAAAAAAAAAAAGTTTTTAAACATTAAAATAGAATTCGTCTATATTTTTTCCCTACTTTTTTGTAATTCATTATTTGTTATGAAGTACACCTTTTTTTTATTGAAAATTAATTTCATAAACCCTGTAGGTACCTACTAAATTTAAATGAAATCGCACTGCAGTTTCCAAGTACATTATAAACGATACAACTCGTATATTTTTAATATGTGAAGAAAAACGGGGTAGCACTATTTAGTCAGATATTAATATTTTCTCCTAATTTTAACTCCCAATTTACAATATTAAAATATTGGAGGGGGTCAGGGGAAGGGAGGGGTGAAATATGAAAAAACAAATTCAATTGTATTAGAGGTGCTTGTGTTGTACTTGAAAAGATTAATCCATAGATTAAAATTAAGTGCTCTTCCTTCATCTTATATGAATACTTTATAAGCATCAATTTGACAATTGCTTGTTGAATAAATGAAGTATTTAATAAGCAGTATTAAAATACTTATAATCACAGTATAAGCATCTCATGGCCGGCATCTGGCCAGCTGGACACCGGTGCGCTTTTTTAGCGATATTTGCAAGTACTTCTCCAACACATCAATTGCCTGAAAGGGTGTGCTTGATAAGTGCTTATCCAACTATTTTTGTTATCTGGGTAGTCGGCCCTGGGTATTGTCTGTGATAGGACAGTTATGAAAGATTCAATTTGATGGCCGATTACTAGAATGGGCATTAACTGGTACTTGTGGCAGTAGTTGTCCTTAAGATTTTAAGCCGCTCTAGGGAACATTTTTGCGCTAAAAATTTGAAAATATCAATTTCAGACAATGCCAAACCAGCGGAAACGAAAATTTTATCAATACTCTGAGGAGAGTATGCGAAATGCTCTTGAAGCAGTGAGAAATGGTGCTAAAATAAGTCAAACATGCCGGAACTTCGGCATACCACGTGTTTCTTTGCAGGGCCGGCTCAAAGGTCGGATTGTTGAAAACTGCCGAAAAATGGGTCCAGATCCATATTTGAGCAGAGAACATGAAAAAAAGGTGGTCGATTGGATAATTCAATTGGCAAAATGTGGATTCCCTATAAAAAAGCAGGAGTTAATATCAATCGTGCAAAAAATCGTGGTGGATGGACAAATTAAAACCAGGGCAAAAATGGTATTTGTCTTTCATGCGAAGGCATCCAGAAATTTCCGTTCGAACGCCCGAGTCCATTGATAAACCGCGGGCCAAGTTAACAGAGGAGTACATTAAATCTTGGTTTAGGGATCTTGAAGCTTTTCTAGAAGGTATGGGTGCGAGTGATATTTTAACATGCCCATCACGAATTTTTAATGCCGATGAAAGCTTTAGCTTTCATGGCTTTATGGCTTTAGCTTATGTCCCAAAACAGGGAAGGTACTGAGTCCTAGAGGGTACAAAAACTTGTTCGAGGTGAAGAAGGGGAATGAAAAGGACAACATCACCGTTCTAGTAACATTTTCTGCTGATGGAAATTTGTGTCCTCCTTACGTTGTATATCCCTATGTGAAGCCCCCAAGAGTGATTGCAGAAAGTATGCCACCAGAGTGGATTCTCGAGAAATCAGACACTGGGTGGATGCGATCGGACTTTTTTTTTTTTAATACGTTGCAAATGGACTTCACGAATGGATTTTGAGCAAGGGTGTTGAAAACCCTATTTTATTTTTTGTTGACGGACACTGTTCCATATGTCCTTAGTCAGTTCTGCGACAGCAATGGTATCATTTTGTACGCTTTACCGCCCAGCGCTACACACATTATGCAGCCTGCTGATGTGGCAGTATTCAAGCCATTGAAAGTATACTGGCGTCAGGCTGCCAGAACTTGGCAAAACGGAAATGTAGAGAAAACCCTCTCAAAAGCTGACTTTGCCCCAGTATTTCAACAGGCCTTGCTTCATCGAAATATTCCAGAACACATCAGAAACGGATTTAAACACTGTGGTTTATTTCCCTATGATCCACAGGCAGTAGATTATAGCAAGTGTGTCCAAAATAAGCTTGAGAAAAATATTCAAGCCGATGTTCAGGAGGTAGAGCAATTGGAAGCATTGTCTTTTTCTGACTTTCAAAGTACCCAGAAAGTGTTGACCAGTTTGAGGTCAAATCTTTTTGAAAGAGTTGGGGATGTGGACTGGCTCCTTGAAGAAGTTCAAATATTTGAACAAAAAGTACTTGGTGACAAACCAGCTTCCTTCCTGGAAAACTCTCCTGTAGATGTTGTTGAGGAACTCCCGGAAAATACAGGCCCACAGGAAAACGTTACTATTTCTGAATTCGAAATTAATGCTGATGGATCGCTCTCTTTAGTGCAGACAGACAAACCTGAACCTGTTGTACTAGTCGAGTCCAATGTTAATATTTTACGAATAGATATTGTACATCCTGGAACTAATACAAACTAAAATAACTTAAATGAAGATTTTACTGCTGAAATGAAAAACCCAAATTGAAACAAAATCAGAATTGCTAAATACAAATGGTGTAAGTAATGACTTTAATATTGATGTGAACATTGCGAATTTGGAAAAACAAAAACTGCCATGTAAAAAAGAATTTTTTGAGGGAAATAATGCGTCAGCGAATATTATTGCAGATTGAGAAAACTCCATAAGAAATACCGAATCCCCTGAAAGTACACTTGAAATAAAGAAATCAAGTGAGAGCGTCTTACCTTTGGACGACATTACAATTAATAATGCAAACGTCGAGAAGAGTGAGAATACAATAGAATTACCAAAATTTAACCTTAGCCAAACAACAATCGATTATTTTAAAGTACATTTGACATATCCCAAACCTTTAAAAAAATCTACAAGAGTCAGATCGGGACCTTCAACAAGCGCTATTTCTGCAAAGGCATGGCGTTCTTACTATATCACTAAGGAAAAAGAAAAAGAAGAAAAAGAGAATTTAAAAAAGAGACGAAGAGAACAATACGAAATAAAAAAGGCTGAAAAATCGTTTTAAAAAACCTAAAACCAAAGAAAAACATGATATGTCTCATGAAGAAGTACACGTGGTTAGGAAGAAGCAAAAGTGTAGTGTTTGCGACGATGAACTGGACAGTTCATGAAAGAGGAGGGAGATAAAAATGTGGCTTGTGACAGATGTCCTAGGTGGTTTCACCTAAATTCTACAACGTTTTCAGGGCAAACATATGATAATGTTATAGACCAAGACTTTTATTGTGATTTTTGCTGTGACGATTAATAGTCAAATGTATTTTATTTTTTTTATGGTATTTCTTTGTTTTGTTTTTTAAAAGAATATATTTTTCTTGTTATTTTTTAATATTTATTATTGCTTACCTATTTGTCTCTTCCAATTAACCATTTTCTTAGAAAAATTAACCAAGATAAGAGGGTATGCAAAATTCGTGGATGTCTGGCACAAGTAAGCTAGATTTGTCACGGCCGACAACTGGAATAGCCATGGCCGACTAGGAGAACATATCGGGCCGACCATTGGCAAAAGTGATCTTTTTTTTCAGAAGAATAATAAAGAAAGAAAATTAGTCAAATTCTAGCTTTCTCCGTCTCGCTCATTTAATGGCTGAAGATGTATGTTTCATGACGGTTAAGTTAAAAAGGGTCTAAGTTGCTCCAGTTCTATGATATCCGATTATGAAAGTCAATGTTCATCAAAAAAGGCCGACTACTGACGCACTCACCCTAATTTGAGGTTATGTTAGTTGAGAGCCACCGTGTGTAAATCTATTTTTTATTGTGATATTTCAATTCAAATTGGGTGAGTGTGAATATAAGCTCATACATAACAGTAAGTAACAAATAAGTAGTTTCTTTATTATAATTATTTAGTAAGTATTTTTTTTATTTTGAGCATTTTCCAGATATATTAAATTCAAATTGAAGGAAAAAGTGAGGTTAAGTTTTTCACCTAAACAGCAGCAGCATTTCAAAATTTTGATTGTGCGCGGCAAGGCAAGAATGGTAAACATCCGTATTTACTGACTTAAATATATTTATAAAATAAAAATAATTTTCTTACTTTAATATTCCCTCCAAAGAAGTAATCTACTTGTTACATTGACTTTGAATAAAGAGCTAAGAAATAAAGTTAATATTTTAAACAAGAAGAAACGATTAAGAAATTGTAGAAAGAAAGACGAAAACTGTGACTAAGTTTTAGATAAAAGTGTAATGGGTAAAGAGAGCAGCGAGTCAGAATATGAATCGGCTATTATAGATAAAAATGAATATAATTGTAATACTAATTTCAAGAAAAACACAGAAAAACACTTTAAAAAAAAATCGGGAGTTGAAACTTTTGATTCCATCAATGACATTCAAGGGTCGTCAATCCAATCTTACATTAAAAATAATGTTTTAATGAGTATTATCGACTGCGTCTGTGACATAGCTGAAAATGAAACGAATACCATAAATAAGACGTCTGTAATAACCGAAATTACTTAAGAAAATTACAATAGTATCTAATGTTCTGCTTTCACCAACTAATAATATACTTTATGGAGATTCTAATAACGTAATTGGTGAAATCGCTTCTGACGAGAGAGATAACCTTAATTTTTTTAATGAACTGTTTAATGACGCTGTACATGCAGCAGTAGAAATATCAGAAAGGAATAATTATACAAAAAAAGACAGATACAAAAATGAAAAATTTATGACACTCCGCCTATAGAAAGGAAAAGACTGAAAACTGAAAAAATAAGAATTGAACATTGTGTTAAAGGTACATGTAAATGTAAAAAAATTGTTCAAAATAAATTTTGAGAGAAAAAAATATAAACACAAAATTTTGGATGCTTTCTAAATATGAGCAAAACTTATTTGTCATGAAATGTATTAAGAAAATTGACAAAAAGAGGCAAAAAAATGAAAGAATAAAATAGGTACGGTTTCAAATATGTTTTACAAAATGATAAAGATGAAGTTGGAATATGTAAAACATTTCTACTTTTTACATTAGGATACGAGAAAGAGAATGACAGAATACTGAAAAATGTGAGAAATACGGATCCTGCAGAAGTAACACCTATAACAGATGGCCGAACTAAAAAAAAAGTTGTTGCAAAGAAAATTGATCGAACACAAATAATAAATCATATAAATTCATTCCAACCAAATATGTCCCACTACAAAAGAGAACACGCTCCTTTGGAGCTTGGCAAGTGCAAACGGTTTGCGTTTGCACTTGCCAAGCGACATTTCAGTTACCCTAATGTATAAGCATTTCAAAGAATACTACCCAAATACTGACTTTTCATATGAACTATATAGAAAATAAATTGCAAGTTTGAATGTTGGGAATGTGAGGAGAATAAAATTTATCGGCAAGAAGCTCACCATCATGATAATAGCGGTAGCTTGGACTGTGATAGTTGCCAAAAATGGAGGGTGCATCACAATAAATTGACTGGTGCGCGGAAAGAATACAGACAAGATGCAGATCGAACTGTAGATACAGACACACTCATTGTATCCAAGGTTTCTAAAGGAGTCCTCCTTTAGAAATTGTGAGAATTATGTGCACCTGTGGCGCGATTAACAACTTTTAGACTAGTCATGACTGTCGCAAGTAAGATGAAATTACCTGTATATAAGCTAGACGTTACGGGAGCTTTCTTGTATGGTGATATTAACGAAACAGCGTATATGAAGTTACCTGAGGGGACATTATGTAAGTTAAACCGTTCGATACATAGACTTAAAAAATATCCAAACCACTACACCACTAAACTAAACCTAAACCACTAAACCACTACAGAAACGAAAACGGCTCTTCTCTTATTTGACTCTGCAACTGAAATTAGAATAGGTTATGGGCCTAGTCGCTTATGAGATAAGAGATAAAGAAAAATAGGAAAAAATGGCGGGTAATGTGCCAATTGCTTTCAATAACTGGAAGTTTCGATTGGAGATATCCTGCTGGAAGAATGTGAGCTGTTGGAATTGATTGACGAAGTATACACTGATAAGGTTATATTTTTAGAAAGTGATACTGTGGAAATTAAAGCGGAAAAAGAGTCTAAACTGAAAAAATGGAGGAAGAAAGACAGAAAATGCAGGTTGCAGATTGTTCGGAGAATCGCAGACAGTCACTTAGAATATGTTAAAGATACAGAAAGTGCATGGGAAATGTGGTCAACGTTACAAAATACATTCGAGCGGAAGGGAATAGCTAGACAACTGTTGCTAAGAAAATCATTATTAACATTAAAATTTAATGTAAGTAACCAGTCTTTGGAAGCTCATCTTTTGAAGTTTGATAAGTTGATTAGATAATTAAAATCGACCGGTGCCACATTGGAAGAAACAGACATAGTATGTTACTTGCTGTTGACAATGCCGAGTGAATATGATACAATGGAAACAGGATTGGAAACTTTGTCAGCAGAAAATCTAACACTATCATTTGTGAAAAATCGTCTTTTAGAAGAAGAGTAAAAAAAAGAGGATTCTAAATCGAAATATAAGAATGCCAGCGAACAAAACATTGCTTTTGTAACATCTACTAGTAAAGGTATATTTACACATCAAGAAAAATTTAGGTTTAGATGTTATAATTGTGGAACTGTTGGTCACAAGAGGTCAGAATGTAAGAAAACCCCGAGGAGAACTGACTTCAAGCGCGGAAATGCGAAAGCAAAAGCTACAGTGTCGAAATCAGATGAAGAAAGCCATTATTGTTTCCCAGCAATAAAAGGTCACTCGATAAATGGAAATTTAATCTGGTTTTTGGATTCAGGAGCATCGGAACATTTAACAAAAACTGATAAATACTTAGAAAATGTAAGATTGTTAGAAAAAAAGGTAAAAATAAAAAGTGCAAAGTCGGGACAGTTTTTAGAAGCAGAAAAAGTTGGAAATGTGAAAATAAAAACAATGATTGCAGGTCGAGAAATACCAGTTCTCATATTGATGTCTTATTTGTACCTGGCCTTAAATTAAATTTGTTATCTGTACGAAAATTAGAAATGAACGGTTTGAAAATAGTGTTTGAAGGAGGTAAAGGACAAGTACTAAAAGGAAATAAAGTTTTGGCAACTGGAGTGAGAAAAGAAAAATTATATGAGTTAGAACTTTCAGAAAACATTACTGAAACTGCTTATTCCATCAAAGACAACAACGCAAAGTTATGGCATAGACGTTTAGGTCACAGGAACATTGGAAATATGAAACAATTAAATAAAATTGCTGAAGGCTTTCACTACAATACTAGTGACTTGTTAGATGAAATTTGCCCTATTTGTGTAGAAGGGAAACAGACTTGTTTACCACACAACAATGAACACGTGAATGCAAAACGCCCACTTTAAGTGGTACATAGCGACTTGTTTGGACCTATAAGTCCTGAATCTTATAATGGAAATCGATATGTACTGGAATTTATAGATGATTTTACACATTTCTCTGTCATTTATCTACTAAAAGGTAAAACAGAAGTTTTCAAATATTTTAAAAAGTACGAAGCAATGGTAACAGCCCACTTCGATAAAAGAATTAGTCGTTTTCGATGTGATAATGGACATGAATATCTCACAAACGAAATGAAAGGTTATTTTGAGACGAGAAGAATTCAAATGGAATGTACAATTAGGTACACACCTCAGCAAAATGTGGTGGCTGAGAGGATGAATCGTACAATAATAGAAAAGGCACGATGTATGTTGCTGCAATCCAAATTAGAAAAAGGCTTGTGGTCAGAAGCAGTCGCGGTAGGTGTTTATTTAATAAACAGGAGTCTAACAAGAGCATTAAGTGGAAAAACCCCAGTTGAACTTTGGCATGGAGAAAAACTAAACCTTAAAAAGTTAAGTTTTTGGCAGTTTAGCATACTTGCACTTGACGAAGGAAATAAGGAAAATTTGATTCAAGGACTTTGAAATGTATTTTTGTTGGATATTGTCCGAATGGATACAGGTTGTGGGAGCCTAAAGAAAATAAGATTATATATGGAAGTGATGTAATTTTCGACGAGTCAAAGAATATTCAGGATATTACAGAATACGAATATAACATTGTAAAAAATGAAAATAATAAAACTAAAGAAGAAGTGGAAGAACTGAAAGAAGAAGAACAGGAAAATAATAGGAAACAAGGGATGAAAGGAACTTATGATGAAAATGTAAGTAACAAACGACATACAAGAATTTCTGTACGGTTCGATGAGTATGAAATGGATTTTGTAGCAGCTTTATCAGCGGGGTGTTTACCAACGGAGATGCCAATCAGGTATGAGCAAGCAATAAGTCTATGTAATGGATGGAAAGAAGCAATTGAGAAGGAATTGAGTTCGTTGAAAGAAAATAACACGTGGGTTCATGCAAAGCCCAATAGTGAAATTATCGATTCTAGGTGGATGTTTAATGAAAAGAGTGTAGATAATAAAAAGGTTAAAAAGGCTAGATTAGTAGCGCGCGGTTATCAGCAAAGTGTGAGTGAAGAAGTGTATGCTCCCGTAGCAAAAATGACAACAATAAGGTTATTATTAAGTTTATATGTAGAATTTGATCTGTACATTAGTCAGTTAGATGTATGTTCAGCATTTATATATAGTACTTTAGAAGAACCAGTTTATATGTCTCAACCTGAAGGGTTAAATAGTGGATCACCAGAATTAGTATGCAAGGTGACTAAAGCACTGTATGGTCTCAGGCAATCGCCTAAATGCTGGAACTCTCATTTTGATAATTTTATGATACATTTAGGATTTAGCAAATCCAAAAAGGATCCTTGCTTGTATTTTAAAAGAGATATTTTTATACTAATTTATGTAGATGATGCTATGATATTGTCCAAAAGTATAGATGACCTAGATTATGTTAAAGTTCAATTGATGAAAACTTTCAAAATGAATGAATTTAATAGTAGCTCTAAAATTTCGTTTCTTGGTTTGGAAATAGAAAAAATTTATAATGTTCTGTGTATAAGTCAAAAAGAATTGATTAAAAAAATATTAGAGAGATTTAATATGACCGAGTGTAGAACACAGAATATCCCTATGTAACCAAAACTAACTCTTAATTTTGAAAATTGTACGATTGATAAGAATTTGCCATATAAAGAGCTAATTGGGTCACTTATGCATATTATAATAGGTAGTAGATCGGATTTGTGTTTTTCAATTACTTATTTCAGTCAATATCAAAATTGTTATTCGGAAGAGCACTGGAGTTATTTAAAAAATGTCTTACGTTACTTTAAGTTAACTGAAATTTTCGTATTGAAATATACAAAAAGTGAAATCAAAAGTTTTGAAATAATTTCATTTGTTGATGCAGATTTCGCAAATTGTTCATTAGATAGGAAAAGTATATCTGGATTTATAATTAAATTAAATAATAATGTGATCAATTGGAAAACGAAAAAACAAAATATTGTAGCATTTTTTAGGTCTGAAGCAGAGTATGTTGCTCTATCTTATTGCGTAACTGGAAATTTGTTTGTATGTCAAATGTTAAACGAGGTGTTAAATATTAACTTGTATCCTATATGTATTTATGAGGACAACAAATCATGTATTAGAGTAGCCTCAACTTTAGAAGCAAAAAAATCGAAGCACATAGATGTTAAATTTCATTTTATAAGGGATTGTGTTAAAGAGAGGAAAATTAGAATAGAATATGTTGAAACAGGTCTGCAGATCGCAGACATGAAGTATCCGGAGTGATTTTTTAATTCCATAAATTGTACAGGAACAACTTCATGAACTTTTGCGGGAATTCAAAGATATTGTAAGCAAAGGTTATTGCGTGTCTACAGTCAACACCGGTAGCCTTGAAATCAGATTAATAAATAATTCAATTGTACGTTATCAACCATTTCGTCTTTCACTATGCGAACGTGAAACGGTACGATCGATTGTAGAAGAACTTTTAAATAATGGTATTATCCGAGAAAGTCAGTCACCTTTCGCTTGTCCTGTACTTTTAGTAAAAAAGAAGAACGGTTCGGATCGAATGTGTGTTGACTTCAGGGCGCTAAACAGAATAACGATCAAAGACCGTTATCCCTTACCTCTAATTGACGATCAGATCGATCGATTAGGCAACGGAAAAATGTTCACATGCCTCGATATGGCTTCTGGATTTTTACAAATTCCTACCCAGGAAACATTGTTCTATTGATGTTATATATCTGTTATGCAATTTGCTAATTTCTGAGGTAACAGAATATGCAGTGTCACCATAACAGTGTTATAACCTTAATGTTACTATTTCCTACTCAGAGTAACTGAGGTCTTATGTAACATTTATATAACAAGTTATAATAGAAGTATCGTAGCAGATATATAACATTTTATTAGTGTTATATAACATAAGTATAACATTTTTTGGTAAATGTTGCATTACTAATATATAAACCAGATTACTAGGTCTTTTCTGCTTGTATCTTGTTACGATAGCAATATTTGTAGACATGAAATTCGAAATTTATTGCACCATCCTACTTATTTTCTCCAGATCAATTAAATTTCTGCTGTATGTAGACACAATGAATCTAGAGAAAATAAGTAGATTAATTCAATAAACTTCAAATTCAGTCAGACCAATATCGCTATTATAGTAAGATACCAACCAAACCAACCCGGATAGCAGCGTAAACCAGTATCATAAAAGCATAATATACTTTGTTCACAGCTATAAGTTAATGCGTTAAACCAATCGGGAGAAGCAATGAATGAACATTGTTGTTCAATATACTTCTCCTGATTGGAACGGAACAGATAGTTAAGAACTAAACTTTAAACATTTGGATGGTCCAGATCCTGGTACTTATAGGCTTTCAGAAATTACTAGCAAAGCATTACTTTGCGGTCTGCTTACCTAATTAATCGCTGTAGTTTAACAAAAGATATACAACAATGAGATTACCAAATATGTATCAAGCAGAATTTCTTAGAATATCATATTTCTGATGGTCAGGTACATTCACAAATAAACAAATATATACCAGTTGAATTTTTATTTTATTTTCGTTTCATTTATAATCCAGGGTGAATCCAGGTTTCTTAATCCAGGTTAAAAACTCGATTTAATCGACCAACCTAGTTTTTAATCATTCGTTATGACAAGTAATTATTATTGCACTGTATTTATTTAGCAGTCAACGCAATGAAATCTGTATAACGTATACATATTTGACATAAATATCACTCACATTTCCATTTCAGATGGTGGAGATGACACATCTGGTTCAAAATAACCTTCTTGTCGACGCTTTGCTGGTAGGCCTTCCAGATGCTCCTGAACTACCACTATCTGCTCTCTTCTTTTTCTCTTTTCAGGACTTGTATAAGTGAATTTCTTTGTCGCATTGTGCAAGAAGATTTCAGGGCCCATTTTCTCTTTTACCATCACGGAAGTGACAACTCCATAAAAATGCACCAGGTCCAGGTTCGTCGCTACGTCTGTCATAATATACAATATATTTATATTAAACATTTAAACAGTTATCTATCCAAAATTAAAAGGTATATTTCAAACCTATCTCACAAGTTTTTCCAACGGTTGCATTCCTTAGGGTCCTTCGGAAATATAAAAAATCTACAAGTTTCTCGTTGATTGTAGTGCTTGGAATCCGGAGCCCAGCACATAACCATGGCGAATGAAAGATTGGTACTGTAAAAATCATTAAATAAAGTTATTCTTACAATAAACTATATAAAGTGAGGTTATGTTAAATTTAGATTGTATTAATATTTCAGTTATTATTACCCATCTGTCTTGCATGAATGCGTTTATAGGGTACATTTACTGCACTCTTACCGTTTTCGATGTTTTTTCCCCTTAAAATCTTCAAATAACGTCAAAATAGCACTTTTCTGTAAATTTGCCTTGTTAATCGGGCTTTGTTTGGATAATGAACCGTGACCCTACCACACAGTATAACATAACATTGTTATACCACAAGCATCATGATACAACTACACCACAAGTATAAAGATATATATCTTTATACTTGTGGTTATACTGTGCCCTACCAGAACAAAATGGTTGGCGCTACGTCATCACTAATGGAGCGTATACGCTGAAGCTGAAACATGTTGCAATGCGCATGTTTACACATTGCTTAAATGCAATATAACTGTAATATATTAACAACATAGGATTTTATATAACACTGTTATATCAATTAAACAATGGATGTTACAAGAATGTTATATAAATAGAACGTACCAACCAATTAACGTAACGTAACAACATAATTAATTATACTATATAACAAATAATAACATTTATATAATATGTATGTACATTTGGGATTATAATCTGTTACTCTACAGTTACATCTGTAATATTCAATGTTTGCTGGGTATCTATGAGAACTCAATAGAGAAAAAAGCTTTTGTTACATCAGACGGGCAGTATGAATATTTGCGTATGCCATTTGGTTTGGCCAATGCGACGTCCATATTTCAAAGGGTGTTATAATTAGTTTGAAATTTTCTATCTTTTAGCACCATCACTGCCATCTATTCGCTTATACCCATACTTGTTAAGAGCCTTGCATGAATAATATAGTTCGCTATACAGTGTTATTCAGAACTTATTAATAATAAAATTTGGGGATGTTCAACATACATGTACAAATGTGGTAGTGCAAAAAAAATTTTTTGGGGGTTCTAAAAACTATTTCAAAATTTTTAATTGCACGCCGCTGTATACTGGTCCACTGTAATGGAGTGACCTTGGGACTGACAATGCAAACTGGCGATGTCACGGAAAAAACTTGGGACGTTCTGGAGTATACCGACACCCGGCGCAAAAAAGATTTGCAGCGTTTTTACTTTAAAATAAACTGAAAGATAGATGTCATCAAAGTGACGTGTCTTTAAAATGAATAAAATTTTGTTACACTAATTTTGAAGAATTGCGCTACTTGATTACTAGGTATTAGAAACATGAAATTTATAAAAAATTTGCACATACCTTTTACAAAATCTGTTCGAAATTTTGTCCCTCGACTTCTACACACTTTTAGGCACGCCTTATCCAATTTTGCCGCACTAAAGCGAATGTTCCTCCTGGTTGCTGATCTTGTAAACGCAAATTATTAAGGAAATTGGGGATTTCCAACATTTTGCTGCAACAACCACTCACAAAACCTAACACGTAATTGATAATCCACTGGTAACAGTGCTTGAACACGCTGGATATGATACGGATAAAACTGAACTTCGTGTAGTAAGCACCACACCGTTGATTGGGATACCCCAGGTACCTGCCTAGCGATCTGACTTGTACTTATTCGCGGATTTTCACGGACCAGATTCAACACTTGTTCTTCAGCTGCTAAAATACGTTGTGGTCGTCCCGGGCCACCATCTCATCCACGATTTGCACGTAAATTACCAGTATCACGGCCACGTTGTACCACTGCCGTAAAAGTTGCATAATTTGGCGTGTGTCGATTGGGAAATCGTTCCGCATACAAGTGCGAAGCTGTCCATTAATTTTGTCCAACTTCACCATAAATAAGAATCATGTCCATTAACTCAGCATTACTGTACACATGAGCCATTTTGAAAATTTAACAGTTTAACACTCCTACGATAAATAAAACACCGGCACTGAGAGCGACACAGATAGACTGATGACTGATAGACAATAGGGATATTATTCCCACTCCAACTCTATTCGCTCGGTCTTAACCAGCCGTTCCAGGTACAAAAAGTAGTTTACTGTTTTTTGTAGGAATGTGGTATATCAGATGTCATTGAAGTACAGTTGCCCATCTACGTAGTCCTTTATAATGATATAACTTTAAACATTGTTTACGGGAAATCCTAAGGCTTTTATTATAAATTTTTTTGGTGATATCAATTTCTTATTTAAGGATGCACATATCCTCATAGTTTTAGAGATGAGTTCTGAATAACCCTGTATACTTGTAAAACGTGTTACTTTGTTTTTGTTACTAGTCAGTATGAATAAAGGTCTCTTGCAAGCTCGACGTGTTTAGTATCCACCTCGTTGCTTCCAACAGTTTTAACAAGTTATGGGCCCAGGAATCGTTTTTATGCATGTGATTGCATAAATCGTGCAGCTAATAATCCTTACAGTTAAAGTACCGAGTCCTACCCTCGTTTTTTTTATTAGAAATCAAAAACGAAATGGCGGTAAACTATATCAACAGCGTGCTCAAGCTAGTCGGCCGGGAAAATTATGATGAGTGGCGTTTTGCAGTAGAGAACGTTTTTGTACTCGAAGGACTTTCTAAATGTTTAGATGGCTCAGAAACAGACAGTGTTCTAATAGCGAAAGTAAGAGCCAAGCTAGTATTAACAGTCGATCCGTCCCTATACGTGCAGATTAAGGACACGAAAACATGTGAAGAAACTTGGACAAAAATCAAGAATCTCTACGAGGATACAGGATCTAGTAGGAAAATTGGACTGTTGCGAACGTTAATTTCGTGAAGGTTAAACAACTGTGCATCAATGGAGTCGTACGTTGAAACATCCCTGTTTAAATTTTATTACGCTAGATGGCATCATAAGAGCTGCTGCGAGAGCACCAGTATGTATCCCACTATAACCCTTAGAGAGAATGTAAGAAGTCGCTCAACAGAGCACACGCAATTTTTATACAGTCCAGAATAAAATGTCTATTTACATACACAACACAATTTTAATTTACCAGTACAAAAACACAAACATTTTTGGTTACTTCGAGCCCGATTATCTACAATTTTAGCACAATTTCCATTGGTTTTTCAAGAAAACAACAATTTCCAGTTGTCCAGTCAGAATATCACGCCTGACGCAGCTGAGATACGACATCAATTGAAGCGGTCGACTATATATGCCAGCCGGCAGCCGGTTCATGACGAAGAGAAAACAAGTGAGTTCAGTCTCCTAGTTTTTATCCATTCCCTTTGTTTACTTCAATTTACAAGTAAATTTAATTTATCTACTTTAGATTACGTACGATTTTAAGCAATATTAAATAATTTCAGTTTAATATAACATTTTTAAGGTACGTGGTTAATGTAGTTGGAATTAACTATTTTTTTTATCTCATTTACAGTGGCCGATGATAATATTAAAGCATTAATTCGCGTTCGAGGTTCACTTAAACAAAAATTGACCAACGTTGAAAAGTACATAAATACAATTAAAAATTCAGAGCATGATAATGTGCCTCCACTGTCAGAACTGTCAACATTTATTAAAAGATTTCGATGAAAATCAATTAAAAATTGAAATGGTTTGTGAAGAAGGTGCGTTGCCAGATCACTATGATGAACGGGAAAGTTTTGAACAGCGATATTCTAGTGCAATGAGTTTCTTCACAGATTATATTAAGAGACATCCAGAATATTTGAAAAAAAAAACGTTGGAGCTTGCAAATTCCCCCTGTTCGAACATTTCTAACAAAAATATGTCAGGACATGATACGTTACAAAATGCAATTATTCCAAAAATTAAATTACCGGTTTTTAAAGGAAATTCAGAGCAGTGGCTTGAATTTAAAGCAACTTTTTTGTCAGTAATCCATAAAAATACCTCTCTAGGTAATATTCAAAAATTTCAATTGCTCAAAGCATCGGTAGAAGGCTATGCCAAGCGGCTTATTGACAATGTTGAGTTTACAGAAAATAATTATGATAAAGCTTGGGATATACTATGTAAACGCTTTGACAATAAACGAATATTAATTAATAACCATTTTAAATCAATATGTAACTTAGAACAAATGCATAAGGAGTCTCCAGTTCAATTAAGAAAGATGCTCGATGATATTTCTAATCACATTTCATCATTAGAAGGTTTACATTTATCACAAAATATTTTATATGAAATTTTGATCACATATGTCATTTCTACTAAACTCTATAAAATCACCTATCGTGAATGGAAGGATTTTAAAGGAAACGGAGACATTCCTACCCTAGATGAGTTTTTAGATTTTCTAAAAAATAAAGCAGATCTATTGGATGATATCCATGACCAAAATTCACAGTCTCAAGGTCAACAGTCGATACACAATGCTAAACATTTTAAAAATTATGCACAATTTCAATCATCCTACAATTATAAGTGTAACTATTGTAAAGCTAATAAACATTTAATATATACATGTCCTGAATTTTTAAAATTAGATATTCAGTATAGGATTGACAATGTTACAAGGTTAAAACTTTGTCTAAATTGTTTGAAAACAAGTCACAATGAAAATACAATTACAACATTCTGGTGCATGTAGGAAATGCAATTTAAAACACAATACTCTTCTTCATAAAGAACAATTATCCAAACAAGGTGAAACTTCGAGTAACCCTGTTCAAATCACCATGCATTCAAATACCTTTTCCACTTCTTCACATGTTTTATTGTCAACGGTGATGGTGAAGGTAACAGATTTTCGAGGCAATTTTCATTCTTGCAGAGCCCTGCTATACAGTGGCGCACAATCCAATTTTCTCACAGAACATTTCCATGAAAGGTTGAAAATACCTTCAAAGCAAGCGAACATTTCTATTATTGGAATCAATCAAGTGGTTTCAAATTTAAAGAAGCAATGTGACATTACAATATCATCATTTTGCAATAAGTTTAATACCACTCTATCATGCTTCATTATTCCTACTATTTCAAGCGATTTACCAAGTCAAAAAATCGATAGTTCCAGTTGGAACATCCCTCAAAATATTCCACTAGCTGATCCCGAATTTCAAGAACCCAAGGAAGTAGATATGTTAATAAGAGCTAGTCTACTCTGGGATTTGCTTCTGGATAGCAAGGTGAGTCTGGGTAAAGGTAAGCCAGTATTACAAAACAGCAAACTTGGTTGGATCATATCAGGTACTATTTCGACTCCATTACATACATCATATTGCAATTTTTCTCAAACATTTCACAATGAAGACGAACAACTTAAAAAATTCTGGGATCTGGAAGAAATTCCTTCACGTACTATTATGACAGAGGATGATTTACAATGTGAGTCTTTCTTTCAGAAGACTACATCTAGGGATGAAACAGGTCGATTCATTGTTAGAATTCCATTGAAACACCCCAGTAACCTATTGGGTGATTCTGAAACAATAGCTACTAAGCGTCTTTACTCGCTAGAAAGAAAATTATCTTCAAATGTCAATCTAATGCAACATTATCATCAATTTATGAATGAATATCTTTAGGCCATATGTCTAAGTTAGAAGCTTCCTCAATATCCAATGGCGATTCTATTTCCTTCTACTTGCCCCACCACGGGGTATTAAAAGAAGCCAGTCTATCAACTAAATTAAGAGTTGTTTTTGACGGCTCATGCCCGTCAACAACTGCTTGGTCTGTTAAGGACATACAATTTGTGGGACTTAAAATTCAAAATAATATTTTTTCCATCTTGCTGAGATTTTGGAAACATGCATATGTCGTTTCAGCTGATATATCAAAAATGTACCGCCAAGTACTCATTCATCCAAACGACAGATTATTACAAAGAATATTATGGCGTACCAATGTAAATGAAAACATCTTTGTTTTCCAATTAAATACTGTTACTTATGGTACCACCTCCGCTCCTTACCTAGCAATGCGATGTTTGCAACAGCTTGCAATTGACAATAAGAATTAGTCCCTCATTTCGTCTCAGATAATTCTCGATGATTTCTATGTCGACGATTTACTAACTGGTTGTGACGATGTGGATCAATTAAATTCAATTTGTATAGACATCTCTTCAATTTTAAAATCAGGATGTTTTATACTTCGTAAATGGATATCCAATAATGTGAATGTTTTACATGAAATTGGCGATTTAAGTGATCCTATTGGTATTATAAAACTAGGAAGTAATGAACCTTCTAAAACGTTCGGCATTCAGTGGATTAGTACATCAGATACACTACAATATAAAATCTCTGACCTAGAAAAAACAGATTCTATTTCCAAACGAAGAATTTTATCAGACATTGCTCAGATAAATGATCCACTAGGATTACTAAATCCTTGTGTAATTTTATCAAAAATCATAATTCAGCAACTATGGTCATTGAAGCTCGATTGGGATGAAGATGTTCCTTCAGACTTCTCAAATAAATGGTTTCAGTTTAGGTCAAATCTAACTCAATTAAATCATCTTCAGATACCAAGACACGTCTTATGTGCAAACTATATCTCCTTAGAACTACACTCCTTTGTGACGCATCTGAATATGCTTATGGCACTTGCATCTATGTCCGCAGTGAAAACAATTTAGGTGAATTGTATGTTAATCTTCTATGTGCTAAAGGTGCTAAGATTGCACCTTTAAAATCTATTTCTATTCCTCGTCTAGAGTTATGTGCAGCATTGTTAGGTGCTCAACTGATGAATCAAGTCAAAGAATCACTTAAAATATCATGTAAACATTATTTCTGGGCAGATTTTCAAGTTACTCTTGCTTGGATACAAACACAACCTAAGTACTTCAAACTTTTGTTGCAAACAGAGTTTCTAAAATTCAGAATCTCACCAAGAAGGAGCACTGGTTCTACATAAACACAAAACTGAACCCTACCGATATAGCTTCTCGTGGGATTCCTCCCGAAAAAATAATGTCATCTGATTTGTGGTGGAATGGACCTCAATTTTTAATGTCTCCTAAATCAGAATGGCCTACATCCACTAACCCAACTCCCAGTAATTTCGTAGTACCTGAACTCAAAAGGAAGGTTCAGATTTTTAATGCAACTGAAAACCTAACTCTCGACATATTTAATAAGTTCTCGAATGTTAATAAATTAAAACGAGTCGTTTCCTATTGTTTTAGATTACTTAAAATTTGTCAGCAAGAATCCTTTCATACTGAAATATCTATACTGAAAAAGGGTTCTACCTTGGAAAAAAAACACAATTTATCCTCCTTAGTTCCATTCATCAATACAAATGGTTTATTATGTGTAGGAGGTCTTCTTTAAATGCTAATATTAAACATCCAATACGTTTATCATCCAAACACGTTTTAACAAAGCTTATATTCCAAAATGAACATCTGCGATTGCTTCATGCTGAACCACAACTATTAGTAGCTACTATTCGCCAAAAATACTGGCCCATAGGTGGTAAAATTCTAGCAAAGTTTATAGTAAGAAATTGCATAACTTGTTTTAAACTAAAACCAATACCAGTACAAGTTCCAATGGGCACTTTGCCTGAAACTAGAATTACGCAGTCTTTACCGTTCCATCATACAGGCACTGATTTTGCCGGACCTTTTTCATTAAGAGATCGTAATGGCAGAGGAGCAAAAATCACTAAATGTTACATATCCGTTTTTATATGCTTTAGTACAAAAGCTGTACATTTAGAGTTAACAACTAGTTTAAGTACCGAATGCTTTTTTGCTTGTCTGAGACGTTTTATCTCTAGAAGAGGTATACCACATCATATCTATTCTGATAATGGAAGCACATTTGTAGGTGCTCATAATGAATTAAAAGAATTGGGTCAATTTTTACATCAAAATCAAACTAAAATTATTGATTATGCATCACATAGTAATATAACTTGGCATTTTATGCCTCCTTATAGTCCCAACTTCGGTGGACTTTGGGAAGCTGCTCTAAAAAGCATGAAGTTTTATCTCAAACGCTTTATTTCAAATTCAATACTCACATACGAGGAATTTTCCACTTTACTAACGCAAATTGAAGGAATCCTTAATTCCCGTCCGTTATTTGCTTTATAATCTGATCCTAATGATCTCAATCCAATTACTCCTTCCCATTTCTTAACTGGACGAGTTATCTCATCATTACCTGAATATGATTGGCAAAATATTCCATCATCTGGATTATCTCGTTTACAATATATCCAGCAGTTGATGCAACAATTTTAGTCCAGATGGACTAAAGAGTACATCACTCAACTTCACCAACAATATAAATGAAAATGCAACCCTACCAAATTAGATGTTGGCAGCTTGGTTCTTTTGAGGAATTCTAAACTACCTCCGTACCAGTGGCAGCTCGGACGAGTTGACCAATTACATCCAGGTCCAGATAACATTTCCAGAGTAGCAACGATCAACACCTCCAAAGGACTCATCAAACGATCTACAAGACATCTTTATCCTCATCCACTTCAAGATGATTTAGTGAGTGCTACAGTGAGTGTAAGTGGCTCGGTTGATGAAGTGTCAACAAGTGCTTAGTACTTTAAGCTATTGGACTTTATATTTAGAAATAATTTGTCACTCTACTTATGTTCATTTGAAAAGTCCCCTTCAAAGGCGGGGACTTATGTTTAAATTTTATTACGCTAGATGGCATCATAAGAGCTCCTGCGAGAGGACCAGTATGTATCCCACTATAACCCTTAGAGAGAATGTAAGAAGTCGCTCAACAGAGCACTCGAAATTTTTATACAGTCCACAATAAAGTATCTATTTACATACACAACACAATTTTAATTTACCAGTACAAAAGCACAAACAATCCCAAAAGTTAAGAAAAACTGGTTTTGATATCAACCAGGAATGGGTGGAGTCATTACTTTTGGCGGGTTTGCCAGAAAAGTATGAACCCATGCTAATGGCAATTGAACATGCAGGAATCCCTATTACTACGAATACGATGAATATGAATATCGAATTATATATTGCAGTTTTTAACCTTCAAAAAACAACATTATAAACACTAGTTTGTATGTACATGCATTAGGGAAATACTTTGCAAGCCTCTTAAAATAAATATTTGTATACATAGAAATCTGTAAATATTAAAAACCCTATACTGTTAGTATAGAAAAGAACCGACAGATGGCACTAGTATGAATTACCGGCGAGTTGATATGAATGTATACATTCATATCAACCGGTAATGCAGTATACTGCATTACCGGTCGGTCAAAAAAGTAGGAGAAACTCTCAATAGATAATGCTGGCTACTTGTTCCGATGGTTTTCTATAGAAGTTTCCGATCTGGATGTCATTTTTTTATGTTAAGCTCAAGTTGTCGTTTTTATTACTTTGTTAATGTAAAGTGTAAAGTTTATACAATATAATTATAAAACTACTGTTTTGGTTAATTCCATAAATCAAGAAAAACATTAGGTTATGGGCCCAGGTGCGTTGAAGTTAAAAATAGTGTTGTGCAAGTAGTAATAAAACTCGAGAACTTTGTGTGGTTGGCGCGTCATCCATAACGGCCATTATTGTACGACAAAAGATGGGAGACCAAGCAGGCGTGTCTGGCGTTTCGTTTACAAAGTTCAACGGCGAAAACTGGATAATTTGGAAGTTCCAGGTAGAGATAATTTTAAAGTCAAAAGGTATGAATTATGAAGAAGTCAATGGCAGTAAAATAAGACCTAGTGAAAATACCACAGAGTGGGATAGTCAAAATGCAAAAGCCCAAGAAATCCTAGTATTTAGATTAGATGACTCACATTCTAACATGTAATACTGTAATGAAGTACATTTTATTTCGCCGTTAAAAGTAATATTCTGCACCTGTGAATAAGTTTTAATACACCGCCGTAAAGAAATAAATATATTTATTTCACCAGACCAGAGGTCATTAGACCAGACTGTCTATCATTCTGCACCTAAATGATCCGAATGCGCGCGCATCCCTGTTTTACTATTCACATCGACATAGGGAAATATGCCGCGTTGAGATTTAGTCTCCTACTACCCGCCGTCGAGTCCGCCTGCGCCCGAGAGAACCTTTCGCCGCCGGAACACGCTGCCAGCCCAGAAGTAAGTAAGAAATATTTTACGAGTACGAAAATCGGTATAGTGAAATTTTTAAGTATCAAAACATATTGGGACTTGTGTATTTTTCGCCGTCTGTCTACCTGACCAAATATTTTCAGAGTTCGTAAAATAGACAAGTGTGGACAATTTTGTCGACTAAACCGAATATTCTTCATAGTCCACAAGAACGTGGGGACTTATAATTGTTACCGATTTAGTGGTGTACAGGTATAAAATACCCAAAGTCCGAGATTTCACTTCTGCGCATGTCCGAGGTTTTCATAGAACCATATACAGCTGCGAACGACTCAGACCTTCAGTCTGTGACCACACCGCATCGAAGCAAGACGTGTCCGTCTACACCGCTGCTACCAGGACCTAGAGAAGAGTAAGTTAAAATTTGGCAAGTCCACAAGCCCGTGTGGAATTTGTCAACTCAGAAATAGAAAAATTGTGCAAAAATAAGAGTACCTATTCGACATGAAAAAACATGTGCATACACCCCTGAACAAATGAAGACGAGGAAAGTGCAAGATCTAGTAAGAGAGAGATGAAAAAGCCAATATGGATGAGAGACTATGAAATGAGCACTGATATGGCTTTCTTTTCGATACATGAAAATCCAATAACGTACGAGGAAGCAGTTTCAGGAAGAAATAGTGACAAATGGAAAACAGCTATGGAAAAGGAGTTGAAAGTGTTACGTGAAAAAAATACGTGGATTGAAGTACCATGGCCAAGTGATAAAAAAGTGATCGAAAGCAAGTGGGTTTTTAAATTGAAAAGTGAAGGTGTATTTAAAGCTCGAATAGTGGCTCGTGGTTTCCAACAGGAAAGTGAAAACGATTTGTATAACATTTACGGTCTTGTGGCTAAAAGTTATCCACATTTAGAATTCTACTTGTTATTGTAACTAAATTGTGTGGACCAGTTTACCAAATGGACGTTAGGAGTGCATTTCTATATGGAGACATAACTGAAGAGGTATTTATGGCTTTGCCCGGTAATACGAGATATAATAGTAAAACTGTTTGTAAATTAAAAAAATGTATTTATGGATTAAAAAAATCACCGAAATGTTGGAATACAAAATTTGATAATTTAATGAAAAATGAAGGATTTGTTAGGTCTGAAAATGATCACTGTTTGTATTCAAAATGTGGTAAAAACAGTAAGCTATATGTTTTACTTTATGTTGATGATCTCTTGATTCTTGGTACTGATTTAGAAGACGTTAAAAATTTAAAATAACACTGAACAAAAGCTTTTTTATGAAAGATTTAGGTAAAATTAAACAATATTTAGGCATTGACGTGAAACAAAATTTAAATGAAAATCATACCCAATTGAGTCAGAAAAACTATTTAATAAGAGTTTTACAGACATTTGAGATGCAGGATTGTAAATCCGTGTGTACACCGATGGATGTGAACTGTAATTTTGATCTTAGTAATAGTGAAAATAATCCATAAATTCAAAAGCTTTGTAGGCAAATTATCGGAAGCTTAATGTATGCAGTTCAAGGTACAAGACCCGATCTGTGCCAAAGCGTAACTTTGTTAAGTAGATTCCAAAATAAAGCAGACAATAATTTGCTTACAGTTTTAAAAAGAGTACTTGGATATGTAAAAGGTTCTCTTGATTGCAAGCTTATTTTTAAACTTGATAATGTAGTACTATGTGGGTATGTAGATTCAGACTGGGGTGGGGATGTTCAAGATAGAAAGTCTACCACCGCTTATCTATTTCAACTATTAAATTGTACCATATTATGGGCAAGAAACAACAATGTGTCTCAATATCGTCGACAGAATCGGAATACATTGCATTAAGTTTTGTTGTTGCTGAGGCTTGTTGGTTGCGAAAAATTTTAAAAGATTTTAATATATTTGAAAAGGATTAACCTGTTATAATGTATGAAGACAACCAATCAGCAATTAACATAGCTAATAATCCTGAAAACAGTAGACGATTGAAAAACATTGACATAAGATTGCATTTTGTTAAAGAAAAATTAGATAACGGTTTGGTAAAAATTATGTATATTCAAACTGATTAACAACTTGCAGATATCCTTACGAAAACCTAAAATTAAGTTTAAAGGTTTTAGACAAGGATTAGGTGTATGTAATTAAGGAAAGTTTCTTTTAATACCACTGTGTTTTCTTTGCTCGGATAGGAAATGATTGTGTTTGTTAAATAAAATAATTATTTTATTGAGACACTAAAGTTATTTTATATTAGTCCATGGTTAAAAAGCTCTCTATGCTCTAGTAGTCAGTAGTCAGTGGATGTCAGTTTTTTAGTTTTCCATGTTAAGCAAGCTCAAGGCGTCGTTGTTTACTTTGTTAATGTAAAGTGTAAAGTTTATACAATATAATTATAAAACTACTGTTTTGGTTAAGTCCCTAAATCAATAAAAGCATCAAAAACAAAATACTGTAGCATTGTCTAGTTGTGCAGCAGAATATGTTGCTCTAACTTATTGAGTAACTGAAAATTTGTTTGTATGTCAAATGTTAGACCAGGTGTTAAATATTAACTTGTATCCTATATGTATTTATGAGGACGACAAATCATGTATTAGAGTAGCGTCAACTTTAGAAGCAAAAAGATCGAAGCACATGGATGTTAAATTTCATTTTATAATGAATTAAATGAGATTGTGTTAAAGAGAGGAAAATTAGAATAGAATATGTTGAAATAGGTCAGCAGATAGCAGACATGTTTACGAAAGGGTTAAATGAGAAATAGTTATTGAACTTAAATATATTAAAACTTCAGATAATGTAGCTGATATTTTTACTAAACCTTTAGGAAAATTCCTTTTTCAGAAGTTTAGAAATTGTATCTTAGTTTAGAAGCCTTTTTAAAATATTTGTAATGTGTTTTTGTTAAGGAAATAAAATATTTGTTGAGGGGGTGTGTTGAAATGAGAGAACATGGGCAACACATGTTTTATATTTAAGTTTAAGTTGGAAATACCTTTCTTAGTTATATATGTTCTATGATTGAGCATGATGCAATATGTATCTTCTGTGACGATGGTCTTTGTTCTGTGCTCTTTAATGTGTAGTGTGTTCTTTATGTATGTGTTGTGTTGTCAACAAATAAATATATAAATACAAAGTATTCGGAGTGATCTTTTAATTCCATAAATTGTACAGGAACTTTGCGGGAATTCAAAGATATTGCAAGCAGAGGTTATTGCGTGTCTACAGTCAACACCGGTAGCCTTGAAATCAGATTAATAAATAATTCAATTGTACGTTATCAACCATTTCGTCTTTCACTATGCGATCGATTGTAGAAGAACTTTTAAATAATGGTATTATCCGAGAAAGTCAGTCACCTTTCGCTTCTCCTGTACTTTTAGTAAAAAAGAAGAACGGTTCGGATCGAATGTGTGTTGACTTCAGGGCGCTAAACAGAATTACGATCAAAGACCGTTATCCCTTGCCTCTAATTGACGATCAGATCGATCGATTAGGCAACGGAAAAATGTTCACCTGCCTCGATATGGCTTCTGGATTTTTACAAATTCCTATCCATGAGAACTCAATAGAGAAAACAGTCTTTGTTACATCAGATGGGCAGTATGAATATTTGCGTATGCCATTTGGTTTGGCCAATGCGCCGTCCATATTTCAAAGGGTGTTATAATTAGTTTGAAATATTCTTTCTTTTAGCACTATCACTGCCATCTATTCGTTTATACCCATACTTGTTAAGAGCCTTGCATGAATAATATAGTTCGTTATGTACTTGTAAAACTTGTTACTTTGTTTTTGTTACTAGTCAGTATGAATAAAGCTCTCTTGCAAGCTAGACGTGTTTAGTATCCACCTCGTTGTTTCCAACAGTTTTAACAAGTTATGGGCACAGGAATCGTTTTTATGCATGTGATTGCGTAAATCGTGCAGCTAATAATCAGTATAGTTAGAGTACCGAGTCCTATCCTCGTTTTTTTTTTGTAGAAATCGAAAACGAAATGGCGGTAAACTATATCAACAGCGTGGCCAAGCTAGTCGGCCGGGAAAATTATGATGCTTCTTTGCTTTGATGAAGTAAAATTAGCGTCTCTCTTTGAATATGATCAAAAACAGGATGAAGTGGTAGGTCCTCATCAATATATGCAAGTTATTATGGCACGAGGCCTTTGTGCTAAATGGAAACAACCTTTTTATATTAATTTTGATATTAAAGTAACCAAAGAATTGCTTTTTGATATTGTGACTGATCTAGTAAATGAGTAGTAAATGAAGTAAATGCTTACGTTTTTGTGGGATTCCTGAAACACCCAATGAAAACTTGTATATTTTGGTGTCTTCTTTTATTAGTACTCAGTTTAAGATACCTTGTGAAAAACGTGACATTGACTATGTGTTTCGTATTGGTCGTGGGCAACAAGAAAAGGATGAGAAGCCACGCACTATAATTGTTAATCTTACCTCCAATGCTAAACGAGTGGAAATATTTAATGCTAAGAAGCTATTAAAAGGTACTGCATATGCTTTATATAAAGATTTAACTGCGAAACGCTATGAACTTCTTGCTCTTGCGAAGAAACGATATGGTAATGATAAGGCGTGGTCTTCTGTTGGCAGCATCTTTTATTGGAATTCAATAGAGAACAAGAAAGTTAAGCTTAAAGTGTTGAGTGAATTGTAAATTCCACTGCTTTATTAATGTGGTAGAGCATTGTTGTGTTTTTCTCGTGGTTTCAGCTTAGTATAAGAAATTAAATATATTATTTCGGTTCCTCTTTTTATTCCTAAGGTTTTTGTAGTTTGTTTATCATGATTAGTTTTTGCAGTAGTTAAAGAAATATTTATAAATAATTTGTATTGTATGAACATTAAGGATGTACTATTGTCCCTATATTGTTTGTTTTTTTACTTTCTATACTTATAATGTTTAACTGCCACATTTCTTTTATTATTTTTAATGGCGGAGCTAATGCTTACAGTGTTGCTTATTTTTTGTTTTTTTTTGCGCGCGTATATATGGATAGGATTGGATTTAACGATTCCATTAAAATTGTGCTAAATTTTTGTCATTTTAATGTGTGCTCATTATCTTGTAAATTTGAAAATTTGAGTTTTTGACGGGCGAACAATATGATGTTGTAGGTTTGTCAGAATCCTGGCTGAATGTTGGCATGTCTAGTACTGCTTTGAATATTCCTGGCTATATTTTAATAAGAAATGATCGTGGGAGAAGAGGAGGCGGTGTTGCATTTTATATTAAAGATGTATTTAAATATAAAATTTTAGATATTCCTGATGGTAGAAGTGGCTTGGAGCAAATATGGATTAGCATCAAGGTTCAGGGTAAGAGTGTCTGTTTTGGTTCTTTGTATAGGCCCCCAAAAGAAAACATTAACTTTTGCATTGATCACTTGGAGGACGTTCTTACTGCTTTTATACCAAATTATGATTACGTTTTGTTTGGAAGTGATTTTAATGTAGATTTCCTCACTAATAATAATGGACGTGTTCTCTTAAATAATTTTTTGAATAAGTATAGTCTTTATCAGATTATTAAGGACCCTACACGGGTTACTGCTAATAGTCAAACTTTAATTGATATATTGGTAACTTCATCTGTTGACTTAGTTCTTGATCAGGAAGTTATTAGAATGGACGGTATTTCTGATCATTCTCTTGTTAGATGCAGTATTAATCTTAAGAAACCAAGAACTCCTATTAAGTTCAGAACGTATCGGGACTATTCGTGTTTTAATTATGATGTATTTTTAGTAGACCTATCCTATATAAACTGGGATATAATATATACATTTAATGTAGTTGATGATATGGTTAATATTTTTAGTAATATGGTAAGTGAACTTTTTGATAAGTATGCATCTTACAAAACTGCCCGCATTACGAAACCTCCTGCGCCTTGGATCACTGAAAATGTTAAGTTAATGATGAATCTTCGTGATAAAGCTCTCTCTAAATATAAAAAAATCAAAACAGAGACATCCTGGAATAATTATAAGCGGTTGAGAAATCTTGTAACAATGTCTGTTCGAAATGAAAAGAAAGCATATTTAAATCCTCAATTTAAAGTTGATCCTAAGGGATTTTGGCGTACCCTTAAATGGCTCAATATTAACTCGTTGCCTCGGGGATGTCCTGAACAGATTGTAAATTCAGTTGAATTTAATAATTATTTTTTGGAAAGTATGCCATCGGCAAATATTGACTATGTAACTAATGAATCCTTCAATTGGTATAATAATAACTTTTTTTCAGATATTTGTGATAGATTTAATTTTTATCTAGTCGGTAATGAACAAGTGGAGCAAACTATTTCAAAAATTCGATCTAAATCTAAGGGAACGGATGGTATTGATATTAATATGGTTTCATTTCTTATTCCTGATATATCTACCCATATTACTTTTATTCTGAATGCGTGTATTTTATCGAAAATATTTCCTACGCAATGGAAACATGCTAATGTTATACCTGTTGCAAAGATTAATAATCCTACTCATATTTACCACTTTACGCCTTATTAGTTTATTACCAGTATTTTCTAAAATTTTGGAGAAAATAATGTATCATCAGTTGAATGAGTATTTTTCTAACAATAACATAATTCCGGCTACACAGTCTGGATTTCGTGAGCTACATAGTACGTCAACGGCTCTCCTGATGGTAAGCGATGACATCCTGATGTCATCCTGTATCCTGTGATGAGGGTAAAAATAAGAGGGTCTTGTTCTTCTTGATTATAGCAAGGCCTTCTATACCATTGATCATGGAATGTTGCATGCTAAACTAAAATATTTTGGACTAAGTCCTTCGGCTGTGTCCTTTATTAGCAATTACTTAATGAATAGACAGCAACGAGTAATATTGGGTGATGATTTGTCTAATTTCACTACCAAAATTGCAGTAGCAAAATATACAGTGCGCGTCTAAAGTCCGCCCCCCCCCCCTGCTAACTTTTGAACTCATTGGGTTAGTGACTCCGGACAAAGTACAGGGTGAATCATGTAAAATGTATTATTTTTTGACGAAAAATTTATTTTCTCAAAATGAAAGATGGCGCCACAGGCGCTGTCAAATATATTTTTTTAAATTATAAGGTGGGACATGTTGCCTATCATTTAAAAGGTCCCTCAATTCTCTGCATAACAGTCTTTAAAAAATTGAAATCGGTCCATCCTTTCTCAAGTTATCAGCGTTTTTGTGATTGAATGATTTATTCATAATTATTCGATATTATTGGAAAAAATTATTGTTGTTGACAGCTGTCATTTTGACATTGTCAAACGTGTGTGCATGTGAAATATGTATTGTCTTAACTAATTTTATCATTGATTTATTTATTGAAAATGGTCCGTACGCTTGAAGATAAAATTGAAGCAGTATCTTTCTTTTTCGAGTGTCAGAGGTCATATCATGCTGCAGAACGAATGTTTAATGAAAGACATCCAGAACGTCCCATATGCAGGAAATATATGCGACAACTAATTTCTAAATTTTTAAGAACTGGTTCCGTTCATAATGAAAAAAGGAGTGGTAGGCCGTACCTTCCTGAGGATAAAATGATAGACATTATGGCGGAAATGGTGGTAAATCCCATACAATCTACATCACATGTGAGTAAGCTGCACGAGATTTGTCCGCGGTCCGTGCAGAGAGTGCTTAAAAAAATAAATTTCATCCCTATAAGATGAAGATAATCCATGAACTTACAGAAGACGATCCAGACAGAAGAATGGAGTTCTGTGAGATAATGACGGAAAAAATTATCATTAATGCTGACTATCTGAGGAGCATTTGCTTCACAGATGAATGTTCCTTTTTCCTTAATGGAAATGTGAACAGGCAGAATGTTAGATACTGGAGTGATCAGAATCCACATTGGTATAGAGAAGGTCACACACAGTATCCTCAAAAGTTGAATGTTTGGGCAGGTATCCTAGGAGATCACATCATAGGACCCTTTTTTATTGAAGAAAATTTGACGGGACAGGTATACCTTGATCTACTAGAAAACAATATTCAGCCTACCATAGGCGAAATAGTCCACAATAATGTCCATGAGTTTCAAGGGCTTAACATAACGTATCAACAGGACGGCGCGCCACCACATTATTTTCGGGAAGTAAGGAATTTCCTTAATAACTTTTATCCTGACAGATGGATTGGTCGCCGAGGACCTCTTGAGTGGCCTGCTCGTTCACCTGATTTGAGTCCATTGGATTTTTTTCTATGGGGTTACCTTAAATCTAAAGTATTCATTACCCAACCAGAAAATCTTTTGGATTTACGGCAGAAAATCAGCAACGAGTACGCATCTATCTCCAGGCAAACATTTCATAACGCGCGCCAAGAAATGTCTAATAGGCTCTTCTATTGTCAGGAGGTCCAAGGTGCTCATTTTGAACAAGTTCTTTAGTTATTCGTTTTAAAATATTTGTTTTATTTAATAAACCGTTGAAGTTGACTGCTTTTTATTCATTTATAACCTTACTCACAAAAACGCTGATAACTTGAGAAAGGATGGACCGATTTCAATTTTTTAAAGACTGTTATGCAGAGAATTGAGGGACCTTTTAAATGATATGCAACATGTCCCACCTTATCATTTAAAAAAATATATTTGACAGCGCCTGTGGCGCCATCTTTCATTTTGGGAAAATAAATTTTTCATCAAAAAATAATACATTTTACACGATTCACCCTGTACTTTATCCGGAGTCACTAACCCAATGAGTTCAAAGGTTAGCAGGGGGGGGGCGGACTTTAGACGCGCACTGTATAACTGTGCTACACAAAAAAACGTGAGAACAAAATGTGAAAATTTATAATTTTACCATGAGATATTTTAATTGCATAATATTATTGCAAGTACCATAATATTATACTATTTGAAAATTTAATGTGAGACGGTCAAGAATACTAGCGAGCTAATAAAAAAATAAAATTTCTGGATATAATCAGATGTTCTGTTATTATCAGACAAAAAACTTTAGTATATAACAAAATTAAATAACCATATGGTTATATATATACCCGCACCAATCAACCCAGGCTTCTCAAAGAGAACCGACTTTTGCATACAGGGTACAATTTTATTTAATCAGATTCAATTTATTAAGAAAATAAAATGTACTCACCTGTATACAAATTTCGGCTGCAACCTCGTGAATCCAACTCAAATTTGTCCTAAGACGTTCCACATGAAATACGATGGTTTCACGATGGTAGTATAGTCCTTAGGAAGATTAGGCCAGCGTCTCAGTAACTCTGCAAATATAAAAATGCGGCAGAAAATCGTCACCATCGTCATGTAAATAAAATCGATAATCACAAATCTCGTGCCAATCAAAAAAATATACTATAATATTGCTTAAAACGATGATCAGATGCCAATCTATTATTTATAAACACTGATCATCAACAATTGTGATGATGATTAACGATTGAAATTGAAAATTAAATTTCTATAACATGTGCTTCCAGTAAGCATCAAAATTTAGAACTTGCTTGTATTCCAGTTGAAGACCGACTCCTCGATCAAGTTCGCGTGTCCACACTTCCTGTTTGTTGCGCCCCTCCCCTTTTTCATAAAAGTGTCCAATTAATGATAACTTGAGAGGTAGACAAAACACATTACAAGATGGAATATTATGGGTTGCTGGTATTCAGGGATAAACTGTATGGATTTTTGATATAATAATAATTCGTTCGGGAATATACTGCTCTAAATAACCAACGGGAACAAAATGATTAAAATTTTGTTACAAAACATTAATAATACTTAAATATATTTCTTCGCTGATGTCCCACATCTATTGAAATTAATTCGTAATTAGTTTCTTGATAAATGATTTATTTTAAATAATGGAAGCAAAGTAATAAATAAACAGCCATTCTATGATTTATTGCAAATGTCAAATATTGAAATAAGCTCCTGCTATAAGTTGACTCCTCTTCACCTTAACTGTGAAAAAGTTCACAGACAAAATGTAACTTTATCACCTCAACTGTTTTCAAATACTTTTGCTACGGCACTTAAAAGGTACCTTCCTGGACGTGATAAAAAGCTTGCAAAGGACGTTGGAGACATTGTTGAATTGGTAGCTCAGTGGTTCGATATAATAAATACATATACACCAAGTGTATCTGTACCGACAAAAAAACCATATGGAAATAATTTGACTGAACAAGATTATGTTTGAAATAAGATAAAGGATACTTTTCAACATATGCCGTTTTCACACAGTACACTTCCGAGGCCATAGATATCAATCAACAAGTTGATGTGATCTATACTGATTTTTTCAAAGGCCTTTGACCAAATTGATCATAACATCATTTTGCAGAAAGTTTCTGCTATCGGATTCAGTGACACATTAACAAATTTTATTAGTTCCTACTTGTCCAATCGTTGTCAATGTGTTGAATATATGGGTTACAAATCATCCACGTTTATAGCTACATCAGGGGTCCCGCAAGGTTCCATCTTGGGACCTTTCCCCTTTAACATCTTTATTAATGATTTAGCCGAGAATTTTAATGTCAAGTCACTTTTATATGCCGATGATATAAAATTGTTTACACGTAAAAACACTATAGAGGATTGTAAGATGCTACAAGAAAATTTAAACCATTTAGTAGAATGGTGTGCCATTCAATAAGTTAAACTTAAATGTGTCTAAGTGTAAAGTCATTACGTTTACAAAGAAGTTACATCCGCTTAGTTATGATTACTTCATTAATATCTATGAATTGGAAAGATCTTTTAACACTTCGGATTTAGGAGTGACATCTGACAGCAAACTTTTATTTGACATCCACATAAATAACATTGCTTCCGCCGCAATGCGTTCACTGGGTTTTATAATACGATCGTGCAAGGATTTTGATAATATAGATTGTCTAAGGTTACTGTACTTCACGTTTGTTAGATCACAGTTAGAATATGCAAGTCTTATTTGGACACCTTATTACCAGATTCACAAAACCAAACTTGAAAATATTCAAAGGAAATTCCTTAAATATTTACATTTTAAACGATATGGTATCTATCCTGAGCAGAGATTTAGTCACATTGTTCTCTTGTCCCAATTTAGTATGTATACTCTTAAATTTAGTAGAATAGTTGCTGGATTGGTATTTCTCTACAAACTACTACATAACAAAATTGATTGCATCTTCTTTCCAAAATCACATTTCGAGTTCCGTCATTTAATGCTAGGAATACAAATTTTTTCTATCTTCCACAAGCAAAAACAAATGTTATGTTAAGGTCTCCTTTTTACTCTGTATGCAACAATTTTAATTTAATTAATAATTTCCTAGATATATTTTATGTGTCTCAAAATATCTTGTAAGTGCCATTTATCGGAATGAGCATTTTTTTTTGTTAGTCAATAATATTAATTTATTTTAGTATATTTTAGTTTACATTTTTGTTCTTTTCATTTTTTGTCTTTTCATTTTTTTTGTGTCTGTAATTATGGAAATTCAGCCCTCTCTTGCTCTCAAAATAAATAAATAAATATGCTGTGCACGTCAAAATCAAACTTGCAGATTTTTCAGAAAGGGGTTATAATATCAACTACTTCTCTTCAAGAACTTTATAAGGTCTTACAAGAACAACACAAGATTTGATATTTATTGACGCACCGTTTAAATCAAGACTGTTTAAAGAATCTATTTTCATCTGTATGTCAATTTATAATATAAATTGTAAGCCTATTTTCTTAACATATATGCATATTTCTAGATAAGGTCGAGAGGAAATCGTCGATCATCGACGATCATCCTTCTCCATTAAATGCAATATATCGATTAAGAATGATCTTGCTTGGCAAAAATCCTGGAGTAGTGTAAGCACATACAAACTTTGTGGAAAACTCTGATGATACGTCAACTGAATTTATTTTGGTAGAAGCTCTGAAAATTGCAAAAATAAGAAGTTCAGCAGTGATTGTACCACAACCTGTTGGGTGTAATGAGGAAAATGACTCGAGTATTGCTAGTAGTGGTAGCATAAACATGTCACCCACAGAAACAATGTTTGTGAAGGAGATGGGTTACTACAATACATTGCAGGTATTTTTATTTTTAAATTATTTATATGTAATGTAACAAGAGCATTACATAATATAACTAAACTTTCGATAAATTGAACTTGTGTTAAGTTGGAAAACACACGAGTGTGCTTTAATGTATGAAATCAATGAATATAAAAGTACATTACTGAAAAATTATATAAAATTACACAACAAATAATCTGATTAGGTTACGTTAAGTGGATCAGTTCAATTATTACCAACTAATCAATTTGGCTATCAAGCGACATCATTTGGTACAAACTCAGCCTGGCATGCCATACATTTAACACGGCCCTATTCAGAATAAATCCAGTTTCTAAAATAATATTAGGGTAGATCAGCCAGAGAATGAACACTGACCAGTGAATGAACATAGGCTTAATTTTTTGCCTAGAATAAGGATGCGGTTAATCTTAGATGACGTACTTATATTTTAAGTACAAACTGCGCCTGCGCATTATATTGTTCAGTCATTGGATATGGACTACAAGAGTTGATAGTTTCTAATAGTAGAGAACAGTAGTAGCGTCAGTGTGCGTGTAAAGCTAGGAAGCCATTTTTGTTAAGGTAAGTTAACTGTCCTCCATTATTAATCCATACTTTACTATTAATTGAAAAGAAGAAAATATAACTTTGTATATGTAAAAAGAAAGAATTTTGAATGAAAGAACTATTTTGCAAATATAGGTTATAAAAATTTAAGTTATTCTTAAATTTTATAGTGTTCGATCACTGGTGGTTATAAATTTAAGAAATCCAGTGAATGAACGAGGTGTTTATTCATTGGCATTTTTGAGGTTATCGTAAAATCACGCAAAAATAAGCCTAAATATTCACTGTAATTAAGGTTAGGTTCTTGCAGTATTATTTTAGGTGTAAATTAATGTAAACCAGTAAATGAACACGCTTTTTTAAACTTTGATCTAGTTCAATCACTGGGTCCTTTATGTTCATTAATTAGTTATGATTTTCGCAAATAAATTATTAAATATCAATCGATTGTTCTGTTAAAGATGAACGCAGAGACGTCTAAAAAATACTGCCGGTTCCGATACAGCGAAGAAGCTCTTGCTAATGCCCTTCAGGACATGAAAGATGGGAACGAAACTTTAAGTGCCGCTTCAAAAAAATATAACCCCTAAATCGACTCTCCATAACAAAATTACTGGAAAACACCTACCATTAGAAAAATGGGCCCCGAGCCAGTGTTAAGCGAATTAGAAGAAAACCGCTTAGAACACTGGATTCTTGCAAAAGCAAAATTGGGATTCCCGATGCATCCATCAGAAGTTAAAGATGCTGTAAAAAAAATTTTGACAGAAGTTAGTCGCCCAAATCCTTTCCAAGAAAATAGACCTGGCGAGAAGTGGCTACGCTATTTTTACAAAGACACCCAGATATCGGAAATGGAAATGGCCGAAACCACCAGACCAAATTTGGTACGCAAGAAAGCAGATAGTAATGAAAATTACTGAACCTCAACCCTTGAACTCCCGGGGCTTTTATAAAATCGATATGTAGTATCATATGTACTATAACATTATGTTTTGTACCATTTTTTAAAATAAACTGCACGTTGTTCATTTACTAGCTTTTTATAGTTTATTTACTAGAATTTATTGTTCATTCACTAGATTTTTGGACATTTACAAATCAATATTTTTTATAAAAAAAAGTTATGCAAACATTCCATTTCTGTTTGGATTAATCAATTTTTATATAATACAGGTTCCAAATAGTTCCTTTTGCATTTCAATACATTTTATTACCAGTATGTATTTACCACTCAAAATCCAATTGGGCCTTAATTGTTCATTTACTGGGTGATTTACCCTAATTAAATTTGCAAATCTAATGTGGACTGCATTGGGGTTTAAATGCGGGAAGCGTCCGCATCCGCAGAGCGTAATTAACTCAATACAGGGGCCACTGGTCTTAGAATCGAACTACGCACTGGAAGGGTTAAGCTAAGCGCTCACTCTCTTGCGGTGCTTCTCTTTGATATTTTGATTAACAGTAGCAGTTAAATAACTTTCTTATATCTAAAAGCAGCTGCCATTAACAATTAGGAGAGAGTTATTGCAAGAGCGCTTAATTTGAATCATCAATTGTCTTTAAAGATGTAAGCGCTGTAATGAATAACTAGATGTAAATATATTGAGAAACATATAATTTAGTTCAAAAGGTTAAATTATCATGTAGAATAGCTCTTTTTAGACAGAAATGTTAAGTTACTATTTATTATTTTGTTTACAGATTTCTTAGCTAGAAAGTATAGAAAACAATATCCAAGTCTTGGAAGGTATACCTACGAACTGGAAGAAAATTCCTTAGCATCCCTTCCATCTTGGATAAAAAGTTTGTCTTTTGGAGGACTCACTGAACCGTTCAAAACGTTTGAACTGCAGGTCATAGAAATGGAAAAATATTTCATAAAAATTCATAAGAACATCTTTAAAAGAGTTAAAAATGTAATATATCGTAGTGCACTATTTATTTCAAAAAGATTGCCTAAAATTCCCAAATGTATAATTACGTCATTTGTTAAACTAAGAATTTTTTTGAGAATTAAGTATTTAAATGTACAAAACAAGAATAATTCAATTTTACGAAAAAGAAAAACACAAGATGCCGAGAGTCGAAAATTATTGATTAAAAGAAATTATTTTTTAGAGTTCAAAAATGAAATACGTGTTTTATGGTACATAACGTGGATTTTCACTTTCCTGGTTCTGCCAAAAGTTCCAGCTCTATCCAACACCAGAGGACTCCCCACATAGAGGTTGCAGCTATGGATTGGAGGATGGCCTCGAATGTTGCCACGGTGGAGCGAATTAGATGGGCCATAAACACTTTTGCCCCATATAAGAGTGCGGGTATGGATGGAATATTTCCGGCTCTTTTTCAACAAGGGTCAGAATACATTATCCAGCATCTGCGTGATCTATACATAGCAACATTAGCTCTAGGATATATTCCAAAACCCTGGAGAGCAGCGAGAGTGGTTTTCATTCCTAAAGCAGGTAGAGCTTCTTATGATGAAGCGAAGGCCTTTAGACCGATCTGCCTAACATCGTTTCTACTGAAACTACAAGAAAGGCTCATAGAGAGATTTCTGAAAGAGGGCCCGCTAGTGACTATACCATTACATAGCTCACAGCACGCCTACCAAACGGGTAGATCTACGGAAACAGCATTGCACTCCGTGGTCTACAAAATAGAGAAAACGATTAGCCAGAAGGAGCTCGCTATCGGGACCTTCATGGACATAGCTGGGGCATTTGATAATACCTCCTACAATTCAATTCTAACAGCGGCTGAGGACCACGGATTCCCACCTACCATAGCTAGGTGGATTTATTCCATGCTTTCAAACCGCTCGATTTCTACCTCTCTCAATGAAGTCACAGTTAGAGCGACTGTGGGCCGAGGGTGCCCGCAGGGGGGGGTTCTTTCCGCCTTGCTATGGAGCCTTGTGCTCGACGTTCTTCTTCGCAGGCTTAATGAGGAAGGGATTATGACTCAAGCATACGCAGACGACCTTACGGTCTTAATCGCAGGGAACTCTGCAAATACAGTTAGTGAGCTCACTCAAAGGGCCCTAAGAATCATAGAAGAATGGTGTATAGGACAAGGGCTGAGAGTTAACCCCTCTAAGGTCGATCTAGTCCTCTTCACTAAGAAAAGGAAGTTGGATGGTTTTAAAGCACCAACCATTTTCAATAAGACCATCCAGCGTTCAAAGATGGTCAAATTTCTGGGAGTTATCCTAGACGAAAAGTTGTCATGGGTACCCCACATAGACAGACAAATACAGAGAGCCACCGCGTCCTTCTGGACATGTAAGAGGCTCTTTGGAAAAATGTGGGGGCTTAATCCGAGAGCCACCTTATGGCTCTATACCTCGGTTATTAGACCCTCCTTTCTATACGCGTCGATTGTATGGTGGCCAGCCGTCCGGCGGGTTACCATCAAGCAACGGCTAAATCAACTACAACGCCTGGCGTGTGTAAGCACGACAGGAGCGATACACACGGCTCCCACAGGGGCTCTGGAGGCTCTCCTGTCTCTCCCTAAACTGCATATAGTGGTTGAGGGGAAGGCAAGGAGGGCCTCTTGTAGGGTCAAGCAGTGGGGGCGGTGACTAGGTAAAAGCCACGATAGTGGACACACAAGTATTCTTGGGGAACTTGTGGGAGGAGACAGTCTACTGGACGCACCCAGTGACAGGATATCTCCCACTTATGTTTCTCAAACCTTACATAGTAGAGATACCGGACAGGGACGCTTGGCTCGAAAATCCTGATGCTCAGGTCTCGAATGGGCTCGTCTGGTATACGGATGGGTCCAAGACAGACCAGGGCTCAGGGGCGGGAGTCCGGGGTGTGCGCCCGAGGGCGAGACTATCCTTCTCCTTGGGAAAGTATGCCACGGTCTTTCAGGCGGAAGTGTTTGCTATCTCTGCATGTGTTCAGGAAAATCTCAAAAGGAGATATTCTAATCAGCATATCCAGATATGCACCGACAGTCAGGCAGCTTTACGTGCCTTGATCTCTTACAGGATCACCTCCAGGACGGTCCTAGAGTGTGTTAATGGTCTGACCCAATTGGGACAGAACAACCAGGTAAAATTGACCTGGGTACCGGGTCATCATAATATAACAGGAAATGAGGAGGCCGATGCACTGGCTAAGAGAGGCTCAAGTATACAGTTTACAGGGCCCGAACCAGTGCTGGGGCTTCCGCCTAGTTATGTAGCAAGGTCCATTGGAAACTGGATCAAGGTAAGATCAAAGGAAGAATGGTCAAACGTGACTGAGCTGCGACAAGCCAGGCTCTTAATTGAAGGGCCTTGGTCGAACGCAACTCGATCAATACGTGCGCTAAGTCGTAACAGCATAAGGATTGTCACAGGACTGTTGACAGGTCACGGACATCTTAACAAGCACCTTAACACTATCGGTCTTAGTGACACTAGAAGGTGCAGGTTTTGCGGACACGATGACGAGGACTCCATTCACAACCTCTGTCGCTGTGCCTGCCTCATGGTCAAGAGACACAAACACCTGGGCGCAGCGTTTCTTCTGCCTCAGGACATTAGGGAGCTTCCCCTACAACGGGTGTTGGCCTATGCGCACAGCACGGGTCTCTTCCAATAGCTTCCAACTAGTGGCAGGCACAATGGGTCGAAAGACCTGAGTGCTGCGGGTAACCGCGCCGCCTATCAACAACAACAACAACATGGTACATAACAATTTCACAAATCTGTTTTGTTTATGAAATTCAAAATACTAAGTTCTGTACCGACCTATTGTAGGAGGAGCATTAAGGGGCAGATTTTAAAAATATTTTGATGTATACAGGTGGTTCTGGAATTATTACAGTCAGACTTATCTTATAATTTTTAAATATTTCCAAGCGTCCAACCAAATGGTGGAGGAGACTTGAGGTTTTATATTAATTTAACAAACAGTAATTAAAGAAATAATAAAACTGACAGCAGTTACTGTAGATTTTTTAATTGTTATGATCTCCGCAAAAGTATTTGGTAATTTTTTTCCGTGGGCTACAGAAATGGAGCTCCGTAGCCGAGCGCTTAAAGGCGTCAAGTTTTTAATCATTCTTTGCGGCTGACAACGGTTCGAATCTCACTGCAGTCAACTTTTTCTAATTCTATATTAAATTTGTGTGCATAAAACTGGTAGCGTTCTTAATATGCCACTAGGTACTGGAATATCACTGTATAAATGGCTAACAACTTACTGTACACTTTAATTAATAAGGTTTTCCAGGTTTCCCTTATTCCTGCACTAAATGGTAGTTAAAGTTATAACAACGTAAGTCTTTCCTGCAGCTCCCTCTCACGTTTTTAGATTTGTATGTATGGTAGTCTGAACTTACCCTTTTCAGCTTTATAAGTCATGCATGCAAAATTGCATAACTGAAACACAATCTACTGTGGTTTTTTTACATTTATATTTTGCTACTTGCCACAAATCATAAAAATGTTGTTAGTAATTAAAATGCAAGTTAGCCCATATTTTTTACATTATTTATTGTTAAACTGTCCTTAATTAAATAAACAATTTTATTATATGGCTTACATTTATTTATCCATCTCTACTTAATAATACTTAATAATATAATACATAGTTCTTATATTTCTTAGGATTTATCTGTCTCTTTTTAGATTTATCCTTTTTTCAAATATAATTATTTGAACATCTTATATTTTTTAATTATTTTTTTTACTAACTGTTTAAATGACATCTAGAAGAGTTATTCGCATTGTGTGGTCTCGAATATTAAGTATTTAGAGTGGTTTAAATGTCTTGGTGGCAACTGGCATGGCTTGGTAATCTCACTGATTTTTTAATTTAGTGGCCTAGCTATTATTAAGTCTGTATGTTATGTTATTTGAACTGAGGTATTAATGGTTATTTGACACTAATTTCAGATAAATGTACAAAGTTATTGTTTATCTCCACATTCTACGAATGTCTTGAAACTAAACAAAAATCCAGTTATAGTAAAAAGGTTATAGAACTAAAAAATATATCACAAAATTGAGATAATGAAACTAAATCCAGTGAGTGAACAGGCTGTTCATTTACTGGATGTGGCGCGTTTATAAGAAATAAGCAAAATTGGTTCTTAAGACCTGCTATATTAAAGTAAATCTATTGCAAAGCCAATATTATTACCATCAGATGAGGAAATCTAGTAAATGAACAATGACAACCAGCGTTCATTCACTGGTGTTCATATAGGGGAACTTCGGGTATGTTAACCCCCCCGACTTGATGGTCCCCTCGCTAAATTTCCATGTTGTAAATCTGGCAACACCGATTTGCCACGTGTTTCTTGTGCTGCATGATTGTCCGGCGTGTCAATCGTAATTTCACGAAATTTCATTTGTTATTAGTGAAAATAATAACACTTTATCAATTTAGTGTGTTGTGAATATTCAACAACGGTAAGTTAAAATTTGTATTTTTCTCAAACCTTCTTTCTTTTAACTTTTTTTGTGTATTTTCTGTATATTGATGAGTATAACCTATAATCACATAACAAAAGCGCGGTGCCAAATTTAGTAGTTAGTAATGTTTCGAAGATTTTAAGCATTATGTACTATTCGGGTTTGTTGGTCCCCTCTATATTAAGCTATGTTGGTCTAGGGGACCATCATGCCTTGCTAACAGATTCTAAGGAAGGTATTTTTGTTTCCACACAGAATGATGCCTGGGACCAGCAAACAACGTCAACTATGGTCAGAGGACAATATGAAAAATGCCATTGACGTAATTAAGTCTAAATCTATGGGATTCAAGCTTGCAGCGAAAACTTACAACGTCCCCAGAAGTACCCTTAAAAGGCGAGTGAAAGACCAAAATAAAATATCCAAAGGAATTCAAAAAGGATTTTTAGGAGGTCATCAATCTGTTTTCTCAGAAGAAGTGGAATTTAGCCTTGTAAATCATTTAAAAGACATGTCCGATCGACTTTTCGGACTAAGCTATTCTGACATAAGGCGTTTAGCCTTCCAGTTGGCTGAGTCACTTAAACTGAAGCATCTATTTAGCAAGAAAAATAAGATGGCAGGATGGCAGTGGTTAAATAATTTTTTGAAAAGACATCCACAACTTAGTTTTCGAATACCAGAAGCAACATCTATTGCACGAGCTTCAGCTTTTAACAAAGTTCAAATCGAAGAATACTTTAATGCCTTATGGGCCCTTTTAGACAGATACAAGTTTCGTCCAGAGTCTATCTATAACATGGATGAATCTGGTTTTACAACAGTTCAGTCTAGAACTGAACGTATTCTAGCTACAAAAGGACGTAAACAGGTTGGAGCCGCAACAAGTGCTGAAAAATGGCAAAGATTTACAGCGGTGTGTGCAATGAATGCCGTTTGAAACTACATACCACTGGCGAAAATACATGAAGCAGGAACTGATAGATAAAGCACCAATGGGTACAGTGGGATACGCTCAAGAAAACGTGTGGATGACAACTGAAATATTTTTGAAGTGGCTTATGCATTTTAAAGAACATGCTAAACCTTCAGAAAATAACAAAATTTTGCTGTTATTGGATGGCCACTGCAGCCACAAAAATAGTGAAGTGCTCGAGTATGCTAAGAAAAACCATATCTTACTTTTCTGCTTTCCACCCCACTGTACCCATCGAATTCAACCACTTGATGTTAGTTTTTTTGGACCGCTGACGACTTTTTACAATCAGACAATTAGAACATGGATGTTACAAAATGCTGGTCGTGGGGTTACTCATTTCCAGGTAGGAGAAATATTTAGTCAAGCCTATGCTAAAGCAGCAACAGTTGGCAATGCAACGAGTGGATTTAGAAAAACCGGCATCCATCCCTTTGATCCTAATGTTTTTCCGGAATGGATGTTTGCACCATCAAAAACTACAGATATTTTCGATGAAGCAGCAAATACTACAGTAGCCTGCAATGACGCTCAGCGTGAACACACACTGTCCCATCCAGAAACCAACATATCTTCACATGGGGATATGATGACCCCCTTGTCAATTTTTTCTCTAATGATAATATATCGGTAGTTGTTTTCTGTATCATTTAAATATTTTGCACAAAGTAAAGAATCTATATATCTACCTAGAGGTCTGCAAATGAGCGTTCTAGAGAAAATGGTTTCGGAATTCTGTGGGGATTACGAAAAGGGGACCGTCATACCCAAACTCCCCCTACTAGAATTATTATATAATTATTAAATCTAGTACAAATTGTTACCTTTCTGTAAATTAGGTATTTTTATTGTTTTATTAACAACAATATTAATGTAAATTAGATTACTACCTTATTTTTTTTCTCAGATGCCTCGCCAATACATACGATTTAAATATTCTGAAGACGATTTGAACAAAGCGATTTACGATGTAAACAATGGAAATTTAAACTTAAATAAAGCGTCATTGAAATTCGATTCCAAAATCCACTTTACACAATAAAATTACAGGAAAAGTACCAAATGTAAGAAAAATGGGACCAGCGCCAACTTTGACCGAGGCTGAAGAAGAAAGATTAGAAAAGTGGATTTTGGCAAAGGCTAAACTGGGATTTCCGATACATGCCGATGAAGTCCAGGATTCGGACAAATAAACTTATGTGCACTTCAATATTTTGGCGAAAAATGTACATCTGCTTTAGGTAGAAGGTTAGAGGATAGAGTACATGAGTCAGCTTCTGAAATTTTAAAAAATTAAATTTTGGCATATATGAGAAATGATATGGTCAGAAATGTAATATGTTATGACCCGCTTGCTATTGCATCGGCAAATAGTTGGTGTACTACAACAATATTCGCCAGCACGACCACCTTAGTGATAGAAGTAGTGACGCATCATCCACGATCACCTTGTACGAGTTGGATCGTACTAATTGTAAATTTCAGCATCGAGGGAAACTGGCAAGATTGAACCCTGAGTGGGAACGTGAGCAGCAACTAAAACGCGACAAAGTTAAAGGAGCAATTGTCGCTGGAGTAGCAAGAGTTGTAGGCCTGGCTACCATTGGTTACTTTGGTCAGTAAAAATTAACCAACAAGATGTTCAACGTTACTGTGCTGCAGCAATAAGACATGTCACCTTTGAAGAAACATCCCAAACTTATTTCGAACATTTTTACGGACAATACTATCTACAAAATCTTGTATAATTGATTAAATATGGATTCATCGAGGATCCTTTCTCTATTTTTATCGAGCATGATAAACACATTCCATTATTTCTATTTACTACAACATTATCTTTTGACTGTCAATGCTCGAATTGTTCATATACATTTCAACTTCATAAGTTATTACATTCTCAAAATTTTCATATTAGATTTTATCCGTTTGAAGAATTATTTATACATTTTACGTGCTTAAAATACTCAAAGAAATATAAACTGCAGAAAGATCATGTAATGATAAGGAGCAGACTAGGGCTTCTTGGTAAATTCCTTATAGAAATGCGCTCAAGTAGCCAACATGTAAAGCAGTTAAGTGATATCTTTAAACCACAGTTATATGAGTTAGTCGTTATTGCCATTAATGAGGTGGCTAAATTTAAATGCGAAGAGTCTACTTATTGTGCTCCTGGTTCTGCTCACTCTTTAGGAGGATTATTAAAAAAAGTAGCTGAAATTTACAAAACTAAACTAATCACTGAAGATAGTATAGGGGAACTGGCCACTCTCAACAATTTTTTAACAATTTTCAATCATGAAATTAGTAACTATGTAAACAGAACAGTCAGAGAAAATCTTGTGAACCAAAACGTAGAAAAGGTGTTACTTTGCCAAACACTAAAGATATTAAAAAGTTATCTGATTACCTACTTGCAGTCCAATGTTAGGCAGTATGCAAGTTTGTGAAGAGAAAATTACTCATTATTCAATTACAGACAGTTAGCATCATATTTGATAATAATGTGCAAATATTTAATAGACGGAGAGCTGGAGAGTCAGAACGTTTATCAATTGGAGATTTTGAGGCCCAAGTAACACAACCAGATGCACCAGGCACATATGTGTAGAAATCCGTGGGAAGTTAATGCGCCCTGTTCCTCTTAATTTCACATTTTAATAATGAATCTATAAAAATGTTACTTGAGTATAGGGTACCGCTACGTATAAAAGAAGATAATCCTTTTGTGTTTGTTTTGCCATCAGCAGATGATCGTCCAAAACGTATTCGTGTATGCGGACTTCTTCGGCAATATACTGCTGAGTGTGGTGCTTCTTAGCCACAATTATTACGTGGTACTCTTCTTCGAAAGCATGCAGGTACTTATGCATGCAGATAAAGTAAGTATTAGTAAACATTTTCACATTTTTTTAGACATTTTAAGATCTTTTGTAGAAGTCGTACATCAAACATTTCCGGATGCATCGGAATTTGAATTCGAAAAAGTAGTGAAAGATTTTTCCGCGATGTAGGACAACACTTGCAAAGAAGTAAAAATATATCCAATATACAATAAGAAATAAATAATGTATTGTAAAGATGGAAGTATTGATTAGAAGTATTTTGCGAAAATAAATACATGTCAAACAATGTTCATATAGTGTTTTACTTATGTTTCTTGTAGTTATATGTGTTAAATTTATCATGACCATAGCACAATAAGATGCAACATATCTCAGTAACACCCTCTATCAACGATGAGAAACATGATCTCGACATGAGAAACAAAAATCGATGAGTTAGCTTAATCTATAAAGAATGTTTGTTTTCATTTTATATCAACTATTTCAGACATATTTTTATCCACACTGTACAGTAAGTTCTAGACAAAAAATAATATGTTTATTATAAATGATCTTAAACGTAGGTTGAGTCTAATTCATCCCAATTATTTTAATTATTTTAAGGTAAGTTATATATACTATAATAGTCATTAGCTTAATCTGTAAAGAATGTTTGTTTTCATTTTATATCAACTATTTCAGACTTATTTTTATCCACTGTTACGGTTGATTCTGAAACTACTACAAAAAACTAATAAATATCAGACCGTTCTTAAAAGTGCCTAAGTTAGCTAGCTCAAGTGATACACCCAGTACACTTCCTTTTTTTGATGACAACAGCTTCCTTAGTCATAATAATATCTGTTATGAAAAGATGCCTATGTAATTTAATATAGTAGTAAGCATATTTCAGATAACCGTTCTTATAAATATCTCTTAATGTACCTAGAACAACAATTATAACTATTCCGTCAATCCGAGAGGAAGTATTTGTATTCTACTGAATAAATTGTTGTGAAAAGTTTATTTTGTGTTAAACCTTCATTTAACAACCAAAACTGGCGACGAGGATGGGATACAGTGTCGTTTGTACCTCTGAAGAATCTTGAGTGTTTCGAATAAACTTTTTAAAATTGAAGACGCCGCGATCCTGCGAAAACAAAAAGTGATAGACTGCCAATTAATACACTGAAGTGACCATTAATTAGAAGATTATCTTCGAAGGCAAGAATCGAGCTGATTTGTTCTACCGAATGAAAAATTTTATCGGAGCAGAAGAGTCCAGGCAAAAACACAAGTAAGTCAAGCATTACTTCCCTCCATTGACCACTGTTATAATTCACCCACCTATTTTCTTTGAAGTCTTCTGAGAACAATAGGGTCGCTATTCATTGAGAATAACTAGGTTAGGAACATTTTGATTCAAAACAGTTTCAAAAATTAATTTTAATTTTGTTTTCTCTTTCATTTTATGTTAGGTACGTTAGTTTAGTAATTACCTAGTAGAATAATATAATAAGTGACTTATATGTTTGAATTTCTCTTTTAATTAGTATTACGGACTGATTGACAAAATTTTAGCAGTAACAGTATAGTTGGTTATAAATTTGTGTTACTTAGTTTATTTACCATTCAATACTACGGACATCTCAGAACTAATAAACTCTCTGAATAGCATTAAAATTTCAAATTCCGATACAATGGCTACGGAGAGAGAGGCATCAGCAAGAGCGCCTGCTCCACCTGTAGATTATCAATTGCTTCGGTTGTATATTGACAATATTCCAAAATTTGATGGAAACTCCTTTGGAATAAGCATATTTTTTAAAGCTTGTGACAATTGTTGAATGCGCACTTCTGTTATATAACCATATTTACCTGTTTCTGTGTTGCTGTTTGCATAATGTTCAGTTTAGTTTAAGTATTGTAACTTTGTATCGCGTATAAGAGATGGCGCTAGTTGTTCTAATAAAAGCAGCTAGAAGCCAGTCGATAATTAAGAGATCTGAGTTTAAAAAGGAAGGAAGAAGTCGAACAGTTGAACGATTTGTAGTTTACTGGTATTAATAAAATTCAAGTTCTAAAACGTTAATCCAACTAAGTTATTTACTTTACTTTGCTGAAACCCCATAGATTATGGGCCTCGAAGTATTTTGAGCTGGTTTAATAAGAACGGGAAGTTGTAAAATACAGTGAAAAAAAAAGAAAAAAATTAAAAACGTTTTTGATGCCGGTCGTTGTGTATTGAAGGTTTCAATTGTTAACATGGCCGCCATTTCAAGTAACCAAATAGTGAATGTAAAACCGTTCGATGGCACGGCGTTTTCGAACTGGGAATTTCGTGTGAAATTAATACTGGAGCAAGCGAAAGTTTTAGAAGTTCTAAATACTGACCTACCCACGGATGCTAATGAACTTGCGAAATTTAAAGAATCCGATGTGAAAGCCAGGAACATAATAGTTCAATGTTTGTCTGATTCTTTGCTTGAAATGATAAAATCCAAGACTACAGCGAAAGATACAAGATAGGAAAGCATAACACCAATGCTGATTGTCTGTCAAGAATAAAAATTGATGTAAATCCCATTGATTTAGAAACTAATCCCGGAGACAAGATAGACACAATCGAAGATTTTATATCAGAAGTCGGCGAAGAAATCGGAGAACGACTAATTGATACCCCTACAATGGAAAGAATATTTGAAGATATCCATGCACCAGAAGCAATTCCACAAAATGAAGAAACTCAACACACAGCTAACGAAGAGCCAATCCAAGAAATTCCTTACACCGAATTGTTTCAACCAATATAATCATCAAATCATAATTCAAGAGTCAAGTAATACCATAATAGATGTGTCAACATCCGAAAATCCTTTTAAAACCAAAATTCGACACTCAGTAACACTTAGATCTACGGCACCAGATGATGATATATTTAAACTATTTAAATCTCTAATTTCCCCAAGTTTCACATATTGTTTATATTTCAAAACCCCAGAAGTTGAAAGAAAGTTAATTCGCACTTTACAACAAAATTTTACCAACGTAAAACTATGTATCTCTCGTAAGATTCTCCAAGACATAGAAGATGTAGAAGAACAAAATGAAAAACTCAAATACTATCACGAAGGAAAAACTGGTCATAGAGGAATCACCGAAGTCAAGACATCCTTACTCAAAAGACACTATTGGCCCAATCTAGTTAACGACGTAACTAACTATATAAATTCTTGTAAAATATGTCAACGCGCAAAATATGAAAGACATTCCCAGCATATTAAGTTTCAAATAACAGCGACACCGAAACGACCTTTTGAAGTTGTACATATGGATTTATTTTTCGCTGAATCAAAGATATTTTTAACAATATTAGATCCCTTTTCTAAATTAGGTCAAGCTTATAATATCAAATCTAAAAATGAAATTGATACATATGAAGCCCTACTAACCTTTATCTCGCATTTTGGCATCCCAAATAAAATTGTAACCGATAGCGGTAGAGAATTTGACAATAACCTTTTTAAAAAATTTTGTAACCTTCATCAAATAGAATTTCACATTACCACACCTAAAAACTCGAATTCAAATGCTCTTGTGGAACGATTTCATTAAACTCTTTTAGACATGATACGTTGTATTAAACTAGAATATCCAAATAAAGAACTAACCCACGTCATGAAACTAGCAATTATCGGCTATAATAATTCCATTCATTCAGCTACTAAATTAACACCATTCGAAATAGTTTTCGTAGATAAAAGAAAGATTCCATTCGATATCAGCGAAACTGAAATTTTAAATGACTATATCGACGAACAAAGAAATGTCTCGCAGAAATTATATAATAATCTTAATCAACAAATGTCCCAAAATAAAGAAAAGACTATTTCAAAAATTAATGAAAAACGAGATAACCCTATTGAATGTAAAAAAGACGAACCCGTGTATTTAAAAACTAAAGATAAATTCACATCAAAAACAAAACCGATTTATAAAGAAACCGAGAAAAAAACTAAAAGATTCTTCCTTGTCGAAGATTGACAAAAATGAAGACGATGTGGAAGACCTTATTCCTGCTTATCGCATTCAATACAGTAATGAAACAGACCATGGGAATTAATCCTTTATTCCAAATTTTAACCAACCCTATTCTACCCAATCAACTAGGACCCGTTCAGTTGGTGGAATCAACTCACAAATTTTTATATCAAATAAATATTTCAGTAATTTCCGACGATTTAAACAAATTATATCAATGCTACGATAAAATGAACCTCCAAGTTCTAGACGAAACCTTACCCTTCAACTTCACATTAAATAAGATATCCTTAAAACTAGACGCTCTAACTCCAAATAAAAAGCATAAGAGAGGACTCATAGATGGTGTAGGCAAAATCTCTAAATATCTTTTCGGGACATTAACAGAAGATGATAAAACTGAAATAATTGAACAACTATAAATTTTAAATAGAAATCAACACAATATCGAAACACAAACAAACCTGCAACTATCAATTTTGCAACCACTTAACCACTTCTAAAAACTTTTAGCGATACAATTTCTACCCTATCCATAAATCAGAATAACATTCTATCACAAATTCAAGAATTGAAGGATGACTTTAGACAAGAAAACATTAGATTTATTGGTCAACAGATTATTTATAGTGCTATTTCCCTCTTGACATTAATCGATGAAATATGTATTGCAATATCCTTTTCTGCGTTAAGAACAGTATACAATCCAATTATTACCCTCAATGAAGTTAAATTTATGAAAGAAACGCTTTCACAGCTTTACGATAAATCAAAATTACTACAAATAGATAACGATTTATCTTATTTTAAATTAATGCATCAAGATGTGTTCTTTAATTATCCAAATTTCAATTTTCTAATAACAATACCATTGTTCTCAAATGATAACCAATTTCTCTATAAACTTTATCCGATTCCCCAAGCTAACCTTACCTTAATTCCTCCAAAACCTGTCCTAATGCTTGGCGATACTAACCAGAAATATCTGGACAAGGAGTGTCCAGTAGTCGAAAGATACTACATATGCGATGAGAAGCCACTCCCAATTCAAGAAGACTGTATATTATCCTCTATTGTTCATGGACAACAACCCTCGAACTGCCAATTCACTAAAATCAAAATCATGCGAATTATCACAATCCAAGTTACTTCTAATCAACTACTCCTTTTAACACTAAACGACACCAATGTCAGATACCAATGTGACACTACTGGAGCTGAAAGGATACATTCCCCGACAATAATTACTATTTACAGTAACTGTAAAATTTGGATTAACAACGAATTATATCCATTATTCTCTAACCCAACTACCACTATGGGAACAGGCATTGTACTACCACCATTGCCTAAACATGTGGATACCAGTACTCTCCAATCAGTACTCTCAATGAATTAAAACTAAATACTATTCATTTTGAGGATATCAATAGAATCATACAAGCAAGCCATCAAATAGCATCCATAAACCATATTCACTCACTACCAGATGATCACTCCACAAGGTCGCACATCCTCTTTGGGCTATTATTTACCGTTATTGGGGCCCTAGTAATCTATTTATGTATTAAAAGAAGAATCAGAAGACCATCATGGAATATATTCCGAAAGGCCAGATCTTCCGAGAATCAACCAATTCTTGTTGAAGACGTCCCAATGGAACCATTAGGTCCCCATGGTTCGTTCTAATGGGGGAGGAGTGATACACTTCCTTTTTTTGATGACAACAGCTTCCTTAGTCATAATAATATTGTGGCATCACCCTGTATTATATATTTTAATAACAGCCGGACTGCAGCGAGCGGATGCACCGGCGATAAGATTTTGCCGAGTCGCGTCTGGAGACGTGGACGGTGAGATCACGATCGAAGGAAAAGAGGAATTCGGTGACCGGACGTCGAGGGAGAATAGTGCGAGACGTAGAACAGTTAACATCAACCGAAAAAGAATTTAACTAAATTTTATTAAAATATTTGTGGTCTATAACAATTTGGTGAACTTGTAAAAGAAACTTAAATAAATTTAAATAATTTCAAATATAAAATATAGTGTGGTGCACCGGCAGAGTTGATAAGTATAATTTTGAGTATTTTGGGTACTAGAGATTCTCTGGGGAGAGAGAGATAGCCAAATATCAAACTTTATTAATGTAAAATTATATAAATATCGGAAAGTTTCGTAATACATTTCGTTTTTTTTGTTAAATCGGAATTTTTATTCATCTCCTTAAATTTTCACAAAGAAAGGGAAAAATAATACATCTCCTCAAAAAGGTCTCGAGTACAGTCGACACAGCGACAGAGGATCCTAACCAGAAACTTCTTGGGCTACGAGCACCGGCTTTGCAGGTTCTCGGCCCACGTTACCCAAGCCGCTCTGTAGAGTTCTTCAGAGGGTTTGTAACAAAAATTTGGTGGCAGCTAAAGGGATTTTTCTTTAATTTTTTTTGGTTAGGAACTTTTGTCTAGTGTCTATACATATATATTGTTTTTTTATTATATTTTGGTTGGTATAAACAAATTATATAAAAGAAATCATGGCAAAGGAAGGAGAATCAAGTAAGCAAAGTCTCTCCTATAATTACAGTTTTATGCCTCTTGGCATGATTGCAAATACTGTAGAGTCATTCTCCGGCAAGGAGGATGTCAGGGATTATTTCGAAAAATTAGAAAAGCGGGCAAAATTAGATAATTGGAAAGAGGAGGATACGTTAAATATAATTAAATATAGACTAAGTGGGGAGGCCTATAAATATTTTAAATCGTGCAAACAATTAGACGCATTAAATTACGCCGATTTTAAATCAAAAAGCTTAGACCAAGTAAGGAAAAATGTTAACAGTAATTTTAAAATATTTCTCTACACGTTAATAAATATAATTCTTAGAATATTTCTTTTTACTCTAGAATTTTATAGTAAAATAGGTAATTGTATAGAGTGTTTTAGTTTAGGTGAAATAAGATATAAAACTAAAAATTTTCTGACGCTTTTATATACAGGGTGTTGGTCAAACCAAATAAAGGTGTATGAGGAAATAAATAAATTCATTTCAAATATAAAATCTCATTGCCAGGGAAAAATTGTTAAAAATAACCATACATTAAATAAAATAAATCAAGCCCAAATAAATCTCGGAAATAGATATTCAACTTTATACCCAAAGACGGATATTAGTTGTCATGGGGAACTTAGTAGCGACAGTGAGGACGATTTTTCTAGTAATAGGCGAGTATATACATGTCGAAATAAAATAAAACAAAACCAAAATAAATATAATCAAAATAAAGAGGTGTCGTTATATACGGGGAAACCCAAAAGTAGTGTCAACCGCTCAACATCAAATGATACGAGGGTTACACCAAAAGAAGATATAATTACCAGCAACCCTTCAATATCGTGTGATACGGGGGGCAATGTAAAGGTAAATAAAAATAATAAAAAAATACATGTTCTGCCAAATAGAAATAAATTAAAAGATAGACTCTTCCCAACATCTAATGATACGGGGGGAGGTATAAAAGTAGAAAAAGAAAATTATAACGTTAAAGTAAATAAGCGGAACCAAGGGGTAAATAAAAAAATAAGTGAAACAAATGATGTTGAAAATATAGAAAATATAAAGAAATTAGAAGTAGGTGAAGAAATGAGTAAACATTATCAGTACGTAAATAACGATATAATAGTAAATAAAAAAGATAGGCACGGAGAAGTTCGTATAATGAATGACATAAAGATACCTCCAAGGTGTGAAGCATTAGTACAGTGTAGTATAGGTAAAAATCTACAGGGGCGGTCATTATTGGTCGAGCCATGCGAAGTTGGTATAAATGGAGTTTCTGTTGCCACATCGCTGGTGGATAATATGAACATGTGTACGGTGCGAATAATAAACGTAAATGAATTTGAGATAAATATAAATAAAAATCAAACTATAGGGAAAGTTAGTGAAAATTTTGAAATACATTCAACACATACTAATACAAAGAAAGGGGAAATTAACGTTATATCGAGAAGTGATGTTGATTTCTTGGATGGATTTGAAGTTTCACATTTAGATGATGAGTCGCGGTATTTATTATTTGAATTTCTGGTACGATATAAAGATATTTTTTGCGACGATGCAGATGTTCTTACTAGAACAAATAAAGTAAAACATAAAATAATTACCGAAAACGTACCACCCATCGCGAAAGCGCCGTATCGGGTACCGTTTCATCTTAGGCCAAAATTACAGACGGAAATAGATAGGTTATTAAAAGAGGGAGTAATTAGATCAAGTAGCTCTCCATGGTCTGCGCCAGTAGTTATCGTAATAAAAAAATTACCAAATGGGGAAGATAAAATACGAGTGTGTATAGACTATCGTGGTCTGAACGCAATCACGAAAAGGGATTTTTATCCATTGCCAAACCTTCAAGAAACATTAGAACATTTCGGAAGTGCAACATTATTTAGTTTGTTCGATGTCACATAGGCATATCATCAAATCGAAGTTGACGAGTCCGATAAAGAAAAAACAGCTTTTAGTACATTAGGTCAACACTATGAATTTAACGCAATGCCTTTCGGTTTAGTTAACGCTCCGAGCACTTTTCAGAGGGCTATAAATTTAATTCTAGCAGGTTTAGCTCCGGAAATCTGTATGGCGTATCTTGATGATATTCTAGTATTTAGTTCAAAGGGACTAGACGATCACATTCAAAAATTAGCAACGGTATTTGATCGTCTTAGGGATGCTAATATTAAACTTAAACCTAGTAAATGTAAATTTTTAACGTCGGAATTAAAATATTTAGGGCACGTGATCACTAGGACAGGAATTAAACCTGATCCAGGAAAAATTGAATGTATAGTAAATTACCCTATTCCAAAAACAGTACGTGACATTAGGGGATTTTTAGGACTAGTTGGATGGTATAGAAAGTTTATACCTCACTTTTCGGAAATTGCAAATCCTTTAATAAATTTGACGAAAAAAGATGTAGAATTTAATTTTGATTCAAATTGTCGCAATGCTATGGATATACTGAAGCATGCAATTACCTCTGATTCAGTTTTAGTGTATCCAAATTTTAACGAACCTTTTATACTGTCGACTGACGCAAGTGGTGTCGGATTAGGAGCGATCCTGAGTCAAGTGAAGGACGGGTTCGAAAGACCAATTGCATATTCAAGTCGTAAATTAAATAAAGCTGAGAAAAACTATTCAGTGACAGAATTAGAATGTTTAGCAGTTGTTTACGGAGTGAAACAGTATCGTTGTTATCTGTACGGACGTAAATTCACTGTGGTCACCGACCATAGATCTTTGAAATGGCTTTTATCTTTAAAAGATTGTAATTCACGACTAGCTAGGTGGTCAATGCTTCTTTCAGAATATGATTTTGATGTAAAGTATAGGCCTGGAAAGAAACATGGAAATGTAGATGCGTTAAGTAGAATATATTCTATTCACCAAAATTGTGATACGTTTGAGTCATTCATGAATAAAATTAATAATGGTGAAGACATTCTAAATTCAAAATTAAGTCTAGTTGATGGGGATGTATTTGATGCACCCAGTAATTTTTCTTTAGTCCATTGTGTTTCTTCTGATTTAGTTATGAGTAAAGGAATCGCGGTAGAATTTAGAAGACGTTACGGATCAATCTCAGAATTACAAGCTCAGGACAAAAAGATAGGCGAAGTAGCAACTTTGAATCTACCAGAGAAAAATATACACTATTTAATTACCAAAAGTAAATATTTTCATAAGCCTTCATATGAAACATTATGGCAGTGCTTAATGTGTCTCAAAGAATATTGTTTAAATAATAATGATTATTTCTTAGCCATGCCAAAAATCTCCTGCGGTTTAGATATGTTAAGTTGGGATATAGTATGGCCTATGATAAAGTATATTTTTCAAAATTCCCCAATAAATATTCGTATTTACTGTCTAAATTTAAGTCATAAAACAATAAACAATATACATAATGAGCAATCTTTTGTACCTGTTTGGGACAGGGAAGTAGTTAGAAATGAGCAAAGTAAGGATAATTTCTGCATAAAAATAGTAGCCCAATTAGAAGCAGACGACGAGTCAACAAAAGAGAACTATTTTCTGGATGATGATAAAATTTTATTTAAAGTTGACTGCAAAGACAAGAGGGATAAGCTTGTTATACCTAAAACATTTATATCTAAAACCTTGTACGACTATCATGCGTTACCATTTGCAGGACACGCGGGTCAAGCGAAAACATTTGCTCTGATAAACAGCCGTTTCTATTGGCCAAATATGCGGAAAGATATAAATTCGTATTGTCAAAATTGTCACCCATGTAATCAGCGGAAAACGTCACCACATTTAAGACCGGCTCCATTACAACGATTTCAAGAAGTAACCGAACTATTTGAGCGTACATCAATCGATATAGTAGGTCCACTAACCACCACTTTTAAGGGAAATAAATACCTATTAACATTTCAAGACTATTTTTCCAAATATGTAGAAGCAATCCCATTACAAAATCAAAAAGCGGAAACCGTAGCTAGAGCGTTCGTTGATAATATTATTGCTCGGCACGGCACGCCTAAACAACTATTGTCGGATCAGGGTGCAAACTTTCTATCGACCGTTATGAAAGAAACATGTAATATATTGCAAATAACCAAAATTCAAACCACACCGTTTCATGCGCAGTGCAACGGAATGCTTGAACGCAGTCACCGTGTATTCAAAGATATCTCGTCGCAGTATATATCGAACCAACAACAAGATTGGGATGACTGGATACCACTTGTATTATTTGCTTATCGCACGAGTGTACATAACGCAACTGGGTACAGCCCTTATTTTATAATACACGGCCGAGACCCGGTATTACCTTTAGATGATTTTATAAAAGCAAACAGAGTTAGGTATGATTGTGATCAAAATTTTGCTTCTGAATTATTAGCTAGATTGAATAATGTTTTCTCAAATGTAAGGCGAAATTTGGCGCTTGCAGCTGACAGTATGGTCAAACAATATAACAAGAAAACCAAAGAACGGGATTTCGAATTGGGAGATCTTGTATATCTATATGATCCTAGTAGTAAATTAGGCATCTCAAAAAAATTATCAAAACCTTGGTTAGGGCCATATAGAATCTTAGAAAGAAAAGGTCCGGTAAATTATAAAATTAGAGAGGTAGGCAAACGAAAAGACCAGATTGTACACGTAAATAGACTTAAACCATTTAAAGCGGAATTTTCCACCGAGCACGAAATCGATTTTGACACTGTTGCTAGGAATGAAACTAACCACATGCCGGAAACGGATAAAGAATTAAAGTCGGATGTAGATGAGATTACCAGAAATACATTACATCTAGCGCAAATGGCAGAATTTGCTCAGAAAGGCAGGTATTTGCCAGAACAAAGTGTGGCGAGGGATGACCCTCAAAGTAGGCCACCCAGAAAATCTGATAGGATAAGACGACTACCGAATAGATATGGTTATTCAGACTAGCTGAATGACCATATGATGAATTTGTTGATTATGTAAACTAAATTAAGAGATATTAAATATTAAGATGTATTCATTTAATTTCTGTGAGGATGTATATAATTTTATGATATTAATGCATTTTCAAAATGTGCGTAGGTTGAATAGGTAAATAAGCTAACAATAAAGGTAATATTTTAAAACTATCTCATTTAAACCAATGAGCCAATGTATAAGGGAGTTTATTTCTCCAGGTTTCCGAACTAAATAGAGATGTTCTCCTGGGCATTCCTTTCATTTCTACTGTGTATCCTGGGAACGACTACTGCGTTAATTGCGTATGATTGCGAAAACCCCAATTCCACTATTTCCTCCATTTCAATAAAAGACATAGCGCCATGTGTAGAACCCGAGGTTGGGTATACTAATAAAATGATAGATATTAGTCATTCAAAGAAATATTGTTAAATTACAACATGTTGAAACATGTCTGATAGAAGTAACTCGACATATATATCATTGTGGTATGCATAGCCACTCTTCCATTGTAGCAGGAGGAGTTGACGAATATATATACCAAATTGGGCAAGAAGGTTGCAGAAATATGCACAGGTACAAAACTTTGAGAATATATAACCAAGATGTGGGAAATATTATTATAAATGGTACAACAACAGCATCCATTACGATGTTGGGAAGCTTAAGCAACTCTGGATCATGTAAAGGTGCGATTTATCATGAAAATGGGCACACTTGGCAGGAGGTTGTAATTGTAGCCTCCTTGAAAATAACTGCAAAAAGCTATTTTGCTAAAGTGAAACAAGACATCAATGAGATAAGCCTTTCGGAAGGATATACATGTCCTTATCTGCAACAATACTGCATGGATAGTATGTTTGGAGAAACCACCTGGGAAATCGTCGCGCAAACTGCTTGTGAAGACAAACTAAGCCTTATATACGAAGGACGTGCGAGCCTCATCCAGAACAAGAAATTTGAGAAATTTATAGTTGTTGAAGAAGAAAGTAAACTTTTTGCGTTGAGCATAATTAAGACGGTGAATCTATGTGCACAAGAAGTGTGGCAGACAGAACACTTAAATTGATGATTTTAGAAGTGAAAACAAGGCTAAACATAAACCCTAAAATGGAACTAATTACAGAAAACACGGATTTGACGAGCTATGTTAACAGTAAATTTTTGTATATAGAGCAAAGTTATAAAAGAGCTATGGATAAACTTTATACAGATACAGTATATAGAAGATGCTTACTGCACAGGGAAATACTACTAAATCGACTACTGTTAGCCCCCTTGGCGCCAAATGCCGTTATACCTCTTCTACAAAATAAATTGGGATATGTAGGTAGAGTTCTTGGAGAAGTCCTCTATATAATGAAGTGTCAACCAAAAGTTGTAAAAGTAAGAAGATCTGAATATTGTTATCAAGAATTACCAATCACAGTAGAAAATCGTTCCATGTTCATGGCACCCCAGACCCACATAATTCAGGGACATGCTGAACAAATTACTTGTAGTCCACTTACTCCCCCTCTCTATCGGATCGATAGAAGTTGGATAGGTCTTTCTCCTGACCCAATCCTGCATGATCCGCCAAAAATATTGGAAGCTCACCAAGAACCAAAGCTAACGTTTTCACCTATACAACCGGTGGGTTCTGCCGGACTGTACACCCAAGAGGAAATCAGTAAGGTACAGAAAAGTTTGATATTCGGGATGGAGCGAGCAGCTGTAGAAAATATACTCACTCGAAAGATGGCTGGACTAGGTACAGATAACCAAGGATACAGTACCTTGGGTCTTTTTGACGTTGAAGAAATGAAGAAGTTAGCTCGATCAACATTTGAGCAAGTATGGGGCTGGTTTACCGACATTGGAATGGTTACCAGCGGAATCATGGGCGTCTACTTTATATTTCGTGTGGTTAAGTATTTTATCGGAGTTATATTATATGCCTTTACAATTTATAAAACAAGAGGATGTGGACTGATAATTCTTGCCAGTTTGTGGAATACTTTGGCCACATGGATATTACATGAAGATAAAAGGATACTGGTGATACTGTTACAGTATCACCGGATTATACCTTAAATGAAATTGACCATATTGAGCCAAGGCAACCAGTTGAAAATCCGAGACCTTCTACGGCCTCTATTTATCCAAAAATTGAAACAAAGCCTCATTGGACTGACGATAAAAATTTAAATTAACTACCTTTTAAACATAAAATATATTAAAATGTAACTGATATATTTTTATAAACACATGGTACCTATTGAGAAAGATAAAGGGAAATGGGAAGGAAAATCCTAATTTTAAACCAGTCTCAAACATTGTTGTCATTATCCGTGGTATACCCTTAAACCAAAATGAACCTAATAGAGCGTGATATACCCCCCGCTCGAAATTCTCCTTTGCTAAACTCCTTACCATCCCTACCTATATATAAATCGCAAAACGCAAACAAAGATTGACCCTCAGGAATGGGCGCAGTCGGGTGAAGATGGAAGCTGTACCTGGGTGAAGTCAACCCAATAGGCAGAATTCGGAACCACATATAATTGCTGTCAAATGTTCCAAATTTAATTTACTTATCAAATTTCTTTATTCATTTATTTTCCATATATACATGTCATATATAACTTAAAATACATTTAGGTTATAGATTTTAACCCAATTAAAATAGGTAGATAATTACCATAGGAAGCAATTCTCAATTGTGTACAGAGAATCTCTAAACTCCAAGGTGAAAAAAAAGGAAAGATGCTTGTAGAAGCATCTTTCTTTTTCAAAGAGGAGAGTATTTGTGGCATCACCCTGTATTATATATTTTAATAACAGCCGGACTGCAGCGAGCGGATGCACCGGCGATAAGATTTTGCCGAGTCGCGTCTGGAGACGTGGACGGTGAGATCACGATCGAAGGAAAAGAGGAATTCGGTGACCGGACGTCGAGGGAGAATAGTGCGAGACGTAGAACAGTTAACATCAACCGAAAAAGAATTTAACTAAATTTTATTAAAATATTTGTGGTCTATAACAATTTGGTGAACTTGTAAAAGAAACTTAAATAAATTTAAATAATTTCAAATATAAAATATAGTGTGGTGCACCGGCAGAGTTGATAAGTATAATTTTGAGTATTTTGGGTACTAGAGATTCTCTGGGGAGAGAGAGAGATAGCCAAATATCAAACTTTATTAATGTAAAATTATATAAATATCGGAAAGTTTCGTAATACATTTCGTTTTTTTTGTTAAATCGGAATTTTTATTCATCTCCTTAAATTTTTACAAAGAAAGGGAAAAATAATACATCTCCTCAAAAAGGTCTCGAGTACAGTCGACACAGCGACAGAGGATCCTAACCAGAAACTTCTTGGGCTACGAGCACCGGCTTTGCAGGTTCTCGGCCCACGTTACCCAAGCCGCTCTGTAGAGTTCTTCAGAGGGTTTGTAACAATATCTGTTATGAAAAGATGACTATGTAATTTAATATAGTAGTAAGCATATTTCAGATAACCGTTCTTATAAATATCTCTTAATGTACCTAGAACAACAATTATAACTCTTCCGTCAATCCGAGAGGAAGTATTTGTATTCTACTGAATAAATTGTTGTGAAAAGTTTATTTTGTGTTAAACCTTCATTTAACAACCAAAACTTTCGAATGAGAAAGGGGGTGAGATCGTTTCTTTTTATCGATTTTAAATTTGTGCCAAAGTGAAAGATCTCGAGGGACTTTGACCTCGAGTAATTTCCAACAGATGTCACTAACCTTAAGCTTTAAGTATTCCCCCAATTAAAAAACTACCAAAAATGGTGACAAAGTGCTCTGATACTTTGTTAAATATGCACTAGTTAACACTATATATTATTAGATTTTGTATACTGGTACCACTGAGAACAGGGTGGAAGATGTTTAATGGTCCATGACACACACTCCAACTGTTCTGTTCACTGGTCTCATATATGTACTCATGAATTGGGATGAGCACCTTCAGTCATTTCGGTCCCAGATTTAAATTGCAACCGAGTCACTAGTTTAAAGAAAGAATGCGATACAAGACAAACCGAACCGACATAATTGCCTTTGAATTGTAGTGGCGTCAGGACGACTACCGGAAGAACCACCGCGCGAAACCGAGACCCCGTCACTTCGAACACCCGCGCTCGATGCCGCCTTTGCCCAGTTAGAGCAACAGGTGCGCCGGCATGCAGCTCAGCAAAAGGCGAGGCGGCTACAAAAGGCAACCCGGAGTAAACCACCCAACCCGGGAAGACTGCCGGAGACTGACAAAAACCCCTCGACTAAAAGCGGCCCAACCGTCCCGCAAACCGTCCCGGAACCATCCGGGGATATAACGTTTAGCGATTGGCTATATAGCTATCGTAATCCGTCCGCATGAGACGCCACCGTCTGGGAGCAGGTGCGGGAACGGACCCACTGTGGGCCCAAGCATAGACGGTTCCGCGCCCACTTCGTCACCTCAGAAGGCGTGCCATTCCGGGTGACCATACGGGCCGAATGAACCCGGGGGAGGAGTAGGGAGACTGTCCTCTCCGCAAGAGAAAGACCTTTGTAGTATTGTTCTTGAAAAATTACTTATGTAATAGATATATCCGGCAGTGTCCCGAGTAGACCAATAAAGTTATAAATATTAGCCAGCCGTGTTTATTTTTTTTTTGTTGTTATAGATGGTTAAATATATTTTTTTTAGTATTACCATGAGCAGCCCCACCCTTGAGCTCTGTGATCAAGAGCTTTTACAAGCTTTAGATGAGGCGATTGGAGATGAGATAGGCCCTGTTGCTCAAGCCGCCCGCCGACCGCAACCGACGACTAGGGTAGAGATACCGCTACCCGGCACCGAATCTACTGCCCCATCTTTGAGAGATGAGATGGGTCCACAGAACAACGCCGCTCGCCGACCGCAGCCGACGACCAGGGTGCAAAACCCGCTACCCGTTGCCAAAGCCCCCGCCTCTAGTTCCCTCAAAGTACCGGAAAGCAACGCGTCTGGATGTCCCCGGGATTGGACCCCCTACAAGAAGGACGTCCCCATACACCTGCCCGTTGACCAGTATGTACTATGCTGGCAATGTGGTTTCCCCGGCCATGATAGGCGTACTTGCCAAGGGAAGCGGCGGTTGTTTTGCTCCCAGTGTGGCCTACATGGGACTATGACAAGAGACTGCCAGTGCCAGCAGGCCCGGATCCGTTTCCCAGTACGTCCCCGGACCCGCAACCAAGAAATTCAATGCTACCTAGCTCCCCAGCTACGGCGGAACCAGCAGACGCAGACCTCGGAAGCGTAACCAGCAGACGACGGTCGGCCCAGTGGTAAATAAGGCACGTCCACCATGAAAGTCCTGGAGTAAGAATTATTATTTTGTTTTATATTATTCTGGATAAATTGTACAAAGTTGCACGGTCCCGTAATAAATTTTTAGTCTTTTCCCGTCGGGGGACGCAACTTTTCTTTTTTTTTTCATTGAAAGAAAAATCATTTCTTTAGTTTTGGGTAAAGTTAATTAGGGAGAGAAAAAAATAAATTTCTTTTATTTTTTTTTTTACCGAAGTAAGAGGGGGGTGTAACGAAGTTACTTTTTAGCCCGTAGTAATTTAAACAAGAATTAAATATGACCCGTTTTATATGAACACACCGTATATGAGTATATAAATATTTTTTTATGATCAACTCATATCCACGTAATGCATTAATGTTTTCCAGTACCGTGTTACTATTATAGCACACTTGTTAATAGATAAGACTATAAACAATATACATTTATTCGATGGAAACCGGCCGAGATTCAAGAAATTCCAAACGTTGTTTTTACGCCGCCCGCAGTTTTTGTTCCTAGCGAAATACATGAATATTTTGTGTTGTAGGTACCCTAAAATATTTATTTAACGCATTGGAACTGGATAATATTTGATTCATATGCTATTTAAAAATACTTATGCAACCGCCACTTGAAATTTGATAAAGTCATATTATAATATATCTATTAAAGTATTTTATGACAAAGCTTGGAATACATAACTCTCCGTATAGTCATGTTATGACAATTAATTTGTTTATTAATGTTTATGCACTTTCCGGCAATAAATGTTTACAGAACTTGTTTAATTTACTAAGGGGAATATATCTGAGACATGTTTGATGTATTACTATACCGTATTTGCCTATTGTTACCGAATTAACTTAAATTAAATTAAGTTATATTGAATTTAATATTGTTTAATTATTAAAGATATGATTTCCGTTATACCTTGTATATAGTTTTGTTAATGATAAGTATTTAAATATGTTATTTTGTTAGGAACCGATATTTAAATGCAGGTTGATGCAGTAAGGCATAAAAGTCAAAGTACGTTACTAAATCTGATTAAAATATGTTCTAATTACACATTAGATTCATATTAATCATTTGCCGATATGATAGTTTAGTTTCAAGTAACCATTCCGCAAATTTAATAAAATTTGAGACCATATTTGGTCATGGAGCGAAATCCGCCGTTCTGATTGGTCGAGCCAGCGGCCGAGCACTATAAAAGAGGGGCCGATTTTCGTTGAAAGGACAGTATTCCACCGATCTCCGAAGACAGTATTTTACCGAACTCCGAAGCAACAGCTTGAGTAAGTTCCTATGGGTAGGCTTCCTTCCCTAATCCGAACCCTTTGGTAAATGCTGATGATACCTGTGATGTGCGTAAATTATATAACGAATTTTCTGCCCTATCTATAAGTACGTGACTTTATGCAACTTTCCCATTCTTATTTCTAGATAACAATTTACCAGTAGTTTTATATTCTATTACTTAAGTTAGATTCATCTACGCTGTCGTGCTGTACACATTAACGTACAATTTTGTATTTAAATTAAAAAGTTATTTTTAAAAAGTTAGTTTTTGAACTTATTTACTTGTTTGGCGCAGTCTTGTGGATATTGCCCGTCGCGTTTTTCAAATAAAAAACGACGTACTTTTAAAAGTTTTAGGCAAAAAGAACCGAAGTGCTTTAAAAACTCAGTTTGGTGTAAGTGCATCGAGCAACTTTTGTGAAGATTCCATCGAGGACATCCTAGCAGAAGACACCGGGCCGAATTTAGTAAGCCATCCGCAGGTGAATTGAGTAGCCTGTCAGAAGAACGAAAAAGAAGACATTCCTTGTACCAGCCCAGCGCAGATATCTCCAGTAAGGTCCATCCGACACAACCATCGCGGTAAGTCGAATTTCCTTTCTGTTCTTTTCCCCAAAACTTTATCGTAAAGATTTGAGGAACTGATCATTGTGATCAATTAGTTATAGTATATTTTTATAAATTTCTTTTATCGTATATCGAAATTTGGTAGACCCACTATCCAAGTGAAAAATTAGTTTATAAGAATTTTTACATTGAAAACACTTTGTTTTGCAAGAGATTAAAATATTTCATTTTATTTTATTTTATTTTATCAACTAGTTGACGAACGAAGTTATAATCTAGCGTTTATCGCAAACGTTAATATTTCTTAGTAAGTAACTTAATATTTAAGAAGTTCATTACACCAACGGTATAACATACCATAGATATTTCACGTTGTATTGAAATTTGATGTGTAGAATTTGTCGTTTCATTCCCAATTTCAGATAGTGATTGTAGTATCTCTAATATTTTTATCAGAAGTTATTCTCTTACAATAAAACAAATTTTTATATAGTCCAGGAAGCAATCAAATTTTTCATCATTTTATGACTGACATTTCTGTCGACGAATTAGTGAATTCTCTGAGCACACTTGCTGTTAGCGAAATGCCTGGAGAAATTAACTACACTTTGTTTAAAATTTACTCAGACACGATTCCGCATTATGACGGTTCCGAAGAAACACTAGAAGTATTTATAAATGCCGCAAATAAATTTTACGACATATACCATGGAACTGACAATACACTTAACCAATGTATCGATAGCATTATAACAGGTAAATTGACTGGTAGAGCACAGGTACTGATTGGTGCTCGTACCGAATTAAAAACTTGGGAACAAATAAAAAAGGAACTTAGAAATACATTCGGCGATAGACAGAGTATCGATATCCTTGAACAAAAATTATTTACTCTCGTACCCAACAAAAACGAACACCCATTGGATTTTGCAAAAAGAATACAATTATTACGTAGTAAATTAGCATTTAAAATAAACGCTTTATCAATTGAGGATATGAACGGTAGTACAAAACTAATTCATCTCAGACAGTATGAATCATTAGCATTGAAAGCATTTTTAAGAAATTTAAATATTAGGCTGCAAGATAAAGTATCAGTCCAAAAACCCGATAGTCTCGAAGCACCATGGGATTTGTTTTAGAGGACGAAAACTTTCGTCACACACTAAATGCAAGCACATCATTCCAAAACAGACCAAGTTCTAGTAATAATAACATTCCCCCTAGACAAATGAATAACATGCAGAGACAACAAATAGCAAGAAATCCATACCAAAATAATAATTATCAAAATTATTTCCAATATCCTCGAACATTTCAAAATACACAAAAACCACAGTTTCCCAGTCAACCGATAAACATACAATCCAGACCCGTTCAACAAAAATTCCCAACCAACAGACAAGTATTTGGGCCAGCCCAAAACGTCTTTAAGCCCACCAATAAACCGATACAAAGAACGTACGAACCTATGTCTACTACTTCCCGAATCCCTAGTATCCAAAGGTCAATACCTCCTAGACCTATCCCAACCGGACAACAATATACGCCTAGACAGACATTTGTGAGTGAAGAATTATACACACACGATGACGAGCAAAATGAAACCTGTGATATCACATCACCAGAGTACCCGGAAGACTTTGATAATTATTTAACTTATCCAGACGATCCCGAAAATAATGATTATTATTCTGAAGAAATCAATGATCCTCAAAATTTTCAGATAGCACCTCCGACAGACAAGACGACGTAGTTGAGCTATACTCTGCTTCAGTTAATGCATTACCATATATTCAAATTTGCAAACCCCCCGTAAAATTATTAATTGACACAGGTTGTCACACATCAATGTTAAGACCTTCAATTATTGAAAACTACTATCCTAATCATATTTTTAGAGACCCCTCTCAATTAAAAACATCCTTAGGTGAAAAAGAAATTCAATTTAAGGCGATTATTCCCGCTTTTGACGAATTTCAAAGCGATTATAATATTGAATTTATTCTTTTCCAATTTCACGAATTTTTTGATGGTATATTAGGTCTTAAGGAACTGAAAAACCTTGATCTATCTATAGATTTCACAAATCAAATTTTATATAATGAATATGTACAAATACCATTTTATTATAGGCAACCTCATGAGACATCTTTTACATTCGAAATTTCCCCTTACGAATCTCTAATTAAACAGTATCCTGTAAGTATTTCAGAAGGTGAAATTATAATTCCCCAAGGTTACATTAACAATTTATTTGTACCAGAAACTTTAACAACTGCATATAACTATAAGGCATGTTTTGAAATCTACAATAATACTAATCAAACAATTTGCGTAACATTAGACGAACCTTTTCCAGCTGATCCGATCAATACAAATTGCTATGAGCTTTTTAACATAGAAAGTGCGTTACCGAATAATTTTATGAATAATTATGAAAAAAACATATTTGACAAAATTCGAACACAACATATGAACTCGGAAGAGAAACGAGCTATTTTAAAATTGATTAACAATTTCTCTGACATTTTTCATGACGAAAACACACAATTGACTTTTACTAATAGAATTAAACACGAAATTAAGACTACGGACGAATTACCAATTCATACGAAATCATATCGCTTCCCTCATTGTCACAAAGAGGAAGTTGACCGACAAATAACAAAAATGTTACAAGACGGAATCATTAGACCCTCTTCGTCCCCCTGGTCCAGTCCTATTTGGATCGTAGCAAAGAAAGCGGATGCCTCAGGTAGAAAAAAGTGGCGAATAGTCGTTGACTATCGCAAATTAAATGAAAAGACCGTAGATGACCGTTACCCTATACCCAACATTGACGACATTCTAGACAAGTTAGGGAAATGTAATTACTTTACGACGCTAGATCTAGCTTCTGGTTTTCACCAGATCGAGATGAACGAAAACTCTATCGCAAAAACAGCATTTAACGTGGAACATGGGCACTACGAGTACCTACGAATGCCCTTCGGGTTAAAAAACGCCCCCGCGATGTTCCAGCGCGTTATGGACCATGTATTAAGAGATCTACAAAATAAGCTCTGCCTCGTGTACATGGACGATATAATTATCTTTTCGACATCTTTACAAGAACATATTTCCAATCTAAAACAAGTTTTCCAAAAATTGCGTGAATCAAAATTAAAAATTCAATTAGATAAGTCTGAATTCCTAAAACAAAATGTAGAATTTTTAGGTCATATTATTACCCCAAATGGTATAAGGCCCAATCCAAATAAAATTAAAGCTATTCAGAAATTTCCCATACCTACCACTGCTAAAGAAATTAAGTCATTTCTCGGATTGTTAGGTTATTATCGGAGATTCATTAAAGATTTCGCAAAATTAACAAAACCATTCACTAAATGCTTGAAAAAAGGAGAAAAAATTATCCATTCGCCCGAATTCTTAGAAACCTTCGAAAAATGTAAACAAATTCTTACGAATGAACCCCTACTACAATACCCAGATTTTGAAAAACCATTTATCCTTACTACTGATGCATCTAACGTCTCCATCGGTGCAGTACTATCACAAGGTTCCCTAGGAAGTGATAAACCGATTGCATATGCTTCGCGAACGCTAAATCCGGCGGAACAGAATTATTCTGTGATAGAACGTGAAGTTTTGGCCTGTGTACATTTTACTAAGTACTTCCGCCCTTACCTTTTTGGCCGTAAATTTACGATAATCACCGACCATAAACCCCTTCAGTGGCTCTTTAACCTAAAAGAACCGCATTCACGTCTATTAAGATGGCGATTGAAACTTGAAGAGTATGATTATAAAATTGTTTATCGAAAGGGTTCGCAAAACACCATCGCTGATGCCTTATCAAGAATTGAAATCCATCCAATCGAAACATCATCAATAGCAGCTAACGCCGATCCAATGGAAACAAACAGAATACAAGAAGACTTCCCAGAAATTCTAGCCGAATTAACGAACTGTACAAATCTACCGGAAGTTTCAAATGAAGACCTTCAAGAATTAGAAGCAATGTTACCAAACGATACGCCCACCGAGCCAATCAGACAAGAAGAAAATCAACAACCTATAAATATTATTTCCGACATAAATATAGCCAATCAGCAAGAAGCGATTGATTCAAATGAAACCCAACACTCTTCTCGCGAAGAACCAATATTAGAAATCCCAATTTCAACCGAGCCTTTAAATAAATTTAAAAATCAAATAATATTATTTATTAGTAGAGACGCATTAACACCTCGAGTAGTGTTAAACAAAATATTCAATAAAAACAGATTAAGAATTACGATCCCCTCAACGAACGTAGAAAAACAATTAATACAAACTTTTAAAGAATATTTAAAACCAAAAACTTTATATGGCATAATTTTCCCTAATAATATACAAAATACCATAATTCCCATAATACAAAAATATTTCATAAATTCTGCTTTTAAGTTAGTTCAAACTAATATTATATTGAAAGATATCGAAAAACACGAACAACAGCTTGAAAAAATTAGGTATCATCATGAAACAAAAACAACACATAGAGGTATAAACGAAACAAAATCATCGTTATCCCAAACCTACTATTGGCCGAATATGATAGACGATATTACAAATTATATAAACACATGTATTTATTGTCAAAAATCTAAATACGAACGTCACCCTAACGTAATCAAATTTAAGCCCACTCCAATCGGAGAATATCCTTTTGAACACATATATATTGACACCTTTTCGGCTGAGAGAACAAAATTTCTAACAATTATTGATAGTTTCTCTCGTTTCGCCCAAGCATATCCTATACACTTAAATGCTACCGGAGTATTAGATGGACTATTACAGTTCATGTCACATTACGGACTCCCCTGTAAGATTACCTGTGATTCCGGACCTGAATTTAAAAATAATCTATTCGAAAACTTTTGCGAAACGCATAAAATCAATCTACATTATATTACACCCAAAAATCCCAATAGTAACAGTCCTATCGAACGTTTACATTCGACCCTAATAGAAGAACTTAGAGTCCTACAATTAGAAACACCAGGTCGACCAATTACGACACAAATGTTATACGCAATATTAGGTTACAACAACACCATACATTCTGCTACTAAATTTACACCCCTCCAAATTGTAAAAGGTAATGTAAATCACGAAAATCCTTTTGATATAACTATAGAAAAAATTACATCTGATTATATGGAAAAACACGCGACTAATATTAAAGCTTTAAATCAGGTAATTCAGGAAAATAATGAAAAAGCGAAAGACCTAACAAAAATAAATTCTAATAGAAAAGACCCACCAGAAATAAATACTGATCAAAATTTATTCCTTAAAGAAACACAGCGAAATAAATTGAAACCTCTCTATAGAAAAATACAAGCAAAACGAGACGACGATATAAAGGTTAAAACACGAAAAACGACCTATCACAAAACTACCTTAAAACCGCAACGTAAACTTAAAGTACGAAAAAATATTGTTTCAGATGTTGACAACGCCCCTGGTACTTCTAACGATCTTGACGATAACGACAGGAGACCAGATAACAATGACGAAGATAACTAATCCTATCTTACCCTTCTCTCTTGGTAAAGCCAGGACGACCACTCGAAAACATACTTTTGTAAAGTACATAGACCTTAAACAATTTGACAATCCCGTATCCAACATCAGACAAAATATTAAATTAATTCGTGATTTTATTTCCGTCAAAGACGAATTGTATCCTCAATTACAACATCTCTATGATCATTTGATATATTTAGCAAATAAAATTGATATGAAATTAAATAACTTAAAACCACAAAAACATACCCGTTCAAAACGCGCATTATTAAATATAATAGGAAGAGCACATAAATGGCTATTTGGAACACTAGATGACGAGGACGGAGAAAGATATAATAAAGCAATTTCCACATTGGGAAATAACCAAAATTTATTACATCATGACTTAGAAAATTACTTAACTATCACAAAAAGATTTATGAATGAGACCACAAATAATATGCTACAAATTGTACACAACCAAGAACTGATACAAAATCAAATTAAAAGTATAATCAAAAGCTTAAATAAATACACTTTATTTCTTAGACTTCAAAATTCCTTAGATACAATGATTATCGATTGCCAAAATATATTATCGATACTAAGCAATATCGAAGATTCTATACTATTTGCAGAACTAAATGTTACACACAGTACTATATTACCTCTTAAAGAATTAACTGAACTAGTAAAATTAATGTTTAATATTTACAAAGAAAGCCTACCACATTTCGAGTATATTCAATCATATTATAAATTAATTAAAAGCGAAACTTATTATTATGACGAACATATTGTTTTCGCCATACATTTTCCTATTTTAGAAGAAAATCTTTACGATTATTATCATTTATTCCCTATACCAATCGACGATCAAACCTTAATCCCATTAAAATCATATATTATCCTAAATTCGACTTATCATCATTACGAAGATGAGCCATGTCACAAAATGGAGAATTCCTGTGTTTACCATATAAAAACACAAATAAGCAAGAGTGACTGTATCCCCAAATTTCTAAATGGAAACAACGACTACCGATGTAAAACTCTCCAAGTCCACTTAGAACAAGATGTTATCGAACCAATCAATAACGCTTACCTAGTAATTATTCCTGTTCGATCCACAACAATAGAAAAAAGATGTGGTTCCCATGGTTACGAAGAAATTAGCCAACCAAAACTAATTCAAATACCCTATAAGTGTACCATAATTGTAAATGGCCACACCTACACTAATGACATTGAAAAAATAAAGGATACGCCAATGGAGCTACCGCCTATCCAATCTGAAAAACTTAATTCAGAAAGTAACCCCCTAAAAGTACCCGCTAAAATAAGCCTAGACGGCCTCACAACAATTCAAAAGCTAGCCGAGAAGACTCAACTTCATCGACTTCAAAGTTTAGAAGAAGACCATACTTCTTATATCGCCCTATATATATGTATTGTATTATTTATATTAAGTTTTACATATGTTGCTTATAAGCTGTTAAACAAACATAAAATATTTATACGCTTTCGCAGGAATATGGAACAGGAAAGTGAAAGTAAAAGTAAACAAAAATCAATTAATGATACGGAAAATAATTCCACCGTATTATTTTCCTCTTAGGGATGGAGGAATTATATAACGAATTTTCTGCCCTATCTATAAGTACGTGACTTTATGCAACTTTCCCATTCTTATTTCTAGATAACAATTTACCAGTAGTTTTATATTCTATTACTTAAGTTAGATTCATCTTCGCTGTCGTGCTGTACACATTAACGTACAATTTTGTATTTAAATTAAAAAGTTATTTTTAAAAAGTTAGTTTTTGAACTTATTTACTTGTTTCGTAGGCCTCCAGGAATATTTCTACAGCTAAACCTGTCCGATTCCCTTTGGTAAATGCTGATGATACCTGTGATGTGCGTAGGCCTCCAGGAATATTTCTACAGCTATACCTGTCCGATTCCCTTTGGTTACATGCTTGATGATACCTGTGATGTGCGTAGGCCTCCAGGAATATTTCTACAGCTAAACCTGTCCGATTCCCTTTGGTTACATGCTGATGATACCTGTGATGTGCGTAGGCCTCCAGGAATACTTCTACAGCCATACCTGTCCCGAACCCTCCGATACATGCATGACGAATAACCTGTGACGTGCGTAGGCCTCCAGGAAGACTTCGACGTCTGTATCCTTCTTATCCGTCTCCCGTTGTTCCCTATTCACACAAAGCCGTGTACATCAATTTTAATAATTTGCTTAGTACCTGCACCGCTTCTTTTCTTAGACTGTGATTAAAGCTTTACTGTGACACTGCCGAATTAATATTTGAATGAAATGCATTACTGCTAATAACCTGGGTTTAATAGATGGTGTATATATAGACCTAATATTGTTGCTTATTACCGTTTGCTGCTTATCTACTATTGATGATTTAATATTGTTGCTTATTACCGTTTATTATCTATATACTGTTGATGATTTACTATTGTTTGCTGCTTATCTACTATTGATGATTATTTAATTTTGTGGCTAATAATTATTTTGCTCTCTGCCTAATATGTTGCTGCTTGCTTATTTAATTTTATTTTAATAAAATCTTGTAGTAACTTCCGAAACCGACTTTTATTACATAGATTTGAGAAACGTTTGACCCTCTGGCAAGTGTACGTGTACACCTTCTCCACTGTAGTTACCCACCCTCTACTCATAAGCGAGTAGAGTCCGCGTGGACCATTCACCACGTGAAACCCATGGATGTGTGGCGCCCAATGGCAAAAAACCCGAGGATAAATCCGAAACCGAATTAAGAGAGTGTCACAAATTGGCACCCTCGAGAAAAGAGCGTCACAGTAGCGATACCCACATAGTATATTTTACAGATCAAAATTTTACCTCACTTACAAACTACCATTTAAGTCAAGACGAACTAAAAGCTCAAGAAGCAAGCATTCGTCAAATCGCATATTTAAAATCCAATGATACATATTTTATTTATCTTATCACTAGACAAACCAAATTTCACAAATCAGATTACAAGGATATATTTTTCTCATTACTAAATTTAAAGGTTTTCTGTAATCTTCATAAATTAAATAATTTAGCCATGTCCGATGAGATCTTTAAAATCGAACATTTAAAACTCGAATCTGTCAGAACTATGCTGCGCTATATTTTCAGGGAAACGCGTATAAAAATCCAAATATATCATAACAATGTAAATCAAGATCTCTCACAGACAGAAGTGAAAAAAATACTACATGAATACCATGTTACGCTACTGGGAGGTTACCAGGTTGTAAATCGTATGTATAAAAGAATAAAACAATTTTATAAATGGCACAAAATGTATAAAGACGTAAAGAAATTTGTAAAATCTTGCGAAGCATGTCAAAAGAATAAATGTTGCAAAAGGACTAAGTTACCTATGACCATAACTACGACATCGAGTAGACTCTTTGAGAAGGTATTTCTTGACATAGTAGGACTCCTAAATCAAACTGCAAATCTAAATAAATACTTACTAACGTTTCAGGACGACCTTACAAAATTTTCGGTCGCAATACCAATTCCCGATCAAAAGGCAAATCAAGTAGCTTACAGTTTTACAACTAAAATTATTTGTCAATACGGACTTCCAAGCTCGTTAGTCACCGATCAGGGTACAAATTTCCTTAGTCACGTGTTCAAGGAAACCTGTAAATTGCTAAAAATTAAACAAATCCAATGTACAAGTTACCATCCACAAAGTAACGGTAGTTTGGAAAGATCTCACAGAATTTTAGTAGAATACTTACGAAATTTTATAAACCAGGACGGAGACAATTGGGACGAATTCATGCCTTTTGCCACTTTTAGCTACAATACAACGCCTCACGTATCCACCGATTATACTCCTTTTGAACTTTTATACGGGACTAAACCTATACTTCCTACCTCAGTAAGAAAATCTCGCGAAATCCTGTATAGTTACGACGACTACTATAACGAGTTGAAATCACGCTTACAATATGCACAAAAAATAGCCAGGGAAACAATTTTGAAACACAAAGAATCCTCGAAAGCAAACTATGATAAAAACTCAAAATCCTTTAGATATTAGAGTAGGAGATAAGGTACTTCTTAGAAATGAAACAAATATAGTAGGGAAAACGAAGAAACTACAACCTTTATACGAGGGGCCCTATGAAGTTATTTCGATATACTCTGATGTAAACCGCACTATCTTGATAAAACGTAAACATACTGTCACGGTTTTATTTTGCCGCTGGTATCTAAATAGGTACCTATCAGTCTGTCCTAAGATTTACTATTCCTTTTCGCCCATTAATAGGCCACCCATAATACAATTCAATATCACCTTCAAATACCAGCACTAGGAATCCCAGTTTTTATCAAACCTTTTTTTATATACCCGCTTATGATGTTCATTAATAATGAAATGAATGTTCAACCGATTATTTATCTAGTTTATTTAATATAGGTACCTTAAATTATTTTAGCAGCAAAGATAATAGGTTGTCATTATTTAAATATTTTCGCGGTAATTCCCATCACTAGACATCTACTTACTTAGGTTGTGTTCCGATATTAAACTTGGTTAACCAAAATCCCGGTTAAGCGTTCCATTAAATAAAAATTTCTGAAAATTGTTTAATTTTGGAACTGTCGTCACCTGAAAAAGGTTAACCAAACGTCAAAATATTGACCGTGCTCTGGGAGCGGTGCATTGGTCAACCGAAGAGTTAGCAGGTTAGGTTTTAGCGTTGAGAGAAGAAAAATCAATTCTCTCAACGATTTTAATTATATTTTGTTTAGATGGTGAAGGCAGATGGGGTGGTGTTCTTGCGTTAAGTGTTATAATAAATATTTATAAATTCTACTTTTCTGTATTGTATTCTGTAGTCCACTTGACCAAGTCGACTGAAAGCTACACTTATATCTACTTATAAACTACTTATATCTTACTATAATATACCAAATTATCTGCTGTTTCATTTATTTTTTGACTGAAGACTAGAGTAATAGTTAAGCACGGAATATGAAGGTATTTAAGGTTGAATGAATCCCAATAAAAACAATTCATCATCCATGTTGATTAACCAGCCAGTTCCTTAATTACACATTTTTCAGGTTTACCAATATTTCGGTTAACCGAAATCCTGGTTGGTCGCGGATAATATCGGAACACAACCTTAGTAATATTTAGGTCGTTTACGCCAGACGCGAAGAATTATTGAACATGGACGTGCGCTGTTTTTACACTGGACAATTCATTTAATAAAAGTAATATCTCGTCTATTACAATATATTTTGGGAGGTAACAAATTGTTTATGGTGGCTTATTGATATTGCAAAGAGGCTAGTTTGTAAAATTTTAGATCTACTCAGATTTTTAATAAAATATCCCTTTTTTTCCACCCATTGATCAGCCCATCTTCTCCCAAATTCGGTAAATTTATTCGTTAGTAATTTTCGTAAGATTTTGTTGGGTACTAGGTTTAACGTGTTTATTTTTTGAAATTAATTGAACGACATTTCCGTTTTGGAGACTTCTGAATAAGGTTGAAGCCACGAGGTATTCAAAGTGGACAATTAGTAATTTATCCTAGCGGGATTTATCCATTTTGATAAAGCCAACCGATTCTCACAGTTTTGTGCAGTGCTGCGTACCAATTCGATAGAATTGTTTTGTTTTTGTGAGAATCTGACTCTATATGAGGATTTTGTGGTATCTTCCTCAGGACGTTCTTCAGGACATCAACAATCTTTACCCTCGACTGGAGGTATGTTGTTCTGTATCTATAATGCTTATTAGGCGTTACATTGGGTTACAACTTTTAGGGTCCTGGCTAGAGGGTTCTTGTACAGGCCAATCTTTCCGGTCCAGATAGCTAATTATTTCCCTCACATCTGATTAGCCATTGCCATATTTCACCCTTGATGTCGAGACCTACCACGAGAAAAAGGTCAGTGTGTTCTAATCTTAAGGCTGAAAGCCGAAACCACCGATTAAGTGTGCCTGCAGTAGTACATGCTGCCTAGCAAACCGTGCCTAACTTGTAGTTACAATAAACATTTATTTGATTTTTCTTTTGAGGTATACCTAAGCTGTCTACATATATAAGAAGTAAGGTCGTAACTAAGTGACTCTTTTGTCCATCCGTTATCTTTTGGGATGTAATTAATAGAACTTATAAGTACCTAATTAGAATAAAAAATCCGTTACTGACTCTTGTTTACTATTATGGTTAAAATCTCATAAATTTAGTTAAGACTATAGTGCCATTGCATGGTACATTTTATCTAAGGTATAATAATACCATAAGTAGGATATTTAATTTCTAACTATATTCATCCTTTTTGTAAACAAGAATATAGCTATATCCTTGGAAAATTAGGCAGTGCCTATACATTTATATAGTACATATTGCGGTATTATAATTAGTAAAATCTGCCAAAAAGGTGCACTGCTGAATAACAAGTTAGTAGGTATATTTCTGTATCTCATTTTTCGTGATTTAATTTTCTTTGTTTATCGGTATCAGACAGTTATTTAAAATCACGTGGCGTCCTTTTTTTTTAATCTCAGATCACACCCTTACTAGCTGGTAGATAATGTTTGATCCCTAGATTCGCTACAGAACTAGTTATTCGGTTGGTGCACAGTTTGAACCGATCTTATGTAGTATGCATCTAATGGCAATATATCCGTTGTTGCTTTTCTATTGATTTATTTTATACCTTTGGATGTTATAGCCAAAGTCCATATAAATCGCCTTAAGCTTTTTAGAGATTAGTATGAAAATTAATAAAACTTCTTTACATTTCTTTTACTTTTAGAATAATAATAATAATATATATACTTTTCAGCATGAGTTTTCCTAGCAACCACCCCTCCGTTTGGATACTTCTAATGTCTTTTGGTTGCCTATCAGATGCTGCCACTTCTAGCGTACAGTATAACGTTACTCCCATAGACTCAAGTGCTGGACTCTATTATGAAAAAATAGGTCAGCTAAACCTATATAATAATAATTGGAAATTATTGGTTTATTTAGATTTAAGTAATTATCACGACGAGGTTAAGAGTATTCAATATTACGCTCAAGAAATAAAAGATCTTTGTTCTCTCGCATTGCAGCTTGAGCTCACAGCTGTTGAATATGATGCTTTTAATAAAAGCTTACAGTATTCATTAGATAACATTAAGGATCAAGATAACTTAATTTTAGAAATATTAGGATCAGAAAATAGATTAGAAAATAAAACGGTAAAAAGAAGATTAATAAATGCTATAGAAACCGTTTCTAAAACACTTTTTGGTACTTTAGATGCCGAAGACGCTCAGTATTATGATACCAAAATAGAAAAACTTAAGGATGGTCAAAATCATTTACTGAAACTTTTAGAAAAGCAGACCTCCATCGTGAAAGGAACTGTTCATGCAACAAATATATCTGAATACCAGTTTAGAAATAAGTTTGTTACTTTAAGAAAAAAAATTAAATACCCTTGTTCAATTCGAAAGCCAATTTAATAAAAACGCAAGTAATTATTACATAAAACTTCAATTAGCATTAAAAATAAATGAGATAGTTTCATTGTTAAATTTAATACAAATGTCATTTAAAACACAACAGGAAAATCTTTTTAATATTATTGTATATGCAATCAAAGGGTCACTGCACCCTATATTAATAAGCCCATTGAAATTAATTAAGGAATTATCAAACGTTCAAAATTATATGCACGATCTACAATTTCCCGTAAATCCAATTATTGAAAATACCCATGTTTTATATAGCTTAGTAGAAACTAATGTTTTTTATGTAAAAAATAGGTTAGTAGTTTTATTGTTAATACCATTAGTAAATCTGCGTGTGTATGACATTATGAAAATTTCTAGCCTGCCAATCGCAGTAGCGGGTAACAAATATGCATTCGTTGCTCCAGAAGAATCCTATTTAATTATTGATTCAATCAAGGAACATTATTTTATGATCAGTAATCTAGAGTTAACCTCTTGTAAAAATGTCCTCCAGGACTATTACATTTGCGAACAATCCAAGCCTGTTTTGCTGCCGCACCTCCACGGAGGCTGTGCTTCGAATCTTTTCATACCAACAACTGAATTCCCTAAATCTTGCGAAAAACGAGTAATGCTATTAAATTAGCAAATGCCAACTCATGGTTGTACGCAATTCCTTTTGAAGAATATATTAATGTTAATTGTAAATCGGTAAACCAAAGAGTAAACCTAAAATTAAAAGGCACTGGAATATTTCAAATTAATTCAGGCCGCTCAGCATTAGATTTAAAACGTGAAATTATGCACCGCCATTAGATCTAAAACGTGAAATTCATTTCAATCTCACAAAAGTCAACCTTGGAAATTTTAGTAGTTTATTTACCCCAAAGGTAATTGATTCACATATTAACACATTGTCAAAGTATAGTCATGATTTAGATCTATTACAGCTGAAGAACAAAAATTGTCAGAAACAAATGACATATTTAGTTTAAAGTCACTTACTTTTCATAACATAATTACTTATGTCCTTATATTAGTAGCCATGATAGTGGTTCTGTGCTATTTCCTAATACCGAGAATAAAGAAGTATTGCAGCAATCTCAAATTAAATAAACATTCCAGCGAGACTCAGTCTGCAGAGCACCATGATACGGTATCAAATGAGGCTACAGCTGAAATTGAAAGCGAGGGTGAAAATTGCCCTATGCCTAGGTACAATTTTCAAAAATAAGGGGGGAGGTGTTGTAAAGTCCTAAACTCCTTTACACCCTTTTCGTTCCGAAAAGTGTATATAGATAAATATGTTATTTAATTATATTTTACTTATTATAACTTGGATTGATAGGTGGAAAAGCAGCGAATAGCATGATGTCATACGCACGTCCTATTTCTTTTTCGTTGACTTTGCTATTTGTGCTTACGCGGAAAGGTTATTAGCATATGATAAAACGTAACTTCTAGAACATTCGATTCTTGGCACGTTCTAATTGGTTGAAGTGCATAGCCTGATACCTTGTTGCACATTTCCATATTTGGTCAAACACAGCGTGTGTCATGTGATCACGCCCATTAATAAAACCAACCCCGTGGACACAACCAGCACTTTTGCAGTAGTACTTTGGTGCCTACACATTGTCTTGTACTTGTAACCCTCTAGGGCTCTATCCTAGAACACAGCACCAGTCTGAAATACATGTAACTCAAGTTGTTCAGTGAGCAATAAAGTGTTTAGTTGACAATTTGTGTTTGTATAAAGATACACCTCCTCGAACCCTCAACACAGGCATAAGTGCATTGAGTGGTAGAACATATTCAAAATATTTTTCTAATTTCAGATTGAAACCTGACTCATTGTTATTGAGGACTTATAATGGGGATACTTTTGCACCCAAGGGCTGTTTCCTGGTGGATGTCACATATAGGGGAGTGTCAAAATTGATCAAGTTATATGTCGTGCCAAAAGGGTCTGCGAACATTCTAGGCTGAGACTGGATAAAAGAGTTTGGAGTAAAAATCAACTTGGTCAACCAAATAATTGTGGATGAACAAATCAACAAATTGATATCAAAATATCCGAATGTGTTCACAGACAGGCCAGGAGAGTATAAAAAGAGCAAAGTTAATTTGAGGTTAAAACCGAATGCCGTTCCAGTGTATTGTAAACATAGATCTGTTCCATTTGCATATTCTGCCCTGCTTAGTTAAAAGGTCCTATCTACAAAATTTGCTAAAAATACAAAGTTTTCTAGCGATTCTACTTGGTTAGAAAGTCCTATCTAAACACGCGGCTGAAATAAATGCTTATTCAGTTTGACCTAAATGCAGAATTCATCTGTTATACTCAGACTAAAAGACCTATCTTACATTTTCTTAGTGAAGATGCCCCATCTGCAATTATTTTTACTTTTAGGACATCGCAGCTGTTAACATATATTGAGAATACAGATCATTTGTTTAGTTAAAAAGACCTTAAAATTACTTATTCAAATTGTCCATTCTGCATTAAATTATTTAGATCGGACATTTTAATTAAGTATTGACTAATGGTTTCAGCGCATATGGGACCAGGGACGTTTAGCTTTAGCAGCAAATTGTACTAACTGTAGTAAACATGTTGTTGGAAATTCTAACCTCAAAATTATGAGCATTGGTCAACGTGATGCTGTGTGTAAAACTGTGCTTCTGTGTTAAAATTTATATAATAGATTAAACGTGTTTTTGTGCATTTAAAATCTCTGTAAATACCTTTGCTAAATCAGGTAAGAATTTTTAATCAGGGTTTTAGGAATAAAAAGTGCAATGAATATTCTTTCGTAGAATGAGTTCAAGATCAAAATTACTGTTGTTCTTGGCATTAAATAAGGAATTACGGCAAAAAATAACTACCCATAAATACGTGAGTAAACCGAAGAAAATATGTAACGTTGAAGTAGATGAGGATTATGTACCAGATAGCGAATCTGAATCATCCGAATCTGATTTTGACACACTTATCAATGATACAACTCCTTTAGAAACCTTGAATGATACACGCTCTTACAGTAATCAGTTGTTTACCACTGACATTTTGTTGCATATTATTGATAGTGCAGTAATTTCTTCAAATAGTGAACCAACAGTTTCTGGCGAAAATGTAATTTCATTGTCAGCGTTATCAGAGAAGTCTGGTGATTTATTTAATTGTCACATTCGCAATTCCGACATTACAACTTTTATAAATTCCATAGTTGAGAATATTTTTGAAAATGCACTTACTACAGCACAAATTAAAACCTATACAAAGAAAGGTACAATCCGTAAGCGCAAATTATTTGATGTCCCTTTAGCTGAAAGGAAAAAACAAAAACTATGCAACATTGTAGAAAGACACAAGGTCAAAGAACCGTGTAGTCAAAAGTGTTACCTGAAATGCTCGTCCCGAATTACAAAACAGAGGCAGATAGATATAAATCAGTAGTTCTGGGCTTTATCTAAAGATGTTCGTAACACTTTCGTCATGAACAATATGAAGCGATATGATAAAAAAAGAACTACTGCAGGTCCAGAATCTAAGCGGGTAAATACTTTTTTCTATAGCCGTGCGGAAAACCCGATTTTCCGCACTGATTTTCCCGCACTAGTTCGGAAAAAAATTTTCGCACTAGTGCACAAATATTTTTCCGCACGTAATATTGAAAATTACTATACACGCATCGTTGTTTGTCGCGATACACATATCAATGCATATCTCAACGTGAATGGAGATAACAGGAAATTATAACAATATTTTGTACCAACATGGACTGCAGCAACAATAATTATTTATTATTTATTAATTCATTAATTGACCGTCTCTGATATGTATCTCAGAGTGTGTAACAGGCTAAATGCATTTCGTCTTGCTTAGCTACCAGGTTTCCAAGTTACTAAGGACGCTTAAACAATCATTAGAAATCAACAAACTGACATTTCGATATTATTATTATTTATTTGTGATTAATTGCTTTTTAAAAGTGTGTATTTTTCGTAATTCTGCATTATTAGAATGATTGAAGGTGAATTTGACAATCTGGCCATGGAAGACGGGGTTCCAGAATATATTTTGAGCGCAGCAAAAGAAGTAGATATGAATTTGCTTCCAGAAAAATCCAAAGTCAGGTACATTCAAGAATACGAAAAGTTCGTCAAATGGTGCATCAACAAGAAAATAACGAACATTCAGTAAAGAAGAGGTACTTTTAGTTTACTTTCAAGAAATTTCAAAGAATTTTCAACCTTCTACAATGTGGTCCAAGTACTCAATGGTGAAATCTATACTAAAAATTAAGAAAAACGTTGATATTAGCAGGCATTTTAAATTGATTGCTTTTTTAAAAAAGAAAATGATAGGTTTTAGACCAAAAAAGTCTAAAGTGTTAAATCAGGAACATATTGAAAAATTTTTAAGCGTTGCGCCTGACGATACTTATTTACTAATCGAAGTCGCAACTATCATTGGAATCGCTGGAGCCTGTAGGTGCGAAGAATTGACTTATCTGTTGTGTGAAAACGTAGTCGAACAAGGTGATTTATTTTTGGTGAAAATACCGGATAGCAAGACTCACCAGAGTAGAAGCTTTGTAATAACTGGAGAAAAAAATCTTAATTTAATCAAGAAGTACATGTCTCTGCGTCCCAAAAGTACACCGCATCAAAGGTTTTTTGTTAATTTCCAAAAAGGTACATGTACTATTCAAACTGTTGGCATTAATAAGTTTGGTAAGATGCCATCCGATGTGGCTGCTTTTTTGAAACTTCCAAATCCAGAGAGCTTTACTGGACATTGTTATAGACGCTCTTCGGCTACCATGTTGGCTGACGCTGGAGTGGATATTACTAATTTGAAACGTCTCGGGGGATGGCAATCGACGAAAGTTGCAGAATCATATGTGGACGAATCCATGGGGAACAAAAAACGAATAGCCAACCAAATTCTATATTCTAAAGGAGAAAATTTCGAGGAAAGTGTACCTCCGCCTTCGCCCTTACCTTCTACAAGTTTCGCGTGTGAAATTGATGCTATTGCTGACAACAATGAACTAGTGAAACAGCACCAGCATGACAAGTTGAGAAGAAAAAGTGTCAACATTATTGCTAACGTCACCATCAAAATGCTCCCAGTTTAATTAATAATGCTTATAATTGCCAGTTTTCGGTTACCTACCATGTTAATTATAACAAAGAATAATTTTATTCTTTGTTGTTTACTATGTATTGTTAATGTTTGCCATAGTTATTAAAAGTTATTAAATTATTACGAATTATATATACTTATTTCCGCTACGCGTCGTTCGGTGAACGGCAGACTCGTGCGGAAAAATTTATTTTCCGCACTTGTTAGGTAAATAGCTATTAAGTATTACTTGAAAAACAACGAGTGACAGGAAGTTAACATATGCAAGATATTTTTACTTGCTACTCTTTGATACCCGCCTGAAAATGACAGGATTCTAAAAACAGTACGAACAAATGATGTGTCATCAGTTGCTCCGAAGTCCGACCAAAGAGGGTGTCATCCAAATAAAACCAAAATCGATAAATTCACTGTTTCTGAACATATTATCTTATCTTTTAGGCCGAATATATCGCACTATCGTCGCGAGCCCACTCCAAACCGCTTATATTTACCTAGCGACATTTCGGTGGTAAAAATGTATAATGATTTTAAGGACAAAAATCCGAACTTCAAAATAAGCTACAATGTATATCGGCTTCAAGTTAAGAAATTAAATATATCTTTCGCAACATTAGGTTGTGAGGAATGTTTTTCCTGTGAAAAATGTAAGCTCCATAAGAATGAAAGCAAACATGATGGAAGCAGTGTAGATTGTGAAGTATGTTCAGCATGGCAAAATCATCACGATAAATATACAACCGCAAGAAAGGAATACCAAAGAGATGGCGCCGTAGCTGAAACAGAGAAAGAGCTTTATGTGTCAGCTGATCTTCAGAAGGTATAACTGAAAATGACATTTAGGTTGTTTTTCTCATTTTTCATGGTTTTATTGCAGGTCATCATGCTTCCACGGGTGGACATGTTCAAGGAGGTATTGTTGATACCGAGAATAATAGCATTTCATGAATGTTTTGTGCCTATTGGAAAAAAGCTTCCAAACTCTATAAACCTACAGCCGTTATTTGGCATGAAGGTGTGGCGGACCGAAAGAAAGAAGACTTAATATCGACTTTCTATGCTTTCGTTTTGAAAAATAGAGACCAAGAAACAATTACTATCTAGATGGACAATTGTTCGGCTCAGAACAAAAATTGGACACTTTTTTCTTTTTTCATCCATCTAGTTAACAGCTCAGAAGTGAAACTAACTACGTTGATATTAAAGTTTTTCGAACCCGGCCACACTTTCATGTCGGCAGACCAATTTCACCACCAAGTAGAAAAGTCATTAAAGAATAAAACTAAAGTGCTTGATTTTTATGACCTTGAACAATGTGTCCAGCATGCGAACTCTGGTAAAGTTAATGTTGTGGTAATGTCCAAGGAAAATTTTTTTGAAAGGAATGATTGTTCATCAAAGTCAAAATTACAAATAGCTAATCCCCGACCATATTTACAAGATGTGGTTTGTCTGTTTTACGAGAGGTAATTTATCTTTGAAGTATAAAACCACTTTCACAGGTGAAGCAGTTGAGCTTAATTTCTTATTGGCCAAATATTTTAAGACTGGAATACCAATGCCTGAATGTCGTAAAATTGACCGGGGAGTAACTTTGGAGAGAAAGCAAAATCTGCTTCAAAAACTTAGGCCGATTATTCCGAAGAACAGAATAAAGTTCTGGGAAGACCAGTTTCTGAACGTGCTGAGGATATAGATGATTTATCAGTATGAATAATGTCCTATCTTACAAATAAAAGTTTTCAGTATATTTATTTTACATACTTTTCATTTACATAAACTGTCCTATCTGTCAAAATACCTTTTACAGTACATTTTTGAATTTAACTATATCATATCATATTTTTGATTTTGAATCTGTAACTGGTTTTAAAATATTATCACTATTTTTATAATAATGTGGATGGCATAGTAAAAAACAGAAAAACTCGAATATCTCAAAACTTCAAATCTGCAGATAGGACGCTTTTAGTAATCAGGGCAGTATTGGGATAAAGTAGAATTACAAAATGATAGAATAGAATAGAATAGAATGGAATAGAATAGAAGTTTATTATGTTCATTACAAAGTACATATTACATAAAATACAAATAAACTTACATACTTCATAGAAGTGCCTAAACACTGTACATGAACAAAATAATACAAATTATTTATAAAAACGTATCCAAACATAAACTCAAATACAATACGCATACAAGTCTTAATAACTATACTCACTAAAGTAATAGGTGTAACAAATCAAATAAGAGTTCATTTTAAAATATTATTTTATAAATATCTTCTTGATTCACCTATATATCTTAAAGCAACAATGAAAGTATAATACGAGTAACTGCTAAAAAACTAATCAGGTTAAATATGAAACGAACTTCAATAGAGTCTTAACATTATAGAGGAACTTTTGCTTTTACAAACATAAATAATCTCATTATCAATATAGGGTATTATGATAGTGCTTTGGATTAATAATTGTATTAATGTCCTTTCGAGAAATATTTCTCAAATAATTTTTAGTTTCCTTCTTAGCTTTAATTAAATTTGTGTTATTTTGTTTAATATTCAAAGGAAGTGCATTGAAAGCTCGTGCCCCAAGGTAAGAAAAACATCTTTGACCGGAAGTTGTCTTCATTTTAGGCATTTTTATATTGTTACTTATATTGGCTCTAGTATTTACAAGATGAAGATGAAGTGAAGGGTTATACAAATTCCAAAAATACAACACACACTGATAATAATATAATGATCTTATATCAAGAATTTTAGTTTCTCTAAACAATTCCTCAGAAGGAAAGGTAATATCTTTCCGAAATATAATTTTTAACACCCTTTTTGCAATGTATCGAGGTATTTTAGATGACAATCTAGCACCCCTCCCCATCCCAGTATCCCATATGAGAGATGGGATTCCACGAGTGCATGATATAAGATTAGTAGAGGTTGAAACTAATATATGAGTTAAGCATTTAAATCTATATAAAAACTTCCTCACCTTTTTAATTACATAATTCACATGTATATCCCATTTAAGTTTAGAATCAAGGATTACTCCTAGATATTTAGCCTGTGCTACTGGGCTTATTTGAAATTGATTAGTGACTGTAAGCTCATCGATTGTTGGTGCGGATCTGTCTTGCAAATAAAAAGGCATCAAGTTTGTTTTGTTTTGATTTAATGTTAGATACTTACTGTTAAAATATTCTTTTATTTTTGCCAGGTCTTTTTCAGTTTTGCTTTTCAGACTAACCCAGTTTTCAGCCTTGTAAAACAGTACAGTATCGTCGGCATAACTAATAATAGAGGCGGAAGTTTGTATACTAAATAGGGAATTTATATATATTATAAATAATATGGGGCCAAGCACAGTACCTTGAGGAACTCCGTACTCTACTTTGACAGCATTACTTCTTGTGCCATTTATTTCAGTGTACTGGGTTCTGCCAGTCAAATAGGATCCTAAAAGATTTATGCTATTTCCTCTAAAGCCACATTTACCCAACGTACTTACAAGTTCAACATGGCATACTGTATCGAAGGCCTTTTTCAAATCAATAAAAACACCTAGACACTTTTCTTGATTATCAAGGGCCTCGTAAATCTTTTTGATAAGACTCGCTATAGCATCTTGGGTACATTTCCCTGTCCTAAAGCCAAACTGCTGACTAGACAATATTTTATATTTTTGTAAGTAATTTACCATTCGTATTTTAATTATCTTCTCAAATATTTTCGAAATATTAGTTATTAACGAAATCGGCCTATAATTTGACACATCTTCCTTGTCACTGGTTTTATACAGAGGCTTCACAACAGCCACTTTAAAAGCAGAAGGACATTCTCCTTCATCAATCACTATTTATTATATAAGCTAAGGGTTGCGATATATATTCTGATATTTCTTTCAAGGTGGTAGCTGTGATTCCATCTATACCCGGGGCTTTTTTATTTTTTAATTCTTTAATAAATTCCATTACCTCCAATGCTGAAGTGGGATACAAAAACATCCAAACATATTTCGTATCGGATAATATCATAACACCAGTGGAGTACTGTGCAGTACTGAAAAGCTATGGTAATCTAAGAATTTGTGGAAATTACAAGGTAACCATTAACAAATATTTGGAGGATGCGAAGTATCCGTTGTCGAAAGTAGAAGAAATATTTGCCAAGTTAAGCAAGGGCGAGAAGTTTTCAAAGATCGATTTGCAAATGGCATTCTTACAGTTCCAACTGACTGAGGAAAGCAGTAAATTATTATGCTGGAATACTCATTTGGAACTATTTAGCCTTCTCAGGATGCCATTTGGAATAAAAACGGCAAGTAGCATATTTCAGCGAGAAATAGAGAATATTTTCAAAGATATGGATTGTGTCAGGTTCGAACACAGGGAGCACATAGAAAATTTGGAAAAGGTATTACAATGGTTGGGAGATGCTGGACTAACTGTTAAAAAGGAGAAATACGAATTTTTTAAAGAAGTGAAGTATTTGGGGTTTTCGTATATCCAAGGATGGATTAAGGAAGACAAAAGACAAAGTAGAGGTTATAGTAAACGGACCGAGACCAAGAAATATTATCGAGGTAAGATCGTTTATAGGTTTGGTCAACTATTACCATAAATTTATATCGAATGTAGCTCATATTCTGTCTCCTATATATAATTTGTTAAAGAAAAGTAGCCAAAAATTCACATGGGCTGAAGACTGTGAAACCTCATTTCTTAAAATTGAAGAGCGTATAGTTTTAGATAACTGACTCTAACCCAAATATGCCAACAATTGCAACCCCAGATGCAAGTAACTGTGGAGTCGCAGGTGTTTTGTCACCTAGAGTGGATGGAGAAGAAAGAACAGTAGCGTGTGTATCCCGCACCCTTACTGAAGCAACGGTACATAAATTCTCAAAGGTACATAAAGAAGCGTTGGCTATATACTTTAGGGTAAATAAATTATTTCAATATTTATGTGGTACTAAATTTACATTGAGAACAGGCAGTAAGGCTGTAAGTTGCATTTTTGGTGAAAACAAAAATATCCCACAAATGTCAGCAAACCGAATTCAAAGATGGGCAGTTTTTGATCGTCATTTAACTATGAAATCGAACACATTACAGGCTGTAACAACCCAGTCGCTAATTACATGTCCAGAGTACTCTTAAACGTCACATCATCTTCGGAAGAAGCAAATGCCCGAGCGACATATGTAAATTTTACAGCAACATGTAAAAATTCATGGCCAATTAACAACGAAGAAGTGAGAGAAGAGACACGCAAAGATGCTGAACTAAGGAAAGTCATCGATTATGTAAACTACGAAAAATGGCCAAAGACAGTGAGCGAGTATCTTTTACCGTATTATAACCGCCGAAATGAGTTATGTATAGAAAACAGCATCTTTTATACTAATTGATTGACAGCAATACATTTTTTTCAAAATTAAACGTATCAACGTTAACAAATTTAATAATCTTTTAGCCAATCAAGGCCTTATTATTAATACGCCTGATAATTGGGTTAGAAATCACAAATTTTTTGACTTTGGGACCAAATTTTTTTATTCAACCATGTTTAAGTAACATCAACATTCCTAAATTATTATCAGATGTGAAGTGTATTATTAATAGCTTACCTCCTAATCGTAGAAATTTTGTGAGAGCACAAACCTCTCATCTAATTACTAATTTTGTCCATAGTTCTAATAAAAATCACAACTCTTCTCTTAAAATTTATAAAAAATGACAGGGTTTTTTAAACAAAATCCTGATGTGCTAGTGATACCTTCTGAAAAAATGAATATCACTGCGATTATTTTCAACAACAGTACCATCAGCTTGCAACAGATATTCTTAACGATACAGATTATTACAGGGTATTGGATAGGGATCCGGTTATTCAAACCAAATCTAATTCTTTTATTTCACAATTGGAAAAGGGTAATTTTTAACAAAAAAGTATAGATCTTACACTGGAGTTATCAATAAATTTTATGGTCTTCCTAGTCCAGCCCGAATCGAGGTGTAGCACCATTCATTACAGATGTTTTGACTAGGTCTTATAGTAGAGATAATCCTTATTTTATCTCTGACTCTTTTGAGTTTTGTCAATGAATTAATGAATTTCAACTTCCCCAGGGCTATGTATTGGTCAGTCTAGATGTTAAATCACTTTTTAATAATATTTCTGTAAATTTAGTTAAAAGGAGTATTGAGAGGAGATGGGAATCTATAGAAGCCCTCTGCTCAGTTCCGAAGAACCTTTTTCTCTAGCTTATTGAATTTCTTTTTGACTCAACAGTTTTTTCTTACTCGCATATCATTTATAAACAAATATTAGGTATGCCAATGGGTAGTCCAGTTTCTCCTATTTTGGCGCAATATGTCATGGATGATCTCCTGGACGTTTGCCTTCTCGAGCTGAATTTTGTGGTTCCGTTTGTGAAGAAGTATGTAGATGACATGGTACTCAGCATACCAGCTGATTGTATGGATCACTTATCCATAGTGTTAACAATTATGACACCTTCCCCAAATTCACGATTGAAGAAGATGATCAAGCGTCTGTTCCTTTTTTGGATTCTAGACTAACAAGAAGGGTAGATAATACTATAATTACTTCTTGGTATATGAAACCAGGTGCATCTGGGAGATTCCTACATTATAACTCTTATCATCACCAAACATAAAATTAACTTGATCGTAGCAATGAAGGATAAGGTCATACGTACTAGTCACCATACTTTTCGGAGACGTAACCTCTTGATTCTTTTCGATAGGTTCGTGTCAAGTGGATATCCTCCAAGACTTCTTTATAAAATTTTGTTTAATGCCACTAATTTAAATAATAATGATAATAATACTTTGCACGTTAATGATAATAATGTCACTAATAGTAATCAAGTTCAACTGTATTTTTCATTACCTTTTTTAGAACCACTCAGTGGTAAATTTTAAAATAATTTTTCACAATTTAATAACATTAAATTAGCATTTCGTAATGTTCTTAGTCTCAAATCTCTTTTTTCTAAAACCAAGGATAAATCAGACCTGTTGCATAGCAGTGGCGTTGTATATTCAATTCCATGTTCTGAATGTAATAAAAATTACATCGAACAGACTGACCGGTGTCTCAAAGACCGAATCAGTTCACACAAGAGTGATTTTCGTTGTAATAGGACCTCTTGTGGTTTGGCTAAGTACGTTTTAGAACAAAATCACTCAATGTCTTGGGGTCAGGTTCAAGTGTTGGATGTTGAGAGTAATTTGTTCAAGAGATCCTTCTTGGACATGGTTCACATCTTGAGAGATGAGGAGTGTATCAACTCGAGGAGGGATATAGATAATCTCAGTCTAAGTCTGATCTATACTTACCTTTTACAGTTTAAAAATGACAGTAACAACAATTCAGTTGATAGTACTTTTTAATTAGTGAATTCTCTTTTTTCCATTTGAAAAAAAGTTTATTTGGTTATTTAATATAACTTGACTAAGAAGACCCTTCTCAGTTTTCTGTGGTGGTTTGTTGCAAAGAATTTTTACCGCACTGGGCTACGTTCAAGAATAACGCACGAGAGGTGAGTGTGATTCTGTTGGTATGTTGACGTGACATATCTTGGGGCGTCAACTTTTGTTTCAATTTCTAAACCATGTAGTGCGATTGTATTGGTAAAATGGCGGTATTATATGACGATAGGTTAGGAATAGCGATAGGAATACTTATAGATATTATTAGGAATGTTTGTGAAGTCCAGTATCCACTCTCTTGTAATTTATAATTAAATTAATTTATGGTGTACACTGTCCAGTCCATATACCATTACCAAAATATAATTATTTGAACTTGAAAAAAATGGAGAATTCTTTTGAATTAATTACTAGTACTACACACGAATTAGTATTAGGTGATCAAATTCAATATACCGGGTTTCCCATTTCATTTGGCAATTAACATGGCCTATTACATTTCATTGAATTTTATATTCCCAGGGCACACTATGAGAAATATTGCTAACGGAATCGATAGTACTGACTGTCAAATACTTCTGATTACCAAAATACTGAAGCGACATGCTTTTTTAATTAAAATATCAATAAAAATTCGCTTTAAGTTAATAAGTGTAGTTTACATAACTGTTTTAAGAGACATTATTAAACGTCATCCGGTGGACTAGTTGGTTGAGCGGCAGTGTTTCAAACTGAACCGCAAAATTTTGCAGGTTCGAATCCTGCCAGAGACAACTTTTTTTTTTACTTTTTCATTAATTACAAATTATTAGTGGTTACTTATTCGAATAAATATGGTTCATTGTTCATTGAGTACCTAGTTATTATTTTTGAAAGTCACAAGATTTGCTTATCAAAAAAAAAAAAATAAATAAAACACGTTTTAATTGATTCGTTTCCTTTATCTTTAGCTAAAGCTACTATCTTATAAAATAAGTAATCAACAAGCAACATATTTTTTATTTATTACATGCACTGTGCTTTTACTAATAATAGTGTACTTATGTCTGCTAATAGTTACTATATATTATACCTCAATCTGGATATTGAGTTAAGCAGTATTACAGAGGAACTGTCGTGAATTAGTAATAGGTTTTTTTTAAATAAAAAACTAGAATTCTAAAATTATGAATTTTTTAAAATAAGAATATATTTTAAAAAAACTTCTCAAAAAAACCTATTACTAATTCACGACAGTTCCTCTGTAATATGTAGTAACTATTAGCAGAGATAAGTACACTATTATTAGTAAAAGCACAGTGCATTTAATGAATAAAAAATATGTTGCTTGTTGATTACTTATTTTATAAGATAGTAGCTTTAGCTAAAGATAAAGGAAACGAATCAATTAAAACATGTTTTATTTTTTTTTTTTTTGATAAGCAAATATCGTGACTTTCAAAAATAATAACTAGGTACTGACAATGAACCATATTTATTCGAATAAGTAAACACTAATAATTTGTAATTAATGAAAAATCGAACCTGCAAAATTTTGCGGTTCAGTTTGAAACACTGCCACTCAACCAACTAGTCCACCGGATGACGTTTAATAATCTTTCTTAAAACAGTTATGTAAACTACACTTATTATCTTAAAACGAATTTCTATTGATATTTTAATTAAAAAAGCATTTCGCTTTAGTATTTTGGTAATCAGAAGTGTTTGACAGTCAGTACTATCGATTCCGTTAGCAATATTTTTCATAGTGTGCCCTGGGAATATATAATTCAATGAAATGTAATAGCCCATGTTAATTGCCATTAGTCAAATGAAATGGGAAACCCGGTATAATGAATGATAAAGGTCAAATTCTAATAAGAAATAAAGAAAGTAAGTATTTTCAACTAGATTTTTTTGTAAAATGTGGCCTAATAGTTTTCTTAATCTGTTTTCCTTTGTAGATAATGAGCTATTTTACATTTCATTGGATGATACTTTCAAAGATATTTTTGGACACAATTTATTCAATGAAATAATAAATAGTAATCCCGCAATGAATGTTGATGTGTCTTTGCAAGTTGGTGATGAAAATGAAAATATTTCAAGAAACAGAATTTCCCTTAATTCAAACAACCAAAAATGGAGCAGAAATCATATTTTCAAACTAATATCATTGTATGAAAAACACCAGAAGAATTTTGTCAGTACCACTAGGTATCAAAAATGAAAAAGTTTGGAAACAAATCTCAGATGAAATTGAAACATTTAGTGTCAAGCAATGCAGTGACAGTAACTTGAAGCAGAGATATGTTAAAAAACGAGATAACATGGGATCGAAAAGTAGTGGAGCTGAACTTTATAAATTAGAATATTTTGAAGAATTCGAAAAGATATTTGGGAAAAAAACCAAATATAAATCTCATCTCGTTAGCATCGTCAAGCAGAGGAGACACTGGTAGGTTTGTCGTAATAATTAATAAAACATATTTTTGGTGTATTTTATCTATACCCTGTACCTAATATTGGAATATTTTAGTACCAGTTACAGAGAACATACTTTTAGGAAATCGAGAGGGTAATACTGATACTGATGGAAATAATGTACTGAACAGACCTACAAGTATAAAAAACCAGTATTGATAAGTTAATTACTTACTTAGAAATAAAAAATACAAGGGCAGAGGAGAATAGAGAAAGGCGACATCAATAAAAGTTGGAAACTTTCAACAAAAAAGTTGATATGATTCTAGAAAAACAAAAGTACTGAACGTTCCTGCACCTAAATATTTCTGTTTTAGTACAAAAAATTGTTTTGTTATTAGTTAACATTTATGTTCACATAGGTATTTATCTTTTGTTAAAAAACCATTTATTAGTTATAGGAATAATCTAATCTAGTTCATGTTTGTGATACCTATATCAATCTAGTAATAACTTACAAAGTTTAATAAAATAAGTTGTTTCTTTAAAGTTAATTCTGTTTGAGGTACTGTTTATTTCAAACTCTGATTTATGAATTATATACATAAATATTTCTAATAAACAAGTACTTTGTATTTCCATTATTTATTTATCCTAAATATTCACATAAACATTTTTAATAATATAAGACAAGTAAATGTACAGCCACATTAATAACTAATTACAAATTTAACATGTCATTTAATAAAACATTTCTTCGTATTTGCCCCATATTCAAGTCGTTAAGTCTATCTTCTTCATTAACTTGCATATTGTCATTTCCCTCGACATGTATGTAGCCTTCATTAATGAAATTTTCATCCAGTAAGTCTGAGTAGTCAAGACTGAGATTTTGTAGAATACATGCTGCCAATACGCAATGTGGAATGAGCTCTACTCTATTCATATCAATATATTTTAATCTTCTAAATCTACCAAATAAAAGGGCAAAGGCTCTTGCAATAACCTGTCTCGTCTGTCTGTCTGTCTTTGGTTGAATGTTTTTTGACGATTTGTTAAGTTACCCCTATCCGTAAAAGGGGGCACAAGCCATTCAAGAATGGGATATGCTTTATTTCCCAATAAAATTCCATCATTAGGTAAGTATCTTTCCCTTTGCAGCCGAACAGATTTGTAAATATCTCAGTTTTTGAAAATTCTTGTGTCACTTACTGACCCAGGAAAACCAACAAATATATCTGTAAATTTTAGTGAGGGTACACAAATTGCTTGCAGAGTAATAGCATAATGACATTTTCTGGTTATATATATATATACTTCGGGATAATCTTTTGAAGCCTTGATAGGTATATAAGTCCTATCAATTGCACCTAACACGTTTGGTACTGCTGCTATTTGACAGAACTGCCTTTGAATGTCTATAAAATCTGCACCACTTGGCCACTTGATAATCTTCTTTGATCTGCAATTAATTGCCTGGATTACTTTGTTAAAAACAACGGATACTGTTGATTTAGCCATGTAGAAACGATCTCCCACAGATCTAAAAGTATGAATTAAAATTCAATAATGAAGTTTCGAAATAGTTATGAACAAAATATTAATAAATTTACAGCTTGAGACCTATTTTGTATATACAATATATACCTACAGGGTCCGGCAATATACACAAACATGCTTAAAAGAATCTGGTGTGGCCAACAACCAAAGAATAACAAGTAGTTGCTTTTGTGGGTCTACACTTCGTCTTCCAACCTGTCCACTTCTTGTTAAATCTGTTTTAATTTAATAGTACATTAAAACATTCCTTGGTCATTCGAAAATGGCTTTGAAATTCTGTTTCATTGTACCTCAGTACAACGCTTTCTAGCTAAAGGTTAATTCTTGTTGGCTTGTCTTTTGAATAATTCCCCAATTTATGCATTAAAATTGACAAAATGTCTTCGTCTGTATCGGAATCTTCTAAATCCGAATGACCCTCCAGTTCTTGCCAGACACATATTAGATGCAATATGCTGTGTATTAGATTTAAAAGAACACTTTCAACACTTCGTTTTTCGTTCTCATCCATAATTACTAATCAGAAATCAGAATTCAGAAATAGATATATTAAAATATATTGAGATATTTGGCATTTGACAGTTTTCAAGAAAGGTCGCTAAGCACACCAAGAAATTGTGGTGTCACTGAGTGTGCACTCGGCATGTATCGTAGACAAATTCTCAACGGTTAGCAGAGTGCACACCGAGTAAGACAATTTGATTGCTGAACGACTTGTGCGTCACACTCACACCGGGTGTGTCGTTCCTGAACGGGCCCCTGTTGATAAGTGGTGTGTTTTTCCTTTTTTCTTTTTTTCTTGAGACTTGTAATAAATTTAAATTTCCCTCTCTTTCATTTAAATATTTATATCTCTGTTCAGCAGCCTGGTCATTTCTAATTACTTTTTGTGGGGTAACATTTTAGTTGGCATTCACAGTTTGGTTGGTGATGCCTAGTAAATTTATTTTTTCGATTTGCTTTTACTGTTCAAATTGTGTTAACCAACCTGTTGTTGTTTTTTATTGTTCTAAAATAGCAGCACATGGCTTGTTGCAATGCAATATGTTTTAATTATCAATCGTGATTATTTTTACAATCATGGATTATTTAAATGAGTCTTAAGATGTAATGGTTGATATTGTTGACAACATTTGTTTGTTAATTTCTACATAGTGATGTGTTTTTGTAACAATTTACATATATTATTGCATCATCGACCTTACTGTGGCCATATACCGGCCGCAATAATTCGCTCTAATGTTTACAATATTTAACAGCTACTTCCACTTTAATTTTCCCGCTGATTTTGTAGAGGACGGTGTGAAATTCATGGAGCTATTAGATTTTCTGTTATAAACCACAGAATATGAAATCTACGGAAGATATCTCTCGACCGCAATAAGGTTGGATTAGTTCACGAGTTCTCTGATAGAAGCACTGATGCGATATATTTATACGTATATGTATATTTATGCATGTTTTCAATTTACGAACATTGTTGCCGTCACAACGTGGCAACGTCGCATGTTACTATTATATTAACGTATTATTTTAGTCTATCATATTTTGTTAGAGTATTCAGTTCAGTGGATGCAGTAGTGGTGGTGTTTACCAGTCTTGTAGATATTTTGTGTTTACCAGAAGGCACATAAGAGCTGTTTACTATGGATATTAACCGGCGCAGTTATAATATGCTCATTGCAAGTCAAGGTAAGATATTGACTAGAACGCATACCTCAAAAATTCTTCCTCTCTTTATTCTCTTCCTCCTAAGAATAAAGAAAGGAAACGTTTATTAGACCTCCTTCGCAAACGCGGCAATTATATAAGAAATTCTTCTTTTCAACTATTTAAACTTGTAAGAGCATCATCGAATTCTACTCGAAATATTTTGCCATGTACTAACTGCTTGGGATTTTTTTTCTGCGAAACCTTTATACAGACATCGAAAAATATGTAGTGGATCCAAAGGGAATGCTCAGTCCGATGGACAAAATCTGCTAGTTTCAAAAATTAAAGTTGATAGGAGATTGAGGGATCAAGTATTTCCTCATATGCGATCTGATAAAATAATGTACTGGACAGATAACCTAGTTTTGATTTCCAAATGTAAATAGTATGTATATGTTATGAAAGAGTCCAGCACAGCGTTTTCGAAACCATTTTATATTAATGTAGGTTGCTTGTATTGTTTAGTGTTATCGTTAATTAAGTAATATTATATGTATACATATTTAACAAGTAGGTTAGATAGAAGGAAGGTTGGGAACAGTTCTTCTAGAAAGAGTCTACGAGTAACCACTAAGAAGGAAGGACAATAAAACTTAGTATTAGTAACATGCACGTCTTTCACTATACCTGCCAGTCCTCACCGAAGAACTAGGAATTACAACGAAACATTACATGGCGATCCTGCTAGTTCGGTGTAGAAGATTGGCAACAGTAAGTTACATTATGAGTAGATAATGTATAATAAGAATTAGAAGTTAAAGAAAATTCGGAAGTTGAAGCAGAAAGATGGGTACTAGTCAATCAAAGGAAGAAGTTATCATTAGTCAAGCAGGTAACAGTGGCGGAATTACGAATGGCATTTTTAGTGGATTATCCACACTACAACAGATGCTGCTTATGGTATTGGGTTGTTTGGCAGTGACGGCCATAGTTATATGGTGTGGTTATAGAGCGAAGAGGTCCCTGGAAAGGAAAATTCGACGGGAAGTCTCCAGAAGTCAAGAGCTTGTGTAGTGTATAGTGTTGTGATGTGGCTGGGCGTAACTAATGAGTAAGGAACTGCAACCATTTATTGAATTATATGAACAATTAAGTACTTTTAAAAATAATCTTAAGAAATAACCTCGTTCACGTCGAGAATCTTTAGATAGGGTATTTAAGTTACAAGTTGAGTTGAAACAACTAGAAAATACATTTATTGATATAAGAGATGAGTATAATAAGAAAGTAAAGAAACCTGAAGATGTTAAGCAAATTAAGGAGTATATTAGGGCAATTGAATGTAATCTTAGTAAGTCTCGGGATATTTTGTTAGGTAGATTAGGAGAAATAGTTCAGTCCAAGCCGTGTGGAATCGAAACGGAAAGTAAGTCATTAAGTTTAGCTAGTACAGAGTCTGGTAACACTTCAAATATGGGGGAAAAATTTGATTTGAGAACGGCATCATCTTTATTGCCTTCAATGGATGGCACTGAAGATATTACGAAACAATTAATCGATGCTATTGAATTATATAACGAGTTACTAGATGAAGCTGGTAAGAATCTTTTAATAAAATACATTTTAAAAGCTAAATTGAACCAAAATGCGAAACTTCGATTAGGGAAGACGTATAATACTGTTGACGATTTAATACGCGACATGAAAGCCCATTTGTTAACTAAAAAGTCAGCGGCAGCTATCGCAACCCAGTTGCTTTGCGTAAGGCAAGATAACAGAAACATTGATGAATATGCTAGATTGGAAGAACAACTTTTACTTAATTTAACATTAGCCCAGGCGGATGATGATGATAATGCTGCATCAGTCTTACAGGTGGTAAATGAGAAATTGGCAATAAATTCTTTTTCCAATGGCTTAAGAAATACAGAATTGAGAACCGTTGTAAAAGCCAGGAATTTTAGTAAGTTAAAAGATGCAATTATGTGCGCTAAGGAGGAAGGATTAGTGAATAACACGTCTCAGGCGTCTAATCTGTTCCACACGCGTACTTTTCAAAATTTTGGTAGAGGCAATAGAATCAATGGTAGAAGACCTGGCGCTAACAATAATTATTTCGGTCATCGTAGTAGTAGTAGTAGTAAACAAAATAATTACCAAAATAATAATTATAGTAAGCAAAGTGCAAGCTTTTCGAATCAAGTACAAGGTCGAGGTCGGCAAAATTCGCAACGTCGGCCAATAAACAATTACAGACATCGTGGTCAGTCAACACATCGGGCGTATTTTGCTGAAACGGCGGAATGCTCGAGTAGGGAGAAAGTAGAATTTAATAATAATAGGTTTTTTCGAGGTGAAACAAAATAATGCAGTGAACTTAAGTATGAATGCAATAAATTATGTGTGTGTACGGTACGGAGCGAATGAGTTAAAATTCTTGTGTGACACAGGGGCGAGTATTAGTGTTATTTTTATTGATTACCTTAAAAATAGAGATGATATTGACACATCTAAGAAAATTAAGATTAAAGGAATTGCTGGATCCACGTATTCAGTTGGCTCAGCAATTACTTCAATTACTATTGGCAATGAGAGAATAAATCATGAATTTTGCATTGTTGACAAATTTGATTCTAGTATACAGGGTGTGCTAGGTTCTGATTTTTTTTCAAAACATGGAGCTATTATTGATTACGAAAAATTTTTGTTTTCATATTGGAACAAAGACAGGAAAATTACGGTATCTTTAGAGTCCGGAACTGATGATTATACCGTAATACCACCCCGTTGTGAAATAATTAAATATTGTTTTACGAGTAGTACAGATGAGTGTGTAGTCGTGAATGAGTAAGTATGTGAAGGAGTGATTGTCGCATCTACTATGGTCAAACCAAGGAATAATAAAATTCCAGTACGATTGCTAAATGTTAATGAACGAGAAATAAAGTTAAGAAATTTTCGACCAAAGGTAGAAAGTATTTCAAATTATGAGGTATATCATTATGATCAAAATAAAATATCTGTCAGTCGTGTTGATAAAGTTTTAGATTTAATCGATACAAAATCATTAACAGCCGAGGAGCTTATATCTGTAGAAAAAATTTGCGCAAAATATGCGGATGTTTTCCATTTAGAGGGTGATTCTTTAACCGTAACAAATGTGTATAGACAGAAAATACGCTTAAAAGAGGATGCATCTCCAGTGTATGTTAAACAGTATAGGTTACCTCATGCACAAAAAGAGGAAATATACCGGCAAGTTGATCAAATGCTTCGGGACGGCATTATTGAGGAAGCTAGATCTGAGTGGTCTTCACCTCTTTTAATTGTCGAAAAGAAAGCTGATCACAATGGAGTCAAAAAATTCAGAGTCGTTGTCGATTATAGGTTATTAAATAAACAAATACAGGATGAAAAATTTCCTTTACCTAATATTACTGATATTTTAGATTCATTATCAGGAGCCATATATTTTTCACATCTTGATTTGGCGCAAGGTTATTATCAATTAGAATTACATCCCGAAAGTCGACCATTTACATCATTTACGACAGATAGGGGTCAATTTCAAATGAAAAGGTTAGCTATGGGTATGAAAATAAGTCCTAGTGCATTTTCAAGACTTATGACGGTAGCAATGGCAGGTCTTAATTATGATTCATGTTTCATTTATTTGGATGATTTGATAGTTTTTGGCAATTCTTTACAAAGTCATAACAAAAATTTAATTAAAGCGTTAGAAAGGCTTAAGCAAGTAAATTTAAAGCTTAATCCTAGCAAATGTGAGTTCTTAAAGAAAAAAATTTTATATTTAGGTCATAGTATATCATCAGATGGTATTTCACCAGATCCTGAAAAAACTAGAGTTATATTCGATTATCCAATTCCACAAAGTTCGGACGAAACGAAACGTTTTGTTGCTTTCGCTAATTATTATAGAAGGTTCGTAAAAAATTTTGCTCATATTGCGCAACCTTTAAACAATTTATCTCGGAAAGGAAATATTTTTCAGTGGACTGAAGAATGTCAAAACTCATTTAACACATTAAAGCATGCATTGTTAAACCCACCCATACTGCAATATCCAAATTTTTCGGAAAATAACGAATTTATACTTAGAGTTGATGCTAGTGCATATGCACTTGGAGCAGTTTTGTCAAACTCAGATGACAGGCCTATAGCGTTTGCATCTAGAAGCTTAAATAAGGCAGAAAAGAATTATAGTACTGTGCATAAAGAAATGCTTTCATTGGTGTGGTCTATGAAGCATTTTAGGCCATATCTCTTTGCTAGAAGGTTCAAGGTCCTGACAGACCATCGGCCACTAGTATATTTGTTTGGTATGACGGATCCATCGAGCAGGTTAACGAAATTCAGATTGGCCTTAGAGGAATACGATTTTTCAGTACATTATGTCAAGGGTTCAGAAAATGTCACGGCAGATGCCTTATCTCGTATTGTCATTGATTCCAGTGAATTGAAAGAAATGAGTGCTACAGTGAATGAGAGAATTAATGTTATGACGCGTGTTCAAAGCAAAAATAACGTAGAAACTGAAAATAATAAAACCAGTACCTCGATCAACAATAGGATTGATCACCCTGTTGTAGTTGAAGTATTGAAATCCCCAGCGGAAACAGTAGAGCTTCGTCCTTTATTAGAAGTTAAATTTGCTGAAAAGGTTAAAAGCAATAGGCGAGGCATACATCAGCACATAAATAAATTCATTTACGATACAAGTTCTCAAATAATATATGTTAACCAGAATTACCGATCAGCGTATGACCTAGGTACATCGCTGAGGAATCTGGAAAAAATATGCGCAGAAAACAATATTTCAGAAGTATATATTATGAGAAATGCAGACAGTGCTAATTTTTTACGTCAATTACATGCATGTAAAACTGTAAAACAGTTAAAAATTAAATTAATTATTGTCAGAGATTTAGAGCGTATTGGAAATAATGAGTTAAGACAATTAATTTTGAACGATTTTCATACATTGCCGACAGGGGGACATGCTGGTGTAAACCGCATGTATAACAATATCAAAAGAAGATATTTTTGGCAAGGACTGAAAAAAGATGTTGAGAGTTTTGTCAAAAGGTGCGACGATTGTCAAAGATACAAACATTCGAGACCTAACAAAGAACCAATGGCAATAACCGCAACAGCTACGTCAGCCTTCCAAAGAATTTTTCTTGACCTAATGGGTCCCTTACCAACTGATATTGAAAGTAATAAATATATTTTAACAATTCAATGTGATTTAACGAAATTTATAGAGGCGTATCCAATACCTGACAAAGAAAGTACAACTGTTGCAAAAGCTTTTGTAGACAATTTTATATTGAGATTTGGAGTACCTCTTGAGTCAGTAACAGATTTAGGGTCGGAGTATATATCGAGTACGTTCCAAGAAGCCTGCAAGTTATTAAATATAAATCACTTAAAGTCAACTGCTTATCATCATGAAACGCTAGGAAGTCTTGAAAACTCTCATAAGCATCTGGGTGCGTATCTACGCATACGACTAGCAAAAGAGGCAAATAATTGGAGTTCATGGGTTCCTTATTGGTGTTTTTCATATAACAATACAGTTCACACGTCAACACGGTATACCCCTCATGAGTTAGTTTTTGGTAAACCGCGTAGAATTCCATCAAATATTGGAAGTGTAAAAGATCCTTTGTACAACTTTGACAACTATCCAGCGGAGTTAAAGTTTCGATTGCAAACCGCTTGGAATGACGCAAAAACGAATTTGTTAGAAGCAAAAACAAACCAAAAGCGAATATATGATAAAAATTGTAAATCAGTAATCTATAGAAAAGGTGATATGGTTCTCGTCAGTAATGAGAGCAAGTGCAATAAAATGGACACTGTTTTTAAAGGACCTTACCAAGTGTTAGAAGATAAGGGTTTCAATATAGTCTTAAAGGTTGATAATAAGCAAGTCGAAATACATAAAAATAAGGTAAAACGGTATTATAATAATTAGACAGGGATATAGGTTAAGAAAAAAAAAATATGTTTAAGAAAACATTTTTTTTTATTGTTTTCGGGGAAGGTGTACTGGACAGATAACCTAGTTTTGATTTCCAAATGTAAATAGTATGTATATGTTATGAAAGAGTCCAGCACAGCGTTTTCGAAACCATTTTATATTAATGTAGGTTGCTTGTATTGTTTAGTGTTATCGTTAATTAAGTAATATTATATGTATACATATTTAACAAGTAGGTTAGATAGAAGGAAGGTTGGGAACAGTTCTTCTAGAGAGAGTCTACGAGTAACCACTAAGAAGGAAGGACAATAAAACTTAGTATTAGTAACATGCACGTCTTTCACTATACCTGCCAGTCCTCACCGAAGAACTAGGAATTACAACGAAACATTACAATAAGTCTTGAAGCCAAAACAGATAAGCTTATTTGCGTATTTGGCATTAGATATTCACAGTCACATAGAGAGCAACATTTAATTACAGTTGCTTCTAGAAAAATGAGAGAACTTTCACGGCTAGTAATAGAGGCCAAAAAGGTGGAACCGTCAATAAAAAATTTATTTGACATTTTCCAACCAAAACACTTTGATGTAATTGTTGCGGCAACGAAGATAGTTGCCAAATTTGATGAAGTTAATGATATGTATTTTTTGCCAACTTTAGCAATGAATTTAGCAACTTCACTCAAGCAATGCTGCGACATTGCTTTAACTTGTGTCTTAAAGGATCAAACAAAACATGATATGTCGGTGTCTTTAGCTGAAACTGAAGTTACAATAAAAAATATGATTACTTTGCTTGAAACTAATTGGAGATTTGAGGTATCAACTCAATCTGGGAATAATTTAAATATGAAAAAATGGAATAAATTAACGATAGTTCCTTTGGCAAATGACCTCAAAATAATGAAACACTATTTAGCTACAACTTCATTAAATTCAATGGAAAAATTAAAAAGTGACCCAACAGATGCTAAAGCATATACTACACTTTTAGAAACCATATACTGCCGGCTCATTTTATTCAATCGCAAAAGACCAAGAGAGCTACAGAGATTGTTAGTACAGACTTATTTATCGGTTCCTACAGATAAACGAAGTTATGAAGAATTTAAATTGGCAGTATCTCCAATGGAAAAAATTTTATTAAACAAAATGAAACGCGTAATAATCAGAGGTAAACGTGGAAGAGGTGTGCCAGTTCTATTGACTGTTGACGTACAGAAACATATATCCTTCTTAATTCGTTTGAGACCAAATTTTGTCGATTCTAAAAATCCTTATCTCTTCGGAAAACCTTCCGAGAGTACACAAATATGTGGATATAAGGTGCTAGATAAGCATGCAAAAGCTTGCGGTGCAGCAAATCCTTCTGATCTAACAGCGACTCGTCTTAGAAAGCACCTTGCTACATTAAGTCTTGCAATGAATGATAGTGAAATAGAATAACTTGCCACTTTCATAGGATATACCATTGGTATCCATAAAAACTCTTTCGATTACCTGATGATATTTACCAAACGGCAAAACTTTCTAAATTACTTTTATTGATGGAAGGGGGACGTGCGGCAGAATTTAGTGGTAAAACCTTACAAGATATTGATATTAATATGGATGAAGACATTTTAAACGAAGCTGACAATAAAAGCGATGATAGTGATTCTGATGTGGATCATTTTACTTGTATTGAGCAAGATAATCAACATGATATTCATAATAGCGGTACATATCCTTCACAAAGTAACACCACAGAAGTGCAAGTTTTGTCGGAAAATTCTTTAAATATCGCTTCTACTTCAAAAGCGCCTGTAGCAGCAATTAAAAAGAATAGGCTTATTCCCTGGACCGAGGAACAAAAAGAAGTATTAAAAACATACTTTTCTATTCACATTAAAAATAAAATTCCTCCAAAAAAAAAAGGAGTGTGAAGATGTAATTCAGAAGAATGCAGTGTTACTGAACAATAAAAACTGGCTAAAAATCAAAGTATTTATACAGAATGAATATACTAAAAAAAGAGATGTTAATGGTGTAAGTTGGGTTGTTTCTAGTTTTTTATTATTTTTTTAATTTAAACTGAACAATAAATTATTTTTTTTCACTCTTCTCATAAATGTTATTTAAGATAATTTAAAAAGGAACAGTGAATTTGTTTTTCACATTATTGTACACAATTTTTATATGTCTGGCTTTAATTATTCCTTCAATTTCAGAAGTTTGTAGCATCGGCGGTGGATTTTATCTTTATCATGGACAACAGTCCATTAAAGAAAATGACAATTATGCACAAGTAAAATACTTACCTATTTGTCAATTTAATATTAGTGGAACATATCCCATCATCAAACTGGCTCGAAAGGCTCATATCATGGCATGGTAAGATAAAAGACTGCCATCTGCGATCAGGTCCTCCGTCATCAATGAACCTTTGGAATATGTTCTGCCATGATCCTCATAGTAAGAAAATTTCGTTTGCAAACTTTCTGGCAGGAATTCAAGGCTGTGTTCAGCAAATTGTTGGACCACCGTAGTCGAACATTCAAAGTCAAACTACTGGCTGAACGAGAATTTCTGTCCTGTTTCCTATCACATGTCACATTTGTAAGACGTTGGCATGTAATATAACCAAAATGAGATATTTTGTTGTTATTATGAATACTAAAAAGAAATAATAAAATAAACTGAATATAAATAAGAAATGGGGCATTCTAAAATTGTTTATGCGTTTAATCAAATAGGAGAAATGGAGCGAAACCCACAGAGAAGATGTCCACCTACCTTGCACTTGGCTCGCCGGCTCTTCACCCAGGGTTTAGAATTAATTCACCACGTTATGCCATAAAACCATATACATATTAGCTTCACCACGCGGCGGTTCAAGGGAGAGTGCGTTTTTAATTGTGTTAGCCTTTCTCTCTCTTTCGGTTTTTTCTCTTCCTTGTTTAAGGCAAGAAGGACGAAGTCTCTGGTCAAAATGCGCGAAAATATGCGGTTTGAATTTTGGGTCATAAACATTCCGCCCACCAAAAGAAATATTATTATATATTTTTTTTTCAAAAAGATTTATTTTACTAAAACTAACATTGCAGACTCCTATAACTAACTGTACAACAAATAGCAGTACTCTACTGCGTAGGCAGAGGGCATAATTTGACCAACGGGCGGTCAATCACACCCTTTGAGGTGCGTACCTTGGCTACTCGAGGTATGCCATCTCTACTAGGGTAGAACTCTAAAATACGCCAGCAGACCCACTGTAGTGGCGGATGCAAGTTGTCCTTAATTAAGACATAGTCGTTGACATGCGGAGGATGCTGAGGGGTATTCCACTTAAAACGCTGCTGCAACGTGTGAAGGTACTCAATATGCCATTTTTTCCAAAAATCTTGATGTAGACGCTGCATTAATTGCCAGCGATGAAGGCGGTTAAGCTTTAGAGAAGTTAAATCCTCATCAGGAGGAGAAGTCAAGGGCTCTAACGTTAAAAAATGGCCTGGGGAAAGAATCTCCAGATCATTGGGATCACTACTTTGCTTACATAGCGGCCTCGAATTCAATAAAGCTTCAATCTGGGTTAATACCGTCGTTAACTCTTCGAAAGTCAGAGTTTGGTGTCCTATGACTCGTTTGAGATGGGTTTTCATAGATTTGACCCCAGCTTCCCATAATCCTCCAAAGTGAGGAGAGGAAGGAGGGTTGAAATGCCATTTGAGATGGGAACCTTCGGCAGCCGTTCGACAATAGGATAAAAGTATCTTATTTGCCCCTACAAAATTGGTTCCTTGATCGCTGTACAGGTCACTGCATCGACCTCTTCGAGCAACAAACCTGCGAAGGGCAGCAATAAATGCCTCAGAGGATAGGCTAGATACCACTTTTAAGTGAATAGCCTTTGTAGCCAAGCACACAAACAGGCAAACATATGCCTTGTCCGATCGAGAGCCACGACGACGTTTCTCAGTAAAAAGAAGCGGACCAGCAAAATCAACACCCGTAAGGGAGAAAGCTTTTACTTGGGATACTCTAACCATAGGCAAATCACTCATATAGGGTTCTAAGGCACGTGGCTTCGCACGGAAACAACGATAGCAACGAGATAAGACATGATTTATCGCCCGACGTGGAGACAGGATCCAAAATTGCTGACAAAGTAAGTACTGCATCGTACTCAAACCAGGATGTAGGTGTTTCGAATGTACAAATTCAATGACTAATTCTGTCAAGCGATGTGAGCGAGGTAAACACATAGGATGTTTCGCATCATATGGTAATCCGGAATGCTTAAGTCGACCGCCCACCCTGAGCACACCTTCACTGTCAAGAAAGGGAGCTAATTTTTGAAATGGTTTGGAGCAGCGGTCCTCATTTTTTACATTGAGGATTTCAGCGTAAAACACTACGTGTTGCACCGTTCGCACTATTACTTTCAAGGCATTGTATAATTCTGACTCAGAAAAGGATCCTACTTGACGATTCTCAAGATTCTGAGAACACGAGTTCTTTATGAATCGTTGACAATACGCGATTATTCTTTGGATTTTAGCTAAAGACGAAAATTTACGCAGTAATACCTCTATCCAATCACATGAGACCACAGCTGTGCACACCACTTTCCTTTGTTCACATTCTACCTCAGTGGTGACCAGAGGTGACTTACTCCCAAACCTCGAACGAGGCCAGAAATCGAGAGAAGCCTTCAATAAGGAATGTGCACATAACGCATTTGGCATCAGTCCACGAGATGCACAATCTGCAGGATTATCACTCCCCGCCACGTGATTCCAACAATTAGGAGGTACCCGTTCCTGGATGTGACTCACCCTATTAGCTACAAAGGTCTTCCACTTGTGGGGAGATGATGAGATCCAAGCTAAAACCACGGTGGAATCAGACCACGCGAATATCTGATCAATGGGAAGAGAATCCTTATAGGTAGAGACTACAAATTGTATCAAATCTGATAGTAACACCGCTGCACACAATTTCAACCGAGGAATGGAAACTCTTTTTAAGGGAGAAACCTTTGATTTTCCACACACCAAGTACACCCGAAATAGGTTATCTTCACAAATTTGTCGAAAGTAAATTACAGCAGAAAAACCTACTTCCGAAGCATCACAAAAACCATGTAATTCATTTCGTCTCACTTTAACTGGACTTACTAGTAAACGAGACACAGTAATGTTTTTTAAATCCACAAGTTGAGATTTATACACTGACCAACGAGTCTGAAACTCCGAAGATGGTTGTTCATCCCAATCCAAACCCTGTGTCCAAAGACACTGCATGAAATGTTTTGCCAGAAGAGTGAGAGGGGATAGAAAACCCAAAGGATCATAAATCTTTGATAAATCCGAAAGCACATTTCTTTTGGTACAAATACGCTCCGTCTGTTCAACAGAGTAGGAGAAGGAATCCGTGACAGGACACCACTGTAAGCCCAAAACTTTCACACCCGTGTGTTGTTCTGAGTCGAATGACAGAGGTTGCTGATGCGTTTCTGGCACGGACGACAGTAACTCCATGTTATTACTAGACCATTTTCTTAATTCAAACCCCGCCCTAGCCAACAAGTCAACGAGCTGACCTTTCATTTCACGAGCTGTTTCCAGAGAACTTGCCCCTGTCACTATGTCATCGACATATAACGCAGATTTTAGAATTTATGAAGCACGGGGGTGTGATTCCTCTGCCTCCTCAGCTAATTGTCTTAAGCAACGAATTGCAAGATAAGGACTAGACGAAATACCATACGTCACAGTGTTCAATTGAAACTCTTGTACTGGCTGAGTATGGGAAAATCTCCACAAAATACATTGATAGTCTCTATGAGGCTCATAGATAAGAATTTGTCGATACATTTGTCGAATATCCGCAGTGAATACGACATTATGTAAACGAAACACCAACAAAATTGAAGCGATATCCTGTTGCAGTTTAGGACCAACTAATAACACGTCATTCAGAGAGACCCCCGTAGAGGTTTTGGCTGACGCATCAAAGACCACTCTGATTTTGGTCGAACCACTTTCCGGCTTAACAACACAATGATGGGGTATGTAGTACCTCGACTGATTTTTCCCAGGGGAATCCTCTATACGACACATGTGATTTTGATCCAAGTAATCTCGCATGAAGGTTGAATAGGCTTCATATAAAGGAAGGTTTTTTACAAGACGACGTTCCAGAGACATAAACCGCCTTAGCGCAACATTGTAAGAATTTCCTAATTCGTTTGACTGATCACGAAATGGCAACTTGACAACAAACCTGCCAGAGGAGGACCGCTGATGTGTTTGCACAAAGATGTCCTCACAATGTTGATCTTCAACAGACCACGAACTACATTGAGGAATTTCTTCTAACTCCCAAAAAGCTTCAAGAGTAGTATCCAAAGCTGGACATACTGAAGTACAGAATGAATTCACCGTATTACCTGAACACGTAGGCATTCTCCCAAGTATCACCCACCCAAACACAGTATTGATGGCACATGGTTTATTAAGACCTCCCCTTCTTAGTCCGGGTCGTAATATGTTTGCATACATATCCGCACCTAACAAAATATCTATTTCCCCTGGGTTTCCAAAAGTAGGATCCGCAAGTGAAAGATTTTGAAGATGATGCCACTGTTGACTATTGATAGGCACTTGAGGAAGATCTCCACATATCTTTGAGATGATAAGCATTTCAATGTCAAATACAGGCTCAGGCCTTCGACATGGAGTAATGCTACACATGACTGTACCCAAGTTTGAGCACGTAGTCATCTGATCTAACCCTTGAATAGGTACAGAAGACGACGATTTTTGCAACGAAAGTCTTTTCGCACATTTACTGGTAATGAAACTCGATTGACTAGCAGAGTCAAGAAGTGCTCGACATTTTTGGAAATTACCTTGATGTTCCTTAACATTTATTAAGGCCGTGGCAAACAACACCGAAGATTGTGTCACAATTGTACTAGTCATCACGTTGACCGATGGGTTCTCCGCTTCCTCACCACTCCCCTTTTCCGCATTAGCCTCAGACCCTGTAGGCTGTTCTGTTGGAAAATGCAAGAGACTGTGGTGTCTTTTGTTACACACACGACAACTGTGTTTCGACGCACATTTAGCAGAGGAATGCGACCCCGAGAGACAATTATAGCACAAGTGTTTAGTTTTTACAAAACTATGCCTTTCATGAGGACTCAGCTTCAAAAAAGCATCACAAGCAAATAACAAATGATGTTTATCACGCTTGGAACAAATAGGTTTGTCTGTCTTTGTTACCAAAGATACAGAGGAACTCGATTTACCTTCTTTGTTATTAAATACCCTTTTCGATGAAGTGGAAGGATTGCCGGACACCATAGCATCCGTTTCCAACGCTTTACATTGTTTTTGAAGAAAATAATACAAGTCCTGAAAAGTCGGAATTTCGACATCACTGAACTCAATCTCAAATCTGGTTCTTAATTTATGATCTAACTTCTTTAAAAGCCAATTGAATTTTGTAAAATCCCACCAATCGTAATTAAATTGATCAAGGGCAGCTATATTGTCATTAAAGGTTGATAACAAATTTCTCAACGTCGCGGGGGAATCACCACTGACCTTTGGCGCATTAGCTACTGCCTTCCAATAATTATGAAACAAAGCCCTTTTGTTCTGAAATCTGGATTTTAAAGATTCATATGCAATGATATAATTTTCCGCTCTCATCGGTAAATTTTTCAAACATTTTAATCCCTCTTTCGTTAAATAGGCTTTTAAATACTGAAACCGCTCGATATCCGACAATGAATCATTTTCGTGTATTAACGTATTGAATGTATCAAAGAATGTAGGCCAATTTTCTATGTTACCATCAAACTGATGAATTTCTAACTTTGGTAACTTTACCCTTTGCGAAACGCTCCGTGACGTTCCCCTCACCACCACCTCATCATTGACGCTTTCACGTTTAACACCCGCATCTACGCTTGCATTCACCACCACAGAAGTTATGTTATTACCTTTTTCGCTTGCCATCGACATTGGATTATGGTTATTTTCACTTGCCACCGACGAGGACGAAATATGAGAACGTGCCGAATTTGGCGGGCTATTGCTCTTTCTAGACTTCGTTTTCAACAATTCGTTGTAAATTGATTTAATTGAATATTGCACGTCATCAAATTTACCCTGTATTTCATGCTGTTCTTCCAGCTGAGAAGAATCAAGCAACGATACAATTTCCCACTGCAAAGTCTCAAATGACTTTATTAGGTTATCTAAAGAATCAAATCGAACCCGAAAATCGTCGAAAGCAGCTTCGTCTTTTTGCGTTTGGGCATGTTGCGCGTTCTGCAAGATGTTTTGCACCCGTCTGATAACAATCTCACGTTTGTTTGTTAGACTTCTAATTTCCCCATCCATTTTGTCAGAAACAGAAATACAACAAACTACAAATTTACAATACCTATACACGTCGTGTACAAATTTTTATAGCTAAGACAATCTATTCTAACGTTAAAATTTGTAGCAAATCTATGACAATTTAATATACGTGGCAACACCGCAAGAAACCTTACTATGCGTAGGCCAGGCCCACAAAAAACAAATTCCTAAGAATGTGTTTAGCACGTATACAAAAAACCCTCTACTTGGAACGGAGAAAAACCATCACGAATCACGGCATGTAAATCTAAAACTTTTCACAAAAGTTAGAGGAGGCTGCAATGTATCAATAGTCACCACAAATATGACTTCAATATTACTGAACAGTACTAAACACATAAAATGAATATGAATTATTGTAAATGGACTGTATTCAATTAAAGAGCCTTTCTTATACGGCTCGAAGGCCAAATGTTTATGCGTTTAATCAAATTGGAATCAAATAGGAGAAATGGAGCGAAACCCACAGAGAAGATGTCCACCTACCTTGCACTTGGCTCGCCGGCTCTTCACCCAGGGTTTAGAATTAATTCACCACGTTATGCCATAAAACCATATACATATTAGCTTCACCACGCGGCGGTTCAAGGGAGAGTGCGTTTTTAATTGTGTTCGCCTTTCTCTCTCTTTCGGTTTTTTCTCTTCCTTGTTTAAGGCAAGAAGGACGAAGTCTCTGTTGGGTCAAAATGCGCGAAAATATGCGGTTTGAATTTTGGGACATAAACAAAAATTATTCATACTTTTACAGTCCCTAAGTATTTTGTCACGAAATAATCATTTTAAGAAAACAATCAATATCGTTAAAATAAAAAATAATAATTATTTTAGTTGTATTTGTGGTATTGATTCGCGCAAGTACACATTTTTCTCATTTTACTGGATTAACAGTATGTGATATCTCACCTCCGTTTATTGTCCCCCGTAGCTGAACGACCCAGTACTAAATCGTATTAAGCTACAATCAGAACAATCAGAAAATGTATACGCGTTCTTATTATTAACACACAAGTTGTCCATGTCGTCGTGTATGCGATACTCATTTTATAAAAATTACTAAATAAAATAACCTAAAATTGACCTCCGTTTATACGTCACCTCCGTTAATATGGAAATAACCGCCTGTAAAATTTGTAAATTTCCCGGGTCGCCGTCGCTTGCGCAGGCGTATGTCAGTGCATACCAGAGTTATTAGAGTGGCAACAGTTTGGTTGGTTATGTGGTTTACTTGTTTACAAAAATCGAGTAAAAGGTAAGAAAATCTTTATTGTCGAGATGATGGTTCACCTCCATTTCATTATTTATCAGTCACAAATAATATGATAAAACAGAAAATTTCCCAGAGAACTGTCAAGCAAAAGATTATGTGCAAAACAGGTGATTTAGTAACGTGCTTTAAAGAAATGTATCCAAAGTTTTTGTTACATGTCCGAAACATATACCATCAATATCGTTATCGTTAATTTCTAAAACTTGTCACAGATGTGTAAGTGCATGGTATGCATTAGTAAAGCATAACCACAGTTAGTTTTTGTCCGTTGCTGGTGCAATTAGTGGGCCACGAATATTGGTGAGAATTTTTCATTCAGTTATATTTTTGTCTACTCGCTGAGTTTTTGCTCAGCTGATTGCCGGCCCTACAGAAGTAAATATGAATCCTGCGTACGCAAACTGTGATAAGTCGATAGGAGTCGGCAAACCTCAGATTCAGTGCGACGGCTGCAAGGCCTTTATCATGCTCAGGTTTGCAAGCAGATGATCGCTTAACACGTCAGAAGATTCGGTGCGTGAAATTTTACTGTAATAAATGTATTAGTAGAGTCGATGAAATGGAGGAACTAAAGTCATTAATTCAGACGCTTAGTAAGAAAATTGATACTATGGAACAAAAACTAAATGCTCAAAATCCCGCTGTCGTCAATCATAACTCCGAAGAAATTATTATGGAAGCTACCGAGCGTATCAAACGTGCTCCAAATCTGATAATACGAGGTGTTCCGGAATCTAATGACATTAATCGCGATAAGGATTATGTAACTACAATGTTGGAGGCGGTGATCACAGACGTCCCAGATTTTGCTATGATAAGGCTGGGTAGCCAGGCTAACCCTGCCCGACCCCGTCTTATAAAATTAGTGTTCCCAGATTCAACGACACCTAAGAAAATACTGCGCAATAAGAATAAACTTAATGGCACACCATACAACAGTGTCAAATTTCAAGATGATAAAACACCCTCCCAACTTGCATATCTTAATAATCTAAGGGAAACTCTTAAACAAAGACTTGATGCTGGAGAAAGAGATATTACCATAAAATATCAGCATGGAATTCCTTGCATTGTAAAATGTGTCGCAAAAAACTAAAACCAATTCTTTTCGAATGGCCAATTATGGACACTAATCTAGCTTCTCTACCTGCCAAATTTAATGACTTTATTCCTGTAGTAGAAGATATTAACCCTGGTTGTATTCTGATTTCAGAGACTCACCTCCATAATAATTTCCCTGATTCCTTAATTGATATTGCTGGTTATTCTCTTTACAGAGCTGATCGACCTGATCGAAAAGGTGGTGGAGTATGTATTTATGTCAAGGAATCTTTACATTCGGATTTCTCGATCACAACTAATATTATAACATGTCAAAATATAGATGCCATAACGGCAAATTTTTCGTCGAGGCAAATTACTTTTACAGTAGTATGTGTGTATAGACCTGGTTACTGTTCTATTGAAAATGACACTCTGTTTCTGTCACAAATACATAATATCCTTAGCACTAAGAAAAATTGTATTATACTTGGTGATTTTAATTTCCCCAATATTACCTGGCCTATTATTAGGTTACCTGGAGACACAAGTTCTCTAAACTTCCTGGACCAATTGCAGGATCTTAATCTGTCCCAACTTGTCACTGAATCCACAAGATTTAGGTTAAACCAACTACCATCCACATTAGATTTGCTTCTTACAAGCGACGCAGATCTCCTCACACCTCCAAAATATCTTCCCCCCATCGGCAAATCGGACCACTCTGTGATTCTCACCAATATTCAGTACATTCAAGAGGAAGTTTTGAGTAAGAAATTGGTTTTACGCAAGAAAACTGACTATGTACGAGTTAATGAGGATATTCGAGAATTAAATTGGGATAATGCGCTCGCTGATAAAAACGTCCAGGAGCAATGGACATTCTTCAATGATTTTCTAAACCATTCAGTTAGCAGAAACTCTACGTATATACAGAACGCCGTCAATCATCTGAAGCCGTGGATTGATCATCGAATCCTGGAAATGATTAAAATTAAAAAAAGCCTCTGGAGGCGATTTCAGCGATCCAAATCCGATGGAGATTTTGCAGCGCTTAGAGCTTTTTCAAACAGACTTTCACTAGCCATCAAGCTGTCCAAACGTAACTATGAAAACCACATTGTTTCGAGTTCCAACTCTAAACGACTGTTCAAATATGTACGTTCGTCTTTGTGTTCTAAAGTATCCACTCCTATACTTAAGGATAATGATGGTAATATTTGTTACGACAAATTCCAAGTGTCTCAGATGTTTGCACTAAAGTTTCAGGAATCATTCACTCGAGAACCCAATAATACTAACATCCCTCAAATTAACTCTCCTCGAATAGTTTCATCATTGTCAAATATTTTCTTTGATATAGATACCGTGAAGGAATTCTTAATCAAACTTAAAGTAAATACTTCGCCTGGTCTTGACGGAATCTCATCTTTTCTGCTAAAAGCATGTGCCACCACAATCTGTACACCATTGTCACTTATTATGAACAAATCGTTCAGCAGCAGTACGGTACCTGATATTTGGCTCAAATCTTCAGTGACCCCCATTTTTAAGAAAGATGACAAGACCGATCCAAGTAATTACAGACCTATAAACCTAACATCCGTTCCTGCAAAGTTAATGGAATCTATAATTTCGAAGAAAATGCTAAGCTTTGCATTAGAGAATAATTTGATTTCAACTAATCAGCATGGCTTTGTACCTGGACGCTCAGTTGTAACTAATTTACTGAGATGTGTAAATGATTGGACCGTAGCCTTAGATAATAAAACCTCTATAGACATTATATATCTTGATTTTTCTCGTGCATTCGACCGTGTTCCTTTCAACCGCCTCATTTTTAAGCTTGAACATTTGGGAATACGCGGTTTACTACTGGAATGGATTTGCTGTTTCCTAAAAGACAGGACTTACTGTGTTCGTGTCGGTAATCAGCTTTCCTCTGAATACAATGTTATTAGTGGAGTGCCTCAGGGGTCTGTGCTAGGCCCGTTGCTTTTTCTGCTGTATACATCTGATATCTGTCATCCTCTTAAGTCTATCGTGTCCTTTTTTGCTGATGACACTAAAATTTATGACAATCCAGAATGCAACTACATGCAAATACAGAGGGATCTCGATTGTATCGTATCATGGAGTAAGATATGGTTATTGCCTTTAAATGCCCAAAAATGTGTGGTTCTGCATGTCGGAAAAGATAATCCTCGATTGCCCTATTTTATAGATGGAAATAGAATCGCAGTAGTGTCTTCACATAATGACCTTGGTGTTACGATTTCAGAGGAGCTTTCTTGGTCTCCACACATTTTCAAAATATGCAACAAAGCTAAATCAACACTATTCATGCTCACCAAAACATTTACGGAATTATCTCCTCAGCAATTCATAAGATTATTTTATATATACGTGAGACCTATCTTGGAATACGCAGGACCCGTTTGGAGTGTGGACTGGATTCGAGACAAAACACTTCTCGAATCTGTGCAACGTCAGGCCACCCGTTCAATGTATGGACCCACAAGACCTTCTTATGAGCAACGATTGGTAGAACTTAACATGACATCGTTTAGTGAAAGACGCTCACGAGGAGATCTTATCATTACATATCGTGCGCTGAATAATAATTTTGGGGTGGAACTCGGGAATATTTTTTCGTTAAATCACAATGAACGACTACGTGGACATCCCTGGAAACTGACCAAAGAGAGGTTTCATTGCAGAGCACGGCAAAATTTTCTTTCCAACAGAATTTTCTCTCAGTGGAACGCGTTACCTGCCGCGGTTGTCAACTCCACCTCAGTGAACAGTTTCAAGAAAAACTATGATGCGTGGAAAGCTTCTATGTGACAATATGTGTTCTTATGTTCTATTTTGTGACTGTAGTGCACCAATTCTGGCTATACGATATAGTTAGCCTTTTAGTTATTGTATAACTGTGGATGTCAATTTTGATTTTTTAATTAATTTTCTATTTTTCACCTTTGTTGTAGGATTATATAGGTCTTAAGACCTTAATTCCCAATCTAATTAAATAAATACTAAATACTAAATACTAATATAAGCACACTGATTTGATAAAAAAGGAACTTTCAGACGAAGAAATTATGATCCATGCAGATTTTTCCGAAAACTATATATGTAAATATGCTGAAGAAATCCAATCGGTACATTTTGGAGGGTCAAAGAAACAAATCACCCTCCATACGGTTGTGGTGTACTATCGGTGCACTTTAGAACATAACACGAAAGCAATCTCCTATTGTACATTATCGGAAAGTCTAAGGCATGACCCACCAGCTATATGTGCCCATATTGACCTAATTTTGCAAGATCTTACTAAAATAATTCCACGAATAAAAAGTTTGCACCTCCTCACTGATGGGCCTTCAACACAATATAGAAATAAAACAATGTTTTTTCTGATGGTGGACTACCTACCAACAAAATACCCAATTGATAGAAACGGTGGCATTATACCGAGAGTGGCCATGGGAAAGGGGCACCGGATGGTGTAGGAGGCTGCGTTAAGAGGCAAGCAGATGCCATTATTGCAAAAGGGACTGATATTCCGGATTTATCTACATTAGTAACAGAACTGAAAAATAATTTGAAAAAAGTTCACATAATACCACTTCAGGTTGCCCAAATCGACGAAATTTCAAAACTTATGCCACCTACTCTTCCTGTATTCAAAGGGACAATAAAGGTCCATGAAGTTTGCTGGAGCAAAAACAATAAGACAACCTTGAATGCCAGAAGTCTCACGTGTATAGTCTGCAACGAAAATTTGTCTTGCTGCCATTTTGGATTAGGGGAGATGGTCTTTAGAAAATATGACGACCGTAAGTATAGTTCTAATACTGTCATGTCATTACTACAAACAATGTTTGTTTAGATGGACAAATTGGTCTGGATTCTGATACTACAAGCGGTGAAGACGAAGAAGGTAAGAAAAGAAGATCGTGCATGATGTACAATAGTTATCATTAATTTCACTTCTTTGTTATAGATTTTCCAGTATTTACTGGAAAATAAGACAATTTATGATAGTGATGAAGACATTCCTCTGTCGTTGTTAACAAATTCATCAAAACCTTTTTCCTTGAATCAATATGTTTTAGTACGCCTTTCAGGCAAAAAGATTTTTCGGCACTATATAGCACGGATTATATCCAGTGATGAAAACGATGAATACACCGTTACATTTTTGAAAAAGACTTCAACCCAAACTTTTGCTTACCCAGAACGAAGAGACATGTCTGTAATTAGTAAGTTAGATATTATTAGAACAATGAATTTACCGCGACACATTCCTAAAACAGATGAATGTATGTTTACGGAAGACCTAAAAGATATCAAAAACCTATATTAAACGTGTCAATTAAGTATTGACATGTGTTGGATTTTTATTTAAATAATTTTAACTGCTTCTTTTGAAAATTGTCGTACGCGACTTACATATTTCGTTTTCTTTTTGTTTGGATGAATGAAGAATTGTTTGTCTTTATAGTCTTTATGGGCATTTTGTATTTTATAAACAATAAATAGATGAGTTTTCTATAAAAGTTTTATTTTTAATGTGGCACTATTTATTACCTACATTTATCACCTCCATTATTGACTTCTACCGTTACCATTTTCTCACCTCCGTTAGACCTATTTTTTTAAAAACATCCATAATTACCAGGAAAATAAAAATTGATCTTGGAAACAATCAAATACTTTATTTATTAAGTTTTATAAAGTACTTGGTGCAATATTTTTGATTTTAGAATATATTATTTTACAAAACTTTTTGTAATGAATAGTTTGAATTTAGGTAGAATGACCCAAATAAGCAATATCAGAGTAATATGTTCACAATAACCAAAATGCCTGGAGAAAAAACTTCCGTCAAACCTGTGGTCAAACTTCGCTTCGCTAAACGGTTTTGACAACGATAGGCGCATTTCAAACTCTGTCTAATTTTCTCAGTCAGCTGATTCGGCTGACCACTGATATATTTGTTCTCTGAACCACTTCGATCGATCCGACCATTCGTTGAATACAGCTCTAGGCCCTAGACGCCTCTCGTTGGAGGTGAGCCATGCCCTACTCCCTCTTTGTAATGTTTATGTTTCCTCCTTTTTGTAGCAGCTTTTTTACTCCTTTTTTCAATAATTGTTATAACTGATAAAAAAATAAACAAATACTTTCGTGCGTTCAAAATGTGATAAGATACATGACAAATATAACAGTGTATTCATATTCTAAGAATTTCATGGCAAACTACATTTCTCTTTTACAATTTTTTTCTATATAATGTAAAAATGCACTTAGATGCGGTTATTTTATAACCCTCTGTATATTCTTGTTAAACAAAACAACTTTTGATTTCATAAATGGCTTTTGTTCACGGCTATGAGTCCGTTATGCATCTGTTCCCTCGAGCATAATACTATCCATTATTCACTGCAGTGAATAATGATTTCCAGTGAATAATGGGCATAATCACATAATATTTACCTATGTGCTTAAAGGCAATTTGTTACTAAGCCATGACAAAGTGTGAAAGCATAATTTTGTTTGATTTGGAACGTCAAAATTTGCGTCACTTTTGAAGGTATAAAATGTAATTAAAAAATTTATATTATTTACAGCCGCGGACAAAGTATAGTATTCTACTCGCATATAATGGTTATTATTCACTCGGGTGGTTTATGACACTCGCCTAACATCACCTTCGTGAATAATAGCCATCATTACATGCTTGTTGAATAATATACTATAAACGAACCGTGACAGAATGACGTCATCATTTATTATTAAAGCTGTGCCTTTTAGTGGATCATAGTAAAAATGTCCTTGAACGGACCAATCACAACGCTCTTATGGCGCGGTGAATCCCTGTTGACTGTTTAACCAGAGGCGTACCATTGCGCTCTCGTATTTTAGAAAATTATTAATATTAGCGAACTTGCCAGATGTATTAAGAAAGGTCTAGAGTTTTCGAAGAGGATATATAAATGAAATGACTGATACACCACGGCAGTATATTGTCAACTGTGTATACAGCGTGTGAACCGAGAGAGTGACTCAAAACGGTGTAATGGCTACAAAAAAAATACCTCGCAAGCAGTTACTGCGAGAATGGACACAACCCTATATTGCCGATTTCATAATACCAGACGATCAAGAAAATGCAGTGTATTGTAATAAATGTTCCAAATTGGTACATTGTCAGAAAAAAAGTCATATTACTGCACATGTAAATACCAGACAACACACGGACGGCAATTTTACATTTACTGATGAATTGTGTGAAGCCTTCCTAGCCGCTAATATTCCACTACATAAATTACAACATCCAAAATTAAAATATGTGTTAGAAAAATATACAGGTAAAACCATAGTCCACGAATCTACCATGCGACGATACCATGTATCAAAGGTATACGATAAACAACTGAATGCAGTAAGGTCGGAACTCGCTGGACACTACGTTTGGGTAGGTGTTGACGAAACCGAAGACAACTTGGGACGTTGTGTTGTCAACGTTATTATGGGAGCATTACAACCTGACAGACCTACAAAGCCATTCCTTATTTATACACGTTTTTTATCAACAGTAAATGCAGAGGATATCACCAATGTAGTTACCGTAAGTGTTGCTAACATTTTCCAAGCTGAACCACGACAACATGAAAGGGTACTGTTATTTTTAACTGATGGAGCACGATACATGCTGAAGGCGGGACGTATATTAAAAGAAGTTTATCCGCACATGTTGCATATCACATGTACTGCGCACGCATTGCATTTAATATGCGAATTTATAAGAAATCAATTTGAACATGTAGACAATTTCATTAGTAACATGAAAAAAATTTTTTTAAAAGCTCGGTCTCGACGTATGCACTATAAACGTTACTGCCCTACAATTCCGTTGCCGCCACAGCCTGTAGTAACACGTTGGGGGACCTGGTTACAAGCTGCTTTTTTTTATTCTGCTCATTTAGATGCTGTGTCAGAAGCTGTACATACTTTACCAAATGACGCAAAAAGTATAATAGACTGTAAATCCTTGCTTTCACTACCAGACTTAAGAAGAGACTTGCAATTTATTAAAGATAATTTTTCTGAATTGCAACAATGTATTGTGTTTCTAGAAGAACAAAACCACTCTTTAGTTGCAGCATTAACATATTTTAATAACACAATCACAAATTTAAAAGCTATAACCTGGCAACCTTTCGGGCAACGTTTAGCAACACGCATTGATAATATTCTACAGAAAAATCCCGATTTACACGTATTACAAGAGGTCGCTCAGAATGCAGTAAATTCACTTCAGAGTAGTAGCCTCAGTACATATTATACATATGCCCCTGTAACAACATGTGACGTGGAACGCTCGTTTTCATTGTACAAAGATATATTAACTCCTAAACGACAGTGTTGTACAGAGGAAAATTTAGAAAAAATGATATTTGTGCATGCAAATGTGAAGTCATAATAGTAATGCACTGCATTTAAGCATTTTATTTCTTCCAACAAACAAGTTCAGCAGTTTCTTTGCTTTTTCTTTCAAAATTACATAAATTATTGTTTTTAAACTAACAGTTAAAATCATTTAAATCAAATATAAAATTATTATTATTGGCTATTATTAATACGATTTTTATTTGGTACAGCTGTTATATTTACATTGTACTTTTGTAATTCTTTGTGGTTGTTACAATAAAGAGTTCTAAACATAATAATATGCATTTCAATTAATTCCATGTTCCGTACCCTAGAGCAAACGTTCAACAATGACGTTTGTTTTTTAATACTCTACTCTGAAGTAAAATAAAATAGTCTTTCTATTTAATTACTCTAATATGAATATACTGTTTATATTATATTTACATTAAACCATAGGCCGCAGTTCCTTTCCCATGAGACGCCTATGACCTCTGTATACGCTCAAGTCGTCAATCACACGCCATTCATGTGACAGAGACAAACTCGCGCTATCTCTCTCATAACTCATTGTTTGTCTATGACGTACAGGGTGGTTATGATTTCAAGTATATTATGCTTTCAGGTATAGGCTATTTTTTCAAGCTTGTGTGAGGTGTAAGTGAAAATAATTATCTGTAAATTACAGAGGGCATTTGTACGACAAAAATATTACAGTGTAGTAGCATATGGACCATTCTTAATAGGATTTGTATACTCAGGCACCTTCTATTAATTTTGTACACCCGTACTAGTTGTTTACGCTAAGCGCCACCCATTCCATTCATTTAGTTACTAGGAGCCACTAAAAGGCACAGCTTTATTTATTATACATTTGGCAACGTTGGTTGCATCAAATCATGACGGACACAGCTTTGTTTTGTTTGTGACATGATATAGTATAGTAGTGATAGTAATAGGAACAGACAGTGATTATCGAACTTTTAATAATACTTTTATTTAATTAACGTATAAATTAAATTCATTATTGAACATTACATTTAATCAACGTACCCATTAAGTGCATTACTAAGTAGATATTAAAATTTATTTTTGGAGAACTGTTATCGTTGTATCGTCAAGATCACTCTCTTGAAAAGGTTCGCAGTTAGTGAAAATAAGAGACGATACAGATATGATGAATGGCTCTGTTTAAAAGCGCACCGATTTACGACTAAAACCATACGCACATATGAACATGTAACGAAGTTACTATTTACCGGTGATAATATTAGCCGGCTTTAGGTTAATTTGTTTATTTTTATTATGTGACCGTTACCAGCCAAGAGAACCATAATGATAAGTTATTTTATTGTTATAAGCCGTCTATTTAGTTTAGAATAATTTCAGTCGAATTTAACTGTTGCAGTGTCATGTATTTATTTTGAGGTTCACCCTGTATATAAAAATAGATTTAAGTTCTCCGGTAAAGTTTAAATATTTCATTGTTGCAGTTAGCAATAAACAATACATATATTCATTTATTAAATAAGCCTATCTATCGAAATTCCAGACCGCTGTTTTTATAGTTTCACCGACTTTTTGTCACCGCCGCTAAATGCGTAAAACGTCGAGTTCTAGGTACCTTAAAAATTATGTTTAATGTATTGGAGATTTAAAATATTTTATTTAAATAGCAATTAAAAATACTTATGCAATCGATATGTACTATTGGCGGTATTTTTGAGATAGCACATTTAATAATGAATGGTATGGTAAAGTTTGAGCTAGCTAACTCTTCCCGAAACTGCACAAAGTGCATTTATTTGATTCACCGCCTGTTAGGCGTTTGTAGCGTTAAATATTTATTTCCTCTAAAGGAAATGTGTTTATGAAAAGTTGTTATTTTATTTTCCATCCGTGTTAACCAGTATTGGTGGTATTTATGTTATGTATAGAATTGCATTTATGAGAATAACAATAGGATGCAACTAGATTTAAGTTATTGAATTGTTATTTGATAGGTGGGTATTAGAAACTACCCTGTATATGGTTTTATGTTCATATTATAAATTAATTAATGAATTATTATATTAATTTTTGCTGTTTTCGAGAAAATATATTAAGCAGATGACTTAAATCCGCCACTGTGATTGGCTAAGCCAGGCTCGATCAGGACATAAAAGCCATGGTATCACTAGTTTAGTTCTCTTTTGTGCTCCGATTTTCCTACCCGCCGGGATAAATAAATTTAGTAGTGAATTATTGTAAAAGTGGGTGATACCTACAGCAGGAGTAAGTTACATTGTTTTACCGCATTGCTTATTGCCTATTGTTGCTATTAACCGATAGTATTCACTGCTTGGTAATATTTGCTACCGAATATAATTACTTTGATTAATTAGATTGATAATTTATTCATTAACAGTTTTATTAGTAATATTTGATACCGACTATAATTACTTTGATTAATTAGATTGATAATTTATTCACCAACCGTTTTATTAGTAATATTTGATACCGAATATAATTACTTTGATTAATTAGACTGATAATTTATTCATCAACCGTTTTGTTATTACCTTTTTAGTAATAATAGCTACCGAATCTAATTGATTATGGTTTAAGTTTGTGGTTAGTTGACTGCTTCACTGTTAGTTGCTTAATAATAATTTGATTGCCTGTATATCTACCGCTGCATTATTACCTGCTCACAATAATTATTATTACCTATTTGTATTTCCGCCTGTATATTAATATTTAATTGCTTTGACTATTTACCTCTGCTGCCTCCCCTGCTTAACAAATATATGGCTATTGATATTTTATACTGGTTTGTTTTGTTGCTGTGTTATTTACCGACCGATTTATTTAAAGTATAAATAAATAGTTTGGGCCTTGAAAGTGTGCGACTTTTATTACTTAAGTTAGGAAACATTGACCCTCTGGCACGTGCAGTTATGCACCTTCTCCATTGAAGCTACCCCGCCTTTACTCATAAGCGAGTAGAGTCCGTGTGGACCTTCCACCACACAAACAGAACCACAGGCAGAAACCCGAGGATAAATCCGAAACCGAATTAAGAGAGTGTCACAAATTGGCACCCTCGAGAAAAGAGCGTCACAAATGGCGCCCGAGCAGGGACCGTTTTCTTAACCTAGGGTAGTAATTGTTTTTTTTTTCAGCTTAGGTCCAGGAGACCTGTGGAGGTCTAATATTTAAAGGTGTAAGTGGTAGTACTGTGTCTGATTATTTTAGCCTTCTAGTTCCGTATTGATTTTTTTTTACTGTTTTACTTAAATATTTTTTTTTGACATTTGCTTAAACTTGTACTTGTGTGATATCATTTGATAGGGATTCTGATACCGATTCCGACCGACTGCCTTTTTACCCTATCAAAGAACACTGCTGTATGTTGAGCAAATTTCATTAAAATCCGGATTTTAAAAATAGATAATTATTATTAGCAGTGGCTGATAATCTAACATTGTACTACAGAAGAGCTTGAGTTTTTTTTTATAGAAATTCCTGAGCAGTTAAACACAGTTTTTGGAGAATTTTATGTGTAGTTTTTTTTATAGTAGCACATTTTTTTTTCCTGATATTAGAGCCGGTATTTTGCTGGAAGTGTACAAGAATAGTTTGCTTTATCCGTATTCAGTATTTAGTATCTTATAAATATTTTTAGTGATAAAAAAATTGCTAGTTTTAGATTAAAACTTGAGGAGCAGACTTGCAAAACGCATTTTGTCCAAATTTTCCATTTTCGACCTGAAGGTGGCGCTCGCTTCTTATGGTCAAATTCTTTGGTTCTGTAACGTTTTGGACGTTCAAAACGCATTTTGTCCACTGACGTTGGACAACCAAAGTGAATTTTGTCCATAAATATTGGACATATTGCAGTTTGTTAGTTTATGTCAGGAAAGATACCGTGTGGTCACTGTCTTAGCATTCATATTGTGTTTTTTAAGTACTTTTCTTGCGTGTTTTTTAATATAATGGAGTGTTTAGAAACTGAACACGTTGTTGCAGATACTGCAAATGAGCGTGGCACTAGAAAACGCAAAAAAAATTTTACATCGCGTGAAAGAAAAAAGCAAATCAGGTAAGATTATTTTTAGGTTAGTTTTAATGTAAATAATGGTATTTTTTTTATTTTTAAGGTACTCCAATTTGGATCCCAATTTAAATAATTTTGACGTAACTTGTAATCATCAAGATTCTCCTCGATTCGATTGTTGCAAAGTAACTAGGACAGATGTTTTGCATATACGTGAAAAGTTTTTTAAAGAGACATGTAAAATTTGTCAAGATAACATACTTGGAAGTTTAATGGAAATCGGGAGTCCAAAGCGTCACCGAAGCCGCAAGGTTAATGGAAAACCTCATTACTTTACTGTTAAGTATTTTGTAAGTTGTTACTCGAGTTATAAAAAGATAGTTGCATTAATAATTTTTTGTAGGTGTTCGTAGATGGTAACAAAATTCAGGTGTGCCAAAAAGTATTTAGAGCAATATACAGTGTAACGCAAAGAAGACTACACACAATATGTGAGAAAATTAAGCAAGGTTATGGCATTATAGAGAAAAGAGGCGGAGATAGACGTTCCACAAAATATGCCGAAAAGTTTAATGCCGTGAAGGAGTTTATAGGGCAATTAAAAGGTAAAGAAAGTCATTATGGACGACATAAGTCAAGAAGGCTTTACCTGCCTGCTGAATACAGTATTTCAAAGCTATCAGAACTGTATAACTCAAAAACGCATAAGAGTTTACAAGTGAATTATAAATACTTCAGCAGAGTGTTTAATAATCACTTCAATATAGGTTTTGGTAGCCCTGCCACAGATGTGTGTGCCTTTTGTGTTAGAACACAAACTCAAATTGATAACAATTCTGACAACAGGAAGTTACAAACCGACTTAAAAGTGCATAAATTTCGAGCAGCACAGTTTCATAAGCTAATGAAAGAGCAACCACCAAATTCAATTACTTTTTGCTTTGACCTTCAGCAGGTCCAGGTACTTCCGAAGGTGCCTATCCAAGAAGCTTTTTATGCACAACAACTTGCACTGTACATGTTTTGCGTAACTGGTATTGACTGCAAGGATCCTATCTTCTATTCTTGGATGGAACATCAGGCAGGGAGGGGAGCATCTGAAATAGCTTCTGCACTTTTAGATTTTTTAAATAAGGCCAGTTTTTCTCCGAATATAAACCTTATTCGACTATTCGCTAATGGTTGTGGGGGGCAAAACAAGAATAGTCATATCGTGCACGTACTAATGTTATGGCTTCACAGATTTGCTCCCGCAACAGTTCAGAAAATTGAACTGATATTTCCCATAAGAGGACATAGCTATCTTCCGGCAGACAGGATTTTTGGTAGAGTTGAAAGAATCTTACGGCGCCACAGTGTAATAAAAACCCCTGAGAAATATTGGGAACTCAATTCTAAAGTCGAGACAATAAGAAAACTTGGTACTGAATGGGCTTTAATAGACATTAAAATTGCAACTGTTTGTTTAAAAAAAATGACTGGCATAAGCTCCAGCAAGAGAATTTACATAAAAAGAGGAAAGATGCCCAACTCGGTCCTAGTAAAATCAGAATTATTATACAGATCCAATGATGAGTCAAAAAAATTTGAATCACTTCTGAAAGCCCGTAAACGTCTTGACCAAGTGGAAATTCCAGAAATACCTATGGGGCATAAAATTAAAAAGAAGAAGTTGGACAGTTTGAAGAAATTACTAGTTTCTTTATCAGGTGAGGATTGGAGCAGTGATCCTGAACTAGAATGGATGGTCCCAATACTTCAGGAGCACGAAGATGAAGAGAACGATGAACCTGAGGATGGAGAGAGTGAATGTGGTGACCCCGAGAGAGTTGATTATCTCTAGTATCGTGTATCTAGTATCTCGAGTATCACAGTATTATAGAATATTCCTTTTTGTATTGCAATGTACCCTTAAATAAAAAATGTTTTTCATATTTTTTTTGGGCAAATAAAATGTATTTTTTTATTTTTAATTATTTTATTAAAATGCGTTACAAAATATAAGGTATAATTTTATGTACAAAAATGTACACACAAAATATACTGCGCAGATAGTGGCAAGCTGGACTTGCACAGTGCATTTTGTCCTCAGAAGACATGCAAAATGCATTAAGTCCAGAAGTTTTTTTTGAAAATCTAAAGGCACTTTTGGTTTTCTTGTGCTAAAACTTGTAGTTCGCGCATTCACATTTTATTACATTTTGGACCTGTAACACAATTTTGCTAGAGTTTATAGTTTCGTAGCAATGGTTTTTTGATGTTCCTCAAAATTTACAAATATGGACAAATTGCATTTTGCAAGTCTGCTCCTCACTTAGTTTCCCTAAACTATCTATTGAAGGGTGCCTTTGCTGAAAGTTTGTTTACCGACCGACCGCTTCCGTATAGGTAGAAGGGGTGAAGGTACCAACCTGACCGATTCCAACTACCCCTTGGGCCTTTAAAAAGCAACAATGTGCAAAAAGCAACCTTTTAGTGAAGGTGAACTTATCATAGACTGGTGACAGGGAAGTCAAGTGGCACTTACCACTGCCGTTAGTTGAATTTTTTTTTGTATGTAGCTTTGAGCTAAGCGTCCGCAACCTGGTAAAGCAAACTTATTCCTGTGGTAAAATTATTTAGTGTTTCTTATTTTTTTTTATTCCATTTTTAAGTGCAATGTGTAGGCAAAGCAAATCCGAAATTATTCTGGTAGCATAGAAGTCTAGGTAAAGCACCGAATCTGTTAGCACAAGCTTCTTGGAGTGTTGATATTTAGTTTGAAAATAAATTAAATTTTAATTTGAAGTTTGTCTAGGATTGAGCCGTTAAATCCGGGATTAATTTACTTTTATTAAATTTTCTATACGAGTTCTAGTGGTTTGAGTTAGATTCTTCAAAAACTAAAGAAGTTCCGCCCCCAGACATGCTTCATGAGAGTGAGGATTCCGACGAGAATCCCCAGACCGCCAAAGTAAGCTGGATTTACACTTTAAACAAATCCGAACTTGTAAATGAGTTAGAAAAATTCCAGTTAAGTAGTAAAGGCACAATGCCAATATTACGAAAACGTTTGGTCACTTTCTTTAAAGAAGGACCACCGAAACACCAACAGACTTGTGTAACAGATGCAGAGCCGTCTACCGCTACCGTAGCTGACAATGCACCGCCCCCAGGTTCCGTTCAGGATTCTAATGACTCCGATGATGAGGTTTCACATCCTCTTATACGAGATTGGGTTAAAACTTTAAATAGGGAGGAACTTGTAACTAACCTACTAACTAAGTTCAACCTAGATATTCAGGGGGAGACATCTGTCTTAAAACAAAGTCTAGCCGCTGTCCTCTGTGAACCAATTCCAAGGGCACATTCACCGCCGCCGTCACCGATTTTAACACCGTTGCCCTCCGAACCTCGCCCGGTACCGTTTCAACCAAATCACGAATCTACTTATAGAGCTGCATCGTACCGCCTCGGCGACGATGTATGTACTAGAGTTAAAAGTGGGGACTTAAGTTTAATGGTAAAACCAACGCCGTAGAGTTCCTGGAAAAATTATGTGATTTCCAGGAAAATAGCGGGATAACTACCATTGAATTATTACCGGCCTTGTATGAAATTTTTCAAGGGAATGCCCTAGCCTGGTACCGCAATAACCGAGCATCTTGGACTAGTTGGCAGGATTTCCTAACCGATTTCAAACATTTCTATTTACCAGCCGAATATCAAACATTTTTAGAGGAACAGATACATAACCGCCGCCAGACACCTGGTGAACCTGGCCGCGACTACGTAGTCACCATGCAGACGTTAATTCGAAGGCATGGTGAATTCTCGCAAGAAAGAACCTTGCGCCGTCTCTATGGAAACCTATTACCCGATTATCGACAATACATACGGCGGAGCGATGTACAAAGTATCCGGGACCTGGTGATCCGTATCGAAGAGTTTGAAACTCTTCAAAAAGAACTTCACCCATGTAGAGGTAGTTCGTCAACCAATCAGAGTCCTGTGTTACCTGTTACCGAACACCGCTGCCCGCCGCCGATTCAAAGAATTCCTTTGACACCCGTCCCCACCATACCGCATCGAGTAGAGCACCTGAAGGAGCCCTCCGAGGTAGTGTACCTAACCATACCTTTGGAGAGGGCATCCGGAGTAGTAACACCGTCCGTCCGGAATCTGTAAACACGCTCAGAGAAGCGCATGCGCGCCCTCCTGCGCGACAGACAAGACAACCGACTACCCCTTCTCATAGACCCGTCTGCTGGAGGTGTGGACAGTCCGGACATTTCCGAACTGAGTGCCGAGCACCTCCGAGGCTATTTTGTTCACGCTGTGGACGAAATGGAATTATGAGCCGAGACTGCAATTGTCGCAATCCGGAAAACTAAACCGGAGTCGTACTGCTGCGAGGCCAGCACACTCCCGGACTATTACAGCCCCACCTAATGTAACCGTTCTCGAAATAGACAACCGACCGCACGTCACCGTTAAAATAAGAGACAGGATGTTCTCTGCACTCGTAGATACCGGCGCTGTCCGATCTTATGTTGGCGACACAGTCGCTAAATACTGTAGAGACATAGAAATCCCGTTTCAAGAAGTTTTGACGCCCGCTGCGAAACTGGCAAATGGATTAACAGTAAACATACAGGGTGGTTACTGTTTGGAATTTTCTATAAGTGATATTCACTTTTCCGAAACAATAGCATATTTGCCAGACTTGACGTCCGATATTGTGTTAGGCATGGATCTCCTTGGTAAGAAGAAGTTTACCATGGACATGCTGACCAACACATTGTATCTAAATGACCAAGTAGTCTTTAGACAACAGCCGACACCATCATGTAGTCCGATTGGAGGACTAGAGATACAGTTGACCGACACCGCGGCAACTGATGTAAAAACTAGCCTCCAAAAGATAAAGTTAAAGGGAGAAACAGAATTTGTGTTGCCACCCGACTTGCCCGAACCTTCTGCCAGTAAGGATATCAAAGAACTAAGTGCCGTAGAAGGTGCACTTAGATGTTCTTGGTATCAACGCAAGAAGGTAGATGTTGAAAGTAACCCAAAAGTATTTCCAGATTACTGTGTACGTAATGACTGGTTGTATCGGTACTTTTCGAATTCTAAAGGCATGTCCAGACCGAGCAATGCATGGAAACTCTCTGTGCCGAAACCGTGCTACCTTTCTTTCGTCAGAGGGGGGGGGGTTTAGAGCTTACCTGAACCCCTTCCAGATGTTAGTTGGTCCTTTGCTGATCAAGGTGCAAGGAAACACTAGGCTAGCTGTAGTCGGAGCTGGTCGTGCGGTTAATTATTTATTGGACCAGTTCTTAATGGGCGCCAGTAACCGTTGCCCTAGGTTTCAAGTCACTTAAGACTCGGTTACTAAATCGTAAGTACAGAAGTAATAAACCAATAAATCTATAGCGATAAGGTTGCAATGGCTAATGCTTACCGTGACTTTAAAGAAAAAAATAATAGCTCACCAATATTCCTAATATGCATAAAATCAATACCAAAACAAAAATACACTACGTTTGGTTCACCCTGTATGTTGAAATATTATCAATTGCACGCGTTAATTACACCTACCTATATGTATATACCTATATAAATATTTACTAATCTGACTATCTATAGTTCACCCTGTAAGAGTTAGGAATATTAACAAAAATACACGGAAGTTAAAAACAACTAAATATTTAATGATGTAGTCTATATATTCACATCTATAAGTGATCCACTCTGTGTAAAATCAATAATTGTATTCACCTTGAATATAGTAGTATACGTATTTGTATATATCTTACAAAAAAAAACAAGAGCCTCCCAATATATGGAAGTATCGGAAATGGTCTCAATTGGATACCACCATATAAATACAAGAATAAATGGTAATTACCATATAAAATCAGAATTGTAGTCTGAACAAAAAAAAATAAAGGTAAATGTAATCTGGTAATTCGGTTAACAAAACCTTCAAGATAAAAAAATGTAACCGCACGTGATCACGAGTGGCGAACAAGGAAAAAATTGACAGTGTCAAATAATTCTGTGATATATATAGCTAACTGTTAAATATATTATTTGTACTTAAATACTAAACATAAAACCCAAAAGGTTTATCCACTATCTACAATTTATTTCTATCCGTTAGTGATTCTACCTGTGGCCGTATAAAAACAATGGCCAGGATGCGATATGAATAACGACAAAAACATAAAAAAAAATGTATGTTCTATTAAACAATTGATTAATTATTATTATGCTGAATAAGATCTACTAAACACAAATTAATAAACCGGCAGACTCGTACTATACAGAAGTATGAAAAATCATTAAGTTACCACTTCAAAAAGGTAATTAAGTTTTGTTTAGGTAGCTGTGTACTTTTTAGAAAGACTTGACTATCTTAGCATGACTTAAAACAAAGTTAATCATTTATTATTAATAGTAGATAAATATAAGATTTAGCTTAAATGTTACTTGTTAAGTCCTCGAAATGCGACTTCTAGGTTCCAAGAAGCTATACTCGGCGATAATGTTGATTACATCACTACAAGGACCAGCTATAGCATCCAGAAGGTACAACTAGATTATAAAGATGTACAACAAGACGGAATTTATCCCAGATCCATTACGCATACAGTGCGGTATTTTACACCTTTAACTAGAAGCCTTAGATGGAGGGCGGCTTCCAAGTAGTCCAAGAGTAGAAGTAGGCTTGGATTTGAGATACTCAAATATCCAGCTGATGTTACATAAACTCGTCTTACTCGAGAGAATCGCTTAAATCCAGCTAAAGCTGAAATTGTGTTTTCAGAACGATAAACGGTAATCACCAAAACAACTAGAAACACAATTATTTAACACTTTTCTACTTATATCCCAATAAATGGAGCACGAATGTGTTATCAAAATGCAGAGAAATGTCGCACCAATTTCTCGAGTTACCAGTCGCTGAATGCCAACCAGAACCTTCTCGAACCTCATTTCCCGCCAAAATCTAGACACAAAAGTTGGCGGGAACGTATTTGGAGAATTACGATGACGATGATCATAAAAATTATAACAGGATAAAGTATAATTTTATCTAAGATCTGCTGTCCAAATCTGATAATTAAAACCGACTTAATTGCTACGAAAAAGGAAAATAAAATATGACAGTAATTCAAATAGTAGCCAATAGGGTACCGATAGGAATAGCTTGTAGTTTCCACCAAGGATAGTTCCCCCATTCACTGTGTGACTTTTCCACCAAGGACATTAATGTTGATTACAAAAAACGACCCGACATACAAATTGCTATATACAGAGTGGCTCGAAATAACTGCTTTCGCAATAACCTAAATTAAAATAACAAAAGTACAGTATAACTAAATCTAAACGTTACAAATCCCCCTTAACTATAAAGAAAAAGATTTCCAAAAAAAATCTTTTTCGGTAACGATGCTGGATAGTCAGGCTGAGAATTGAACCTAATGCTACTCATCTGGTGGATGAGCCTTCAAATCCTTAGCGTTCCATACGCCACGGAACTTATTGTCCTTATCCTTCAATTCATAAGTCCAGGGAGATAGTCTTTTTGAAACAATAAAGGGACCGATATACTTCGGAGCAAGTTTAGCTGTGAAAAACTGTGCTGCATTCGATAAAACATAGTTACGACGCCATACCTGCTGATTAGGTAAGTATTGGGCATCTCTTCGACGCAAATCGTAATTCTGTTTACTACGCTCGTAAGCCTTGAATAATTTCGACTTCACGTCAGCATAAATTCGAGAGAATCCGCGAGAACGTTCATCGTTAATAGACTGCCTATCAAATTGGATAAGCCTATCTGCGTCAAATTCATCACCGTGGAGAGTGATTTCCCTTCCAAAGACTATGAAATTCGGTGAAAAAGAAGTAACTTCATGTCTTGCAGTGCGAATGGCACAGCCAACTTTTGGAAGGTTCTTATCCCAAGTACGGTGATTTTCGGACGAGAAAGTTGACAGCATTGTTTTGAGAACCCTATTAACTCGTTCGCAAGGATTTGCTTGTGGATGGTAATACGCTGTATATTTTATAGTCACACCATAGGATTTCATTAAATTCGTAAACTCTTTTGAACGAAATTGGACACCATTGTCCACAATAATAGCCTTGGGGCAACCATAAACCAGAAATATTTGATCCTCGATTAGGGAACAAATCTTAGAAGCTTTAGCCGAACGCATGGGGAAGAAGATCGGAAATTTACTGAAACTGTCAGCTACAACTAATATGTATGAATTGCCCGAAGTAGTTCTCGGAAGGGGACCAACAAGGTCAGCACTTAGTAATTCAAAGGGGTACGATATAGAAACTTGGGAACTCAACATTAATCCTGAAGGGGGTCTCTGTTCCGGTTTGACTGCCAAACATACCTTGCAACGCTTCACGATAGCAGATACATCGGAACGCATTTTAGGCCAATAATAAGTTTCAGACAGTTTGTGAAAAGTCTTAAATACACCAGTGTGACATTGGGTTGTATGGACCTCTTCAATCAGTTCTTTACGTTTTTCACGAGGTACAACCTCTCTCCAAAAATCTTCAGGTAAAGCCAACTCAGGATACCTAGGCTTTACATGTTTGAATAGCTTAGATTTTTCGTATCGGAAGGACGGAAACTTATAAGGATTCTGTGAGACTTTATTAAGAAGGCTTAAATACCATACATCGGAAATAGTCGTGGAATCAGATATCTCAGAAATATTCGTACGGGACTCTTTAACAAGATCTACCACTGGGACTGTCCGGGATAAGGCATCCGGCACAATATTGTCCTTTCCCTTACGGTGGACCACAGTATAATCGTATGATTGCAGCCTGATCGCCCAGCGAGCGAGTCTCCCTGTGGGACTCTGTAAATTGTTCAACCACACTAAACTATAGTGGTCAGTTACAACCTTGAACTTCGAACCTTCAAGATACGGTCTCAGTTTTTCAATAGCCCAAAGTACTGCCAGGCATTCACGCTCTGTAGTACTGTAGTTTCGCTCATTTCGTGAGAGTGATCGAGAATTGTAAGATATTACCTTTTCTCCATCAGGATGTTCCTGACTGAGGACAGCCCCTATCCCAAATCCAGAAGCATCAGTCTGCACAGTGAAAGGTAACGAAAAGTCGGGACACGTTAATACAGGTGCGGACACAAGGTGATCCTTTATTGACTGAAAAGCTTCATCACAAGCCTGATCCCACATGAAGGATTTATTCTTCCGGGTAAGACCAGATAGAGGTGCAATCAATGTCGAAAATTGAGGAACAAATCGTCTGTACCATGAGGCTAATCCAATAATTCGTCTTACCTCAGATACATTCTTTGGAGTCGGAATATTTAAGATAGCACTTATTTTCTCCGGATCTACATGTAAACCATTGCGATCAACTATGTAACCCAAATACTTAAGTTCTGGACGACAGAAACGACATTTTTCCTTGGATACTGTAAGATTAGCGGCCTTTAAACGAGAGAACACTTCAGAAAGAATTTGAACGTGTTTTTCGAACGACTGCGTGACTACTATTATGTCGTCTAAATAGACGAACACATATGGCTCAAGCTCTGGACCAAGCACATGATCTATTAAGCGTTGCCATGTAGCCGGAGCGTTGGACAACCCCATAGGTAATCTACGGAACTGGAATAACCCTCTTCCTGGTGCCGTAAAAGCTGTTAATGGCCGGGAGGATTCTGACAAGGGAACTTGAAAATAGGCAGACTTTATGTCCAAAGACGACAAATAACGGGCATCCCGTAATTTATCCAAGGTGGCGGAGACATAAGGTAATGGATATGCATCGCGTTCGGTGACGATATTTAATTTACGAAAATCGACCACAAACCTCCAAGAACCATCAGACTTCTTCACTAGAAGGATGGGCGAGGACCATGGACTTGAACTAGGTTCTACAACATTTTCCGCTAAAAGCTTATCTAGTTCCTCATTAATATGACCCTGCATAATAGGAGAAACGGGGTAGTAGCGCTGTTTTATAGGCTTAGAGGATGTGACGATTTCATGTTCCACGAGAGAAGTACAGCCTAATTTATCACCCATTACTTCAAAGGACTTAATAATCAAATCTTCGAGAACCTTGGCCTGCTCTGGATTTAATTCTGGTTGAGATTGCAAAGAAATCGAGTGAGCAAATGCGTCGCACATTGGTGATTCAGGCGAAAACTTCCAACTACCACGGCGTAAGTCGGGGACAATACCCATTCGCTTCCAAAAATCCGCCCCTAAAATAAGAGTATGCGGCAAAACAGGAATAACTAATATGCGAAGTACTATAACTTTACCCTCAAGGGTGAATGGAACATTGACAGAGCCAATACTTTTACAAGTACTACCGTCCGCTACAGTACACGTCACTTTATCGTCAACATTTAGTTCCAGACCCAATTTCACCAAAATTTGCCATCCAGGTCCACCAACAATACTTGTGGAAGCTCCACTATCTAATAATCCATCTAGCGTAATACCCAGAATTTTTACAGACAGATATGGACGTTCGTCGCCATCCGCATGACCCAAAATAAAATCTAGAACAGCTAATTGATTGGTTGACAATATTGAAGACACGCCAGTTATCGCTGAGGGGGTTAGGGATGTCACTCCACGATCAATTAACGACTCCCTTGCCCGTTTCCCGAGCGTTTCGAACATTTCGGACATGACTTAACTGTATGTTCAGGGAACCCACATCTAAAACAATACTTCGTCCTAGGTCGATCACATTGTGAAGCCCGATGACCTACAGACTTACAATTCCAGCAGTTCAAATTGGTTGATGATAGTGAGGCACAACCAGCGGAGGTAGAAGGCTTTGAGAAGTCAGAAGTGTCAGTGTAAATATATGCCAAATCTGGTTCCATCAACTTTTTGTTCCTAGGAGGTGGAACAAAAGATTCGATAGATTCCTTCCGTTCTTCTAGCTCTCTTCCTAATTCAATCAAATGTTCAATGGATTGTACTTTCACTAAACCTAGCTGACTTTGATAGAAGGGTGCAATATTCTTTAAAAGAATTTTAAGTTTGACACCAGCAGATATAGAACAAGTGAGACGATTAAACATATTCACCATAGTTGCTATATACAAACCAATCGATTCATTGGGACCTTGCGTTCTATGCTTTATTTCCTCAAACAGTCGATCATTATAATCACTAGGCAAGAATTGCTTCCTTAAAGCCTCGACCAATTCATTCCACGAATGAACTTGATCCCTAACGGAATTATACCAAATCTTGGCTTTGCCAGTAAACAAATCACTTGCTGAGGCACATAATTGGGATTTGGAAACATTTCGAGAAGTACTCAACTCCTTAACGTTTTCCAAAAAAGCGTTAAGGGACATCGATGAACCATCATATCTAAGGTTCCATTTGTACACTGGGACCGCCTTCGGCTTATCAAAGATAGTAGCCGAGGAAGCTACGGGAGTTGAAACAGTTGGACCTCTTTCATCCTCGGAAAAGGTAGACTCTCCTTCCGATTCTGACTCATCATTAGATATACTTGCGACTTGAATGTCTAAGGGCACAGTAGAGTGAGACAATCGCTTAAACCTTTTAACACGATATAAAAGTGAAGACTGAGAATCTAATATAGAAACTAACAGTTGGGATCTTTTACATGCATCATCTTCCTCAGAAGGTTGACATCTATTGGCTCTCTCAAAAGCGTGAGAGATCTTTGACATGATCTTCAGATACTGAGGGCTGGAATCACTATCAGAAAAATCCTTGATTAACTCCTTGATTTCGGAAAGTTTTGATGCAAGGTAGTTATAATCTTCCTCAAATTTGAAAGGATATTTAGGATAAGCTAGCTTCGATCCAGATTTCTCAAGACGAATAATGTTACGCAAAGTTTTACGCATCTCGTTAACAGTTTGCTTTTCAGTTATACCCCTAAAAGACAACTCATAAATTAACTCATCTTTTTCCAAGCGATTGATTTCAATTTTCATTGCCCCAACCGACATTTTTAAAAAAAAATTGAGAGGAAAAAAAACAAAATAAAAAAATTACGCGGAAAGTTCTTTCAACTAAACCTCAAATAGATACACGAAAATAATAGTAGAAAACAAAACCCTTACCAATGGGAAATCCCTATTAGTACTATAATCTACAACAAAATAGCGTAATATAAAAAAAAATTATTTAACTTTCAAGGCCACGGCCCCACGTTGGGCGCCAATTTGCTACCTTTCTTTCGTCAGAGGGGGGGGGTTTAGAGCTTACCTGAACCCCTTCCAGATGTTAGTTGGTCCTTTGCTGATCAAGGTGCAAGGAAACACTAGGCTAGCTGTAGTCGGAGCTGGTCGTGCGGTTAATTATTTATTGGACCAGTTCTTAATGGGCGCCAGTAACCGTTGCCCTAGGTTTCAAGTCACTTAAGACTCGGTTACTAAATCGTAAGTACAGAAGTAATAAACCAATAAATCTATAGCGATAAGGTTGCAATGGCTAATGCTTACCGTGACTTTAAAGAAAAAAATAATAGCTCACCAATATTCCTAATATGCATAAAATCAATACCAAAACAAAAATACACTACGTTTGGTTCACCCTGTATGTTGAAATATTATCAATTGCACGCGTTAATTACACCTACCTATATGTATATACCTATATAAATATTTACTAATCTGACTATCTATAGTTCACCCTGTAAGAGTTAGGAATATTAACAAAAATACACGGAAGTTAAAAACAACTAAATATTTAATGATGTAGTCTATATATTCACATCTATAAGTGATCCACTCTGTGTAAAATCAATAATTGTATTCACCTTGAATATAGTAGTATACGTATTTGTATATATCTTACAAAAAAAAACAAGAGCCTCCCAATATATGGAAGTATCGGAAATGGTCTCAATTGGATACCACCATATAAATACAAGAATAAATGGTAATTACCATATAAAATCAGAATTGTAGTCTGAACAAAAAAAAATAAAGGTAAATGTAATCTGGTAATTCGGTTAACAAAACCTTCAAGATAAAAAAATGTAACCGCACGTGATCACGAGTGGCGAACAAGGAAAAAATTGACAGTGTCAAATAATTCTGTGATATATATAGCTAACTGTTAAATATATTATTTGTACTTAAATACTAAACATAAAACCCAAAAGGTTTATCCACTATCTACAATTTATTTCTATCCGTTAGTGATTCTACCTGTGGCCGTATAAAAACAATGGCCAGGATGCGATATGAATAACGACAAAAACATAAAAAAAAAATGTATGTTCTATTAAACAATTGATTAATTATTATTATGCTGAATAAGATCTACTAAACACAAATTAATAAACCGGCAGACTCGTACTATACAGAAGTATGAAAAATCATTAAGTTACCACTTCAAAAAGGTAATTAAGTTTTGTTTAGGTAGCTGTGTACTTTTTAGAAAGACTTGACTATCTTAGCATGACTTAAAACAAAGTTAATCATTTATTATTAATAGTAGATAAATATAAGATTTAGCTTAAATGTTACTTGTTAAGTCCTCGAAATGCGACTTCTAGGTTCCAAGAAGCTATACTCGGCGATAATGTTGATTACATCACTACAAGGACCAGCTATAGCATCCAGAAGGTACAACTAGATTATAAAGATGTACAACAAGACGGAATTTATCCCAGATCCATTACGCATACAGTGCGGTATTTTACACCTTTAACTAGAAGCCTTAGATGGAGGGCGGCTTCCAAGTAGTCCAAGAGTAGAAGTAGGCTTGGATTTGAGATACTCAAATATCCAGCTGATGTTACATAAACTCGTCTTACTCGAGAGAATCGCTTAAATCCAGCTAAAGCTGAAATTGTGTTTTCAGAACGATAAACGGTAATCACCAAAACAACTAGAAACACAATTATTTAACACTTTTCTACTTATATCCCAATAAATGGAGCACGAATGTGTTATCAAAATGCAGAGAAATGTCGCACCAATTTCTCGAGTTACCAGTCGCTGAATGCCAACCAGAACCTTCTCGAACCTCATTTCCCGCCAAAATCTAGACACAAAAGTTGGCGGGAACGTATTTGGAGAATTACGATGACGATGATCATAAAAATTATAACAGGATAAAGTATAATTTTATCTAAGATCTGCTGTCCAAATCTGATAATTAAAACCGACTTAATTGCTACGAAAAAGGAAAATAAAATATGACAGTAATTCAAATAGTAGCCAATAGGGTACCGATAGGAATAGCTTGTAGTTTCCACCAAGGATAGTTCCCCCATTCACTGTGTGACTTTTCCACCAAGGACATTAATGTTGATTACAAAAAACGACCCGACATACAAATTGCTATATACAGAGTGGCTCGAAATAACTGCTTTCGCAATAACCTAAATTAAAATAACAAAAGTACAGTATAACTAAATCTAAACGTTACAACCGATGCGTGAAACCGTTCTAGCCAAAAACCACAGTTACCTTGCTATAGGACACTTAGGGGTAGCTAAGACAACAGCACGCATGGCACTCCGTTATTACTGGCCAGGAATGTTTCGTGAAACAGCAAAATTTGTAGGAAATTGTATGCATTGTCATCAGAAACTATCCTTGCCTCCGACTCCCATAACTCCCAAGAACTTCCGATATCGAAAACCGACACCCTCCGTTAACCACCAACAGTGGAAAACTATCAGTATCAGTTTGGTAGGTCCCCTACCCAATTCCGCTAATGGAAACCGTTTTCTGGCAGTTTTCCAAGACTGTGTTTCAAACAGGGTTAAGTTAAGTCCGTTGCGTAATGCAAAAGCGCAAAGTATAGTTAAAGCTCTTCAGAAAGAAGTTATCTATCGCTTCGGCTGCCCCCGTAAGATTTTCAGTAATCGTGGCACCCAGTACGATAGCCGTCAGTTCCGTAAACTTCTAAAGGACTTTGATATACAACTTAATTGCATCACACCATCTACGCCACCGTCAGATTTAATAAAAAAGACAAACCGTATTCTGAAGAAGAGTGTAACAAATTATTGTAGACCGAATTTGAATAACTGGGATGAGCATCTGGACTCATTCCAGAATAATATTACCAGTCATTCAATCATTTAAAAGCAGGGATTAGACTTAAACCGAATAGAGATGAGCCGTTTACCGGATAGACCAATAAGTTTCTAGATATTAGCAAGCCGTGTTTATTTTTGGGTATAGATGGTTATATATTTTTTTTTAGCATCACCATGGACAGCCCTACCCTGGAACTATATGATCGAGAGCTCCTACAAGCGCTGGACAACGCCATTGACGAGCCCCCAGGATACCGAGGAGAACCGTCCACCTTACCGAGCCGTGGAACACCACCCGCCCCACCGCACCAAGTAAGAATATCTACTCCGTCCGACTCATCGAATACAGTCCCCAGGGCTACAGAATCCCGCAGCAGTACCATAGCCTTAGGGGCAGGCCCACAGGCGATTGCAGAAAGTCCCATAGATTGGACAGTCTACCGGCGCCCGCAGGAGACGCCGATATACTTACCGGTAGAAAAATACGATTTATGTTGGCGGTGTGGGTATCCCGGGCACGACAGGAGTGTGTGCCGCCGTAAACCGCGACTCTTCTGCTCGCAATGCGGCCTCTACGGGGTAATGTCCCGACACTGCGAGTGCCGGCGGGCCCGCAGCCAACGGAGAGCCGTCGTCCAAACACAACACCGCGCCACACAGTGCTGTCTATACCTGCGGGAAATGCCACACAAGCGATCCCGGGCCAGCCAGACAGAGGGCCCCAGACGGATAACCCGCCGAAGGCTATCTACCCAGTGGTAGAAGCAGGAAAGGGGAAGTAAGAATTAGTTGTTTTAGTTTGGGGATTTATATTTTACGTTTATTTCACCGCCGCCGATGATACCGTGCCATATATTTTTTTTTTGTTATGATTGTGGGTAGGTTTCGTTAAAAGAAAATTAAGTTAACGTTTGGGTAGCTAGCAAATGGTAGCTAAGGAAAAAAATAAAATTCGTTTATTTTTTTTTACCGAAGTAAGGGGAGGGTGTAACGAAGTTACTATTTACCGGTGATAATATTAGCCGGCTTTAGGTTAATTTGTTTATTTTTATTATGTGACCGTTACCAGCCAAGAGAACCATAATGATAAGTTATTTTATTGTTATAAGCCGTCTATTTAGTTTAGAATAATTTCAGTCGAATTTAACTATTGCAGTGTCATGTATTTATTTTGAGGTTCACCCTGTATGTAAAAATAGATTTAAGTTCTCCGGTAAAGTTTAAATATTTCATTGTTGCAGTTAGCAATAAACAATACATATATTCATTTATTAAATAATCCTATCTACCGAAATTCCAGACCGCTGTTTTTATAGTTTCACCGACTTTTTGTCACCGCCGCTAAATGTGTAAAACGTCGAGTTCTAGGTACCTTAAAAATTATGTTTAATGTATTGGAGATTTAAAATATTTTATTTAAATAGCAATTAAAAATACTTATGCAATCGATATGTACTATTGACGGTATTTTTGAGATAGCACATTTAATAATGAATGGTATGGTAAAGTTTGAGCTAGCTAACTCTTCCCGAAACTGCACAAAGTGCATTTATTTAATTCACCGCCTGTTAGGCGTTTGTAGCGTTAAATATTTATTTCCTCTAAAGGAAATGTGTTTATGAAAAGTTGTAATTTTATTTTCCATCCGTGTTAACCAGTATTGGTGGTATTTATGTTATGTATAGAATTGCATTTATGAGAATAACAATAGGATGCAACTAGATTTAAGTTATTGAATTGTTATTTGATAGGTGGGTATTAGAAACTACCCTGTATATGGTTTTATGTTCATATTGTAAATTAATTAATGAATTATTATATTAATTTTTGCTGTTTTCGAGAAAATATATTAAGCAGATGACTTAAATCCGCCACTGTGATTGACTAAGCCAGGCTCGATCAGGACATAAAAGCCATGGTATCACTAGTTTAGTTCTCTTTTGTGCTCCGATTTTCCTACCCGCCGGGATAAATAAATTTAGTAGTGAATTATTGTAAAAGTGGGTGATACCTACAGCAGGAGTAAGTTACATTGTTTTACCGCATTGCTTATTGCCTATTGTTGCTATTAACCGATAATATTCACTGCTTGGTAATATTTGCTACCGAATATAATTACTTTGATTAATTAGATTGATAATTTATTCATTAACAGTTTTATTAGTAATATTTGATACCGACTATAATTACTTTGATTAATTAGATTGATAATTTATTCACCAACCGTTTTATTAGTAATATTTGATACCGAATATAATTACTTTGATTAATTAGACTGATAATTTATTCATCAACCGTTTTGTTATTACCTTTTTAGTAATAATAGCTACCGAATCTAATTGATTATGGTTTAAGTTTGTGGTTAGTTGACTGCTTCACTGTTAGTTGCTTAATAATAATTTGATTGCCTGTATATCTACAGCTGCATTATTACCTGCTCACAATAATTATTATTACCTATTTGTATTTCCGCCTGTATATTAATATTTAATTGCTTTGACTATTTACCTCTGCTGCCTCCCCTGCTTAACAAATATATGGCTATTGATATTTTATACTGGTTTATTTTGTTGCTGTGTTATTTACCGACCGATTTATTTAAAGTATAAATAAATAGTTTGGGCCTTGAAAGTGTGCGACTTTTATTACTTAAGTTAGGAAACATTGACCCTCTGGCACGTGCAGTTATGCACCTTCTCCATTGAAGCTACCCCGGCTTTACTCATAAGCGAGTAGAGTCCGTGTGGACCTTCCACCACACAAAACCAGTGGACGGTGGCGCCCGAAGGCAGAAACCCGAGGATAAATCCGAAACCGAATTAAGAGAGTGTCACAAATTGGCACCCTCGAGAAAAGAGCATCACAAACATTAGAGTTGTGAGTCAATAAAATGGATTTAACACGAGCCTGCGAAATTAGTTCTAAAAACGCAGTTTCTTGCACTATAGACGGAACAAATGAGACAGCACGCGCTGGCCGTTACGAAACACCTCCTGCTCTCTATGCAGAGTTTGTCTCTTCTCTGAAACAAGAACATATATCTAAGGTGTTTCCCAATACAGGACCCTTGAAAAAACGTGTTTACCCTAATCATCGACACGATTATTTTGAACCGCCAACAAAGAAAGCCTACAACGGCATTAAACAAGAAAAGAGGTGCTATAACTGTAAACAAACGGGGCATTTTTCGAACAAGTGCCCAAAACCACGACTTGAGTGTTCAAAACGTAAAAGATTTGAGAGAAAAGGGTTGTCACCGGTCCTTCAAGAGTCACGTGGTGGAAATCAAAAGTCCTCAGCTGCGGGACAATGAGGAATATTTTTTCGACTGCACAATAAATGGAAAACATATGAAGGCATATGTTGACACAGGATGTAGTGCAGTGCTTATAAGGGAAGAGCAAGCACAGGAATTAAAATTAAGTATTGTTCCTAGTTCAGTACCGACAACTGGCTATGGTGCATCAACAGTACATATGGTTGGAGAAACCGAATTTACCATAATGCTGGACCAACCAAAACTAACGTAAAGGTTTTATAGTACCTAATAACTGTCCCGTCAATATGTCCCGTACTGTGTAGACATTTCATTTGCGCTCCCGCATTTTGCTATTTCCTTGGTGAAGGAGGCTGAAATAATTAATATAGTCAACATTCTGTGCAGTTTTGGAGTGTGATAGTGAGATTTTGTAACAACAGTATTATTTAACAATTAAATATTGTTTAACAACAATATTATTATCATTCGGTGGATACCTGTGAAGTTTTTAGTTCTATCACAACTATAAAGTAGTAGTCTAATATGGCTAACAAAAGAAAACAGGAGGATGTCGAAGATCTCATGCATAAAGTCACATAAAGTACATAAAGTACACTGGAAATTAGATGTGCTGCTGTGATTCGTTGGTTTGGATACTAGTGCTGAGGGAGGTGAGGTGATAGATAATGTTATTAATTTAATTAAATCAAAAATGGAAATTAATTGTTCTAATAAGGATATGCAACAAGCTTTTTATGTCACTAATAATAACCGCAGTTCTTCAGTTTTGGTTCAATTTACTAACATTTCTAGGAGAGATGAAGTCTTCAATAGGAAAAAAAATGTTTTAGAAGACTAATGTACTGATTTTTGAAGATCTCACGAAAATACGCTATGAGGCACTTGCGAATGCTAACAAGTATGGTAACAAGAATGCTTGGTCCGTTGAAGGTAAAATCTTTGCCTGGGATGTTCGACAAAAATTAAAAATTAATATTCCAATTATCATTGACTGTTTAAGAGTTAATCGATAGGGTAGACCTACTCTCAATGTATAGGAATGTAAAAACTGCCGCTTATTTATCTCTGCTTATCATAATATTCTTTTTGTTCTTTTTCTACGGGTTTTTTATTTAGATATTTGAATGTTATTTTATGATTCTTAACTGAATCAATTAATACCATAATTAAATATATTCCTACTCTTTAAGCAAGGAAGCATGTCTTAGTTCTTATTATTTATTTATTTCGTTTTTATGAGTAATATTCAGCCATTTCACTTTTCTACTTTGTTATTTGGGGAGACAAATTGGGAATAAAATAATGGACAAAAGTAATTTAATTTCCTTTTCACATTTTAATATTGGTTCATGCGGTACTAGTTTCGATTTTTTTTCGGATTTTGTTGGGCATCAGTCATTTGATATTTTGGGGTTATCGGAACCTTGGTTAAATGATTATTTAGCAGATGAAGCGGTTAATATTTCTGGTTATAAAATAGTGAGGAATGATCGTGGTAGCAGGGGTGGAGGGGTTGCATTTTATATTAAAAATAATATTAAATTTAAGGTGTTGAAAACTCACACTGTAAATATTTCTGTACTTGAACAGCTGTGGCTGTCTCTTAAAATTGGAGGTAAGTCGGTATGTGTAGGTACTGCCATGTTTAGAAAACAGACATACTTTAACAAACATAAAATTTCAAGATTTGAATGAGAAACGGTGTGGTTCCAAGTGAAAACAATGATTTAAGGGTTGCATAACCATGCCACACCAAAAAACGAGCAAATTTATAAATTAAATGATTTATATACTTATTATTTCAAAATAAGATTACTTACTTGTTTAGTTTAAACTACAATTGTAGCAACACAGACTTTGATTCCGCAAAAATAATTCATCGAGTTAAGATTACGAAGAGACGTTAAAATCATAAAATATATAAATAAAATCATAAATTTAGCAATTCATAAGAAATAAAGACATAGTTAAGATAGATTAGAAGTTATTGCACTAGATAGATACATAGAATAAACAAAATCAATAGTAGAAAAGGAATAAATAAATAAATAAGGAATTTTTCAGATAAGAAAGTCTAAGAGTCAAAATTGTAACAGAATATCATAAATTAACATACCTTGGGCAGATTATAACAAAAGTTACATAAATTCAGCATTCAAATATAATTAGAAAGTGGAAATACAGCATAACCATAGTTAGGGTAAGACATCTGTTAGTTTATAAGTGCTAAATCGTTCAAAATCCCAGTTATATGTGTGTGAAATGAAAGACAGACTTCCAATGAACATTTTAACATATGTTAGCCAAAAGAAATAGGCGTGGTATTGGTTCCGCCTGGAAGGCGGCAACCAACAACACATACCGCACTGCCATGTATCGAGGTGTCCGTATTTGAATATTCGCGGGGTGTCAAACACGAGGTGTCATTTTCAGAGCTTCCGGCGCTAGTGTCGAGGTGTCGACCGTGAGGAGGGGATGAGCAAGGTGTCATGGCGGAGCCAGGGAACATGGAACACGGAGTATACTGGTGGCAAGGTGTAATCAGTGTAATTAAGATTTCTGGTGTATTTTTCTCGAATAAACCGATATTGTGTTGACAAGGAGTTTTATTGATCTAACAATTCAGAAGTGGGATAGATTCACAAAAGCCTAAAGTGTGTGATCGGTGAAATAATTGGTGATTTTGGTCGGTGCATCGTGGGTGTTGAAAAATGGCGTCAAGACGTGACGGTGGTGTGCGAAGGCGTTCACAAAAATCAAAGCCGATTGAAACTGAGGAGTCAGGTGATGTACTCGAGATAGGACTATCTAGTGAAGAGGTGGCTTTACGAGAGCAGCTGCTAGCCGATGAGGAGGTGTCCGTGGCTAGCCTGCAAGAAAAGCTAAGCGTAGAGCGTCAGCGGAGGCAACAGCTCGAGGCGGAGTTGGAATCAGGCCTGCAGCGCCGATTCCAGGATCTTAAAAGCGACATTGTGGCCGCCGTAACAGCTGCGATAAGACCCACGGGTGCGGGGCGCGAGGAGTCAACCATTGGTTGCCACGACGCACAGAGTGGAATTCGTGAGGTGTCAGGTCCCTCTGTCTCGTCGGCGGGGAGCCGAGTTCGAACTACATCGTCAGCATCCAGCGACGAAGCACGAGGTGTCAAGCGTAGTAGATTAGATGTAAGTAAAGCCCGTTCAGTTGTACCCATGTTCAACCCAGATGCCACCAACGCAGAGTTGGGAAGCACATGCGACAATGCCCAGGAGTGGATTGCATTTGTCGAGCAGATCTCCAAGGTGCACGGGTGGGACGACAATGAAAAGGTGTTACTGGTCCACATGCTGATGGAGGCCGAGGCGCGACGTTGGTTTCGGGGCCAGGTAGCTCGTTTGAGTTCTTGGCAGGAGTGGAAACGTGATCTACTCGAGGCATTCCCCGCAAAATTCGAGTACCACAGCCAGCTGAAGGAGGTGTCCCGGCGAAGGAAGCTGCCCCAGGAGAGCTATACAGAGTACTATCGTGATGTGATGCGTATGTGTGAGCGCATGGGAGCCACGCAGCTACAGACTATTTCATGCCTAGTGGGTGGCCTGCCAGTCTCTATTCAGGCAAGTGCCGATGCACTAGAGTGTACCACTCCACTGCAGCTGTACAACCGCCTGCTTTGCAAATTGGACGCACGGGCAAACACAGGTCAACCTGAGGTGTCTACCAGTCAGCGGAGGCCAGAAGCTCGGCGAGAGGTGTCAAGCCGAGCGCATCGTGTGGCCCGGAGAGATGTAAGTCAGTATGGAGGTACACGTAATGTAGCGAGCGGGTCCAGGGAGGTGTCCCAACCAGAACCTCGGTGCTTTGTGTGTCAACAGCGAGGGCACATAAGTAAGGATTGTACTAGCCGGGAGCGTGACGTTTGCCGCTTTTGCAAACAGCCTGGGCATTTCATGCGAGATTGTCCAAAACGGAGGGGTCCAGGACAGGATAAAAGAGGGAGACCAGGAGCAAGAGGCCAGGTGAGTGCTGTTCAATGCTCTGTACCATCTTATAGGAAGTGGGCTGTCACACCGGAGGGTCAGGCGCTATCTGTGTACATTGACACGGGCAGCGAATGCAACATCATCACCCCAGGATGTGTGCGGAGGCTGAGACTGGAAGAGGAGCCCACGATGGTAACTATGCGTGGATTTGGTGGCGGTAGCAGGTGTGCCACAGAACAAGTGAGTCTCACTCTTACCATTGACCACTGCGTTATAAAAATAGATGCGGTGGTGACCGAATTGCATCTGTCAGATGTTGATCTAGTGTTGGGGCAACCAGCTATCAATGGTGGTCATGTTCAGCTGGAGGTCAGGGGTGACAGAGTCCGACTCATAGACGTGGTGCAGGAGCTGGCGAGGATGGAAATTGACTTGGAGGAGCCAAGGAGACGTGTCCTGATAGCAGCTCCGGTAAGGTTGGGTCCGAATAGCTCACAGCTTGTGAAGGTGTTTATTCCTGGGAGGCGTCCAAACCAGAAGGTTGGGGTAATTCCGGCAAGGGTTCTAGGCACGGAGAGGAGTCCCGTGGCCATGGCGAGTGTGACGTTTGCGTCAGACAAGGAGTTTGCTCTGGTGTTGATGAGCAATCTCTCGGAGGAGTCCGTGGAGTTTCCGGAGGGCAAGGTGCTTGCACGAGCTGAACTGCTGCCATGTGCGGAGGTACGAGAGGAGTCAGTATCGAAGGAGTTCAAGGTAAGCACGATTACTAAATTGCCCTTTTGTATGAACGATCTGAATGTCGGTGAGCTTGAGGGGTCTGAACGATTACTACTAACCAATCTGTTGGAGGAGTTCTCGGATTGTTTTGCTGCCAAGGACAGTGATATTGGCTGCACAGCACTAGGTGAAATGCGTATCGAGTTGTCAACCAGCCAGCCAGTTGTGAGGCGTCCCTACCGGTTGTCAATGGCGCAGCGTTCCAAGGTCCAGGAGAAAATTCGTGGCATGCTGGAAAGTGGCTTGATACGGGAGAGGAGCTAAACAAATGCACAAGGAAAATCAGGTATCCAATGCCTCTGACGGAGGACCAGATTGATAAACTATATGGAAAATGTCTATACACCACACTGGACTTCACTTCAGGGTTTCACCAGGTGCCTGTGGCCGAGGAGTCGGTGGACAAAACGGCGTTTGTGACCCCGGATGGACACTATGAGTGGCTGAGGATGCCATTTGGCCCCACAAATAGTCCAGGTATTTTCCAGAGAGTAATTAACAAAATGCTAGGTGATTTACAGGGCGAAAAGGTGTTAGCATACATGGATGACCTACTGATCCCATCCAACACGGTGGAGGATGGAATTTATTTGTTGCGGTGTGTCTTGGAGAAGGTACGGAGAGCCAACCTGAAGCTTAACCTGTCAAAATGCTCATTCCTGAAGTCGAAGTTAAATTTTCTGGGACATGAGGTGTCACGTGAAGGTGTTCGACCTGGAGAAAGGAAAATACAAGCAGTAAAAGATTTCCCATTGCCAACTACTGTGCACCAGGTGAGACAATTTATTGGACTTGCCAGCTACTTCCGCAAGTATGTCAAATGTTTTGCAACTAAGGCGAGACCCCTCACGGAGTTAACCAAGAAGGAGGTGTCCTGGGTCTGGGGCCCCAAGCAGGAGGATGCTTTCAACCAGCTGAAGCAAGCCCTTTGTGAGCGGCCGGTGTTAGCCATCTATAGTCCAAAGGCTGAGACAGAGATTCACACGGATGCCAGTAAACTAGGCTTGGGTGGAATTTTAATACAGCGACAGTCAGATGGTGCATTAAAACCAGTTATGTATTACAGCCGTGTAACCACCCCGGCTGAGCAACTATACCATAGCTATGACCTTGAGACACTAGCTGCTGTGGAAATGATCAAAAGGTGCAGAGTTTACCTGGAAGGTGTTCCATTTAAACTGGTGACTGACTGTGTAGCGCTAAGGGCAACCTTCGAGAAGAAAGATATGGTTCCCCGGGTGGCGAGATGGTGGTTGAGTATCCAAGACCTGGAGTTTTCAGTAGAATATCGTCCTGGGGCTCGTATGCAGCATGTTGATGCCCTGAGTCGGAACCCAATTAATGTTGCTATCATATTAGAGGAAGAGGATTGGTTCCTCACAGTCCAGCTCCAAGATGAAGGTGTTCAAAAGATCTATGCTGCTTTAGAAGCCGGTGTGGCAGACCAGCAGACGAAGGCTGACTTCAAGGTGAAGAACAGGAGGTTATACCGGAGAACCCTAGAAGGTGATAGACTATATGTACCGCCCATTGCAACATTCAACCTGTTGAGGAGGTGTCATGATGATGTGGGGCATCCCGGATTTGAGAGGTGTCTATCCCTGGTGAAACGAACATACTGGTTCCCAAAGATGAGGCGTCAAATACACAAGTACGTTTCTGCCTGTATGCAGTGTGCATTTAGTAAAGGTATTTATGGAAAAGGCGAGGGGATGCTACATCCAATTGAAAAGGTTGCCAGGCCATTCCACACGGTTCACATAGATCATTTGGGACCGTTTGTACGAAGCAACAGAGGTAATGCTTATTTACTTATTATCATTGATGCATTTACTAAGTTTCTTATTTTACACCCGGTGCGAACTGTGGCGGCGGCCGAGACTATCAGGAAACTAAGGGAGACATTTGGAATGTTTGGTTGTCCCACTAGGATAATCAGCGACAGGGGTAAGGCCTTTGACTGCAGAATGTTTAAAAAGTTTGTAGAGATGCAAGGTGTTCGACATGTCAAGAATGCTATTGCTACCCCTAGAGCTAATGGGCAAGTTGAGAGAGTCAATCGCACGGTGACAGAGGCAATAATGGCAAGTGTAGACAATGAGGTGTCATGGGACGAGGTGTTACCACAAGTAAGTTGGGGCATTAATAACACGGTGAACGCTTCAACGAAACAAACTCCTGCTGATTTAATGTTTGCATTTACTGGTGGAGCGGTGCATGGAGACCTGCAGCCGGAGTTGGTTACGAGGGGTCGTAGACCAATGGAGTCTGAAGGTGTTCAGGAGGTGTCTGAAGGTGTTCAGGAGGTGTCTGAAGGTGTTCAGGAGGTGTCTGAAGGTGTTCAGGAGGTATCTGAAGGTGTTCGAGAGGGGTCTGAGTGCCTAGGTAAGGTGCCGAGAGGTGTCAACCGTGGTGACAGGATCGATCCAAGCTGGGTGATATCAAATAATAAAGATAATGGCCAAAAAGGTGTTTCACGAGGTGTCACTCGAGGGAGAGTCACACGAGGTGTCGACGATCGGAGGAGTCTAAGAGATGCTGTAATGGGTACTGGTGAAGTAGACACCATGGAGCCGGTGCAAATGAGGCGTCAAAGGGCTAAGAGGCGTCTAGATGAACAAGCACTTAAAATGAGCAATACTTACAACAAGAAGCGAAAGCCCGCTACAGAATATTCAAAGGGTGACCTGGTGCTGTGGCGCGGTGGCACAACGTTTACTGCCACGCAGGGTGTTAATAACAAGATGACTAGACGCTTCACTGGTCCTTATAAAATTGCCAAGGTGAATGGCAATGACCGTTACACCATTACAGCAGTAAAGGGAATTCGAGGGTACAAAAATAGACAGTTCTGTGTGGCGGCAGATTCGCTAAGGTGTTATAAGAGCACTGCTGCACCAGAACTTCCAATTTTATCTTTACCAGGTGTTGGTGACGAGAGGTGTATGAATGATGACGATTTGCTTGATATACTCGAATCTTAACTTTGCTTAGTAGTAGTAGTTAGTGCATGTAAGGAGTAGAACGCAGACAACTTGAGGTGAATTGCATGAGGTGACTGACAATTATTAATGAGGACATTAATTCTTTTTCAGGATGGCCGAATGTTAGCCAAAAGAAATAGGCGTGGTATTGGTTCCGCCTGGAAGGCGGCAACCAACAACACATACCGCACTGCCATGTATCGAGGTGTCCGTATTTGAATATTCGCGGGGTGTCAAACACGAGGTGTCATTTTCAGAGCTTCCGGCGCTAGTGTCGAGGTGTCGACCGTGAGGAGGGGATGAGCAAGGTGTCATGGCGGAGCCAGGGAACATGGAACACGGAGTATACTGATGGCAAGGTGTAATCAGTGTAATTAAGATTTCTGGTGTATTTTTCTCGAATAAACCGATATTGTGTTGACAAGGAGTTTTATTGATCTAACACATACAAATAAGTTTCGACAAACTATTTCATATTAAGTGAACTTTCATATAAAGCGTGTAAAATTGAGGGACTTAGAAAAATCACATTTATTTACATTTATTTTATACATAGTGCAAATATATAGTTAGAATTAGTAAAGTAAAGGTTTCAGGAACATTTTACAATAATTAAAATAAATATCAGTATATCAAAATTAAAGCCAAAATATCAAATTTAAGGAAAATGTCAGAACTATCAAATTATTGCTCGGTAGGTACATCAAGTAATGCATATCAAAATGTAGCTAATTTTATAAATAAGACAAATATCAACTTTATTTCAAGATGCACTCATACAAATTTAAGAAAAGGACTCTCAAAGTTTTGCAAATTTTAATTATTTAAAATTCAACAATGTAACTAGGAAACGTTTGGCATTTGTTACCAAGTCTATAAAAAGGCAAAACGCAGAATTTTGAAGTGGAAAATCAACATCGCAGCCATTTTAACAACAAAAGTTCACTTGTTATAAAAATTGAAAAGTGAGGTTGATAGCCAAGTGCTGGAAATCAAGTCAAACTTCAAATATCAAATTAAAATATAAAAGTAAAAGTATAAAACGGAAAGTAAATAGCACAGAACAAGAAAGGTATCCAGAGTAGCAGAGTTCCAGATTAGCAGAGTTCCCCAGCAGCAGAGTTACTGATTCAACAGTTCCAGCTCCCGGAGTTCCTGCAAGTGATAGTGCAACGTGCCAATGTGTGTAAAGTGAAAAAGCAAAAGGTCTCTAGTGAAAATGAAGTGCCATTATAGGATTATAGTGAAAGGATAACTTTTAAAAGGATAAACGTATGTACTAAATTTTAGTTTCACCCTTGTTTATATAGTCCTACGGACATAGTTAAACAACGTCTGCTAGTTTGCTTTAGTGAAATTCAGATGGCAGTGTCACTATTGTGTGCACATTCATAAAAATTTTACGCAAACCACGGCATTTTACGTCTTACGTCTCTGTCGTCTCGTCATTCGTCATTCGTCTGTCTGTGTTAGAGGGTTGGTTCGTTAGAAGTTTAAAAGTGTTTTGTCAATTTGTGTGTTTTGAAGAATTTTTAGGTGCTTAGACGTGATAATTTGGTGAACTTTTTTATTTTAAGACAATACGTATTTTTAGATTATTGTATACCTAGTTGTGTCGATAGTTTATATTTTAAGGTAAGTTTCATTTTCATGTTTTGCGTTTTCAAGGTACCTAACCTAAATGAAATTATTTTATTACTTTTATTACTAAATAAAAACGAACAACTAAGAGCGTTTTCATTGATTTCCGAGATTTTTCCACTAATTTTATTTTCAGTAAAAATAAGCGAATTTGCCTACCAATACATGATTTAACTATTACGTAAATCAAATTTGACATTGACCTTGATTTGAACTTGAACTAATCTGTTAATAATATGCTCCTCTATAACGAGGAAAAGTAAGAAAAGAAGTATAATACATTATCATTTTTTTTTCAGATGGCGGAAACGACTACCACACAGTGTTCATACTTCTTATGTAGCAAAAACATAAGAAATAGTCCAGGTTTACGCATATTTTATTTTCCTGTTAGAGATGAATCACGATGTGAAAAGTGGATAGTGAATTCAGGTAAGTAGAAACCCTATGGGGCTATCGCGCCAAAAACCAATGTATTTTTAAAGGGGGGTAAATTTGGGTCATTTTTGTTCCCTCGCACATGCGCAGATGCTATTTAGCACCCTCACAGTAATCGTCCAGAACGCCACTCCCACTTCAACCTATCTAGCCACCCTTACGCTTGCGCAGAAGCTCTTCGGCACCCTCGCGGTCATCATAGCTTCTGCAGCCGTCCTCCAGGTACCACAGGCCGGGCGGAGAAATTAGTCGTCGCGATCATCATACATTCTGTAACCGTCCTTCAGGTACCACTGGTAGGCGGAGAAATTAGTCGTCGCGGTCCTGCAGGTTCATCACTTAATAACGGAGGAACCCATACGGAGGAAAATGCATTATATAAAATACAGATTTAATATCCTTCGGACATATAAAACATAGTGCTTTATTGAGAAGTAATTTTTAAATTAGTAAATTGCCTGTAGAGTTTTCAGTCGGCATATATCCAAATTAGACGTATCAATTATCCGCGTCGAGGTAGCAGGCATAGCAGAGGTTGCGCGCGCTTCGTCATCTCCAGCGTGTACGTTCCTGTTTAATCTAGTTCATATATTTAATTTAGATATATTTTTAGAGAGAAACTGATACTATTAATTAATTCGCGCTAATTTTTACTAATGAAAATCTCGTAGACACATTTTTAACATGAGAGGTTATTATTTTGGTATAATATAGTTATTAGTAAAACAGATTAAGATAAAATATTTTCACATAGCACAGCGGGATAAGAAACGCTGAACAAGCATTTAGCAGTTGGTATTGGAGAGTTATTTTTAGATTTAATATATACAGAGTATATCATAATTAAAGTACGTAGCAAATTGAATTAGATTCAATATATACAGGGTGTACCCAAGTTTGATGTATGTACAATATACAGGATATCTCACAATTACCTCTCTATTAATATAATTTATTCAAAATAGATCTGCTTTTATATAATTTTAGCATAGGTATTAAGTTTGATGTATGTACAATATACAGGATATCTCACAATTACCTCTCTATTATTACAAGTTATTCAAAATAGATCTAACTGATTCACTGATTGGAAGTGTTGAGTTCTCATGATACCGGGTGGTAATATAAAAACAGATGTTTGACAGATGTAGGACTGATTAGGTATTTCATCTTAGAGTTTCACAAGATTGAGGTAATATGAAGATTGTATCATAGTTCTTAATCAATATTGGGTTCCATAGGTACCTTACAAGTTTCTAGCTAAATCCTTATATGTTTGAAATATAGAGTATAACAAAAGATGCAATAAACAATATACAGGGTAAATCAGATTGCAGAATTCAGAGCATAAACATTTCTAAAGTATTCAAATTACAACCAATCAGACAACTAGAGGTGAATTTTCTGTAACTTTAATATTTCAGCTTCATGACATAAGGTATGAGTATAATTTTACGTGGATATACTAGAAATTAAATCGAATTGTTTGTCTTAATATGTCAAAAGGATATTACCTTAAACTTTGGACGTTTCTAATAAAACAACTAGAGGAGAATTTTCTGTAACATGAGTATTCCAGCTTTGTGACGTCATTACAAAATAAAATTTGGTAATAATAGTATCTTGGGTTCTGAATAAGAAACTTGCTGTTACTATAGGTTTTAAATATATTATAATATGACTCTTAGTATATATTAACATGTAATTAAATGAGAATTTGTTTCAAAGGAGTTACTTAAATTAACATAGATTCTTAAGGAAAAAACCAGCAGTGTTTATAGAGATCTTTCGGTAGATGAGGCATGAGCCAGGCACTTAGAATCATGAGCTGGTATGAAACAGAAAACAGGTTTAATAACAACTAAATGAAAACATGAGTTAGTATAGAATGTGTTAAATGATTCAAACAGTCCCCATAAAAACAGAGTAGCCTCGTGATTATGCGAGATGTATATAGTATGGTGGAGAGTAGAGGGGGTGGTGACTTCATAATGGAATATGTATTATTAAATAAAAGCGATATGAAGAGATTAAATACATGTGAATAATCTAAAGACATACATTTTATATCAAAATAATTATTATGGGATCAAGCGCCCGGCTGCTGGCTGGGGGATAATTTCATAAAGAAAAATATATATTGTTTTTAAATAACACATATCATTATAAGATAATAAAGACGATTGATCATTAAAAATATTAATAATCCTTCTGTACGAGGTTGTAAGGGAGTATTTATGAATTAAAGATACAGGTAATATATAGTATTAAAAATAAATAAAAAATTCTATTAGACCTAATATTGATTATTGATATGGGAGATTATGTATGTTGTGGGATAAATCATTATAGGTGGTTATGGATATCAAACTATACATTTTAATAATGATATCATCTTGAGATACTTCAAGTTGTTGGTAATACATACAGTGTGTCCAGTGTAAGATGATCTGTATGGGTATCTTGGAAACCGTTAGAGATACGAAGATGGTTAAATGAGAAAAAAGTTGCATAATTATATGCCCAAGTTGTAACAATTATTAGATTTCGAAAATTCCCTTCCATTCGTTAGATACAGGGCGAATACTGAAAATGTGCGTGTTCTATAAATCGCTATATCTCGTTTATTATGAGAGATACATCTAAGATATTTGCAGGTTAGGGGTAATAACTGGCGAGGATTTTAATAATGATATTGAAAAAAATCTAAGCCTACTAGATTTTGAGATAATGTACCTAACTTTCGATTTTTTTATGGGCGCCATATTGTATTTTTGCATTTTTGAATTCCTCATAAAAAATGCTTTTCAGCCATATGTAATATGTTTATAATCGGTTAAAGGAAAAGTAGAAAATTACGTTTTTTAATTCGGAATGAAGTAGACCTTGATCGATCAGCCATATTATGTACCTACTATTATTCTACTATCGCAGCAGAATAAGTAGGCGCTGATATCTTTGACATGTTTACAAAACAACTGCGGCATTATTGCTACATTTGTGTAAACGTCAAACAGTTATTGTTAAAGGTTTCTGCGTTTCCATTTTCTATTAAAAGTTAGAAATGAATTCATTTTCCAATAGTGACAAATATGATATGTTGGAATGTTTTATTCTCTGCAGAAGAAATAGTGATAGAGCTGCCGGAATGTATTTTGATAATTATCCGGAAAGACGTCAGCCGGGAAGAACCATATTTAGGCGTATACGTGCAAATTTAATAAACCATGGCAGTTTTAATAAAGTAAAGAGAAACCGAAATATTAATGAAAACAACGAAATGTTGTATTACAAGCCGTAGTTGAGAATCCCCGCATATCTTTACGTGAAATTGAAAACAATGTAGGCGTTTCTCGATCATCAGCTGGTGTAATTTTAAAACGTTATAAATACCATCCATACCATGAACGACCCAGCCAAGGGCTTCGAGAAGGCGACCATGCAAGGAGGATGGAATTTTGTTAATGGTTCATCGGACAATGTACTCTAAATGCAGAATTTACGAACAAAATTTTGTGGTCTGATGAAAGCAAATTTACCAATTGGGGCATGTTCAATAGAAAAAATACCCACTACTGGTCGGACCAAAATCCGCATTTACACCGGGAAATCCGACAACAGGTGAGATAGGGATTTAATGTATGGATAGGTATTATTAATACCTCCATTATTGGTCCTTTTTTACCATGAAAATTTGACCTCTGCTACTTATTTAAATCTTCTTGAAACTGAGGTAACAGAAAGGCTAATGGAGCTTCCTCTTGCTACTGTACGGGATATGATTTTCCAGCAAGATGGCGCTCCTGCACACAATGCACACATTATTTCCGATTTTTTAAATATGGAGTATCCCAATAGTTGGATAGGAAACCAGGGACCAATAAGATGGCCAGCCAGGGCTCCTGATCTGTCGCCTATTGATTTCTTCTTGTGGGGGTATGTAAAAACTAGGGTGTATGCAAGGTCCTACAACAATGAGGCGGAATTACGGCAAGCAGTGCAACAAGCTGTAAATGATATAACTCCAAATATGATAACAAAGTCTTGTGCTGCAGTTCTGACTCGATGCAGATGTTGTCTCCAGGAGAATGGAGGTTTATTCGAACATTTACTTTAATTGATTATTTGTAAAGTCCTGTTTTCATTTTTTGTTGCTTGTTTTCTTTGTTACGTTTAATGTTATTAAACAATAATTTAAATTTCTAAGACATTATTTGATAATAAAGAAATTAGTTTTCCTTTAATTTAAATGCATAAGCCAAGGCCTACTTCATTCCGAATTAAAAGACGTAATTTTCTACTTTTCCCTTAACCGATTATAAACATATTACATATGGCTGAAAAGCATTTTTTATGAGGAATTCAAAAATGCATAAATACAATATGGCGTCCATAAAAAAATCGAAAGTTAGGTACATTATCTCAAAATCTAGTAGGCTTAGATTTTTTTCAATATCATTATTAAAATCTTCGCCAGTTAGTACCCCTAACCTGCAAATATCTTAGATGTATCTCTCATAATAAACGAGATATAGCGATTTATAGAAAACGCACATTTTCAGTATTCTCCCTGTATCTAACGAATGGAAGGGAATTTTTGAAATCTAATAATTGTTACAACTTGGGCATATAATTATGCAACTTTTTTCCCATTTAACCATCTTCGTATCTCTAACGGTTTCCAAGATACCCATACAGATCATCTTACACTGGACACACTGTATATACAGAAACTTTAGCTACGGATATAATGTTCAGGTGTGTGGATGTTGGAGTTGGATGTTGCTCGCTCAAAAATCAAGATGGCGGCTAGCTGTTGTTATGTATTAATAAATAATTAAAAATAGTAGTTATCAATTAAGAATATTAAGTTTGATCTGAAGGTATATGATTCTCGAGGGAGAGTTAGAGGAATGATGATACAATATATGAATTATTGTAATTATATATTGACACCTATTTTACAGAAAAAATAACCTAGGTTCCATGGATATGTAAAAATAAAATTTAAAGGTTACCATTGACTATTTATCATCTTATGTGCATTGAGATTAATATTAAACAGCATTATGGTTCTTTGTACTAAACAGCACTATCACTTCCAGTCACCTTGTGTGTCGGTGAGATGTAATTTGGAACACTTGTTAGATGTAATCTGTTTGTAAATACATGTTGTTGCGTTTAGTGGATTGGTGGATGAGTTTGGTGGATTGGTGGATGAGTTTGGTGGATTGGTGGATGCGTTTGGTGGATGCTTTGGTGGATGCTTTGGTGGATTGGTGGATCCGTTTGGTGGATCCGTTTGGTGGATTGTTGGATGAGTTTGGTGGATTGGTGGATTCGTTTGGTGGATTGGTGGATGAGTTTGGTGGATTGGTGGATGAGTTTGGTGGATTGGTGGATGAGTTTGGTGGATTGGTGGATGCGTTTGGTGGATGCTTTGGTGGATTGGTGGATCCGTTTGGTGGATTGGTGGATGCGTTTGGTGGATTGGTGGATGAGTTTGGTGGATTGGTGGATGCGTTTGGTGGATGCTTTGGTGGATTGGTGGATCCGTTTGGTGGATTGGTGGATGCGTTTGGTGGATTGGTGGATCCGTTTGGTGGATTGGTGGATGCGTTTGGTGGATGCTTTGGTGGATTGGTGGATCCATCTGGTGGATTGGTGGATGCGTTTGGTGGATTGGTGGATCCGTTTGGTGGATTGGTGGATTCGTTTGGTGGATTGGTGGATACGTTTGGTATATTGGTGGATTGGTGGATCCGTTTGGTGGATGCTTTGGTGGATTGGTGGATACGTTTGGTGGATATAAAAGAATGTAGTGCAGTCGATATTGTCTCATTGACATGTAAGTTCAGATATGTTAGTGTAACTTATCGAGAGAGCCACGTGATTCACAGCTCGAGGTTTTATATTACATCACAATAGCAGTATTTTGTTTTTAAAAGTGGCATTCGATGTCTGGATTTGATTATAATATTTTATAGGTATATAAAGATGCTTGTTATTGTATTGAATTATAAATAATAAATGTCTGATATTTAACTATAATGATTTCCTATGCTTTATCACACACAGGTACCTACCAACCTGTCTGAACAAGTTGGAATTACATATCAGATGAATTCTCATTTAAAATATATTGCACAACTCATTTCCTTCTGTTGAATTTAACTTGTTCAGACAGGTTGGTAGGTACCTGTGTGTGATAAAGCATAGGAAATCATATAGTTAAATATCAGAGATTTATTATTTATAATTCAATACAATAACAAGCATCTTTATATACCTATAAAATATTATAATCAAATCCAGACATCGAATGCCACTTTTAAAAACAAAATACTGCTATTGTGATGTAATATAAAACCTCGAGCTGTGAATCACGTGGCTCTCTCGATGAGTTACACTAACATATCTGAACTTACATGTCAATGAGACAATATCGACTGCACTACATTCTTTTATATCCACCAAACGTATCCACCAATCCACCAAAGCATCCACCAAACGGATCCACCAATCCACTAAACGTATCCACAAATCCACCAAACGAATCCACCAATCCACCAAACTCATCCACCAATCCACCAAACGGATCCACCAATCCACCAAACGCATCCACCAATCCACCAAACGGATCCACCAATCCACCAAAGCATCCACCAAACGCATCCACCAATCCACCAAACTCATCCACCAATCCACCAAACGCATCCACCAATCCACCAAACGGATCCACCAATCCACCAAAGCATCCACCAAACGCATCCACCAATCCACCAAACTCATCCACCAATCCACCAAACTCATCCACCAATCCACCAAACGAATCCACCAATCCACCAAACTCATCCACCAATCCACCAAACGAATCCACCAATCCACCAAACTCATCCACCAATCCACCAAACGGATCCACCAATCCACCAAACGCAACAACATGTATTTACAAACAGATTACATCTAACAAGTGTTCCAAATTACATCTCACCGACACACAAGGTGACTGGAAGTGATAGTGCTGTTTAGTACAAAGAACCATAATGCTGTTTAATATTAATCTCAATGCACATAAGATGATAAATAGTCAATGGTAACCTTTAAATTTTATTTTTACATATCCATGGAACCTAGGTTATTTTTTCTGTGAAATAGGTGTCAATATATAATTATAATAATTCATATATTGTATCATCATTCCTCTAACTCTCCCTCGAGAATCATATACCTTCAGATCATACTTAATATTCTTAATTGATAACTACTATTTTTAATTATTTATTAATACATAACAACAGCTAGCCGCCATCTTGATTTTTGAGCGAGCAACATCCAACTCCAACATCCACACACCTGAACATTATCTCCGTAGCTAAAGTTTCTGTATATATGTATTATCAACAACTTGAAGTATCTCAAGATGATATCATTATTAAAATGTATAGTTTGATATCCATAACCACCTATAATGATTTATCCCACAACATACATAATCTCCCATATCAATAATCAATATTAGGTCTAATAGAATTTTTTATTTATTTTTAATACTATATATTACCTGTATCTTTAATTCATAAATACTCCCTTACAACCTCGTACAGAAGGATTATTAATATTTTTAATGATCAATCGTCTTTATTCTCTTATAATGATATGTGTTATTTAAAAACAATATATATTTTTCTTTATGAAATTATCCCCCAGCCAGCAGCCGGGCGCTTGATCCCATAATAATTATTTTGATATAAAATGTATGTCTTTAGATTATTCACATGTATTTAATCTCTTCATATCGCTTTTATTTAATAATACATATTCCATTATGAAGTCACCACCCCCTCTACTCTCCACCATACTATATACATCTCGCATAATCACGAGGCTACTCTGTTTTTATGGGGACTGTTTGAATCATTTAACACATTCTATACTAACTCATGTTTTCATTTAGTTGTTATTAAACCTGTTTTCTGTTTCATACCAGCTCATGATTCTAAGTGCCTGGCTCATGCCTCATCTACCGAAAGATCTCTATAAACACTGCTGGTTTTTTCCTTAAGACTCTATGTTAATTTAAGTAACTCCTTTGAAACAAATTCTCATTTAATTACATGTTAATATATACTAAGAGTCATATTATAATATATTTAAAATCTATAGTAACCGCAAGTTTCTTATTCAGAACCCAAGATACTATTATTACCAAATTTTATTTAGTAATGACGTCACAAAGCTGGAATACTCATGTTACAGAAAATTCTCCTCTAGTTGTTTTATTAGAAACGTCCAAAGTTTAAGGTAATATCCTTTTGACATATTAAGACAAACAATTCGATTTAATTTCTAGTATATCCACGTAAAATTATACTCATACCTTATGTCATGAAGCTGAAATATTAAAGTTACAGAAAATTCACCTCTAGTTGTCTGATTGGTTGTAATTTGAATACTTTAGAAATGTTTATGCTCTGAATTCTGCAATCTGATTTACCCTGTATATTGTTTATTGCATCTTTTGTTATACTCTATATTTCAAACATATAAGGATTTAGCTAGAAACTTGTAAGGTACCTATGGAATTCAATATTGATTAAGAACTATGATACAATCTTCATATTACCTCAATCTTGTGAAACTCTAAGATGAAATACCTAATCAGTCCTACATCTGTCAAACATCTGTTTTTATATTACCACCCGGTATCATGAGAACTCAACACTTCCAATCAGTGAATCAGTTAGATCTATTTTGAATAACTTGTAATAATAGAGAGGTAATTGTGAGATATCCTGTATATTGTACATACATCAAACTTAATACCTATGCTAAAATTATATAAAAGCAGATCTATTTTGAATAAATTATATTAATAGAGAGGTAATTGTGAGATATCCTGTATATTGTACATACATCAAACTTGGGTACACCCTGTATATATTGAATCTAATTCAATTTGCTACGTACTTTAATTATGATATACTCTGTATATATTAAATCTAAAAATAACTCTCCAATACCAACTGCTAAATGCTTGTTCAGCGTTTCTTATCCCGCTGTGCTATGTGAAAATATTTTATCTTAATCTGTTTTACTAATAACTATATTATACCAAAATAATAACCTCTCATGTTAAAAATGTGTCTACGAGATTTTCATTAGTAAAAATTAGCGCGAATTAATTAATAGTATCAGTTTCTCTCTAAAAATATATCTAAATTAAATATATGAACTAGATTAAACAGGAACGTACACGCTGGAGATGACGAAGCGCGCGCAACCTCTGCTATGCCTGCTACCTCGACGCGGATAATTGATACGTCTAATTTGGATATATGCCGACTGAAAACTCTACAGGCAATTTACTAATTTAAAAATTACTTCTCAATAAAGCACTATGTTTTATATGTCCGAAGGATATTAAATCTGTATTTTATATAATGCATTTTCCTCCGTATGGGTTCCTCCGTTATTAAGTGATGAACCTGCAGGACCGCGACGACTAATTTCTCCGCCTACCAGTGGTACCTGAAGGACGGTTACAGAATGTATGATGATCGCGACGACTAATTTCTCCGCCCGGCCTGTGGTACCTGGAGGACGGCTGCAGAAGCTATGATGACCGCGAGGGTGCCGAAGAGCTTCTGCGCAAGCGTAAGGGTGGCTAGATAGGTTGAAGTGGGAGTGGCGTTCTGGACGATTACTGTGAGGGTGCTAAATAGCATCTGCGCATGTGCGAGGGAACAAAAATGACCCAAATTTACCCCCCTTTAAAAATACATTGGTTTTTGGCGCGATAGCCCCATAGGGTTTCTATTCAGGTATCTATTTATTTCATTATCATTATAATCTACGTGTCAGTTGACATCCAGATTGCTTATAGAAGAAGAATGAGCAAAGTCGTTAGAGGGAGCTACAGCGTTGGCTAGTTTAAACACAAAAGACATCTACCAAAAGGGGGGTAGTACTGGAAAATTAAAGTGTAATATTTGCCGTAAGCAAGGACATTTTGCAAAAAATTGTTTTAAAAGAAAAGCATCTAAAACAGAAATAAAGAAATGTACATACTGCAAAAATTTTGCTTTGTAAGAAAAAGGAAAAAAATAAAGAAGAAAAGTCACTCGATACCAATGCATTTGTTGGGTCTTCAGTTAAACTTGGTTTCGGTGATTAGTATATGGACACGGGGGCAAGTAACATATGTATTGGAACAAACAACTATATGAAAACATAATCACAGTAAATATACACAGAAAAGTAAAAGTAGGGAACGGAAATATGTTGGAAGTAAAAGGAGATATTACTTTGTCGGCATTTAACGGCCATGACCTGGTGAAAACGACTTTGTCAAATGTACTGTATATACCCGAGTTAAAATTTAATCGGTTTTCAGTAGGGTGTGCCTTAGACAAAGGTTACCACATGATTTCGAACAGTGATAAATGTGAGTTGGTTGACAGAAATGGAAAAGTTCGCGCAATAGCACTACGGCGAAATAAATGATATAAAATGGGTTTTGAGCAAGTAAACGATGATTCTCATGTGAATAAAGTGAATTTGTCATGTGTAGCAAACTTCACAGAAAATAAATGAAATAATGTTTCTGAACATGTCATGGTGTCAAAACATTTGAATGTTTAGGCGTGTGGCATAATCGTCTTGCTCATCAAAACATTAACCACTTCAAACAAATTTTAACAAGAAATGGGGTGAACTTTATTAATAATGAGAAAAGTTTTGTCTGTGAAAACTGGTTAGCAGATAAACAGCATAGGATGCCATGCCCAAGGAGTAGTTCAAGGGCGAGTAACACGTTAGAGTTGGTGCATGCCGATGTGTATCGGCCAATGGAGACAGTATCTCTAGGGATGCAAGTAGGTGTGAAATGAGAGAGCAAATGGAGCGGAGCCTCATGAGGAATGAGGAATATGCTATGCTATGCTATACCATGTAAAGTATGACTCATCGAACACCTGGCGTCTAGACAGTATCCGGTTTCAGAGTATGGTAAAGTATGACTCATCGAACACCTGACGTTTAGACAGTATCCGAATTCAGAGCATGATGTAATATTTAAAAATAAAATATCTGGCAACGGTATTTTAAAAAAAGCTGACGGCGATAAAAATTAATTTAATACTCCGCGTCAGCAATAAAAAAAAAATATTAAGTGATAATACATATGAATGACATGCTTCTGTTTAAATAATATCTAATCCTCCTATTCTCTATAAGAAGCAATATACATAGTAATAATATACCACTTATTCCCCACACAAGTCATCTAGAATCAAATATATCATAATATAAACAGTAGTAATATACTCGTGAGCATAATGTAATAACTAAAAAACTGACTTGTTGATAAGGGGATAAGAGGGGAGCTACCCGTAGCTCCCAGGAGGTGAAACACGTGTCAAGAGGTTAACGAATGCTACAAACAGACAGGTCTAAAATTGTTTGAATGATCTTGAATGCTTGGTCCATTATTGATTATTAAAGGGTATAGTATAAGGTACAGAGCATGTAAAACACATATTGAACTCAAGACTAATATATTCCACATGTTTTATTTTACTCAACAGTATCAGCAACATTTATTATTAATACATATGAATGTTATGCTTCTGTTTTCAATATTTAATCCTATAAGAAGTAATATACATAGTAATAATATACCACACCAGTCATCTATCATCAAATGCATCAAAATATGAACAGTACTAATATGCAGCCCTTCCTCACATATCATATCATGATGTAATATCTAAATATAAAATATGAATATCTGGTTTCAATAATTTGTGGAGGCAAGTCGGTATGACTCATCGAACACCTGGCGTTTAGACAGTATCCGGTTTCAGAGTATGATGCAATAGCTAGAAATATGAGTTCGGGTGAAGTCGGCTAACATCGGAAGAAGCAGCCAACCCTGTGTAAGGCTATCAGGAAATAAAAGCGATGCAGTTATGTTCGATGAAGGCCAATGGAAAATCTTTTTAAACTATCAGGGAATAATAACAAATTATCTATATTCTTTTGAAAAAACCGATAATATTGATACCAGTCAATTTTCTATACACTTCGAGCAGTTTTCTCATACAAGAGTGGTGAAGATAATAAAAAATGATTCTTATATTTATTTGGGATTTGAATCAGTATGCAAGCTCTGGGAGCTATTGCCTTTGATCAAGTTCAGACTGGATATATTAAAAAGCCAGCAATTTAAGAATTACTTCAAGATATTAAAAAAGGGCTACAGCAAGGAGATGGTAATGTTTTTGTAAAAGTCTTAAACATACTTCGTCCAGAGGATAATCCGCACTCTGAGAACGTCGCAACATGTTTGGAACTTATTTATTTGTATCCAGAAGTATTTGAAAATCATTGTAACAACATACATGGAGACAGAGAAGAAGAAAGTTACATTCAACGAAGCGCAGAACCAAGTTCACCATATAATAACTTGGAGTTTTACCTACAACGCCGCTAGGAGGATATATTGGGAATTTGTTGCTCTCGACCGACACCGGTTCCATCAGAGGATGGAAAGGACTTCAAAACTTCTTAATCCTATATTAGAAAAAGAACATAGATGTGTAATATACAATATGAGGTTCATAGATAATTTACTGAAATAAAAATGCATAACAATAATAAAGTGTTTTATTTAAAAAACAAGTATCTGTATTATATTATTTTGACTAATCCATGATTTATGAGATTTATCGACACCGAGTCATTTAAAGTTGTAATATATACAGTGTTCCTAAACAGTAGGTACCTATATAGTTTTAATTCTCGTTATTCACAGAGGAGTGATATACTGGTGATATACGGTACTTAAAGGAATACGCGGTATACCATAAATAAATAGACAGACAGAGAGCTATATCTAGTAGGGGTTTATGGGAGGGTGTTCTACCAAGAAACAATAATATTTTAACCCAACAGAATTCAGCTGTAGAGGTGAGCTTAATGAGGTAATATCTAAATATAGCACCTGATTAATTGAATAGCTAATAATTTCCTCAATAAAAGTAAACTAGAAGGTACTTCAACTCTATCGGTGAGAGGTAAAGCCAAAAATTATCAGCGTCATCTATCGCTAATATTTTCGACAAACCTTCAATAAATACTATCATAAAACAGCACCAACAGTGAAAGGTTAAGAAAATTATCATGTCTTCTCTTGTTAATATTAAATTATGGAGAATATGTTTAATATCTAACTAACACGCAGTATAATACAAATTAATATTACCGGAAACGTACTAAAAGGTCTTCAATAAATTCCCAAGCAAATGAAAACGCTACCAAAAAATTGTCACCAGAACAGCCACATTGTTACATGGTCTCCGAGCTCCGAGCATAGCTTTTATTATGCAGCAATCAAGACTAACGTATTTCCCTAAAACATTATTTACCCAAGTCGGGCTATTAAATCGATACACCGTTTACAGAAGCCATAGTGCAGATGCTGTAACTAGTACAATATTTTTATTATACAGGGATTCTACGCTGAATATTCTCGTAAATAGCAATATATCGCCCCTTCGACCACATATACCTCCCACATCAGTAATCCAAGAAAAAAAAACACTTATTACATACTAAAGACAATACATATGTGTAAAATGATTGTTCTTTTACATAATTGCATAATAATAATATACAGCTCCTTCCTCCACATAGATCATCCGAGTCAGCAATGCAATAAAAACACTTATTACGTGCTAAAAGCGATAAATATACTTATATAAATGCTTCACTTTAAATAATGCCTAATCCTCTTATTCTTGCACCAATGGCTAGAAGTAATACTGCTGTAGTAATATACCGCCCTCATCCTCCACACAGACCTCCCACATCAGTAATGCAAGAAAAACACTTTAATCTTCTCATCAATAGTAATATACCATCCCATCCCCCACACAGACCTATCACATCAGTTATGCAAGAAAACACATTAATCTTGTCGTCAATAACAATATATCGACCCATTAATCCACATAGACCTCTTATATCAGTTATGCAAGAGATTCACTTTAATCTTCTCATCAATAGCAATATACCGTCCCTTCCTCCACACAGACCTATCACATCAGTTATGCAAGAAAAACACATTAATCTCCTCGTCAATAATAATATATCGCCCCTTCCTCCACACAAACCTCTTACATCAGTTATGCAAGAAAAAACATATTAATCTTCTCGTCAATAACAATATATCGCCCCTTCCTCCACATAGACCTCCCACATCAGTAATACAAGAAAAACACCTTAATTAATCTTCTCGTAAATAGCAATATACCGCCCCTTCGACCACATATACCTCCCACATCAGTAATCCAAGAAAAAAAAGAACTTATTACATACTAAAGACAATACATACGTGTAAAATGATTGTTCTTTTACATAATCACATAATAATAATATACAGCTCCTTCCTCCACATAGACCATCCTAGTCAGCAATGCAATAAAATCTTCAATAAATTCCCAAGCAAATGAAAACGTTACCAAAAATTGTCACCAGAACCGCCACGTTGTTACATGGTGTATATGCGAAAGGAGTTAATGGTCTACACATATTTGTGGAGGCGGGATACAGTATAAGGTGTAGAAAAAGATGTAAAACACTCAGTATATAAATATATTACATAATTTCATCCTCTCTTTAAAAAACAGAGGAGCAAACCAAAATTCAAACAAAACAGACAGAATAAACTATATATTGGTTGGCGGAGGCCATAAAGCAACACATGCTGAAATCAATTTCAATTCAACTAACGTATTTCCCTAAAACATTATTTACCTAAGTCGGGCTATTAAACCAATACGCTCGTTACAAAAGCCCTAGTGTAGATCCTACCAACTTTTTAACTATGAATTTATTTTTTTCCACCTTGATAATGGATTCTACGCTGAATCTTCTCGTAAATAGCAATATAACACCCTTCGTCCACATATACCTCCCACATCAGTAATGCAAGAAAGACACATTAATCTTCTCGTCAATAACAATATACAGCTCCTTCTTCCACATAGACCACCCGAGTCAGCAATGCAATAAAAAAACACTTATTACGTTCTGAAGGCGATAAATATACTTATATAAATGCTTCTCTTTAAATAATACCTAACCCCCTTACTCTCACACCAAAGCGATAGGCTAGAAGTAATACTGCTGGTAGTAATATACCGCTCTCTTCCTCCACATAGGTCTCGCGAGTTAGTAATATAACAAAACAATACGTATTAAGGCGCTATAAATACACGTAAATGATAATAATGTCACCCTAAATCCCTTATTCTTACACCAAAGCGATAGGGTAGAAGGAATATTGCTGTAACAATATAATAATACATAACCCACATAACATTCGCACATCCATAGTAGTCAAGGAGTAATATGTATAGTAATAAGATACCGCCCCATCCTACATATAAGGCGCAAACATCTAAGAAGTTATAAATGTTATTTTTAGCCACATGAGAAAATCGTTGCATCGAAAAGCCCCGGGGAATATAAAAAAATCATAGGTCTAGATGTGGTCAGATTTCACACTATCTATTGACTTAAAATACCTACACGTGTATTTAGGAGATAACGCTCGGTATATAGGTACATAGTAGGTACAACTACAGCAGTCTCGGAGAAATATAATAATACTCGTTCTCAAGGCTTCGTGAAAAAGGTGCTATTTAAGCGAAAACTACGAGTTAAAACAAATTTTAAGGGAATGCTTAGGTATAAGAATAATCGTTTCAGAATTTCTAAAACATCAGTGCACTTGTTTATATGTGTATCTAAACTAGTAATTTAAACTATAAATCACAAAAATGACTACAGAACCACACGTCGCGAGATTCGATCACCCCGGGACAGCTATACGGCCTCGACAAGCTGTAAATGTTATGATTATCAGAAAAATCAAACCCCATTCAAGAACTATATGAATAAAGTATGGTTTTATATCGCCCAGTATATACAAAATATAAAACGCAAGTAACATTAAGAAAAAATGAGAGCATACCCCACATATCGCAAAATAAAACATACCTAGTGTTATTAAAATCTGGCGTAACTAAATATTAATTCCGCAGATCCCCAACATGTAAAATTTCGTGTCTTATCTGTTTATAAGAAGGCCCCCACTATATTTCTATCGAGTAAGAATTTTCCAGAGTATCTTGCAAAAAAGCAAAGGGATATTTGATTAGGTTATCAGTGCATCTATCATTTAATCAGAGCTGTACAAATTATTGACATTGCATGAATTAGATATTTCACGTATTTATCATTAAGAACATGCTAATGAATTTACAGGACTTTATCAAAATAAAAAGATAGCTGTCAGCAAATATTATAAAAAAATTGTCGTCAAGATTAACCAGACAGTAAACCGATGTGAATCGTGTGTACATCCGGTTGCGCAGTGTCACAAGGGTATATATTACTGCAGGTCAACACCCTGTATAGCGATTGTCTATAGAAAACAGATAGGTATTATAATAGAAAGCAGATATTATAACGCAAATAGCTGCCAATGCAGATTCTGGTCAACACCCAGTACAGCACATTTAAGACTAAATAAACAAGTGAGAATAATATCATAATGTATCCGTATAAGGAAGTATTAATTAACTGACTCTGTAAATATGTTATTCTAATACGAAAAACCTGGTAGGTCCCAAGTACATTTGCAAATTCAGATTATGTAGAAACATGTGATATGCTTTCGCAATGTCACAAGGGTATATATTAATGCAGGTCAACACCCTGTATCGCGATTGTCTATAGAAAACAGATAGGTATTATAATAGAAAGCAGATATTATAACGCAAACAGCTGCCAGTGCAGATTCTGGTCAACACCCAGTACAACATATTTAAGATTAAATAAACAAGTGAGAATATTATCATAATGTACCCGTATAAGGAAGTATTAATTAACTGGCTCGGTAAATATGTTATTCTAATACGAAAAAAACCTGGTAGGTCCCAAGTACATTTGCAAATTCAGATTATGTAGAAACATGTTATACACAGGGGTTTTTATAAATACAGCTATATAGAAATTATACCAACCGAATTTAACAATTTACCGAGTTTATCTACATTAATCTAAAATATAAAAGTGCAGTATAAAGTTATTGAAAGTGTTTGATCTTCATGAGATTTCATAGTATAAAAATATATGTATAATGTCTAACCTACAAAATAGAGATAACTAACCAACAAATCTAAAAGGTATACCTTCTAACGAAATTGGGGTAGATATTAGATAACAGGTGAAATAAATTGGGATAAATAAAAGAGTATAAGCATACTACGAATTTACCATTTGCTGTAACTTATCTAAAGGGCAAGCATAACACTTACCTGCAAATTTTGTAACAAAACATTTTCTTAGATTAACAGTCTAAGTCGTCATAATAATATACATAGACAAATCTTTGAAATGAAATTTATGCCATAGCAAGATGGATACTCATTGATTTGCAATCATTATACATGGGATTCTAGGGTATTCTTTAAATAATCCTTACCACTTAGATGAACCGGCTACCAGTAGATGTGTCTCCATCTTGCTGTAATTGGCTGCATTTAATTGCATTCACGAGTCACCAAATCCATAACCACTCGGATTTTTATCATGAATTCTTATCCCCACCCTAGAGAAATGGATAATTTTCTTCATCAACTTCATCGCACTCACAATCTCGTGACATGTAGAAACTAAAATTCGTTTACATTTTCTTTCTCCTCAATTTTGGTAAATCGATTATGTCTCTGGTACCGGTACCGGTATACCGGTCATACCGTACTTATAACTCTATGTCCCTTCTCCCAATAACCTCATTGTTTTGACAAAAACTTTAACATTATGTAACAAGAATAACCCATTACTGTTTGCTTTTAGTAGTAGTTCGAGCTATAATTTCAATATGTCGACGTCATTATATGTATATGTATATGTATATGTAAAGTATTCAATAGTCATTGGAGTTCGTTCAAGAGCTTATCTTTAATAATTTTACCATCTTTATCAGGCAGTCTAACACGTACTTCCATAGTTAATATACTCAATTAAATGTGGAACTGTTAACTATAACAATATCTCTGCTTTGTAGGCACTATCCTCATCACTTAGATACCCGGCTACCAGTAGATGTGTCTCCATCTGGCTGTAATTGGTCGCATTTAATTGTATTCACGTGCCACCAAATCCATTACCACTCGGATTTTTCTAATGAATTCTTATCCCCCACCCTAGAGATGATTTGATTTTAATAAATAAAACAGAATATATTTAATTTGGTTTTTTATTTCATCATAAAGCTAGGACATTATAAAATGTCCATACAGATAATACACATTAGATAAAGCACACATACATATATTCTTTGAATGATATAAACATTTAGGTGGAGAATGCTTCAAGCGGGGTTCTTCTTCAAATTCTATAATAATTGGTTTTGACGAAAAAAACGCCGAAGATATTCAGCCTTCTCTCTTCCTTTAACATAAATCTGTTCTGCTTTTGAAGTCAAATACTCAATAATGTTGTTAAATTTGTGTAGTTGTGTAAAACCCTCTTCCCACTGAATGCAGTGATGATGTTTAGTTACCCAATTAGCTTCTTCTTGAAATTCTGATGGAAGTGCGTCAAATGAAAAAGGTGGTTTAAAAATATAATGACATATGCGTTCACCATCAAATGACTTGAAACAAAAAAACCTTGAAGCCTTGTACATCTAAGATTATTGGCATATTTTCAAATTTGTTAGCTTCTTCAGTACAACACTTTTCAAACTATACAATTCTATTGCTTTTCTTAATTGTTTCAATTTTTTCCTGTGTTCTTGCAGGGTCTTTCTATATTCAGATATCATTATCAACTGAATTTATTATTTATGTTACTGAGTTTATGTATACTAGACCTGTCTAACAATTTTTACCGTTGGATTATATCGAAACGGTGCTTATAAGTATCGGTACCTATATGGTACCGGTATACCGGTCTACCGGTTACACTGGTACCGGTATACCGGTCTACCAGTTACACTGGCACCGGTCTACCGGTTACACTGGTACCGGTATACCGGTCAACCAGTTACACTGGCACCGGTATACCGGTTACACTGGTACCGGTATACCGGTCTACCGGTTAGACTGGTACCGGTATACCGGTAACACGGTACCGCTATACCGGTCATACCGGTATTAGTATCGGTACCTACACTAGTAACAGCAGGATAGGCCATACAGGTTCAACTATCATATGATGTCATAAAATAAATAAGGCCCCAGTTAGGTCAGGTTAGGTGTTTCGGAAAGATCTAACCTGACCTAACAACGGGGGCCGTTATTTATTTTATGACATCATATGATAGTTGAACCTGTATGGCCTATCCTGCTGTTACTAGTGTAGGTACCGATACTAATACCGGTATGACCGGTATAGCGGTACCGTGTTACCGGTATACCGGTACCAGTCTAACCGGTAGACCGGTATACCGGTACCAGTGTAACCGGTATACCGGTGCCAGTGTAACTGGTAGACCGGTATACCGGTACCAGTGTAACCGGTAGACCGGTGCCAGTGTAACTGGTAGACCGGTATACCGGTACCAGTGTAACCGGTAGACCGGTATACCGGTACCATATAGGTGCCGATACTTATAAGCACCGTTTCGATATAATCCAACGGTAAAAATTGTTAGACAGGTCTAGTATACATAAACTCAGTAACATAAATAATAAATTCAGTTGATAATGATATCTGAATATAGAAAGACCCTGCAAGAACACAGGAAAAAATTGAAACAATTAAGAAAAGCAATAGAATTGTATAGTTTGAAAAGTGTTGTACTGAAGAAGCTAACAAATTTGAAAATATGCCAATAATCTTAGATGTACAAGGCTTCAAGGTTTTTTTGTTTCAAGTCATTTGATGGTGAACGCATATGTCATTATATTTTTAAACCACCTTTTTCATTTGACGCACTTCCATCAGAATTTCAAGAAGAAGCTAATTGGGTAACTAAACATCATCACTGCATTCAGTGGGAAGAGGGTTTTACACAACTACACAAATTTAACAACATTATTGAGTATTTGACTTCAAAAGCAGAACAGATTTATGTTAAAGGAAGAGAGAAGGCTGAATATCTTCGGCGTTTTTTTCGTCAAAACCAATTATTATAGAATTTGAAGAAGAACCCCGCTTGAAGCATTCTCCACCTAAATGTTTATATCATTCAAAGAATATATGTATGTGTGCTTTATCTAATGTGTATTATCTGTATGGACATTTTATAATGTCCTAGCTTTATGATGAAATAAAAAACCAAATTAAATATATTCTGTTTTATTTATTAAAATCAAATCATCTCTAGGGTGGGGGATAAGAATTCATTAGAAAAATCCGAGTGGTAATGGATTTGGTGGCACGTGAATACAATTAAATGCGACCAATTACAGCCAGATGGAGACACATCTACTGGTAGCCGGGTATCTAAGTGATGAGGATAGTGCCTACAAAGCAGAGATATTGTTATAGTTAACAGTTCCACATTTAATTGAGTATATTAACTATGGAAGTACGTGTTAGACTGCCTGATAAAGATGGTAAAATTATTAAAGATAAGCTCTTGAACGAACTCCAATGACTATTGAATACTTTACATATACATAAATTGCAATAGAATGAAATGGTATAAAGAATTATTATTTAAGTTATCGCATGTAAACGCTACAAAGCGAACCAAAGTATTGAATTCTTCGTGAATTGCAAAGCAGGCAAAATAAATTATATTAATCATGAAAAGACAAACATAGTAAATCATTCAATCATATATCTATTGGCTCAAATAATGTTGATAAATAAAATAAATTAAAATATCATACCAAAACATATCCAAATAGGTATACTTTGTTACTAAATTTGACACAGAAATCATTTATTCGAACACAAAACCCAGTGCAAGGCATATCAAAAGAAAGATAAAATTCCAGAGATTCAAATGAAACCATCTATTCCATCCAATATGCAATTTCCATGGAGAAATATCCATCTGAAATTCAAATTTATAAAATTTATTATTGAATTTGACAGTAGAACAATAGCTAAAGTGACACATACATTATATATAAAATTTAAATACAAATATGGACAAAATATAACTTTATTATGAAATTAAACCAGATCATGACATTGTAAATAGTTTATAAAGAATTAAAAACAATATTTGTAGTAGTTTTAAGAGTGAATTAGGAACTAATAGTGATTAGTGAAAAATTAAAATTAAGTGCAAAGTATAACCACAGTGCATGGAACCTTTAGCATAAATAATCACACAAAATCAAACATTGAAAATAATTGACTATAGAGAAAAAACAATAAAATTTGTGTTAGCAACGGGAGATTGGAAGAAAATTCTAGAAGGAGTAGCGTCGTTTAAAATGAGAAGAGAATTTAAAAGTATAAATTTGAATATAAAGTAGAAATTTTAATCAAAATTTTACATAAAATAGTGCATGTTAACTAACCTAAACAAGGGAAATCAGAATCCAGTGGGTAACAACCAGGATCCAGAAAATTCCAGCATCAGAGAGATCCAGTGTTCCAGTGAGCCTGATTATTCCAAAAATCAGCCGAAGAAAGAGGCATAGCCCATAAATTTTGCCATAACAGCATCATATTAGAGACAACAAGGTATTGTGCACAAAATTAATGCTAGCTAGCTAAAATAAAAAAATCGATATCGTAATAAAAATTTTACTTAAACAATAGAAACAATTTCATTACTTACTTGGCCATATAAAATATTAAATATCAATAATTAATAACTGTAAGTTCACTTGAAATATCAGAGACATTAATTGTTTTGTTTCAAACACCATTTTGTATATTTGACATTTAACCGTATTAACTCATAAAATAAGCCACTGAAAGTTGAAGGTATGAAACTTTTATTGCAACAAAAGTATAGAGGTTTGCCTATACACAAATTAGTCAGTTAGATTAAAAATTTAATACCTATCTGATTGCAGTAAAGGTAGGATACTGATAAAAATCTGTATTATTACTATAATTAGGTAAATGAGAATAGGGGTTTAAACAGTTTTTCATTGTTAATTAGATAAAGATATCAATTTTACCATATTTGTGGGAATTTGTTAATGATTTGCATATTTATAAGAATAAATATTTCTTGTCAAATATTGAGATCTGCCTAGTTTATTGTTTGCATAGAATGGAGCTGATTCCTGCTGAACTGACTACTGAGGTGAGATTTTCATGCTTAAAAGAAAAAGAAAAAAACTGAGCAAGCTAGGGTAAACATTCACATAAACATATAAGTATTCATAATAAATAAAAAAAAAAATTTATATTGTAGAAAATCTTAGATATTGGCACCCAAATAAATATAAAAATCAAAATCAATAACAATAACAAAAATCAAATAAATAATAAAATAAAAATAACACACAGATACAATACATTTTAATTTGGCTCCCAACGTGAAAGGCCTGAAAAAGCAGGAAATAAAAATAACAAATTTTTTGAAGTTGAGCAAAGCTACTTAGGTCGCAATAAAACAAGATGGATCTACGTAGTGGAAAACAGGTAGGAGAAGAAACAGCATCAGAAGAAGAAACAGTATCAAGTCAAGAGAGCAGAGAAATACCAGCATGGCAAGCAATGCTACAAGATATGATGAAGACGATACAAGAAGATAGAAAACGACAAGAAGAAGACAGAAAACGACAAGAAGAAGACAGAAAGCGACAAGAAGAAGAAATGAAGAAAGCAGAAGAAGACAGAAAAAGACAGGCAGAAGACAGAAAAAGATTACAAGAGTCAATAATACAAGGACGAAAAGAAGACATGCAAAAGATCGAAGAAGAGTTAAATCAATTAGAACATGCAAGAAAAGAAGATTTAAATAAATTAGATCAAGCAAGAAAGGAAGACTTAAAACAAATAGGAGATGAATTAAGACAGATGGAGAAAGAACGAAAAGAAGACATGGAGAACATGGTTAAAATATTAAACGAAAAGGTGCAAGATATAAAAGACGAGATCAAGAGAGACACTCAAACATGGAGAGAAGAGTTAAGAAGAGATATAGACAAGAATGAACAAGAATTGGCTACTGTAGTTATAAAAACCATAGCTGTAGAAGAGAAATTGGATAACCAAGAGCAGGAAATTAAGAAAATTGACAGAAAAGTAATGAAGAACAGTCAAGAAATAGAACAAGTAAGAAATCAGGTACAGACATGCGTAATGGGAAACAAAGATGTGATGGAAATAGAAAGAACATTTACCCAGGAGAAGATAAAGGAGCTACAAAAGGAAATACAGATAGTAAAAGAAGCTAGAGATAAAGGAAGTGAAACGGTAACAAGAATAGTATGTCATGCAGAAAATAAAATACACAAATTCACAGGGAATATACATAAACTACATCCTACAGTATTCATAAAATCTATTACCAGGAAAATAAATGAAATAGAAGGAAGAAATTTAGATCAAGAAGGACAACTAGAGAAGATAAAGGAACTAATAAGAGATAGCGTAGAATCAGAAGCTTTAATTTGGTTTAATGGAATAGAAAACGATATAGGTAGCTTTGAACAATTTAAAAATAGACTTATTACACATTTTTGGGGAGATAATGCACAAGCAATGGTCAGAGAAAAGTTATATTTTGGTAAATTTAATCCTAAACTATCAAATAACATGACAAATTATGCTCTAAAACTTTATTCTTCAGCACAGTATCTAACACCAAAGATCACTGAGCAGGAACTAGTTTTATATATAGCAAGACAATTTAAACCTGAGGTGGCAGAGACAATAGCTATACATAATATAGGTAACATGGAACAATTGTATGCTTATTTATCAAGGATAGAACGTAATATGCCAAGACAAAGTCAAAATAATAATAACAATGTACGTACAAATTATCAAAATTCAAGTAATAATAATATTAACAATAGTTCTCAAAATTTTCATAGACACAATGAATCAAATCAACAGCAATATAATAATTTTCGGCAAAACAATAATTTTAGTAATCGAAACAATCAAAATAATTTTAATTCTAATAATAGAAATAATAACTATAATAATAATGCTCGTTATAATAATAATAGCAATTCAAACAATAGATATCAAGACAACAACAATTGGAACAATAGATATAATAACAATAATAATAGAAATTTTGATCGTGCTAACAATACACAAAGAAATCAAAATAATAATAACAATAATTACAATCAAAATTTGAACAATAATAATAATTATAATAATGGCACACGTAACAATGATAACTTCCGCTATAATAATCGGCAAAATCCAAACCATTCTTCGAGAGATGACTATAATCCTCCGAGACAACAGGTAAATTTTCAACGTCAGAGAAGCACAAGCAGATCTGAAGAACGTGATGATACAAGAGGGAATGATGGTACATGTAACACAAGACGTACACAATCCTTAGACCGAGCACCTGAAACACAAACACAGAACAATGAAACACAAAATTTTTAAACACTTGCAAGCCAAACAACACAGTCAAAATTTATAACAATAATTACACACACCCCAGAGAATTCATTAAACTAGATGACAATGTAATCATAAAAGAAAATCAAAATTTAATTTACATAAATTCAAAATTTAGAGATACAAAATTCAAAATTTTAATAGACACAGGATCTGAAGCATCCTTAATAAGTCAAAATATTATAGAAAAATTCCCAGAATTAAATAAAAATATTATCAAGGTAAATAAAGTAACGTTAGTAGGTCCCAATAATAAGAAACTATATGATGTTAATAAAATGGTTAGTATTACATTAGAACTGAACAACAAACCAATAATATTCCAACTTTTAATAGTTCCAAACTTAACGATGAATGTTGTAATTGGATCTGATTATTTAAACAAGTTAAAAGCAATAATAGACTATCAAATAGAAAAGATTTGTATAAATGATATATGGGTAGATTTTGAAAATAAAAGATTGAGTAAGATAGGAGAAATAAATGAAAAAGGAATAGTAAATACAGAGATTGTTAGGAATGGGAAGGAAATGTTTTATATAGAAGGAAATAATTATATTTATGATGAGGTTGAGAGTGATGATGAATTATTTAATATAGAATTAATAAAGTTAAATGTAAATAATGATTATGAGAGTGAAGTTAAGAATATGTTAAAGGATTATGAAGGGTTGATATCGAATGAGATGAGATTTGCTAAGAGTTATGTTCATAAATTAAAGGTAAAAGATATAAGTAATTTTAAGATTAAAACATACCCAATACCATATATGCATAAAGCTAAAGTTAGAGAAGAAATAGAGAAATTATTAAAAGACGGAATTATTGAACGAAGTAATACACCATATATTAATCCACTAGTGATAGTTACAAAAAAATCAGGAGACATACCTTAATCATATACCAAACAATATGACTGACAGAAAATGTAGTACAAACAAACACACATAAAGACAGATTGAAAACATTAACACCACATAAAATCATACATACACATCCAAACCACAGATACATACTTAAAAATGTAACATCATGATAAATTGATTTGATAAATTTTCTTATGACAATAAAATTTCCAAATAAATTTAGGAAAATTGCAATAGAATGAAATGGTATAAAGAATTATTATTTAAGTTATCGCATGTAAACGCTACAAAGCGAACCAAAGTATTGAATTCTTCGTGAATTGCAAAGCAGGCAAAATAAATTATATTAATCATGAAAAGACAAACATAGTAAATCATTCAATCATATATCTATTGGCTCAAATAATGTTGATAAATAAAATAAATTAAAATATCATACCAAAACATATCCAAATAGGTATACTTTGTTACTAAATTTGACACAGAAATCATTTATTCGAACACAAAACCCAGTGCAAGGCATATCAAAAGAAAGATAAAATTCCAGAGATTCAAATGAAACCATCTATTCCATCCAATATGCAATTTCCATGGAGAAATATCCATCTGAAATTCAAATTTATAAAATTTATTATTGAATTTGACAGTAGAACAATAGCTAAAGTGACACATACATTATATATAAAATTTAAATACAAATATGGACAAAATATAACTTTATTATGAAATTAAACCAGATCATGACATTGTAAATAGTTTATAAAGAATTAAAAACAATATTTGTAGTAGTTTTAAGAGTGAATTAGGAACTAATAGTGATTAGTGAAAAATTAAAATTAAGTGCAAAGTATAACCACAGTGCATGGAACCTTTAGCATAAATAATCACACAAAATCAAACATTGAAAATAATTGACTATAGAGAAAAAACAATAAAATTTGTGTTAGCAACGGGAGATTGGAAGAAAATTCTAGAAGGAGTAGCGTCGTTTAAAATGAGAAGAGAATTTAAAAGTATAAATTTGAATATAAAGTAGAAATTTTAATCAAAATTTTACATAAAATAGTGCATGTTAACTAACCTAAACAAGGGAAATCAGAATCCAGTGGGTAACAACCAGGATCCAGAAAATTCCAGCATCAGAGAGATCCAGTGTTCCAGTGAGCCTGATTATTCCAAAAATCAGCCGAAGAAAGAGGCATAGCCCATAAATTTTGCCATAACAGCATCATATTAGAGACAACAAGGTATTGTGCACAAAATTAATGCTAGCTAGCTAAAATAAAAAAATCGATATCGTAATAAAAATTTTACTTAAACAATAGAAACAATTTCATTACTTACTTGGCCATATAAAATATTAAATATCAATAATTAATAACTGTAAGTTCACTTGAAATATCAGAGACATTAATTGTTTTGTTTCAAACACCATTTTGTATATTTGACATTTAACCGTATTAACTCATAAAATAAGCCACTGAAAGTTGAAGGTATGCAACTTTTATTGCAACAAAAGTATAGAGGTTTGCCTATACACAAATTAGTCAGTTAGATTAAAAATTTAATACCTATCTGATTGCAGTAAAGGTAGGATACTGATAAAAATCTGTATTATTACTATAATTAGGTAAATGAGAATAGGGGTTTAAACAGTTTTTCATTGTTAATTAGATAAAGATATCAATTTTACCATATTTGTGGGAATTTGTTAATGATTTGCATATTTATAAGAATAAATATTTCTTGTCAAATATTGAGATCTGCCTAGTTTATTGTTTGCATAGAATGGAGCTGATTCCTGCTGAACTGACTACTGAGGTGAGATTTTCATGCTTAAAAGAAAAAGAAAAAAACTGAGCAAGCTAGGGTAAACATTCACATAAACATATAAGTATTCATAATAAATAAAAAAAAAATTTATATTGTAGAAAATCTTAGATATTGGCACCCAAATAAATATAAAAATCAAAATCAATAACAATAACAAAAATCAAATAAATAATAAAATAAAAATAACACACAAAAACAATACATTTTAATACATATACATATAATGACGTCGACATATTGAAATTATAGCTCGAACTACTACTAAAAGCAAACAGTAATGGGTTATTCTTGTTACATAATGTTAAAGTTTTTGTCAAAACAATGAGGTTATTGGGAGAAGGGACATAGAGTTATAAGTACGGTATGACCGGTATACCGGTACCGGTACCAGAGACATAATCGATTTATCAAAATTGAGGAGAAAGAAAATGTAAACGAATTTTAGTTTCTACATGTCACGAGATTGTGAGTGCGATGAAGTTGATGAAGAAAATTATCCATTTCTCTAGGGTGGGGATAAGAATTCATGATAAAAATCCGAGTGGTTATGGATTTGGTGACTCGTGAATGCAATTAAATGCAGCCAATTACAGCAAGATGGAGACACATCTACTGGTAGCCGGTTCATCTAAGTGGTAAGGATTATTTAAAGAATACCCTAGAATCCCATGTATAATGATTGCAAATCAATGAGTATCCATCTTGCTATGGCATAAATTTCATTTCAAAGATTTGTCTATGTATATTATTATGACGACTTAGACTGTTAATCTAAGAAAATGTTTTGTTACAAAATTTGCAGGTATGTGTTATGCTTGCCCTTTAGATAAGTTACAGCAAATGGTAAATTCGTAGTATGCTTATACTCTTTTATTTATCCCAATTTATTTCACCTGTTATCTAATATCTACCCCAATTTCGTTAGAAGGTATACCTTTTAGATTTGTTGGTTAGTTATCTCTATTTTGTAGGTTAGACATTATACATATATTTTTATACTATGAAATCTCATGAAGATCAAACACTTTCAATAACTTTATACTGCACTTTTATATTTTAGATTAATGTAGATAAACTCGGTAAATTGTTAAATTCGGTTGGTATAATTTCTATATAGCTGTATTTATAAAAACCCCTGTGTATAACATGTTTCTACATAATCTGAATTTGCAAATGTACTTGGGACCTACCAGGTTTTTTTCGTATTAGAATAACATATTTACCGAGCCAGTTAATTAATACTTCCTTATACGGGTACATTATGATAATATTCTCACTTGTTTATTTAATCTTAAATATGTTGTACTGGGTGTTGACCAGAATCTGCACTGGCAGCTGTTTGCGTTATAATATCTGCTTTCTATTATAATACCTATCTGTTTTCTATAGACAATCGCGATACAGGGTGTTGACCTGCATTAATATATACCCTTGTGACATTGCGAAAGCATATCACATGTTTCTACATAATCTGAATTTGCAAATGTACTTGGGACCTACCAGGTTTTTCGTATTAGAATAACATATTTACAGAGTCAGTTAATTAATACTTCCTTATACGGATACATTATGATATTATTCTCACTTGTTTATTTAGTCTTAAATGTGCTGTACTGGGTGTTGACCAGAATCTGCATTGGCAGCTATTTGCGTTATAATATCTGCTTTCTATTATAATACCTATCTGTTTTCTATAGACAATCGCTATACAGGGTGTTGACCTGCAGTAATATATACCCTTGTGACACTGCGCAACCGGATGTACACACGATTCACATCGGTTTACTGTCTGGTTAATCTTGACGACAATTTTTTTATAATATTTGCTGACAGCTATCTTTTTATTTTGATAAAGTCCTGTAAATTCATTAGCATGTTCTTAATGATAAATACGTGAAATATCTAATTCATGCAATGTCAATAATTTGTACAGCTCTGATTAAATGATAGATGCACTGATAACCTAATCAAATATCCCTTTGCTTTTTTGCAAGATACTCTGGAAAATTCTTACTCGATAGAAATATAGTGGGGGCCTTCTTATAAACAGATAAGACACGAAATTTTACATGTTGGGGATCTGCGGAATTAATATTTAGTTACGCCAGATTTTAATAACACTAGGTATGTTTTATTTTGCGATATGTGGGGTATGCTCTCATTTTTTCTTAATGTTACTTGCGTTTTATATTTTGTATATACTGGGCGATATAAAACCATACTTTATTCATATAGTTCTTGAATGGGGTTTGATTTTTCTGATAATCATAACATTTACAGCTTGTCGAGGCCGTATAGCTGTCCCGGGGTGATCGAATCTCGCGACGTGTGGTTCTGTAGTCATTTTTGTGATTTATAGTTTAAATTACTAGTTTAGATACACATATAAACAAGTGCACTGATGTTTTAGAAATTCTGAAACGATTATTCTTATACCTAAGCATTCCCTTAAAATTTGTTTTAACTCGTAGTTTTCGCTTAAATAGCACCTTTTTCACGAAGCCTTGAGAACGAGTATTATTATATTTCTCCGAGACTGCTGTAGTTGTACCTACTATGTACCTATATACCGAGCGTTATCTCCTAAATACACGTGTAGGTATTTTAAGTCAATAGATAGTGTGAAATCTGACCACATCTAGACCTATGATTTTTTTATATTCCCCGGGGCTTTTCGATGCAACGATTTTCTCATGTGGCTAAAAATAACATTTATAACTTCTTAGATGTTTGCGCCTTATATGTAGGATGGGGCGGTATCTTATTACTATACATATTACTCCTTGACTACTATGGATGTGCGAATGTTATGTGGGTTATGTATTATTATATTGTTACAGCAATATTCCTTCTACCCTATCGCTTTGGTGTAAGAATAAGGGATTTAGGGTGACATTATTATCATTTACGTGTATTTATAGCGCCTTAATACGTATTGTTTTGTTATATTACTAACTCGCGAGACCTATGTGGAGGAAGAGAGCGGTATATTACTACCAGCAGTATTACTTCTAGCCTATCGCTTTGGTGTGAGAGTAAGGGGGTTAGGTATTATTTAAAGAGAAGCATTTATATAAGTATATTTATCGCCTTCAGAACGTAATAAGTGTTTTTTTATTGCATTGCTGACTCGGGTGGTCTATGTGGAAGAAGGAGCTGTATATTGTTATTGACGAGAAGATTAATGTGTCTTTCTTGCATTACTGATGTGGGAGGTATATGTGGACGAAGGGTGTTATATTGCTATTTACGAGAAGATTCAGCGTAGAATCCATTATCAAGGTGGAAAAAAATAAATTCATAGTTAAAAAGTTGGTAGGATCTACACTAGGGCTTTTGTAACGAGCGTATTGGTTTAATAGCCCGACTTAGGTAAATAATGTTTTAGGGAAATACGTTAGTTGAATTGAAATTGATTTCAGCATGTGTTGCTTTATGGCCTCCGCCAACCAATATATAGTTTATTCTGTCTGTTTTGTTTGAATTTTGGTTTGCTCCTCTGTTTTTTAAAGAGAGGATGAAATTATGTAATATATTTATATACTGAGTGTTTTACATCTTTTTCTACACCTTATACTGTATCCCGCCTCCACAAATATATGTAGACCATTAACTCCTTTCGCATATACACCATGTAACAACGTGGCGGTTCTGGTGACAATTTTTGGTAACGTTTTCATTTGCTTGGGAATTTATTGAAGATTTTATTGCATTGCTGACTAGGATGGTCTATGTGGAGGAAGGAGCTGTATATTATTATTATGTGATTATGTAAAAGAACAATCATTTTACACGTATGTATTGTCTTTAGTATGTAATAAGTTCTTTTTTTTCTTGGATTACTGATGTGGGAGGTATATGTGGTCGAAGGGGCGGTATATTGCTATTTACGAGAAGATTAATTAAGGTGTTTTTCTTGTATTACTGATGTGGGAGGTCTATGTGGAGGAAGGGGCGATATATTGTTATTGACGAGAAGATTAATATGTTTTTTCTTGCATAACTGATGTAAGAGGTTTGTGTGGAGGAAGGGGCGATATATTATTATTGACGAGGAGATTAATGTGTTTTTCTTGCATAACTGATGTGATAGGTCTGTGTGGAGGAAGGGACGGTATATTGCTATTGATGAGAAGATTAAAGTGAATCTCTTGCATAACTGATATAAGAGGTCTATGTGGATTAATGGGTCGATATATTGTTATTGACGACAAGATTAATGTGTTTTCTTGCATAACTGATGTGATAGGTCTGTGTGGGGGATGGGATGGTATATTACTATTGATGAGAAGATTAAAGTGTTTTTCTTGCATTACTGATGTGGGAGGTCTGTGTGGAGGATGAGGGCGGTATATTACTACAGCAGTATTACTTCTAGCCATTGGTGCAAGAATAAGAGGATTAGGCATTATTTAAAGTGAAGCATTTATATAAGTATATTTATCGCTTTTAGCACGTAATAAGTGTTTTTATTGCATTGCTGACTCGGATGATCTATGTGGAGGAAGGAGCTGTATATTATTATTATGCAATTATGTAAAAGAACAATCATTTTACACATATGTATTGTCTTTAGTATGTAATAAGTGTTTTTTTTTCTTGGATTACTGATGTGGGAGGTATATGTGGTCGAAGGGGCGATATATTGCTATTTACGAGAATATTCAGCGTAGAATCCTGTATAATAAAAATATTGTACTAGTTACAGCATCTGCACTATGGCTTCTGTAAACGGTGTATCGATTTAATAGCCCGACTTGGGTAAATAATGTTTTAGGGAAATACGTTAGTCTTGATTGCTGCATAATAAAAGCTATGCTCGGAGCTCGGAGACCATGTAACAATGTGGCTGTTCTGGTGACAATTTTTTGGTAGCGTTTTCATTTGCTTGGGAATTTATTGAAGACCTTTTAGTACGTTTCCGGTAATATTAATTTGTATTATACTGCGTGTTAGTTAGATATTAAACATATTCTCCATAATTTAATATTAACAAGAGAAGACATGATAATTTTCTTAACCTTTCACTGTTGGTGCTGTTTTATGATAGTATTTATTGAAGGTTTGTCGAAAATATTAGCGATAGATGACGCTGATAATTTTTGGCTTTACCTCTCACCGATAGAGTTGAAGTACCTTCTAGTTTACTTTTATTGAGGAAATTATTAGCTATTCAATTAATCAGGTGCTATATTTAGATATTACCTCATTAAGCTCACCTCTACAGCTGAATTCTGTTGGGTTAAAATATTATTGTTTCTTGGTAGAACACCCTCCCATAAACCCCTACTAGATATAGCTCTCTGTCTGTCTATTTATTTATGGTATACCGCGTATTCCTTTAAGTACCGTATATCACCAGTATATCACTCCTCTGTGAATAACGAGAATTAAAACTATATAGGTACCTACTGTTTAGGAACACTGTATATATTACAACTTTAAATGACTCGGTGTCGATAAATCTCATAAATCATGGATTAGTCAAAATAATATAATACAGATACTTGTTTTTTAAATAAAACACTTTATTATTGTTATGCATTTTTATTTCAGTAAATTATCTATGAACCTCATATTGTATATTACACATCTATGTTCTTTTTCTAATATAGGATTAAGAAGTTTTGAAGTCCTTTCCATCCTCTGATGGAACCGGTGTCGGTCGAGAGCAACAAATTCCCAATATATCCTCCTAGCGGCGTTGTAGGTAAAACTCCAAGTTATTATATGGTGAACTTGGTTCTGCGCTTCGTTGAATGTAACTTTCTTCTTCTCTGTCTCCATGTATGTTGTTACAATGATTTTCAAATACTTCTGGATACAAATAAATAAGTTCCAAACATGTTGCGACGTTCTCAGAGTGCGGATTATCCTCTGGACGAAGTATGTTTAAGACTTTTACAAAAACATTACCATCTCCTTGCTGTAGCCCTTTTTTAATATCTTGAAGTAATTCTTAAATTGCTGGCTTTTTAATATATCCAGTCTGAACTTGATCAAAGGCAATAGCTCCCAGAGCTTGCATACTGATTCAAATCCCAAATAAATATAAGAATCATTTTTTATTATCTTCACCACTCTTGTATGAGAAAACTGCTCGAAGTGTATAGAAAATTGACTGGTATCAATATTATCGGTTTTTTCAAAAGAATATAGATAATTTGTTATTATTCCCTGATAGTTTAAAAAGATTTTCCATTGGCCTTCATCGAACATAACTGCATCGCTTTTATTTCCTGATAGCCTTACACAGGGTTGGCTGCTTCTTCCGATGTTAGCCGACTTCACCCGAACTCATATTTCTAGCTATTGCATCATACTCTGAAACCGGATACTGTCTAAACGCCAGGTGTTCGATGAGTCATACCGACTTGCCTCCACAAATTATTGAAACCAGATATTCATATTTTATATTTAGATATTACATCATGATATGATATGTGAGGAAGGGCTGCATATTAGTACTGTTCATATTTTGATGCATTTGATGATAGATGACTGGTGTGGTATATTATTACTATGTATATTACTTCTTATAGGATTAAATATTGAAAACAGAAGCATAACATTCATATGTATTAATAATAAATGTTGCTGATACTGTTGAGTAAAATAAAACATGTGGAATATATTAGTCTTGAGTTCAATATGTGTTTTACATGCTCTGTACCTTATACTATACCCTTTAATAATCAATAATGGACCAAGCATTCAAGATCATTCAAACAATTTTAGACCTGTCTGTTTGTAGCATTCGTTAACCTCTTGACACGTGTTTCACCTCCTGGGAGCTACGGGTAGCTCCCCTCTTATCCCCTTATCAACAAGTCAGTTTTTTAGTTATTACATTATGCTCACGAGTATATTACTACTGTTTATATTATGATATATTTGATTCTAGATGACTTGTGTGGGGAATAAGTGGTATATTATTACTATGTATATTGCTTCTTATAGAGAATAGGAGGATTAGATATTATTTAAACAGAAGCATGTCATTCATATGTATTATCACTTAATATTTTTTTTTTATTGCTGACGCGGAGTATTAAATTAATTTTTATCGCCGTCAGCTTTTTTTAAAATACCGTTGCCAGATATTTTATTTTTAAATATTACATCATGCTCTGAATTCGGATACTGTCTAAACGTCAGGTGTTCGATGAGTCATACTTTACCATACTCTGAAACCGGATACTGTCTAGACGCCAGGTGTTCGATGAGTCATACTTTACATGGTATAGCATAGCATAGCATATTCCTCATTCCTCATGAGGCTCCGCTCCATTTGCTCTCTCATTTCACACCTACTGATGCACGGTACTTCTTACTGTTAAAAGATGATTTTTCATCATATCGATATGTCTTCTTTATGAAATAGAAATCAGAAATTAAAGGTCATATAGAAACATTTATCTCTTTAGTCGAGAGAGAGACAGGCAATAAAATGAGGGTTTTAAGAACAGTCAGAACAGTTTTAAGAATGCAGAAATAAGACAATTATTAGAGAAGCGAGGAATACGATATCAACGATCGGTAGTGTACATTCCTCAACAAAATGGGAGAGGTGAATGAAAAATGAGAACCCTAGTAGAAGCAGCTCGTAGTATGATTCAAGGCATGAACAAAATATTTTGGGCGGAAGCAGTAAATACTGCAGCATATGTTTTAAATAGAACTGTTCAAGTTCAATTACTGACCAGTCTCCATACGATTTGTGGTGCAAAAAGAAAATAAACATGAAAGAATTCCAAGTGTTTGGATCCAGAGTATCTATACACATACCCAAAGAAACACGTTTAAAATGGGATGCAAAAAATAAACATGCAATATTTGTAGTAAAAAGTTATAGAATTTTTGTTCCGGAAAAGAACAATGTGGAGTATCACAGAGATGTAGTTTTTCTGCCTGGGAAAATAGAGTCCAAGAACAAAGAAACAACACAGGGCGAGATAGAAAATACAGTGAATGAAGTAAATATCATTGAAGAGGGTATATCTGAAAGTTTGAGTGAAAAAGGTGAGGTAGAGTCTGAAATCGAAACAGGAAGTGGAGTTTCAGATGTTGAATCTGAAAATGAGCAGAGTTTAAGCGTGGAAGGAGTTCCAAAATATAATCTTCGACAAGATATAAGAAAACCTATCAAATTAACTGATTACGAGCTTGACTCGGAAATATCATTCTTAACTATCTACGATGATGATGAATCTACAACCTACGACGAGGTCCTGATAGTAATAACTCTAGAAAATGGAAAGAAGCTATAGAAGTCGAAAGAAATGCTTTGGAAGAAAATGAAACGTGGGTGTGCTTGTCAAAAGATACTAGTGAAAGCAAAGTCATTGAGTGTAAATGGGTGTTTAACCGTAAGAAATGTAACGTTAAAATTATGATTTAGGCAATTGTTTCGTAGTAATTCTACTGAAAAATAAAAATTAGACACAATATTGACAAAATAGTTCACTTATTCAAATACATATTACATTTAGTTTAATCACAGTATATGGATATAGTTATAGTTATTAAGGTGGAAGTTGTTATTGTTGTTATGATTAAGTTGACAGTCCCCAACTGTCAGTACTTTACCGAAGTACGAGCTGATTGGCGTAAAACGGGGCGCCACGATTGGTGGTGTGTTAAATGTTACTGAGTTAATTCTCAGTGTTGCCAATGGCATAATTAAATATTTTTGTAAAAGTTATTTTGTAATTATCGTTATCTTGGTGGTCAGATTAACTTTTAATGACTGATTTCATAAGCTGGGCATATCATATAGGCGAATTTAGGTAAATACCTCTGTTTCAAGTTAATCGACAGAATACGTGATTTCTATTGGTCGAACATAGTGTAAGGAGGGATCGAATTGACATCCTCGTTCTTTTGGGTTTTTTGATAGAATTTTGGTCAGTGTGGAATGCTCATGGGGGACTTGTAAACAATTGGGATTTTATCTTAAATCATCCGTGCGCGGGATTTCGTTTCAAGCCTCTTTTATATTATTTTTGGAACCATTTGTAGTGGTTTATACCTTGGTGTGGTGAACTTCCAAAAATTATACCTTGATTGGGATTTTGTGAGCATTCAATCGTAGCAGTCTTGCAGAGCAGATAGCGTCGTTCCTTGGTATATCATCCAGTTGGATAGACACGTATGTTTCGATATTATAGATTTGCTAGCAAATTCAAGTTTTCTTTCCAAATTAATCCAAACCGTTGTATCTTTAATAATTATTGATAGTATTTCTTATTCATAGATGCCATAAGGGTCATATTCGCATGTTCTACATTTCATCCCTAATTTTGCCGAAGTTTAGTTGAAAATCAAGGCCTCCAGTTCTGAAGTCACTGGAAACCCCTTAGGAAAGGATATGTGATTGGTATTTTCATTTATTTATCACTACTTACATTATTTGCTAAGTTATAGCAACATTTTCTAGTATATTAAATTAATTTAAATTCAAGTTAAGAGAACCCATTGACGCTAAATAAGCTTTATTTTAGTTTATTTTTTTTGTATTTAGCGTGGGTATATTTAGTAGAGTATAAAAGAATAAAAGCGGAACTATAAATAAAAGTTTAGTTGTGCAACTTTAAATATTAAATATTAAAGATTTTTTTTTGTGGAAAAAAATGTGTAAAAGAAATTGGTTGGAAAAAAGGGACATTTAATATAAAGTGTCTGTAATTGTATTTTATGTACTATAGTGTATAATTCTGTGACTAGGGTTTTACCCACCCGCATCCTTCCAGGAGCTTAGTAGGTGCACAAGCTGGTGGCTGGTATATATACAGGGTGGACTTGACGACTACACGACTACGTGATATACCGGATGTCCGCTCGTTGAGGATCCGCAAGTTACCCTAGATTATTTTTTTTAGTTAATTCTTGATTCTAGTGACTACTATAAATACTAGTATTATTCTATAATACTAGCTTTATTCTATATTCTATAATACTAGAATATTGGAAATATTATTCTACAAAAAACTCAGTTAAGGGTTACCGATTATTTTGCTTGTATAGTAATTGCTTACTTGATCTATATGCTTACATTGTTTTCTATTAGTTTGTAGTAGTAGTAGTATTAGTTTGTTCGCTTGATCGCTAACTATACATTTTTTTTCCTGCATTACTGTTCATGATTTACTGAGCTTGATTTAATGCTGCATTCTTTAGCTTGCATACTGTTGCTATGGCAGTAATTTTCGCCAAATTAATATTATAAGTAGTAGCTAATTTTTTTTTTTTTTTTTTTTGATAAATGGTAATTAATTTTCCCTGATTTGTAGAGGTAAGCTTCATGCTGAATACCTTTGTGCAAGCCACATTGATTAGTGGATAATATAGCTATTGCATTTTATATTTTACGGCACTTAATGATAATAGTAGTTGATTATTAACTTCTTTCTATTACTATTCTTTTTTTTGCATATATAATAGTTACTTAGAATTTAAGTTTAAGATTGCACACTTATTGCTTAGATAATTTGTTTTAGTATTTTTCTTTGCTAAGATTTATTTACTGCTAATTTGTGTAACTTTAGGGGTAAGCGGAAATTAAGGTTAATAGTTTGGTTCTTATAAACCTCCTATGAGAGGAACTTGTTTTTTGTCCTGCGGATCGCCTGAGCTCAAGCGTCGCTGTCGCGTGATAACAATTTTCTGTAGTAATCGCCATTAATTTCTACGCTTACTAAGTAGATTTATATTTATACATTATTGCTAGTATTTGTTTGGTGATCTGTACCTAGATAAAAGATTAGTGCTATAGTGCATCCGTTTAGTGCTTCGTGGCGCTGTTAGTTCTAATTATCTTGAATTTACTGACCAATTCATATGCGCGGTGTTATTAATCTTTGATAAATTCTAGGTGTGGTAGCAGTCAACATTATTATTGCACATGGAAATAACATATTGTCGATAGCTTCTGTACCTTTACCGTATGCAAAATATAATTGTGTCTTTTGTAATATTTATATGGTTGGTTTTTTTTTGTCCTTAATCTCATTTGGTAAGTTTGGAGGTTAAACTCAGTAGGTATTCGTTGGGTAAACATACCTGGCGCCCAGAAGAAAAATCACAACGGACCCCCCTTCTCCACTGATGACTAGCTGCGAATACTATCAAATATCACCTCACAGTCTGGGATAAGTATTATAGAGCTAATTAAAGGTGACCGAAAGATGAAAGTGGTAGTTAAAGTCCAAAGCACGGTTAGTAGCTAGAGGTTTTCAACAAACCAGTATGTTATTTTCAGATATCTATAGTCCAGTAGCTACACTAACATCTGTAAGAATTTTCTTAGCTTTCTGTAATAAACTTAGAATTCCAATCAAAGGGGACATCAAAGATGATGTGTATATTTCATTACCCAAAGGTTTCAAAGAACAGGAGGGCACGGTATGTAAGCTAAGAAAATCCTTATATGGATTGAAAAGTTCGCCAAACAATTGGAACAATAAGTTTCATTCATTAATGTTATCTTTATTATTTAAAAGGTCTGAATATGAATATTATCTAGATGTAAAAATAACAGATTCAGTAAATTTTATATTTTAATCTATGTCTCTATAATCTATTTTAATCTTTTGTTAGTTGGAACCAATGAAAAACAGGTTCTAGGGATCTAGGTATAACTATTACACAAGACATTTCAAAAGGTAAAATATTAATAAATCAAACTAACTACTTAAAAATTGTTCTCAAGAAATTTGCCATGCAAAATTGTAAAGAGGCCAAGACTTCAATGGATGTAAATTTTAAACATTGTTATCGGTTTTAAGCTCAAAAATAGGCCAAAAACACCTAAATTTCATTAAAAATAAGTAATTAAAGTCATTAGAATCACCCTGTAAACATTTCATATTAATATCATTAAATTTCACCAAGTTATAGCCAAAAATGTAAAGTCAAAAAAGAAAAGTAGTTCTTGTCAAAATGACACATTTTTGTTGGTCACAAAATGAACCAATAGAAATTGTCCCAGCACCCTGTAGGTATATAAGGAGGCCGATTTCTAGAAAATCATCCGCTGTATCCACTCATTATTCATAGTCAACCTGTACGTGTGTAATCAGTCGCGATCAAACATTTCTTCAAATTCAATCATTTCTTTGCATTTTACTAAGACCTCGCGTACCTAGTAGTGTGAAAACAATAATACGATACCTAGTTATCTCCTAGCATAAAATATTGTGTGTAAAACTTACCTAAAACATTCCGTTTGTAATATATGCGTTGTATTCTAAATCTAGTGTATATTCCTACGCCTTACCCATCCTTCTACGTAGTGGAACCTGAAACAGATAAAAAGAATTACAATACAAAGCCATAATATAAAGAAATATCGTCCAACAAAAAGAAAATCGTAAACCAACTGAAATAAGAAATATCTCATAATAAATAAAGGTCTAACCCAAACTGAAAGGTTCCCTACGTCCTTACAAAACTAAGCTGTGTTTTACTTAAACAAATAAACCAAAATTCTAAAAGTAAGTGCATCAGAGAAGCCAAAACAAGGTAGGAAGCATGTCGTTCTAACTTTATTCCTGAAATATTGCCAGCTGTATTCAGAGAGACTTTCATTGTATCAAAAAGTGAACATTTATAAAGTAGAGACATTAAAGTAAATATAAATTGAACTTTTGCTTAAACAGTGAACATTAAACATTCAAATAAACTTTGCAAATAAAGAACATTAATTTTTCTAGAACCTTTTGTGATAATAAACTAAAGTGCTTATAAATATTATTGATAAACTTTGCTAACTGAACCCTGAACTCATACATGAACTATATATATTTATATGTTATTTTGTTTTTTGGTGTTCGTTGATTTAATTATTTTATTTATTTAATTTTTTTATTATATGAAATTTGGTTTTATAGGGTCTAAAGTTGGGCGCCAAAATTATTATACTTTTGTGATTTGTATGCTTACGTTGTGAACCTAATTAAATGGATTGTTAATATATATATTTTTTTTTAATGAGTTTTTCTTACCCTTGCTTGCTCTTTAGAGTATGAGAATCTTACCTTGGAGTCGGTTCTTGCAGGAATTTTCTTTATATATCTCTTTTATTTTTTTTAGCAATACAACAGAAGGTTAAATTTTAAACAAGAAACAGATTTTATTAAAGTCCTGTTTGATTGAATTACAAATATAAACAAATTCACTTTAGTTTTTCTCTTTCCTATCAACTTATTTCTATATCTACTATTCCTTATTAAAATAAGCTCTCCGTAGTGCAATATGTGTGGTGAACACACCTGTTATACTGTGCGGTGAACACGCCTCTTAATCTATTTGCAATATGTAACGTACTTGCAATATGGGTTGCCTATATTTTTTTTATTAAATTACAATGAAACTATTTCTTTCACTCACTAGATGTTACTACTGTTCGAAACTATGGTGTCTAACCTATTCTAACAAATGTCTTTCCGGAAGTTTTATATGTTAAATTGTTATTAAAAGTGGTTAAATTGTTCAATACTATGTGTCCAAGTAAGTATTTAGTTATCGTTTAGTTCTTAATGAAAATTTTATGTTTCAATCTTTGTTTGATAGCTATCTTTTGAAGTTTAAAGCTTTAAGTTTCTGTTCTCAGTAGATTTTTCAATTTGACAGTTTTGTATAAACAGTTCACTGTACCTTTTTGTCGTGTTTTAGGAAAATCTGGTTCTCTCTTTGGGTTTCGGCTGGGAAATATTTACTTCCCAGGCTCGCTGGATACCTGCTTATCTGCTGCTGGTTATCTTTCTCTGGATACCAATTTTAAGCACTGGATTCACAGTTTCATTCACTCAGGTGAGTTTATTTTACAAATTTATATTACTTGATTATTATTTAATTTCAAATTTATGCGAAATTATGCAATTTTGTCTGATCTGCTTAAAAAAACGATGCTACTTCCTTCTTCCAAAATTCTAGAATCCCCTGTTACCATAACAAACTATTCTTTTTTTCTGTAGTCTCCTATTTTTTTAACTCTTGATTTTTCCCTGTTTATTTTGCTAAAGTGTCCACCCACTTATGTTCACTAATTGACTCCTTTCTAATTTTTCACTTTAGACTCAGTTTTAGTTATTCTAACTTAAAATTATGTCATACATTAATTTTGATTGTTCTACTCTATTTAACAAAGATTTCTTACAATTTTATAACATATAATTGTTGATATTTGTCTCTATTTATATCTGTAATTCTTATCATGGGTGTTTTCCTTTACTATGACAGTTCATGTCAAATTTCTTTACCAATTTTTAACAATTTTGTTTTTAGTTGTAATTTTCTCACTGGAAATTATCTTTGGACTGGATTTTATGCTATTGGTTTATTCTATGAAGATTTCTCTTCATTTTGATATGCCATGCTCTGGGTTTCTTATTATATTAACTATGTTTTGAATCAAATTAAATGACAATGTATACTCATTTTCGGATATTCACGTAAGATAAATTATTTTATTAGCGTTATTTGTAATAATTTTCTAAATAGATGCAATAATAATTATTTAATATACAATTTTCATCGTTATTGATATCTTTATTAAACTTATAATGTTCATTTATTAAAGAATTCAAATATTTCTGGTACAGGTAGCGTTTTTTATGATAACTTCAACATTCAACTATCGTTAATTCTCATTCTATTGCAATTTTCCTAAATTTATTTGAAAATTTTATTGTTATAAGAAAATTTGTCAAATCAATTTATGATGATGTCACATTTAAATAAGTATGTATGTTTTCAATATGTCTGAGTGTTTTACATGTGTTGTGTTGTGATGCATGATGTTTTTGGGTGTGTTTTTGTATTACATTATTAGTCAGTCAAAGTATGGATGTAATTGGTCTATGTTGTATATTCCTTTAATTTTGTCACTGTTTATGTATTTCAATTCATAACTGTTTGTCCCGTTTGTCGTGTTTATTTGATATGGTCCGTCATAAGGTAACATTAGCTTTGCACATTTGTTTTCGCTGCGATTTGGAACTCTCAGAGCTCTTACAATAACTAAGTCTCCTTTCTGAAATGTCACTATCTTTTTATTGTGTTTTGTCATTCGTTTTCTGTAATTGTCTGCTGCTTTCTGTAATCTTGTGTTTACTTTATGTATAAGTGTATCGTAATGTGGTGTGTTATTTGTCCATGGCCTGTTAGGTGGTGTATTCTTAAATATGGTAATTGGTGATTCGTCTGTTACATTGTTTAGTATGTGATTTAGGTATGTCTCTACGTCTGTCAAGTGTTGTTCCCATGTTGGTTGGTCTTGATTTACTAATAGTCTCAAATATTTCGATACCTCTTTTACATATCGTTCGGCTGGATTCGCCTGTGGATGTCTTATGCTTGTAAATTTTGGTCTTGTATTTGTTCGTCTAAAGTAGTTTAGTATCCTTTTATTTCTAAAATAACTTGCATTATCTAAAATACATTGTTCATATTGTCCTTCGTCTTGTCTGTATTTATTTAGCAGTGTTATGACTGTCTTTGTGTTTGTTTTTCTACATGGATATAATTTTACGTATTTTGAAAAAATGTCAACTATGATGAATATATGTCTGTTGTTTTCGTAACTTGGTATTAAATTGCTTATGAAGTCTATCGCTATCGTCTGTAATGGTCTGTGTGTTATTATAGATTTAGGTAGTCCTTCGTAATGTCTATTTTTGTCTTTGCCCAATTGACAAATGTGGCATGTCTTTAATATTTGTTTTGTAATTTGTCTGTCTTGTCTGTTGTAGTAGTTTTCTCTGAATAGTTTCCACGTTTTGTGTACTCCTATATGTCCATATGTAGTGTGTAGTATTTGTATTATGTCATGTGTTAAATTTTCTGTTATAGCGTAGAGTTCGTTTTCTCCAATGTTTTTGATGTATATGTTGTTTATGTACTTGAGTTTTGATTTGTCTGTCTCTATTAAATTCTGTTGGTCGTGTATTACTGTGTCTAATGAAAATATGCCAGTGTCGTCTTTGAATACGTTTATTCCTATTTTAACAAGTCGATTGTCTTCAGTCATTTTAATGTCCATTCGAGATAGTGCGTCTGCTAGTATATTATGTTTTCCCGGTATGTGTTCAATGTCAAAGTCATATTCTGTCAGTAAAAGTGCCCATCTGTGTATTCTGTTGTTTCCAAATTTGTTGTGTAAAATTGATGTCAGTGCTTGATTGTCTGTCTGTATTTTAAATTTATTGCCAAGTAAGTAAAATCTCATTTTTGTTATTGTGAAAATGATTGAGCTTAATTCTAATTCTGAAATACTATATCCTCGTTCATGGGTCTTTGTTACTCGTGAAGCAAAAGCTATTGGTACTTCTGTATTGTCCTGTGTCTGTAATAGTACTCCTGCAAGTCTATGTATCGATGCGTCTGTTCTGATAGTAAAAGGTAAGTCATAGTTAGGATGGTATACTTTTAGTCGTTCTATTATAAGGTCTTTAATGTTTTGAAAAGCAGTCTCTTGTCTGTCAGTCCAAGTCCATTTTATGTTTTTCTTTAATAAGTCGATTAGTGGTAATTCAAAATTTGTCAAGTCTGGTATAAGTCTTTTAAAATAATTTACCATGCCTAAAAATCCCCTTAAAGTTTTTAAATTTTGTGGTCTTTTGTACTGTCTGATTGTCTGTATTCTGTCTTCATCCATTTGTATCCCTTTTTGATTTATTAAATAACCTAAATATACTACTTCTGTTTTATAAAATTCGCATTTGTCAAGGTTTATTTTTAGTCCGTTACTGTCAAGTTCGTGTAGTACTATGTCTAAATGTTTTCTATGGTTTTCTATCGAGTCTGAGTAAATTAGTATGTCGTCTATATAATGTAATACAAATGTGTCGTATTTATTTAATATGTTGTGTAGTGCTCTTACTAATGCGGAACATGAACTTTGCAAGCCAAACGGAGTGACCCGGAATTGAAAAACTTCCCCATCTATCATAAATCCTGTGTACTTTCTAGATTCTTTTTCTAAAGGTATTAGCCAAAAACTATGTTTTAAATCGAGCTTTGTGAATACAGAGGCACCAGTTATTCTTCCCAAAATTGCATCTATCACTAAAGGTGCTTCGTACTGTGGTACGGTGTATTTATTTATTGTTCTTGCGTCTAAACACATACGTATGTCTCCATTTTTCTTTTGAACAATGACAAGTGGATTTATATAAGGTGTATTATTTCGTTCTATGATTCCCTCTTTTAATAATTTATCAACTTCCTCTCTTACCTTTGCTTTGTGCATATATGGTATTGGATAATTCTTAACTTTAAAATTATTTATATTCTGGACCTTTAATTTGTGAACATAACTTTTTGCTACTCTCATTTCATCTGATACTAATCCTTCATATCTTTTCAAAATATTCTTTACTTCTTTCTCATAATTATTATTTACATTCAATTTAATTAATTCAATATTAAATATTTCTTTATCATTATTCATATCATCATAAATATAATTATTTCCCTCAATATATAACATTTCTTTTTCATTCCTACCTACATCTCTACTTATCATTCCTTGTTCACATTTTATTTCGTCCATCATTCTATTTATCTTTTCAGTCTCAAAATGTATCCAAGTATCATTTATACACAATTTTTCCTGTTGGTAATCAATTATAGCGTTCAATTTATTTAAATAATCTGATCCTATCACTATATTCATTGTCAAATTAGGTACTATTAAAAGTTGGAATAAGATATTTTTGTTATGCAATTCTAAAGTAATATTTACCATTTTGTTTACCTCGTATAATTTCCTATTGTTTGGACCTACTAATGTTACTTTATTTACTTTAATAATATGTTGATTTAATTCTGGGAATTTTTCTATTATGTTTTGGTTAATTAATGATGCTTCTGATCCTGTATCTATTAAAATTTTAAAATTTTGATCTCTAAATTTAGAATTTATATAAATTAAATTTTGATTTTGATTCATTACTACATTTTCATCTAGTTTTATGAATTCTCTGGGGTGTGTATAGTTATTATTATAAATTTTGACTGTTTGGTTTGACTTGCAATTATTTAAAAATTTTGTGTTTCATTATGTTGTGTTTGTGTTGTTTCAGGTGATCTGTCCAATGATAGTGTACGTCGTGTATTAAATGTACCATCATTACCTCGAATTTCATTCCTTTCCTCGGATCTGCTTGAGCTTCGCTGGCATTGAAAATTTACCTGGCGTCTAGGAAAATTATTTTCGTCTCTTGGTGAATTATCTGGATTTTGCCGAGTGTTATTGCGGAAATTATCATTATTACGTGACCCATTGTTATAATTTGTGTTATTATTAAAGTTTCTACTGTAATTATTATTATTGTTGTATTGATTTCTTTGTGCATTGTTGTTCCGATCAAAATTTCTGTTATAATTATTACTATATCTATTGTTCAAATTATTATTATTATTGTATCTACTATTATTATCATTATATCTATTATTATTGTTATTGTTGTTTCTAAAATTTGTGTTAACGTTATTTTGATTTGTACGATTATTAAAATTGTTGTTATTTGATCTAAAATTATTGTTTTGCCTAAAATTGTTATATTGATTTTGATTTGTATCATTTTGTCTAGTAAAATTTTGTGAATTATTATTAAAATTATGGTTACTTGAATTTTGAAAATTGTTTCGTACATTATTATTTTGAGCTAGTCTTGGCATGTTACGTTCTACTCTCATCAAATAAGCATACAGTTGTTCTATATTTCCTATATTATGTATTGCTATTGTCTCTGCTATTTCGGGTTTAAATTGTCGAGCTATATATAAAACAAGTTCCTGCTCATTTATCTTGGGTGTTAAATATTGTGCTGACGAGTAAAGCTTCAGGGCATAATTAGTCATACTATTAGATAATTTAGGGTTAAATTTTGCAAAATACAATTTTTCTCTAACTATAGATTGAGCATTATCTCCCCAAAAATGTGAAATTAGTCTAATTTTAAATTGTTCAAAACTACTTATGTCATTTTCAATTCCGTTGAACCAAATTAAAGCTTCTCCTTCTACGCTTTCTCTTATGAACTCCTTTATTCTTTCCAAATGTCCTTCTTTATCCATACTTCTTCCTTCCATTTCTGTTATTTTTCTAGTTATTGATTTTATAAATACTGTTGGATGCAACTTGTTTATATTTCCAGTGAATTTATGCAACTTATTCTCGCCATGACATACGATTCTTGTTACTGTTTCCATTTCTTTGCCTCTTGTTTCTTTTACTACCCGTATCTCCTTCTGTAACTCTTCTATCTTCTCCATGGTACTTGTTCTTTCTATTTCCCATACCTCCTTGTTTCCTATTATGCTTGTCTGTACATGCTTTTTCACTTGTTCTATTTCTTGACTATTTTTCAATACTTTTCTGTCCAATTTTCCTATTTTTTGTTCCTGGGTGTCTATTCTCTCTTCTACTTCTCTGGTTTTTGTTACTACTGTAACCAAATCTTGTTCGGTTTTGTCTATATCCCGTTTCAATTCTTCTCTCCAGTTTTGTGTTTCTTTTCTTATCTCTTCTTTTATGTCTTGTACTTTTTCATTTAAGATTTTCACCATTCTATCCATATCATCTCTTCGTCCTTTCTCCATTTGTCTTATTTCTTCTCCAATTTGTTTTAAGTCTTCTTTTCTTCCTAATTCTAGTTTTTCCAGGTCTTCTTTTCTTCCTAATTCAAGTTTTTCCAGGTCTTCTTTTCTTCCTAATTCAAGTTTTTCCAAGTCTTCTTTTCTTGCTTGATCCATTTGTTTTAAATCTTCTCCGATCTTTTGTATATCTTCTTTTCTTCCTTGTTTGATTGTTTCTTCCAACCTTCTTCTGTCTTCTCGTTGCTGTTTCATGTCTTCTTTTTGTTGTTGCCTGTCGTCTTGTATTGTCTTCATCATTTCTTCTAACATACTCTGCCATGCTGGTATTTCTCTACTTTCTTGACTTGTCGCAGTTTCTTCATCTGATGGTGCTTCCTCTCCTGTCAGTTTTCCACTTCGTAGATCCATCCTGTTTTATTGTGACCTAAGTAGCTTTGTTCAATCTCAAAAAATTTTATTTTTATTTCCTGCTTTTCCAGGCCTTTCACGTTGGGAGCCAAATTTATATGTTATTTTGTTTTTTGGTGTTCGTTGATTTAATTATTTTATTTATTTAATTTTTTTATTATATGAAATTTGGTTTTATAGGGTCTAAAGTTGGGCGCCAAAATTATTATACTTTTGTGATTTGTATGCTTACGTTGTGAACCTAATTAAATGGATTGTTAATATATATATTTTTTTTTAATGAGTTTTTCTTACCCTTGCTTGCTCTTTAGAGTATGAGAATCTTACCTTGGAGTCGGTTCTTGCAGGAATTTTCTTTATATATCTCTTTTATTTTTTTTAACAATACAACAGAAGGTTAAATTTTAAACAAGAAACAGATTTTATTAAAGTCCTGTTTGATTGAATTACAAATATAAACAAATTCACTTTAGTTTTTCTCTTTCCTATCAACTTATTTCTATATCTATTATTCCTTATTAAAATAAGCTCTCCGTAGTGCAATATGTGTGGTGAACACACCTGTTATACTGTGCGGTGAACACGCCTCTTAATCTATTTGCAATATGTAACGTACTTGCAATATGGGTTGCCTATATTTTTTTTATTAAATTACAATGAAACTATTTCTTTCACTCACTAGATGTTACTACTGTTCGAAACTATGGTGTCTAACCTATTCTAACAAATGTCTTTCCGGAAGTTTTATATGTTAAATTGTTATTAAAAGTGGTTAAATTGTTCAATACTATGTGTCCAAGTAAGTATTTAGTTATCGTTTAGTTCTTAATGAAAATTTTATGTTTCAATCTTTGTTTGATAGCTATCTTTTGAAGTTTAAAGCTTTAAGTTTCTGTTCTCAGTAGATTTTTCAATTTGACAGTTTTGTATAAACAGTTCACTGTACCTTTTTGTCGTGTTTTAGGAAAATCTGGTTCTCTCTTTGGGTTTCGGCTGGGAAATATTTACTTCCCAGGCTCGCTGGATACCTGCTTATCTGCTGCTGGTTATCTTTCTCTGGATACCAATTTTAAGCACTGGATTCACAGTTTCATTCACTCAGGTGAGTTTATTTTACAAATTTATATTACTTGATTATTATTTAATTTCAAATTTATGCGAAATTATGCAATTTTGTCTGATCTGCTTAAAAAAACGATGCTACTTCCTTCTTCCAAAATTCTAGAATCCCCTGTTACCATAACAAACTATTCTTTTTTTCTGTAGTCTCCTATTTTTTTAACTCTTGATTTTTCCCTGTTTATTTTGCTAAAGTGTCCACCCACTTATGTTCACTAATTGACTCCTTTCTAATTTTTCACTTTAGACTCAGTTTTAGTTATTCTAACTTAAAATTATGTCATACATTAATTTTGATTGTTCTACTCTATTTAACAAAGATTTCTTACAATTTTATAACATATAATTGTTGATATTTGTCTCTATTTATATCTGTAATTCTTATCATGGGTGTTTTCCTTTACTATGACAGTTCATGTCAAATTTCTTTACCAATTTTTAACAATTTTGTTTTTAGTTGTAATTTTCTCACTGGAAATTATCTTTGGACTGGATTTTATGCTATTGGTTTATTCTATGAAGATTTCTCTTCATTTTGATATGCCATGCTCTGGGTTTCTTATTATATTAACTATGTTTTGAATCAAATTAAATGACAATGTATACTCATTTTCGGATATTCACGTAAGATAAATTATTTTATTAGCGTTATTTGTAATAATTTTCTAAATAGATGCAATAATAATTATTTAATATACAATTTTCATCGTTATTGATATCTTTATTAAACTTATAATGTTCATTTATTAAAGAATTCAAATATTTCTGGTACAGGTAGCGTTTTTTATGATAACTTCAACATTCAACTATCGTTAATTCTCATTCTATTGCAATATATATATATATATATATATATATATATATATATATATTACCAACCTCTATTGCCAGAAACATATTGTATTGTATTACCTTGGTCTATAAACTATTATTGATAGTGCCATTTCTGTGTGAACATTTATATGTAATATTTGTGTCTCCTTGTCCATCCAAATCCCCGCTCAGATCGAACAAAAGAAACCGATCTGTGGCACGAGTCCCTACATTGAAAAAAGAAAATCGTACGTCGAAAATAATCAAAACTCCAAATATGGATGTCCCATCGAATCCACGCCCGATCTCACAACGCTGTGCTGAGTTAACTGCCGGTATTAATGGTTCGGTTTCGCCGACAAACACACAATATCACTCCGCTATGTCAGACACATACTCACCTAGGGTATCACCGCCTTTTAACCACGAGGAAGCCGACTCGGTGGTACTGGGTCGCGTAAATGTACCCGAAACTCTAAACAACACCCTAATAGTCGAGGAACCAACGACGATGAGGTTCAGTGAGCCCGAAGTCTCGGCCACGACGACCTACGACCCCGTCCAGGAAGAAAATACCCCTCGACGACATGTCGCCAGGCAACGTGGGGCTCTACTTCGAGGAGAAATCGAAGAAAACATGGAGGTACAAGACGTTACGATTAACGAAGCAAAGACAAAATTAATAATCGACGAAAAAAATATTTATCGAACAATAGCTACTAACACATCGAGTAAAGGACAAGATTGTTTGATATGTAACAACGAAGAGAGACGAGATCCAACTCCCGCTCTGGGTTTGCGGGGCAAAACAATGACTCAGTGGCGCCCAAGACAAGAAAATCTACAAGCTAGCGAAAACATGGTAATGGCTCTAGAAAAGGCATTTACTAATTTGGCAGAAACAATACGACCAGCGTATCAAACTCTACGTCCAGCGTTACCGAAATTCGAGGGCACTGAATGGGAAGACCCGAGAATATTTCTGAAAGAAATAGCTAGAATTTGCAATAGAGAAAAAGTTGAAGTGGAAGATTGGACCAGGGTAGCTGTAGACCAACTGCGAGGTACTGCTGCACAATGGTACGACGCTTATAAACATTTAAATTTAACATTCACCGACTTTCAACAGAGATTACTAGATAAATTCGACAGCGAAGAAGTAAGAAATAAACTACAAATTAAATTGTTTGGTACAGCACAAGGAAACGAAGAAGTCGCAGTATTTATTTCACGAAAATTGGCTGTATTTAGGAGATTGTTACCACAAATGGAGGAACAATTTATGGTACAACAAATTCGCACATTACTGAGACCTGAAATTAAATTTAATAGGAATTACTATCTACACCGTCGAACATTTAATCAGACTTGCAGCTGAAGTACAAACCACCTGGAGAGAGGTGAAAAAAGTTGAATCAAACCGAAATAATCAAATAGAGGCACCTGGACAAAGTAGACCTATGGAAAATAGACAACAAAATAGAAATCAACAAAACCAAGCACTGGAGAACTCTAATAGACAAAGGGATCCACCATACCCATGTTTATATTGCCAAGGGAATCATTTTAACCGAGATTGCCCTAATCGAAGGGATACTGATATACAGAGGACTCGACAATACCCGTCCACATCAACGACCACCCAAAATTTCAATAATAATTCGGGAAACGAGAGAGGGGCCACGATTGGGGCAGGTCCCGGATTGGAATTAAATGTTGGTTCGATGCATTTAAATAAAAGTAGAGAAGAAGTACCAAGAATATGGGTAACTTACGAAAACAAACCACTCTACGCTCTGGTAGACACAGGGGCAACACATGCATTTATGAAAGCCGAAATCTATGGACAAAATATTACAAAACAAGAATACCTAGTCAGCCTAGCAAATGGAGACGTTGTTCAAGCTATGGGACCTGTAAATATTCATTTAACAATAAATGGAGAGAGGTCAAACATCCGAAACTGTAGTTTATTTACTAGAAGATATGGAAGAAGATATCATTCTAGGAATGGAATGGTTACGCACAGAAGAAGCGACAATCGATGCCAAATATGGATGTATATATTTTGGCAGAAAGAAACGACAAGCTACATACTGGAAACAAATTACTAGAAATAACAATCTTCGCACCGAAATCTCAATACCCGAGGATAGCGTAGCTGAGGAATTTAGAGACCAATACGAAAAGATATTGGAAGAATATCCAGCAATGTTCCAAGAGGGATTGGTACAACCGACTACCAACCTCGGCCAGCACACAACCCCATTATCCGATATTCAAGATACTTGCAATCCAGAGGATAACCCAGTCGAAGACATCGACGAAGATCGTCTAATACCACCAGAAATCATATATTTTCCTTCAAAAAATCAACAACCACCAGTCCTAGCTATTAACCACGTAAGAAAAGCCACAAATCATCAAAAAACCCGTAAGAAATCACATCGAAATTACAGACAATTGCCACATGCTTTTGCACACCCTATAAAAATGCAAGCACACCAATTAACCATCCAAGATCAACCCCAGTTACCTTTATACGAGGAAATAGCCCAAGCACAAAGAAACAGTGTAGAGTATCAAACTACTAGAGCACGATGGCAGAGATTAACCAACGGACAAGAACAAGTTGTTCACCGATGGCAACAAGTACTTAGAGATGAATACACAGTAGAAAACGACTTGATATGGTATACCGGACAAGGTAACAAAATTCTAGTTGTACCTTTGAACTATTGGCAAAGAGTGATACATGAATATCATGATTCCATCACCGCAGGACATTCTGGACGGGATGAAACAATAAGTGCTATATCTCGACTATATTACTGGCCGGCAATGCGAAAACAGATAAAAACACATGTCAGGAATTGCCTCATATGTGCATCCATGAAGCGAGGGGGTGCGTTGCAGCAGCAAGCTCCTCTTCGACCACATCCACCCAGAAGACCATGGCAGACTATTAGTTTAGACATTATGGGACCTTACACTGAAACTAGAAATAAAAATCGCTTCATACTCATCGCCACAGATCTGTGTTCGAAGTGGGTAGAAGTCGAAGCAGTCCCAGACGCCCAAGCTAAAAGAGTGACACAATTTTTAAACCAAATTTGCCAACGATGGGGTTACCCAGAGCAGACCATCACCGATAATGGGTCTGTGTTCAGAAGTGCGACATGGCAAAGATACCACACAAAGTACAATATCAATACGTACACAACACCAGTTTACCACCAAAGAGCGAATCCAGTAGAAAGAAGAAATCAAGAACTGAAGAAGCTAATGAGAATCCACACACAAGGAAAATCAGTTGACCGATGGGATGAAGTTCTCGGCGAAGTGTTGTTCGCGTTGCGTACCCGGAGAAATACCGCGAGGGGGATGTCACCCAGTGAGGTACTCATAGGGGCACCACTAGTGCGTGCGGGCGAGTGGAAACACCCCGAGATCCAACGCGAAATAGACAATAGACCAATCGCGCGCGAAGCCCGAATACGGCGGATTCGGCAAAGACAAACTATATTTAACCGTAATCTTTTCCCTGAGCCCAGACAAGCCCCTTGTACATTTAATCTGCAAGATCAAGTACTGCTCCGTAATTTTTCAGGTAAGAGAGGCCAATTCGATCCACCCTGGACTGGACCACACCGAGTCGTGACCATCCTAGGGAATGTAACGTATGAAGTTGGGAGAAACGATGTGCCAGTCAAGGTATATATCGACGACATTCGACCTATGCCGCCAGGAGAGCCTATCGAAGTTCCAGATGTCGACCCTTTTCCTGACATCATGGGAGGACGCCTAGCAGATCCACCTGTACCCAATGCAGACGATGTACCTAATCCCGAGAACGTGTCTGATGCCCAAGACATGCCTAACCAAGAGAATATGTCTGATTCCCAGGACATGTCAGACCTAGAGGATGAAACCAGCCCAAATTACCATGTAGAGGAGGTCGAGGTATCACTTATCGACTTTGATACCCCAGCAGACTGTGTTCGAGGCCCAAGTCCCCAACCAGGACCTTCCGAAGGACAAAGATGTAAACTGACCACTGACAATGCAATAAATCACAAACATTGCACCCCAGTATCAACTACTATAGCCAAGGTCAGAGTTCAACCCCAGGTAAAGCAAATACCTAAATTCCTAGTCTCTGTCGAGAGTCTTGGAGATGACAGTGATAACCAGGAAGCCCGTCCAAATAGGCAGGGAACGCCTATCGTGGGTTTATTCCCATAGTCCATGGAGATGTATGGATACCTACCCGAGAGGCAAGAGAGAAGCAGAGGCCTTCGTGGTATTATAATCGTTCTTATTTTCGCACACGGTTAGTGCCATTTAAGTAACAAACACCTTACGTGTTCATGCTATATATTTTGATAAAGTGTCTTAGTTTGTAATAAATTAGCCAAAGTTCTCACACTACCGTACAATCACTTTGTCTCGAAACGCGGGGGGTGTTATCGGTTTTAAGCTCAAAAATAGGCCAAAAACACCTAAATTTCATTAAAAATAAGTAATTAAAGTCATTATAATCACCCTGTAAACATTTCATATTAATATCATTAAATTTCATCAAGTTATAGCCAAAAATGTAAAGTCAAAAAAGAAAAGTAGTTCTTGTCAAAACGACACATTTTTGTTGGTCACAAAATGAACCAATAGAAATTGTCCCAGCACCCTGCAGGTATATAAGGAGGCCGATTTCTAGAAAATCATCCGCTGTATCCACTCATTATTCATAGTCAACCTGTACGTGTGTAATCAGTCGCGATCAAACATTTCTTCAAATTCAATCATTTCTTTGCATTTTACTAAGACCTCGCGTACCTAGTAGTGTGAAAACAATAATACGATACCTAGTTATCTCCTAGCATAAAATATTGTGTGTAAAACTTACCTAAAACATTCCGTTTGTAATATATGCGTTGTGTTCTAAATCTAGTGTATATTCCTACGCCTTACCCATCCTTCTACGTAGTGGAACCTGAAACAGATAAAAAGAATTACAATACAAAGCCATAATATAAAGAAATATCGTCCAACACAAAGAAAATCGTAAACCAACTGAAATAAGAAATGTCTCATAATAAATAAAGGTATAACCCAAACTGAAAGGTTCCCTACGTCCTTACAAAACTAAGCTGTGTTTTACTTAAACAAATAAACCAAAATTCTAAAAGTAAGTGCATCAGTGAAGCCAAAACAAGGTAGGAAGCATGTCGTTCTAACTTTATTCCTGAAATATTGCCAGCTGTATTCAGAGATACTTTCATTGTATCAAAAAGTGAACATTTATAAAGTAGAGACATTAAAGTAAATCTAAATTGAAATGTTGCTTAAACAGTGAACATTAAACATTCAAATAAACTTTGCAAATAAAGAACATTAATTTTTCTATAACCTTTTGTGATAATAAACTAAAGTGCTTATAAACATTATTGATAAACTTTGCTAACTGAACCCTGAACTCATACATGAACTATATATCTATATATTACCAACCCCTATTGCCAGTGAACATATTATATTGTATTACCTTGGTCTATAAACTATTATTGATAGTGCCATTTCTGTGTGAACATTTATTTGTAATATTTGTGTCTCCTTGTCCATCCAAATCCCCGCTCAGATCGAACAAAAGAAACCGATCTGTGGCACGAGTCCCTACATTGAGAAAAGAAAATCGTACGTCGAAAATAATCAAAACTCCAAATATGGATGTCCCATCGAATCCACGCCCGATCTCACAACGGTCTGCTGAGTTAACTGCCGGTATTAATGGTTCGGTTTCGCCGACAAACACACAATATCACTCCGCTATGTCAGACACATACTCACCTAGGGTATCACCGCCTTTTAACCACGAGGAAGCCGACTCGGTGGTACTGGGTCGCGTAAATGTACCCGAAACTCTAAACAACACCCTAATAGCCGAGGAACCTGCGACGATGAGGTTCAGTGAGCCCGAAGTCTCGGCCACGACGACCTACGACCCCGTCGTAGGTCGTCGTGGCCTACGACAGAGCCCTCGACGACAACATGATACCGTCATTCGGGGATATATGAAACTGTAGGGTTATATGAAACATTAGGACACTTTTTAAATTTGGCGCCAATTAGTGGTAAACATGACAATATAAAAATCTCCAAAAATTTGACAATGTTTGTTATTGTTGGTTAATATCGAAACTGTGTGCTGTTATCTAGAATAAACGTAAGTATTAAAATATATATATATATATATATATATATATATATATATATATATTTAATAGGGCCCCAAATTTTCATGTTTGAAAGTTAGTGGTCTAAACCTCCTTGTACCATGTAAACTATTAAAAATTCACCGGTAGTTCAATGGAACTAATATTTCTGTATAACCTCAACAACAAACCCTATGAAAAAAATCATACACTTGTCGATGGTTAACGAGAAAAAACTGAATTTGTAAAAAATTGCTTTTTTAGGGTTATATGAAACAACACAAAATGCCAAGAAAACACGTGAATATACCAGGTACAGCTAGAAGACGCGACTATCATCCAAACTAAATGGAGGAGGCACTAAGGGATGTGTTGGAAAACAGACTTTCTTTCAAACAAGCCGCTGACCGGCATGGTGTTCCGAAAGCAACCTTATACAAAAAATACAGAGGCATGCACGGGGATAAATTAGGCAGACCTACAGCACTAAATTGTGTAGAGGAGAGGGCAATCGTCAGTGGTCTAGAAACTGCAGCTGATTTTCGGGTTCCGTACACTGAAGCGAGGCTCCAAGATTTTATCGAACAATATTTAAACAGTAAGGGTGTAACACTATCAGCCTTTAAAAATAATCGCCCAGGAAGAGACTGGTGTAGTTATTTTTTACAACGCCATGAAAATTTAAATAAGAGGCTTTGTGAGAACATTAAAAGGTGTAGGGCTGAAATATGTCCTGATGTAATTTCCGAATATTTGGATCATTTAGAAGTGACTATTAAAGATGTTCCAGTCGAAAATATTATAAATTACGACGAGACAAATTTAACAAATGATCCAGGTAAACAAAAGGTGATTGTTCATCGTAAGGCAAAACATGCATCTAGAATCATGGACTCCTCTAAAACATCTACATCGCTTATGTGTGCCGTGTCAGCTGATGGCAATCTCCTCCCACCATACGTTGTCTATAAATCAAAATGCCTGTATCCAGATTGGGTTGAAGGAGGCCCACAGGGAACGCGCTACAACAGAAGTGACTCTGGGTGGTTTGATTCCAATATATTCGAAGATTGGTTCAGAAACATTGCTCTACCTTATTTAAAAAGAAAGAATGGTAAAAAGGTTATAATAGGGGAAAATTTAGGGAGCCACCTTTCCTATTCTGTTTTAAATCATGCGAGGAAAATAACATAGCATTTGTTTTTTTACCTAAAAATAGTACTCATATCTGTCAGCCGTTGGACGTTTCAATTTTTCGGCCAGTTAAAATATTATGGTGAAAAATTTTAACCAAATGGAAAACTAAGCATAGAGGAGTTGTTCCAAAACAGCAATTTGCACGTTTATTGAAAAACCTATAAAGAGATGCTGAGAGCAATATGAAAAAAAATATTTTGGCAGGCTTCGAAGCTACTGGGATATCACCTTTTAATAAAGAAAAAGTTATAGAAAAAGTAAGGCCACCAAAGAAGTCAGTCGAAGAGAATGCTTTAAGGAGTTCATTTATTGAGATAATGACAAACGTTGTTGCAAATGTTGAAACAAGAAGTACCGTGAAACGCAAATCAAAAATTGATGTACCAGCTGGGGTATCTGTGTCCGTTTCAGATTTGCAGCGTTCTACCATTAATCGTCAAGCAGATGTTTCCAGTTCACAAGTTAGAGACCAGCAAGAAGACGAAAGTGAGAGGCCTGTATCAGATGTAGAGCTTATTGATCAGGAAGACATAGAAAATCAGCCCCCTTTGAGAATTAAGACTGATGTTAACAATGCCTGTGATATTGTAGACGGCTGCTTCGTTATAGTTAACTTCACATATAATGAAGGTACAAAAAAACAATGCATTAAGCAATATGTTGCAAAAGTTGAAAAAATGAAAAAGAAAGTAGTCCAAGTCAGCTGTCTACGTATGCACCGGGGGAGAAGGGACTGTTATGTTTATCCCCCTGTAGAAGATCAAGCAGATGTTGATTTGAAAAATATAAAATACCGGCTACATAGCCCAATGATTAATAGAGGTGTTCATACCTCTAGTATGAACACCTCTATGGAGGTATGTTAAAAAGGGAAAAATCTGAGAGTGTTGAAATTGAAAATAAGTGTAGAATGTTAATAGGTCGTCTTGTGTTTTCAATATTGTGCTCAAGACCAGACTTGTGTGTGTCAATAAGTATTTTAAGTCGATATCAATCTTGTGCTAGTCAAGACCTATGGCAAGCTCTTAAAAGAGTACTAATATATATATACAAAGTACTTTAAACTTAAGTCTTATTTTTGATAAATGTAACGAAAACTTACATTTAATTGAGGGATACGCTGATTCGGACTGGGCTGGTGACAGAGTAGATAGAAAATCAACTACGGGATATATATTTAAGCTTTTTGGTTGTACAGTATCGTGGGCTTCCCGTAAGCAATCTACAGTAGCTCTGTCATCAACCCAGGCAGAATACATAGCGCTTAGTTTAGCAGTAAGCGAAGCCTGTTGGCTCAGATATTTAGTTAATGATTTCAAAATTTATAATGAATATGTAAGTATAAGTGTGCGGCCACAACGGCGCCTCTCCCATAGCCTGGTGCCCTAGCATTGCATCATAAATAGAGCTTAGTATTATTTTGACCATCGCCCATAGCACGTTGCAGTTATGGTTAAGGAAAAATTAATAAGCGCGGTGTACTACGGGAGCTCGTATGGAATAAAAGAAGTAAAAATCATCACAATAGTTTGATTTTAAATAAGCTTTGGAAAGAAGTCTCGAAGGAATGTGGATTAACAGGTAATTACAATAAAACATATATTTAAACATGTATTTTAATACTACATTATTTCATAAAATAAGTTTTAAAGTTATCCCGTATTAGTTTTGCTTCGTCACTGAGTCTTCCTGCGGAAATACGTGTATTTTTATTGCCGTCGTTAAATTGAATATCATTTAGGTTATGTTGTATTCCCTCCTTGTCGATTATTGTATTATACAAAATAAATACTGCTTTCGCAATTTTGTCTGCCACTTCTACGTCAGTAAGAATAGGTTTGTCTAAAATTTGCCACTTAGATCTGAGGATGCCAAATGCACATTCGACGGTTCGTCTTGCTCGGGATAAACGTTTATTGAAATATTCGCGTTCTGCATTTAAATCTTGTCTACTGTAAGGTCTCAGTAAATTTTTCAATAGTGGGTAAGCTTCGTCAGCTATTATAACATAGGGCATGACCAAGTTTGTACCAGGAAGAACACTATTATTCGGCAAATTAAGTGAACCGTCTATTAGTATTTTGTACAAAAGCGATGCTTTAAATGTACCACCATCGTTTTGTTTACCATATCCACCGACGTCAATATTTATAAATCGGTAATTTGCATCTACCAGCGCTTGAAGCACAATAGCAAAAAATCCTTTATAGTTAAAAAACATAGATCCTGAATTTTTTGGACAACGTAAGCGAATATGTTTTCCATCCAGAGCTCCCACACAATTTGGAAAATTCCAAATTTTATAAAAATCTTGAGCAATATTTTTAAAGTCAATTTGCGTCGGAACTGGCATATGAGTTTCAAGTAAGACATCCCATAAGCATTCTGCAACTTCTTTGATAATATTGGACACTGTACTTTTTCCCATCCGAAATGAAAAAGCTAAACTCCTAAACGATATACCAGTGGAGAAAAATCTGGAAAAGAATGTTTAATTCCCAATTATTGAATAATTCACAGATAATTTCAAAATATGATGTAGGTTATTCTTATACTGTTTATTTCTTTTTTGGTTTGGGTACTTCTTAGCTAATATATACAGAGTGTCCAAGAAAGTCTTGCTATGCCTTTGGAAGATAAAAGTGTACTTAATAAGTTTTTTTTATAGTTGCTATCGCCAAAGGTCGCTGGAAAAGACTCCAAGAGGCATTTATTAAAAAATTGGCAAAGAAGTCAATAAAAAAGTCTGGTTATGGAGCTGATGATAATGACAAACCAGATTGGCCATTTTTTTATTCTCTTTTAATTTTAAAAGATACATGTATGCCAAGAGAAATATCGGGGAATTTTTTGACACAAGATCTCACACAAGATGTTTCTGATGATACTTTATCAAGTGAAGAATGTGACCGACAGGAAGAAACACCCGACACTTTAGATGAAATGATAAGTAGCGATGCTGAGAGTTCATCACAATTTAGTATTGGAGTTAATTGTAGAAGGTTTTCAAAATCTGCAGAAGCTTCTCCCTCGACTTCATCGTTGCCACCAACAAAAATGTCACGACCAAATAGAATAATTTCAAGAAACGATCCCATTGGAGACGCTTTGTTGAAGGCAGAGCGAGAAAACTTGACTACCTCAAAAGAAAAGAAGACAACAGGAAAAAAAGAGAAGCAACGCTGGAAGAAAAGAAAGAAAAAGAAGTAGATGAGGATGATGCTTTTTTTCAAAGTATTTTGCCGCATGTTAGAGGTCTTGATGCAAAACAAAAAATGAAATTTCGGAATCAGGTGCTACAGTGGTTAGATAAGGAAATTCCAGATACTACATCTACCATGGCTCATTCTGAAAATCCTTCAAATATGACACTAACACCTACTCATTATACCAATAATAATTATCCAACAAGTGATCACTTTGAAACTCATAATAGTGAACATTTAAGCCAGCCAATTCATCACCAAAAACCGACACATCTTTCATCATACCAAACATCTTTGTACCCTAATATGCAACCTTCATATGATGAATACCTTAATCTGATGAAAGTGATACTTGAGATATTACTTAGTTATCTATTTGTTCTTGTTACAAATTTTTTCTTTGGTTCGATTTGGTATGTACATATTTCATAAGTTCGATATACTTTATTTTTGTAAGAATAGAGTTCAGAATAAATATGTATTTTTTCTTTACTTACCGTAACGCCATGAACATTTTTTCTTCAGTTGTAATTGGATGCGTATGGCAGTTTTTCCAATGTTTAATCAACCTATCTCCAATTTTGCTTATAATGTAGTCAAAGGTACTTATACTCATTCTCGTGTATTATACCAATAATATTATACTAATAATAATTATCCAACAAGTGATCACTTTGAAACTCATAATAGTGACTATTTAAGCCAGCCACTTCATCACCAAAAACCGACACATCTTTCATCATGCCATACATCTTGTACCCTAATATGCAATGATATGATGAAATTAATACTTGAGACATTACTTAGTTATCTATTTGTTCTTATTACAAATTTTTTGTTTGGTTCGATTTGGTATGTACATATTTCATAAGTTCGATATACTTTATTTTTGTAAGAATATAGTTCAAAATAAATATGTATTTTTTCTTTACTTACCGTAACGCCATGAATATTGGCTGTGTATGGCAGTTTTTTCAATGTTTAATCAATCTATCTCCAATTTTGCTTATAATGTAGTCAAAGGTACTTATACTCATTCTCGTGTATTGAAAATATCGATTTGGATATCTTCTTAACTCATTATAAAGATGGTGAAATTCTCCATAAGAAGATCGCATCTTGTTTAAGGGGTGCACCGGCACTTTATTTTTGCTTTTGTACACATACCACTTTTTAAAGTTTGACTCGAGTAAAATATCTTCTTCGTCCGATGAAGACGACGAAAACTCCATGCTTATAAGGTAAATGCCTACATAAAACTAACAAGGGAATGCTAGAGTCGCTGCGCGTTCACTGTTACTGCCACTTCAAGGCAAGGGTCTAGGCAAAGCTCCTTTGAGCAATGTTCCAAGGTCTAGCACCAGGCTATGGGCGAGGCGCCGTTGTGGCTATACCCTTACAGTGTTTAAGTACATAAACAATTGGCGGAGGTGTTCACAAAACCATTAGCTCAAGTTTTGTTTAAGAATTTTTGCAAAGATTTAGGGCTTGGATAAATTGTTAAATAATTTAAATAGGTACGATTTACCATTGAGGGGGTGTATTTACCAAACCGGTCTCAGTTCCAAAATAGTTTCTCTCCTTACAAATTTTTACAACCAAACTAATATGCGTGTCAAGTCTGGGGGTCAACTTTCCAAAGCATTTGATATATCATCGGGCGTCCTCCAGGGTGAAGTACTTAGTCCCCTTTTATTCGCATTATTCCTTGCAGACATTGAGTGTTTTTTTATAGAAAAGGGAGCACGCGGCATAAACATTGATAATCATAATAATCTTCTCATGCTTCTCTATGCAGACGATCTCGTAATACTGGCGGAATCTGAGATTGATGTCGGTAAAAAATTGAAGATCCTAGAGGATTACACTTCTTTAAATCACATATTTGTAAATATGGAAAAAACAAAAATTATGCGTTTCGTCCGAGGTCCGTATCACCCATCCCCTAATCAGCGTTTCCTCTTCCGGGGACACGTAATAAATATAACATCCTCGTATATCTATCTAGGGGTTACATTTACATCCTCAACTCTCTTTCGGGAAATGGCATGTTCTACTATCTCCAAGGCCAAACAAGCAATTAGTGCTCTACTGTCTGTTATGGTCAAAACTAAAATTAACTCTTGGTCTTCAAGAATCCATCTGTTTGAATCACTAGTGCTTAGCGTTATGTCTAATTGTACATCAATCTGGGGTTTGAGGTATACTGACAGCCTTGAGCAAGTGCAGACAAATTTTTTAAAAAGACTATTGTTACTCCCTTTGAATACGCCTGACTACGTAGTTAGATTAGAATGCGGAAGAATCAAAATCATGTATAATGTTTTTAAATGATCACTCTCCTGGCTTGAAAAGGTTTTGAGAATGAACGACTCACGTTTACCGAAAATTTGTTTAAAAAGACAACTTCAACTCGCTGACTGCGATCCTAAATATAATTGGGCTTTACAACTTAAAACAACTTTCTCTTTGCTAGACGCTGAAGACGTTTGGAACAACCTATCCCCTATACCCTATCCCCTTAAAAAACAAGAAGAATTCTCTCTTATCCAAATTTCGTAAAAACCTGTTTGACTCAGATTGTAATCTTATGGAACGTACCACATTTTTGCCATTATATAATTACTTTTCCAACAGACAATCCGTTAAACCGTATTTAATGTTGAATTTACCCATTCAAATTACAAGAACCATTGCTCAATTACGCTCAATCATATTATGATTAAGTTTAGTTATAAAGGTTCTACTTATAACATAAACCCTAATGACATTTGTACTGCCTGTAATACAAATGAATTCGAAACAATAAACCATATCCTCTTTGACTGTCCTATTAACTGCTCTATGAGGACCCCAGGCTCTGACTCAATTCTACTAAATTTTAACTCCATCTCCTCATTAGAAAATACCACTGCTAACTCGGCTAAGACAATCGCCTACTACATTTGAAGTGTATTGAAATTGCGATCATTTATAATGAATGAATAATTCATTTAATTTCACCCTTTGCCTCCTATAACTATTCGACTTTAAAGTTATATTGTCTCGTTTTCTTTCTTTCATGTATTTTTAATTGTTTTTTTCTAATAACATAATTGTAATCTTTCCATACTCTTGCTATAAAATACTGTATTTTCGTAAGCAATAAAGTAATAATAATAATAATAATAATTTACCATTGAGGGGGTGTATTGAAAGGCGATGGTAAATTCAGTTTTTAGCAGTTGGTAACAGTGGTTACGGAAAACAAAAAGGGGTTAGGTTAAGATAACTCCGCGTATATTTTTTGATTGGTTTAAGGATCTGTTCTGTGATCTGTGAGAAAAACATCTTGTTCTGTTCTTGTAACGAAAAGGTTCAAATACAAGAACTCAAAATAAAACAAACTATTTAATTTTATTCACGGCATCCGACACTTATCAAATGCAAATAATGTTTTCACTGATGCACGTTCACTTTTTTCTACATTTAATGCTAACTAATAAATGTTAATAAACGTTACAAAAACATCTACATATAATTAAAAGATATTTTTTGACTTTTAGGGACAAAAATATTAAATAATATTAAAAATATTAAAAAAGTTTTGAAAAACAAAATAATTCTCCGATGATAGATTAAAGCATATATGTATCAATTTCCAATAATTTAGCTGTAATTGCAAGATATTTTGCCATATGTGAACACTAATATTGTTTAGTAACGGATATTTATATTTTTCTCACAAAAATTAAATTATACAGTCCAATTGATTTGGGTATTTTGCGTTTTTCAAGTTTAATACATTTTCACGTAAACCAGTACAGTTTTCTGTAATTTTTAGTACACTAATTTTGACAGCCGCGGCAACACTGATTAGCGTCTGGAATAACTTCATATTCCCTTCATATATCCATTTTCTTCTTTAAAATTTGGCTGTAAACAAGTTAGTAAACGACAGAACACAGGTAAAGACTCTTCTCGCTCGGGGGCAACGGCCCAGCATTATGTTGGATACCACAGTTTAAATCTCCGCGGCAATTCTGACCATATGATATGCCACCTAGTGGTGAGCTGTAGAGTGAGAGTTGAAGCAGTTGTAAAAATGGCGTTGAAACTGTAACACTGTACGAGTACGAAATTAATAAAGATTTACTGTTGTTTTTCAACCTGCATTATTCGATATTAACTACAAGTCCGGAACGAAGTATTATTTCAATAGGTTATGGGCCCAGGAAGCCGTGTCTGAAAGTTATTGGGTAGAAAAGTGATTTGCTTGGTAGCGTGATTTGTAGTTAGTGAAGAACAAGAAAAATGGCAGCATCCATAACTTCTGTATGTGTTAAACCTTTCGATGGTACTGGTTTTACGACCTGGTTGTACCGAATGAGGCTGTTTCTTGAGCAAAAGAAGGTGCTTGAAGTTTTGGAAGAAGCTGACGAGGAGAAGAAAAAAACAAAAGAATTTTGTGAGAAAGATATGAACGCAAAAAATTACATTGTGCAATCGTTGGCGGATAATGTACTTGATGTTGTAAGAGACAAGGGTACAGCTCGTGAGATGATTCAAGCTTTGGAATCTGTGTAAAGAAAAAAGGACTTTCTGCACAGGTCGCTCTACAGAAAAAACTGAGATCCCTATCCTTCAAAAAGGGACATCTTACAGAGCTTTTGTCTGAATTTGAGCAGACTGTTATGAATCTGAAATCCTGTAGAGGCTCGATACAAGATTCCGAGGTAATAACATTACTTCTTGCAGCCATGCCGATGTCATATCAAACGATTACTTCGGCTATTGATGTAATTTTTGAAAGTAAACCAGAGGAAATCAACTTGGAGTTTGTGAAAAACAGACTGTTGCAAGAAGAAGAAAAAATGGTTGGTGAGTCACAAGAAGACGAAAAGTATGCTTTGGTAAACCGAACGAAAAAGGGTTATCGAAAAGGAGAGTTTTCAAATCATCGAGGAAGTGGAGATAATTCATGTCAAAGTAAATTTCCTTTTAAATGTTATAAGTGTGGTATGACGGGCCATAAGAAATCAGAGTGTCCACAGAACAAACAGTCATCCTGTGATTGTGGCAAAGGTAAAGCACATGTTACCAGTAAAGAAGAAGAAGAAAATTTGACATTTGTCACTGAAATAAACGATGCATGTGGGGTTAAGAATATAAATGAAAAAACTATTTTTACCGGAAGTGATGTGCAATCAAGAAAACATGGTTACATTTATAATAGATTCAGGGGCAACAAATCATATAGTAAACAAAGATACTAGTCGTTTATTAAGGAATATGGAAGCTGTTAAATTTCCAGTAACTGTTGCAAAAAGGGGAGTGTCTATGATGGCTAATAAAAGTGGAACACTATTTGTAGAAATTGAACATGGTAAAAAACTTGAAATAAAAGATATTTTACAGTATGATGAACTTCAATGTAACCTTTTGTCAGTAAAACGTATCAAAAAACAAGGATTCAAAGTTGTGTTTGTCCCCTAACTAATTAGGTTTTCCAGGTTTCCCTCATTCCAGCACTGAATGGTGGTTAGGGCCTACCAACGTAAGTCGTTCCTGAGGCGCAAATGCGGCCCGCGAAATAATAATATGCCGCCCCCTCTCCCACACAAGTCTCAGACTTTCGGGCTAATCCTTGTGATTAGAATGAGGGGTATTATTATTATTATAAGGATCAAGTTGAAATCATCAAGAATGACAAAGTAGTGGTTACTGGTGTTCTAAATGGTGATTTGTACTACATAAGTTTTAGAATACAAGCTGTAATTGCAAACTCTATAACCAATGGTAATTTAATGCATAAGAGAATGGGACATTCGTCTTATTATCCACCGGAGAATCTGTGCGAAGTGTGTTTAAAAGGGAAACAGAGTAGAGACAGTTTTAAAGGTATCTCTGTCGAAAAGAAAGCGAAAAGATTACTTGAAGTAATATCCTCAGGTGTAGCAGGTCCATTTAATCCACCTACTTTCGACGGAATGAGATATTATGTAACATTTATTGACCATTTTTCACATTTTACGTATGTACACTTATTGAAACAGAAATGTGAAGTGTTGGAAAAATTCAAGGGATATGTAGCTTTGGTTGAGGCGAAATCTAGTTTGAAAATTTCACCTTAACTAGCTGAAAACGACTCCGCTATTCAGTTGGCAGCCGTCCAGCCTACGAGGAAGTTTTGTCTACCACCGCTGCTACGACCAGAGAAGAAGTGAGTAAAGCTGTCAGAGTCCACAAGGTTTACATTTAGTAGAATTTCACTAACTGCTGTCTACTACTTCGAAAATCTACTAAGTCCCTGACCTCCGTTCTGCGCGTGTCTAAGCCCAGTTAGACATCAAAGGGAATAACAGCAGATACAAAGAGTAGTACATAATCTATGAGTAGTACCTGTCGACCGCCCGAACCGAGCAGACGTGCCTGCACCTGAGTGGAAGTAATCTAAGTCACCGAATAGGGTACTATTACTTGGGTATTGTATTTGTGTACTAATTCTCTAGTTCTCTTCCAGATATCGCTGGTATACACGCGATTCTTTGGGCTAAGCTGCTCTTTCAGACATGCCGAATTAAATCGTGTCGTATCTGAAGCCCATTGTATTTATTTGTGTACTAATTCTCTAGTTCTCTTCCAGATATCGCCGGTATACACGCGATTCTTTGGGCTAAGCTGCTCTTTCAGACATGCCGAATTGAATCGTGTCGCATCTGAAGCCCATTGCAGGGTTTGCAGTCGGTGCCCTATAGTACCCTAAAGTACCCTTTTTTCCAATAGGTGCCCTAAAGATACCCTAAAACGAGCCTCAGTACCCTAAAACTACACTATTTTTTAATAAAATTAACATGATATATCGTGAACATGATAAAATTTAAATTTTGAACTTCCCGCTGTGTTTTGTCCATTCTCATTCAAGCAGGTGGCGCTCATGATACAAAGAGTATCATTGGTGGCGCTGTTAACACTGGAACTGTCATGAATATTGTCAACTCTTGACCGTCGTGTTTTCATTTGTGCTATCTTCTTGCTTTATGGTGCTATGATAATGGTTGGTTTAGTAGATATTCTGTGATGGTTGAATTTACGACTTACATGTGATGTGACTGATGTATATCAAAAAATATAGAATGTTGATGAAAGCAGTTTCGGTATTATGTTATGTATAGATTTGTAATGAATAAATAACAAAATAAGAAGCATTAATACCATGATTAGGAGCCTACATACACTGTAATTAATTTGTGGTGATTCATAATACCTAAAGATACCTACTAGCTAATGTAAGTTTTAGTATTATTCTATTTAAAATTCGTTTTAATTTAGTAATAATAATATTTTTCAGAATCAAATAATGGCAAAAAAAATTAAATTTCAAGATTGCTGGTTGGAATGTGAAGATAATAATAAAAACTTTATTAAAGAATGGGGCAGAAAACAAGAATATTCTTGTTTGTGTATTGTATGCAACGTAAATGTTTCTACATGTAAAGGCTTACAAAGTCTTTTGCAGCATTCAAGCGCCAATAAACATAAGGCTAATTTATCCAAACTAAAAAATAATCAACTTTTACTACCGTTTAATGTACCTTCAAAGCAAAATATTGCTCAGTGTGCTACTATATCAGTTTTTAACCCTAGCGAGAGTGCTTCGAAGGCAGAGTTGCTTTATGTGATTAAAAATGTGATCAGTAATAGTAAATTCTTGTGAAGGTGTGAAAGATTTGTTTATGGCTATGTTTCCAGGAGCAGTGCCAGACTCATTTAGTTTGTCACCCAGTAAAGTAAGGTATTTAATAACAGAGGCTCTTGGACCCTATTTTAAAAATATAATGGTACATGACCTTAATAATAGCCCAATGTTTTCAATACAATATGATGAGACAAGTAATGTGGCAAGCAAGAAGGAATTACAAATAAATGTAATATATTGGTCCAACATTGAAAAAAGTGTTGTAAATAAACATTTAATAACATATTTCATTGGTAAAGCAGATGCAGATACACTTTTTAGTTATTTAATGAAGGCACTGGATTCTCATAACCTATCATTAAAAAGTGTTATTATGGTTGCATGTGATGGGCCTAATGTAAATAAAAAAGTTTTAAGATTATTTAGAGAAAAAAGTAAAGAGACTAATACATTCATACCGTTACAAATGCAATCGTTGACAATTTATCTGAAAAAATTGCCTTCCCCACAACCGTGGCAGAACGAAATGAGATTAAAACTGGCTATGATGCAGCATGCCCTTTACACGTTGTACATAATGCATTTTTAAAGGGCTTAGAATGTTTAGAAATTGATATTTCTGATTTTGTTATAAAAATATATTATTATGTTCACAACAGAGCTGTGAGGGTTGAAAATTTTGAAAAAATTCAAAGATTGGGTTAAATTTACCCAATCATTAAACATATATCTACTCGTTGGCTTACAATAGGAGCAGCTACAGCAAGAATTTTAGAACAATTTCCTGCCATAGAGGAGTATTTTATGAAATATATACCAAAAAAAGAAGCATCTACAATGAACAAACATACTTACAGAGATATTGCGAAATACTTAAAAAATAAATTGCTTAAACCAACTCTGGCATTTCTAGTATATTCAGCAAGTGTTTTTACAAGCGAGTTTACACTTATCATGCAAAAACAGGAGCCATTAATACATATTTTATATAGACAATTAGAAAAAGTAGTCAATATTCTTCTTACAAATGTATTAAAATTTTCTGACACAAAATCAAATATTGACTACAGTAACTTAGAGGAAATGTTGAATAAGAATGTAGAACATTTCTTGCCAATGACGAGTATTTACATTGGTGAAACAACAAAACGGGAACTAGAAAACATATCAGAGAAAGAAAAAATAAGTTTCTTATGTAGCATAAAGAAGTTTTATATCTGTAGCATAAAACATATTTGCAAGAAAGTGATGACTTTTAACGAATTAAAATATTTTGAATGTATTTCCCCACAAATTATTAAAAAATCTTATTCTTTTATGTTTCTTAGTAAAGTTGTGAATATTCTTCCAGTTGAAGTTAATATTGATATTTTATCCTATGAGTGGAAATTACTACAGTTAGATGAGGATGTTAATTTCAACAGTACTGAGAGAGTAGATTGCTTTTGGAACAGGATTTTTTAGTTAAAGTCTATAGGAAATCCCGAAACTTGTAGGTATCCACTCATAAAGAAAGTAGTTATGGTAGTATTATGTCTTGTTCATGGGAGTGCAGATGTGGAAAGAGGATTATCCAGATCAGGTCGATTGATGCCCGAAGATAAGTCAAAAATGTCGGAAAAAATGTTAAATTGCAAATTAGCTATTGTTGACGCTCTGAAGCAGTACAATTATCGAGTTCATATGGTATCTATTACCAAGGAACTCTTAAATATAGCTAAAAGTGCACATAATTCTTATAGTTTATACTTACAGGAATTAAAACAAGTAGAAGATCAAAAGTTGAAGGACGAACAAGAAAAACAGAAATTTAAAGAAGAACAAAAATTAAAATTGCGAAAAATAGAAGAGGAAAAAGCAACTATATCCATATTAGAAAAAAATTTAAAAATTGCTATTTTCTCTTATGATGATGCCACAAAAACTGCAAATTTAATGGAAAAGGAAGTGAATAAGCTTTTAAAAGATGCAGCATCGTAAAAAGATTTAAATAAAACTACCATAGCAAACGAAATGTTTAGTGGACTTAAAAGATTAAGAGAAAATGAAAAAAATAAAAGAAATGAAGTTGATCTGCTTAGAAAAAAAATAGAAAAAAGGAAAAATGATATTATATATAATGTCTAAAAAACAAAAAAAAAAGCTGAATAATGTGTTGTTTTACAATAATATTCTCATTTCAATATTGAGACCAAATGTTAAATATTTTATTTTGTTATTTAATTATTATTTTTAATAATAGTTAAAAAAAAGTTTTATCTCGCATTAGGTAATTTTTTAAATTTATTTTCTAGCAAATATACCTATGTAAAGTATTCAAATCAACCATTTTTGTTTTAAATTTAATTACCCTAAAAGTACCCTATCTTTCAAAAGAAGTGCCCTATTTTGCCCTATAAATTTTCTTTTGCACACTGTGAACCCTGCCATTGTATTTATTTGTGTACTAATTCTCTAGTTCTCTTCCAGATATCGTCGGTATATACGCGATTCTTTGGGCTAAGCTGCTCTTTCAGACGTGAATAATTAAATCGTGTCGTATCTTGAGCCTTACTACCGTACTTATGTATGTTTTAATCATAACTTCATTCCAGATTTCTTGCCATCATTAATCAGAGCTTTATTCCAGCTTTCCTGCCCGAGCCTGAGCTCTTATTACCAGAGAGTATTATTCGTATTTGTAGACAATAGCCAAGTATGACCATTGCTTTTAAATAACTGTAGCTTGTTGTAACGTTGCTTGTTAATTATTTGATGCTTGCTTAGTAATAGTTGCTTCCTCACCTGGTATCCACGCAACGACCACCGCCCGTAACCACACTAGTATTCGTCACCCGCTGTAAATAATATCACGTAGCTTGTTGCCATCCCGCTAATCCCTGCTAATCCCGCTAATCCCGCTTTATCCCTGTTTAAGCTTGTTGGTACCTGCCCACGACCCATGTGTGCTTTAGATAAGGACATTATTTAGATTTATATGTTCTAGGTCTCAGACAATATATGTATAAAAGGTTTATGGGTGTATTATTACTATCTGTTGTGTGAAGTCTAATTTTCCCTATCGACCGCCTGGCGAACCGTATCTTCACTGAAGCTACCTGTGTAGTAGTGTTTCTGCACTGTAAACAGGAACTGGCGCCCGAGGCAAAAGAGAAACCGATGCTCGGGCACTAACGTGACAGTTCCTACCGGCAAATCGGGAAGTATCCGTCACAGTACATACCATCTAGTTGCTTAAATACTTTATTTTAAAAATATTTATTTCTTTTAATATAATATATTTTTTGAGTAAAACAGTTTTTTGTGTCTCCTGAAAATGTGGTTTTTGAAATTAGCGATTCATTTAAATCGGAGGCTAACCAGAAAGGGTTTGACTTCAGAATGTATTGTATTGTGTGTGCTTCGGTTTTATGCTACTGGGACATATTAAAGAGGAATTGGAGAAGAATATAATGGTGGTATTAGCCAGACTTCCACGCATAGATACATTCATACCGTTACAAATGCAATCGTTGACAATTTATCTGAAAAAATTGCCTTCCCCACAATCGTGGCAGAACGAAATGAGATTAAAACTGGCTATGATGCAGCAATATAGCTTTCCAGGTGTTATATATAGGGTGTGTAAGTGGGACACATGTAACCATATTAAAACCGTTTGCTGAAGAACATAATTTTATAAATAGAAAAGGTTTCCATTCCCTTAATGCACTTAGAATATGTGATCATAAGCTAAAAATAAGATATCTAAATAGCAATTATGGAGGCTCTAACCATGATTCATTCATATGGCAACAGACAGCTGCCCATGGTTATTTAAATAACTTATTTAACAATAATGAAGCATGCTGGTTACTTGGAGACAGCGGATTTCCTTTAAAACCATATCTAATGACTCCATTTAGAAATCCTGAAAATGTTCCTGAAGAACGTATATAATATCACACACGCAAGAGCTCGTAATTGTGTAGAAAGATCCATCGGCTGACTTAAAAAAAGATTCAGATGTATATTGAAAGAAAGGACAGCAAGTTATTCCCCTCAGTTTGTGAGTAGATTAATAGTAGCCGTTTCGATTTTACACAATATGTGTATCGATAATAATGTGCAATTAATCGATTACGATGCTCCAAAAGAGCCACATGAGGTCCCAAATATAAACATTCCTAATCAACAGCAAGATGCACAACAAGGGGTTCGCATTAGAAATAATGTTGTCAATAGATATTTTACATAATATGTTTATAATGTTACTATTTATTTACCTTTATCAATGTAATAAATAAATCTTATCATAGCATTTTTTATATTACTGGCAAACTGACATGTCTACCCTATACCATTTATTTGATATAATTATACTTACTGTACTGTTTACTAAATACTGTGAATAATTCTAGCAAGTAATAAAATTGAAGTGATAAGTTTGAGAATGATAATTGGTTAAACACAAAATCAGAATAATAAGTGAACAAATTCCAAATATTCTATATTTTAGCAGATGGTTATCCTAAATAATGCCAACCATCTTAATTTTAAGATTAATAAATACATGGGTTAGGTATATATTTATTTTTATTTACTACCAAAACAAAATATATTCTTTGGCGTGAGTGTAACAAAGACAAAATATAATTCGACAACCTTTCAGTTATCTTGTGATTCGAGTCGTATATCAACGATTTATTTTCCTTCAGAATCGCTATAAGTACTCGATTCGAGTCGAATCGAGGAATATAATCTCAGCCATGTTTTGTCAAAATCAAACGACAATTGATTTAGAGTTTGTGAAAAACAAACTACTCATTGAAGACGTCAGCCAGGAAAAAAATTAAAGAAGGAGAATGTCCAAATATGACATTCTTATCGAGACACGGCAGACGAAATTGGAAAAACCATGGCAATTTTAGGGGCAACCTAAATAGAGGTGAAAATATATCGAACGCAAATATAAGCTCGGGAAAGCATGTGGAAAATTATGCATTTTTCCCTTTTAAGTGTCATTTATGTAATAAAGTTGGCAATAAACGTGCAGACTGTCAAATGAATAAAAGTATACGAGGTATCATAGTGGTCAAAAAGGTGTTTTCAAGAAAAGAGGAAATGGAAATGCTTACAGTGCTCAAGAAAGTACAGAAAAAGATACAGATGATGATCATATCTCATTTTTAACCAGTGATCACTTAATGTTAATTGCAAATGAAAACAATATCAGTTTTGTCATAGACAGCCTTGCAACAAATCATTTGGTTAGGAGTGACCTACTTAAGTATTCGAAGGAGATTAAGAATATTGATCATGAAATAAATGCGGCAGTACAAGGACAGACAATGGTAGCGACACATCAAGGAAGTTTAGAACTCGAATCGGAAACTTGAAGGCAAATTACGATTAATAAATAATGTATGGGTGTGTGAAAATTTACTTTATAATTTACTCTCGGTTAGAAAATTAGAGGCAAATGGTCTGGAATTAAACTTCAGCAGAGGACAAGTAAAGATTATGAAAAATAAGTTTTGTGTACCGGAAGGGAAGCTAAAAGGAAAATTATATTTTGTAAATTTTAAGAAAAGTAGAAATGAGTGTGCAAATATGACGAATGAAGATGAAATGATGCAGAAACATAGAAAAGTGGGACACTCATCAAAATACCCAGTTCCAGGTCTGTGTGAAATATGTGTCTAGGCAAAACAAACAAAAATGCCGTATGAAGATGTACCTCTAGGCAGGGGTTCCCAAAGTGCGGCCCGCGGGCTATATGCGGCTCGCAAAGTCTGTGAATGCGGCCCGCGATGTCGATACGATATATTATATTTTTATTCAAAAATAAATAAGTAAATTGTAAAATAAATAATAAATATTACAAATAAAATACAATAAAATATTTTGAATAATTTTAATAAATTCTTACAGAACTTTAACCATAAGCATTTGTATTAATAAAATATTGATTAGTTTATATAAAAAAAATTATTGTAGTATGTCTAGTCTAGTTATTACACATTTATACAGAAAAGTAATATAGTAGTCTCAAATAGATACAGAACTGTTAATCATTTCTGGCGCATCTAATGCATGGGGTTTTTTTCAATGATGTGCGCTGTGCCGCACACTACAACTACAACACTACACACTGCAACTACAAAAATAAAAGAAAAAATAAGAAATAGTTAAATATATTTAAAACAAAAAAATTCGTGGTTATTGTTTTGATCTTATTCCGTTTTTTTGGCCCGCCAAAAATTTCGATAATACCGATTGGCCCGCCTAAGAAAAACTTTCGGAATCCCTGCAGAGAGAAAAGCAAAAAGGTTGTTAGAAATAGTTTCAACCAACTTATGTGGACCAATTAAACCAGCTACATGGGATGGTAAGTCATATTTTTTGACGTTTACGGATCATTTTCCCCATTTGTGTGCGACATATTTATTATGCATTAAAAACGAAGTATTGGAACATTTTAAAAATTATGTGGCTATTGTTGAAGCAAAATTCAATTTGAAGATTGAAAAACTGAGATGTGATAACGGAGGAGAGTATGTTTCAAAAGATTTTAACCTATTTTGTAAAAAGAAGGGAATAAGACTTCATTATACAATGGCGTACAACCCGCAAAAAATGGAACAGCCGAAATATTTAACCGTACAATTATGGAAAAGGCAAGATGTTTAATATTGGACTCAGAGTTAAAAAAAGAGTTATCTCCTTGATTAAAACAACAGAAACAAGAACTTTAGAAAATAATAAAATTCCAGCAGAAATCTGGAATAATGAGAAACCTAATTTAGAATAAAATTAAATTATGTGGATGTGATGCATACAATTTAGTGACAAAAGAAATAAGAAAATCAAAATTAGACCCTAGATCAGAAAAATTGAAAATGATCAGATATGCAGATAACGGGTACCTGTAGATTATGGAATGAAAAAGAAAAAATAATTGTACATGGAAGAAATATTGTTTTTGACGAAGTTTCACCCAAAAATCATGCATATTGTCAATGAAAGTGATGAAAATAAACAAGAACATGAGAAACAACTTTTAGAAAATAATCACGAGAAAAATAATGTGGAGAAAGAAATAGAAAAAGAGGAAAATATGATGGAAATTCAATCTGGAAGAAATTCGAGGAAAACAAGCGCCCCAAGATATTTACAAGACTACCTATTTTCTTGATGATGAAATGGAATTCTTTGCAGCGTTTTCAATTGGAGATTTATTCATTACTGTGGAAGATAATGAAACTTGGAAAGTAGTAGTGCCACCGGAGAATGCTGAGATAATCGACTCTAAGTGGGTGTTTAGTGATCAAATAGTGGAAGGAAAACTTAAGAAAAAGGCTTGTTTAGTAGCAAGAGGTTTTAAACAAAGTGTGCTAAGTGAGGACGTATATGCTCCTGTAGCAAGAATGACAAGTTTTAAAATTCCTTTGTCATTACATATTTGCCATATGTAGAACTTCATTTACAAGTTTGTCAATTAGATATCAAGTCAGCTTTTCTTAATGGAACGTTGAAAGATCCTGTATATATGTATCCTCCAGAAGGACTTGATGCTAAAAATAAAAAAAATTGAAAAGGGTAACTCTTTGTCACTATTCATTGCCAATCTCCTACTGAACAGATTCGAAACGGGGGCAAAAAAAGAATTCGAGTATTTCCCCAGGATTTGGTTCAGATATGTGGATGATATATTTGCAGTGTTTGATACAAAGGTCAATGATATTGACAACTTTGTTTCTAAATTGAATAGTAGTTTCGCGTCAGTTAAATTTACATATGAAATTGAAAACTCTGGATAACTAGAATTCTTAGATATATTAATAATTAGAAATAGTGAAAATAAGTTAGAATTGGACAACTATAGAAAAGATACCAGTACTTTAAGATATATCCCTAAGGACTCACCATTGTTCTCAACACAATGGCCAGTTTCAAAATTCTCGTAAATAAGGAGAAGTTTAAAAAAGAAAAGGCATTGATTAGGGATATTACTGCGAATAATGGATATTCTGTAACTTTAATTGATAAAATAATTAGGAAACGGACATTTAAAAACACTTCGAAATTCTTCAAAATGAAAGAGAAACCCATCCTATCCTATCTATTCCTATCCTATCCTTACCTTATTAAAAATTGCTGTCTATTTCTTACGATTCTCGTTTCACCAGTGGTTTTGGTAAGGTTTTTAAAGATATAGGTATGTCAGTGGTTTATTCATCGGGAAATAAACTACAACAACTTTTAGGCAATCCAAAAGACAAAATAGAAACTAAGGAAAAGTCGGAGATTTACGAAATTACCTGTAAAGATTTTAATCAACAGTATGTTGGCCAAACTAGAAGGTCAATTCAAACTAGATTCAAGGAACATATGGCTCATCTCAAATATGATAGAACAGATAAGTCTAGTGTCGCCCAACATGCGTTTGAGAACAACCATAAAATAGATAGTAATTTGAGACTAATTAGGAATGTGACAAATTCCAGACAGCTGGATGCTTTTGAGAGTTTGGAAATTGCGAAATGTAAAAAATAGTATGAATGGTAACAGAGGGCCAATCCCATATAGCCCGCTTTATTGGTTAGTAGGTCACGGTTCACTGATCCGTCGCGGCGGTTCACTGATCAGTCGCAATGGTTCACTGAGCGGTCGCGACGGTTAACTGAACCGTATAAATAGTTTAGGTATAAATAGGACATAATGTTAACATACGTTTAGTTTTAATCATCTCTAGATGATGCCAACTTGGTTGGCGAAACGCGCGTCGAATTCAGTATAGTGTTTTGGTTTTATGTGAAAAACTACGTCAATGATATATATAATCATGTATACTACAATAGTTAATTTATATGTGCTTAACATCATAATACACGTATGACACGATCGATACAATCAATCAACTGACAAGTGATGCTGGTTTAAACCAGCATCACTAAACCTAGACCCTTAACAAGATTTATTGGTGGTAAATTGGTGTTGTGCTTGGTTTTATTTTTCAACCATTCTTTACGTTACGTTTGCATTTTTAAGGTAACTTATTTCAAAACTGTTTTGTTTTCAATCCCGTTATAAAAACATATAATAGGTAACAGGCTTGATAGACGTATATATGCGTATTTCAGTATATATTAAATTACATTTTATAATAAGTATTGTTCCTTATTATATATATTAAGATATTTGTAATGGCGGAGGGTTCAGCAGGTGGAACATGAATTATTGTCCAGTTCATTGAAGAAAGTGGATCATCTATTGTCATAGATTTTAACTATTAAATAAGTGTCTATTTCATATTATTATTATCATGTTAGTTATGTTAAGTCACTGTTAAATGTCATATCTATATGTCCAGGAATAAGTTAAATAAATCCTAGTTCTGAGGTGAATATTATTACAATTTATTCAACTAATTTATTATGGATAAATATCTTAGACCAGAGAGATTTCACATAGAACAAACTGCAGAATCAGCTTCACAACAAGGGGCTCACTGGAAGTATACTTTTGAGGATTTTCTGTCCTGCAATGTCAACGAAATGACTACTGAAAGAATAAAACTGAAATTGCTAATTAATCATATTTCCCCTATTATATATTCAAATATAAGTGACTGTCAAGGCTACAAAACAACCATGTTAAAATTACAAGCCATGTACGTAAAACCCAAGAATATTTATATCTGCTAAGCACTCTCTCGCCACTAGAAGACAGCAAAGTAGTGAATCAGTTAGCCAGTTTTTAAATTCTCCTCGAACAACTGGCTAAAGACTGTGACTTTAAGAGTGTCGAAGCTGAGGAGTATAAAAATGAATATAGCCGGGATGCCTTTATTACTGGTTTAACATCTTCTAAAATCAGACAGAGGCTACTAGAAAACCTTGCTTTAAGTTTAGCGAAGCCTACAATCAAGTCCAGTGTCTAGAAATCCTGGAGCTATCTCTCAACATTATGAAAATCCTTTTTTTGTAAACTCTACCCACAATGAAGATTTATAAAGCGTGTTTGACAATAAAACTAAATCTCAAGGAACTGAAACTCTTCCCTTTCTTCTCCTTCTAGACAAAACAGACACTGCTACCTACCTTTGTGCCTTTGTGTGTACCTTTGTAATACTCTCAACGTCAATTGTCAAAATTGTGATAAAAGGGACATTTTGCTAAAGTGTGTAGAAGTAACAAATCTATTGCTTGTATATCTGCTGCTTCACCTGCAGGTTTAAGAAAAGCTATAATTAATGTTAAATTGTACTGCGAAACTGATAACGAAATAGTAGCAAAGGCCCTAGTAGACACAGGAAGTACTATTAGTTTTATAAATGAAGATTTCTTTGAAAGCTGTAAATTTAAGAAAATACCTTGTATGCAAGTGATATCAATGGCATCATTGAATTACATATCTACAATTAATAGTAGCTGCATTGTCAATTTAGTAATGGAAGGCAATGTAGACAAGAATGTATATCTGTTAATCGTTGGACAATTATGTACAGATGTCATAATCGGCCATAACATACTCAAAGATCACTCTAAAATAGAATTAGATTTTAGTAGACCCAGGTATGTACTCAAAGTTTGTAGTATGCTGATCGCATCTGTACCAGCCGTGTCGTTATTTACAAATTTGACCCATAATTGCAAACCTGTAGCTGTTAAATCCCGAAAATATTCTACTGATGATATCAACTTTATTCAATCCGAGGTAGAAAAACTTAAATAGGATGGTATAATAGAAGAGTGTCAGTCACCATGGCGAGCCCAAGTATAACGAATAGTCCAACACACCGTAAAAGATTAGTAATCGACTATTCACAAACCATTAACAGATTCACCGAACTAGATGCCTACCCATTACCTTGTATAGAAACTGTTCTACCTAATGTCGCGAAAGACATTAGGTAGAAGACAGTTTTTAGTTCAATTGACCTGAAAAGTGCCTACCATCAACTACCCATCTTAAACAAAGAAAAGCCTTATACAGGTTTGAGGATTGTGGAAATCTATACCAGTTTAAACGTATTCCCTTCGGAGTTACAAATGAAGTTGCAAGTTTTCAAAGAACTATCAACTGGATCATTAGAGAAGAGAAACTTGAACAAATATACGCCTACTTGGATGACATAACAGTCTGTGGAAAAGATCAGTCTGAGCATGACAAAAATTTAAAAAGGCTTTTAGAAGCTGTAAATAAACACAATTTAACTTTAAATAAGGACAAATGCTCATATTCTCAATCATCTATAACTATTCTTGGATACTACATATGTAATCATGTGATAAAACCCGATCAAGAACGTCTTCGGTCTCTAATTGAATTACCTGTACCAAAGGACTCGCGAATCTGCGTATCCTTGCGAAAAATAATTGAAATGTTCTCACATTATGCAAAATGGGTTCCAAAATTCTCCGATAAAATACGTATTTTAATAAATAAGAAGACGTTTCCTCTTGATGATACATTTATTTAAACATTTGAAGAATTAAAGCTAGCTATCGCGCAATCAGCCACGTCTGAGATTGAAGATAAAATACCTTTTACTGTAGAAACCGATGCGTCTGAGCATACAATATCTGCTGTTTTAATTCAAAATAGAAAACTAGTGCCCTTCTCCTCAAGAACCCTATCTCAAACGGAACGCAAACATTCTGCTATTGAAAAAGAAGCTTACGCAATTGTAGAGTCGCTCCGTAAAGGGAGACATTATTTGATAGGACGACAATTTAGTTTAATTACAGATCGTCAGATTGAGGTCTCGTTCATGTTTAATCACTAACATAACAGCAACATTAAAAATGATAAAATTCAAAGGTGGCGTTTAGATCTGTCATGTTACAAGTATGACATTATCTACTGACAAGGAAAAGATAATATTGTTGCTGACGCTTTATCGCGAGTATGTTCTAGTATCCATAACGAAAACAAATTATTTAATTTGCACGAATCCCTCTGCCATCCAGGAGTTACAAGAATGGCTCACTGGGTAAGAAATAAAAATTTACCATATTCATTAGAAGAAATTAGAAAAATGACAGCAACTTGTGGCAACTGTGCTGAAGTAAAACCTCGATTCCATAAAAGTAAAAGTCGATTGATAAAGGCTTTGCCGCCTTTCGAAAGTCTAAATTTGTATTTCAAAGATTACCTTCAGCCACACAGAATCGCTATTTACTAACCATTATTGACGAACTTTCAAGGTTTTCGTTCGCATTTTCTTGCTCTGATAGTAGTGTATCAACAATTATATTTTCTCAGTGTTTGGTACATCACTTTATATTCATTCAACATTCTGATCGTGGGTCCAATTTTATGTCAACTGAGTAGAAAAATTACCTTTTGTCAAAAGGAATCATTTCTAGTCGATCTACCCCTTACAATCCAAGAGGAAATGGCCAAGCAGAAAGACTAAATTATACTCTTTGGAAAACTATTGAAATGGGATTAAAAAGTAAGAAGTTCAACATTAACAGATGGGAAGAAGTATTATCTGATGCTCTCCACTCTTTAGATCTTTACTTTGTAAATCCATCAATTCAACTCCTCCAAAAATGATTTAATTTTATACGTCGATCTACTAATGGTGAATCTACTCCGACTTGGCTTTTCAAACCTGTGTCCGTATTAATGAAGTATGTTCGTTCCGACAAATATCAGCCGATCGTAGAAAAAGTTGAATTACTTGAGGCAAATCCCAGTTATTCGTTTGTGAGGTAACCGGACGGCAAAGAAACAACCGTTTCTAATAGGCACTTAGCTTCTATTAATAATGGTTCAGAGCTATAAATTTCCTCGGAAGATTTTCTAACTAACGATTCAACAGATGCCTCTCAAATAACTGCGGACACTTCTGTTCCAGAAAGTGGTAATACTAATATTGCTGTAAGTTCTACTGCTGATGTTTTTCAATCTAAATTTAATTCGCAGACCGTTCGTCGTTCTGAGAGAGCTAGAAGAACCCCTACATATTTGCAAGATTTTTATTTGTTGGGATGAATGGCATAGACTTTAACTATTAAATAAGTGACTATTCCTACTATTCCATATTATTATTATAATGTTAGTTGAAAATTAGTTGATTAAAGCATAGTTCCGAGGTGTATTTTATTACACCTATTGAAGCAGTACCATACTCGTGGGTCTTGGGTGAAGATGAATTTAGCTACTAGCCTAATTTTGAGGATAGTACAAAAATAACAAGATCGATTAAACACCTGCGAGGATGAATCTTGGAATATACATAGAATAAGAAAAATTGGGAAGCCATATGATATATACACATTTATATTTTTAATTAATCCTTAACTTCTTGAACATTTTTTTATTCCCTAATTTTTATTTTTATTGATTTTTATATTTCCTAAACTTTCAGGGGAATACTTATTAGCACGTAAACACCTAAAACTTGCTCAGGATATGTCAGATCTGTCTTCTGCAGTCTTGCTCGGGGAAAAGAACAAAGAGGAGGACATTTTCTTTTGGTGAGGATACTGACAATAGTTGCCAATAGTCTTCAGGAGATGAATTTATCAATCTTAGTAACATTCCAAGGAAAAACTGCCAGTTACCAAAAAACAGGTGAATGATTTTATAATAAAAATGCTTTAAATAACATTATCAATCTGCAAATGCAAGTGGAAAAAAATTGAATAGAAAATAGGGTGAGGTGTATAGATAGGTAGCATAGTTATTATAATGTACCATTAGAGGCGGTTTGTTCCTTATAGGTTTGTCCTATGCACTGGACTATTATTTGTAAATACGGTGCCGCTTTCCTATTGGTCGGTTTGAAAAATGATTAATTGTAAATATTTAATATGGCGTTTTCTGTTTCGTGTTGATATTGTATTGTGGTATTTTTTCTGTTTTATCTAATTTCAAGTGCTTTGTGTGTGATTTTGACCACTTTATTTTGTTATATAACTATAGTTTAGGGAAAATAAGATAATGGGGAAAAGGTGCATAGTGTGCAATAAACTATAGACGAAACGGAATGTTTATGTCAGTTCCCCTCCTTCACCTACCCTTGTCTAAACTGTCTCAGTAGTAAACGCGACAATCAAATGATGCGGGATATATATTGTAAGGCAGCTCGTTTGCTCGAAAAGTGTAGCACTGAACTATACTATTTCAGAATTCCATTCGTTTGTCACTATTTCGGGTAGTGTGCACTACACTTTTTTATTCGTTTGTCAAGTGCTATTACCACCAGTGCATCCTATCTACACTTCCTAGGAGGCTAGAGCACAAAACACCAGCGGCCAAAATTTGACTGTTGTTGGTCTTTTATCTATTTTGTGGTTGATGGATATTTTGGTTATGAATGATTTGGATCATTAATCTAAGGTTTGGAACTTTGGATATTAGTTGTGGTTGTACATGAATAAAATTGGTGGTTGTACCCTACCCACCCATAATATCTAGTTGATAATTTTATTCCCACATAGGAATACATACATAAGGAAACTGTGGGTTCAGTTCAATTTCAAGGAAATTGAAGGAATTTTCTCCTCTAACTTATATTTTTCCTCCTATCTTTTAAAATTCACATTGTTATATGATATGGAATATAAATTGTTAACGATATAGGTACCCGTCCATTTATTTCTGATTTGTAGATGATGACTTTACATTTGCTTTTTTAAAAGAGCATTTGAAGAAGGGGAACTCGAACCATTTAGAATTACATGCAATATTATGATATAGTGATATATATATATATATATATATATATATATATATATATATATATATATCACTATATCATAATTATCAAAATCACAATTTGCCCTAGCTCTGTGTGTTAGATAAGAGTGTGTATAACACAAAATTAATATAAATATATATTAATTTTGTGTTATACACACTCTTATCTAACACTTATAAAGAACTTACTGAAATAAATTAAAATAGAAAAGCAGTTTTTCCTGAATATGTCTTGGGATCAAGCGGCGAAGGGAAAACTAGTACAGAGTTAAAACAAACTCTAAGTTGTGGTCTCCAAAATGAGCAAGCCGCATGTATTTCAAAAAGAGGTGAAAGTACACCACATGAGGAAACTTCAGGTGCACCTAAAAGAAAAAAGGCAAGAACAATTTTGGGAAAAATTAAAAACATTAGGGAAATTAAATTAAAACAATTAGAACAGAAAGAAAGGAATGCAAAGAAACAAAAATTTGAGGATGCTATATTAGAATTAGAAGGAAAAAATTATAGGGACGCACTAAGGGAACCTATAGGGAACGTACTAAGGCACTTTCACAAATAGTAAGAAATATGTGAAAACTAGAATAAAATGTAATATTGGCAAAATGTTTGTACCTGTCTTATAGCTTAGAATTTCTATATTTTTATTTAGGGTGCTTTTTGTTAAAGTTATATTTTCTGTTATGTTATATAGTGTGTATTTTTATTTATGTGTTAAAAATCTATACTTATTTTAGAAAAATGTTTATATTGAAGTAAATAAAAACATTTTTACAATAAAAATTAAATTTGGTCCCTTTTTGAATGTCCAGCTACCGACTCTGGGATATCTGGAGGAATACTTAGGTCTATTAAATCATCTTCATGAGGAGGTTATTCCAATAACTCTATTTTTGCAACTCTGGACAAATTGTGTAAAAATATGCTGAAGTGGCATAAGTATTTTACTCCTTTTATTTTGCAATAATATAATTCCCTGAACCTTTGCTTCAATATGCTAAATGTATTTTCAATGTTTACTCTACACTGGATAATTATATTTCATCGACGCTTTGTCCTCGAGATTACTGTTTAACTATGTAGTAGTGCTTATTGGTTCTAAGCGACATACAATTGTTTAAAGAAGAAGAAGAAATCCTGCGATCATGATACAACCTACTTTGCCAACATCCGGGAATACTTTTTGTGTGATAGGCGAACACGCGTACATGAAAGATTCTCTAATAAATCTAATTCATTTTGTAGGTATATGTACATATAATGGGCAGAACCAAGAGGAAAAGAAGCCCTTCCAAATCCCCATCACGGGGGCGTTCTAGCAGTGATATAAGTAAAACGTATGAATTGGAAGAAAGGTTGAGAGTATTGAAGGGACTTTTTAAGCAGGAGAATATATCGGAGAGAGGTCAGTCTAGTTCAAGGGGTGTTCGCAGCTCCTTATGTTCACCGAGAAGCTCGACACCAGTTCGCAGTCCTAGAGGTTCGACAATTGATCGTAGTTCTAGAGGCTCGACGCCATGTGGCTCGGAAGGTATTACCCCTCCTGCAATTTCTTTTAATGGCCTAGAAGGTTTTACCCCTTCTGCATCTTCTAATGAAGACAATAAAGAAAATGGTGCACCTTTTAGAATCAATGACAGTATATTAATTGTGGATGAACTCGCTTTGAAGGAAGAACTTATCAAATGCCTGGGAGAACACCCAAAATATAGACAGGTGGAGAAAATAGAGTTCCATAAGGCTTTGGCCCCTAGATGGTTAAACATACTGAGTAGGGGTTTATCGAAGGAGGTTAAGGCAGAACTGACTACAAGATACCCTGTCCCTAATAATTGGTATCCTGGGTTGGCAACACCTGCATTAAACCCAGAAATAGCTCAGGCTGAGTCTGATATTTCTCTTAAAAAAGATAAATACCAAATTACTATGCAAACCCTATTAGGTACAGGAATAACTGCTTTAGGTAGGATTATTAGCATGGTTGTAATTGACCAAAGTGACCTTGCAAAATCTCTCGTACCAGTTCTCAGTGATTCTGGGAAGCTACTGACTGACTTATACCATTCATTCTCTATTCAGAGAAGGAGTTTTTTAACTCCACAACTTAATTCTTCAGCACTGAATATTGCAAAATCCAGTTGCATTGATGCAAAGTTATTTCGATCAGATCTTGGAGAAAACTTAAAATCAGCTAAGTATATAGAGAAGTCCAGTAAGGAGCTTAAAGTTAACAGAAGCAACCTCCTGTCAGCACTAAGCCCAAATCACAGGAACACAAAGTTGAGTCGCATATAAACTGGATGGGCCCGTCTCAAGGAAGGAGAGATCCGACACAGTATGGGCAATCTCGTGTCAAAAAACCGTACCAGTCCAGTTACAAACATGAGTCAACCAAGAGGTAACTAGAAACTGTGGTTCCAGCATCCATAACAAAATTACTGAAGACTAATTTTTAAATAAGATCCATCAACTTTCATACTAATCTTGAGAGTATCGCCTCTTTTTACAATTTTTGGATGGTGGAGAAAGAAACAACTTTTTTTACAGTGGCTACTGTACACCGTAGAAAATATTATCTCTCCTACCTACCTCCTCCTACCCCTCCACCAAGGATTTAAAAGTTTCTTCCCCACCAGAAATTACGTAGCAGTGTTATTGAAGAACAGGGGATTCAATCGTACCATATCCTTATACCCAAACTGACCTGACTAGTATTAGACAGCAGGTAGCACTGTATACTCAAAGTGGCAGCAGTGATGAAAGGTGCTGTTGGAGTAAAGTAAATATTTGCATCGACAAATTGTTAATTGTCGAAAAAGGTTAAACAATAAAGTTATTTACAGTCAAGTTTATTCAAATATTTAGTAGGAGTAAAATCCAACCCGAAACCCCGAAAACATTGGTCCTGACGAGCCGTATTGACTCCAATAGAGCTGCATTGGATTCTGCGAACATCTAACCTAGCAGGCGCTTCCCTCTGAAAACCACGTAGAGTTTCCACTCAACGAATTACCATCCAGCACTCCAGCACCCGACGAAAGAGCATAAACGACGATATTAAAAGTGAGTCCATTCCAATTTACCTTAAGCTTCCTAAATTAACCGTCTCGATCTGTACTTAAAATTACGATAATGCCCGACAGTACGGAAAATCAAAATATCGAACAAGTAAAAGATTTACGACTCAAACGAGGTGTTATAAAAGCAAATATCACGCGACGTAGAACGTATTTAAATAAATTAAATTTAGAAAACATAAACAAAAAATGTTTTAAGAGTTTTTTGAGTTTAGAGTAGATTAGTCACGAATTTAACTCTATACAAGAAAAAAATCGAATTGTTAACGAATAATTGCGAAACCGAGCAGATCGAGAGGGATAATTTCGAGTGTCTGATTACTATGATATTTGTACATATATCGAAAAAATTCTAGAAAAATTTAAAAGTAAGTCTCAAGAACCTAGCGCTAGTAATGGTAATTCAAATCAACTTGCACAAATAGTGCAAGCAGTGCAAACACCCATAAGCCTATCCAAGCGAGCCGTATTAAATACCAAAATAAATACCGGTTCGTCTAAGCGACAATGGTATTTACCGAAACGTCATCAGTTCTACAGCAAATGACGTCACGGTATTAAACAGAATAACCAGACTCGGGAGTTGGGTATTGTACGGTTGACAGTTGTTTTCAATTTTTTTTTATGTGACATTTTGTCCTATTTACTGCTGAAAATGGACGAAGAGTTTTATAGAATTAGTTTAAATTACATGGGGCAAAATATCTTGGTAGATGTCCAAGACTTTGAAACAGCCAATTTGCTCTTAAACAGTAAGAAGTGAATAACATAACATGAAATTGTTTATAAATTTTTAATTCTTTGTTGTAATTTTCAGATCAATCTGAAGCATTCAATTTTTTATCCGGAAAGATGTATATGAAAGAAGGAATTTAAAAAGCAAGAAGAATTCCAGCAAAAGACAATCCAGCAAAGAGAAGAATGTCTGAATATATTTAAGAAAATGGTTTCTAACCGAAATACCAACAAAACATCTTTGTCCGCTGTTCAATCGAATGTAGAATTAACTTTTTTTAGCAATTGTTTTAAGTTTAATATGTATTTTTATTGAAGTTCCTTGTTTATAATTAAATCCAGTGATTAATATGTTAAGATTAAATAATATATTGACTAAGATGATGGTTTTCTGTTCTTGATTACATTTATGATTTTATTTATGTTCAAAATAAATAAATTTCCTTTAGATTACTATTTTATTAAAAAATATATAAATAACCCCAACGAAGTCAGATTATAATCTAACCTTAAAATTAGACAATTCCCCGATGGTTTTCAAGCCGTGGTCGGAAGAATGCGACGTTGTCAGGTGTACAAAAATTATTTCAGTTACGGAAAGCACTGAGCCCCGAGGTTTTAAAAAATATAGTCATTAGCACTCACAGAGGCGAATTATAAAGTTGGTTGGAATGTACTTGTTAAGCGATACGAAAAAATTAAACGAATAGTTGAAACTCACAATAGAGAAATCCTTGACTTTCCATGTCTGACCAAAGAGTCCGTTGCAGATTTGCGTAATTTATATAACAGGATAAATAACAATTTGCTGGCTTTGCGAAATCTAGATAAACCCGTTGATCAGTGGGACGAAATTTTAGTTCCAATAATAGTAGATAAATTAGATAGCAAAACTAAGCGTGAATACGAATCCCGGCATATCGAAAATATAGATAAAAATCCAAGCGACATGTCAAGCCCGACAATAAAAAGTGTACTTTCAAAGATTGAACACAAATGCGAATTACTAGAAAACTTTAGAAAAGCGCAAACGCGAAATGAGTAAGTTGACAATTAAAAACACTCGTAGCGAAAGCAAACATTCTTTTTCTAGTAATCATTTAAATTCAAAGGCAAGTAAGATTTCGTGTTATCGTACAGTGTAAGATAACACGTACAGGTACACGTACGTACAGTGTACGGTACAGTGTTAAATTAAAGTGTAGAATTTAATGAATAAAAATATCTTACATAGCAGCGATGGGATAGACCTAAAACAATAATAAATAGTGCGATATTGTGTACAGTGTTGTTTAAAGCAGTGACAGTATGGGCAGAAAACGATCAAAGAAGGACAAAAGACGATACTCGTCGAGTTCCAGTTCATCGGATGACGCAGCACAGAGAAAAATCGGAAAATTGAAAAAACAGGTAACAAAATTAAAGAGCCAAGTAAGTGCTAATTTTAGGCATGTAGTTTCGATGAGTACCGCGATTAATGAGACTATAATACCGGTTTTTGATCCGAGTACGGAAAATTTAACAATTACAGTGGATTTTAAAAGTTGACGAACTTTCAGAGTGTCATAATTGGGACAAGGAAACAGTTTTGAAATTAGCAACAAGTAGGTTACGCGGTAATGCGCGGGAAGTGGTATGACATGGCCCAGGTTGCTCGTTTAACTTGGGACATTTTAAAAGACTTATTGATTTCAAATTTTCCGGGGACAATAAGATTTGGCAAATTGTTAGTAGAGCTTAGTTAGAACTTGGGAGACTACGGCTTCGAGAAGGTAGCTAAATTAAATAAACTTCATTTACCAATACCCGTCAATTGGTTAATAGACAGTGTGATTGAAGGCATTACCGAAAAAATATAGCTTTTTTTCGCTAATTTTCAAACAGTGGGAGACTTAGCGAGTTATTTAAATAATGTAGCTGCATAAAGAGATGTAGGTATCCTAGGAAATAGAATTATGAAACCAGAGTTATAAGTTTCCAGTTGGGAAACGATACTTTATAAGTGGTATAAGGATAGGAGGAGTGACGCTGCTATAAGGTACGTTGGAAGCACAGACGCAACAGCCACAGGGGCCGGCGAGGGCTTTGTCTGGATAGCCACGTCTGGTTGAGTTGTGTATAGCTGCTACTTTTCAAGTAGCTACTTCTTACAAATAAGAGCATAGAAGATTACGACGTCTTCCTACGACAACTAGAAAGGGACTTACGGCGGAAGAACTACAATGACAAAATAATACTCACGGGGGATTTTAACTTAAAGTTTCCTCTGTGGGGCTCGCCCCAAGAGGACAACAGGGGCAGAATGCTTGGAGAAATTCTGTCCTCTTTGCAGATGGTGGCTCAGAATGAGGAGGGAATCCCTACTTTTGTTAGAGGGTCCGAGAGTAATCGATGTCACGGCGTCCTCTGAAGGCATAAACAGCAAGATCTGTCATTGTAGGGTATTGTAAGAGCTGCCACAGTGGAAAGATGGCAGGAGGAGTGGCGTTCGGGGATGAAGGGAGCGTGGACTAGGGCCCTGATCCCGGACCTAAGACCGTAGATTGGCAGAAAGCATGGGCAGACGGGTTATCATCTAACCCAGGTACTTACTGGTCACGGTTCCTTTAGGATATATAACTATGGTAATGGAAAAGTAGGAGACCCCGGCTGTATATACTGCGGGGCAGAAGACACGGCTGAACATACTATGTGCTGTTGCCTTAGATGGGAAAGGGAAAGACAGGAAGCGGACGCCAAAGTAGGGCAGCCTATCCGGGCTGAAACCATGATAAACATAATGCTTCAAAGCCCAGGCGGTTGAAAGGCAATAGAAGAGGCGGTGGGAAAGATTATGACCAAGAAAGGCAGGACGAGAGTGACGAGAGAGGTTAGAGTCATTGGGCTAGTCACTAAAGTATGTTCGCAAGAACGGTTCTGGTGACTGGTTCCTAGGAAAAAAGGGAAGGGTTTTAGTTGGAGCAGCGTCCGACACTATCAGGAGCGACAGATATCAAGATTCTGGTGCCAAGCGGTTTCCCCTCTCACAAAAAAATATATATATAGTTTGTATTTATTTGTAAGTTGGTAACAGTAGGCAGTCAGATTTTACTCTGTTGTTATCTATGAGTTGTAACCAAATTTTAATCATTTTGCATTTTGTTCCCTTTTGTTATGTAGAGCAGTATATTTCCGGATGAATTATTATATCTTAAATATTCACATTTTAGCACTGAATACCAGCAACCCATAACATTCTACCTTGTAATGTGTTTTGTCTACCTCTCAGGTTATCATTAATTTGTCAATTTTATGAAAAGGAGAGAGAGACGCAACAAACAGGATGTGGAAACGCGAACTTCATGAAAGAGTCGGTCGTTAGCTAGAAGACAAGCAAGACGAAAATTTCTTTTTGGGCTTACTTTAAGCACGTCATATAAATTTATTTTTCAATTAAAAATCTGTTATCATCATCACCATTCTATGGTATATTTATAGTATATTTTTGATTTTCACGAGATTAATGATTTATTAGTCTTACACGTGGTGGAGATTTCTGCCGTTAATTTATGTTTGCAGAGTGCTGAAACACTGGTCAAATCTCTCCAAGAACTCCTATCTCGTCGTGAAGCCATCTATTCCTTTGGGGAACGTCTTAAGACAGATTTGAGCTGGATTCACGAGGTTGGAGCCGAATTTTGTATATAGGTGAGTACATTTTATTTTCTAAATAGATGGAATCTAGAGAAATTAAATTGTACCTTGTATACAAAAGTCAGTGTACTTTGAGGAGCGTGGTTTGATTAGATCCAGATGTGTATATAAACCTTACGGGTTATTTTATTATATAAACTATTTTTTTCCTGATGATCACATGCTCTATTAACCAGAAATATTATTTTTAATTATCTTGCTCGTTTTCTTGCCAATTATATACCAATTGTGTCGTCGATGCCAATTGTGTTCAATTATAACCAATTGAAATATTTCATTTATACAATTGTAACATTTCAGACCTTTGTGATATTTCATTATTTTTGTGTAGCTTTGAATATATTAGTTACTACAATTTTGGGAAGTTTGAATTGTAGGTTACAGTAATTTTTGCACTGTACTTTTTTATCTATTGTCCTTCAGACCCGTTACACTTACTGCTATATCGTCTATAAAATTCAATTCCTGGATCATATTTTGTACTCTGCTGTGATAGGGCTAATACCTTGTTTCTTACATGTACCTACCTATTTACACCTTTGGAGCCACCACATCTCCCATAGCTACATCGTACCATCATAGACAATTGATTCCCTAACTCCGTGGGATTTATTCCATCGATCTATCCATCTAGAGTAATTCTAGCTAGTCTCTGGAATTGGAAAGAAATCCATCGAAGCATCTAGGAGCCGCTATTTGGTGAGATAACACATACGTAGGCCAGAAGAAAGGTTAACCCATCACAGACCTGATATCTGTTTGTAAAATTTGAATAAACGCCTTTCAGGTAGAAACAATAAGTAACAATTTTGCTTGTAAATATATTTTTAAATCGTAATATATCTTTTTACCTAATTAATTTGTTTCATCTGACGGATAGGCATTCTACAATTTTTAGTTTTTTAAAATTACCTTTCGCCCTGTTAATTACCTGTTCACTATGATGGTTTCTTCGGTAAAAGTGTGCAGTAGTGAAAACGGCGTGTGTTAAGTTACGGCGGTTCAACAAGGTCATTTGGCCACTACAACAAACGTGAAACCTTTTGATGGCACTGGTAACTTTGCAAACTGGGAATTTCGTGTGAAACGAGCACTACAGAGAAATTCAGCACTTGAAGTTATAGAAAAAGACTTTCTGGCAGCAACAGATGCAGGTTACGGAGATTTCTGTAAATATGACGCTACCGCGCGTGATATATTCGTTCAGTGCGTGGCGGACAATGTATTGAAAACAATAATGGACAAGGCGACTACCAAATCCATGTTAGATTCACTCAGATATACGTATGTTAAAACTGTGATATCTAATCAAGTTCAATTACAGAAGAAATTGCGAAATGATGGAAAAGTCCCACTTAGTGACTTCTTAAAAGAATTTGAGAAGACTTACCGTGAACTGAAATCAGCTGGAGGGAAAATGGATGAGTAGGAGGTTATCATTCAGTTACTCACTGCAATGCCCGACGATTATCAAGCTGTAATAGCGTCAATTGATGTACTATTTAGTGACAAACCATTTGTGAAACTTGACTTTGTGAAAAGTAAGTTGTTCTCTGAAGAGCGACGTATTTTGAAAAACACTGATAATTCAGATGTAGTTGACCCAGGTGTGGCTTTTGCAAGTTTTGCAAATATTTGATAGATTCGAAATTTAAAAGATGTCGTGTTGACCCATGCCCGTATTTTAATGATTATACTTATATTATAATTTGGGTAGATGGTTTTATATTAATATCTAGAGATATTTGTGATTTAAATACTGTTAAGAGTATACTAATGAAAATACTTGATATGAGGGATTTGATTACTAACAGCATTGTATTTTTAGGTCTCGAAATTTAAAAGTACAGTGATAAAATTTGTATTAGTCACAAAAGTCTCATAAAGAAAGTTATTAATCATTTTGGAATGGTTGATTATGCGAGTGACATAACGGACAGGAAAAGTATAAACGGATTTATTATTTTGATTAACGATAAAGTAGTAGGCTGGTGTTCTAGAAAATAATCAGTCGTAGCACAATCTAGCAGTGAGGCAGAATTTCTAGCATTATCTACATGTATGTCGGAATGTGTATTCTTAAGTTAAATGCTAAACGAGATATGTATATCAGTGTACCCAGTAGAGTACACAAGGACAATCAGAGTTGTATTAAGATGGCACATACATATGAAACGAAGAGAACAAAACATATTGATGTTAAACATCACTTTGTGAAAGACTTAATAAATGAGGGAAAATTTAAGATTATATATGTTCCAACGAATGAGCAATATGCAGACATAATGACCAAGGCACTACCTGTAGCCAAATTTGAATATTTTAGGAAAAGTTTAAATGTTATGAAATGTTAGATTTATTTTTGTTAATGCATAATTGAGGGGAAGTGTTAAAGTGCAATTCTTTAGGAATATTTAGATACCTATATATAGTTTGTATTTATTTGTAAGTTGGTAACAGTAGGCAATTATCTGTTCTGTAATGTTCTTAGATTTTGCCCAAGTAGAGATAGAAATGTTAAGTATTCGCGACAACTAAATTTCATAACTTTATATACGGTCAAAAAATTAATGTAATAACTGATCATAAACCGTTGATCAGTTTATTAAACAAAAAAGTAGGTAATATAGTATTATCCCGATTGCAATGAATGAGAATTAATTTATTAAAATGTGATATAAACATTAAGTACTTACCAGGCAAGTTTATGGACATAGCTGAATTATTGTCGAGATCTTTCATAAAAGATCATTCAGAAGACAGTGATGATTGGATATGTGAAACAGTTCATTCAATAAGTAGAGTTTTAAGTATTACTGATGAAAAGAGGAAAGATTTTGAAATTGCCACTTTAAAGGATCCTCTCTTATCTAAACTTAAATCTTTCTATTTAAATGGTTGGCCAAAAAGCAAAAATAAAGTTAGTGATAATGTAAAGTTCTATTAGAAGTATCAGAATGAAATCACTGTGGAAGATGATCTTATATTTTTCAATTCTAGAGTTATAGTTCCGCAAATATTAAGACCTTATATACTAAATCTACTTCATGAGTCACATTTTGGTATTACTAGAACCAAAGCAAGGGCGAGACAAATTGTATATTGGCCTGGACTCATGTCAGATAATAATAATAATAATAAAATTTATTTTTCCTTTTGACAAATTTACATTTATATAGGAATAGTCATACAATCTTAAACCTAACACAACATGTATATACATACATACACACATATATACACATATATACATATATACACATATACACATATACACACATAAATACACATACATATATAAAACTATACAGAATAAAATTCAGTCAAACTGTAAAAACATTTATCTAAAAGATAGCCATTCAGGTGTTTTTAAAAGCAACTAAATTTGCGGACTGCTTAATATACATAGGCAATTTATTAAATATTTTCAAACCCAATAGATTGGGAGAATTAAGAGTGACATTGTATTTATAAGGTGGTATATAAAACAAGTTTGTTTGTCTTGTGCCTATCTCATGCACCTGACTATTCAATACAAAATCACTCTTACTTCTATAAATAGATACACACAAGTCCAATATTAGCAGACCCGTCAATGTTAAAATTTTATAAGTTTTAAAAATGCCTCGGCAAGAACATGTGCTAGCTACCCCTGCAATACACCTTAAAATACGTTTCTGAGCAATAAATACATCCAATGCTTGAGCGGAACTTCCCCAAAAGGACACGCCGTATCTCAATCTGGAGGGTACCTGCGCATGATACACCATAATTAATTGGTCTGTTGACAAAATCACCCTCAAGTTTCTAAACAAAAAACACAGTGAAACAGATATTGAAAGTATGATTGGTGCTTGCAAGATTTGTGAAAGGTTTCAAAATTCAAATGTTAAAAAACCATTAATACCTCATGATATACCAAATATACCATTCAATAAAATATCCTGCGATTTTCTAGATGTTGGTGATAAAAGTTATGTAGTTGTACAAGATTATTGTATCAAGTGGGTTGAGATTTTATTAGTTAAGATAAAACATCTAGTGAAGTTATAAAAAAGTTTAAAAGTATTTTTGCCACACATGGTATACCTGGAACTGTAATCTGTGATAATATGCCTTTTGGATCATCAACATGTAGAGAATTTGCAAAGGAATGGAATTTGGAATTTGTCACAAGTTCTCCTAGGTATCCACGTAGTAATGGACAGGCTGAACGTGCCGTTCAGACCTCAAAAAACATACTTAAAATGCTATAATTCTAAGACAGATCTTGAAATTTGTTTATTAGAATATCATAATACTCCCATTCCAGAAATCAATCTGTCACCAGCGCAAATTTTGTTTGCGCGTGGTACGAACAAAACTTCCAATTCACTGTAAACTATTAAAGTTCCAAAATAACAAAGAGGTGCATGATAAATTACATAAAAAACAAATGTACAAAAACTACCATGACCAGAGGGTAAAATGCCTTGGTTAGGAAGGATGGAATATGGAAACGATCAAAGATTATTGCCAAACATAAAAGTTTGCCTAGATCTTACATAATTCGGAATGAAAGAGGTATGAATGCGTTCCAAGTGAAAAATTAGTTTGAATTGTGCAGATCTTGACATTCCAATACACAGAGATAATAATGCTGTTAATTCTGATGTATGTAATTCTGATGTATCAAAGAATGGAAATTGTAACCCTAGTTTTAAGAGTGAGAATGAGCAAGAAAACAGTGAAAGCAATAATAGTGGTTGCGAGATCAGTGCTCCGAAAACTGTGATTACTACAAGATTTGGAAGAAATATTAAAGTTCCTGAAAGAGGTTTAAAGATTATGTTAAAGACTTTTTAATTTAGGAAGGGAGATGTTGTAGTTGGCAGGATTGCATAGTATATGCACTGTGACCAAAGAACACGGAGCACAACAGCAGTGTGTGTCATGTGCAGAGCCATATGTAGCTGTATGTAACGAATTAAAATATAAAGTATATTAAATGCAATTGTAAACATTATTTATTTTATACAGACTTCAAGATACTATAATATTTTAATGGCAGAATCAGTATTTTATCGCTGAAATTATGAAGCAGTGATATTCCAGCCGTAGCCTCTGTATGATGGGAACGTATTTTTCACATTTGATGCAAATAGATCTAATATCAAATTGATGTGACATTTATTAATACGGCCAATATGAAATTTATTAATAGGGCCAGTTTTAAAAAAACAATATGAAGCAAACATATCTTAAATATATTGGTCTCAATTACCGAGAATATATTGGCCTTATATTTTATCAAAAATATAGGGCCAGTCAAACTAAATGTCACACTTTGCTAAAAGGGCCAATATTGAAAACTATATTGATCCATTGTATGAACAAATTTTGCCAGTACTTAGCCAACATGTAACCAATATCTGTTGCTGCTTGAGGTATTGGATGTGCCGGACTTACTATAATAATATATATTATAGTATATAATTATATTATATACTATATATTAATATATTATATATAATATTATAGAATATAACTTATTCTCGCAAGGAAAAGCTTTAGACAAAGGTTTACAACTTTTTTCAGACTTAAAAAATGCCCAGTTAATAAACAAAGACCAAATTGTGTGTGATATGGCAGTACGAACAGGTAAACTATTCAAAATGTTATTTAGGGCCGGTTGTACAATATCGAGCTCAACAGAGGCTAAGCTAAGCCATTGATGAGCCTAATCTCCGCTGAACCGAAGAAGTTGTTCCACATAATGGGTTCAATGGTAGCTGAGCTACTGTAGTAGTACTGTAGTACTGATCAAGGTTTGACGCAAACATTGCAGAAATTGGTAATACTGGTGCTTGCACAGTTTCATATTTTGATTTTGTAACTAATTATTATAACCCCACTTTTGAGAATTTTAGAAGGTGTGGTTGTTTATTCATTTTTGTTTGTACGTCGAAGAAAATTATTTAGAAATGGATCAGATTAAGAAACGGGCTTGGAATTTTTCATCAAAGGAAGAATCGCTGTTGATATCATTTGTTCAAAAGTATAAACATATTATCGAGTGCAAAGCGACTGATACAAATAGTAATGCGAAGAAATTAGCATCTTGGAAAGGTAGGTATTGAAACAGAATTTAATTTTTGAAGATGATGTTTTGAAGAAAAAATATGACAATCTTAAAAACGTACTATAAAGAAATATGCCGATAAGAAATCTCATGTCTTTGGTACAGGCGGAGGACCGAGTAAAGATTTTATATTCAGCAAGACGGAAAATGAAATTAAAGATATTTTGGGTACAAGAATTAATTGAAGGCCTGCAATCAGAATTTGATAATGATGCATGTAGTAAGTGATTTATATGTTTCTACAGAAAAATTCTAATTTTGTTTGTTTTAGCTCAACCACAAGATATTTCCAACGAGTCCTTTGAGGTTATGCTCACTGTGATATTTTAGACGACCATGAATATGCGTGTACAACATATTCAGCAGAAGGTATTAGAATATGAATTATAAAATTGCCAGATATTGAGTTTAAGAAAGAGCTGCAACAAAAAAGAATGAAATAGTTTAACTTAAAAAATTAAAAATAAATAAATACTATTCCCTTTGTAAATAACATTAAAGACATTATTAAATTAGTTCATTTATTTATTGCCGTTAAAAGGTACATTAATTTATATATTGCAACAATAAGTATGCAGCTCTATGAAATAAAAATCTATGTATACAACTTGTTATAATAATGTATTAAAATATTCATTTATTAGTTGAAACCGAGTCATGTTATTTATATTAATATTATTCTCATTATTGATAACTTCTGATATATTTATATTGTTTGCTAACTGGAAAGCTGCATCTTCATTATTATTAAGAGGTGGTAATGGATCTTTAAACAAAGTTGCGATATTATGTAAAACAGCAGTTGCTATTACGACAGCTTCTACTTTGTTAAGCTGCAATCTAATACCAAATATTAATACAGGAAAGCGACGTTTCTAGACTCCGAAATACCTTTCCAGAAAATTTCTTGTTCTTATTTGCTATTCGTTGAAAAGGTGCTCAGCTGGGGTCGTGGGATTTGTTAAAGGAGTGAGTTAAAGGAGTGAGTATAAATGGTCTGATACCATATCCACTATCACCAACCAGAAAATACTTCGAAAGTTACCCATCTCGCAATGTTGCCTTAACACACTGTTGTTGAATATCGTCGAATCATGTGTTGATCCTGGCCACCTACAAACAATGTTTTGTATTTCTAATTGTACACTACAGACGACTTGAACATTGATTGAAAAAAATCATTTTCGATTTCGATATATTTCTGGCTCACTTCCACTAGGCTGTGCAATTTTAATATGTGGCATTTGAACGAGCATTTGAATGAACTGATTATGTAATCGTGCAATTGTACGATAAACTATATATAATTCGTGAAGCTACAGATTTGTCTGTTCCTATGAAGTCTACTACCACTTGTATGAAAGAGCCTGCTGCATAGAATCTGAGTGTTACAAAAACCATATCTTCAGGCGAAACAGCATGATTTCAGAAAAAAATGATATTTAATTACTTTTTGCTATACTTGTATGTATACCTATCTAACTACCTAGCCAAAGTAAAATAGTAATTTCCTTATACAAGATTACAATAGAAAATGTACTATAAAATAAAACAAAGAGTAATCACGAAAACTGCACATGTACAGTTTCTGCGTGATGAAAATCTTATACTTAATTCAAAATACAGATTAGTTTTTACATTAATACTATAATTACAAGTAATGTATATTTTAAAAGTTATGTCAAGTCCAGGAAAATTTCAAATCTAGAAATATAAGTGTCCATTTAATGTGCCCATATTCTGGTAAGTAATTTGTCAAATTCAAGTATTCAGTTTCTCATTGTCAAGTTCATAATTTCTTTACCGGCATTGCCTATCTATTTTTTACTTTCTTTTTAAAATTCTTGCTGTTAACTTTTAGTTTTATTTATTCGGGTAGAATATTGTAAAATTTTGGAGCTATATATTGTGCATGTTTTTGTCCTACAGTTTTTATGGTACGTGGAATACTAACACAATTATCTTTATAACGCGTGGTATACTCATGAGTGACCGATTCAAGTTTAATTTTATTTTTGTGAATATTTAGTAATATTCTCAGGCAGTACATTTGTCGGCTATCAAAAATTTTGCTCTCCCTATACAACAACTCTGAAGGATATGTAATTTTTTTTATCAAAAATGATTTTTATGATCCATTTTTGTATTACGTTAAGACTCTTTAAATGACTGTCACTCACTCCACCCCAACTTATAATACCGTACGTTATAAGCGGCTCCACTAATGCGGTATAAAGAGTCTTTAAATAGCCAACATTCAGGTAGTCCCTCAAATAGTGAAATCGATAGATGAAACATCTTATTTTTTGAGTAATATTTTTAATTTGCAAGTTCCACCTCATATGTCTGCTATTACGACGCCTAAGTATTTCATTGACTTCGCTTCAGGGATAATTATATTGCTGTTTATTTTGATTGGCCCTAAATTAGGTAAGTATTTAGCGTAAGATGTAAAAACCATATATTTTGTTTTATCACAATTCAGCGTAAGTTTGTTACTACTAAACCATCTGACTATCTCATTAAAATCATTTTCCACTTGTTTTTTCAGAGTTTGCAAGTTATCAGAAGTATATATCACTCCAGTATCATCCGCGTAACTAATAACTTTACCTGTAGAATATGATGTCTATAAATCATTTATATAAATAGTAAATAGAAGAGGACCCAGAACAGTGCCCTGTGGAACTTATGATACTAACCTCTCGGTAGGGGATGCTATTATATCTCTAATATTCTCCAGTAAAAAACGAACTGCATTAATTAACTCCAACATGTCTTCATCATCTGTTAAATATTCCATTTTATTTATCACTTCCACTATAGTTCTATCTGTCTGCCACTTCTATTTTAATTTAACATATAATTTCCAAATAATATAAATGAATACTACTTTACTTTTTAGGTTAGAAACTCTCGAAACTAAATTTTGCTTAAACCGCCAACGACAACAGCTCAAATTAACCAAACGCTAAGCTTGGTTCACACGTTAAACTCTATTTGTCCAAGGGAAATTTTCAGATTTCACGGCTCAGCGCCATTTAATTCTTGAACCTTCTTTAAACCCAATTTGTACAGCAGGCCCTAAAAGTACTCCCGAGTAATATTTCTGAACGCGGCTCCGGATTACTGTCAATACTGTAAAATGCAAGTACAACTGAACTACTATAATGGTGAAAATTGTTTATTTGCTAAAGAACGTCAAGATTTAATGTGGTGGCACCGAACACTGGCGCATCAAAATTTTCATTGTCAAAAATGTATTGGAACGAAATAATATTAAAGTGAAAGATAGCTCTACTTTTTGTAGCTCGTGTGTGCAAGGTAAACATCAGAGATAACCGTTCCCTGCCAGTACGTCGAGATCAAAGGAAATTTGTGCTATTATTCATGTTCATGTTGATGTGTGCGGTCCTATGGAGGAACCCTCTCTAAATGACTCCAGGTACATGTTCCTATTAAAGGACAACTGTTCAAACTACAGAACAGTATATTTTTTGCAAAACAAATATGAGCTATACGAAAAGCTCAAGGAAGTTGTAACATAAGTGAAAACCCAAACTGGCAAAACAATAAAAGTATTGAGAAGTGATAATGGAAAAAAATTTATTAACGAGAAAGTAGAAAATCTATTGAAGGAGTATGAGATACAGCAGCAATTAACAGTGGCGTACACCCCACAACAAAACGAGCGGGCAGAGAGAGAGTTTCGAACAATCGTAGATGCAATGAGGTCCATGTTGGTAGAGAAGAGGCTCGATAAGAAGTATTAGGCCGAAGCAGCTAATAGGGCTGTGTTTTTACTTAATCACACCGGTACAAGTTCAGTAGATGGAAAAACACCATAATGACATGACATGACAAAAGTTTTGGCTTAAACTTGTTAAGAGGCAAGTTCGAAAATGAAGTTTGGGCATATGTACCCAAAGAAAAAAGAAAGAAATTAGAGAAAATGTGAAAGGCTACAGGGTGTCCTATCCAGAAATAAATGTGGTTGCGATAGAAACAGAAGTAATATTTACACCGAAAATAAGAAGTAAAGACATAAGTAAAAATTCAACGCAGACAGTCGTAAGATTGGACAGAGTTACTATAGAAGGAAATGAAAATAAAGAGCAGTTTGAAACAAAAAATGAAGAACTTGAAAAAATTAACAGAATTTTTCAGATGAAAGTCAAAGTCCTGATGAGCAATCACGGCACAGTGATTTTTAAATTGAAAAATGTAGACTCTAATGCACTTAATGCTTATAGAACTATAGAGAATAATAGTTTACGGCACAGAAGGTTAGGGCATGTAAGTGAAAATAAGATGCAAGAACTTGTTGAAAGAAAATCAATAAAAATAGATAATTATTCTAGAGGTAGAAGCATTTTGTGTGAACTTTGCTTAAGAGGGAGACAAAGTAGAAAGCCATTCTGTAAAAATAAAATTAGAACTAATCGAATTTTAGAATGTGTACATACTGATCTATATAGCCAGACAATACCGGCTACACATGATAACAAACGTTAAATACTTATCTTTTTAGACGACTATTCTCATTTTCTTGTTATGTATCTTATATCTAATAAATCTGATGTTAATAGGTATTTTAACCCTTCGACGGTGTGGTGGGGTATAACATACCCACCGCTTAACAAAGTCTTTAATTTTGTAACAGCTTAAGCTTTCATCTAGCAGATGGCAGCAGCTGTTTATTAGCGTATTTTGGCCCAGAGTTTCCAGATTGGGTGCAATTACGCCATTTGGGCTAACTTTTGGACCTATCTGGGGTAGAAAATTTTCAAATTGCGTCTGGCGCTTAGATTAAGCGATTTCGTAATTTGAATTTGTAAAAATTGGGCGATATTAAAGAGGTCTTAACTTTTTACATTTGCAGTACATCCATATTGGTGAACGCACTATTTACTACCTATGGACTGCACTACAGTACCAACGTACTACACTTACACTACAGAACTACAGATATATTTTTACGAGCTTCAGGCAGAATTCTGCTGTCAAAATCAAATGATGAAAATAAAGTATATTTTTGTATGGTGTAAAGTGAATGTAACAGATTTAGGTGCAGTTTAATGTAGATTGTGAAAAAAAATCAAAAAATGGGCAAGTGGGCTATATATAGAAAACAATGGGAAGAAGAAAATTGGGTTAAAGGTATATTATGTCATCCCTTATATCTTTATCCCAAAATTTAACAAGTTTCGAAGCTTTGCGTGTTATTGTAATTCTGTGTATTTGTTTTAGGATGGCTTACAGCCAACAATTTTATTGAATCCAATTCATTAAATGAAGCGTTTTGCACGGTATGCAAAGTTGCTTTAAGAGGACACATTACCGATTTGAAAAGGCATGCTAAGAGCATTAGCCATGAGAGGAAAATAAATATTTTGAACCCTTCTGCAAACAGACAAAAAACACTAGGAAGCATTATTTATTTATTTATTTATTTATTGTAATACACCATTCAACAGGCCTAACGGCCCAGTACTAGAATGGGAAAATAAGTTTACAATAATATAACAAAACAATGAACATAATTAACATAATCAACATAATACACAAAGAAATATAAAAACATTAAAACAAAAGATTAACAAAACCTATCAAATAAAATTACAATATTACACAAGTATAGCAAATAATGAGAAAGAAAATAAAATAAAATAAGGCCAACATTGAATTAAAAGAAACGGTTACAAATTTAACCTTTTTATAAATGAAAGGGAACAAGAAAAAATATCGAAGGATGAATTATTATAAATATTACAGATGTTGCTTAAAGGAGAAAATTTTCTGATGTTTGTCCGTGGAGTTGGCAAATAAAATAAATTTGAATGGCGCGAGGCTGTTCTGGGAACATGGAAGTTAAGCATGCTTACAATTTCAGCGCTGTTGATATAATTATGCAGTAATTTAATAAGAAAAATTAGACAAGCAATGTTACGTCTTTCTATTAACGGAATAAGCGAAAATCTATCGAGAAGTTGAGAATGAGGAAAACCAATAGGTGGATATACTCCATCTGAACGAAAGGCAGCAAGTTTAAGAAAACTGCGCTGGACTCTCTCAAGACTGTCAATATAAATTGAATAATTAGGAGACCATATAATTGAGGCATATTCAGCTTTAGAACGAACTAGAGAAATATACAATGTTTTAAGGCAAGCTTCATTTGTAAAATTGCGCGTGTTCCTAATAACATATCCAAGAGTTTTATACGCCTTGGCAGTTGTGTTTAACATGTTTATTAAAACTTAACTTTCTGTCAAATGTAACACCAAGGTCACAAAAAGTTTCAGGTCTAGAAAGGATGTTATTAACAATAGAATAATTAAAATTTATGTTGTTTAGTTTTGTAGAAAACGACATAACATTACATTTCTCTGAATTCAAGTGTAGATTATTTAGTATGCACCATTCATTAATAATATTCAAATTCTGCTGCAAATGTTCACAGTCCTGTAAATTTGAGATTCTAGTAAAAATCTTCAAATCATCAGCATATAGTAGACATTTAACTGTTAACCGACTAACTATGTCATTAATAAATAGTGTAAATAAAAGAGGCCCAAGAATCGAACCCTGTGGAACACCAGATGTAGCAAATACCTCGCTAGACTTATAACCACGGTACACCACACACTGAACTCTATTGCAAAGATATGACTTTAGAAGAAAGATGAAGGAGGAGGAGAAACCGAATGAACCTAATTTCCTTAATAGTATACCATGATCAACCCTATCGAAGGCTTTGGAGAAATCAGTATATACAACGTCTGTTTGGAACCCTTCATCGATGGCTGATGAAATAAATTCAGTTACACAAAGTAGATTTGTTACTGTCGATCTACCGCGAAAAAATCCATGCTGGAAGTCAGTTATCATGTGCTTCGTATGAACAAATATTATTTCAGATAGTAACATCTCAAGACATTTAGCAAAGTTGTTAATAATTACAATAGGTCTATAATTGCAAATATTTGTCTTTTCACCTTTTTTAAATATTGGAATTATTTTAGATAACTTCCATATAGTTGGAAAAGTACATGATTGTAAAATTTTATTAAATAATATTTTGAGGGGAGTAGAAAATATAGCCGCACAGTCTCTAAGCAAAAAAGCTGGAATACCATCAGGGCCACTGGTGAGTTTCGGTTTAAGATTTCTCAAGCATTTGAACACTTCATCCTCATTGAAGTCAGAAATATTTAAGTTGTGACAATTTAATTCTGCAATTCCAGGAAGATTAATAATATCCACTTGTTCATTGTAAGAACTCTGAAAAAAAGTAGCAAAGGCATTACAGATATCACCAGACGAAGTAAGAATTTCATCCTGAAAAGACATACTATTAGGTATATTTCGGCTGTTCTTAATATTGACATACTTCCAAAAGGCAGACGGATCATGACTTATGTTATTTTCTATGTTTATTAAATACTCCTTATTTAGTTTCTTTTCATCAACTTTAAATTCCGCTCTGAGACGTTTAAATTCGGTAAGAAATGTACGATCATTTGTTCTTTTGTACTTTCGCCAGCACGTGTACTTATGAGTTGACCCGGGGCTCAACGTGTTAACACGTTGAACCCCGCTATAGATATGATTTTTGGAATGCCAGGTCCGGCATTTTTTTTTACAAATATTTTTAAATACAGTCGGCGAGATACACTAAGCGTATATTTTTCACAATCATATTATATTTTGACACTTTATTGACATTTGAATTTGAGGTACACGTTTGTATCTCGCGAGCTAGACCAGTCTTGGACCGGCGAGGTACTAACTGGTACCTCACATCTGCGCATGTCATTTCTTTCTGCACGTTGATTCCTGTCGTTATATCCAGTATAATACAACTATTGTTTGTGAGTGCAGCAGTCACAGTTGTATTTAGAGCATTTACGTGTAAGAAGTTGTAAAAATGGGAAATTACGAGCGTGAGCAAGAGAGATTGAAATTATTGTGGCAAGATATTTTGTCTGATGAAGACGATCGGGAAAGTGAATTATTTGGGGACGTTTATACGTCTGATGAATATATGCCTAGTGACAGTGGAAGTAGTTCATCAAGTGCTGATAATGAAGTATGTGTACAAAACTCAAAGAGAGGAAGATTTGAACCCGGACCATCTACCTCAAAATCAAGTTCTCCGAGAAATCTACTCGATTTGAGTGACAATACAGAAACGAGAGCGATTTCTGCAAATGAATCTATTTCTCCTATTCCTAGAAATACGGTATGTTTACTTTATTTAGTAGTCTGTGTGTGTAGCAATTTTTTTATTACAGATAGATCAAGTTATTGAAGACGTCGTTGCTGCGAATGTATCTGATTCGGACGGTTTAGATAATATAGTTTAGGGGCCTGTAGATGGATCAAATATGAAAACATTTGATAAATATCAAGGACAAATTGGAATAAAGCCAATTTACTATGACTTTTATGATAAAGATCCATATGATATTTATAAAATATTTGTTTCCGATGAAATAATAAATTACATGGTTGATCAAACAAACTTATATGCTAGACAAACTGGGCCAATAAAAAGATCTAAAACCAAAGCTTGGGTTCCTACTGACCAAGATGAGATGGAAAAGTTTATAGGAATCTTGCTCTGGATGGGACTATTCAAACTACCTAGACTTAGAAGTTATTGGAGTAAAAATTTCTTGTATGGAAATAACATCAACAAGATAATGACTAGAAATCGTTTTGAACAATTACTAACAATGTGGCATTTCAATGACAATTTAGATGAATCATATGCAAATGATAGACTTCGTAAAGTGTCTCCACTGGTAAAAATGCTAAATCAAAAGTTTCAAGAGATACTGACCCCAGGAAATAACGTATGTATCGACGAAACAATGGTTCCGTTCCGTGGTCGTTTGAGGTGCAAACAATTTATAAAAAATAAACGCCACAAGTTTGGTATAAAATTGTACAAGTTATGTACAGAAAAGGGTTATACTTATAACGTACGAGTGTATAGTGGGACAGATTCCTCAGAAACTGGTAGTGCTTCGCACAAAGTTGTGATGGAAATGATGGATGGACTTTTAGACTGAACTGCTACAACGAAAAACGCACTTGGTTGGTACCATTCGTTCAAACCGAAAATTGAACTCAAAAGACGTAGTTGCTAAAAAATTAGACAAAAATGGGGTTTTTGCTCAAGAAAGCAACAATGGCATAGTTATGCTAAAGTGGAAGGACAAGCGAGATGTTCTAATGCTTTCCACTAAGCATACGGATGCTGTGCAAATAGTTCGTCAGCGCGGTAAAGAAGTCTCTAAACCTCAAGCTGTTGTTGAGTATAATGACTCGAAAGGGTACATCGACATATCAGATCAGCTAAAAGCATACTCTCATTGTCTTAGACGCGGTAATAAATGGTACCGAAAGTTAGCCATGGAGCTACTATTGGGGTCAGCACTGGTAAATGCTTTCTTAGTATTCAAAGAGATTGCACAAAGTAATATTCAAATTACTGCATATAAAGAGCAACTAGCTCTGAAATTGCTGAAAATAAATGAGTCAAACTTCGAAGACGAAAACAATGAGAATTATACTGAACATGAATTGGTTGAGAGTGATACTCCCAGAAAAAGATGTACACAATGTTATAAGCATATGAAAGACGTTGAAGGTAGGAAAACCGCTCAAAGTAAATGCCCAAGAACCAAGTACATGTGTTCTGCCTGTAAAGCATTTTATTGTGTAACTTGTTTCTTTATCTCCCATAAATCCGTAAAAAAATAGTTTTATTGATTACTTATATTTTCATATTGTAAACTATACCATTTGTAAATAAAATGTCAAAATAAATAACTTTTTTTCCAAGCATTACTTAGTAATTTTTTTATATTGAAAATATACCACTAATATGTAAAGATATTCACAAACCGCTAATATGCACGTGTCCCCCGGGACCGGCTTTGCACAGTTCCTATGCATTAAGCATCTAAACGTGGGTATTTCATTTTACATTATGGTCTGAATACATGACATTCGCGTGGGCAGCAAATGTGCCACGCGGTCCAATGGGACTTTTGGATCGTGGGTCAAAATAAACCCACCCGGGGCTCAACGTGTAACGTTTATTGATTAATGGCCTATTAAACCACGGAGGATAGTAACGGCGCGCTGGGGTTGTCCTAGGAACGCAAGTTTGAAATACTGAATCAAGCCTGATATAGAACACATTACTTGCCTGGTTAATATCTTGAATTCCATTCAAAAAATTCCAATTGATTCCTAGTAAGGATTGGTAAAGCAGTGGAAAATTCGCTTTTCTAAAGTTATAAGAATTCGAGGATTTTAGATCAGTAATATGGCAATTTGTGGGGGATTCAAAATTGTACAAAATAACAAGTGACGGATGATAATTGTCTTCGTCAATTAAGACATCAACAGCTCTTTCAACTACACAAATATTATTAGAAAATACAAGATCAAGTAAACGATTCATAAAGTTAAACACAGAGTTATGTTTCTGCAGATGAAATAGATTTTCAAAATTTAGGACAGACTGTAGCAACGGCGGTATGTTAAAAGAGTTTGCCAACACATAATCCGGCAGATTAAAATCTCCAACAATAATTACATCCCTTTCAAAGATATATGTCAAAAACAAAAATGCATCTATAATTAAGTCAAATGTAGCAACAGATATTCTGGGAGGAATGTAAATGATAAATATAAAAATAGGGTGGTTATCTATTACAATTTTTACGCCTACCACATCAATCGTAGGAATGTACTTAAAACTAGATTGAGATAAATCCAATTGAAAAGCAGAGATATCAGACCTAACAGCAATTAAAACTCCCCCCCCTTTAGTCTGATCAACCAAATTTCGGTCAGATCTGAAAATATTAAAAATGTTATTATCGATAATTTCGGAACTACCAACATTTGATTGCAGCCAGGTTTCTGTAAGCGCCAAGATATCAAAATTTGACATTGATGCATTTGAATAGAACGTGTTAAGCTTTGTATTTAAACCTCGAACATTTTGGTAATAAATTATTATTTAATTTAAATTATTTTATATTTTATATTATTTTATTATTTTATTTAATTTAAATTATTTATTATTTAAATTATTATTTGGTATTATAACCATTACTAACCAAGAAAAAGTTAGGGATATAAAATTATCTATATTCATAGCAATGCATTGTTCTATAAAGGCGGTAGATCATTTAAGCAAACTCTTAAATGAACTAAAGTCAGAAGTAAAGAAAGTCCTGCGTCAATTAGACTACACCGAACAAAATGTTCTGGTAGTATAAAATATGCGATCGCCTCAACATTTTTCTAATTATTACCGGATGATATTGGTCCCCTCTCGGTGTTCACTGATTATTGACGAGAGCACTGATATATCTGTTATGAAATACCTCTGTATTTGCGTAAAATATTATTCTAAAGTTAAGAACAAACATATTACAGAATTTTTAGGTCTTATATATTTGTAGACAATAGCACTACGGATGTTTTGTATAATTCTCCTGTTCAATATTTGCTAAAATACAAATTAAAATTAGAGAATGTAATAGGTATTGGAACGGATGGTGCTAATGCCTTATGTGGTAATAATCACTCGTTGTTTACCCTTTTAAGAAAGGATCAACCAAAATTATCAATAAAAATTAAAGTTAGTCAGATGTGTCTGTCATTCTTTGAATAATGCCTGTTCAAAATCAACTGAACAATTGCCTGCCCATATAGAATTTTTGTGCAGGGAAGTGTATCCCTGGTTTTCAGTAAGCAGCAATAGGAAAGCGGAATATGAAAAAATTTTCAACTTGATTAACATTAATGAATCTAAAATTTGCCATAAATTTGTTCAACCTTCTAGTACAAGATGGTTGACTCTTTATCATGCGGTTAATGTAATATTAGAAAATTGGCTGGAGCTTCAGAGTAATTTTAATTTGGTCATCAAAAAAGAAAAAGACTATACTGCTAGGGTACTTACTGTGCGATTTATTTAACGATTACGCAAATTATTTGTATCTAACATTTTTAAAGCCAATTCTCTTTCAGGTTAATCAGGAAAATCTAAATCTCTAGTAAACTAGTAACAAATTGATGAAAAATTGTAAGTCTAAGCATCTACGAACCAGAGCACATAATATCATTATTGTTCTACCTGGTGTAAAGCAAAAGCATGCAAAAACACATGAATGCTGGAACTTGTTTTTTGAGAATAAAATGTTAGCTGATGTTGTGAAGTATACTAAAATCAAAATAATGACTAGAGCTGATGACTACGATGAAAAGCATCAATATGTAGTCAAGGAAACTGATTCTAATTGAAATCAAAGCAGTTATTTGACTTCTGTATTTAGCCGGGTTGTTCAAAGCTAACAGACCAAATATGGAAGACCTTTGGAATAGCGATGGCACCGGCATTGATATATTTCGATCAACCATATGTGACGTACATTTGAATGGCGTTTCATCAGGTTGACTGTTATGCACCCCGTAAAACACCCAGCCTAATTCTTGGTGGCTAAGTTCGCAATTTTGAAATAATACGCTGGAATACGCTGATTGGCTAGTAAACAGTAGTCCCACCAAAATCAAGCGAACACGCCGGTGTAATTAGGAAGGAACGGGGAGAGTGTTCCAGGCTTCCACACTAGGCAGATGTGAGTTAGTTTGTGTGACCTATTTTATTATCTTTCATTATTGTTTGAGATTATTATTATTATTTCTGTACTAATAATAATCTTTGTTGTTATTATTAAGTAATAATATTTCATCAGGATTTACCTGGATTTTAGGTAAATTATTTAAGCGTGGTAAGTTGAGAATTTTTTGTCACCCTATATGGTGAGCAGTAATACGATTCAGAACAATAGAATATAGTTTCAATATTATTTTATAAATTTGTGAAGCTGTGCTCTAGTCAGGAGATTTATAGAAAATATAGGTAGGTTCTCGAAACCAATAAATTTGAGGTTTTTTTGGCCTCCATTTCATCTGAATCGGATTGCGACTATTCCACGTGAATGCTCCCTTTGGGAATTAACTTCATTTATCTTATCTTTATCTTATCTTCTCTTATAGTAGCGTTACAACCTATTTGATTGTAAGCTATAGAAAATTGAATATCGTAATTTCTGCACTAGGTTAATTAATTTGTTTTTTTGAATTTATCTACATTGGTTAGAGGTAGTATGGAATTGCTTTGCTTACCTGAGTAGATATTTTAAATATTAACTCACATGCACGCCGATTGGGAGACTGGAACCTGTTTCCTAATAATTGTAAATTCAGTGATTATTGTTCTTTGGCAACAAATTTGTACAATAAATCAATAATAATTTTTTATAACTTCTCAATCTGTCTTTGAAATATTCATGGAATAATTTTTCTCTTTTACCTAATTAGAGTGGTAATATTTAACTTGTTTAACCGGTTCTGAAACCGTGGTTTTTGGAATTTTGGGTCAGATCATAGAAGTTTTTTTTATATTATTTTTGTTCCTTCTGAACTTAGTATCTTTAAATATTAACGATTAGTTTTTTATTAAGAATAATTGTCGAGTAGCTGAACTGTAATCAATTCTTTTGCATGCAATTTTTTGGATAATTTTATTTGCTTCATTCTGGGCAGGGTCACTAAAGGTTGACACCTTCCAGGTTTTGTTTTCATTTCTTTATAATTTTCCCTGTGATAATTTACAGAGTATTTGACAAGAACAAGATTTTCTGGTACATTTCCTTCAGGAAAATATTTATTCTTTTTAATCTTGGCGAAACTAGCCGTCAACGTTCATCGATATATATTTGTAAATTGTGGGGCACTCTTAACACAAACAATTCTTTGTATGTACTCTTCTGAGACGAGCCTGCTGTAACCTGACTGCAAGATGTATACCCTGCTAAAGAACTCTGGACGCCTACCATCTACAGATCCTTAGATAAAAGGATTGTACTTAGCTAGAACGTGACCGTCGTCTGGACTAGAACTCTAGCTTCCCCACTTGGCCACGGCAAGTCCACCTGGATCCAATCCTCAGCAACAGGTTACGGGTGAGAGTACTGACGTCACACCGAAGGAACGAGATTGTAAGTGTCATAGAACCTTACAAAAAAAATTTTGTAAAGTTAGCCCAGCTTAAAATTTCATTTTTCACAATTTTTTTTCTTTCATTTTTTCTAGTCAATATTACATCATTTTTGCATTATTTTTGTTTAATAGTAACGTCATAAGTGTTCAGTTGTACTCATATTTGTTTCATTGATTATATTGTATTCAACTAAATTTTATATAGTTGTTTCTTTTTGTGTCGTATATCTAAAAATTATCCTGGTGTCCAAATAAATTGTCAACACTCAGACCAGTGTTACGAATACTATGCCCTAGTATCATAAATCTCCCTGAGCAACCGGAGTAATGTCAATAAACTTAAGCTAGTGGAATTGCACATTCCTAGCTTATCTAAAGTTCATTGCACATGTCTCTTCAAAGATTCAGCTTTCTGATGAGCAGTTTACGGTTTGATAATATCAATAACCGACAGGAGCGCAAGAAACTTGATAAGTTAGCTCCCATAAGAGCAATATTTGATAAGTTTGTAGCTAACTGTAACACGGCATATCTACCAAGTAGCTATGTAACAATAGATAAAAAGTTGGAACTATTTCGTGGGCAAGTTGATTTCAAACAATATATGCCCAATAAAATGCGCGAAATATGGCATTAACCTTTTTGCATTAGTAGATGCAAAAAATTGTATCTCGTCAATATGGAAGTTTATTTTGGAACACAACCGGAAGGTTCTTACAAACTTAGTAACAAACCAAATGATCTCGTGCAAAGACTTGTGGCTCCAATATCAGGGACAAAAAGAAACGTTACATACGACAACTGGTTTACTTCATATGACTTGATGCTAAATGTGTTAGACGCTCACAAACTTACTGGAGTTGGTACTGTTAGGAAAAATAAAAGAGAAATACCAATGGCACTACTTGATAACTACCCGCACTACCCGTAAAAGAGAAATAAACAGTTCTCTATTTGGATTTAGAGAAGATATCACAGTTGTGTCTTATATCCCAAAAAAATCAAAAAATGTGATACTGTATTCAACTTTACATCACGATGATTCACTCGATCCACGATCAGCGTCAAATAAGCCCAAAATGTTTTACAACATGTTGGATGAAATGTCTGCCAACTACAATATCTTCAGAAATTGTAAGCGATGGCCTTTGGCATTATTTTTCTCACTGTTGAATACAGCCGGAGTAAATTGAAGGATAATTTTCAAAGAAAATAATAAGATAGAGTCATTGAAACGACGTACTTTCTTACGAGAATTAGGCATTCAGTTCATAAACGAACACAAACAACGTAGATCTCAGAATCCTTGAATCCCAAGAGATCTTTAAAAAAAAGAAACAAAATGAGAGTATGCAACCAGTGTCTAAGAGGACGAGAACAAGTAAAAGATGTGATTTCTGTCCACGAAGCAAGGACAGGAAAACATTTTATAACTGTATGGGTTGTAGTAAACCAGTATGTTTGGAGGGGGCTCGCATATTTTACGTGAACAAATTTCACTAACTTTGGCAAAGAATCAAATTTATGGCAATTTGTTAACATATTTCAGAGTATTTCATTGATTTAAATATTGTTTTATGTGTTTTGTAAAATATTGTAAAGGCGACGTTACACGGCGTGGGAAGTGCCACGACTGGCGTGTAAACTGTCGCGCCACACGCCGTGTAATTGAGTTGACGTGACGAGTAAAAGGCGGCACGCCACGGCGTGCCAGGTCCCGTCGATTGGCGGTAAACGTTGCTCACTTCAAAGCCGCGCACCACGTTGAAGTGGACTGGCATGCGTACGAGGTTACACAGCGCGAGGTTTTCGCTCGTATATTTTAAAAATTCAGTTAAATTCAGTAGATATTTAGCTTAGCAAGAGACAACATGTGGTCAAACGAAGCAATTTCCGAATTTTTAAGCCTATACAAGCAAGAGCCAGTAATTTGGAACCCCAAGCATAATGAGCACAAAGACAGAAATGCTGTACATGATGCCTGGATGCGAATCCAACAAAAGTTTAGTATCACTTGCACAATCAGCGAATTAATAACAAGTTGCTGCACTTGTGCAGCAACCTCGGTGCGGATGCACCGAGCATCCGTTTTCGACGAACGGACATGTTGAAATGAAATGAAACCCCGTCTGGCGTAGCGATAAACGTGTCAATCTGCAGGTCGTGTAATCGGGATCACCAAAATGCGCATCGGCGCGTCACTCCACACGTCACACTCCAGGCGTGGCACTCCCCACGCCGTGTAACGTCGCCTTAATAAAGCTGATTTTCTTAACCCGGTTTTTTACATTAAGACTATTATAGAATTGCTAATAAACCAGGAAATGTTTTTAAAACAGGATTTTTTTCTATGGAACGTATTACAAATAAATAGATAATTAAAGACACTGAAAACATTAAAATTACGTTTTTAAAAAATTTTAAGCTAGTTATCTGGGGTATGATATACCCCACCACACAATTTTTGTAATTATTTCCCAGCACACCGCCGAAGGGTTAAGGAATACTACCCAATAGTTGTCGCTCAACATAATAGGGGTATTTCACGTCTAAGGTGTGACAACGGAACAGAATATATTAATTCAGATTTTAAAAGCTTTTGCAAGGAAAAAGGTATAAAAATGGAAGTCACTATAAGATATACCCCAGAAAATAACGGAAAAGCAGAGAGAATAAATAGAACTCCGATGTCCCATTAGATGTTATTTTGGGAAACGGCAATTGGTGTAGTGAGAGTAATGTGATAAAACATTATTTTAAAACAGGAACAGTTAACAAAGTTCCTATTAATAATGAATGTGTTAATAGCCTGATTAACCACACTTTTAAACCCATTTAGGTAACATTCATATAAAGCTGTTCTGTTTATACTAAACTAGACAAAAAAAAAAGATATGATCTTATCTAGCCACTAGCCATAGTGGTTTATTATGTAAGAGTATAATATATTTAGTTTCACACATATGAATCGGGAATACTCTATTTTTGTTAAGAATAGTCGTTGTTTGTTTTCTCTTTCTGATATTAAAGGATTTTAGTATTTTTGTTAAAACAGACGCTTGGTTTCCAATCTCTTAATACCTACCTTTCAATTATTTTAATTTAGAGTACACTTCTCTGCGTCGTCAGAATATAAACACGTCTCACAGGTCATGCCGACGGCACAGACCATGAAATAGCCAGCGTTTTCCCCCGAAGGGATAAAAATGATATATTTCATGTCTTGCCTAGGCATGACCCGTGTAAGGCCTTGACGACTTTTGTACTATAGGATGTTAGCGCGCTCGCTTGTTAGTTACCGGTTGAACGGCCGACGGGGCGCGGAACTAGCCGACGCAGAGGGGAAGGAAGCGCAAAGAACAGGACCGACTGTAGAGAAGTATAGGAGTACAATCTCACAGGTCATGCCTAGGCAAGACATGAAATATATCGTTTTTAACCCTTCGGGGGGAAAACGCTGGCTCTTATTATTCCCTTATGTTTACGTAATGAATTTCTACAGTTAATGCACAAAGCACACCAAGGTGTAGTATCATTCAAAAAAATTGCACAAGAATGGATCTTCTGGTCTGGTGTATGTACGGATTTAGAGGATCTTGTTCTCAGTTGTGAGATATGTCAAGAATATTCGAGAAGCAATCAAAATGAACCTCTTTTACCTCATAAAATCCCCGATCTTCCCTGGGAAAAAATCGGCATTGATTTTAAGTCACTTCGTACATTAAATTTTTTGGTTATTGCTGATTATTTCAGCAAGTTTGTAATTGTCAATAAATTACAGAACAAAACGGGAAATACTGTAATTTTCACTTTAAAAAATATTTTTTCTATAGAGGGTTTGCCCCTAGAAATATTTTCTGATAATGAGCCACCCTTTAACTCAGCCGAATTTGCTGATTTTGCTGCGAAATATAACATAAAATTAATCACATCGAGTCCACATTATCCACGTTCAAATGGCATGATCGAAAGGGCTATTCAAACAGCGAAAAGTTCATTAGTAAAGGCAATAAAGGATGGTGAAGACCCATTTTTATCTATCCTAAGTTACAACACGACACCTAAGGAAGATATTCCAGCACCTAGTGATATATTAATGGGACGAAAACTTCGTACAACACTCCCAATTCCAATAAATGCTCTTAAACCAAAATTTCCACTTAGAGGTATTAAAAGCAAATTAAGAGGAAGGCAGGAGAAACAGGTTTTTTACCATAATAGATCTGCTAAAAAATGAAATGAACTGAACCCTAATCAAAAGGTGATTTTTCAATTTCGACCACCTCCTTATTCAAGGAGGTGGTCGAAATTGAAAACCAGCGACAGTTCTGTCGAAATCAGTTCTTATGATTATTGTTCAGTAGTGGATAGATGATTGAATAACAGACTTATTAGATAACTAAATGACAGACTAGAAAATGTAATGGCAGACGAACTAGACACTTACAGTGTTTCTGTTATTCAGGTGAAGTGGTCAATTAGCCGTCTGCATAGTTATGAGCTAAATAAAGGGTGAGTGATGTTATAATATATGTATATGCGTATATATATTTTCAAAAACAAATTGCGTCCTGACTATCTTCGAATCTGTACCCTTACAGATTTTTCAGAAGTGGAATTTACCAGCACAAGTTATCGATAGAAATATAAGTGTCTAGATAGTTTTGGCAAGTCATACTTATAAGAGATATACTAATATGTATCCAAGTAAGTCCGATAACGTTTCGTGCAAGGGATGGGAATTATCCGTGCCCAATGACGATGTTCTTAAAATTAGTGTAGATGGGCCTGCGCCACAACATATCTTGTCACAAAAGGGCTCTTGAACATCAGCAAATAGTAACGATAACGTTGTTAACCGTTTAGCAGAAGTAATGGCCAACGCGTTCCGTACTATGACATCAGTGGTGGCGGGTCCGTCCCGAATGGTAAGGAATGGAAAGTAGAGAGGAGATATCCTCTCCACTTTCAACCCAGAATAATCTAATCAAAATATTGAAGATTGGTGCCGAAAGGTAAATGAGGTACGGCATATGTTTGGTTGGTGAGAGGAGGTGGTGGAGGAGAGGAGCATTTTCAATGCTTTGTCCAAGTTGGGGGGACGCATCGATTTGGTATAAGGGTTTGTAAACAGTACATCATACCTGGGAGGAATGGAAGCGGAAGCTTCAGCGTGCTTTCCCAGCACAGCGTGTTTATTGTGATATGTTGGAAGAGATGATAACACGGAAAAAGAAGCTCGATGAAACATTTGCGCAATGCTGGATGGTTACAAAATTCAAGGAAAAGAAACCGTATTAAGTATTATTGGAGGAATCAGCGATAATCATATCAGTGTCAGTGCAAAGGCTGCAAATTGTCAAGATCCAGAAGCACTTTTCGATTATTTACGTTGCTTGAATGATGAAGTCAAACAAAACCTAGGCAGGCAACCTCCTTTATTCACCTGTAAACGAGAGTTGGAAAGGAAAAGATACTCTATTATGTATTTTGGGTGCAATAAACCACGACACTTAAAGAAAAATTGCCGAACAAAGAGGAACGTAGAGAAGAGATTGAAAAAAAAAATGGTTCGTCTATCAAGAGGTCGTATTCCTCATGGAGACAATTTGTTACTCTATTATGCACAAAAATATGATTTTTACAATTTAGCAATATACGATAATATCACTCAAAATGCACATTGCTATTTGTGGAGTGAATGTGATGGGAGCCGGGGTAGCAACGAAATATGCACCCCGAAGTATGAATATGTAATGTTAAAATATTTGCAGTAAATTGATCTTAGAAGAGCAGTGAATTTCCTCAGATCACCTGGTTACACTTATATGCCAGTGGATTCCATCCATGGAACTATTGAACGATTTATCAGAAAACGCGTATGTAGGGCACCTTCCGAGTGGAGTACTATAATAACTAATGCTAGAACTAATCCGTGCCCACTCACAACCGTTAAAATGAATCACACTGACTTTGTCGATTGGAAAGAAATTTCGACCGAATTTTTTAATCCAAAAATAAATAAATCAGTTGATGGTGTTACGTATCCTAATTAGTAAGATGAGGAGCGCCTATTTTGAAAAGGATAATTGCCATATAGTAATTGATTATTCATATAACAGTACAGAATTGAAGATTCTGAAGATAGATCTGCCCAAGAATTTTCGAAATGGGAAACCTAAGAGGCTCTTTACTCAGAAATTGTGCCTAGCTGTCCAAAAGAAGAAGGATTTGGAAACCTTATGTGCTAAAAATGTTATACCCATAAAATATCACCAAGAATATTTTGAAATGAAGGCCTCGAAGTCGCTTCCACATGTCTTACTTGAAACGGACATCGAAGACAATGTCCGGTTATAATATGCGGTGGTTTAAACTATAAGTTTCGTACAGAAAGAGCTGCAGTTCTTAGGCAATATTTAAATATAGGACATGACTTGAAACTGGCCTCGATTAACATTGATCTAACAACCAGATCGGGACATTCTCTGGATTACATATTTTGTCGAGGTGCACCAATCGAAGCTGTTTCATACATATATTTTAGTGTTCATAGACCGATATTAGTATTTGTTGAAGGTGTTACATTGCCCCCAATCACAAATTTGATGTAAAACTCCACACGTTCACCATGAAACAAGGAACGCCGATTCAATACGATAAAGAAAAAATATATTATGTTTACATTTTTAAAGTAGCACTTCGTTTAGCTGAGAGCACAAAAGTAGAATGTTTTGCAAATCTAAAAATATTATTTGAAACATGCAGATAAGCATTTTGGATCAATGCTAAGTGTGATTTGATATTATGTAAACTTTAAATCCCAGTTTTGCACTGACAACGGAATCGCATGAACTTTCGAACACATTGTATTCTTTTCTGCGCTTGTTGAGTGTTACAGCAACTTCTACTTTCATACTATGGACCGTACACCTGAACAATACCTGCACTCATGAAGGCAAAGCTGTTCCTCAGCAAGGGGAATAATTCCGTACAATCTTTACATCCACTCTAGTTGTTACTAAGAAATCGACTAGAAAAAGTTTTAAAAAAATATTGGAGTCGAAGCTGATATCTACTTCTGCTCATCAGCATGTTGCACCCGGCTCCATTTTTAACGAAGACGTAATGCAAACGAAAAATATTTCTGACGACAATGTGTATATGTTACGTCCTGTTGGACCTTATACAGTTTTCAATGAAAATGAACTTCAAGAATATTATGAAGATTTCCGATCAAGTGCAAATGATCAACTCTTCATTTCCAAACTGGATGATTTAAATGCAATAAATTTAAAATTCGAAATAATTCGAAATAATTACACAATATATGAAATTCCCACTTTAGCATTGACTGCTGATGCACACGGGTTTGTTAATGGAAATTCTGAGGAGTTCACCAATAGAACAATTCTCCCTAGTTTGGCAGCCTTAGAAGCTAAGCACCGTGTTTTTTTATTACTACCAACAAGTAACTATTGGTGAAACAAGACGTCAGCTGCTACCTTCAGAGCTTTTATCGAATACCTTGGAACCGACATAAAAGCAAAGCTTTGGGTATGGATGGATGAGAATTTCAAGAATTCAATGCAACGTTCTCATCAAAATAAATATGTTCTAATCAATTTCAAAAATAAGTATTTATCGGCCACTAAAATTGTGAACATCGAAACTGTTCCAGCTGTGTCTGGTGTAAAAATTTACAACTCGAATCAGTATAATAGTGTGATTAATTTCTAATGGAGACGATTTGGTTCCTCCAACATATATGAATGCCTTTTTATTATTATCTGTTACTGGGTTTAAAATTACTAGGAGCGGTATTTCTTTGGATACTCAAGTGAAGTATTTAATTTATCAAGCATTTCAACGCTTGGAATGTAAGAGGCAAACCGTATTTACATAAACATGTTGTACATCAAAAAAGACCTCATTCTTTGTCGAGTACATCATTAACTTCCTCCTCAAATCTTGATGAATCATATGACAGCGACCAGGAACGATCAGCTAAAAAATCTAATATAACCAAATAAAATGTTTTTGAAATAGATTGGTAAATTTAGCATGTCAAGTTTCATATTTTCCATAAATATTTGTTATCTTTTATTGTATAAGCTGCATTTATTAAGTTGCACTTTTAAAAGTTGTCTTAAAATATTTATATGTATCCTACAGCTATATTTTTCTAGGTATGTGTTCACATACCTAGAAAAATATAGCTGTAGGTACTGTTATCGGTGATTATTGCAATTTTTATTATAAGTAATTAGTTATTCTGATTCGTATGTAAAATGATTAGTACTTAAATATAGGATAAACGCTTTATAAACATAGGATGTGGGCAACAAGTTAACTTTAATACATATATTTCGCCGTTCGCCTTACACCTACGACTAAAAGTGAAAATTGTTCCTTACCCTCGGTTAAGATTCTAAATTGACCGTATTATTAAATGTATTAATTTTTTTTTATTTAATCACCACATTACAGAACCATATCTATTACAGGTTATATAATTTATTACAGGATTTAGCTTGTATTTATTAGGCTTAGACTATATGTATGTAAGTAATAATTCATATTTATATATCTGCATCGATTTTGATAATTATTAATTACATGATTTTAATAATGGCGAGCCGGTGGCTCGGGGTTTAATGTCTCGATCGTTCAAGGTTGTACAGACCCCATTCCACTGGACAATTTTTAATTAAATTGTCTACTCGTAGGTCAAGCCTTGTTCACAAGGTTGGTTTGGCAACCATTTTGGCGACGTGAAAGATTAATATCAGTTGATGTTTGAGTGTCTCCGTAACTAATGACGTTTTCCAAGTTTTCCTCATTCCAACACTGAATGGTGGTTAAGGCCTACCAAGCCAAGTCGTTCCTGAGACGCAAATGCGGTCCGCGAAATAATAATATGCCATCCTCTCTCCCACGCAAGTCTCAGACTTTCGGGGTAATCCTTGTGATTAGAATGAGGGGTAGAGATATTATTATTTAATATTAGTAACATCTATTGAATATGCCAGAAATAAATACTTATAATACTAATAATATTTTATTTCCATACTTACATACACAGTTATAATAATACAATATGAAAAACAATAATATATTCCAATTTAAGAAGGAAATAAATAGAAAAGGCCTACTGAAGTCTTTCGACTAGTGTGTAGTCAGTCAATTTTACAGGGAGACACCAATTCTGCTTCAGTAACAAAATGCTTCAGTAACAAAAAATATACACATCAGTGACATCACACACATACTTTAGAAAACTTTTTTGTTCGTTTTCTTTTGTCTAGCATGTTATCTTTTAACTGGTTATTTAAATGTTTGATTCTAAAGTACATCCGGGATCGAAAAAATAAAGACTTTATTTTTTCACTACAGTCAACAGATTGAGACATAGATAACAAATTTTTTAGATAATTTTTACATATTTTTATAGTACTGTCTCCATTTACAGAAATAAATATTTGTTCCAATTTTTCTGTAATAGCTAAAAGTTCTTCAGGAGGCTTTGTTAGGCCACCTTCCGACAACTGATCAGTCCACGTAAATGTACTGCTGTCACTTGTTCCAGCATTTTTAAGTTTCAGTTTGTGACAAATGTAACCTGTTAAATGCTCTAAAGCATCATACTTTAAATCGTCAATTTCTTCTTGTATGTGGTCTTGTACTATAGAATCCACCTCTTGATTATCTGCATTCAATACAGACAGACAACTTCCAGTGAGAAGGTTTCCAAGGAAATCTACAGGGACATCTGGAGTGTTATCTTCTTCTGTGTTTCCACCACTTGTAAAAGAACCTTCATTTCTTCCCAGTATGTAACTCCTTAGCCTGTATTTAAATTGTAAAGGATCCGGGTGATCATGAAGCCCTCCCTTCAATCTAATTACACCAAAAAAATTTTCAAGCACATCTTGATTTAGTCTGTATGATAATATGTATTTTATTCCAAATCTGTCATGTAAATCTTCGTACAACAATTTTATAGCAGCATTAGTCAAAAGGACACCTATAAAATGTTCATAAAAAACCAAATTATAATGTAATATAAACTAAACCAACCTTTTTGAAAAGGCATCAAAGATGACTTTCCTATAACTCTCATCTCCGACATAGTCCTAGACATTTCGTCTAGAATTTTGTGCTGTGTATCTAGCTGCAAGCCAAATGCCTTTATTCTATCCCTCGTGTCGCTTTCTGGTACTCTAACATTTAAACAATCAAACCAGTCATTAACCTGAAAATGAAAACTGTTATCAGGTTATGAGATCTTGGCAATCAGACAAATTTTATGTGATTTTTTTCCATAAAAAAGGTAATTTAGTCACTGAAAACTATTCAGATGTAAAAAAATTGTAATATAATTTTTACAATAAATTGTCAAAAGTAGATTCAAAAGAAGATAGTTAAATGAACAAAAAATGTAAAGATATCGAATCATTCAGTTAATTTTCGCTAATGAATCACAGCGTAAAAGTTGTTGCACTTATTTGTAAATATTATCATATTTCAAGTTATTCTTACCAATTTGAAAAAATCTGCACATTCCAGCCATTCATCATTTTTACCAAATAGTCCCTGTGTACCGCATCGCTTTATAGCTGCTGATACGGTATGAGAGCAAAGTTTTGCTGCCCATTTTACCTTTTGTCGTTGAACATCCTGCACAGTTAAATTTGTCAAACTGATTTTATATGTGATTCTTAAATCAGAATCGGATGTCATTTGGAGTTCTTGGATTATATCTTTTCTTATTTGTTTTCCGTTTATTTGAAAACCGTAATCCAAAAAATTGTTCCTTATTAACTTTAATAAGTAGAGAACGTCACCTAAAACATAGATTTTATGACTGTCTGTTGGACTAAGAAACCATGGCTTCTCACAGTCAATTTTAAGATCTCTATGTAACCCCCTATTGGTACCACCTAGATCGCTAACTACAGCACAAATATAAAAACCAGCGTTTTCGACAAAGTGGATAATACTAAATAATAATTCTTTTTCCATCTTACAGTCGTAATTAAAAAATATAGGCTGTTTCCAATTACCCACCAAACTTCTTAACATAACTACTTGTGCATAACTGTAAGGTTTCAATGTTTCATCAGCCACTTTATCATATGAGTAAACTTTTTTATTTTCATCTCATCAAATGACATGACACATATTTTATCTGTATTGGTTAATTCAACATTTTTGATTATGTTAATCACCTGCTTCAATATACCAGGAACTATTTTTATTTTCTTTGTCCAGCTTCTAATAGTTGAAACAGCAGGAAATGGAAATCCCTTTTTGAGCATCACTCGGTAAGCTTTTGGTCCTGCAGAATACAACGATATAGCTTGGGAAATGTCTTCAACAGACCAGATGGGCCTTATATGAGGATTTTCTAATTTCTTAAGTTGGCTTTGTGAAAAAATCTTCTGTACAGCCTGATGTCTTTTCTGCAAGTCTTCTACTTGTTTTCTCAGATCATTAATAATTTTTTCAGAATCTTCAACGTTCCCTTCCGTGTTTAGTCTAAGATATTAGAAACAAATCATTAATTATATTTTTATCTACTACACAAAAAAAGCAAAGCAAATAAAAATAAACATGCAAAATAAAAAAAACTCTTAAACCAAAGTTTCTTTATATAAAATAGGTGACTTGGCATATACCCAATCGATTTTCTAATTTCTGGTACAATAACTTCATTAACACATGAAGTGTTTTGAGCAATATCACGAGTTATATTGGTAACTTGCTCTTCGGGTTGACTTTCACTGTAAATTATTATTATATGAAATAAAATAACGTAACGTAAAATGTGGTTTCACAATGCAAGGTAACTGAAGTAACATCAAGTTCTAAACTTATATAGTTAACTTGCACTGTGGAAACCCTGCCTCCCCCCCTACTTGGGGAATCTGTTTGACTTGGAAGTAACAAACATGCGAACAGAATAAACGCTTGAAACTGTAATATACATACAATAAAAGAGGTAGGTACTGTACCTTGCTTTAATAATGTCGGTAACTAATTTGGTTGAAGTTCTTTTAATAGCCCTAGACTGTCTTCCTTTTTGTGAATCAGTGACAGCCTTCCCCTTTGGTAAATTGAGGGACGGAACTGCAGTGGACTTTAACTTCCTACTCCCCCTGGGTGTGTAGTTTAAAAGTTCATGCATTAAATTTCGCTCATAATCATCATCTGTGAAGTGTTTGGAACATATTCTGGCAGTATGTACATTAAACTTCTCTGCTCGACAGCAAGCTACCACCCATAGTTTTTTAATTAATTCATCCCGTGGAAACTTGAAAAACCTTGTAACATAATAGATAATGCAATGTTTACATTGTCTAAATATCGTAGCAATATAATTACCTAATATTATTTAAATTATTGGGCTCTTGGTTGCGATTGTCACTATTACACAAGCACACAGCACAACGCATTTTTATTGCACTTTCAGTTTACGTGTCAATATAAAATTAACTTTAACTAATGATGATAATTAGTATACACTAGAATTATACAAATACTCTGCCAAAAAAATGAATTTAGAGGACAAAATGTAGAAAAAACCAGGAAAGTTTCACACCTTTACATATGCAAACACTGTAAAATGTCAAATTTGCGCTCTCGGTGACGTCACAGATGTGGGAGGGATATGCGCAATATCATACCTTCTTTATTATTATATCATGGGTTTTCGTAACCAATAAATTTGAGTTTTCTTGCCTCCATTTTGTTCTGAATCGGATTGCGATTATTCTATATTACGTGTATGCGACTACGGGGAATTAAGTTCCTTTATCTTATCTTTTCTTATGTTCTACAATCTTAGCATTACAACACTTATGATTGTAAGCTATAGAAAATTGTTATTATGATGATTTCTGCATTACGTTAATTAAATTGTTTTCTTTACATTTATCTACAATATCTTTGCCTACCTGAGTAAATATTTTAATAAATAACTGACATGCACGCAGACTGGAACCTGTTTCCTAACAATTGTAGTCACTCTTGTCTTTTCATATAGTAATGGAATTCAATTTAATTACAATAGTAATATATTATTGCCTTGACCGGTTCTGAAACCGTTATTTTTTTATTTTGGAATTTTGGGTCAAATGATAGTTTTTTTATTAATTTTTTTTGTTCCTTCTGAACTATTATATATTTGAATATTAACGATTAGAGATTTTTTTGAATCACGAATAATTGTCGAGTAGCTGAACTGTAATCATTTCTATTGAATGCACATTTTCGGATAATTTTATTTGCTTCATTCTGGGCATTGTCACTAAAGATTGACGACACCTTCCAGGTTTTTTTTAACAATTTTCTGGAATTGTTAATAACTTTCCCTGTGATAATTCACAGAGTATTTTACCAGATTTGCTGGTACATTCCCTTGAGGGAAATATTTATACTTTTTAACTTCAGGAAAATATACTTTTTAAGCTTGGCTAAACTAGCCGTCAACTTTCATCTATATATATTTGTAAATTGTGGGACAATCTTAACACTAACAATTCTTTGTATGTACTCTTCTGATACGAGCCTGGTGTAACCTGACTGCAAGATCTATACGGTGCTAAAGAACCCTGGACGCCTACCATCTACAGATCTGCATATTTGATTTTATTTTTTTACAGCTGTAAAGACATCCTTGCTAGATACGCGTTTTAATATAATAACAACATAGACGGGCAAGAATCAATATAGACATTGGAGAAGAAATGTGAAAAAATATTAACAATTTGTTGCGGATCTTGAATTGTAACAATTTTTTTTTTATTCGATTTAATAGCCTTTTCACTCTTAACAATACAATCGATATATGCTGTTCGTATTTTCGATTAAACTGTAGTTCTAAGACGAAATTGAGCATGATCATTTTCGATGCTTTATTTTTCAGGTTAATAATGTGTGCGTTGTTGGACCAAGGAGGGCAATGTTTAAAGGTCGCGATCCTTTTGGAACATGTCTAGCAAAAAAAGCATTCAATATGCTATAAAATTCTATGACAGCGCTATCGATGTCGTTATGAGAGAGAAGAATGGACCAATCGGTAACAAAAATTTCTCAGTATCGGAAATCTGCTTTTCTAAAATTATATCCGTCGGTATTAGGCCAGTCACCGTAGACACAAAAATCGCGTTAAGTCGCAAAAAATTGCACAGTTCTGATTTTTTAGAATGTTGTTAGGATAGGTACCAATAGTGTAAAACCAAGTTTGCAGCTTCGAAAGACCTGTGCTAACTGCGTGGTGCTCGAAAAACATTGTTTTTTCGGACTTTTTTCAGTTTTTGGCTTATAACTTCTAAATGGTGCATCCTACGAAAAAAGTCGTTAGTACAATTACAAGTTATTACAATTTAAGTGCAACCGCAGCTACATAGGTCTAATAGATCCCGAGATACAGCAATTCAAAAATTGGCCATTTTTCCCAAAAAGTTCGAAATCGTTGTTTTAGCCGTCATCCGACCCGATTATCGGCTAAAATACTCATCCTAGTAGAAAGTCATGAGAAATGAAGTTGTAGAGCAGTTATTTGGCTTTAATTTAAGCTTAAGCGGAACACTGTATTGCCAATAGTTCCCTTGTTATCAGAAAAGTGGTGAAGAAAATAAAGACTGGAGACTTATTAATGGAATATAACAATTCACCAATTGTAAATTTACAGGCATCATCGCCACAAATCCTACAAAGTAGGAATCTTAGAAGTCAGTTACCCATTATTAGTGAAAATTTAGAACCCAAAATCCACAATCACGTATACACATATTTATGTAAACAAAAAGAACAATTGAAGTTACACTACGATAAAACAAGTCGTAAATACTCTGAATCTTATAAAACTGGAGATAAAGTAGTAGTTAAATGTAAAAATGAGAAGTTTTGGAAAAAAGCTATTGTAGTAAATAGGGAAAACGAACCAAGACCATATTGGGTAAAAAAATAATCTAATGGCAAAATTGTCAGGAGGAATAGTAGCCAAATGAAATTATCACACACTAATAGTAGTCCAAATGAACAAACATTACAGCCGGATTTATACCCTGAGCACCTGCAAAAATCTCATGATACAGGATATTGTAAAACTAAACCGAATAATGTAAACACATCTGATAATGTCGGGTTAATGATGTAAATTTATTTAGTTCCGATAATGAGCAGAATGTTGAACATTCCCCTAGTACAAGTAGTTTTAAGAGATCTATGTATGGTCGTCAGATTAAACCTAGGGTATGCCTTAATCTTTAGGGGGAAGGTGTTTGACGAACACACCTACATGTCGGCCCCTCCCCCTGACACTGAACAATATAGTCTATCGAAGATTCATGTGTCATGGTCAATGGGCAGTTAGATTTATAAAATAATACAATGTAAGGTTGCTACCAAGTAGAAGTAAAGCATTTATGAGCTATTAAATGTGTATTATTAAATTAGTACCCCATAATAATTATTACAAACACTGTATAAATTTAGATCCATGATTTGTGTAATATGATATAGGAATCAATTGGTTGCGAGTAATGAGGACGTTGCCGTCACATGTACGACTCAGGTTTGAATTCAAGGTTGCTGAGTGGACGAATTCTCAGACTCCAAGCCTAATTATTATTATTTAATACTTTGCTGAATTTTGACAAAGTCCGTTAAAGTTTTGTTAAAGTAGTTGGATTATTGTTTATAATTAATTGTTAAAATTACAATTAATTGTCTTTTTAGCGAAATACACACTTATGTTTTACAAACAGCTTTTCAACAATTAACCATCGACTTGTTTTCGGATTTTGTATGAAAACGTGGCTGAAAATAAATTTATGCGTTACATTATGTTAAGCACTATATTAAACAATTGAGAAGAAATTGTATCAGGTCAACAAGGCATTGAATATCTGACTTCTTAAGAGTTCTCTTACAAATCCCCCATTGAACAAAGTTGTGGATTGACAATACCGTGAGGAGTGTATTGCGAATTTTAAATCAATTAACCGTATCGTGGGTACCGTATTCGGATTGACCTTCCCCACCCCACCCCAAACCTTTCTCCTATGCGTAGGCGCATTTTCGTCCCATTTCCCACGCATTTTCCTAATTTAAAAGGCTTTTCAAAAGCAAAATCAAAAACATCTCTGCAAAATTTTCGGCGAGAGAGATGGGCTACAGCACCGGCGTTTGTCCTCGCGTCTAATGGTCCCGTCGTGCCTGCCGAAATCCCGACTTTTCGCGGGACCCCCTCGACCCCTTTTCTCATTTTTACGGCTTCAAGAACCGCTTCATGGGAAACTTCCGTTCTTTTTCTAATCCTTTAAGATTTTTTTTTCGAGGCCGTACGTCGAGTCCTTCTACGTCTATTTAGTCTTTGAAAATCTCGAGTCGCGTCCGTCTCAACTTCTTTCTCATTTTATCTGTCGATGTGAGATTGAACTAACAACAAGCCCTTCCTACGAAAACTGTCAAATTAATTAAAGTTCAGAGATGTTATTTTCCCATGAGAAATATTGCTAACGGAATCGATAGTACCAACTGTCAAACACTTATGATTACGAAAATACTGAAGCGAAATGCTTTTCCAATTAGAATATCGGTACAAATTAATTGTTCAGGTTAACACGTACAGTTTACATACTTAACTGTCTCGGCGTCAAATAATAACGAGTGACGCGGTAACCTAATGGTATAGTCAAAGGATCTCAAACATCGTAATGATGATTTCGCAAGTTCGAATCACGCTGGAGGCAATTTTTTTTTACTTTTTAATTCCAATTATTTATTAGTATTAGTGTTTAGTTATTCTGTTTCATTCTTCGTAGTTTTTATTCTTTCTGCAGGTAAGGTTTCGAATTAATTCGTTCATTTTGGCAGTCTGTAAGATTCATCATTTTAGCTTACAAAAGTAAATATCTACAATATTAATTTGTTGCAATAATTTATAACAGCAATATATTTTTTAAGTCCGCCGTTACACCTTTTCGAAGGGCGGGCGGGGCTCCGAACCGTAACTGAGGGTCCCATTGATAAAATTGATAAAAATGTTTACTGAAAAATAAATCCTACTTTCAGCACTTAAAAAATTATGATGTTTTACCATCAAGAATAGAGTACCCTTACAATTCACCAAAATATTATGAAAAATCGTTTAGTATAATTACATCATCATTCCAGATACAAAATTTCTTTAATATGTATTTTCTTAAAAATAATATTATTCTAGATGCTTTTGGACCCCCGGTAGGGCTAGAAATGGTAATGAAAATTGCGGTAGCGATTTTCTCCCATTTCTACTTATTATTCAAAATTGGTTATTTGATAAATTAATTTATTTTAGGTGTTGCCTCAGACGATGCAGCCGTTATGATTGGTAAAAACCATTCACTTTTTAAATTACTGCAAGGTCAAGTACCATATGTACTATTGTTGAGATGCATATGCCACTCTGCAGCTGTAGTGGCATCAAATGCTTGCAATAATTTACCAAGGACTGTTGAAGATGTTGTAAGAAATATTTATAGTTATGTATCAGGTAGCTCTAAGTAATCAGCTCAATTGTTTGAAATACAAGAGTACTTTCAACAAAAAAAAAACAAAATGCTTAAGTTAGCAACAACAAGGTGGCTTAGCAGATACGAATGTGTTATACGCATATTAGAGAATTGCAACGCATTACAAAAAAAGTTTTGGAATTGCAGTTTTAGAAGACAATTTAAAAAGCGCAGAAAATATACTAAGTGTATTAAAACATATCTCCACAAAAGCTTATCTATTATTTTTAAAGTATGTTTTAAAAAATTTCCAAACCTTCAGCACCCTGTGCCAAAGTAGAAAACCTCTTATTCATAGATTATATTCCGAGTATATATCTCTTTTTAACCAAATTTGTCAAAACTATATTTCACAAGAAACAATTTTTAATTAAAATTACAAAATAAAATCCCAGAATATTTATCCCTTTAGAAAAAATATATGTAGGTCCAGAATGTTCCCCAGTTTTAAAACAAATGCCAAAAAATGAAAAACTGTAGTAAATTATGTTGAGTTATGTTAAGAACGGTATCCTGATTAGTAGAATGGAAGTGTGGAAGCGCGGTAGCTCAGTTGGAAGACCTTTGGCCCGGAAAGCCAAAGGTCCCGGGTTCGATTCCCGGCTGTGTCGAAACTTTTTCATTCTACTACAGCTTCAGAAGTGGGATTGGTCCCAATCCACAGATTACACCAATTTTAAGTACTGCTTAGAACAAAGAAAGCATGGCTACGAAACCAGAAAACGATTTTTTACGCGTTGATTATACCACTACCACTTTAAACAACAATCGTGAAGAAGACAATATTAGTCACAACAGTTTACAGAATGAAACAGTTCACGACGAAAGTATGCCTAGTAGGAATGGAAATGATGTTAGACCAAGTTGTCAGGGGCCCCATGCCCATGAGCAGACTGATCAAGAGACAAGTACCGTTGAACGGTTATTTCACATGTTGATCCTAGAAAACCTACGTAGAGACCAGTTTTTTGAAAGAATGTTAACTCAGATGTCGAGCAATCAAACACCAAATAGTAATGTGTCGTCTAAAAATTCAAATTTAGCTGTTATGCCTGAAGTTTTACGTAACATTGCATCTTTTGATGGACGAAGAGATCAAACAAGGCATTGGTTGGAATGTTTAAATATTGCTCGAAAGCTTCACCGTTTACCAGATAACTATATGCTAGAAACAGCTCGAACTAGACTAACCGAAGGTGCAAGACATTGGTATGATGTTAAAAAGGAAGAAATGGAGACATGGGATTCATTTGTTACCCTATTTAAAGCTGTTTTTCACCCACAAGAAAGTATAATGATTAAATTACGGGACTTAACAAGGTGTGTTCAAAAAAAAGGTGAAACAATGAATTCCTACTTTTATAAAAAATTAAAATTGTGTAACGAACTGAAATTGGAGACAAAGGAGCAAAGGAACAACTCTTGATTGGATTATATTCGAAGGATTTATGTTATCCGATGTGGCCTAAACTGCATGAAACGCTGAAGGTCTTTCACAAGATATTCATGATTATGAAGACATGGATCGACATAGAAGAGAGAAAATTACTGCTAGTATAAAGTAAACTTTCATAATATACCTAATTTGGGAAAATTGTTGAAAATAATTTTAATTTTACCGCACTCTAACGCAGAGGCAGAAATAATATTTTCTATTGTAACCGACACAAAAACAAAAAAAAAACCGAAATCAACTAGGCCAATCTTCATTAAATGCGGTTTGCCTATTTAAGAGTTTTCTTCAAGCTGCAGAAAAACACCTAGAACTTCATAAGATGTAGATCTAACTCTATTATGTTCATGTACTCTTTTAAGAAGTACTTGGGATTTTATATGTGTGTTCGCAGTTAGAGACATTTCATCAAACCAACTCCTTCATTTTTTTCAGATCTCTTTCGGCAATATTTTTAACTTGACTCCAGGTGTTAGCAGAATACTGTATGACAGTGTCATCGGCGAATGACGATATGGTACCTTGACTGTGAAGTTGTAAGAGACCATTTATATAAATAGTAAATAAAATCGGTCCAAGTACTGTGCCCTGTGGGACCCCGAAATCAACCAAGACCTTATGACTGAGGGCATCCTCAACTTGAACACACTGAGTTCTATTGATTAGGTAAGTCTTTAATAAATTTATGGCAGTTCCTCTAAATCCAAGGTCCTCAAGAAGGTTTATTAATGTTTTGTGATCAACTGTGTCAAAGGCCTTGGTCAAATCAAGAAACACACAAAGCACAGCCTCACCGTGATCTAGCCTAGAGCATATGTTATTGGTCAGAAAGACAATGGCGTCTTCGATCGATATTCCACTCTTAAAGGCAAATTGCTTATCAGATATTATTTTATTTTTTTCTAAGAATAACGTCATTCGAGTTTTGATAATTTTTTCAATAATTTTTGCTATGCTAGAAATGAGGGATATCGGTCTATAATTTGACATTAAGCCAGTATCGCCTTTCTTAAAAAGAGGCTTTATTAACCCTTGTTTCAAAATTGAAGGAAAATGGCCGTGTACAAAAATCTTGTTAACAATATACGTAAGAGGAAACCTTAAATAGTCTGAAATAAGTTTAAGGTGCTCGGATGTTATCTGGTCAATGCCAGGTGTCTTATTTGATTTAAGTGACTTTATAGTATTTTCTACTTCAACAACGTCCGTGGGATAAAAGTAAATTGAGTAAGATATAATATTCCTGGTTATTACCGACGATGTAGGCTTAAAAATGTCATTCGCAAGATCTTTTCCTACACTTGCGAAATACGAGTTAAAATGATCAGCTATTTGTTTATTGTCAGTTATCTTTTTATCATTAATTTGTATTTATCTTATTCGTGTTGTTTCTTTTTTGTTATTTGTAAATTTATTTACTGCTTTCCAAATTTGCTTACTGTCTCTTTTGCAATTTTGTAGATGTTTTGAGAAGAAATCATTTTTAGCTCTATCAATTAGTTTATTTAGTTTATTTTTGTACTTTTTATATATTCTCTCGTTTTCTAAATTAATTGGGTCTCTCTGGTAGATTTTGAATAGGTCCTGTCGCCTTTCACAGTAACGTATGATACCACTTGTTATCCAGGGGTGTCTTTTTTTTTTGAAGTTTTATTGTGTATTGCTTTTGACACAAAATAATACCATCTTTAATTTTATTTATAAGGGCTTCAGTAGCAGTATCAATGTTTTCAGAATTGTATATGGCATCCCAGCTTTCATTTTTAAAAGTTTTTTTAAATATTTTTTCATTTAATTTAAAAAATGTTTTTGTTTTAGAATTACCAGTAGAATGAGAGTCTTGGATTTCCATTAAAGCTATGACTGGATAGTGATCCGTTAAATCATCATGCAGAGCAAATGATTTATAACGAGTGTTAGTATTAAGGTTTTTAACAAACACATGGTCAAGACACGATTTTGATCCGTTCCGAATTCTTGTATAGTTATTAATGAAGGAAGCGAACCCTAATGTACTTAGTATGTTTAAATAGTCTTGTGAATAATCTTTATTTGATTTTATGTCTATATTAGTATCACCAACAAAAAAATAAATATTCTCATTTTGCCCGACATTATTTTCCATAAACAATTTTAATTCCTCATTAAATGTTAAGGGTGTAACATCATGACATTTATAAACAGCAGTTATGCAAACTTTTTTACCATTTATTGGCAAAACTAGAAATATAATTTTCATTGTACCTAATTGTTTTATTTCATAAGTAAAGCTGTATGTGTCTTTTACATAAACAATTACCCCATCAGCCCGATTTACTTCTCCTTCATTGTAGCTGATTTGGTATCCATCAATTTTAAAAAAAATTTGATCATAAACCTTCCATGTTTCAGATAAAATTATTATATCAAAGCTAAAGTCAGAAAAACTATTTAGTAATAAAAGCAAATTATTAAAATTTCTATCTACACTTCGTATATTACAATGGAACATCGAGAAATACTTTTTTGTGGTTTTATTTATGCTTTGAAAAAAGTCTTGGCTACTACTAATATCTAAAGTATTATAATCAGAAACTTGAAAATCTCTAACGTATTGGTTCATTCTTCACTTTCAAATATGTTAAGCAAATAAAAAATAAATGTAATTTATTGTAAAATGAAATTTTAAAACTGATGGTTTAAATAAACTAATCAATATGTTTATTAGGAATATAACAATACTGAAATATATTATTAGAGACAAAATAATTTATTGTTTATTGGTTCGAAGTTATCTTGTCGATAGGCCCCCAGGCTTTGTCTCTTTTCTGTGTGTCCTCTTGCTCTAACCTTTCCATATAATCTCCGTTTTCTAGCTGCTCATACGTAAATTCCTGGTTGTTTATATACAATTTGTTATTCTTAATTTTCGCATCAAATCCTTGTTCTCTCGCCTGTTTTTTATGTAGATGTAATATTTTAGTAATCTTCTGTTCTTCTTGTGTAAGATCTTTTACTATATAATACTTCTGTTCTTTGTTTTTAAGTTTCGATAGATTATGTAATATTTCAAGTTTTTTTAAATAACTTGTAAATTCAATTTTTATGGCTTTCGGCTCCTTCTTACCAATTGCATATATGTTATTGATATCATTTGATTTTATATCCAATTGTAAGTCTTCATTGAGTTTAACGACTGTATTTTCTAATAATGGGTTTCTATGATCCAGTCCAAAGATAACTACGTTATTTTTCTTCTGTTTTCTTTCGTTTTGCTCTATTTTACGTTTCAACTCTGATTTTGTTTTCTTAGATCATTTATTTCAAGATTCGTATTACTTTGTGCACTAGCTAATTTATCCAATGGTTTTTGGAAATTGTCCTGTTTTGTTTCTATGGACACCAACTTATTAAATACGTCTGTAATGGTTATTTGACTATCTTTATCCATGACACGTGTTTGGATTTGTGCGCCTCAAGTAAAGTAGGTATCGCAATCGAAACCCTGCGCTTCTTGTACTGACCGTATTGTCTTTTTACACTCTGCCGTGGGCATGCACGAGTATACATCATTAAACCTACATAAAACCTTACATTTAACTATTTTGTTGTTTCAGCTGCTGGAGCGGGCCTTATATCCCAAATCAAATATTACATACTGTAGAATAAAATAATAATAATAATATATTTATACATATATAAATGTACAGTCAAATATATATATAAAATAAACCCTAATGACATTTGTACTGCCTGTAATACAAATGAATTCGAAACAATAAACCATATCCTCTTTGACTGTGTTATTTACTGTTCTATGAGGACCCCAGGCTCTGACTCAATTCTACTAAATTTTAACTCCTTCATCTCCTCATTAGAAAATACCACTACTAACTCGGCTAAGACAATCGCCTACTACATTTGGAGTGTATTGAAATTGCGATCATTTATAATGAATGAATAAATCATTTAATTTCACCCTTTGCCTCCTATAACTATTCGACTTTAAAGTTATATTGTCTCGTTTTCTTTCTTTCATGTATTTTTTAATTGTTTTTTCTAATAACACAATTGTAATCTTTCCAGACTCTTGCTATAAAATACTGTATTTTCTTAAGCAATAAAGTAATAATAATAATAATAATAATAAATATATTATAGGCACAATAAACAAGTTATAAAAAAATCAGTGTCAATGAATTAATTTAATGTTTATATTTTGCTCTACGTGGCAACATTGTATTTGTTTGCGAGCGCTTGGCTGTTCTCTGACAGGTGGCTCTATTTGTAAGGTTGAGTGACGCGACAGTCTATTAAGCGGAGTCCACACTATGTAACAAAACATGTTAATAACTAAGTTGTACAACAAATTTGTTTTACAACAAAGTTTTATAACTTCCTTTGATCCTTACCGACATCTGATGGATAACATAAAACTTGCTATATAACAAGAATAATGTTGTACAACACTGTGATATATAATATTTTTCCTCTCATTCCTCTAACAAGTTGTATAACTTTGTTATAAAACATGTTTTGTTACATAGTGTGGACACCGCTTTACAGTCCACTGTTCTATGTTGACGCGGTGGCACGACGTTGCTTATCACATTTTTATGTTATATACTGAGGTTAAATTAAAAGTAAACCATTCATCACGACTTTTATTTGACCTAACATATTGTTGGTCACTTCTCCCGGATTGGTACCGGAAATCAAGGCAAGACACGATTAGCTTGGCAGTTTTTCAAGGCAAACTCGACAGTTTAAATACGTACGGGGTACGGCGAGACAACGCAGAAGGAGACTGGGTTCAATTTCCATTCCTATGCAGATGCTCCAGGGTGCAGCAGAAAATAGGAAAACAGACTGGAAAAGGTGGATTTGGCGGTTCCTGTGAGTAGTTTATTATAGACATTTATATATAGACATTTATATTCCTATTTTCCAATTTATTTGTAAACAAAATGGCCGATTCGACACAATTGAAATTAAAAAGAGGGCAATGTAAAGCAACTATGACGAGAGTTTTAAGCTATTTTGGCAAGCTTGATCGCAATAACCTACACGAAGGTCAAATCACACAATTAAAATTACGCCTAGACAAATTAGATCCCATATTCAATCAATTTTCACAAATTCAATCAGAAATTGAGTGCTATTTAGAAAACGGCGACTTAAAGGATAAACAAACCGAAATACAAGAGCGTGAGAATTTTGAAAATGCATACTTCGATTTGGTATCTAATATTAACACACTAATTACTGAATTTCAATCAAAAAGGTCAATTTCTAGGGCATCTTCGGTAAACAGTATTGACTCGAATGATTCTAACGATCATAACACACATTATACAATGACAAAACTACCTGCTTTAAAACTACCAAGCTCTTCGGGGGTAATAGAAAAATGGCTTGAGTTTAGAGACATATTTCTTTCTCTAGTGGACAATAACACTAATCTTGATAAAATACAAAAATTTTATTATTTGAGATCATCCTTACAGGGTGAGGCAATTAGATTAGACAATCGCACTAGGCGTGATTGGGAAACATATAAAATTAAAGGAGAGTTACCTACCATGCAAGAAGTTAGTACTTTATATTTCCAAATCTGACAATAAATTGGACAATTTTAAGTGTCAAAATAAATTTAAATATATTAAAAATCAGAATACACATGCTTATTAGCTAGTGAAAATCAAAATTTCTCTTGTTATTATTGCAAAAATAATCATTTGGTATTTAAATGTAACAAATTCTTAGAACTCACCTTGTAATTTTGCACAAAGGGCACGCACTAACTAAGTTTATAATGTCTTATGAACATGAAAGATTGTTGCATTGCGGACCACAGCAACTTTTGTACTCTGTCAAAGAAAGATTTTGGCCTCTATCGGGGAGAGACATAGCACGAAAAATTGTACGCAATTGTATAATTTGTTTTAAAATAAAACTTAAGTCTTGCGAATACGTTATGGGTGATTTGCCTGCTGTGAGATTAAACCAGTGTTTTCCATTTTTTAATGTTGGTTGCGACTACGCAGGTCCCTTTTATTTAAAGGATCGAAAGACTCGTAAACCTATTTTGTCCAAGGCATGGGCGTGCATTTTTGTTTGTATGTTTTTAAAAGGAATTCACATTGAGCTCATAACAGACTTGAGTATTCAACCCTTTATAGCATGTCTCACAAGATTTATATCACGAAGGGGTAAACCTTCTTGCATTTTTTCCGATAACACCACAACCTTTGTTGGTGCAAATTCAATACATTTAACATTTTTTCAAGATAATAAAGACATGATTTCGGAATATTGTTTAAACGAGGGGATTTCGTGGAAGTTTATTCCTCCAAGATCGCCTAACTTTGGTGGAATATGGAAGGCTGGCGTAAGGGCCATAAAACACCATATTGGTATGTCCCATTTACATTTTGATGATTTTTGTACGATATTGTGTCAGATTGAAGCCATCTTAAATTCCAGACCACTCAGTCCCATGTCTTTCTGTCCTGAGGATTTTTCCCCACTTTCTCCCGCTCATTTTTTGATTGGGCGAACCCTTACTTCGTTACCCGAACCTAATTATATCCCTTTACCGGAAAATCGCTTGAAAGTGTTTGAGATGCGTTCAATTACTTTGGCGGAGATGGAGTAAAGAGTATATCGGTGAACTACAAGTTAGACTCAAATGGAGTAAGAATTATATTCAATTATTGAAGGTTGGAAGCAGCGTTGCCACAGGTGGCTCGTTCGAGCCAGATTTGGCTCGTTTAATCTAAACGTTACTCGGTGGCTCCTCTTTATTAAATTTGGCTCTTTTTAGAGTTCCAGCCTGCAGCCTTCAGTATTACTGAACGGTGTTAGAGTAATAATAACATTAGTAACAATTCGTGAACGTATCCCAGCTCAACAAATGGCAGGAGCTGCCTCCGGTCTCGGATTCGACTTATTGATCCGCCAGAACGTGGTCGATATGATAGGGATGGAGCAATACACCACTACCGAGTTAGAAAGAGAACCATGTTATATCCAACTCGATACGAATGGTGGAATGTTGGCTGTCTATCATACATGTGAAAACTCTGTGGTGAGTGTGGTGAGTGTGGTGAAAACCATAGACTTATAAAACTGTTTTAGCAAAAAACATAATTTACTGCAACCGCAGGCATTGTAAAAGGAAAAGGTATATATTTTTTGAGGAAAAGGATTGTTTTATAAAAGGCACTATCATAGATAAAAGATAAAATATTGGGCACTATATTTTTAGTACAATGGACAAGTAAGTACCTAAATATTTTTTAATATTCTTACTCACCTATTAAATATCTGCATTCTGCATGCCCTATTACACACAAAAGTCTAATTTTTTTAATATCTTTTAAAAGGTTTATTTCAAGAATACCAAAACAAAAAACTATTGAGGCGCAGACAGAGCCAAGCCCTAGTGAAATTCCAAGTGCTACTGCTCAAACCAAAATACAAGAATTTATCGTAGAATCAGGTGAAGTAGGCCTGCAAGAAATTGAATCGGAAACTGAATCAACCACGACCACTGAACCTAAGCCAAAAAAGAAAAAAATGTATCAACACAAATTCCAAGAAAAATGGAGTAAAACATATCCTTGGTTAAGAAAAGAACAAAACAAAATTTCTTGTATACTATGCCTTCGGCATATGAAATGTAGTCTTTTTGATATTAAAAGACATGCCACTACAACATTTCATAACAGGAATGTAAAGAAATTAAAAAATACACAGAAAATTACAAACATCTTGAAAGAGGAAAGTGTATTACGAAAACATCAGCTTGTTAAACAAGCAGAACTAAAACTTTGTGTATTTTTACACGAACATAATTTACCGTTTTTGCTAGCTGACCACTTACCTAGTTTTATAAAAAATGTATGCCCGGATTCTGAAATCGCTAAAAGTATAAATTGTTCTCGAACCAAAGCGACCTACAAACGACATTAGCACAGAGAAGTCCCTTGTTATAGTAGCCAGGTATTACAATGAGAATACTAAAACAGTATGGGCCAGTTGCACAGACTGTCCGTAAATCGTGAGCTTTGTTAAGCGACACTTATCTATAAGCCGTCCTTACTATTTAAATACGTTGCACCAGGCTCTGTCAGGTTTTTCTTATCAATGTTGTTTCAGGACCACTGGAACTATTCTGTTGCTATCTTCTTATTTGATTTTTTGACAGAAATGTGAGGTTGTGTCAAAGAATATATTAGTTTATTATCTTTGGTTATGCTAAGTAAAGTTTATTTATCTAGGAGTGAAAGTAAAATATTTTTTAACCTGCGCTGCAAGTATGGAGGAGGAATCTGAAAACAAAAAAATATGTCGTTCCGCAAATTATTCGTCGGAAGAAAAAAATATTTTATTAAATATTGTTTTAAAATACAAACACATTATTGAATAAAAAAAAAACTGATGCTGTTACATGGCGAGAGAAGGAAGTAGCATGAAAAAAGGTAACGGACATTTTTAATGCTAATTCCAGAAGTGGCATTTATAGGAATATTGTTTCTTTGAAAAAAGCATATGATAATATAAAAAAGATTACTAGGAAGAAAGCAGCAGATGAAAAGACTTCCATAAGGTGTACAGGAGGAGGAAAGAGAGAGGTTGAGAATGCAGACCCCAATATGGACTTGGCATTAAATATTATTAATACTAAACAGTATATGGACAATCCATATTCTGTTAACCCAGAATTTATGGAATGTGTAGAGAGTGATAAAGATGAAACATTTGATGAGAACCAAATCAATGAAAATATAATTGTGGAAGTTGTTGAGCTAAAAATAATGAACATTGTAATTCATTATTTGTATACCTAATAATCCGTTATCCCATCAATAATTATGTTGATATATTTTAGGATAATGAACAAACTGAAATTGACTGGAGCGATTTTAAAGCAGAAAACTTGAGAAAGCCTATAAATCCCAAGTTAGTGCCCAAATCAAAATACCAAAAAGAAATTATAGAAGCTGGAAATCCATCTTCTAATATACCTTCTACTTCCCAGGGCAATGATAGTGAAACTCAACTATCTAAACAAGCGAGAGGCACTCCAAATGGTGGTAGTCTTACCCACACTCCTTCCCACTGGGCAAGTAGGAATAGACCAGTAATTTCATCACTAGCTTCATCAGAACTATCAAAAAAATATAATAAATTAGCCGATCTAAAAATAGAGCTAGCAGAATTAGAAATCGAGAAACTTAAAAGCGAAGAAGATTTTCGCCTAAAATTATTAGAATTGGATATACAAATTAAGAAAGCATACTTAAAAAATATAGTCTAAACCACTTGCTTATCCATATTTTCCAAAGTAAGATGTAAATCTATATTTAAATATTAAACCACATAAAGGTTTAAATGTGCTTTAGGTTATTTTTTGTATAATATAGGTAGAAATAAAGAGATTAATGGTCAAATTAATTATTTTATTGAAAACTGACATTTTTTCATTTATCAAAAACAAAATAATATAATCCTTACTGATTATTGAACATTCTTTTACAAAAGAACAACCGTAAAAATAATTTTTTTTCTTGAAGATTACAAATTTGCGATACAAGTAATTTTGAATCAAATTATTTCTAATTTGCGGTCCCATAAATAAATTTTGATTTGCAAGAGAGACAACTGGTATGTTCCCATTCCGCAAAAGAACTTGTAGTTCATGTGCCTCAATTCCATCTGGTAGTGGAGGTTCTGGTTCCCCCATTTGCCTTGCAATATTGTGCAATACACCTGTTGCAACTATTATGGTCAAGACATTGTTAACATTTAATCTGCATCCATATGCTAGTATTGGAAATCTTCTTTTCCATGTTCCAAAGAGCTACAATACCTCTTGTCCGTATGTGTGTCTCATTGTACAGTTGCTCTGGTTCGGTTTGTGGATTCTGCAGTGGGGTTAACAGAAATTCACTTATTGCATAAGCACTGTCACCTATATTTCAAGAAAAAAAAATAAAATATATACAGGGTGTCCCAGTGTGAGCGTACAAAAATTTACCAGGGGGTAGAGCAGACCAAAATAAGAATAAAACTCTTATAAAAAAAATTTCTCTGACGCACGCCTAACGAGTTACAGGGTGTTATGTTGGAGAGAAAAAAAACTATTTTCCGCAATAACTTAAAATCCGTTTCGTAGATTTAGATAGTTTTTGGGTGACGTGTACATCTATTAAAGGTTATTAAAACTACATGGTGTTTGTTTAACTCTGACACCTGTGGTGGCCTAGGCCTACTCTTCTTTATGATTTTATCTTCATAACTTTTGCATATTCTAATTTTTCGTGAATTGACTAGTTTTTCTTAAAGAGCTACCAATTCTGAACAAAAAAGGTGCTCTTGTTACACAACTCTAAAATCAACCATTTTCGAGTAAATTGAGTGTAAAGTTCCGACTACATTCCTTTATGCAGAAAAATACATGCAAACATTTTATTTGTTGTCATCTAGTAGGTACCTGTCATTATAAATAACAAAGTCGTTTACAAGAGTTATGTCAAAAATTGTTTCGTGTAGTCGCATTAGTAAGATACAGTTACTGCTAAGTTACTAGAAGTCAACTCAGTTGTACAAAATAGTAAGTTACTATTTAGTATGGAATTTTCTAATAATGAATATGCTGACATGATATATGTCTACGGTTTCTGTGATGGAAATTCATTGGCTGCCTCACGAGAATATGTACGCAGATTCCCAAACAGGAGGCGACCTTCACGGCACGTATTTCAACGAGTATTTCAAAGAGTTCGCGAGACTGGAAGTGTCAACATTGGAAATTCTAGGGTAAGAGGTAATATGGAAAATGTTAATATTTTAGAAGAAAATGTAATAGCTGCTGTCGTTGATAATCCTTCCACCAGTGTCCGAAGAATATCAACGCAGGTGGGTATCCCACGAAGCAGTGTCTGGAGGATTTTAAACCGAGAGGAACTGCACCCCTACCATCTACATAAAGTGCAAACTTTACATCCTGGTGATGCTGAAAAAAGGATACAATTTTGCACATGGTTGTTAGAAAATATTTACAATGACCAAAATTTTCATGAGAAAATATTGTGGAGCGATGAAGCTACCTTCACAAGAAATGGCATAAATAATTTAAAAAATTTTCATGTCTGGTCCATTGAAAATCCGCATGTAATACGACCCTCAGCGTTTCAAAGGAGGTTTTCAATAAATATCTGGGGAGGAATCTTCAATAGAGTCATTCTAGCTCCTCAAATTATTGTAGATCGTTTAAATTCAGAGAGATACACACACTTTTTAGAAAACGTTGTAACTGGCTTTTTAGATGACGTTCCGTTAGATTTGAGAAATCAAATGTACTATCAACAAGATGGAGCACCTGCTCATAATGGAAGGCAAGTATCTATGTGGCTCAATTTGCACTTTCCCGAACGCTGGATCGGGAAGAATGGACCTATTATGTGGCCTCCCAGATCTCCTGATCTCAACCCGCTGGATTTTTTTTACTGGGGTCATATGAAACAGTTGGTATATGCTGAACCCAGTAACAAGAGGGAAGAATTACTTCAAAAAATTAATGCCGCCGCTGAGCAAATTCAAGCGACCGTTGACTTACGAAGGATTTACAACTCCTTGGTGAAACGAAGTCGAGCATGCATTGACGTAAATGGACAACATTTCGAGCATTTATTGAAATAATTATTGTATTTTTCTAATTTAATTTTTAATATTGTTATTTTGCTGACATAATTTCGTTTCATGTTAAATAAATAGGTATAATCTTTAGTTCCTTTTACTTATTAGATAACAACAAATAAAATCGTTACATGTATTTTTGTGCATAATTTAATTTCTGCAGTCGGTACTTTACACTCCTTGTAAACGACTTTGTTATTTATAATGACAGGTACCTACTAGATGACAACAAATAAAATCTTTGCATGTATTTTTCTGCATAAAGGAATGTAGTCGGAACTTTACACTTAATTTACTCGAAAATGGTTGATTTTAGAGTTGTGTAACAAGAGCACCTTTTTTGTTCAGAATTGGTAGCTCTTTAAGAAAAACTTAGTCAATTCACGAAAAATTAGAATATGCAAAAGTTATGAAGATAAAATCATAAAGAAGAGTAGGCCTAGGCCACCACAGGTGTCAGAGTTAAACAAACACCATGTAGTTTTAATAACCTTTAATAGATGTACACGTCACCCAAAAACTATCTAAATCTACGAAACGGATTTTAAGTTATTGCGGAAAATAATTTTTTTTCTCTCCAACATAACACCCTGTAACTCGTTAGGCGTGCGTCAGAGAAATTTTTTTTATAAGAGTTTTATTCTTATTTTGGTCTGCTCTACCCCCTGGTAAATTTTTGTACGCTCACACTGGGACACCCTGTATATAATTCTTAAATGCATCAGAATTTATGAAATTATTTATATTATTATACCTACTTACCTAAAAGGAAACTGTTAGGGTATCTGTTGTTCTCAAATCGTCTTCTAATGCTGCAGTTTTTTATTTTATTTTATTTACTTTATTTACGGACAAGTGTCCATTAAAATGGAATACAATATAGACATTGAAATAAGAATATAAATATTACATATTATAAATATTACATATTAAATATCTCCACAAACATGTAACAAACTTAACATACCTATACTTAAATAATTCAACAGTAAATTGTATACCTATATAGCAGTATAAATACAACAAGTGACAGGACACATAACAAATTCAGATCAATTAGGCGATTGGTTAATAGAGGACAGAACGAACTCGCTTATAGAATAAATTAAGGCCATCATTAAAAATATCGATACCTCCACCAAATGCGTTGAAGTTATTTAGCATTCTATTAATCGGTGTATGACATCCGTAAGAAGTTCGATGATAATTTGGTTTAAACATGAGTGGGTTTCTAGTATTTCTTGGAGGTACATGCACATTCATTTGAGATAGAAGATATGGTGAATTTATTAATCTATTTAATAACTTGTAAACAAAACTCAAGTCCTGAAATATTCGTCTCTGGCCAAGAGAAGGTAAATTGAGATATACAGCGCAATCAGATTTATTCAAGTAGTTTCCTTGTTGACTAAGTTTGTGGCACACATAATTGAGATATTTGTTTTGGACACGTTCAATACGCGATACATGGCATTGGTAAGATGGTGCCCAAACAACCGAACAGTATTCAAGTACAGATCTCACCAGCGAAATATATAGAACACGGGTAGCTTGGACATTCTTAAATTCAAAGGTATTTCGTACGATAAAACCGAGCATTCTATTTGCTTTTGATATCACATGGTCAATATTGACATTGAAATCAAGTTTAGTATCAAGTATAACTCCAAGGTCTCTAACCTGATTGCATTCACGCAAATTTTGACCATTTAGCTGGTAGGTAACATTAACCAGATTATTAATTCTTCTACTAAAGTTAATGAAACAACATTTATCAACATTCAAAGTTATGTCGTTATCATTGCACCAATAAGAAAATCGATCCAGATCATCTTGGATTTTCTGGTGATCTTCGAAATTCGAGACCCTAGAGTAAACTTTCATGTCGTCAGCAAATAGTAATATATGACAGGACTTGAAAATAGTTGAGATATCATTCACAAACAGATTAAATAAAAGTTGTTAAATATTGTCATATCATGAGTTGAACCTGGCCAGTTAGCAACCAAATCTATTATTTCTAAATTTGCATTGCTTATTACTTGCACATTGATTGAAAAAAAATTTTTCCTATTGCGGAATACTTCTGCATCATTTCCTGCTAAATTAATGAATAAAACAAACTACTTTTATACCTATTAAAAAATATGAATGCATACCTACCAGGAGATGTTATTCGAATATGGGTCCCATCAACAGCTCCACATACATTGGGAAATGATGCAATATCAAAAAATTTATTTTTGGTTTTATTTACTTCTCTTTCACGGTTGGAAAATTTGATATAGCGTGGAGACAATCTTGCAATTGCATTTGAAACTCTTTTAACTATTCTGCAGACTGTGGATTTATTCATTTTGGCAACATTAGAGACTGTTATCATATGGCTGTTTGATGCAAAATAAATTAGGGCAATTAGTAGCTGATTCATTGGTGTAACTAAATTGTTCCTGAAAGAAGTGTTTATAGCATATTATAGCTATAGGTACCTACCCTACAGTATTACAGTATTAGCTATATTACCTACAGTTTGATATTTTTTCAAGCAACTAACCTATTATAGGGTCGTTCTAGGTGAGGTTCCAATTCCGGTAATAATTCCAGCACAGTTTCTTTTGTTAGTCTAAATCGGGTGAAAAATGCTCTATCATCATGCATGTGAAATAAGTCAGGTCTTTGAAATACCTGTCGTGGCATTCCATGATCCAATATTTCAAAAATCTCCAAATCATCAAAAATGTCTAGCTCGTTCATTTTTATAATTTCTTGTATTTACTAAACAGAATTGCACATAAATCAATTTCTATTTGTTCAAATTATAAAAATGCAAAACTATACCCCAGAGGTAAACTGTACTATCTCCATTTTTCACAAAAATCGGATTTGTAGTGATGCTGACATAATTTCTTACGGGGAATCAGAAAAAAATACGTTCAAAGTGAAATCCAGACAGAGCAACGAAAAAACCAAAGGTAAACTGTACTAAGTCACAAAATCATTGAGAGGTAAACTATATCAAACGGAGATAGTATTTTTTGGTTACTGTACTATCTCCATTAAAGGTGGACTTGGTACAAAACGTAAGATACTATCTCCATCGCACGTCTAAACTGAAGATACTATCTCCATCAGACGTGGACATGATATAACAAAAGTATTAATTTAATACGCCTGCCCCCCTGACACGTTAGAACAGAAAATTCTTTGTTTTTTAACGTAATTTTGTTCAGTCGTCTCTCGATTTTTGTGATGAGAGGGTATGTTGAAAATGAGCTGTAGAACTGCGAAAATTTTTGCCAACTTAAAGGCGGCGGAGGCGGTTCAAGCAACGGAAAGTGACCACGTGTTACAAAACGGTAAGTAATTTTAAAGTTTTTAGTTTTCAGTAGCTATTCTCAGTATTTTGTATGATAAAAATGTTAAAAATATATCATTTTAAAATATTATACGACCATATTATAAGTAATTTAACATAATATTAGTCCAGCTAAAATACCTGTAAGTCACAATAATATGCTAAATTATTTTGATAAAAGGTACGTTCATTCAAGTAATAGATAGTTCCTTTCTTCTGGTTTTTGTGTTATAATCATAACTTTCCTTAGTGGTTACACACCACCATGAAAAGCCTTGAATAAACGTTTTTTCTTGCAATCATGACAATTTTTTTTATTAGAACATTTAAGGAAAAATCTTAGCATTATTCACTTTTTATATTATTTGCTGGTTTTTTAAGCTGTTTAATAAAAAGACTGTTTTGGCACTATTCTAAGTATTGTCCCTCCTAAGAGGAGATTTCATTTATACGTAACGGTGTTTTGTTTTATTTTAGAATCTTCAGGTGTCTATTATGGTCCAAGTTTGCCAGAAGATTATGATGATACCAGCATTTTGGTTGGGAGCCCTCAATCTCTCGTGAATCCTGTGTCCGATTTCCAAAGTAAGTTAGCATCAAAAAATATTTTAAAATTAATTTTGTAAGGATGTTTCCTACTTAGTTTACGAATCTTTTGCTCTTGGTTTGTACTTACTTCATTATTCAAAACAGCGTTTTTTTCAGAATTATCACTGCTTTCATTATTATCGTTAGTGGCGTTGTTGCTCTCATTACATTACTTCCTATGTTGTTGTAATCTAGATCTTTTAGGCTACCACACCAACGAAAATTTAAGCACAATGTATTTGTTTAAAGCCGATGTTAGCTATTTTTTAAAGTTGTATTTTTTTGTTGCAGGTGTAGACGAAGTAAACCAGAAGCTACCTGCAGAAGAGCTTATCACTGTTAAACATTTTTCTTCCGGTGATTGCAACAAAAAATCTGAAAGTGAACAGGAAACAAACCAAGTCCCGACGTCATCGACTGAAAATTTCACTATTGAGAAAGACTTTGATCTGTTAGTCAATTCAGATGATAGCCTAAAAGATCCACATTACAACAACACAGAAAGTAATGAGAGCAACAACGCCACTAGCGATAATGAAAGTAGTGATAATTCTGAAGGGAGCCGTGTTTTGAATGATGAAGTAAGTACAAAGGAAGGACAAAAGGTTCGAAGACCAAGTAGAAAACGTCAAAAGAATCCTGACAGCTGGAAATGCAACGTAAGGAAACGAAAACACCATTCTGGACAAGAATACATTTCCAAAAATAAAACTTTAATTCAACCTAAGGCCCTAGGTCCTCCATGTAGTGACGCATGCAGATTTAAATGTTCCCTAAACATAACGCCGGAACAACGACGAAATATTTTTAAAACATTTTGGTCACCATCCAAGTCAATCGAACTTAAAAGGCAGTTCGTGGCTTCCAGCGTCCATTTAGTTCAAATTAAAAGAAGGCGTCCAAAAACAGGAGAAAGAGAAAACCAAAAACAGTATAACAGAAAATTCACTTTAACCATTGACAATGTTCAGACGGAAGTATGCAAGGTATTTTTTTTAAATACGCTGTCAATCTCCCAGACTTTTGTTACAACAGCTTTGTCAAAAAAACTAGAAGGTGGAATGACGCAAGAAGATCAACGTGGCAAGAAAAATCCACCAAATAAAGTACCTGCCCACGTAAAAGAGAGCATAAGAAGTCACATATCAAAATTTCCCACTGTTCAATCACACTATAGCAGAGAACGCTCATCTAAAAAATATCTCGATAGCAATTTAACCATTTCCAAGATGTACGAAATGTACAGAGAAGAAATGCTGGAAAATAATGTTCCTGAAAATGAAATCCCTAAATCTTGGCTGTATTATGAGATATTTAATAATGAATTTAACTACTCTTTTAAACTCCCGGATAATGCTACATGCGACCAGTGTGACGAATTTCTAATAAAGTTAAAGGATTCTTCTGGAGAAGAAAGGCAACATATTCAAGATAAATATGATCAGCATTTGGAAGAAGCATCAAAAAGGTATGATCTGAAAAACAAAGATAAAATAAATGCTCAAAATAGCACAAATAAAAAGTGCCTTACGGTAGATCTGGAAAAGTGCTTGCCAACACCTGCCTTGACAAATGCTCAAAGCTTTTATTCTTTAAAACTATGGACCTTCAATTATACAATTAGAGACACTACTAAGAACATTACTGCATGTTGTATGTGGGATGAAAGTGTAGCAGGGAGAGGTGGCAATGAAATCGCCTCATGTTTGATGAAATATTTGGTAACAAATATTGAACAATCAACTGAAGAAGTAACCATTTGGTCCGATAATTGTCCATCTCAGAATCGGAACATTAATGCAATTTTGGCGTACACTGCACTTTTCAAACTAATTCCAACTATGAAGGTAATAAATCACAAATACCTGCTAAGAGGGCATACTCACCTTGAAGTTGATAGCGATCATTCTCTTATAGAGAGGGCCAAAAAAAAGATGCCTAAATTCTAGATTATGACGCCGTGGGATTGGCAACAACTTGTGAGACTGGCCAGTACAAGATTTAATGTAGTTAACATGGAGATAACAGACTTTAAAGATTTCTTGTCTCTAATTAATGGCACTAACGCACCACTTATTCAAAGAAAAAAATATGAAAACGGTAAAGACTTCAAAATTTCACAGGTGGTTCATCTGCAAGTTCGGTCTGAACAACCAGGCAAAGTTTTCTGCAAGACTTCTTTTGACGAAGAAGATTTTAATGTCCTGGATTTAAACCGAAATACACGCAAGTCTGTGGCATTTCCAGACGAAATACCAGTTATTAGAGATGCACCAAAACCTATTGGAGAAAAAAAGCATAAACACCTTCAAAGCTTATTAAAGTGGGTGCCAAAAATGTTTCATGGCTTCTACCAAAATCTTCCTCATAGTAATGTTCTGGATGATGAAGATTAGTATTAGGTTAGATAACTAACAGGTTACGTTTATTTTATTATTATACTTTCATTTTATGATTGTAAACAGTTTAGTTCTTAAAAACTGTTTTTTAGGTAGGTTCACCAAAATTTTCTCATCGTTTTATTACTGTATGTAAAACTACCAGTAAGTAGTAAAATTATAACAACTGTAGTTGTAGTAGCTAATAATTTGTGTTCTGGTTGTGTCAATATCTTGTAAACCTAAGTTTAAGATAAAAAAAAATTAAACATGCGTTTTTGTTTGACAAAACGATCTAAAAAAAATACTAACTCCTGCGTATTTCTAAAAAGCAACTATACTAAGTCACATCTGCCGAAATTTTTAATACCAAGTCCAATTTTTTATAAATTTTTTTAGAGGTAAACTGTACTAAGTCCACTAAAACCAAATAAATATCAATTTTTTTTTATTTTTTGGTACCTATTTTGTACTTTATAATAAACTGTTCATTTGTTTCAATTTTTAAGAATAACGAAACAATAATTAACAAATAATGGTCATTTTGGTCACAATAAAAACTTTAAACCGCTCTCCTGTAAAATTCGTTAAATGGTGCTTAGTACAGTTTACCTCTGGGGTACAGAAAATGATTTTATTTTTCTTTGGTTACAATCTACTTCATAACCTCTTAAGCCCAAGAAAACCTAGAGCTTAATTTGTGGAGAGCTTTGACACTGTTTAAGGAACAGTTTAATTTGGTGCAACGCACTAAGTCAAGCTTTGTCAATTTAAGGTTCACCTTAGTGCCAAGGAAACTCTGTGCAACCGGGCCTATGTGACAGTTTTTTTGACTTATTAAAAATTCAAAATTCGTCAGCGGAATCTACATTTTTGGCAATTCGAGACTACTTAAATAAACACAAAATTCCCATTAAAAACTTAATTGGCTTGGCTGCTGACAATGCTGCCGTTATGAAAGGCAACAAAACAGGGGTGCAAGCCCGTTTCAAGGAAATATTGCCGAATATGTTTTTTTTAGGGTGTACATTTCATTCCATACATTTGTGCGCATCATCAGCAGCAAATAAACTGCCAAACAATATTGAAGATTTTATCAGGGACATATATAATTATTTTTCTAATAGTTCGAAAAGAATGGACCAGTTGGGCGAGTGCCAAGTGTTTTGCCAACTTAAACCGAATAAACTTCTACACCCAGCCCAAACTCGATGGCTCTCATAGCTGCTGCTGGCTGCAAGCAGCAGTAGACAGAGTTCTAGTGAATTGGGAAGCATTAATCCTGTTTTTTATAAACGAATGTTTTAATAACAACTTACATGTTTGCAACAATATTTTAGAATCTTTAAGAAATCCAATTTATAAATTATATTTTTGTTTTTTAAGTTACATTTTAGAAATAGTCAATACAATGAACTTGGAATTCCAATCACAAAAAATTAAAATTCACAAGCTACTTAGCAGAATTTCCGACTTATATCGGAATATTTAAAAACCAGTGATACTGAATCTTTTAAAATAAAATGTTTGGACTTTTATATTGAATTAGCACAACAAATTAAAGATCGTTTTGATTTTGACAATCCAGTTTTATCATTTATATCTTGTTTCGATCCTGCAATATCTTTGTTTGGTGAAGTCAGCTCTATTATAGTTAATAGTATACAATTTTTTCCCGATTTAGTATTAGATGAGGAAAAACTAAATGCTGAATGGCGATTGTTACCAGACATAGCAGAGTTGCAAAATATTGCACGAACCAACAATTTTGACATGGAATTATTTTGGGCCAATGTTTTTAACTTAAAAAATGGTTTAGACGAGCCAATGTTCCCCAATTTAAGATATTTTGTAAAAGGAATTTTAGCATTACCGCATTCGTCCGCAGCTGCGAAGAGAATATTTTCACAATTATTTTTATTAAAAACAAAAGTGCGCAATCGCTTAAATATTGACACTTGCTCCAACATTTTACATGCTAAAGAGTTGATAAAAAATGAGACATGCTACTCTTGGACTCCAAGTCCTTCTTTATTAAAAAGAAATTTTAGGGAAAATAATATGTGGTAAAACATAAAACTGTGATTTTTATTAGTAAATTATAAAAAAAGGTTCCTTTTCTTGTCATGTGTATCTTATATGTATAAGCAGATTGAGAAATATAATGGACTTATGTTGTTTTATTTTGGATTTTTATTATGTTGTTTTTTTATTTAATATATGGAAAAAATTTAATTGGCGTTTTAAACTTTTTCGCTGTTCCTAGTTTCTCCTACCTTCTACATTTTTTGTAGAAGGTAGGAGAAAAATATTAGGTAGGTATATTTTCGTTTTTGAAAAACGAAAATATATTTGGATATGTATTCGAAATTTAAGCTATCAGGTTTCAACACAATAAAATAAATTTTAGGCTATTAATTGAAAATTTGAATTTGCCGGGATATTGCCTCGTAGTTGATAGAATCATAGAAAATTAAGTTAACAACGTTTGTTTTCTATGGTTGGGGTAGGAATGAGTGACATCTACAATTTTAATGTGAAACTACTACAACAGGGAACAAGTATTGAAATAGTGGAATCGTGGTACTTTTTAGATAAATTCTTACTTGATATTTAAATAAATGTGTAGTGTTGTGTTTGAAAAGTGTTAAAACAAATTAATTATTCTGTGACCACATAAAAATGACAATGACAAAAATTTATTGTTTACTGTTATTTCCGACATACTGAATGTTTCAGCGCCATCTATCGGTTAGTGATTTTCGCCAATAGCTCGTTTTAGTATGTATTTGGCTCGTTTTTTCCACATAATCTGCCTCGAAAATAATGATGCTTGTGGCAACACTGTAGGCAGTAGCCACCGACCGCTCAAACTAGCAAAACGTGCTCAGAACCTGTGTGGAAGATATTAACTTGGCTATTGTATTTGTTTGTGTATTAATCATATTTTCTTTACAGCTTTCTATCTTTATTTCTACTTCACTGGTCATGCGGTTGTTGAATTGCACATGTGAGTAGTACCTTCTGTCTCTGTTTCATCTGTGTTTTAACCATGATTTGTTTTCTTTCAGCATGAGCTTTATTACAGCAGATATACCTGACAGTAGCCAAGTGTTACTGCATTTTTATTTTAGTAGTAGTGTGTTTAGCCCTTTGCTTAGCATTCGCTTAATAATTGCTTCCTCACCTGGTATCCACGTACAACCACTGCCCCGTAGCTGACTCAGTTGCTTGTTAACCCGCTGTAGGTAATTCCGCTTAACTTGTTGGCACCTCGCTTGCACCTTTTACCCGCTTGTGCTCAGCCCCCCTGCTTGTTTGCACCGCCTATGTGCTTTTGCCCGGTTGATAACTGCAAGAATATTGTTTAGCTTTGTACATAGTAGGTTCTAGGTTAATAAATGTATTAAAGGTTTAATGATGTGATTAGCTTGTGGTGGTATTGTATTGGTGTTATATTGGTTATTATTATTATTAGCTATTGTGTGAAGTCTAATTTTCCCTATCGACCGCCTGGCGCACCGTATCTTCACTGTAGCTCCCTGTATAGTGTAAGTAGTGTTTCTGCACTATAAACAGAAACTGGCGCCCGAGGCAAAATAAGATAGAAACCGACACTCGGGCGTCAAACCTGCACTTCCTACCTGCAATCGGGAAGTATACGTCACAGTACCAGAATTAAAAAGAAATCTGTTTACAGATATACAGGGTGTTAAACCTTTGTACAAAATGCTATTTCGTACAGTACTGTGTCAAGCAAATGTTACATCATGTGAAAGTTTAAAACTTTGGCACGATAGACTTGGACATATAAACATTAATTCATTGTGCAAAATGGTTTCGAAAGGAATAATTAAAGGAGTTAACCTAAGTGAAAAAGAAAATTTCTTCTTTGAAGCATGTTATTATGGTAAACAACATAAAATACCGTTTCAAGAAAGAAGTCACACCAAGATGAAACCCGGTAAACGAATTTACATCGATGTTTGTGAACCCATGGTACAAGGTACGAGACATTCACAACCCCTATGAAGATCCAGGAAGATGGAATTTTATACAAATTAATATGATGCAAGTAACAGGAAAAAATATCTCAGTGAGGACTCTAAAAGACCGGATAAAAAACTTAATAAACAAGTTTCTAAAAAAGGATAGAATTCAAGAGTACAAGTAAGTATGCAAATATGTATACATATTATTATTTTAAGTTTATTACCAACTATCGAGGAATTAGCTCAATTTTTTTACTTATAAATTTTGTGCTTTTTAAAATATTTATATTTTGTTTCTGTAAATAAAACCTTTTGGTTAGGGTTAGGTTATCATCATAAAACTTGGTATTGCAGATCAGGAATAGAAGAAGTTAATGAGTTAGACGACATTCTTAGATTCATCGCAGACTTAATGAAGGATTTTAAAAAAGAAAAAGCTCAAGGTGCAAGTTCTTACCAGAAAGGATTTGTACTTCCCTTATAAAGGAAAAGTAGCTGCATTTCAGAAGCAGAAGTGCATACTGAACCTAAGGGAGATGATGCTGTTACCTATACAGAAAATAGTAAGTAAAACAACATCCCTTATTTTTGTTACAAAGAAAAGTAAAATATGCCAAGTATTTTTTTTCGCATTTTTTAGTTCAAATTCCTGACTGTGAATCGGAAATAGAAGTAAGCTTTGAGTCTATTAAACCACCTGAAATGCAAGAAGCCGATAATACTAAACAAAATCAAAGCTGCCAGAATGGGTTGAAGAAAACTTCGAATAAAAGTAAAGGGGCATCTGCAATCTGCAAGGGGCATCTGGGTAAAAAATTTGCAGATTAAAAAGGGGCAAGCTCAAGTAAACTAAAATTATTAGTAAGTTTAAGTAAATTGATTTTTGTAACATTTTGTTAGATTTCTGCCCATTGTTCTATTATTCGATTGCCATCTATATGTATATCTATTCTATTTGATAAACTGTATGTTGGCACTTAGTGACTTTGGGTACTTAGAATGTACTCTACTGAAGCTACCTACATAACTAGCATAACTACAATATTAATGTTTGTTAATAATATAATTTTGAATGTAAAACTAAAAAATAAAAGTCGTTACTTATTTATAGGTCCAACACGAAAAAGGAACCACAATATGGGAATGAAACAATCCACACAATCCAAATTTTTTAATAAAACAAAAATTAAAACCTGCATGAAGTTCGTTCCCAGCTAGCACAGGTACGTCAATATGACGTCTCTTTTTGGTACTAATTGGTCTACGACGTCAGCTGACCAATAAATGACCTTCTTTATGACGTCAATATTGCGACGTCAATTGTACGTTATACAGTGTGCGTCAATTTGACGTTGATTATTCGTCATTAACCAAAAGAAAAATATAATGAGGTCAACTTAAAACTCCTCCCTATTTGGATTTTTTGGTTTATCCACCTAAATATTTTACCTTTATTATTTACCTATATATTTTCTGATATAACTTTTTAACTATGTAAAATATATATATTGCCTATCAGTGTTTATTTCTAGAAACGCGTCAACTAATTTTAAGTTTTATGATTTAAGTTGATTTATGAAATAATTTATTTAGCAAATCACTTTTTAAAACAAATATTTCACTTATACTGACATAGGCATTCAAAATTTAATACGTTCCCGCGGGTTTTAGTTGAGAATTATTAAAGCAGAGTGGTCCATGTCCACGTGACCCTTAGAAGCCAATAGCGTGCTGGCGTGTTCGAACGGAACGGCAGGGAACGGAAACAAAGAAAACAATATGGCCACATATTGTTTTACGTGTAGCTTCGTTTCGTTTTACCCGTATTTTATTTAGAAGAACTCTAACATTTTAAAAAATAAGCCTCCTTGTTTCAAGGGTACGTACATTTATTTTCTTCTTTTGTGTACTTAGTTATATGATATGGTAACAAACTATTTACAGGCAAATTACAATGGCTTACGTTATAGTTCAGTTCGATGAATGCGAAGGAGGCGGCCTAGCCATTGTTAGAGACAACTGGATAACTCCAAGAAAAGGAGAAGTTTTTTGGCCGCCGTATAAGAAAACATTACAGTACAATAAAGCATTAAAATGCGGTGAAAGTGTTGATGAAAAGTGGCAGATTTATAAAATCTCAAGATGTTTTTACAGTTGTGGTAAGTTTTACTTTCAAATAAGCATTTTGTTATAAAACTTAAATTTGATCAATTTTGATTGGTTTCGGATTGTTACTCGTTTAGAGTGAATTATTGACTTGTTTATTACAGATGATTATGATAAAGTCCATCAAAAGTTAAAAGAGTGTGAGGTTCACTCTGATATTCAAAGTGATTCTGAACAAAATCGTGTAAAACGCAGACGTGTACCTTCTAGAAAATTTATTACAGATGATAGCGATAATTCAGACAGTTGTGGTGAATCTATATTACCAAAACCTCCGAAGGTGAAAAGGGTATTGAATTGTTCAATTTCTGAGACTGGTTGGTAATCACAAAAAAATAGTTTTATGTAAGTACTAATATTTTACATTTTCAGGTCAGCGAGACCAAACGCTACACCACAGAAGTATGTACTTAATTTTAGTATTGTGATTAGAAACTGTAATAATTAATCTCTGTTGCAGCCATAGTATCAGAAGATATATCTGAAAGTTCATTGGCATACAACAAAAACCATGTTATAGAACAGTCAGGTATATAAATTATTTTTATTATGAAATACTTTGGTGGACCGGACCCAGAAGACCTTTTAATTAATGAATATTCTTTTTTAGTATGGCAGGAAAAAATCTTTAGGTCGTTAGAGGAAATCAAAGAACAGAACAAGCAAATTCTAGCCTCTTTAAAAACAACCCAATCCAACACTGCATTATTAACAACCTTTGACATTCCTAAGTTACCGGTAGAGATTCCAGTTAGTACAGTGGAACAATTAAATATTTTGGAAGAAGCCCTTAAAAATAAGCAACTCTCTGCTTCTTTGGTAAATTGTCATAAAAATTTCAAAGGTCTAGTATAGTAAAATTTTCTTTGTTCTGTTTAGTGCAATTATCTCTCAACTGTGGGTGGCCGAGATGTTACCAACAAGACGAACCGAATATTAAAGGCTCTTTTGATGGATAATACTGCGAGCAATTTTAATTACATGGGAAAGAGATCAGAAAAACGTGCTTTCTGCCATTTAACCTTAAAAGATGTTATTATCGGTAAGTTGCTTTTTATTCTGGATTTTAGTTATTGTAAAAAAGGAAAATTAGTCACATAGTCACACTGACTAAGAACAAATTATTATATTTTAGGGGCAGTGAAAACAACTGATAAATCCGTGACTGATAAACAAGTGGAAGACTTGATCAAGATTTGGTTGAAACACGCACCGGAACGAATTAAACTAAACAATGCCCGGAAGAATAAAGAAAATGTGTAAACCACCTGTAGGACGCAGACAACTGTATCGTAGAATAAGACGGGCAGTTGATGAAGTAAAAAATGATATAGTAAAAAGTAAGTCTCAGAATTCACCTTTTGAAATACCCCATGTAGAATCTCAAACCGTTATAAGTACAGTAGCACATACCTCTGACAGTACAGTAGCACATACCTCTGACAGTACAGTATTAAGTATGTCAAGTGTCACTGCAGAAAATTTTTTTATTAATGATGTTTTTAATATTAATGATGTATTACTCGTACAGTCAGAAAGTGATAATGAACAAACCGAAGTAAAAAATACAAATGATTTGTCATCAATGTTGAGAAATTGGTCAAACAATTATCATATTTCACATTCAGCCTTAACTTCCCTTTTACACATTTTATCTCCTTTACATTCAGAGTTACCTTTAGATTCTCGAACTCTCTTACGAACACCGAGAAATATTAATGTAAAAAAAATTAACAATGGGGAATACTGTTACATAGGTTTAACCGATGGTATCAAAACATGTATGTCTGATTATATTTTTCATAATAACACGATAGAAGATAAAATAAAACTTAGTTTCAATATAGATGGCCTTCCGTTATTTCACAGTTCCAATATGCAATGTTGGCCAATCTTATGTCAATTAAAAAATTTTATGAGTGATTCCTTTCCAGTTGCCATTTTTTGCGGTACATCAAAACCTCCCATTGATAATTTTTTGGAAGAATTTGTTAATGAACTGTCTGTTCTCTTAAAAGAAGGTTTATTAGTTTTTAACAAAAGTTATGAAGTTGAAGTACATAGCTTTATTTGTGATGCCCCGGCCAAAGCTTTTATAAAAAGAATAAAATCACATGGAGGATACTCTGCGTGCGATAAATGTGTAGAAGAGGGGGAGTATGTACAAGGAAGGGTGGTATACAGAAATACTAAAGCTCCTAGACGATCAGATATGTCTTTTAATTTACAACAAGATGAAGATCATCATGTTGGACGTACTCCTTTACTTAAACTTCAGATTGGACTCGTAACCCATTGCCCAATAGACTACATGCATGCATGTTGTCTAGGTGTATGCCGAAAATTACTAAACTTTTGGTTAAGTGGAAATTTAGAAACACGAATGTGTAATCGACTTGTCAGTGTTTTATCTGATCGTATAGTGTCATTGAGGCCTTATATCCCTGTAGAGTTTAATAGGAAACCGAGAAAATTAGATGACTTACAAAGATGGAAGGCAACAGAATTTAGAAGTTTCTTACTTTATGTAGGTCCTTTTGTTTTAAAAGGTTTGGTAGATACAGCTGTATATAAGAATTTTTTATTGTTTCATTCAGGAATTTCTATACTAATGTCCAATAAATATATATCAACTTTAGGAACTGAATTTGCTAATGAACTTTTATGTTTGTTTGTGAACCATTGTGAACAATTATATGGACCACAGTTTCTTGTATATAATGTACATACTCTCTGCCATTTGAGTAGTGATGTCCAGTTTTTTGGACCATTAGATACATTTTCAGCTTTCCCGTTCGAGAATTATTTAGGACAATTAAAAAGGCTAATTAAGTCTCCAACGAAGCCTCTTCACCAACTGTGTAAAAGACTAGAAGAAATAAACTTAACACGAAATCCAAAATTCTTAACAGAAACTAATTTGAGATGTGAACTAGAACATGTTTGTGGCCCTTTAACTAACTTCAAAAATATAACCTGTCAACAATTTAAAAAACTTGTATTTCCAGAATTTATTTTTAAAATTATTTCACATTCTAAGGCTGATGCATACTGTACTGTCAGAGGAGATTTTGTAGTTGAAATTCATAATATTATTATGAATCTTTCAAATATTTTTATAATTGGAAAGCAGTTTATATCTTCAGAATCTTTCTATTTATATCCTTTTGAATCTAAAGATATTAATATATATAATTTAAAGAATTTATCAGATCAGATGCAGGTCTGGCCTGTAAGTGACATAATTAATAAATGTTTAGTTTTTCCAAGTGATGATGGTAGTTACACATCATTTCCAATAATTCATACAGTAGTCTGAGACCTTTTTATTATTTCATTCACCTTTTAATATTTTGTTATTTCGTTTGATTGAAATTTAATCTATTTTTATTTTAAAAGTTGTACCTATAATTCATATTTAAAGATACAATTATATTGCATGTACAGTAATTTTTTTTGACATGTAGGTACTATAATTTTTAATGTGTCGTTATTTAGTTTTATTGAGATTTAATCTATTTTTATTTTAAAAGTTGTATCTATATTTTATATTTTAAAGAAAAAATTATATTGCATGTTTAGCCGTTTAACTTTCTAAGTGATATATATATTTTTTTTCAAAGTGCAATAATAAAAATACATATATATATTAACTTATAATGGTATTATTTATTTAACCTTTTGTATTGAAAAGGAAGACATATAGTTACCTAAATGCCTAAAAAATTAATAAAAACCAAAGCAAAGACTTTGAAGATAAAATGCAACAAATAAATTAAACAGAAATGATTAAGGTAAGTACCAACTATTTTAACTGTTTAAGACACAACTTTATTTCTTTACTATTTTTTGTTTACAGTTAATTTGTACTATTTTCTTAAAAATCTGTCTGCGTAAAAATTAATTTAAAAAATCACATGAGCAAATCACTTCAGTTTATATGGGGCGTTCATGAAAGAATAAACAAAGTTCAGGAATAGCTTTCTTGCACAAAAATAACCCGTTTAAACTTTTTGAGGTCATTTTTTACTGGAGTTCGAGAGTGTGTAATTTTGTAAACATAATTAAGAGATTGTCTATAGTAGGTGCCTGGGAATACAAAATGTAGATATTGCAAATCCTATATTTGTGGGATTGCAATCTCAGGTTTTGTGAAATTGCAACTTTTAAGTGGACCATTTAATAGTAAGTCATTTTGACGACAATACTAGGTCATTTTAAAGAACAATTTGACGTCTACATTGGGTCAGTTCTTATACAATTTTGACGTCATATCATGACGTCATTTTACCTGTGACAAATGGTCGTCAATTTAGGGTCAATTAGACGACATTATGACTGTCCGAATGACGTAGTTGGTGACACAATTGTACGTTAGAATGACGTGAATTTCACGACAGTGTGCTACCTGGGTTGTAGCGAACTTGCCTTCCAGGAAAGAATACAGACTATTAAAGAAAAAGAATTTGAATTGGAAAGCAGGGAGAGGAAGAAGAGGATTAAAATGGACGATAAAAAGTTAAACGCTGAGTTAAACATTTTCAGAAATCAAATAAAATTAGTTCATTTTATATTTAAAAAGTTTGGCTCTGAGTGATGGAACCAAAAAGTTCCATTAAGGCTATTACTGATTATTTATTTTGAATAGAACATTGTTCTTTTGTTATATCTGTTTATATTTTTGTTGTAATAGTTTTATATAGAAGTTATTTTAGTTATAATAGTCCGCTGTGATTCTGATTATTTATTTTAAGAGAAAGTTTTTTATGTTGTATTTTCCTAACATTTATTTATCTATTTTTAATGTAGTTACAGCAGAATAGATATTGTTGTTATAGTACTCTTATATAGAAGTCATTTAATGAAATAAAGTTAATCAAGAACTTTGTTTTTGCTATTTAGTTCAAACTGATGATGTAAAATTCCGATGTAGGTATTTATTGTTTTGGTAAATACCCAGGTATTTACCCAAGTTGGGTATATAAGTATATACCCAAGTATATATTATTTGATTTAATTTAACTTTTAATTTGAATTGTTGAAGTAATAATCTGTAATTCAGTAATATGAACGCATCTTAAGTAAGAAATGGTTGGGAACATTTTGGAACACAGTAAAACTCAACTCCATGATGTTCACTAAAGCGTGTATTACTTGAATCTGTCTTCTTTTACAATTCTAACCCTATTTATTTATACTATATTTTCTGATAAGCTCAGCATTTCTTTTTAATACAATAAGCAACTGAATCTTCTATAATGAATAGTTATAATAAACAAAGCAATTGATTAGTTAAAAATAAAGATGTGTCAGCGAGATACTAATATAACTCCTCCCGCCGAAGTGGTTTTTTCGTCTCCTGACGTTGTACTTTTTTGGTATTGCGAAAGCATTCCTAAATATTGAAAGCATATGCGAAAAGACATTTATTATTTTATTTTATAAAATTAGAAGCACAGCATCCTGATGTTGCTCTGAGGTATCAGAAAATTAGCAGGGTAGGAGACCTAGACCCTTTTTTAATTGAACAAAGCATTATTAATGCTTTGTTCAAGTGACTTTCCGCAGATAACTAATATGGACTTGGTTAGTTATCTAGTGTTAACCACTAGTTATTACACAAATGCACAGATATAATACAGACAGTAACTTATAAAAGTTTGAATGCTTTCAAATATTTTCAAGCTGGATTTGTAAGCGATTGAGGAGCTTACAAAATAAGGAATCTTGTTATTATAGTGGAAAAAGTAAGTTTGTAGTGCATGGTTATGTATGTTGCATGTAACTTATACATATAATTCAATGATTAATTCTAAAAGTAATATCTATTATTGGATATTCTTAGGTCTACCCATGTTTCATGTTTATTTTTCCATGATTACAAGAGTTCAGTGGTTCTTGGTTCTAGGTTGGTATTATGTTTCTGAATGATTTCTAAGTTAGTGCTAAATAAAGAGTCGACGACCTCGCCCAGAATTCTAACCTAGCGACTACGTATATGTAAAGTGAATTAGACCAGAAAAGACAAAATAAAAAGTAAAAACTATGGATTCTGAAAATATTAAATTTGCCTTTGCAAAGCTAAATAACAACAATTACCAAAACTGGAAGTTCAGGATTAAAATGATTTTAAAACGTGAAAACGTGCCCGAGTTAGAAAATAATCTGTTATCTGTATCTAAAATTACCGATTAAGAGCCGGTTACACAATAAATTTCAGCAAAACTGGGTGTTACATTAAAAATAATGATTCTGGTGTAATAACCGCGAGATATATAAATGGTTTTTATGAAGTTGAAGTATTTGTAGAAAAAGTAAACATTATAAGAACTTCTTGTGAAAAAATTAACAATTGTATTCATGTATGGGAAATCTGGAAACAATTAATACATTAATAACTAAAAATTTAGCGACAGGCATTGAAATAAAGAAATGTAATAATACGAAACAGTGTGTCTCATGCATTGAAGGCAAACTAGCAAAAAAATCTTTTCCTCGAGTATTAGAAACAAAAACCCATCAACTTCTTGACTTAATACATAGTGATTTATGTGGACCAATAAAAACAAGCACTGTAGGAGCCAAAACATATTTTCTAACGTTTACAGATCATTTTTCGAGATATAAGATAGTTTATTTGCTTAAAAGTAAAAATGAGGTCTTCGGTAAAATAAAAGAATTTCTCGCTGAAACGAAGAATAACTTTGAAAGATATACAACTTTTTTTAGGTCAGACAACGGGGTGAATATACAGGGGAAGAGGTACAAAGTCTGTTTAAACAATTAGGTATAAAATTCCAATCCATAATACCGTATTGTCCAGAACAAAATGGAGTATCAGAACGTAAAAACAGAACTCTCGTCGAATCCGCAAGATGTATGTTCTCAGATGCTAAATTACCATATAAATATTGCGGTGAAGCAGTCATAACCAGAAACTATATTTCAAATAGGTTACCAACAAGATCTAGAAAGGAAACTCCATATGAATTATGGTTAGGTAAAAAACCTGATTTAGCGCATATAGTTGTTTTTGGATGTCAAACTTTTGTGTATGTTCCTAAAAAAGATCTAAATTAGAAAATAAAGCAAAAGAAGGTATAATGATAGGTTATAGTGAAAACAGTAAAGGATTAGAATATTAGGCCGAGCAACAGATAAAATAACTAAGTCATAAATAGTTGCGAATCTGAGAAGGTTAGTACAAATGTAGTTAATCCACAAATAATTACTTTTAACTTAAACAATAAAAGCAACCAAGAAGAAAATATACCAGAGAGAAATGTAAATAAAACAGAGAAAACACAGAGAGATTCAGATAATACAAGTGCGGAAGAAGAATCGAGTACAGGCGAAGCGGAGTATCTGGATGACTCATCCGAGGACTCGTCATATTATAACTAGATATGGCCGTATATCTAAGATTATACCGGGATATGAAAAATTATCTTGGTCAATGGTAGTTGTGGAATGTAAAACGTGTGTCTTACTTAAAATTTTTGAATAGGGTAAATGAGCCAGTAGTTGGCCAGGCATCAGTAATTGGCCGCCTTATTTTGAATTTAGATTATTAAGGATTCTCTTTGTCTTTTTCTGATTTTATATGGCTTAGCACATTCTGGCAACTATGCTTAACAACTTCTCCCAAGGCCATAGTTATAGTTGCCGCCAAAAGTAAGTTAGCATCCTTCGTTGATTGGCGCTGTTCAGTTTTGTTTGGTTTCGCTAAAACACTAAGGAATCATTAAGAATATTGACATATTTGGTGAGTTACAAAGAAATAGCCTTTCAGATTACTGTGATTTTTTTTGCAATATCATTTGTAATAAGTTCAATAATACATATTCTGAAGTGATAATATTTTGAGGTTAGAATCAAAAAGCAAATTTTAGGGTGTAGCCACCCTAAAATTTGCAACTGAATTCAAATTTACTGTAGTTACTAGTTATTGGCCAGGTGGCCAATGACTGGCATTTTGACCTAATATTTATTTTTACAAAAAAATTACCAAATCCGAATTTGTTTTAAATACATTTAGTGTCTTGAACATGATGGCGCCATTTTTACAAGTTGTATTAGTTACTGGCCGGCGGCCAATAACTGATTTTTAAAGTGGCCAATAATTAGTTCTCGTTGTCCTGCTATCAAGTAGAAATTAAAAACGTTTATCAGCTTAGGTGTAATTAGTAAAATTGTATAGGACAGGATTGTAAAGTGGGTAGGTAGGACTTAGGATCTTTTTCCTTTGTTTTAGAAACAAAATGCCAAAGAAGTGTAAAGATAAACCTTATAGTAAAAAAACCAGGAAGAGGATATTACTAATGCTTTTAAAGCAATGGAAAATGGAATGAGCCAAAGAAAAGCGGCTGAAAAGTTTAATGTGCCTAGGGCCACTCTTCAATTTCGGAAGAGTGATAATTTTAGATTTCAGGTTTCCTAGATTCCAACCCACGTGAAAACCCCTTCCCTGAAAACCGACCTGGAAAGTCTTGGTATAAAGCCTTTTTAAAAAGGCCATCCAAATATAACTCTTAGAACTCCTGAAGCAATTACTGCCGCAGGTTCAAATGTAACCGAAAATGACATTCGTAAATTGTTTGAAGGAGTACAAAATTATTTGGAAAAAAAGGCTACAGTGACATTCTCAAAGATCCATCGCGAATATATAATGGTGATGAAACATGTTTCCTTCTCTGCCCTAAAAATAAGAAAGTTTTAGCCGTTAAGGGTAGTAAAAACGTCTATGAAATTGAACATAATCCGAAAGTTAACTTAACAGTAATGTTTACGTTTTCGGCAGCAGGAGATATAACCGCACCCATGATTATTTACCCATACAAGAGATTACCGTCAGAAGTTTTAAGGTCTGTGCCTGATGGTTGGGGAGTGGGAATCAGCGATTCAGGTTGGATGAATAACGAAAACTTTTTTGAATATATAGGAAATGTCTTTTATAAAAATTTAGTTTCCAAAAATATTACTTTTCCCATTATCTTGTTTGTTGATGGGCACGTAACACATTTAACCCTACAAACTTCTCAATTATGTTCAGAATTAGGGATAATAGTAGTATCGTTATACCCAAATACTACAAGAATAATGCAACCCGCGGACGTTGCTGCATTCAAACCACTGAAGAATAATTGGAACAAGGCTGTCCTAAAATTTCGAAGGGAGCATCCAAATAGTGTAATAACAAAAGAAAATTTTGCATTGGTTCTGAAAGCTGCCGTTAGTGATTTAAAATCAAAATCAATAAAAAATGGATTTAAAAAATCTGGCCTGTTTCCATGGGATCTCTCAAGTATAGATTACTCAAAATGTTTGGGGAAAACTAATAACAGTGACGAAGTAAGACATAAGGATATACCTAATGGAAGTAGTATAACATTCAGTGATTTTCTAAAAATAGTCGGCCAGCAAAGAATCTCGGAGTTCCAGAAACTACAAACTGGTGAAGAACTTAATTCGGACTTGCAAATAGTATATAATATATATGAAGCTTTTCAGAGTAAATCCTTGCAACTCGATTTTGAAGAAAATGAAGATAATAATCGACCTCGTCACCCTACCAATGAACTTATTGAGATTCCCATAAGTGAAACTCACACTTTTAATTTAGAAGACATTCCAATTATAACAGCGGATAATCTTCTGTCTAATACTATTGTTGAAGAAGTATGCAGTGACGATATCACTGGATTGGTAACAACTGAGCAGCCCTCCACAAACTCTCCACAACCGGAATTAAATAAATATATTGAGGAGTTTTTCTTCTGGCCTAAGACCCCAGAAAGAAAAGGTAAAAAGCAATGCGAAAAACTTCTTCTACACGAAAAATTATTGCGAATCAAAAAATAGAAGAGAAATTACGACAAGAAAAACTAAAAGAAGAGAGGAAGCGAAAAAGGGAACAAAATCAACATTTACAAACTATTAAAAAACGAAGTACCAAAAAAATAGTAAAAAATAAAAATTCGGTAACTTCCGACGATCACAACTTAGCCAATAAGTCACAAATAGTCACTACTGTCAGCGACGAAATCAATTGTACCGTTTAAAGAGAGGGGTGAAGGTACACTTGCCTAAAACCAATTTGGAGGACAAAATGCAGCCTAAAAATACTGAAATAGAACGACATAACGTTAAAGAAAACTTCAGACCATTGGGCACTATCCTCTTGGAAAATTTAGATGAGCCACTAGTTAGTTATGAGGAAGATAGGTGTACTTATCTCAGAGAAATTGATAACTTTAACAATGTTAATGAAACCAAAAACACATTTGCTAGTATTGCTGATGCACAAACTCTCAACTTTAACGCTTTTGAAGCTATGCAAAATTCACCACTAAAGAACGTACAAAGCATTCCAGCGACAATTAAAAGACAATTGTTCTCTAATGAAGAAAAGCCGACAATCAGTAAAATTGTCGTTAGGTCAGATATTGTGGTGAAACCAAGCAATAATAATAACTATTTCCCAGGCAATAGAATTGATAAGGGTCTATGCTATGTATGTGTTACAAACATAACAAACGGGACAAGTGGGGTTAAATGTCAATTTTGTACAAGAAGCTATCATTCTTCCTGTGCTAGAAAAATTATCGACAATGCAAATGATTCTGTATTTTTATGCAATCCCTGCAAAAAAAAAACAAATAAATTTTATTAAACCGTGTGTTATAGTGTTTATTTTAATATTTTTCATACCTATATGTATACGGCACTATAGGTATACAACACCTGTTTAGTGGTTGGTGGTTGTCCCTGCTTGAGCACTACTTTTGTAGTGGCCAATAACTACTTTACTATGTGGTCAATAACTGCAACGATATGGCCAATAATTAATGTTTTTGCTTATCTATTAAAGTTTAATATTTAAACGTATTTTTACAAAATTTAAATGTAACTTAATAAAATGTAGAAATAATATGAACACTTTTTTGCAAAAGACTCAAATTCTGCACCGATAAATTTAAAGGAAAAAGTTTTACAGCAAAACTAAAGTAATGATATCCTTAAGTGGCTAATAACTGATGCTTTTACCCTATGTTTTGTTGTGCCAGAATCAGTGGCAGCTGGTGAAATTTGGGAATGGGGGGGTACAGGGGGAAAAATGCGCCGCAGGCGAAAATTTTGCATTTTTCAAGGTCAAACGCCTTCAAATTAAAACTTAGAAATTCGCAGAGCAAAAATATTTGCTTGAAGAAATAGGTTTCGTTAGACAAATATCCCCTTTTTTGATGCGATTGACAGAAATATGGGAAAATTATTTAAAATAATATTTAAATCGGTTCAAAAAAAGTATATATGTCGAAACTTCTGTTTTCTGCTAGACCAGAAAAAACACAGATAGATAAAAGAAATAAATAATAAAAACCCATTTAAGTACTTAACCCAAACCGAAATAAATGTTAATTTATTTTTTAAAATATTCTGAACTGCATTCATCTATAATTCTTAATTAAAATACACGGTCTTACACGGATAATCAAATAAAAGAACTAAAAAACATTAACGTTTGTTTTGTTGTGTCTGTACTCTGTACCGTCTGGTCGACAGGGCAGCGCCCATTCAATGACGTAACAGAACGCATTAGAAAAGACGCGCTGTAAAAATAGAAGCTGTGTATCCTTTTCTTGCGCATGCAAATAGAAAAGAAAAAAGAACAGGCACACAGCGGCCGTGGCCAGCCCAGTGGACACACGGATTTCAGACGGGGAAGCGTGAAGCGGTCTAGACGCTAGACGGATATGTATGCACCAAATGATTCAATATTCATGATGAAAAATTAATAAAAAAATCCACCAAATTATAATAATTATAAAAGTTTATAAAATATCACAACATTCACAAGTCTTATGTGCTTACGCATAGGGCACGTGCCCTTGTGCCCATTATGACTAGCCGCCACTGGCCAGAATCTCTCAAGTCATTGTGCTGAAATTTTCTACTCCAGTTTTTGAATCATGCCTCTTACCACACAGCACAAAATTTTCATGATTGAAGCCTATGTTCGAACGGGTGCGCTAGTTAATGGAAATTGACAATACAGTCAACGTTTGTGTTTGGACAATTTTCGAGAGCACTTCCCAAACGTGGCAATATTACCGAACAATTTTTATGCGTGCCTTACAAATTCTGTTGAAGTGTTTCGCGAAACTGGTTGTGTGACTCATAAAAAAGGTGCTGGTAGATCAAGAGTTCGTACAGAAGAAGTTGTCAATGACGTTCGTCAACGTATGGAAGAGGAGCCTGCAAAACCTTTGAAACGTCTTTCTCAGGAAATTGGACTTTCTTATGGAACATGTCATAAGATTTTAAAGAAAGACTTGAACATGCATCGATATAAGATGCAAGCACAGCAAGCTCTTCTGCCCGCAGACCACCCCAGACGCCTTGCTTACTGCCATTGGTTTGTCAATAATTTAATGAATGACGATCTTCTGGACTTAACTTTTTTTTCTGACAAAGCGTGGTTCCACCTTTCGGGATACATCAATTCTCAAAATATGCGAAGGTGGAGCAATAATAACCCTCATGTTTTTACTGAATCGCCACTACATGCTCAAAAAATTGGTGTTTGGATGGCAGTTTCTCGCAGAAGAATAATTGGGCCAATTTTTTTCGATTTCACCGTCAACGCAGAAAGGTACAGAGACACAACTTTTTGACTGAATTTGTGCAACAGTTAAACGATGATGAACTTCGGTACGGTTATTTCCAGCATGACGGTGCAACAGCACATACTACACGAGAAAATATTGCTTTCCTCCGCGAGTTTTTTGATGACCGGCTGATAAGTTTGCATACAGAAGTTGAGTTTCCTCCGAGATCACCTTGTTTGACAATTATGGACTATTTTATATTTCCTTACTTAAAAAACAAGATTTTCGCAACTCCGGTAAATAATTTGCAAGAACTACAACAAAGAATTGTTCAGCAATGTGCAACCATAACGCCAGAAATGCTGCAAAACCCTTTTCACAGCATGAGGAGGCGCGTCAACTTGTGCATCGAACAAAACGGGGGACATTTCCAACATTTACTGTAATTTAGTTTTTCTTGTTACTAAAACCGTTATTTCATAATTTGTAGTTCATTATTGTTTGACAACTGAAATAAATAGGTATGAAATTTGTAGGTTATTGATGATGTCAGTGTGACAGTGACATAATTATTTCAAATTTAAAGTAAGACACACGTTTTACATTCCACAACCACCCTTGACCAAGATAATTTTTGATATCCCGGTATAACTCATGTTAAAATAAGCCAATAAAATCCGTGAATTTTGCATAATTACCGCATATTGATATGTGAATCCATCGTCGTGAATTTACCCTTCACGACGTTGTATAACCGTTTTGGTGTTTCGCCTCCTGTCAAAATGTGAATATTTTCATAGTTACGATTTTTTGACGTTTGTCAAAAAAAATTAACAATCAAGTTTAGTGTTGTTTAATTATTCAATATGCAACCCTTTGGTTGTAGTTCTGGCGGTGAAATAGATCAAGAAATTGAAAATTTGACACCAGAAAATACCACAAAAACACATAAATATGTTTGGAAACAGTTTACGGAGTTTGGTGAACATCGAAATTACAAATTTTATGTTGATATTTCAAATGAACAATTAGCAGATATCCTAAAAGATTGTTCGTTTAACATGAAACGTGCAGACGGCACAGAATATAAAGAAGGTACAGTGAAAACAGAATTGTACCTTTAATTTTAATAATTAATCAATAGAAAAATAATATTTGTTTATTTGTTATATAATCGTAACGAATACCAACTCGAGCAAACGAAAATAATCGTTATAGGTACTGACCTCTTCACTCGACGTATTTCCTTAAAACACCACTCGAGCTGCGCTCTCATGATGTTTCACAAAATACATCTCGTGACTTGGAAGTATAATCGATTACTTTCTATGCTCTTGTGATATTATAACTGAAAATAAATTTAGAAGATTATATTAAGTACAATGTTTTTGAGATCAATAATTCTGAAATGAATTTGGGTTATAGTGAAGTACACAATCCGAAAACACTGAGTGGAGCTTTATCCAGATCCGACGGAAAAGAGTGGAAAGAAGCTATGAAAAAGGAATACAAATTTTTGATGGTAAATAAAACTTGGATCATCCAGCGGATAAAGTGATAGTGCAAAATAAGTCGGTATTTACTCTAAAAAAAAAGTGTTAGTGGTGAAGTATGTTACAAGGCACGCTTAGTTGCAAAAGGGTTTTCGCAACAACATGGTATTGACTATTCGGAAACTTTTTCTCCTTTTCTACAATAAGATTATTAGAGAGTTTTTGAACCCCTTAAATTCTAGCACTTCGTTATCGTTATCGTTATTCTGCGCATGCGCAGTGCCAAAAATGATACTCTTTTAGGCACTTCGGATGCGCAGAATAACGATAACGATAACGACGTGCTAAAATTTAAGGGGTTCAAAAACTCTCTATTGTTTGCATTGTCAGTAGATTTAAGTCTCAATATTGGACATTCAGATGTTGACACCGCATTCCGTAATGGAGATATCGATCATGAAATTTATGTGTCAACCAGAAGGTTTTATTTGTAAAAATAGTGAAGAAAAAGTATGTCTGTTAAAAAAGGCAGTGTATGGTTTAAAGCAGTCACCCAGGATATGGAACAAAAAAGTCGCAGATAATATTTAATATATTGCAACAATTAAAGTTCACACAGTCTGCTTATGAACAAAGTATTTTCTTTAAGAAATATGAAAAAACTATTATAATCATTGCATTGTATGTTGATGAATGTTCAAATTGTCTTAATGTTAGTAGTAACTTTAAACAAGAACTAGGAAAACAGTTTAAGCTTAGGGATTTAGATCCAGTAAAACATTTTTTGAGTTTAAATATAGATCACGATAAAGAAAATAATGTAATTAAAATTAATCAGAAGGATTATATTCTAGAATTATTTACCAAATTTAAGTTAACTGATGCAAAAACTGTTTTAACACATATTGAAAGTGGTTTAAAATTTAAAAAGTACACTGGTAGGGTCCAGACTTACCTTATCAGAACTTGATTGGTTTTTTAATGTATCTAGCTGTACACGCAAGACCAAACATTGCATATAGTATAAGTTACTTAAGCCAATTTAATTGTATTTCGATTATAAACATTGGAAATAATCAGAAAGAGTGTTAAAGTATTTGAAAGGCAGTATTGATAAAAATTTAGCATCCACAAAACCAAATAGAAATATTTGGTTTTGTGGATGCAGATTTTTCAAATGACAACCGATAGAAAGTCATATTCTGGTTATGTTTTTAAAATGAGCAATGCTGCAGTGTCTTGGGAATCTAAAAAACAATCTTCCAACAGGTGAAGGTGCAACACTGAGGCTGAATATATATCTATGGCAGAACCCAGCAAAGATGCAGTATTTATTACTGGTTTTCTTAATGAAATTAAAAAATTAGATGAACCATTATTGTTATTTAATGATAGCCAAAGTGCACAAAAAATTGTAAAGAATCCTATTTATCATAATAGAACTAAATATATTGATACAGAGTATCATTTTATCAGAGAAATGATAGAGAAACAAATAATTAAAATTTAGTATATGCCAATTGATAAAACGATGGCCAATGTATTGACTAATGGATTAAGTAGTCCTAAGTGTAGGATAGACAACCAAAATGATAGGATAGATAGACGCACTTCAGTAGTCAGTGTCGTGTATGGTCGACGCCTCTCTGCCTGTTGTATGCAGTATGAGTAGTTTGCAATGCGGTAATCCTGGTCGTAATGCGACTGCAAAAATATATAGAAATAAATAATTGCAAAACAGTGATCTGAAGATTTTAATTAAACGAAATACAATAACAATACATGGCGCAGTCGGCAGCAAGTCAAGTATAAAGTAGTAAAATTACCAAATAAATAATGTCCGTAAGTGAACGAGACAACGCCCACAAGGGAATTAATTGCCTCCATATCAATGCACGGCAATGTCCCCGAAAACTGGAAATTATGGCGTTCTCGCTTTGAGAACGATTTGATAGCTATCGTGCTAAATAAGAAAATCGAAGCAGTACAATGTGCCCAAGTTCTTCATTATATATGGGAAGAAGGTTTCAAAATTTATACCACTTTCAAATTCGAGGAAGATGAGAAGGACAAATTGGACATACTGTTGGAGAAATTTGAATCTCATTATCTACCTAAGCAAAATTCAGGACAAACCTTGGATCAGTATGCCACAGAGTTTAAAAATAAAGCAATGAAATGTAATTTATTGTGATTGCTCATAAAAAATTACTTGGATAGATTGGGTAAAACCGTACGAGTTTTTAAAGATAACTTCCCAGGCCGAGATTTTGCCAGTGCTCTTTTATTAAGGCACAAGGATAGGATATCAAAAAAAATGTGTCATAATATTAAAAGGTCTAGAGCAGCCGTAAGTCCCGAAATTATAAACTTATACTTCGATCATTTGGAATAATCGTTTGATGGTGTTCCACCTGAGAACATCATCAATTTCGATGAAACCAATCTGTCAGATGATGCTGGAAGAAAAAAGGTGATTGTGAAAAGAGGATACAAGTAGTCAGAGCGAGTGATGAATACCTCTAAGTCATCAACTTCAATCATGTTTGCTGTAACGGGAAATAGTCAGCTTCTCTCACCTTATAGTGCATAAAGCGTTACATCTTTAAGATACGTGGACGGAACGATGACCGAAGGGTGCTTATTATGGGAGAACCAAATCAGGATGGTTTGATACAGTATGCTTTAGAGATTGGGTTGAGAAAATTGCGTTGCTATATTTTCGTAAGTGTGTTGGAAAAAAAGGCGGCAAGGTAGGAGAAGGCGGCAGCAAACATTGCATCAGGATTTCGAAAAACTGAAATCATTCCATTGAATCGATATCAGATTCTTAGTGTTACCATCAAATCCAATGCAAGACCGTAAATAGTTCATTTGTAGGATTATTAAAGGAAATGAGACATGAAAAGCCTAGAACGAGGAGGAAGAAAAAATTAAATGTTGAACCTGGAAGGAACATGTGTTGCACGTTTCGCTGAGAATCCCGATGATCTCCGATGATAACGAAATCCCGATGATAGCGAAGATCTTACTTATGGAGACTGAGGCAGAGACAGCATGGTGAGGATGACATCGAGGAAGACACTGATTCAGAAAAATCTTTACCATGCTTTATTAATAACTCAAAGACTGATCTACTGGACACTGATGAATTATCTAGTGTTAATGACAATATGACCTTGACTGTATTATTGAAAAAAAGTGAAAACAACAATAATGTGGCAACAGTTTTTGTAAAACGAGGCAATACATTTTTTTATGTCAAACCTGTAAATGCCTTATGTGATATACACGTTAGTGATTGGGTTCTTGTAGCTTTTACGACAGAAAAAGGTCTAGAAAAATTCTATATTGGTATAGTAAGAGAATTAAAATCTAAAATAGTTATAGGTTCTTTTTGAGAAACAAATTTACCAAAAATGAATTTGAGTTTTGGTACATTTGGCCATCTGTAGAGGACATATGTGAATTTGAATTTAATGCCATTATAAGGAAGCTACAAAACCCCAAAGAGACGCGCTTAGGATTAAGATTTTCTGTAAACTTTAACTCTCTCTAGTTGTTTAAATTAAAATATCTACCTATATTGATTTTATCTCAAAGAGGTTTTATATTGTAAGTACTATATGTTCAATAAAAAAAAAATAATTAAAACGTTTAGCTGTCTCATTTTCAATAAAAGTTAACAAAAAAATCATTAAAAAAATATTAGGTGTCCAACTGAAACTTCATAATGCATTTTTATTAACACTTTTTTGTTCTAATTCACCGTGTTCCCTAAAACAAGTTTAAAATGTATAAAGCACAGTCTTCCTGATTTAGGCCATCTGCGGGTAAATAAGAACAAACAAAAAAAAAATCAAAAAATGGTACCTTTTTTCAAAAAGTGAGTAATCTGACATGCATTCGATTTTTGGAGGTCAGAACCAACTTTTAATTGGTAAATTCAACTTCCTATCTATAAGATTTTCAAAGATATAGTAAATTGAATTTAATTTTTGTTCTGATTTGGGCTATTTTACGACGCTTGTTATTATAGTGGCAAAAGTAAGTTGGTAGTGCATGGTTATGTATGTTGCATGTAACTTATATAATTCAATGATTAATTCTAAAAGTAATATCTATTATTGGATATTCTTAGGTCTACCCATGTTTTATGTTTGTTTTTCCATGATTACAAGATTCAGTGGGTCCTTGGTCCTAGGTTGGTATTATGTTTCTGTTGTTTTTAGTAGATTCTTTTTTATAAAAAGATAATAATAAAAGTAAGAAATAATAAAGTTGTACAATAAAAAATAATAAAAGTGAGTAAGTAAAGTAATATATAACAACAATGTAAAGTCTACCTTATGTAATATAAAATTTTCTTTGATGAAATGTTAACTTTAAAACTAAATCACTTCATCAAATTGAATGTCAAAAGTCTGTTTGAATTAATTAATTTGTAACAGTTTAATAAAAATCAAAAATACTTACGTATGTTCGTGTTAGGTAAAACTTTCACAACGTATGACTGAAGCACCACTGCAGGTATGGGTCATTTCAAATGCGGATGAAAGTATCGATAATGCACATTGTACTTGCATGACTGGTGCAGAAGTGTGTAGCCACATAGGAGCTGTTTATATGCTGCTGAATTTATAGTTACCGCTCGAAACACTATGTCCTGTACAGATGTACGTTCTCTATGGAATATACCAACTCTAAAGCAAGTACGTTGTGAGCCATTGAAAAATATGTATTTTGGTAAATCAATAGTTTCTTCCTCAATTTTACCTATGGATGTGTCAGCACTGTCAGAAAAAGAAATTCTAGCAAATTCTGTACAACAGAGGGCGATACATGTTCTTTTAAATTATGTACCGGGTTTTATGTTTCTTTTCATATTGTGAGTTTAGTCAAAAGAGATGTTGGAACAGGTTGTATTATGGAAGTATTAAGGATTTATTTGTTTATGTATAGTTTTTGTTGTGATTGTTTAAAATATTGGCTATTTACTATAATTTTATGCAGTTTTCAGTAAATTATGAGGCTATTTTCATAAAAAATATTCAATGTTTTGCGGTAGAGTGAGTGTGGGGTGGATTTGGCCAGGCTGCATGGGGTAGAATGAGTCCAATGCGCCCCATTATGAGTTTTTATTATCTTATCATCAAGAAAGTTGTATACTCGAAGGAATTTAAAGTTGTCCTTTTAAATGTACACCTAAATATTAAATATAGAGGCCAGAGAGCATACAAAATATTGGATTCATACTACTTTTTAATGTATCTCTTCTATTATGGTACAAGAATTTATGCATTTTTCAATACTTTCTTTCAGGTTGCCACACAATGGTACGAAAATATATTGAAAAATAAAACAGAGCCCCTGTTGACGAGACTGTAATAGCATAAGCCATTAGAGAGGTTATAAAAAACAAATGTTCATGCAGAAGAGCTGCATTTACTTACAATGTAAAAAGAACAACTTTGCAAAGGCGTTTACGGAAAATAAAATCTATAAAGAACATTAGAGTTGTCCCCAACAATGAAAATGATTGAGACTCTGAAAATAATACAGATTTTTAGTTAGAGCAAGTATACCACTCTAAATATGCCAGTTTCCAGGTGTTAACAAAACATGAGGAAAAACAACTTTCTGGCTACATTTTGAAATCATCAGATCTACATTATGGTCTCACGCATAGACAAATCAGAGTTCTAGGTTATGATTTCGCTAGGCTTATTCAAGGGAAATACTATCCTGAAACATGGGATCGTGATAAATTAACTGGTCTGGATTGGCTGTGTGGCTTTATGGCCAGACATTCAAATCTCAGTTTAAGGAAGCCAGAAAATAGAAGTATTGTTAGATTGAGAGGATTCAATAAGAAGGCTGTCGAACAGTTTTTCACTAATTACAAGAAAAGTATAAGTCTTGGAAAAGTATAAGTTCGCACCGAAAGACATATATAATCTTGATGAAACAGGTGTGACAACTGTTGTCAGAACACCTAAAGTTGTCTCTCAAACTGGAAGAAGACAAGTAGGCCAAATCGCCTGTACAGAGAGAAGGTACTTATAACATTTGTTGGAATAATCAATGCCACAGGATCATGTCTGTCCCCAGCATATATTATTTCCGAAAGCAAAGTACACTAATGCATTCCTTATTATTCTTAGATGTCCTGAAACAGATTCAGAAAAATACAAATTGTTCTAAAAGTAATAAAATATTATTAATCCTGGACAATCATACTATTGGCATGATGTCCAGGATTAATAATGTCCATTGGTATGCGACCGAGTCGCATACCAATCTAGAATATACTTTTGTAAAGAGCATGGGATTGTGCTTTTATCCAAACCACCACATCACTAGCCACCGGCTTCAACCTCTCGATGTGGCCGTTTACGAGTCCTTTAAGACTGCATAATCAGTAGTGTTTCATGAATGGATATTATCTAACTCCACTTTTGCTAATATGTCGTCAGTTACTAATACAACTTATTTGGAAACATTTGTTTTGAATAATATACAAAACGGATTTTCAGCTATTGGCCTATCAACAGTCAGATATTTAGTGACCAAGGTTTTGTACTTCTGGAAGATGAGACTGAAGAGGCTCCTGAAAAAGGTTCTGTTTCTGTCCACAATAAAGAAAATGAATCTCATTTGTCAGACTCAGGATATAAAATACAGGGTGTGTCATTAGTGGGTAATTGTTCGATTACTCACAAACGGTAAATTACATCTAAAAACTTTTTATATGAAAGTTTTTTGGCACTAAAAGTACATATTGAAAAAATATTTTCAATTACACAGGGTATTCCAAAAAGTCGGGACAAGGTGCAAGTTGGTTATTTCAAATGAGACACCCTATATATTATTATATTTTTGAAATCTAGGGATCACTAGGAACATATTTGTATTAAGGTTCCCTATAGCTATCTCTTTTCGTTTTCGAGATATTTAAAAGTTAATGGAAAAAAACCTCGAAACAGTGCATTGCAAAATAAATAAAATTTCCTCTATGACACAATGTGAAAAGGAAAAAAATATAGTATCAGTTAGCACAAGGAATACCTTAAATATTGCACTTGAAATTATTTGACCATTTTATACAGGGTGATTTTTATCGTGATTTATATTTCACAATGTTAAATTGCCTAAATCTCAATTTTTTTAAATGGAACACCCTGAATTTTTTTATGGCATTAGATGTAGAATTTAATTACCTTTCAAATGGTATTAGGATGTCCTATACGAAAAGTTGGTCGGTTTCGAGATATTCACGATTTTTTGAAAATTTAACTTCCATAACTGATAATTACAAATTATAGTCAAGTAAGTTATGAAAACAATTTATTTTGTTGTGGAAGTTTGGAATCACTATCAGACGAGGCAAAACAAGAAGTGTTTGATAAATTTGACAGTTTTGGTTCTAAAAATTAACAAGATGTTTATCTTCAGTCGCTAATTTCTGCATTTCCGATTCAGCGAAAACGTCCTAAAAGCAATGCCAATCTGTTGAAACCTCACAAGAGTGCCTATAAGTACATAGAATTTCCTATAGCTCTGGGCAGCTTTTAGTATGCAAAACAGCCTTTATGAATCTTCATTCGATTAGTAAAGATCGTGTTCATCGTTTGTGTTTGCTTTTAGCTGCCGGTAAATCACCACAAGATCTACGCGATAGAAATAATCCGGGTAACTCCAAACCAGTGGGCCTTATTGATCTCATTGTTACCGATATAGCATCATTTCCTTTTAAAGAATCACATTACAGCAGTTGTAGTTATAAATATCTGAGCGAAAAGTTGGACATTAAGAAGATGCATATTCTATTTTTATGCAAGTATCCGAACATTGAGGTTAAATACTCATTATATTACAAGATATTTAAGGAAAAATTTAGTTTAAGTTTTGGAAGACCCCAGGTCGATTCTTGCTGTAAATTTGAAGAATTATCACTTAAAATAAAGTCTAAAGAATTAAATGATAATGCTAAGCGAGTTGCTGTAGCAGAAAAGACAATCCATCTCAGGCGTGCTAAGAAGTTTCATTCGAAAATGAATCAGTTGATTGAACTGTATAAAAATGACCCCACTGTAGCAATAATAGCTGTAGATTATATGCAAAACATATTTTTACCCCAAATTCCTGTTCAAGATACTTCCTACTTACATCAACTTACAGTTTCTGTTTTTGACATACATGATGTTAAAACGGGCAAAGCACATTTCTACATTTACCACGAAGGCATGGGAAGAAAAGGGCCAAATGAGGTTTGCTCATTTATTACAAATTATATTGAATCATATGTTCCACCAGAAGTTAAATATCTACATGTATTCATGGATGGATGTCCTGGACAGAATAAAAACCACACAACTGTGAGAATGTTTGCTTCATTAATAGAACTAGGTCGGTTTAAAAAAGTTGATCAATATTTTCCACTGCGTGGTCATTCCTTCCTACCCTGTGCCAGGGACTTTGGGGTAGTTAAAAGATCTCTCAAGAAAAATGACAGAGTTTATACACTTAAGCAATACGCTGAACTCATTATATTGGCGACCACACAAAATAAGTTCACAGTACATCTCTTAGAGGATGACAACAGGGTCATCAAAGACTTTAAATCTTATTGGCCCAAATTTTACAAAAGAAATTGCTGCAGCGCAAATGCCACAAAAAGTGAAAGAATTCCATTTAACGTATCAACGTTTATGCAGTTTTCTTACAATGAAAATTCTAAAGGTGCCGTGACAGCGTATGACTATATTGATGGCCTCACAACTTATACATTTCAAATAGGCACAAGACAATCCAGACCCAGACTATTTTGTACGGAACTAGCTTACCCTAATATGAAAATACCTATTAAGAATAAAAAAATGGTTAACATTAAAAAGTTTGCAAGTTATCAAGACATATTTTTATGGCCAACTGTAGATGGTGATCTGGAACCAGAAGTTCTGTAATGTTATGTTCTTTAATGTGATTAAAATCTGCTACCTCTTTTTTCTGAATAAACTCCAGTATATATGAACGTTTTACAAATTTACCTCGAAATTTACTTGAGAAAGCCGATATCTCCATTTTTTAATACGGTATTTTTGTTAAAGTCAATAATATATTTTCTTGTCTGTTTATGCCAAACAATTAATATTAATACTAATAACGTTTATTAATAAGTAAACTTTTAAATAGATGCAGTTTTAGATGGCTAATTAGTTTTTCTCAATTATCTCAGAACTATGTTTATGGGATCTGTAGGGTTTCTCAAATAAGTGATTCAAATATGTTTCTAGTGATCCCTAGATTTCAAAAATATAATAATATATAGGGTGTCTCATTTGAAATAACCAACTTGCACCTTGTCCCGACTTTTTGGAACACCCTGTGTAAAAGAAAATATTTTTACAATATGCACTTTTAGTGCCAAAATACTTTCATATAAAAAGTTTTTTGATATAATGTACCGTTTGTGAGTAATCGAACAATTACCCACTAATGACACATCCTGTATCACGTTGAATGCGTTACCGGTCCCCAGGGACCGACAACTAACATTCACACAATGCGGCGCGCCGCATACGCCGACTGTCTGGTAGTGCGGAAACTGTATCTCAAGAAAGAAATCTGCAATCTTGACTTTACAAATAGCTATATACTCCTTGGTGCTTTGCTAACACTGGCGATATGCTATTCACGAGTCGGTCTCCGGAGACCGGTACCGCACTAGAGTAATGTTTTTTACATATATGCGTTATCGGTCTCCGGAGACCGATATTTTTTACTAGCATGTTTTGACTTGTCAGTGGACTCAGTGTGCAGTGTAAATTCGTGGATAATATATAATAAGCAAAGTACAACGAAGATGTCTATAACGGAGTTTAGAAAAGTTCTGGCAAGGCAACTGAGAGAGCCAGGTACAGTAAACGAGGAAAAAGGTAACCAACTTCCAAAAAGAACGGCGCATAAATTTGTGAAACCAGGTGGACCAGGAAGGAAAAAAAGGCGAATGTGCGTTGGATGTTACAGTAAATTACGCTCCACTATGAACAGTCGTGAGGCCAATAAAAAGGTCTCAAAAGCAACAAGTTACTGTGAAGATTGCCCAAAACAACCTGGAATGTGTCTGGAATGTTTCAATACATCACATAAGAGTTAATTACTTATATATTATCCTTGTATAAACAAGGATATTATGTTATATTATATACTGTGTTTTATTTTATAATGTGTCATAGTTTTATTTAGAAAAATTGTATTATTTTTGACAAATAAATCACCGTTTTTGTATCAAATTAAACAAATAAAAAAAAGAAACCACGCAAAAAAGTTCAATCAACCCGAGAAATTATCCTGGTGCTGGTCCCTAGAGACCGGCACTGGCTCAGCTGGAGATAGTTTAGAACTTACTAAACAGGTTTCTACAGAAAAAGTTTCACTTATATTATTTTTCTGTTTACTAGATGACGCTTTATAATTTTTTGCTTATCGGTCTCTGGGGACCGTTACCGCATTTAATCATATGTCGCTATCGGACGCCGGGGACCTGTAACGCACTAAATTAATTAGAGCAATTTTATTTCCAGCAGTGAACATGGTATATAATACATGGTTTTCATTGCAGACTCTGTAGAAGATAATGTGGAGGTGAATGATAATGAAGTAATTTTACCAGGAAATATACAAACACCTACAAAAAAGACTCGGAGGCAATTTCAAGCACCTCGAAAATGGAGGTGAGAGTAGTCGATACCTCACAAGCACCGTAAACACCCAGTTCATCACAAGAAGGCCCAACACCCAGTACATCAAAAGTGTCAATACCCAGTGCACCACAAGTAGGACCGACATCCAGTACATCGCATACACAACGTACACCAACTTTAAAACCGAGTTTAAAACGATGCAAAAAATATTCCACACAAACTTCTAAAAATCAAACAGACCTAGAAGAAGAAGGAATGTTAAGGGTAGAAAAAATAAGGGAAGCAATAAACCAACAGAAGGAATTGCATAATTTAAGAATGCTTGTAATTAAAGAAGAATTAGCTGCAGCCGAAGCGAAAAAAAAACTAGACATGGCTAAGCTAGAGGAGTATAGAAAAATATTTAAATTAATGTTTTTTTGTGTAAACACATTCTTTTATTTTATTCTGAATATCATAAAGATAGCTTTTCTAATAAAATAATTTCTATTATAGTTATTTCTATACAAGGTGTCCCATCGAAAACGAGCCGCCAATAACTTTGGCAATAGACCACATATGAAACTAAAAAGTAATATAACTAAAGCTCCCAAAATTTCTTTATTATAGGTACTTATTTATTGTATCATGTATCATAAAAATTAAAAAACATTGATAAAATAAGTTGCAAAATTTTCGTCTTAATTGATATACATTGAATTCTAATGTTTTTTATTTCGAGCAGTGTTCAACCAGTTTTATTTTACTATACATCAATAATTTTTGGAAGTGTCTACTTTACACTATGATAGGCAAGGAATTACAAATAAAGTTGAAGTAGGTCTAAAATTAAGTAGTAGCAGAAATAACAGGTTATGGGCCGAGGGACCCCAGAGATCCCAGAAAGTTAAGAGTCCCCAGACAAAGCAGAGCAGAAGATATTTGGAAGCAGAAGTAATCAAGAAGTTAAGTAACAGTGAAAGTTTGAAATAAACCATTTCCATTAAATATATTCCATTTCATTCAATATGATTCATGTATCCATTATATCCATAAATAAACCATTATATGGACTCAAACAAGCACCTAAGCGCTGGAATATTGAATTAAATAACTTTTTAGTAGTTAGGTTTTAGGAGGTCTGAGTTTCTGTCTTTACATGAAGGTATCTGGTAAAGAAAAAAGTTTACTTATTATTATATGTTGATAACATAATCCTCATAGGTCCAAATATAGAAGTTATCAATAAAGTCAAGAATTTATTAATGTCTAAATTTTAAATAAAAGATAAAGGGGAATTAAATTATTTTTTGAGTCTTGAAATAGATTATAAAATGGAAGAAGGGATATTAAGAATAAGTCAGGTTATATATACAGAAAATTACTGAAAAGATTTAATCATGATAAGTGCGAAAAATCTAATTTACCTGAATTGATTGAACCGAAATTGAATAATTTAGAGTTATGCAAGGCTAAAGATGGAAAAACATATAAACCACTTAAAGAATTTATTGGGTGTTTGATGACCTAATGCGGGGAAGTCGTGCAGATATATGTTTTGCATTAAATTTCTTTAGTAGGTTTCAGGATAGAGCTAGTGATATGAGATTTAACTATTTAACAAGGGTCTTGAGATATTTAAGGGGTACAGTTAATTTAGGTTTAGAGTATAGGAGATCCCAAGAGATTGACCTAGCATGTTGACTCCGATTGGGGAGGAGATTGTAATGACAGGAAATCAGTTTCAGGTTCCACATTTAAGTTATTTGGAAATGTAGTAAGTTGGGTCACGAGAAAGCAGAACCGCGTTGCTTTGTCAACTAGTGAAGTTGAACTCGTAGCTTTATGTGCAAGTATTTCGAAGGGACTGTAGTTGAAAAAAATTGTGAATGATTTAGAAGTAGATGTATATCTTAAAGTTGTATGAAGGCAATCAGGGTTGTATAAACATAATTAAGAATCCAGGTAATAACAGACAGTTCAAACATCTACATTACAGTAAATTCATCTACAGTACATCCCAACTACGGAAAATTAAGCTGATATGTTGACGAAGGGTTTGTCCATAAAAGTATTTTATAGACATAGGACAAACTTAGGACTGAAAGATTTTAGCGAGGAGCGGTGTTAGTGTTAATGGCCGCTAAAATTAAGTAGAAGAAGAAGAAATAACAATAATTGTCGTCTAAATTCTAAACCAATGTTATGTTGAACATTATACGCATTTATGTTATTCTGTATACAACTTTCTACTGGAGTCTCATCAGCAAACTCGATATCTTCATTCTGAAGAATACTTATATTATGCAATGCAGCACAAGCACATATGATTGCACTAGTTGTCTCCAGTTTGGTTCTAAGTACCCGGCTAAGGCACGGAAATCTTCGTTTCCATAAGCCAAACACTCTTTCAACCAGGTTTCTAGTACTCTTATGAGCTTCATTATAGTTTTGCTCTTATTCATTAGTAGGCTGAAGTAATGGTGTCAATAAATATAGAGGACATGAATGTGTTGAAACTCCACTCTCGCTGAACTTCTGTCAAAAATCACACTGTCATGAGTTGAACCAGGATGCCGCACAACAATATTCATAATTTCAATCTTAGGACCTGCTGTTTCGTCCTTATAAAACCCTATCCCTACGTCCCTGCCTTGTCCGGTGCTTCGACGTTGTACGGCTGCGCCATCTAGACGCATAGCCGATGGCCCGTCGAAGAACCCCGAGAAGTCTGGCGGGAGGGAACAAGGAGAGCAACGAGTTTGGTAGGACGAGACAGACGTGTCTGTGTTCATTTCTGAATAGGTTAATTTTCGACATTTTCACTTTTTTGGTGGACCCACATATGGCCTACCACTAAACTAAATTTAAATTAACACCGTTGGCGAGAATCATCGACACAAATCCAGAGAATCTTCGTATACATTGCAAGTCCCGCACCAGTACCAGGGCACGGAACAGTAGCCATCTCATCTTTCCCTCATCGACACCCGCCGGCAGCAAGAGCCGAGGAGTATACGTCGTAAGTACCCTTTCCTTTTTGTATTCCTTTTTTTCATAATCGTTCAACCTTTAGCAATTCATCCCCGGGAGAAAGCAGAGCCACCACCCACCGGCAGAATTTTCATGTTTTAATTTAACTATTTGTCCTGTTACCTACATTACCGAATTCTTATCACTTGATGAATAAATCAGTTGTCCAGTTGGTACACATTGTCATTTTAATCCCAGTGTAGCTCTCACTTCGATGATTCCTTCTAGAAAAATCCAGCGGAGAAATTACGCTACACCTGCTATAACCTAAAATTAAAATTACAGCATTACCAATATAACGTTATAGACTTATGTGATATGAGTAGTTTAACAATTTTAAATCGTCCTGAATATTCAAGGAAAAATAGCCTTTTCGGTTTCTAAAAACTTCACCATTGCAACAAATCCCACACCAAGCCCTTCTGGATTTTGCACTAGTCGCGCAAGAAAAAAGAAGTTATCATAGTGACTTCTCGGAAGATTCTGAATACGAGAAACTCGAGTTAGTTACAGATGATGATGCCATTGATGACGAAGACAAAATTGTTAATGCAAATGTTTCATTTGAAGAGCTACTTCCTCTTCCAACACGAAAGCTTACTCAATCTAAACAGAAATCAAATAAAAAAATATTCTCAAATTTTTACCATCAGTCCTGTAAGACCAAAAGATCTAGAATTGAAACAAAAATTCAGAAAAACAAGTTTGTCTCAACACAAGCAAGTTAAAAAGAATTAACCGGGCTCCAGAAAGGTATGAACGAAAACAAAGATGTCAACGGAAAGAGTGAAGCTGAAAGCAAAAACATTGAAAAAACGGAAAATGAAGAAGATAAAAATAAACAACAGCGTAGATGTAATAAAGTGGTGGAAATTCAAGAGGTTGTCACAGAGCTATGTTTAGTCTGTCATGGATTTGAAAAGGATGGAGAGTGATGGGTGACATGCATTAAATGTGGAAAGTACTCCCATTCAGAATGCGCAGGTTGGAATATAAATAAACCAGATTATATCTGTGACTATTGTTAGTAATGAAATATGTTTAAAAAACGGTTAAAACACTTATTTAGTTAGAATTAAATTTTTATTTTGTTTTGGTTGCAATTACCCAAAAATTTAGGGTAAATTCGACTAATCAGTTTGTTAGTTTTTGGCTTTTAATAAAGCTATATTGCTTTTTAGTGTGTATTTTAATATTTACATAGGTAGGTATATGCCTTACCCAATTGGTGATTGAAATGATTGAACACTTCCTTTGTATGTTCTACAGATGCCATTTTTAAAAATCTTTGACAGCGAACTGACAGCGTGTTGGATTGTCCTATTAGCTGTATTCATCTTACTAAATATTTTTCTTACTTGTAAGACTAAGAGCGTTTTTTCAAACGCACTCAGTTGGCACGAGTGCGCACTCATATCAATTATTGTGGAACCAGTATAGTTTTCCAAAGCGCAACTAAAAACCATAACTCGAGCGAACACGATGCCAAATTGGGTGCGGTCATATAATATATTAATACTACTATATCGCCTATTGCCTACATTGGCTCATAAGCGGTTTCTCCGAAAACACCAAAGGACAAAAGATATAGTGCTATAATTCTTCCAGAGACCCTTTCTCCGATTTGCGCATATGCAGAAATATTGATCACCATGGTTACGGTGATGACAAACTTTAGTTTGACAGTTTATTTTATAACCTAATTTTTTAATTACGTTGTTAAAACATCATTAAAATTACTAATTTGCACAGTAAGTTACATAGATCATCCAACTTAAAAAAATATTTCCTTGTACATAAAGATAAGACTTATATGCAAGATGCTGCACCTCTTCGACACTTCAAGCAATAATAGAAATTGATTTCTATCATAAATAATAAATATATTGATTTCTATTTGAACTGCAACTATTGCAGGTAGTTAACTATACTTATATATGAAATGATAGAAACAACCAACTTCAGACAGTTATATAAGGTAAGATAATAACATATTTTACGCTCAAAAAATACTTATGATTATAATTTTTTTATAGGTTTAAATCTCTATGTACAAGAAGCATACGTATATCGGCTGCAGAACTGATATGTATAGCATACCTATGACTAACATTAAAGTTGGAGTACCCATGAAGTGTTTCGCCTGTAATATTACATTTTTGTAATTTGCACGTTGTAAAATGTTTCCTTATATAGTTAGTAGAATAGTTTCGCCGTAGCTCTAAAACGACAACTCTAACTACAACGGTTTTATACTATTAAAAAACTTTCACTAATTATATCATTCGCCTTACTTTGACATACAAGCCATAATAATGGAAAATCGAGCTTTACAAGATATTTCAAACCAAATTGACACCCTAAGAGATGTCGATGCTGACACAGCTAAACCCAGACTAACGTCAGGTAGAAATAAAGAGAACAAAGAGCCTAAAAAGGAACATAAGCTTAAACCAAAGACTGCTTCAAATGCTCCTCAAATTAACCAAATGCTCACTCTATATTTAAGAACTCCTTTAAGTGGAATTCCAGAACAAATTATTTCTAGTTTCACCCCTTCAGCATTTAATATGTTTGAAATTATTCATATAATGGATGACATAATGCGTAAAAACAGTTATTTCAAAAGACAAGAAGATGCTTGGCATCCCTTCGTTTTACGACTTTACTTTGCGTTATAACGTTTGCGGTGCGGCAGCATAACTTCCTTTTTTAAAATGCGCGTCATTCAGTCGGTTGATGACGTAGGGGAGCGCTAGTGATCTCGTTCGAGAGGCGGGACAAAATATTGTCCCGACACAGTTCAGTCGCCACAGAGACAATAAAAAATACTCTTCAATGATATAGGCAGAATGGCAATTTCTCATCTTCCAACTTGGAGGGCGCTGGAAGCATGGATACCGTGCAGTCCTATATAAAGATATCGGATTTTGAGTGTATTCTGTGGTATTGTGGTGCCGTGCCATGATACGTGTAGTTTGTAGTTTTATTTTTTATGGTCCTGTTTATAATCACTATTCGATACGACCTACTTTTCTGCAAGTGCTGCATTCACTCAATTATTTCTTTACATTTTTAAAAAGTAAATAATATAGAATATAAGTATAACCTAATAAGTGTGCTAATAAGTATTGTATATTTCAGTTGATATTTTAAACGTTCCATTTAAATCGAGGGAGTATACCCTTGATTTTAATTCGTTTATTTTTAATTGTGTAATAACGGTTTTGCAACTATTATTTTTTATTTAAGTAATGTTTCATGTAATCTATATGCAGGATAATAGGTCTCATTGAATACATATTTTCTGAAATCGATCCAATGGTTATCCAACCAATCAACCAATATGAATATGAATCATTAAATAAAGTTAATAAATCTTAAAACTCCAGCGGTTTTTAGTATTTCGGCGTACTAACTTGGGGGGCGCCACAGAGCTTCTTATTGCCAACCGTAGAACAGGGTTTTGACTGGTCTTTTTATTGTCTCTGAGTCGCCATCATGCGTTGGAACAGTGAGGAGCGTGATTTTTCCGTTGAGGCCTGCCTTTCAAGCGGATGTTCTGTGATCACAACCCAGCGCGCCTTTCGGAATCGCTTTCATTTAGCCCCGTTGGCTCCTGTCCCGGACCGGAAATCAATTGTTACGTGGGTCACTACGTTCAGACAAACTGGAAGTGCGACAAGATGAAGAACTGAACTCCCTCGCCCCATTAGATCACCTGAAAACATTGAGGCAGTGAGAGTTTCAATGTTGCGATCACCACGGCGTTCTGCGCGCAAACGTGCGTCTGCTCTTGAACTTTTCGATCGTTCTGTGAGGAGAATTCTTCATTATGATCTTCATTTCCATCCTTACAAGGTGCGATTGTGCAGCAGGTTTCTGCACGTGGCTTCAATTCTCGGATGAAGGCGTGTCAGGTTCTTCTCGAAGTCGTTCCTGAGGACGCTATTGTTGTACTAATAGAAATACAGTTATTAGTATGTATTATTTGCAAATTATTGCAAATATATTTAAAAAATTATAAATAATTTAAAAAAAAGTTAAATTTGCCCATTAGACAAATTTCTATTTTTATTTATATTTATAATATATAATTTATTTATAAATAGACCATTTTTTATAAATCCGTCATCTGGAGAAAACTGTTATAATTTTTTTAGACATGTCACATGATTAAACTGATTAGAAATACTCTGGGGGATAAAGAAATAATTAGTACAAATAGTGGGGGTATAATAAATTGGAAGTACATAGTTTCATTAAATGAGTACCAAGAGAGACAAACTCTAAAACTGTCTAATAAGTTAAGTAATAAGCATATCAATTATCAAGACAATAGAATGAATGTCCGTCTAGCCATGCAAACGTTAAGTGAAAGTGTTGGCAAATCATTACAATTTTTATCAAATTTAGCTGATCCTGAAGTAAGTAAAAAAATTTCTAGGTGTTTAGCAACATCTGAATTTTGTATAAAATTTAATAATATAGCAGATATACTGAATTGTAAAAACAAATTTTCCATAAAAAGTTTTTAATATCCTCCTATCAGATAACACCAATGAATATTTACAAACAGCTGCAGTTGAGTTTGAAGTAGGTAAGGTGCAGTGGGGTAAGAGCGTAAAAGGGGCAAGTGCATTTACACAATTTAATGGGTCATATGGCTATAAATATGTAATTTCGTCCAAGTAGAAATTTCCTAAAACCTAATAGTGCTATTGTAAAACAGATGGCGCTTAGTTTTGTGAAGAAGTCAGTGTTTAATGAAGACTTTAAACGACATAATTTATCGATAAAAAAGCCACAGAGCGTAGAGGTAGCTAGAAAAAACAGTTGTAATCCATTTATTATAGATGGTTACTTTACCTTATTGGAGAAAACTCTTAGACAATTAGCTTTGGAGGATTACCCTCAAAAAATTTGGAATCTCGACGAAACCAGTTTTTGTACAGATCCTTCTAAAACAAAAATTGTGGGAGGAAAAAACTTACCATGCACAAGAACCACTAGTACGCCAGGCAAAGAAAATATTACTGTATTGATGGCCGCTTCTGCTGCTGGGGACAAAATACCACCACTAATAATTTTTAAGGGGAAAAATATCTGGGATCAGTGGCACGCTCCAGAAAATACAGGTTACCCCGACACCACATATGCGGCTACAACAAATGGCTGGATGGAGAGCGAAGTTTTTGAAAATTATTTTGAGAGGTCCTTCCTAAAAGTTGTGGGAAACGAACGCCCAGTACTTTTGAGATATGATGGACATTCCACTCATCTTAGCATAAAAGTGATCGAAACAACTGTTCGAGAAAATATCACAATCCTAAAGCTCCCTCCGCATACCAGTCATGTGTTACAACCACTTGACTTAGCCGTATTCAAACCACTGAAGACATCATGGGACCAAGAACTAGTAAAATGGCAGAGGCAGCACCCAGGAATGAAACTACCTAAACGAGAATTTTCTAGACTGATAGGCGAGATATGGAAAAACCTGAGCGAAGATGTGATTAAAAGTGGTTTCCAGAAAGGTGGCATATATCCATTTTCAAGAAATATTATACCCGAGTCCACGTACGATCCAATTTGTCTCAAAAAATGGAAGGAATCCAAGGTGGAAACTCCAGAAACTACCGACGTAAATGCTATTCAAGCAGAAGATGATCCGATGATTTTACTTATTGAGGAGGCTGCCGAAAATCCCCTCATCATCATAGAAAACTCCGTCTTAATGGAAACTGGCATAGAACCAACTGAGAAAAATCTGGCAATGGACTGCCAAACATCGAAGGCTGCTGATGACGTTATGTCGCTATCACCTACAAATAATAGAGAGTTTTTGAACCCCTTAAATTCTAGCACGTCGTTATCGTTATTCTGCGCATGCGTAGTGCCAAAAATAGTACCATTTTCGGCACTGCGCATGCTCAGAATAACCATAACCATAACGATAACGTAAATTTTAAGGGGTTCAAAAACTCTCTAATATCCAAAGTGGCTCTGTAAGCTTGGTGCTGCCAAGCGTCAGCAACGAGCGACAAAGTAATGGGGTACATTCTTTTGAGGAACTTCTTCTTGCCACTTTAAAAGCAAGTAGACAAAACACTAACAAAAAGAAAAGAAGGGTTGCAGCAGGCTGCGAAGTTATTACAGCAGAGGAAGTGATGGAAAGAATAAAGAATGAGAAAGCAGTGAAACAGAAAAATGATAATGGAAAGACAAAGTCGAAAAAGTCTGGAAAGGCAAATAAAAACAGTATGCACATCAGACAAAATCTCAGAAAAAACTCAAAAAAGCAAAGATTTGAAGACAAGAAATCAAAAACAAACGGAAAGTCACCAGATTTGTCGTCTGACAGTGATGCCCCTGTAAGTACCATAGCCACATGTTCCAAGAACAGGAATGATAACTTGTGCTCGATATGTCTGTGCGATTTTCGGTATTATGTTAATAAAAATGAATGGATTCAGTGCGTAACCTGCATGGAATGGGTTTGTGGGATATGCAACAAGGGTTCAAAGAATTCGCAATATGAATGCGAAAGATGCTATGATAATGATTAAGAGTTACTGTTGTGAAAGATAATTTGTTATGAGTACATAATTATTGGTTGTTACACTTTTTTATTTCCAATTAAACTATAAAAAATCCTCAAAGATTGTCCTTTATTTTTCAAAAGTATATAGCTCTTACACCAAAGTAGATAACTCAGTGCGGTAAGAAGCAAATTCAAGTAGACATATTAATATTTACGCTCTTGCCCCATACAGTTTAAGCGCAAACCTTCCTGGCTTTATAACCAGCGTTTACGCACTTACCCCATTTTGTTGGGAAAGTGCGGACTAGTGGCCAATTGATAAATTTCTGGCTATTACAAAGATTTTTAGGTGATAATCGAGGTAATATTGGTGATTTCTTCAGCAAAACTTATGTAAAAAACTAATGTAGGCCAAATATATTATATATTTTAGTAATTATTGAATATATGAGCAGTTAAATCTCAACTTTGAAAAATGTACTCCGCACTTACCCCACTGCACCTTATATATAAATAATTTGCTTATTGAAAATACGCCTATTCTAAAGTCTAATAGAAAAACGGGCTTTTTAGGACTTATTGTAGATATGAGGAATATGTTTGAATTATTCAAAATCTTAAAGAAAAAAAAATTTTCGTATTTACTAACATATAAATTGTTAAAGAATTATTTGGAGACTTTTTTAGTACCATTAGGAGCCGAGGAGGATTCAACAACAAACCTATGCCGTTCAATTTAAATGTGCTTATAAGCGACCTTTAATTAGGCACGAATTAAAAGAGTATGATACCGGTAGCTGTCTCTTTGATGGTATTTGATCACCCCAAATGGATTTTGCTCATATTAAAACATTTTGGTCTTTAAATTTATTTGTGGAACAAGTGGTGCTTTACATTGCGGGATATATTATAAAAAAAAATTAAAAACAATCTAGGCTGTACAATTTGTATATCTCATTTAGAAGGTACATAAATGCCTGAATTTTCAAAATTTAAAAATAAACGTGCATTTGTAACACCTTCTGAGGATGTTTGCCGGATATGTACCGTATCGGAAAAAATAATAAGGCAGCATTCTAACGAAACAAAAATTTTAATTATTAAAAAGCAAATATTAATGAAAATACTAATGTCAGTGCGTGTTCCATTTGACCCAGAATTAATGAATGAACATATTAAGTCTCAAACTCTTCTAGATAACCATAAAATCCAATTGTGCAAATTAATAGTAGATTTTTATATAAATATTCGTTTTTTCCATGCTGCTAAAATGATGTCCACCAAACCAATGTACATTCGGCAAAAGTTTACAAAAATAGTTTTGTTCTATAATCAGTAGTTCTCAATATCAAAAAAATAAGTATGTGAATAAAGCGGACAGGCCAAATTTTTACTCAAAAATGTATAACGAAATGCATGATTTGTGATAAAAACTGTTGAGAATTAAATCAATCTACTTGTGAAAATGTTTGTATCTAATATATTCCTAATTAGCTGCCTAATTTGTATCAAATGACTGGATAAATGAAAACAGAAAACTATAAAACTTCTAAAAATAAAATTTGGCGACAAAAATTAGCCGTTTTCAAATGCAAATCTATGTCTGCAGCTATTTGTTTGAGCAAACATATTTATATTCGAAAAATCGTAGCAAGTCAAGTTTTTCTTGTCGGGCATTATTGATGCTTAAAATACAATCACTACTTCTTTTACAATATCTGATATTTGGAGAAGTCATTGTCGAGCCGTAGGAAATGGGTAAAACAAATTAAAAAATATATCAATATTAAAAAAATCGTGACACATTTGGTTTTTCTTGTCGGCCATAATTGATGCCAGAAATGTATTCACTATCCGTCTCTTTACAACACTGATACGTGGAAGTCATTGTCGGGTTGTAGGAAAGGGGTCAAAAAATTTTAAAGTAAATGAATATTAAAAAAATCGTGACGCATTAGGCTTTTCTTGTCGAACATAATTGTTGACAAAAAATCATTTACTATGCATTCCTTTACAACACCTAATACGTGGAACTCATTGTCGGGCAGTAGAAAAAAGGTAAAAAAAAATTATCACAAAAATCGTGTCACACTTAGGGCCGGTTTCACAATGTATTTTAACTAATAGTTTACTGACCATAAGTTTAGAATGTGAATTTCTTTAACATTTTATCTATAACTATGCACATTCTAGTTAGTTAATTATCGGTTAAGTAATGGTAAGCAGCGATTGTGAAACCGGGCCTTAGCTCTTCTTGTCGGACACAATTGATGCCAAAAATGTATTTACAACGCATCCCTTTATAACACCTAATATGTGGAAGTCACTGGCGGGCCTAGGAAAAGGGTAAAAAAGTTGGAAAATTTATACCTAAATATTCAAAAAATCGTGACATATTAGGCTATTCTTGTAGGGCATACCTATTCCCAAAAATGAATTAACGATTCGTCCCTTTACAATACCTAATATGTGGAACTCATTGTCGGGCCATAAGAAAGAGGTAAAAAAAATTCTAAGATATTTTGGAATTGAAAATCGCGTAACAGATTAGAGTTTTCTTGTAGGGCATAAACATAAAAATGGAGCCACTAAAGCTATGGACATGGCAAATAAACATGTTAATTACGACATTAACTGCCTTGTCCATAGCGTCCTATAGAGAAATCTCGTTGATTATAATTAATTTCAAGTAAGTGCAGCGAAAACATTCCATTACTGTAAAAAACAGTTGAAAATAGGCAGGGGGAATGCGTCACTGTATAAAAAGAAATACGAAAGATAATACTACATTCAATGTATAAAATCGAATGTTGACGGTTTAAATTTTCCATAAAACGAAATTATATTTTAGACAACCGGTAGAGACATTACCAATATTGAGGGTATCAATGCAAAGCTAAAGTGCCCCTTTATGTGTAATGTCAACGTCATCTTTTCTATTTTCAAGATGGTCACATCACATAATTTCTAACTTTCAAAGACTAACGATATAAAATTTCAAAGAAATTTAATTATCTCGAGAAAGGTAGAATGTTTGTACAGGGATACTTGATAAAGTCCCTCCAATCATTAGTGGACTTCAAATATGCAATAAAAAGTATTGGATATAAGCAAAATAAATAAGTTGACCACTCTGTAACTAAAACTATGTGCTCTTGTTTATGTTTATAGAGTTCTAATAGACCTGCAGTTACTGACAGATTTTTTGGTTGTGATTTTAGTTAGGATGCTGTTGAGAGTGTATTATAATGAGTATATTCTCATGACGCAAATGAATAAATCAAAGAGTCATCCTGGGTTCTTCATGTTTTAGTTGTGCGTATGCCCTTGTTCATACGCAAACGGTATGTCATCTTGTTTTTTAGCAGTTTTGTTACAAAAAGTTGTATACTTATCATTGGCAGACTGTTCGGAAAAGCGGAAAAATTCATAATTCAAATACAAGTTCATGTGACCATAACAGTCCTTTGGATCACTTTGGACCCACGCTAACGGTATGCCGGTGGTTTTCCGAGGAACTTTTTTTTGTTGAACCATGGCCATGAACCATGAACTGGCAATTTTTTTTGGCCAGTTACGATCAAACAACAGGTTAAGCTTAATGTGGTGGTAGTCGGCCTATTGACTAGTTTGGTTATTCGTTATTCTATTTCTCGTTTATCTCGTTTTTCTTCCTCATTGGGTAATATTATTATTCTTTTCTTGTATATTTTAAACTTATTTAGCTCTTTGTTCAGTTATTGCTGTAATTCAGTTCAGTTACTTTGAAAACATAATTTATTTTACAGAATTTATATATATTTATTTTCGTTTTGTGACACCGACTGGTGACAAAATCGTTAGAAATTTATGTTTGTGTTCCTCTTTGGGTAATATTATTTTTCTTTTCCTGTATATTTTAAATTAATTAGCGCTTTGTTGATGATTTATTGATGTGATTCACTTCCATTACTTTCTAGACAATTTATTTTATGGAATTTTTATATTTTTATTTTAGTTTTGTGACACCGATTGGTGACAAAATATTTTGAGCATTATTAAGCTTCATTTTTTCTGTTTGTTCAGTTGCTGTAACATTTTATTCAGCTTTAAGAGCAGCATTTTTGTGAAAACATCATACTCTTGGTTTTATCACAATTATTTTTTTGCGAGTAAGTTTGTGGATGTCACGTTATTAGCGCTTTATTTTAATGGGTTAGGAACATCGTTTGGAAATTTAAAAGCATTAACAGCAAGCAGCAAAATCATCCAGAATGCTTCAAAACTTATATTTGGAGAAATAAAAAATAATCTATGCTATTTAATAGTCGTAGCAATTAGAAGAAATATGGGTGGTTTTTTAAACATGTTAGAAAATGTTAACATGGAGGGTTACTCACGTCAATAAAGGTGGCACCCCCACTTCGATTAATTTAAAATCTTTTTAGCCTATAATTTAGTGCTAATTAAAGACTAATTTGTACCCATTAAAAATAATTTGTACCCATAACCGTTTAGCTGTAATTCGCATTTCAAAAGTGGGGGTACTGAAATTAAATCAACTTAGCACCCCCACTTGCAAGTAGGAGAAAATTAATCAGCCCATAACGAAGTACTAATTAAAGACTAATTTGTACCCACTTCAGAAATTTTGTACCCATTACCATTTAGCCATAATTCACACTTGATAAGTGTGAAAATCGAAATAAAATTAATTTGACACATCCACTTGCAGTTAGGGGAAATGTAATTGGGCCATAGCAGTGTCCTAATTAAAGACTAATTTGTACCCACTTTAGAAATTTTGTACCCATTATCATTTAGCTATAATTCCCACTTGAAATGTAAAGAAACAGAAATTAATTAAATCAATTTGACACATCTACTTGCAGTTACGGGAAATGTAGTTAGGCCATAACAGTGGCCTAATTAAAGACTAATTTGTACCCACTTTAGAAATTTTGTACCCATTATCATTTAGCTACAATTCCCACTTGAAAAGTAGAAAAACCGAAATTAATTAAATCAATTTGACACTTCTACTTGCAGTTAGGGGAAATGTAATTGGGCCACAACAGTGTACTAATTAAAGGCTAATTTGTACCTATTACAGAAACCTTTGATTTTCCTATAATAACTGCCACTTAATTACAGGAAAATCTGAAATTAAATCGTTTTGACACCTACACTTTTGGTCAAGGGAAATCTAATTAGCCCATAGCAGTGTACTAATTAAAGACTAATTTATACCCAATAAAAAATTGTACCCATGATCATTTACTATCGAAATAAATGAAATAAACCCATGAGTTTGGAAACCGATATTAAGAAAACGTAGGGGCGAAATTGGGATCATATATTATACCCTCACTATTACTTTATTGTGTGCTAAAATTTCAGTAAGTTTCGTTTAGCGATTTTTTAGTTATTAATGAAAATGTAGAAAAAACACGGTTTTCTGCCTACAAGATTGATACCTGACAATTTATCACATCATAACTTTTTTTTTAATTGATAAAAAAATTTCAAATTTTTACTGGCGATAAGTCGAACTATTGTCTTTAGTACTGTGAAGGTCATTTGTCTCAAAAGTTTAACATTTTTTCATTTTTAATCATAATATTTGATAATTTCATTAAATTTATCTCTTAGTAGGTACACGTTTTGACTTAATTCCTCTATAAATAAAGATATAAACAGTGAAATAAGCCAATAAATAATATTAAAAAATATACAAAATGTGGTTTATCTTATAATGTTTTTTTTATAAGTTTCTGAAAGGTAGGCATGAGAGTAATTTTGAACTTATATTTCTCGATACCTATATCTCAGATAAACTAACAGTGAATTCATTTTAGCTTCTTTTGGGAATACACCACCTGTAAAATAATAAAAAGAAGAAACCAGAAGTATTCAAAATAAATATTTAAAGCGTTAAAATAAAATAAAAAAAAATAGTTTATAAATAAAATATTTATAAAGTAACAGTTAGTTTGACATTTAATGTGAGTCCGAGTAATAATAAGTACCTAATCAGGAATTCATTTTTGTAATTTCAGATTTTAAAGTTAAAAATAATATTTTTATGTTTGAAAAGAAACAAATCCAATCGATTATCGATCGAATCGAATATATTAATCAAATTATTAATTTTATTTAGGATGAATCGAACAACGACACGTGTTTTATTTGCGCAAATGGAGATAGACCAACAGGTGCGCATAAGTGTATAATATGTGGAATATCTGTACACTTGATAAAAGCATGCTCTCTTTCTTTAGAAAACGAGGAAGAGGGTTACGGGGAGCGAAGAATCTGTGTAAAATGTAAAAGGTTAGAAAAAGGTGCCATCGACGACATTCTTTTATGCCAAGAACAACAAAATTGGAAAGGTCTAAATAAGGAGCCTGCGCGAAAGAGAGCTAAATACATTAACGCGCAATTTAATACAATAGACTTTAATTTACATTCGAAACTAAGAAAAATTCCACTTCTACAGAATGGAAATGTTTTGGCCCTTCAACCAGTATGTATCAGGCAAAAAAATTATACGCTAACAAATACCTGCGCGTTCGATAGCCTGTTCCAATTACTGCTTGCAATTGAAATGGACGATCCATTTATTAGGACATTGGCTCAAGAAAGTCAGTTTTGTAACATGGTTTTGGATGCAAGCACAAGAGGAATTACGGCCAGTTCTTATAAAAGTCGGGCGGTGATTTTACAAAATAGTAGGTCATCCAAGATGAGAACAGTAACCTCTAACTCCTTCGAGGTTATTGGTACATCAAATATTGGAGAATTAGCAGTAGAATTGCTAGACAACATGCCAAGTTTAATAAAAAACAAAATTGCAAGGGAGGATGTGTTCGTCACGAGAAACAGATAGTAATAACAGTGGAACACACTATTTTATTTGGAGAGTCGCTTGAGGACGAATTGCAACAGAAGATTTTGCAACAATTTCAGGGCGGCCAGTGCCATAGTATTGGTTGTACAAATGAAACAACAATGGAACTGGAAAATGCCGGTATGTCTTATATTGATTGTATTTACATTCGCATGTAACTTCTATGCATGGTGACCTCAGAAACGATAATAGATCAGTGACGGCTGTCTGTTCTCTTAAATATATTATATACATTGGAAAGAAATTCAAAATTGTTCGGGCGAGAACTCCATAGTAAGTACTTATTGGTTCTTGCAAAAAAAGCAAAAAATCCAGATCCGCACCTATTTATAAAAAAACTTGTTAAAGATGGTCCTGACGAAACGTATCCACCAAACTGCTTCTGTCATTCTATAGAGGACAAAAATATGCAACAAAGGAGGTTTTTTCAATATTTCCTCATAAAATCAAAAAAGTTTTTTAAATTTTTATTTTCTTAGTGTATAATGTTTACATGTACCAAGTCTTTGCTTACAGGTCCTTTATTAAGTTTGGACGTCTGTCCTAACAGTTTCGAACCAACCTTAATTGAGTTGAAGAATATACCTCCGCAAATGACATTAACTCATTTTAATGATAAGACTTATAATTTAAGAGGAATTATAGATTATATCCCTCCGAGGTACGCCAGGATTATGAAAGAAAGCGATGTGGGACACTAGAGAGCTTTATCAAAAAGGCCAAACGGTTCCTGGATAATAATGGACGACCTAACAAAACACACCAGAAGCACGGGCAACAAAACAAAAGTGCAACCATTATTTATTATATATAAATAGAAATATATATTTTTGCATCCAACTTTTTATTTTAATAATAATAATAATAATAATATAACACTATATTATTTTACGCTCATTACGAGTCTCTGTAATTAAAACAAAAAAATTCTCAAAATCTTAATAGGTTTGACCAAATCATTACCATTGACAAATTAGACAATCTATTAATGAACATTTGACATGCATAAATTAACTTACGAGTAGTTGCTTCTAATTATCTAAAAATTTCAAATTAATTTAATTAATCAAATTTCAGTAGCTACAATTGTTCACTTTTTATATTTTTGATTTTAGAAATAATCAACTTTTTTCTCAGGCGTACCTACTAGGTTTTTATGATTATAAGATATTTTATAATACACAGTGGACCTACTTTTATTTTAAAAAATTGAAAGAAAACTATAATGAATTTCCCCTAACTGCAAGTGGATGTGTCAAATTAATTTAATTGCGATTTTCACACTTATCAAGTGTGAATTATGGCTAAATGATAATGGGTACAAAATTTCTAAAGTGGGTACAAATTAGTCTTTAATTAGGACACTGCTATGGCCCAATTACATTTCCCCTAACTGCAAGTAGAAGTGTCAAATTGATTTAATTAATTTCGGTTTTTCTACTTTTCAAGTGGGAATTGTAGCTAAATGATAATGGGTACAAAATTTCTAAAGTGGGTACAAATTAGTCTTTAATTAGGACACTGTTATGGCCTAATTACATTTCCCCTAACTGCAAGTAGATGTGTCAAATTGATTTAATTAATTTCTGTTTCTCTACATTTCAAGTGGGAATTATAGCTAAATGATAATGGGTACAAAATTTCTAAAGTGGGTACAAATTAGTCTTTAATTAGGACACTGCTATGGCCCAATTACATTTCCCCTAACTGCAAGTGGATGTGTCAAATTAATTTTATTTCGATTTTCACACTTATCAAGTGTGAATTATGGCTAAATGGTAATGGGTACAAAATTTCTGAAGTGGGTAAAAATTAGTCTTTAATTAGTACTTCGTTATGGGCTGATTAATTTTCTCCTACTTGCAAGTGGGGGTGCTAAGTTGATTTAATTTCAGCACCCCCACTTTTGAAATGCGAATTACAGCTAAACGGTTATGGGTACAAATTATTTTTAATGGGTACAAATTAGTCTTTAATTAGCACTAAATTATAGGCTAAAAAGATTTTAAATTAATCGAAGTGGGGGTGCCACCTTTATTGACGTAGGTTACTCCAAAGTCCAATGTAGGACAAGAAATTTTCCATTACGTTCTAGAAAAGGAGGTGCCACAGCACCATATAAATGTAACAAACATTGGAAGCCTTTGTTTAAGGATGTTTGCCTCCTATTTTCAATCAAGAATTCATTGAAAAATTCTGACAAAGTAAAAAAAAGTATTTTTAGAAAATTTGAAAAGGCTTATAAACAAGTTCACGTTTTACACGATGGTAAGGTGCAAACTGGAGGTATTGTGACAAAGAGCGAGATAAGATATGAAGTGAAATCAACTGCAATGAGCGCTTCTGATTTTGATTTTAAGTCTACAAAAAGTGAAACTTGGCCCTGTGGCCAAGGTGGTGGTTTCGAAGACGATACGTTACCAGTACTGGAACCTGATACCTCTGAAAACATCGAAATAAGAAAGAATGTGTCAGCAACTTATGAGGAAATCCCAGACACAGTAGATAACATTGGACAAAATAGTTATGAAGAACTAAAACCCAAAAATTCTTTGAATAAAGCAGACAATACTTTAAATCGACCTGCATATTCAGAATGTAAATACTATTTGGGTCAATTTAAGATATCACCTAAAGAATTTAACGAGATGTACAAGTCCAATATTTTAGTTGAAGGTCGATGGACATATATATTGAGTAAAAAATGTTGTGAACTTCATAATATTTACATTTTGAATGTAAAAGCAAAAAGGTATTTAAGGAAAAAAAATTCTCTAAAAATATATGGCTATTGCGCCCACAAAAAATGTAACGTGTTCCTGATATGCCTTTATGATTTTAACAGTACAAATACGTCCCACTTGGTATCTGCGTATACCTCATCCTTCGATTACAATCATTTGAAGAAGGTTACTTGATATCTTAAGGGAGACCATCGAAGAATAGCTAAAGGAGAACTTAAAATAGGTAAAACATCTAAATTACGGGAAAAGCAAATTAGAAAATCTATTTCCAGTCTAGTAAGTGTAGAAAACTTACAAGAAATAAAATCAGATACGGTATTGCGTAAAGCTAGGTCAGAGGTCTTGGGTAGTAACGACAGGCATAAGGATGACATGTTTGATCTTTGTTTAATGCAAAGAGAAAACGAGGAATATATAAAATCCGTAGGACAGCCTTTCCATATTTACATCTACAGTTTGGAGCAGCTAGAGTTAGCGTTACAGAACAAGGATAGCGTTGTATTACATTTGGACGCGACGGGATCAGTGGTGCGTAGGCCTAAATTTGTGAAAAAGCGAATATTTTACTACGCCGGTGTTGTGGTATCTTCGTTTAACAGAAGAATATGCCCAATTTTAGAAATGTATAATTGCCAACAGGACGCAACATCTATAGAGATTTGGCTCGCTAAATTTAAGGCATTTTGTATTTGGACTAAAAAGAAGTGGCCCATATTTGAAAGGGTAGTAGTGAATTTTAGTTTCGCACTAATAACTGCTACCCTCCATTTTTGGAACAATTTAACATTAGTTCAGTATTTAGACATTACCTACGAATAAGCAACGACTAAGGATTATGGTCTTATTGAGAACAAAATAACCCTGGTTAATTTATGCTGTGCACATTTTTTCAAGGTAGTATTAAAGGATATAAGAAACTACGAAAAGAGTGAAAGCAATAGACGTTTTCTCAGAGAGACGATAGCGGCTTGTATAGACCTCAAAGAATTTTATTGAATAACGAAATGGTTTGTACATCTCGGCATAATTATGCTTTCAAAGAAAAAAACTAACCATGTCAGTAAAGCTCTCGAACACTTATTGAATTTGTGTTGTGCACATGATAAGATAGAAACTGAAGATGACTCAGTGACAACGCAGAAACACTTATCACTCACTTTGTGAAAACGTTTATAATTCTGTACGGTGAAGAAAATTGTTCGCACAATATCCACAATTTATTGCATATATGTGATGATTCTAGAAAATTTGATATTTTAAATAATTTTGATGCTTTTCCCTTTAAAAATAATATGCAGAAAATAAAAAAAATGATTAGAAAGAACGAAAAGCCTCTGCAGAAAATAATTTTTCGTAAGGAAGAATTAGACAGTAATTATATACCAGTAGAAAATCCAAAGGAAAATAAATTCTTTGATGCACACTATGGAGGACCTTTGTTAAATTTGTCACCTTTTTCAAAGCAATTTGATACACTTACTTAATCACTTTTGTTTAAAGATAGGAGAGGTTGATAATTATTGCATTCTTAAAGATGCCAATATACTTAATATGTATTAAGAAGTTCATTACAGTGGAGAACAATGCTTATGGGATTGCAAATAAATTTCTAACATTATCTAATTTTTACCCTTTAAATCAGTGGAGTATCACTGATATTCATACTAAATGTATGAAATAAAATTATAAGGATAAATTTGTCGTATTTCCACTCTTCGATTAAATTGTTGTTTTAGTATGTCTACATATTTTATACCAAAATAATATATATATATATATATTAGAGAGACTAAGAATGGTGCGATTCCGTAACGGAACTTTTCAATTTGTTAGTAGAAATTGAACCATATAAAATTAGAGAATTTCTCGAGTATAAGAGAGCACGTTGTTACGGGTCCATTCTGCAGTACCAATTTCTAATAGTGTAACCATGATCTGCACCGGTTACCGGTTGGTCGTGCAATAATTCGTTCCCTATGGTTGGCAGAACTGCAACTGCCAGTGGTATTCTTTCTCTGTGTGTTCGGTAGTCAGAGGTTTGACACTTGCTTCTTGATTTGTGTTCGGCGTCGAGCACATGTAGCGTTGCTTCAGGCTATAATATATTATTGGTTTTTCTGAAAACATCCGCAAGGGATATGTAGTTATAGCCTGATAAAGTGATTTTTCAACAACTTAATGTTGAGTATTTTGTTGATGGTGCTGTGTTACGTTTGTGTATGGAAATCACTCTGTGTTTTCGCATGTGTTTTATGGTAGATGTCTTGTACTCCTGGAGATGCCCTGGCTGTTCTGCAATTAGAAGGTGCTGCCTACTAGGATTTGTTTGTGAAGACCCTTAGGAAAAAAGTAAATCTTAAGGCCATAGTTAATAAGGTGCTGCATAGGCCTGCTTTGGTGGCTACTACAGCATAGAGTCCATGTACTTGCTTGTATGGAACTTACAATAGTATTTCTATACAGGCTCCTTTCGCTGGGACGAGTCTTTTCCTGGGACCAGTCTTTGTTACCGGTACCATCTTTATCACTGGGATAAATCTGTATCGCTGGGATAACTCCTTGCATCGGGATGAGTTTGTCTTGCTGGATGTCTTTGGCTTCTAGTTGTCCTACCCACTTGGCTCGTTGCCCTAGGACGTAATCTGCAGCGAGTGGCTGCTGCCTTGTCATCGTGTTGGCTGTGTTCAACGCAATTGATCGGTCCTGGTCTTCTTCAGCAACGGTTGGAACCCTGCCTTTCCACATTCACCTGGATCCAAGTTCACATAACCCCGTAGTGATTGATAAGTACCCCCTTTCATGCATGTTTTGTTTATTACGTACTAATACGTACATAGTGTTATATACCATAGTGTTATATACCATAGTATTTTATATTGCCAGTATTGCCCTTTAGTCCTGATTAGTAGTATTTTGTTGGACTAGCCAACTATTATTTGTATTGGTTATAAGCGTTACGCATACGGCTGAGGTTATCACCTAGCGAAGTGGTTGTAATGTTACTTGAAGTACATGTCCATCTTTAAGATCATAACTTAGATCTAAACTGTGAACCACATGTAGCTACATCTTGGGCGAACGTGACATCAGTAGGGTGTCCGGTGTACATAACCAGCTAATTATTAGAGGCGAGAGACCTCGACCCCATTATATTATTAGCGTAACCTACGGGTGTGAGCTCAGTCTTCGAGTAGAGTAAACATGTATTTTTGTTGTTACCTCATTATTGTTATGACCATAGTCCAACAAATAGACTAAGTAAGTAGTAGTATTTGTAGCGTTTTATTGCTGGAGCCCCAAGGAGGAATTCTCTGAAATCAATCAAGTCTCAGCTCTGAATATAACTGTCCACTACCTATAAGACGGACACTCGTTGTTTCTCTGGTCATTGGCTTCACCACCGCCATAAACGACCCTGAGATTAGCTTAAGATCGAGCTGGTCTACATTAGGTAAGTCTCCCGGGCATACTACTTTGTGTAGACGTTAATTTTTCTGTCAGCCGACTACAGTTGCCCAGTTGATCAGAAGAGGTTTGTATATTTTACACTCCCTCCAAAAGAATCGGTTGCAACGTTTATAATCACCTATTGTGATTAAGTATTGTTGCATTTTTTTAAAATATTTTAAGTATATGTGTAGGTATATATACATATATGTTTATATCTTTTTTATGTATATTCTGTTTGTAAGTCAGTTCTTATATTTCTTTTGACGCTATTCAACCCATTGTTGCGTGATTGTATCTTTGTAATGTGGCTGTTTGAAATAAAATGATATTATTATTATTATTAGTCTCTCTAGTTATCTAGTTCATACTATGAACTAGATAACTGTAATACATCTGTGTATGTATGTGTTGTAATATAACATTTCTTGTCCAGTCAGAGACCATTATATTAATAATATTGTTAGAAGATCGCAGACACAGTGCTCGAGTGGGGCGTTGCCAAATCTACGTTTTCCCGTCTTAGGGAAATTGTGCACAATCTAGCAACACCGCCTCAGGGGGTGCCAGGGACAACCCCCCCGCCCCAAGGCCGAAGTCTCAACCCTCTAGGCCCTAGGGCCTCATATAAGCGAGGCTCTAGGGAGTATAAGGGAGATACGTCGTTTTGCCCACATTTCCTGAATGTCGCCAGCGGTACCCATCGAATATCCCTCGTATAAGTTAGCTGTCAATTAGTTATGGAACTGCCCTGGTATGGGGATTATTCGTGAATATTCGATGGAAATTTCTACGAAGATCTAGAAGCCTTGTTTACCTATATAAAGCTCGCGGTGTGCCCACGAAGAGGTCAGTCTTAATAGAACAGCGATTAAGAGAAAAAGCAATGCTTAAGTGAAATAAATGCGATTTTCGAAGACTTTTCGGTGTGTAATTATTTAGATATTGTACAAGAAGTGTTGTATTGTGTGTGAAGTGTTAAATAAAGATTTGTACTGTTGTATAAAAGTCTCACTTATCTTTAGAACCCCGAAAGGAGTAACAATATATTTACTGATTGGCTGCGTATTGTTACAGCTTTGTTAAAAATTACATTGGTCATAGAGAATCGTAGCATTAGTGTGAATTTTTAATTCCGAGTAGGGATGCCGATGGATACCAGAATACCCGGTAAACCGTAATGTAGTGCCGTTAAGTATCCCATAATCCTCTTTTAATTAATATATTTTTGTTGATTCACTTGAGTCTTTAATTGTAATACTGATAAATATTAAAATTATTATTCTAAAATATTACTTATTAGTGTGTTCAGCGATGCTATCGCGTAATGATTTATTATTGATGACTTAATTATAATTCTGTGACTTCATTGATAGTTTTGTTACATAAATTGTATACTGTGTCGTATCACGGTTGAAGTTGATGCAAATACCATAAAGCTCTAACCATAGATAAATCGTGGACAGTTGTACAGTTTACCGATGAGAATACTGTTGAGGCTGTTCCTTCTTCATGGATAACTAAACTGGTCTCCTATCTCGAGAGAAAATATACTCACTTGGATTAAAAAAGGTGATCCACCCGACACAAATAACTGGCCTATGAAGTGAAATTCTTCCGACATAACACATTTGGTAAACATTTCGTTTACTTCATTTGTAAATATATTTGATTGGTTAATAATTTTGCAGCTCGCTATTTGACTATCCGTAAAAAAACAAAAAAGGCAGAGACAACGTCGGATTTGAACTCTGACACAGAAGTAAGAAAAAAGGTGTCATCTAGACGATACAGTTCCCCTTCTATCAACGAATCAAGTGACAATAGGAATCTTCCCACTCCACCATTAATGTCCAAAGGTAGGTGTCCAAAAAAAATGTTTACAGACTGGTTTAAAAGATCTAATTTTTTATGTACTCCCCGTGCAACCATTACACGTACTGTTGAACCCGGACATTATTTTCATTTTGGTGTGCAGTCTACACTGGAAGTTCAATACAAAAAATTTAAATTAAAACCCGTGGGTAACATAGATGTAGCTGTCTGTATTTATAGATGGAATTCCCTTATGTCATTAGTTCTTAGAGTCAACTTTACCCAAGTTTAGTGTTAGTTAATAAATCTATAAATGATAAAGATAATAGGGAGTTTTTGAACCCCTTAAATTTTAGCACGTCGTTATCGTTATCGTTATTCTGCGCATGCGCAGTGCCAAAAATAGTATCATTCTCGGCACTGCGCATGCTCAGAATAACCATAACGATAACGTAAATTTTAAGGGGTTCAAAAACTCTCTAATGTAATCTGTGTAGGTCTGTGTACAGCCTCTATTCCCGCCCGTTCTTGAACAAAGTTGTTTGAAAACTATTCAGTCTGTGTCAAAAAGAGATTTTGAAATGTATTACAAAACCTGATGATTCTCTTCAGATTTGTAACAACCCATTGCAAATCGAAAGTCTGACAGTGGTAGATGAAAACTTAGTACCACTTCAGTCATTAATTATAGATGAATCCGGAAATCACTGGCAAAATATAGATAATGTTACCTCTGCTGTTCCAGAAAATTCTGATGGGATTTCGGTGGAAACGTTATATGAAAATGACGACTGCAATGTAAGTAAGCGTTACTGACAAGATTTTACTGGATACAGTCAACTTGTTTTCGACTTCCGAAATTGAATCTGCAACTGCTATTATAGTATTTAATGTAAACGATATTCCTACAGAAAATCACACCTCTGGAAACGAACATAATTTATCTGAACAAACAAATAAGAATATAGTTGTCCATGAGCATGAATGCATTGAAAGTGAAGTTACCGAAGCTACGAGTTTCACAAAAGCTGGAAATCAACGAAAGAGGAAGGCAAAGCAAATAGGAGACGTTAAAGCAGAAAAGGCAAAAAAAAAGCGAATAGCTCGGGAAAAACATATGTTAAAACCTCCTTGCAGTAACTTTGCAAGAGAAGCTGTTATAAAAAACTTACGACGGAGAGACGTGAAACTATTAATGAAGAATTTTGGAACCAAGATTGGATTTCTAGGAGACTCTTTATACTTCATACGACAAAAAAAATCGGGGTAAAAAGGAGAACAAAAAATTGTACCGTCAACGACTCTAGAAGAAATGACACAATAGAGTACTATTTCAAAAATGAAAGAGGTGAGATAGTACAAGTGTGTAAAACATTCTATTTGACTACATTAGGTTTCAACAAATAAAATGATACAATTATAAAACTAGTGAGCAGCGTATCTGACATATCTGTAGCAAAAGATAAAAGAGGATTGCATCCAAAACGACAAAAAGTTGATCGACAAATTATTTATGAACACATACAAAAATACCGTCCTTGTATTTCTCACTATCGACGTGAGCATGCCCCCAATAAATTATATCTACCTTCCGATATTTCTGTAAAAATGATGCATCGTGACTTTGTTACAACCAATCTAAATATTGATTGCTCATATGAACTCTACAGAAACGTTGTCGTTAAGGAAAAAAATATTTCGTTTGCGCACCTTGGACATGAGGAGTGTGAGAAATGTGAAACCTATAAACTACATAATACGTCACACTCAAAGCAAGGTTTAGATCCCACTTATGAAATCTGTCTAACATGGAACACACATATCAAACGTGCTCAGATGGCCCGAGAGACATACAGAAATGACGTAAAAAACGGTAAAAATTCGCTGGACCTCTTCGTTTCTGTAGATTTACAGGTCATAATGTTACCGCGACTTGATATGTTCAAGTCGGTAATATTTACGCAGCGAATAATTGCTTTCAATGAAAGCTTTGTACCTTTAGGTACAGGTACAAAAGAAAAACCATTTGCAGTGTTATGGAACGAAGCTACTGCTGGACGAAAGAAAGAAGAAATTATCAGTGCCTTCTTCCAGTTCCTTCTTTACAATCGTGACAAACAGCACATTGTGCTCTGGCTCGACAATTGCAGTGCCCAGAATAAAAACTGGGCACTTTACTCATTTTTTGTCTATATAATCAATTCTGACCATGTAAGCATTTTATCTATAACTTTAAAATACTTTGAACCCGGGCATACTTTTATGTCCGCAGACAATTTTCATCAAGTCGAAAGTGCCTTAAAAAAACAAAAAAAAAAAACATACGATTTGAAAGATTTCCAAATGGCTGTTTCCAGCGCTAATAATGGGAAGCTGATTACAAAACCTATCGATTTTTTTAACTTCTATCACTGGAAGGACTATTCCTCAAAAAATAATTTAAACAAGTTAAAACCAAAATTCTATTTGTCAGGCATAGTACAAATTGAATTTAAGCGAGGGTGTTTCAGCTTGGGCTATAAAAATAATTTTTCAGACGATGAGTACGTACAGTTAAATTTCATGAAAAAGACGGCCATACGGCCATAAAAAATGGTGCAATTGCAGAGCCAGAGCCATATTCTAGAAACAGAGGTATATCTGTTTTAAAGAGAGATAACCTCTTAAAAAATTTATCTACTATTATACCTGCAGACAGGTTGTTGTTTTGGAAAATATTCCGGTTTCGAGTGATATGTTGCTTTAATTAAGTAGGAATATCTAATTTCATTTAACTCTTTGAAGTATTTTATAGTATAACTACTTACAATTTTATTAGTTTAGGATTCCCTAATAAGTTAGTTAAGCTTTGTTACCTTGATATCCTATACAAACATTTTGGCTGTTATTAATTTAAAATACCGTAAGTGTATTTTTTAATGCAAGAGGCCTTTTTTTATTTAAAATTATTCTCATTGAATTTTTAGCACCGAAAAACCTTAAAAACATATATTTCAATAATGCTATTCATCAGAAAGAAAAAATATAACAAAAAACGCGTTTATCTAATTTTACTCCCAATCGATATTTTGTATCGGCACTCTTTCTTACGACGGCAGTATACCACTGTGTATATTGTTTATTTTAATGAAATTGTATACGTAGTGAAATCTTGTGCAGGATAATAATTTTAAATAACAGTAAGTATTATTTAAAGCTTAAAATTTTGTATTTTTGCGTAAAAATGTTTAGTTATTTTGACATAGATACCTACCTAGAATAGGTATAATAATAATAATTATTATTATTATTTCAGTTAAACATAAAATATGATTTTTTATATTTCAGATGTTATTACGTGGGCAGCGGATGGTTTCTCTGGTGAAACAGCCAACATTTTCCTCGAAAATAACTGCGGAAGTAGGACCATCCAGTCTTGAGAACGAGCAGAATGCATCGCAGATTGCACGGATGGATTGGTGTTTAAATTTGATACCAAAGAAAACAATAAAAATGATCTCATTTCAGAAAATTTTACTACAGTTGATAACGTAGAATTAGAGTTTTTAGAACTTTCTGAAGCTGAAAATTTAGAGAATGTCACCATACCACTACTATTGGAACAACCACTTGCTAATTCAAATGATTTTCAAATTCAAATAGTAAATGATGAATAGTAAATCTAATGTCATGACATTAGATTGTCCAGAAGAACCAACGGAGGTACAAGAATTTGCTCCGCACTCGCCAAAAGAAAATGCGAATCACACAATTATTGTTCAGGAAATTGTAGAAAACAATGCATCTTCAGATACAAGATATCGGGATAGCATTGGTACCATATTCAGAACATTCTAGTTCCGAATCGGATTTAGATTTGCCTAAACCATTGCCAAGCACTATTGACAAGTATATGTCAAGAATACAGTGGCAGTCTTCCAAAAAAAAAACGCTATAGGGACAGAAAAAGAGCAGATATATCGAGAAGAGCACAATCAGTTACTTACCACTTTCGAATTGATGATATCAATGTATGGGTTTGTAGAACGATGTATTTGAATACGTTTTGTATCGGAAGATGGACAGTCCTTAACTGGAAAACTAATTTAAAAAATGATGAGAATATGCCAAGCAAACAGAGAACATCTAATAAAGAGAATGTGAAACCATTCGAAAAACAAAACCAAAATTTATATTCATTTTTAGACTCTGCCAGTTATGGAGTCGCATTATTGTCGCGCTTCCTAAAATAAAAAATATATTTTGCCAGAGTGATCGTCAAAACAGTCACTATATAACTTCTATGCTTCAGATTTCTGCAAAACTGAAAACGTTCAGCCATTATCACGAACTAGATTTAACGAAGCTTTTCAGCTGAGAACCTTGACCTTGTTCAGACCCAAAAAAGACGAATGCAAGAAATGTGCTCGATACAGAATTGGAGCTGTTACAACAGGCTACTATCAGTTACATGTTAGTAGGAAACAAGAAGCAAGACTAGAAAAAGATAAAGACAAGAAAGAACGAAGTTCTTTCCGGAAATTAGGAGTTCTGAGAAAATAGATAATATGGCGGGCGATGCAGACGTGTCGTCCGATGTATCTTATATTAACTGTTGTATTTGTGGAAGTAGTGCAAGGAAAAACAAAATTAAGTGTGCAAATGATAAATGTGGTGTTATTATATTTCGGTGTTCAGTCCTCTATATCATTGTTTAACACTCAGTAGTACGCGCCATCTGGTACTACCGCGCACAAGGTTTAAAGATGAAAGCTTCCTTCCCGCTCCAGTCTCTCCGCTCTCCATGTTCCCGTTGCCCCGGCGCTCCCTGACAGGAGCTGTCATTGTGCTTTTTGTGCGCCGCGCGTGAGGTTGTATTCCGACATTCTGTACTAGGAAATCGGAAGGTAAGTTGTTTAGATTACATATTACAGCATTTTTTCAGTAGTTTGGGTCCCATTTTATGCAATGGGAAAACCAAAGAGGAGAAACTCGTCGTCGTCTAGCAGTGAGGGCTCGAGGGATCGTGCAGATTCCACGAAAAAACTTGCTAGACGCCTGAGAAAATTAGAAAAACAACTGGCAAGAAGTGAACGTTCCCGTTCACATTATAATAAACATATACGACGGAGTCGTAGTGGATCTATATGTAGTAGGTCTAGATCGAGATGTGGATTAAGAGGATATCAGCCGCGTGCAGCGACAACGCGCAACAACGAATCCCGCGACGGCGCACGTAACAGGTCGCCCTCAGTAAGGCCGATTAGATCTCCGTCTCCGAGTGTATCGGCGCGAAGGTCCCGTACCCTGAGTGTATCGGGGAGAAGATTTGACGTGAATGACAGCAATAGCACAGCCTACCAAACAAATATTGCTGCGGGTCCATCGAATACGTGCAGTGTTTTCGGCGGGCAAGATGGCGATCCTTTGATACTATATAACGACGAGACATTACCAGACGATATTTTAGAAATCATGGGTTCTAACCCAGAGCAAATAAATAAAAATACATTTTTATTACATGCAGCTTTGGTTCCTCGCTGGAGACATATTTTATTAAATGGTCTGCAAAAAGAGGAAACCACATGCATCCTCAACAAATATGAAACTCCGAATAACTTAGTAAATTTAGATCCCTCTAAATTAAATCCAGAGATTCCACCTATTTTAGACAAACAAAATCTAGCGAGGGATGCATCTTATGTAGAGGTGCAAAACCAGTTGGGCAGAGGCATCTGCGCCCTGGGTAAGGGCCTAAGTACAGTCCTCGAAAATATAGAAAATGTCCCACCAGACATAAAAAATAATTTAATGTCAACTTTATATGATACAGGGAAAATATTAACAAACCTATTCCATCGTGTTTCGGTAACACGCAGGAATTTACTAGGGCCATCCTTAAATAAAGGGATCAAGGATCAAATCGAAAAATGCCCACCCACTGATTTGCTATTGGGGTCAGATTTGAGCGAAAAAATAAAGATTGCAAAAAATCTGGAAAACGCGGGCAAGGACTTGAAAATGACCAAGCCCGCTGCTTTTTCTGCAGCTAGGAAACCCACTAAGTGGATAACTAATATTAATCCAAAAAGAACAGGCGGGTCACCAGCTTTAAACTGTCAACGCCCGGCTCGTCGCTCGGGCGGGACGAGACCATTGAAGGGCCAGCCGCTGAGGGGAGCTCGCTGGGAATACCGCAGAGACAACTCGGTACCCAGTCACAAGGACAAGCACCGGAGAAGGGATTAGACTCGGTAAGTAATTCTAAGAAATATGCAGGTCGACTAGGTTTTTTTTATAGACAGTTGCAACAGGTGACTAACAATCATATAATTCTAAGCTGGGTGCAAGGATACCAACTTCCTTTCGTTAAGGTTCCAATACAGAGGAAAACTCCGCAAACGAAAACCTATTTGGAGGATAAGCAAATACTAGAAGAAATAATTAATCTTCTGAAAATAGGGGCGATAGAGGTGTGTAACCCTCTCCCGGGTCAGTACTTATCAAAAATATTTCTTGCAAATAAGGCGAATGGTAAAAAACGATTTATTTTAAACTTAAAGGAGCTAAATGTTGACATCGATGCTCCTCACTTCAAGATGGAGGACGCGAGGACAGCCATGCGACTTATTAATAGGAATTGCTATTTAGCCACTATTGATTTGAAGGACGCATATTTTATGCTCCCGATACATAGGGACTTTAGAAAATACTTGCGTTTTTCCTTTGACAATAAAGTATTTGAGTTTTCTTGCATTCCATTTGGATTGGCTTCGGCTCCATACGCTTTCAATAAACTTATGAAACCGGTGACTCAAAATTTGCGTTCTAGGGGCGTGTCATGCGTGAACTACCTCGATGATTTTTTAATTCTTGGTGGGTCTAGACATGAATGTTCTCAAGGTATTCAGCGGACGATTTCGCTTTTAGAATCCTTGGGTTTCCTGATTAATTACAACAAAAGTATCTTAAGGCCCGACACAGAATGTAGATTCCTTGGTTTCGTTATTAACTCGATTGAGATGTCGATTAAACTTCCAACGGACAAATGTGAAAAAATTGTTAAATGGGTTAATTATTTTCTGGACAATCATACTTGCAAGATTAAAGAATTAGCTCAATTCTTAGGTATTCTTACGTCAGCCTGATCGGCGGTAAAATACGGTTGGGTATACACCAAGAGATTTGAGCGAGAAAAACTTGTGGCTTTAAGTGAAAACCAAGGTAATTATGATGCAAAAATGTCAATACCAAAGCATCTTCGGCCCGATTTGCTTTGGTGGAAACAAATCAACACCAAAGCTCGCAATGATTTGAGACATGATGAATTCCATTTAGAAATTTACACAGACGCAAGTTTATCCGGCTGAGGGGCGGTTTGTAAAGGCGAAAGCACGCACGGCTGGTGGAATCAGTCCGAAGGACACAATCACATAAATTTTTTAGAACTTAAGGCTATCTTTTATGGTTTGCAATGTTTTGCCAAAAATTCAAGGAACATAAATATTTTAATTAGAGATGTGCCGCGGACATGTCAGCTGGACATGTCCATCGGACATGTCGTGAAAAGTGGACATGTCCTGAGGACACTTTTCAAGACTGAAAAGTTGTATGCGCATGCGCGGATTATTTGTTACATTCATAATTCCCGCAAAAATATTCTGTGTTAATTTGTAAGGTTGGTACATGTAAAAACACTAAAAACAAAGGTATTTTAGTGATTTTCTTGTGATTTTGTTGGCGACTGTTTAACAGAAACTGACATATTTTAAATAAATATATAACCTCTTTTGTGTTTCTACACTTTTGGCAAAGTTCATCAAATAATCAGTTAATTTAACAGATAAATATTTTATAAATCCACAACCATGACGCCAAAATCAAAAGTTTGGCTATATTTTTCTGCCTTGGGCAAAAATCAGTATAAATGTAACTTTTGCTCAAAAACAATGTTTAAGAATTCCAGTAGGATGGAGAGACATTTAAATAATTGTATTAGTTGTCCGGGGAATATTAGAAAACAGTTTATAATGTTAAAGTCTAAAGTGAATAAGGAAAATGAAAATATATCGAGTAAGTTATTAAAACATTTGACTTGTGAAGAATTAATTTTCACTTTCCATACCTATATGTATTTTATTCTTTGTTTTTGATGTTCTACTTTTTCTTATTTACAGTAAGTTCTGAAATAATTGATTTCAATGAAAATAACATAAATCTTGGTAAGGCACCCACTTCCTCATTTAATTTATCTGCAAGTTCGGTAGCTACCAATATTGCTAGTAGTTCTCAAACTACATCCGTGTCCGTTCACTCCCAATCAAGAATATCAAGACAAACTATCACACCATTTTTTGATAATATAACACCAGAAGAACAAACTGCACTACAGATTTTATTTGCCAGAGCAACATATACAAGTCAAATACCATTTGCAGCATTAACAGAAAATATTTATTGGAATCGATTTTTTTATAAGCTTCGGCCCAGTTTCAAAATTCCGTCTCGAAAACTACTTAGCACAAGTCTATTGAGTAACGAATATCAAAGAGTAGAAATTGAAGTAGAAAACTGTATCTCTCATGCAAATCACTTAAGCATACAATGTGATGGATGGTCGAATATAAGAAACGAGTCTATTGTTAACATTGTCGTAACGACACCCATCCCATTCGTGGTTCAGTCAATTGCTATGGGGAAAAACAGGCATACTAGTGAATATATGGCAGAATTATTAGGCAACGTTTTGGAAAAATATGGACCATCAAAGTTTTTGGTTATGATAACTGATAATGCTCCTAATATGTTAAAATGTTTGTCAATACTAAAACAAAAATATAATCATTTATATGGATATGGCTGCTTAGCGCATACTATACATTTAATAATAGGTGACATAATGGGTACTAAAACAGGCAGCAGGTTGATGGCAAATGCTAAAATATGCATTAGATGTATTAACAATACACATGTTTTAAATAGTCTATTTAAAGAAATTTGCAAACAAAAAGATATTAATATTAGTTTGAAAATGCCTGTGGTTACTCGATGGGGCTCCACAAAAGAATGTCTTCAGAGTTTATTAGACTGCAAACCAGCTTTAAGAACTTTAGCTGTAAGCGAGGAGGCAGAAGATTTAATTCAAACTGCGCATACTTTAAGAAAAAATTTATTTAAAAAGTTCAGTAAGCTTGTGTTAAACGAGGAATTTTGGACAAAGACGAGTGCATTTCTATCTATCATTGAACCTCTCACAAGTTGGATTTTAAAGCTGGAAAGTAATAAACCAACAATACATTTGGTATGCCAAGCATTTATTCAAATTGAAACCATTTTTCAAGATTTTTTAAATAACGCAAAGCTGAGTGAGGCAGAGCGAACTACAGTTTCAAAAAAATTTGAAGAAAGGAGGCAATCCAGCTTAAATGAATTACATTTTGCAGCTGATCTGCTTAACCCCTCTTCTGAAGGATCAAATTTAACTAATGAGGCCAGAATTTCGGCAATGAAATGTATATCAAAAGTAGGACAAGATATGGGACTTAATGTTGATAAAATCAAAATGGAATTGTTCAACTATATAGCTCGTGAGAATATATGGGCAGAAACATATATGTGGGAAAATGTTACTTTAAATAGTCCGTTATCTTGGTGGAAAATATTTTGTGCAGATTCTTTTCTAAGAGAAGTAGCAGAGAAAATCTTATCAATGCCATCGACCTCTGCTGCTACTGAAAGGTCTTTCAAAAGCTTTAGTTTAGTTCACACAAAAAAAAGAAATAGGTTGCTAAATGAAACTGTTTCTAAGTTAGCGTATATAAAACACAATTTAAATTTATTAAATATATCATCCAAGACTAGCACGAAGGATCTGAACAAAGATCAACAAATATATATGGATCTAGTAAATGAAACACAGGCCAATTCTCATGAAATGATTACTGAAGACATAGCTGGAGTTGACATAAGATACGAAGATATATTAGGTACGAATGCAGAGATGGATGAAGTAGATATCGATGAAGAAGAAGTTTCGAGTGATTCAGAAATGATGGCTGATAATGAAATTTTAGATAGTGAAACAGATGCTGAAGAGTATGATATCAAAGATTTGATAGAAGAATCAGACAATGACGGTGACAGTGAGTTAGACAATCAAGACCAAGAAGCAGCAGAACATGGAAATGAAGGACAACAAATGGTGACAGAAGAAACAGCATCTAGCTCATATCCTCGAGAATATTTATCAGTATCAAATTTAACCGAAGGTCACGAAAAAAAAATATTAATATTAAATAAAGACTTTACAATTATTTCAAATTCACTAAATTCAAACATATCACAAACTTATCAAAAATAAATTCAAGGTATATTTTTAATCTTTTATAAGTATTTACTTTTTATATTAACACTGATCTCAGCTTGTCAACATATTGTACAATATTTAATATTTCAAAGACAAATAAAAAAATATTAGAAGTAAAGAGCACATTTTTTTATAAATTTAAAATTAAATAAGTTACAAAAACAAATCAAGCATGTAACATCGAACACGTTCATTTCACATGATTTTATGTTTTATATCAAACAAAAATGAGACATTTTAATGAAAAATTAATCAAAAATAAAAAGTAACATTATTTAATAAAACACATGTTAATTAGAATAAAAGTAATATTTTGTTTTGTCTGCCTCCAAGCAGCGACATTTTTCAAAACATGATATCACGCATAGGTGCCTTATTAGGTTCAAGGTCAAAAGTACTTTTCCAGACATGTCCGGACATTTCACCGACATGTCCAACGGACATGTCCGTAACACACTTTTCCGAAAAGTGCCCATCTCTAATTTTAATACGAACTGATAATACCACGGCTCTATCGTGTGTGAATAAGATGGGAAGCGTGCGATTCCCCATGTTAAATAACTTAGCAAAATATATTTGGTCCTGGTGTGAAAAAGGAAATATATGGATATTTGCATCCTATATACCCTCTGACAAGAATGACCAAGCAGATCGGGCATCTCGTATGTTACTCCCGGAAACAGAATGGTCTCTAAATCAAAAAATTTTCAACTGGATCGTAGGTATATTTGGAGTTCCTGATATCGACTTATTCGCTTCAATGGACAACCACAAATGTAGGAACTACATTTCGTGGCACAGGGACCCAAAGGCTTTAGCGGTAGACGCCTTTACGGTAAATTGGGGTTCGTATTTCTTTTATGCATTCCCGCCATTTTCATTAATATTAAGAGTCCTTCAAAAAATTCGGCACGATCAGGTAACTGGTATCCTTGTAGTACCCTTTTGGCAAGGACAGCCTTGGTACCCACTGTTTACAAAATTAATATTGGGGAAACCATTATACTTTCACCCTGAGCCTTACCTTCTGTTTTCACCTTACAGCAAGGAAGAGCACCCTCTATCAACAAAGCTTATCCTGGTAGCGGCAACCTTATCAGGGAAGCATTCCAACTAAAAGGAATTCCTGAAAATGCGATTTCAACTATGGTTAATTCCCTAGCTCCTTCAACAATTAAGCAGTATAATATTACTTTTAAGTTGTGGTGGGAGTTCTGTAATGTCCATAACATCTCACCGTTTCAAGGAGAGGTAACTAGGGTAATAGCGTTCTTTCAACATTTGTTAGAATCAACAAACAACATATATGGTTCGTTCAATTCTCACAGAGCAGCTCTCTCTCTAATAGTTTTAGCCAATATTGGGAATGATCCAGACCTGAAGAGATTTTTAAAGGGTGTATTTAAGGCGAGACCGTCTCGTCCCAAATACGATATAACCTGGGACCCAAACCAGGTATTAATATATCTGGAAAAGGTAGACGTTAATACTTTAAGGCAAATTTCACGTAAATTGGTTACGTTAGTCGCACTAGCAACCAGTCAGAGGTTACAAACGATTTCCCTGATTAAATGTCGAAATATAAAGTATTTAGATTCGGGTCTAAAAATTCTGATTCCAGACCTAATTAAGACCTCTGGGCCGCATAGAAATCAACCATGTTTGGATTTACCTTATTTTATGGATAACCCACAGTTATCGATAAAATATGCGTTGCTTCCTTGATTAAGAAATATATAACAGCCACTGAACATTTAAGGTTACCAGATGTGGACACATTATTTATAACCTACAAAAGTCCCCATGGTCCTGCTTCAAAGCAGTCACTAAGTCGATGGGTGAAAGAAACTATAGGAGAAGCTGGCGTGGATGTTTCCATATTTAAAGCCCACTCCACGAGGCATGCGTCTTCTTCAGCAGCCCACAGGAAAGGAGTTTCCATGGATACAATTAGGGTTGCTGCAGGATGGACAAAACAGTCGAGAGTATTTGCTAGGTTTTATAATCGACCTGTTCGAAATGACGAGAACTTTCTTCGATCGGTGTTCGAAAATTAAAACATAATATTAATGTCTAATGTCCTCTCTAATAATAAAATTGTTTCTGTTACTATTTACAATATCTGTATCTGAATGTTCGTTAATACAGATATATGTGTTCATTTATTCATCGGTTTTGCGACCGTTTATCTTTCAACAACTACTGAGTGTTAAACAATGATATAGAGGACTGAACACCGAAATATAATTAATCGATCAAAAGAACTTACCTGAAGTTCGATCGTAATTATATGAGGTGTTCAGTCCGAATATATCATTAGCCCTTAATCCCCCCCGTTTCCCTGTCGCAAAACGACTCTTTTAACTCAATGACAGCTCCTGTCAGGGAGCGCCGGGGCAACGGGAACATGGAGAGCGGAGAGACTGGAGCGGGAAGGAAGCTTTCATCTTTAAACCTTGTGCGCGGTAGTACCAGATGGCGCGTACTACTGAGTGTTAAACAATGATATATTCGGACTGAACACCTCATATAATTACGATCGAACTTCAGGTAAGTTCTTTTGATCGATTAATTATACATGTAAGGTGTTTTGACGTAGTTCTGAAGTTTTTCCATATTCATTTATTTATTTATTTGCGGTTAAGGCAACCCAACAGAATTTACAAAGAAATCCCAATTACAGGGTAACACATGAGATAAGAACTGTGCAAACACTGCACAAAAATTTGCAATTAGAAAATAGAATGAAAATAAATTTAAAACAACTTAATATAAGGTAAACATAGATACACATATATACCTACATACATACACACCCCAACATATATTTAACTGAAAACAGATGTTGCTTCGCGCCTGACCTGAACATATGATCCACAAAACAAATCTATGTGATTAAAATATTCATTATAAAGTTTTTGAGCTAAACAAAGTGGAGAATTATTAGCATAATTTGTGTTATTTAAATTTAAATAAAACAGATTTGTTGAACGAGTTGCAAATTGTTTAAGGTTAAAAATAAGTTTACTTGTAATGAAATTACAGTCTATATTATTATTAAATATTTTGTATAGAAATAGAATATAACATATTGTTCTACGAGATGACAGTTTTAATAAATTATAATGCTTAATGCCTGCTTCATAGGAACCAAAGTGGAGATACCTATTAAATCTATAATTTAGCATATTAACAAATTTCATTTGAACTTTTTCGATTCGCTCAACATACTTAATGTAGCAGGGATTCCAAATTATGCTAGCAAATTCAAGATGGCTGCGAACCAGAGAGAGAGTTAAACAATATTATTATAGACTTTGGATTTGTAATAGACTTCGTAATTCTCATTATAAAGCCTAAGTTTCGATAGGCTTTCCTGACAATACATTCTATATAGGAATCAGAAGTTAACTTCGTGTCTAGTACAACTCCCAGGTCCTTAATAGAACTAACCCTACTTAACTCTGAGTTATCTATCGAGTATGAAGACAAAATATTTTCAGACAATCTAGAAAAGGTAATACAGTGGCACTTATTAACATTTAAAAACAGCTTGTTCTCTATACAGTAATCGTGTAAGCGAGATAAATCTTCCTGGAAATTGATACAATCAACCATATTATTTATTACTTTGTACATCTTCAAATCATCAGCGTAGAGACAGAAGTCAGAATGCCAAACACATTTCTCTATGTCATATAAAAAAAGGGGAAAACAATAGTGGGCCCAAATGAGAACCTTGAGGCACACCAGAAGTAACAGTGACATAAGAAGATGTACAATTATTGACTTTAACACATTGAGATCTGTTAAGTATGTATGATGTAATCCATCTTAACAAGTTGCCGTGAATACCGATATTTTTCAGCTTAACTAAGAGTGTATTATCATGGACCTTGTCGAAAGCTTTAGCAAAATCGGTATACACGGCATCAACTTGCTTTCTGTTAGACATATTATCAATGGTTGATTGAACGAATTGAATTAAATTGGTGACTACAGTACGACCTCGGAAAAAACCATGCTGCTGTTCACTAATAATATTCTTAGTTTTAAAAAATAATTCATTTGATATAATGCCTTCTAGCAATTTACCAGATACCGAGAGTATTGATATAGGGCGATAGTTGCACACATTATTTCTATCCCCACTCTTATATATAGGAATAACGAGCTTGTTTCCAGATGTTGGGAAAAACACCCTCAGAAATTAACTTGTTAAACAGTATAAGTAACGGTTGTGATATACTTTCTTTACATGATTTCATAAATACTGGGGGTATTCCATCGGGCTCTGCCCCTTTCCGTGTGTCCAACTTATCTATTTGAATTTTTATTTGGTGAATACTTATATAATTCAAAGTAATTTGGTTGAGTGACTCTATATGATTTAGATTAGATGGCGTCCCTGAAGGCTCAAAAACAGAACTAAAATATTTAGAAAAAGCTTCAGAAATCTCACCGTCTGTAGAAGCTAGACTGTTTTCATACTCTACATATCTAGGTGTTGTTTTAGAATGACATTTGTTTGATACAAAAGACCAAAAACTTTTTATGTTTTGACCGATTTCTCTCTCAATTTTAGAGATATAATTTTACAATATACAAAAACCATACATATACAAAAACCAGATAATGTTAAGTGGAGATGTAAAAATTGTCTCTCAGATTCTGTCTTACTAAAAAGAGTTTGCAAAAGCAGCGAAGAATGTGAACAAGTGTTATTAAATAAAGAAATAGAATGTCTTAAGCGTGAAAAACTTTTAATGGATAAATCATTATTGGATTTACAATATATAGTAAATCTGCAAAAGCAACAGATAGAAAGCGTTACCGCCTTAAGAACTGTAAGTACTACAAATTTCTAGCACTGTAGCGAAGGCCAGTATATCGGCAGTATATCGGATCGTCGACCGATAAAAAGTACTGTAGTGATAAGAAATTCTGAATAATAATAATAATAATAATAATAATAATAATAAACTTTATTGTCCGTTAGATCATATAAAATGATATGGAACAAGTCAGGCAAAACATACATTAAATATTTTACTATATCTGTACAATAAAATCTATACAATTTACAACAGTTACCACACATGATTAAAATACTCTTCTACTGAATAGAAACAATGTTCTAAAAGTAATTTTTTAACAGCTTTTTTGAAATGGTGTATAAGAGATATTTTCACAATATGACTAGGAAGTCTGTTAAACAGTTTTATTCCCATGTATCTGGGACTACTTTCGTAAACTGACAATTTGTGTTTTGGAATTAATAATTTATTTTGGTGACGAGTTACGTAATCATGGTAATAATCATTTCTTAAAAATTCATCTAGGTGTAGTTTAACAAATGACACCATCTCTAGGATATAAACACATGCAAGTGGTAAGATTTTCAGTTCCTTGAAAACATTTCTGCAAGTATGTACTTTGCTTAAACCAGCTAAATTACGAATAGCACACTTTTGAATTTTAAACACTCTTTGACAATGGAAGGAAGAACCCCAAAAAATAATTCCATAAGTTAATCTAGAATAGAATTGAGCGTAATAAAAGGATAGACTAATACTTTTATCAACAATATCTCTTAACCTGTAAAACACTAAACAATTAGATGACAGTTTTTTGCAAAGTACATCAATATGTTTTTCCCAAGATAGTGCACTGTCCACGTACACACCTAAAAATTTAATTGCCCCAACTTGTTCAATAGATTTCCCATTTATTTTCAACAGACTGCTTTCATTGTATTGCTTTAATCTGGGAGTGAAATGAATAAATACAGACTTTTCTCTGTTAACAATTAGACTATTGTCATTGAACCATGAAGTGATTCTGTCTAAATCAGTTCGAGCAGTCGCCTTTAAATTTTCAATGCTTGAATTTGAACAAAGATATGATGTGTCATCTGCAAATAAGGTCAACCTACTTTCATTGTCTATACAACCCAAATCATTCACAAATAACAAAAACAACAAGGGGCCCAAGACAGAACCCTGTGGTACACCACAAGTTGTTTCCATCATTTGCGACTGATATCCATTCACCTCAACTTTTTGATTTCTACAACAAAGATAAGATTTCAACCAATCCCCACAATTTCCTCTAAAACCATATTCATGTAATTTAGTGATCAGTGTGACATGATCCACAAGATCGAAAGCTTTACTCAAGTCTAAAAATATTCCAAAGCATTTCTTATTATTATCCAAATTATCATATAGTTTATCCATAAATCTAATTATGGCTGATTGAGTCGACTTACCCTGTCTAAAGCCATGTTGCATATCAGAAAATATTTCATATTTAGAAATAAATTTGGTCATTCTATTAGTCATTACCCTTTCCAATATTTTTGACAGAGTTGACAAAAGCGACACTGGTCTATAATTGGCAATTAACGTTTTTTGACCTTTTTTATACAAAGGTATGACCTTTGCCAATTTCAGATTTTCCGGAAAACAACCTTCCTGAAGAGACCAGTTTATCAGAAATGTCAATGGAGATAGAATATAATAAACTACTGATTTAAGAATATTGCTACTAATATTATCAAAGCCACTGGAATTCGATCCTTTTACATTCATTATAATATTGAAAATTTCGTTCTCTGTAGCTGGTTCTACAAAAATAGTTGGAACATTTTTACAAAATTGAAATCCACTCCCATTGTTGCCACATTTGTTTTTCAAATCTTTAGGTAGATTAATAAAATATTCATTAAAAATATTGGCAATCAAGGCAGAGTCACTTATTAGAGTATTGTCTTTTTCAATGGTTTGAATATTTTGATGAGTTGATATAGCATTACCTGTCTCTCTATTTATAATAGACCAAGCAGCTTTTGATTTGTTTGAAGCCCTTAAATAGATGTAATCGTTATGTAGTTTTTTAGCTGCTCTAATTACTTTACGATATATTTTCTTATATAAAAGATAAAAATTCCGGTCTTCATCTCTATTCCTTTGAATCATTCTCTTGTATAATATCTTTAATTTCACTGCTGAATTCTTTATACCTCTAGTCATCCAGCTTGATGGTTTAGTTTTACAAGGTCTGCTGAGCATTAAGGGAATTATGTCTATATAATAAGAAATACCGTTCATAAACTGTGAGAAACCGTCATCTAAACTTCTAGCGTTATATATATCAACCCAATTTTCAGTACTCACATAATATTTAAATGTTTCATAATTATCTTTAGTAAATAGCCTTGTTTTAACTGTGTTTTGAAGGAACTGAATATCTTTTAAATAACAAACTAATAATTGCGCACTGTGATCAGATAATCCATTGTGTAGCACTTTACAATTAATATTACAATAACTAGGGTCCATATTGCTACATACATAATCTATTAAGTTCAGATATCTAGTAGGTTCATTGATGTGACATAGAATGCTATACGAATTTAGAAGGTCACTTAGATGATGTTTATTAAAATCATTTACCAAAAAATTTATGTTCCAATCCCCACATAATACTATAGGAGATCTATCTTTCAATAAAATACACAAAATTTCCTCAAGAGTCTTTAAAAAAATTTTTGTGTCAGATGTTGGGGACCTATACATACCTATAATTTTAATAGACATGCCATCATTCATTTTTATTTCAACACCCACTACTTCACAGTCTTTTTCAATTGATTTTTTGTTGACTTGTATTAATTCTTTTACACATATATGCAATGATGACTTATGAAATATTATAACTCCGCCGTTTTTATAATTAGTTCTACAAAATGCCGCAGTCATAGTGTATCCAGTAATATGTAGACCATTTAATTCATTAGAATCAAGCCAGTGTTCAGTAAAACACGCAATGTCCACATCTAAAGACTTAAGTTCTACCTCTAAAAGATCAATTTTATTTCTTAAACACTGTACGTTTTGATGATAGATTTTTAATTTCCTGTCCGAATAACTATTATTTATTTGCTATTGGTCCTGTACAGTGTACCTAATTTTTTGTTTTTGAATTGCAATTCTATTCTGAAATACTGGACAGTTTATGTCATATATTGAGTGGTGAGTATTAAAATTCAATTTCATTGTTTTGTTAGCTTCAATACAATTATTACATTCAAAAATGTCCCTACTACATTGATCTGTTTTATGCTCACTTACCGCACATTTTAAGCATTTGGAGTCTCTGTTACATTGCTCTCTTTTATGACCAAAACCACCACACTTGTAACATCTAAAAACATTTACATAATCAAATACACGACATCTCGCCCAGTCAACGTAAAGAAAGCCTTCCTTCATTATTCTCCTGTACGACTCTGCATCACACTCCAGAATGGCCATAAATTTTGTTCTCATTTTTTTAAATATTTTTAAACTAAAAGACATATCATCATGATTTAGAAAATAATTCTGCTTCTTTAAATATGTAATTAGGTCTTCTTCTGTCATTTCTATTTCAATATCAACTATTTTAATACTAGGATTTTTTAGATCTGGAGAATCAACCTTATATGTTTTTCCCAATTTCTTTTCAACTGCAGTTTTGACTTTATTCACCTCATCTTTACTACCACATTTGATTACAACTCCTCCTTCCTTGGCGTTTCTTATTTCATTTATACCTACTTCCAATACAGACGGATTTACATATTTCTGCACAGCTTCAAGCGTTTTCTTACAGTCCTGATCTTTATTTTTAGGTTTAATTACAACCACTTCACTAGCTGCTTTTGCATATGTTGTAGTTTCCTTTAGAATTTTGAACATTATTTAAAATACTTTTAATTTCTGATATTTCAGTGAACATATTCTCTCTTAATAAAGCTATTTCTTTTTCAAGCCCCCACACACACTCCACAGCTAAATTGCAACCATCACAATACCATTTTACACCCTTGCATTCCTCTATACATTGAAGATCTGTGGATGAAATATCAACACATTTTATATGGTAGATTTGTTTGCATTTCCCACCACAGTTGATCACAACATCTTTATTTTTAATTTTTGTTTCACATTTTCCACAATGCGAGTCTTCCATTTTAATACATGCACGTAAATTTTAATAACGAGCACCCACTGCCTGACTAGACACCAGCCACACCACACAGAAATAAATGTTCTGAGTCCAGCTCTGTCCTTTATTTACAATTTATTTCTTATCACTAATGTTTCTTGTGTTCTTTTTCCTCCTTTTAATATTTCATATCACCATAAGATATAGACAAATAGACACCTCGGCACTCTAAAGTAGGAAGTATATACTTCGTTTTATTGAAGATTTTTTATTTACTTTATATTGCTTTAGAAACCCAATTTTATTTAATAATTAATTACGTCTCTCACATAGGAATCACAAAATAATCAAACGGAGCACATCCAAGAACGAACACATACCATCGAAATGCAAGGAAGAAACAGCTGATTTAGTACTTCGGTCATTGACTCCAAATATTAATGCGATGGATGAAATTAAAAGGGTTATTAATTTAGCTGGTATGGGCTTTAAGGTAAATAACACAAAATCTATTAAGAACGGTGTATTGGTACTTCCAGAGACAAATTAAAAAGTTAGCTCGAGTCGAAACAGGTTGCAAGATGTCATCATTCCACATTAACTTCATTTTCATCTGAAATAGCTAAACATATATCTGGAAAAAAAAAGAGTAGTTAAATGACGGAAATCAAAATTCCGTATTATTTTACATCTGAGATATAACTGCAGTCAGTTTGTACACATTTGACTTTCACATATTCCTGTGAAAGACCTAAAACCATATCTTTCTTCTAGTGCCGAACCAGAGATTACCAACCCCCCGCTAAACGCCAGCCTGGGGAACCACCCCTAGGCGCCCCAATACCCCCGGTTCGCCGGCTGCAAAGTGATGTCCGACAACGAAGACGATGGGGGCTGATTCGGGCCGCTCGTGCTCGCCTTGGGGCACAGTTCATAAGTGGAAACCGGAAACCTACTCGCCCACAGAAACCCCCAACCTCTAAACCCCCCCGACGGATCAGCCCACTCCATTGAGCACTTACACGGCAAGTTACGTGCCCATGGGGCTAGCGCCTAAGATAGCCTTGCTCCCTCCCCCAAAAAGAGTGGCAGCCACGACCCCCAACAACACCGCAACCCCGCTACATGCGCTTCCTCTCCGTCATCCGCCTATGGAAATGGCCGAACGAATCCGGGCACACCGGCACTGCCGAGATTGGGAACCGGAACTGTTCGACGCCATTCAAACATTCCGACCCCCGGAAAATAGCGGCGACCGGAAGTGGCGATGCCGACTGAAAGGGGCAGACGGTTGCCTCTGGTGGATCACTGTCCATCGCGGTGACCAAGTCTCCAGTCCAAATTTGTTATTACTAAGATTTCATTTTTTTAAGGGTTTCCGAAAATTGATTTTGTTTATTTTATTTACGCCTAGACAATAAGAATAAAAAGTTTTTTTTCTCAATGCATTTTTCAATTAGCCCGTCCCGTTAAGGAAAAGTTTTTGTTTTAGATGACCTCTACATCACTACGCCTTACCCTCTCCTCGGACGAGGAAGAGTCTCTAATACAAGAGCTAGAAAACAACAGTCGCGAGATACTCCAGACCCGGATCTCCACTTTCTGGCCATCCAGTGCCGAATCCACTAGGAGTGATTCGCCGCCTAATACTGCTAGGCCGTCTACTGCCGCCATCCTGAATCCAAACCCCAAGCGCTTTTTGGTCCCCCAACAAGACCTAAGGTTTGGGATCACACCCCTATTTTCCGGATCTCATCGACAAGATATTCCACCAGCTACAGCTCACTCGAAGATAAGCCCATGTACCTGCCGGTCCACCGCTATGTGTTATGTGGGCGATGTGGTCAACCGGGACACTGACGCCAATATTGTGCAGAACAGCCACGCCTCTTTTGTTCCAGGTGCGGGCTAGTGGGCATCATGTCAAAAAACTGTACCTGTGACAAACCATCGGCCGGTGACTATCGACCAGCTGTCCACACAATTGTACGATCCCCAACAGTCACCCACCTGCGGCCCCGCCTGTCCCTCCCCTAGGGAAGATCCTACCACCTGTGCAGACGAAGAATATCCCTGCGAACCAGCTCCTCGGTATCACGGTGAGTTCAGTGTTATTTTTCAGACGTCCTGCGCCGACCCGAGACCCGCTCCAGAGGGACGCAGACGGAAGGAACGACCTAAGACTAAGAGAGCCCCAAGTCAAGAAGCCGCTGAAGAAGCTTGTAACAAAATTTTAATCATTTTGTTCCCTTTTGTATTATGAGCAGTATAATTCCGAACTAATTATAATAATATCAAAAATCCTTAGATTTTATCCCTGAATACCAGCAACCCATAATGCTCCACCTTGTAATGTGTTTTGTCTACCTCTAAAGTGTTGTTGATTGGTCACTTTTATGAAAAGGTAGGGACGCCGCAAACAGACAGGAAGGTGGACATTTTTAACTGAATCAAGGAGTCGGTTTTGAGATATAATATTAGCAGTTTGTAAATTTTTATGCTTATTGGAAGCACATGTTATAAATTTCATTTTCCTTTTTAATCGTGAATTATACTCACGATTGTTAGTGATCGGGGTTTCTATATAATAGATTATTATCTGTGATCATCGTGTTATGCGATATTCTAGTATATTTTTTGTTGTTGTCACGAGATTCGTGATTATAAATTTATTTTACACATGGTGTAGATTTTCTGCCGAATTTTTATTTTTGCAGAGTTGCTGAGACGCTGGCCTAATCTGCTTAAGGACTCTACTGCCATCGTAAACCATCGTATTCCATGCGGAACGTCTTAGGACAAATTTGAGGTGGATTCACGAGGTTTGACCCGAAATTTGTATACAGGTGAGTACATTTTATTTTCTTTAATAATCAATTGAATCTGATTAAATAAAATTGTACCCTGTATGCAAAAGTCGGTTCTCTCTGAGAAGCCTGGGTTGATTGGAGCGGGTGTATATATAACCATATAGTTATTTTTTTTGATATACTATAGTTTTTTGGCTGATGATTACAGAATCTATTATATCCAGAAATTTTATTTTTGATTACTTGCTGGTATTCTAGCTGGTTTCATATTCATTTTTTTTTTCATTATCTCATTGTACTTGATATTGTTATTATTGCAATTAAACTATCTCATGATATATGAATTATAAATTTGCACATTTTATGCTCACTAGTTTTTTTGTGTAGCACAGTTACAGATTTGGTTGCTGCAATTTTGGTAATTTTTATTGTAGTATACAGGGCGCCCTATTTCTTGACCCGTTGCATGGGTAACTTTTTTATTAGTAGAGATACAAAAACGCTTAAATGAGCAAATTAGTGCAGTTTCGTATTAGTAATTCTACGGTAAGGCGAAAAATTATATACGGGGAAGGTTGAAAAGTTATTGACAAAAAACGAAAAATCCAACTTTTCTATTATCCCTCGTAGCTCGTTCATTTGAAGAGTTAGAGAAAAATGCTTCACATGTTTTTTGCAGTATCTTTCATGTAAAATGACATGCACTTGTTACTTTTTATATATCTCTTAAAATGGTTGAGAATCACAGTAAAATATATTTTTTTTAAATGTAATGGATAGGTGGCTGTGACATTAACCGAAAGTCCCCTTTTTTCTCTTTCAGATGATATAACATAGTCCATATTTTATCCTTACAAAAGTAATAATAATCGTTGTTTTTAAAGAAAGTTTATTGTCACATCAAGAATGCTATGGAAATAAAACAAAAAATAAGATTCCTGATATTTTTAAAAACGTCTAGTTGGCATTTAATTATTGACAGATCATAAGTGACATTTTTAGTTTTTGTTAAGTAGTTTATTGTTTATTATTAATACTGCATACAAAATAATAGTGTTGCAAATATGTACACCAACGAAGAGAAAAATGATATGCTATTTTGTTATTATAACCAAAATCGAGATGCACAAGCTGCAGCGAATCTTTATTTTGAAACTTACATGGAACGAAGACAACCCCATCATAGAATATTTAGACAGCTGGAAAATAATATACGATTATACGGTTCTTTTTCAAAGCCTAAGGATGAAAGAAACTTCAATGAAGACACTGAAATAAATGTTTTGGCTTATGTAAATTTTAAACCTGATTCTTCAACTGCAGAAATTGCACATCACTGCAACACTTCCAAGGAAACTGTAAGAGCTATTTTAAAAGGTAACAATTTAAAGCCTTATCATTATTCCATATGCAATACTTTATATCCAGCTGATAATCAAAGAAGGATGACATTTTGTCGATGGTACATTTCAAAATGCGAAGAGGATCTAGACTTCTGGAAAAAGATTTTATTCAGTGATGAAAGTAGATTTACCAACAATGGTATTTTTAACCGCCATAATAACATAATGTGGTGCCGAGAAAATCCACATCTTGTTTCTGAAAGAAGAAATCAACGTCAATTTGGGATAAATGTGTGGTGTGGAATTTTTTGTGGCAAAATTATTGGCCCATATTTTTACGAAGATAATTTGAATGCGAATAATTACCTTCATTTTCTAAGGAATACTCTAACAGAGGAATATTTAAATGAATTACCACTTCATATTTTTAGAAATCTTAAATACTTCCAACACGATGGAGCACCTGCGCATAATTCCCGCGAGGCAAAACAATATTTACATGAACAGTTTGATAATGTTATAGGAAATAGAATGGATATCGACTGGCCAGCGCGAACACCTGATTTAACCCCCTTAGATTTCTCTCTTTGGGGGTTATTGAAAGATAAAGTTTATGTGACAGCTCCTCTAGATATAGAGGATCTAAAAGTCAGGATTCAAGATGCAATTAGAAGCATACATGGACATACAATAAATAATGTTTTAAGAAGTATCCAGAAACGTTGCTTATGTATCCAACAGGATGGTGGTCATTTCGAACATTTACTTCAATATAATTAATTAATTAATAATTTCTGTTCTCAAAACATTCTTTTGTTCCATAATTCATAGCATTCTTGATTGTGACAATAAACTTTCTTTAAAAACAACGATTATTATTACTTTTGTAAGGATAAAATATGGACTATGTTATATCATCTGAAAGAGAAAAAAGGGGACTTTCGGTTAATGTCACAGCCGCCTATCCATTACATTTAAAAAAAATATATTTTACTGTGATTCTCAACCATTTTAAGAGATATATAAAAAGTAGCAAGTGCATGTCATTTTACATGAAAAATACTGCAAAAAACATGTGAAGCATTTTTCTCTAACTCTTCAAATGAACGAGCTACGAGGGATAATAGAAAAGTTGGATTTTTCGTTTTTTGTCAATAACTTTTCAACCTTCCCCCGTATATAATTTTTCGCCTTACCGTAGAATTACTAATACGAAACTGCACTAATTTGCTCATTTAAGCGTTTTTGTATCTCTACTAATAAAAAAGTTACCCATGCAAGGGGCAAGAAATAGGGCGCCCTGTATAGTAACGGTAGTAAGCTACTTTTTCTATTAAAATTTTTATGTACTGTCCTTCAGTCATAATTACTCTCTACTGTTGGATCGTTTACAAAATTAGAATTCCTGGATCCTTTTTTGTACAACTCTGGGACTGGGCTAATCTTACCATCTTTTACACGTACCTACTTGCACCTTTGGAGTCACTACCTGCATCATAGCTACGTTGTACCGTTTTAGTCCTCTAATTCACAAGCACCGTGGGATAATTACATCGATTACAGCAAATCTAGCTAGACGTGGATTTGGACAGGAGTCCCTGCTTAATCTAGGAGAGGCTAGTGGGTGAGATAACTCCATAAGTAGGCCCGAAGACTGGAAAACCCAGCCCAGTAAAATTTTTTGTTGTAAAATTTTGTTAAACGCCCGTCAGGCTGTAGAGTAATTTAATTTAACTTAAATTCGTTAATGTTGTAAATAAATTTTATTTAATAAATAATTTTATCTTAAATTAATTTGTTTGGTCATACATTTGCGCATTTACAATTTTCATATATTTTTTGTCTAAATTACCTGGTGGCCATTTTTTATAAATTAAGCTTAACAGTAAAATCCATTCCACGCCTTGAGCCCAGAGCTAACCGGAGCTATGTCCCTGAACCTTCAAGATTTTTTTTTGTTATTTTTTTGTTGGGGATAACTAATATCCCCCAGTAATGATTTTGTTTTACAGTTTAAGAAAATGTTTAAGTTGACTATTAGGATATTTAGTTTTGTTTATTTTGATTATTGTAAAAGGTGTACATATCCTCAAATAAAGTTTCACGTAACCGCTGGACGCTATGCGCCTTGTAAATTGTTCTTTTCAGTTAGGGAAAAAGGAAAAAAATGTTGCACCTTTTACCCGCTTGTGCTTACCCCCTGTTTGTTTACCCCGCCCGTAGGCTTTTGCCCAATACGGCATGAATATTGGTTAGCTTTGTACATAGTAGGTTCTAGGTTAATAAATGTATTAAATGATTATTAATTATCTGTAGTTTATTTGTGGTTCAAATCTGTATTTTATGAAGTTGTTATGGGAAGTTTGTCACGTGTAAAAATAACAGAAATAGTCTCATCAGGCAAACTTATACAATTTGCCCCAAAAAAACACTATAATTAATTATAATGAATGAACCTTATAATGATTTAAAAAATTAACTAATCTTTACTAACTTTTTTTTCTTATGTACTAAAAGAATCTTTTACAAAAACATTAAAATTAATTTAAAATACTTAAATAAACTAATTAATTATTAATAATATTAAAGTAAATAATATATTAATTGAAATTCATGAAATAGAATGGAACATATAATGAAATATGAATTTGATGTTATTACATTTTTATTTGTAGGTTACCTAATTTTTATTTATTTTATTTATGATTTCTAGCAATCTGAACTACAATCTAATATTTAAATGTTAATTTTTATATTTATTAGTCGTGTGTTACTGTTGATTTTAGAAAAATTGACATTATGCAATACAATTTACCCTTTTATAAATACAAATTTAAATAAGTTCTATCTGCTTTAGTTTATGTATAGGCGTAATTGAATTTGAATTAAATAACACCACATACATTTCGGCAACACCAATGAAATGGATAGATGAAAAATCCAGTACTTGTTTGTGGCCTATCTAGCGTAGGGAAGGAGTGTAAAGAAATAATGAATAATGGTGATCCGAAAGAGATTGGATAGAATTACATAATATTAGAGTTCTTAGAAAATATGGTAAATGTTTTATTGTTAAAATCATATTCAAAATAACTTTTTTTAATTGTTAAATACCCTCTGATTTAGTAAAATTATTTTTCATGTGGTGCATTAATTGCTTTTAATTACCTAGTAACTATATTATTATTTTTAGCAACATATACAGAATAAGAAGTCTGAAAACTCAAACAGCAACGTCGATGCTTTCTCTGCTAATTCACCTTTCATATCATGCCCCTGCAGCACCACCACAGTCTATATTAAGAAAAAGCAAGAGCAACACTAACACTAAGCAACAATTTTTTTCATTTGCTGATAAACCAAGAGCAGTAGATCAATTGAAAGGTAATGAGCTCCTAGCTCGAGCAATTTATAGTAGTAGTACACCTCTAGCTATAGTAGAAAATGATTATTGGCTGCAATATTTTAATTTCATAGGACCAGCATTAAAAGCACCATCCCGATAAGAAATCTCTGGCCCTTTACTTCAGCGAGAATATGATAAAGTTCATGCTTCTGTAGATGAACAAATTGCGGCTGCTGATTCCGTTGGTATAATGTGCGATGGCTGGAGCAACATACGAAACGAACAAGTCCATCAATAACTATGTAGTGACGACACCGACTGCTTGACTCTACAAGAGCCTACCAACAGGAAAGGAGTCGCACACTACCGAAAACAGCTAAAGAAATTAATATCGTGATTCAAGAACTTGGTATGCAAAAGGTTTTTGGACTAGTAACTGACAATGCCGCAAATATGAAAGCTGCTTGGGCGATTTTAAAAAAAGACATGTGTTACAGTATTTTTTTTGTTGCGCTACAATAAAATGTGTTTTCTTTATAAAATCGTTATCGGACACCTTATAAAGTATCTCCTTTTAATTCTATGCGTCCTGAACCATATGGCCCTCTTGAGAAACTATGTCGTTCATCCCGATACCTTAAATTCTTAAATTATTTCGGGTAACAATAATCTAGGGTTTTGTCATTTTGGTTTAATACCTGATAAATATGTCCCTTTCTAAATCGATAGAGATGTTTTTATGCATCATATCTGATCTATGGTATCTGGGATACAAGTGGTACACAAAACATAAAATAAAACACGTTAGAAAACTTAATCTATAAGGATATTCTCAGTATTTTGGGTCATTAAGGATATTAGTTTTCTTTACTAACCAGTCTAGCGCATAATGTACTTACCTTGTATCGAGTTCTGTTTAATATAAGTTGTGAAGGCTATATTTGTTATTGTTTGATTCTGTACGAGTAGTTCAAATTATTATAGGTTGTGATTGCACCTGTTTGACAGTTCTCTAGGACGACGCGCCAAATTTTATCAGAGTTGCCAACTTTAGACCTAAGATCAGATCAGTTCAGATAATTTATGGCTGTTTACAGTATAAAATATTAGATTGATACGTACCTGGTCTTGCACATGTTATATCATTTACCTAAATAACCATAGTTAAAGTCCCAGATACATGTATCATGGCTTCAAATTTAACTCTAGATTAACTCTTCTTGGAGATTGGCTAACGGCAACAACCAATCACAATCGGGGACGACAAAAAAGAAAAAAAAAGAAAAAAACTGGTATCACTTGTAACTGGAAAATCGGTGAATGGGAAGCTTAACAAGTGTTGGTGATCCTGTTGGTTTAATAAAAAATCTACGATTTTAGAAATCATCTCTTCATAGGATTTATTTTTGGTGCCAGAGATTCGTTATCGAGGGATATAGGGATAGAGTGAAAATAGTATTTTCCTGGTAATTCCCACGATTGGACTTCTAAAAGAAGGATTTGTAGGATACCACACATTGCTTAGCTCAAGTGTGCACCATAAAGTTTAATTGAGGTACTGTGAACTTGTGAAGAAAACCCCTTAAAAAAAAGGGTAAGTACTGTGTTAACTTTTTTTATTGATCATATCGTATAACTATGTATTCTGTGTGCTTTAAGAATTTGGTTAGAACTATTGGCAATTTGAACTGCTCATGTCTGTTTATATTACTAATTACTAATTATAATATGGCAGTATGTTAAATAATTACAGTTAATTTAACGTAATTTTTATTACAAGTTAATGCCATACATTAGTTAGAGTTCCCATTAGCATAACTTTCTGTATATCTATTGTATATCTATTTCTTATATAAAAAATTATTTATAACAAGTATATTAACTATAGGTAGCTATCTAAAATTTGTTATATTTTGTAACGACGCAGAGTCTTTGTTTCGTAAATAAATCGGTTGAAGTATTAAAGTATTTTTTGGGGTATTAAACTATGAAACTCTGAAGTATTAAACTATTTACAGGGTTTTTCTGGTATGGATTATTGTTTGTAACTTGGTCGTATGGACTTGGCCGTTTTGAATTGGGACACCCTGATTGTTCCCGTTTTAGCCCTACCTATTTGCAGTCGACGATTTGGAACGGGGACGTGCTATTGAAAAGAATCTTCGTCGGTGCCTGCTTAGGAACCTGACGTCGAGGTACCCGGGCATCACCACCTACCACATCACCAATTCGGAGACTGTTACTCAGGACGAGGGATTACACGCAAGTCCAAGCATATTTCTGTTCTCATCATTTACTTTATCGGCTCTCATTTAACGCAAACATAGATATATTGATCATAGTTATTGCATGTCGCAAGTATTGACTTTTTAGGACGCTTAACTTAGGCTAGTAGGTAGTGATATTAGTAATAATTCTTATTTGCACCATTAATACTGGTGGCTCTTACAATTTATTTTTACTGCTTGTCGATAAGCTGATGTACTTTCTATATATTGTTGTTTTTTTTTGTTTATTTGTTTGTACGCCTAGACTAACTTGCGTTGCAGCTTGTGTTCACTGAATATCTTGGCAAATATGCTTTAGCGATAGTAATAAATGTAATAAATTTGGGCACAAATCATATGACTTCTAAACCACAGTAAGAAAGAACAGCCTTCAACTTCAAGTTGTACATCATCTGTAAATAAAATAGCCACAGTTGATTCTAATAAAATGCATAAAAAATTATGTTGAGTAATGTTTGTATTGACGCATTAATTGATACAGGAAGTTCTGTGAACTTATAAAATCAGATGGACATAAGAAAATTAATTGGCCAATTTTACATAAATCTTAGGGGGTTTGTAAATTCGAACACAGAAACTTGACGTGACGTGAACACAAAAATGATGAAGACGACAGACCAGAAAAAGTTAAGACTACAAATATGGAAATGAAGATTATTGGTAAAGATGACGAACCAATTGACCACAGCCCAAGACGTTTACCTTTTACAGAAAGAGATATAGTAGATCAACAAGTGGAACGATGGATTAATGATGGTATAGTAGAACCAACTAAGTCTGAATATGCCAGCCAAGTAGTGGTAACCAAGAAAAAATGTGGATCTCCGCGAGTATGCATAGACTACCCCAAGATAAATAAGAAAATAGTAAAAGATAGGTATCCGTTACCCTTAATTGAAGACCTCGATAGATTACAAAATGCGTTAGTAAATCTTTAGTACCTACAGTAGATCTTAAAAATAGGTTTTTCCATGTTGGAGTTGAAGAAGCAAGTCGGAAGTATATCGCATTTGTAACGCACAATGGACAGTTTCAGTTTCTCCGAGTTCCATTTGGTTTGTATAACTCACCGGCCATTTTAGTGGAGTTTAATAATGATTTGCATTTGTAAAAAAGGTAAAGAAATTATTATTATAAGTATATTATTAATTAAAGTAAACATTTTTATAGATTGCAACGGATCTTAATGTTCCTGCAAGAAAAAACAAATCTGTTGCATTGGGTCCTGCAAATGTATGGCTCAAATTACACGTGCAAATAAAGTAAAGAAAAACTTAAAAATCACAAATGCTTCCCAGAAAATGTTATCTGATAGTGAAGAAAATTCCGAGTTCCGAAATATCGACTCCACAAGCACCCATAATATTTGTGATATGTATATCACAACTTCACAAGTATTCAATATTATATCTTATTACACATTATGTATTAACAAAGACTTTATTAAAAAGGTTAAGCGTTAACTATAAACAATTTTACTGTCCTACCTTTGGACTATTTTAACGCGGATTTTGGCATAATTAAATCCTGTAATTGATATATGTATATAATTAATAAAATTATTTTTTGAAATAATGTTTGTTTATTAATAATTAACTGTTATTAATTTATTTCATTGAATTTGAAAAGATATTTACAAATACCTACTCAATACTCAAATAGGTACATAAACTAAAAGCCACTATATTCTTATATCTTAGATTATCAGAACGGTTGCTATAGTAACAGTGTATCTTCCGCTGTTTTAAACGAAAAGCGACCGTCTAAGTCTAAAATACATAAGGACAGCTTTAAAATTCAGATAAACCGCGGGCCATGCGATTTTCAACCATCCTCGCATCTCCGCGTCGGAGCGCGGTGGTAACGACGTGCTTTGACATTTTACAGTTTTTTGACGAAACTATTTGTCGGATTTTTAAAAATAAAAAAGCATTTTATTCCTTGATCTTTAATCTACAACGTTCATAGAAAGTGTTTTTTTGATTAGAATTAGCATTCTTGAGTTATCTTAGTGTAAACGATATTGCAATTTCGATGTTTCAGCGCGAGACGTTTTATATTAAGCAACACCATATAAGAGCGTGTTGCACAGATAATTTAAAATTAAAAATAAAATACTTCTTCCTGGAATTTTAGAAAAAAACTTTCAGGAATGATTAAACATGTTGTGTAGATGTAAATTAAGCAAAAAAAATTTTTACAATTTTTTGGAAAACCACCCCTAACTACCCCCTGCACACCACGATTTTTTGACGACCAGGCGATTTTGCTTTCTTAAGGCATAAGGAATTATATAAAATAGGTTTTACATTTTAGCAATAAAATGCAAACGAAAATCTTTTCTAGAAGGAATATCTTCGCGTTTAAACTCTACTATTTCCCAACGATTTATTAACTATATACAGGGTGATTTTTTTAACTTGCCCATTAGAATATTTTCAACTGCCGATAATGCTAGAGGTCTGAAAGTTGGTACACGGATATTAGTGACTATACCAAATTCGGGGAAAATATTTTCAAGATGGCGGCCCTTCTGTCAACCCAAATATCGACGCCATATTGGATTTTTTAAATTGCAACCCCCATTTTTTATTCGATTTTTTAAATCTGCGCTCTTTTGCGGTTAAAATGAACCCAATGTGTCTAATACTTACTTGTTATAGTTTTTGAGATATGTTACTTTTTCTGTTAAAATTTGCGTTTGCAGAGGTTGTTTAAAAAATTCATAACTTTTTCACTATTGACGCAAAATTAAAACTGCTTGGTTCAGTCGATAGCTGAAGGTTTGTAGAATATTCAGGTATGTTTCAAAATAGTTAAATGTTGTTTGGTATACCTGCAATAATTTTTTAAAAATGAAGTTGAAAAAGTGTCAAAATTTCAATTTTTTTAAATGGCACGACCACATTCTGCCATCGCCACTGGATATGAAACTTAATTCAAAAGGCACTTTTAATAACAATCCCTATACCTATTTGTATTATTTTCGAAGATATTTGGATTTATTTGGAATTTTCTACCAAATATCATTCATGCGATGGACGAGTAGGCCATGAACTTTAAAACAATGCCACTATTGTGTCAACGCTAACTCTTGTTGTCAACCTGACAGCTTTCTTACAAGTGTTTTGCAAATATTTGTTCATATTACGATGAATGCCTACCCTAATGATGTTATTTTTGATTTAATCGCTATTTACGGCAGATGCGATAACATAATTGAGAGAACCTGCTGTGCCTTCAATTTGAAATATCCAGAATTACCTCCAATGAATAGGAAGAAGCTTTCCAGTCTGCGTAATAAATTTATTCTTACTAGAAGCATAAATCCACCCAGAAACCGGCTTAAAGTGGTCACCGGAAATGAAGGAAACCAAATAAATATTTTGGGATATTTTGCCGCTTTTCCAACGGCGTCAATACGAGCAGCTTCCAGTGATTTGGGACTTAGTTATTCCTCCATTCAGAAGGTGTTATCTTTGCACAATTTTCATCCTTATGCATTCATAAGGTTGCAAAAACTCCGGCCAACGGATTACCTTAAGCGGGTAACTTTTTGCGAACAACTGTTGGTAAAAATACAAGAAGATGGTAATTTTCTGAAAAGAATTTGTTGGACGGACGAGGCTAAATTTGCTCAACGAGGTGTATTTAATAAAAGAAATCGCCATTTTTGGGCCAATCAAAATCCTCATTTGATAATAGAAGTGGAAAACCAAATTCAATTTTCAATAAATGTTTTTTGCTTATTAATGGATAATCAAGTACAATGGTACATGTATGAAGAAAATTTAAATGGTGAGCGTTATTTACAAATTCTGAATAATTGTGTAGACAATTTTCTTGACAATTTGCCTCTGCCAGAAATGATAAACGCATGGTACCAGATGGACGGTGCGCCAGCCCATTCAACAAGAGCTGTGCACCGTAAATTGGAAGACTTGTTTCAAGATAGGTGGTGGGGAAATAGGGGTCCGTGGCTTTGGCCGCCTCGTTCACCGGACCTTACCCCACTTGACTTTTACTTGTGGGGGCGAGTTAAAGAGGAAGTTTACCAAACAGAACCAAGAACATTGCAACATTTAATCGGAAGAATTACACGAGCTATGAACTCTCTGGACCAAAACGAAATAAGAAGAGCCACAATCGCCGCAGTACAACAACGTGTTACTGAATGTTTGCATAAAAATGGGAGGCACATTGAACACGTGTAGACTATTATAGTTTAACCATAGTATCCCATAGTTTTATTATTGTTTTTATATTTTTTTGTGTTATTATGTTTGTTATGTTGTTCTTGGTTATGTTCTTCAGACATGCACCCACCATTGTACTCGATGATTATCCATTAACAAACGAAATACATTTGTTGAAAACTGAATTTGATTTTCCACATGTATGACCAAATGGGAACCTTTATTTTCTCAAAATGGCGATTCCTTTTATTAAATACACCCCGTTGAGCAAATTTTGCCTTGTCCGTAATATCCGTCGTAATATGATCAAATATTTGCAAAACACTTGTAAGAAAGCTGTCAGGTTGACAACAAGAGTTAGCGTTGACACAATAGTGGCATTGTTTTAAAGTTCATGGCCTACTCGTCCATCGCGTGAACGATATTTGGTAGAAAATTCCAAATAAATCCAAATATCTTCGAAAATAATGCAAATAGGTATAGGGATTGTTATTAAAAGTGTCTTTTGAATTAAGTTTCCTATCCAGTGACGATGGTAGAATGTGGTCGTGCCATTTAAAAAAATTGAAATTTTGACACTTTTTCAACTTCAATTTTAAAAAATTATTGCAGGTATACCAAACAACATTTAACTATTTTGAAACATACCTGAATATTCTACAAACCTTCAGCTATCGACTGAACCAAGCAGTTTTAATTTTGCGTCAATAGTGAAAAAGTTATGAATTTTTTAAACAACCTCTGCAAACGCAAATTTTAACAGAAAAAGTAACATATCTCAAAAACTATAACAAGTAAGTATTAGACACATTGGGTTCATTTTAACCGCAAAAGAGCGCAGATTTAAAAAATCGAATAAAAAATGGGGGTTGCAATTTAAAAAATCCAATATGGCGTCGATATTTGGGTTGACAGAAGGGCCGCCATCTTGAACATATTTTCCCCGAATTTGGCATAGTCACTAATATGCGTGTACCAACTTTCAGACCTCTAGCATTATCGGCAGTTGAAAATATTCTAATGGGCAAGTTAAAAAAATCACCCTGTATTTAGAGACCTTACAAATAAGAATATAGTAATACCATATATGGATGATTTAATTATACCAGCATTAGATGAAACGGAAGCCAGGGGTAGATTGACAATAGTTTTGCAAACGGCTAAAGATTATGGACTTAAAATAAATAAGAAGAAATTCCAGTTTATTAAGAAGACAGTAGAGTTCTTAGGACATCGAATAGAAGCAGGAAAAATATTTCCGTCTGAATCAAAAACCAAATAATATGAATCAAGTACAAAGTTTCCTTCAACTTACTGGTTATTTTAGAAAATTTGACTTCTCTGTTCCAAGAGTATCATCTAAATTGCTGCAAGGAAAAAATGTTCAACTTCTATCGATAAAATGTTTTCATGAAGAATTTGACAAAAAAAAATTAAGTTTATTCAGACCAAAGAAAGATCAACGCGATCTGTGTATTGGACATCAAGTAAATAATATATCTGAAGACCAATATCGCAAACATATGATCGAAAGAATATAGCCCGAAGGCCACTGAATTATTGACCATAGAAAATAATAATACTAATAGTAATAATTTTTTATCATTCGTCAGTCGTCGATGTTGGTTCTTTTTCGTTGATTAATCTATTATTTTGTCTGGTCTGGTTTAACTGTGGCTTGATGTAACAGTGTATTTCTTATAAAAATTTATATGCAAATGACGATCTAAGAAAAATACAATTAAATAAATGTTTGGTAGATATGATAGCTATCGATATGCAACCATTCAGTGTTGTTTCCTAATCCAGGTGTTAAAATGTTTATTAATATGTTACGGTGTAATTCAACTATTAGTAGATTGAGTATTTTATGAAAAAAAGATAGGCCATAATTAAGTTTATATAAGTACAATCATTTATTTTACAAAAAGGTCACTCATTAAATTCAACATAACTAAATGTTTAAACCATGTAAACAGATCTGGCTGCGTCATGGCAAGTGGAGGTTGTGTTTTTTATTGGGCAATACACTCAATCATTGAAAATATCTGCAAATGATATTATATTATTTAACATTCCAGGTGGTAGTAAAGTAATTCTTACCAAAAATCGTATATTTTTGATATACGCGAAAATATAACCCATATATGTCAATTTCATCTGTCACTTAACAGGTTGGCCATAAAATATCACTAGGAGAATGACATCGTTTCCGGCGAGTTTTCTGACATTTTTCCACGCGACTTTGAGGCAAGAGCATCAATTTTGGGTAATCGCATTTTGCGGATTTTAAGAAAATATTTCGGGCAATTGATTGGAAAAAAGTTATTTTGCTGTCATTGCAACCAGTTGGGTTGGATATTTTGCCCTAACTTTTCGTCGAGTCAAGCTGTACGCTTGTCTTACAAGGCCAACCTACAACAGAGGTAAGACTATGGGATATGTACTTTCTACTTAAATTCTACACCTACATGTCAGATATTTTAAACATTGCGTGTCTTTGTAGGCCTTTTTTTTTGTTCTCCTGTACGCTTTACTTTCATCTCACTGCCTGCCTACCTGCCTGCCTGCATGCCACCAGAACAGCAACCTGCTAGTAATGCTAGTACCTCTTGGACCTGCCGCCAGTCCTGGCTAAACCAAGAGTGACCGCACCGTCCATTGACGACAGCTGTGGAGGCCACCCCTTGAGTCTGTCTACTACCAGATAAGCCTAAAATCTATGTTATTTCACTTTTTCACCTTATACCAATGCTTATTAGCTATTGCTTTGCATGTACCTAATTATTATTTTACCTCTCATATTATTTTAATATCCTGGTCCGCTGCTTTGTGCTTAAGCACTGCTTTTATTCTAAATACGTTCTTATTGGTACTCCGGGTGCATCTACAACAATAGGATTAAACAGTAAATGTAAATGTCTGTGTAGACATCCCCGTTACTTGCACTGAACCTCGGGAATTATTAGCTTCTTCCCTAAAGGTTCAGGGACATAGCTCCGGTTAGCTCTGGGCTCAAGGCGGGGATTGGATTTTACTGTGAAGCTTATTTATAAAAAAGTGGGCACCAGGTAATTTAAATGAAAAAAAATATATGAAATTGTGAATGCGTGAAAGTAAGAACAAACAAATTACGTTAAGATAAAAGTATATATTACAAGTTATATTTACACTCAATTTATGTTAAATTGAAAAAAGACTCTACAGCCTGAAAGTGTTTATCAAAATTTAAAAACAATTTTACTGGGCTGGGTTCACCAGTCTTCGGCCTACTTATGGATTGATCTCACCCACTAGCCTCTCCTAGATTAATCCGGAACTCCTGAACAGATCCCCGTCTAGCTAGACTTGCTGGGGTTGCAGGGATGGATGTAAGTAAATCCCACGTAGCTAGGTTTCAGGTTGCAGGCTCCAAAGGTGGAAACAGGCACATGTAAAAGATTGTATGATTAGCCCAGTCCCAGAGTTGTACAAAAAAATGATCCAGGAATTGGAATTTTGAAAACAATCAAACCGTAGAGCAACTATGTCTGAAGGACAGTATATAAAAATTGTAATAGAAAAAAAAAGTAACTTATGACCAGTACTATATACTACAATAAAAATTACCAAAATTGCAGTAACAAAATTCGTAACTGTGCTACACAAAAAAACTGGTTAGCATAAAGGTGAAAATTTCTAATTCATACATGAGATTTTAAATGCAAAATTAACAATATCAAGAACAATGAAATAGAATTAAATTGAAAAAAAAATTAATGTGAGACGGTCTAGAATACCAGCAAGCAATCAAAAATAAAATTCCTGGATATAATAGATTCGGTAATTAGCAGACAAAATTTATCGTATATCAAAAATAACCATATGGTTATATACAAAGCACTAACCAACCCAGGCTCTTCACAGAGAACAGACCTTTGCATACAGGGTACAATTTTCTTTAATCATATTCAATTTGTTAAGAAAATGAAATGTACTCACCTGTATGCAAAGTGCAGTTCCAATCTCGTGTATCCACCTTAAATATGTCCTAAGACGTTCCACCTGGAATTGGATGGTTTACGAGAAAAGTAGATTCCTGGGAAGATTAACGTCTCAACAACTCTGCAAAAAAATAAAAAAATTCGGCAGAAAATGTACACCACGTGTAAACTAAATTTATTATCACTTATCTCGTGACAACAACAAAAATATACGATAATATCAATTAATGAGCTTATTACAGATAACACTCTATTATATCAGAACACCGATCACTAACAATAGTGATAATAATTCAAGATTTAAATGAAAGTAAAATTTAAGAACATGTGCTTTTAATAAGCGTAAAATTGTCAACTTGCTTGTACTCTGTTCAAAACCAGACTCCTCGAATTTTAAAAATGTCTTAATTTCCTGTCTGTTTTGCGTCCCTACCTTTTCATAAAAGTGACCAATCAGAAACACATTAAAGGTAGACAACACATTACAATGTAGAGAGCATTTTGGGTTGCGGGTATTCAGGGATAAAATGATACGTATTTTTGAAATTATTTTTAATCGTCCGGAAATATACTGCTCGTCATATACAAAGGAACAAAATGATTAAAATTTTGTTACATACTGTACTATAATTAACCTTTTTCTCACTGGGTTGTAAACCGACCCTATCGTGCTATAGGGAGGGTCTGTAGATAAAGTGGCGGTATCAGTCCTTAACAACACCTTCGTAACCTTATAAAGTACTTGTATTTCAAATTCATTTCTGTATCTGTAAACAGTGTAAACATAACAAAAATACGCACCACCCACATACATAAAAGAAGTATACCGCGCAAGAGAGACATCCGACACGTGAAATATAGTGCGTTGCCATTTTGACGTATACTGACCGTGCATCATCCACATACATAGCATCATCTGAACCTTTAGGAAATGTTGCAACATTATATACACGAATGTGTAATGGTGGTTACATATCCTACACTGATAATAATAAATTATTTTCGCATTTTAATTGAATAATTTATTTCAAAATAGTACTCAAAGTTTTTGAATACTTTAAATTTCTTGTGATTGATACAAGAACATTATGGTTTTACATTTATTCTACGTACATATGTACGTATGTGTGATGTAGTACGTCAAAATGGCGTTTATTTTTATCTCCTTTTATTGCAAGTGCAATACGGATGCGCAGATGACTTTAAGCAGTATACTTCTTTTATGCATGTGGCACCACCACAGATTTCAAAAATACACAAAACCTACACAAGAAATTAAGTACAACACCACAGAGCACGGAGCTGGCAGTTGTTGAACTCGTTAGCCCCATCAGGTCGAATCCCGAATTCGAGTATTTTACCACTCACTCGCTCATTTATATCGTATTACTTATATAATTTTAGGTGTATGTATCTGTTTAGGTAAATATAATATAACCTTAGTGGCCTATCATTGAATTTAAGTGTTTTATCCCCTCGTCCCGTTTCGATCGGTCAGTGCGAGATAATCTGGGCTACTCCACGGGTATAGTTACATCAAGGGTTGTCAAACGGGTTGCGCTCAAAACAAAAAAAATCTCATAAAGCTTATAGTAGGGTGAAATATACCCACTCCCATCTCCGAGAAGCTAGCTGCCAACCCTTATAAGTCACAAAATATCTCGGAACACTTCTTGCCACCTTTTTTTTTCCTCCTTACCCACTAAATAGTGACTTAGTGAAATAGCCACCGTCATAAATAAACTGGATAAACCCTATAAGCTACCTACAATAGTAAATAGCTTGAAATCAAATTTGTTGCAACAGCAATATGCAGCAATAAAATCAAACTTAATGAATAAATTCAAACATACTAATCCTTGAATCCTTGACTCGTGGACTTCATCTTATTCAACGGACTCGTACCTTACTGTTACCTGTCATTTTATAGAACGGTTTCGACTGCTGTCTTTTGTATTACAGAGGTACTGATAAACTAACGGAAAGTCACACTGCAGTGAATCTTTCGGCATATCTTTAGGTAATACGATTTAATTTTTTAGTTGTATTTTATTATTATTATTATGTCTTTTTTAGACTGTTAATAATAAATAAATAGACTGTAAATAATTGGGGCATACAAAGAAAAGTATGTTGTATTGTGACTGATAATGCTGGCAATATTAAAGCTGCAGTTGGTCTACTTGGTATCACTAATCTGCTCAGCCGTTAAATTTAACGTGTGCTACACACACGTTAAATTTAACAGTTGAGGATACCTTCAAAAATAATTGTTGGCAAAATGTACGGCAATGGTGGGCCCATTTAAAAGGAGCACTACTGCCATGAATATCTTGATAATGAACAAGCTGCTCGGAAGGACCCAAATTTAAAATTGTTAAAGGATATTTCCACAAGATGGAACAGTGTGTACACGATGATCAGCAGAATTTTTGAGATAAAAGATTCATTATTACTGGCACTTTCAAAGTTGGATGATTCTCCAGTAGGTATTACACCTGATGAATATAAAATCTTGAAAGATCTTTGCAATATCCTAAAACATTTCAACGATGCTAGAACAGCTCTCTGGAGATAAGTACGTAACCGTTTCATTAATTATTTATATAACTATTTAGATATTTATTTATATAACTATTTAGATATTTATTTATATAACTATTTAGATATTTATTTATATAACTAGTAGCCCATAATACTGTCGAAACTATAGTCCATTTATTTTAACTATCGGTACCTCTACAGAAAACGACCTGCATAAGGCCGCACTATGCAAGTTGAAAGTGAGAATGCTTCATCAGCAGAAATGTAATAATTGGCTGATTGTCCTGCCCTAGTGGAGATGGTCCAGGAGAGTTTAAATTGTTTGATATAATAAACTTCCCGATACTACTGTTTTTAAATATGCCTCAATCACTATGTCGACCTTCAGAACCGATATTTACTATTGTGAATCTGTAATCACCATCACATAGTGCCAATAACACAATACTGTGTGTCCCTTTGTAGTTATAAAAAGTTGAGCCAGATTTTGGAGGTGTCTAAAAATACAAGTACTAACTACAGACTTCCAAAAATGTTACTCTATATCTACCTGCATCACAACATGCTTGCCATCGATTGCACAAGCACAATGTCACAATTGCACACAAAGTCTTGTGTAATATTTAGCGAAGACTGGCCAAGACTTTAGTCAAAATCAAATCTAAATTGACAGTACGGTAGGTAGTGAGGTAGTTGCTAATTTTCCGACTTTACCTTAATGTTAGAGTACTAGAGTGTTGGAGTGTTAGAGTAGAGTAGAGTGAAGAGGAGCTTATTAGTCTCTTTTCACCAGATATTGGTTCACGTACACAATACATCTTTGTCAAGTTTTGCCTCACAATTTCAAGTAATTTGTTGAAAATGTCACTTGACATCCTCAGGTAGTTGAAATATTTTTCTAAGTAATTTAATCGTATTTCTAGCAATAAATTATGATAGTCTCCTTGCATTTTCCGATTTTTAAAAATATTTCGCAGCGCCCACATTCTCCTTCTTTGCTTCTTCTTCCTTACGATTAGCAAAAGGGATAAAAACAGCACATTATTTGCTCTATGAACGTGGTTTTGTCGTCGTTGAAGGGTATATAAGGCAATGACAACATGTGTCATTGGAAAAGAAAAAGTGAGGTTAAAAGCGCACTATTTCGGACAAAAGTTAAAATAATTTCAACTAATAAGACGTCGGATGAAATGCTAAATATTCGGATGAAAGTTGGCACTAAAATATTTTGACTAATAGAAACACCGTCATATTATCGTATCGTCTGAAATCGGATGCATGGGACTCCCGCTTAAGTAGGGGACGGTGAGGTACGTTCTGACTGTTCAAAAAACGCGCCATGGGATGAACGTCAGACTCCGTATCGACTCTCTTAAGCATCGTGGCGACGAGACGACGTGTTTCGCGCTTCGTGCTGGAAGTTTGTGTTGTGAGTGCCATTCCCGTTTGTTCCTGTAAGTTGAGTTTTGTGTCGAGTTATATATCGAAGTCTGAGAGCCAGGGGGTCACATTTGCAGCTGCAACCAGGTTCTTGTACGCCATCCAGGACCAATAATGTGGAAGCCTGCCGGGTATAACCTAAAACCACGCCGCAGTACGTATTTATAACCTCACTAAAATCCTGCATGTGACTTTTTGGTTTCAACCTGAATTTCCATCCTCGGGTCTGAAAGCGCTCCTTTGTACTCAAATTACCTTCTCGGGGCCCTAAAAAATTGTTCCCGAACCCGCCGACACCATGGGGCGTCTGGAAACATTGTTTTAGAAATTTTGAGTATCAGGAGCGCAGAAGGTAAAAGGAGGAAATTTCGTTGCTAAACGCAGTATCGGAATCTCCGAAGCCACGCCCACCAGATTTTCGTGTATACTTGGCGCTGAATTCCTTTCAGTAAGACTAGCTTCTAACGTGACGGCACAACTTCTACATTTATTGTGATTTGGCCTCGTAGGGTCTTTCTGCGCGCTGTGCGGGCAGTTATCTCGGGAACGGCGAGTGCTAGCGTCCTCTAATTTGTGCCTCGTTACTATATCAGAGGCCTACTGTTGTCGATCAACAAGGGAGCTCGGGAGGACCGACAGGATGTACGTCAGGCCCTACCCTATTTCTATTAATTATACTTTTTGAGGACGCGATAGTTTGTACTGCTATACATTGAGATGAGTACGACCTAACCTGATGGCTTGATAGAATCAGGCGATCGGGTTCTTACCAGATACGCAATCGGGGGGGGGGCGGTAAATTCCCGTTCCCCAGCTGATCGCATCGCAGGGGCCATCTTCGCCCCCCCCCCAGCAGTCATCTAACCAACCGCAAATAACTTGTGGGACTTGCGGCCGGTGCTACCAGACCCGATCCGGGCTATCTAAACATCGTCAAACGGGAGGCACTAGGGGGACTTGCTGCGCTCATTGTGGCAAGTCATTCGAGTCATACATAGGAGTGCGCCTGCATGAAAGGCTCGTTCATAAGCCACTCTACGACAAGGATCTGGAGGAGTCACTGGCGATGCCTGACTCCTTCACATACTCAATAATGGTGGAGATGGAGGCCAAAAACAAAAAAAGAGACCCCCTTCATCGAACAGATGGTCGCCGCCACTAGTCTGACACGAGATCAAGTTAGACATCGGCGTGCTAAAAGTGATTATAAGGAGTATCTCAAGGACGCCATAAAGAAGCAGATGCGTAACTCGATTGCCAGCTCGTTCGCACTTGCTTCAAGTGCAAAGAGCTCGAAGTCTTCCACAAAAAAGCAATCGACGGCATCACTCCCGGAGAAGCCCGTGATGAAAAGCAAGACAGCACACTTAGCCCGTGTAACGAGCGCCACCAACTGGCGTGATAGCTGCCCCCGTCGAACTATCAAACAGACCATCTGATCCAATAATAAATGTTACATCTCGTCTAGCCATATACACTAAGTGAATCACGAGAATGTGACTCTCGTGCAGTAAATCATACCATCGTAATCTAACTACGTATAGTGGTAATTTTATCTATAAAAATCTGTTTACAACTGTGTTCCTATAATTTTCTTGCGTAGTTAGGTAAGTTATTCTTAATTTATTTATAGATTTAGGGCCTAGCACATTATTTCACAGATAATGCATAACCTATAAACACCAGCAAGGGTGCCCTTCCTTTGCGGACCATAACATTTTTGTCATACATTTATTTCTAATGGGTAATGTGGGACAGGTTCGGTCAGTTCGGCCATAAGAAAAGCAGCTTCTGATTATAATGTGAAAAAGTCAAGTCTTTATGATATAATTCAGCAATATAAATTAAAACACGCCGAAATAATTGACGACTGGAAATTCAGATACATCAGATACTAGAGAGCAGTACAGTGATTACAAAAACAGATATGTAACGAGACAAATTTTTACACGCAATGAAGAAAAGGAATTGGTTGATTACTTATTACTATCATCCAAAATGCATTTTGGTCTTACATATTCATGCACGCGACGACTTACCTATGAGTTTGGTCTGCAGCTGAATAAGAATATTCCCCTTTCTTGGCGAAGAAATTTAAAAGTCGGTAAGGACTAGATATTGGGATTTATGAAAAGGCATGAAACTCCTGTAACAATCGAGGTTATTTCAGAATTATATTTTACGCGGTACACGGAACGTTTTACAATTGTAGGTCCTGATAATAAACATTATAAGCTGGTAAACTCTGCAGTTGTCACAGGCATCCTTCAGGCGTAGACAAACAATAAATATTTATTATAAATTTCCGCTGCTCACAAACGAAAACATTTTAGGAAGAGTAATAAAATAAACTATTATTGGAGGATCAGCGACACTTTCAAAATTAGTAAATATTCTGGGAATTATGAGGGACAATAACACTGACATTAAAGAAATTATGGGTTATATTAGACCAGATGTATTGACAGACAAAGATTAGAGGAATACCGCCCCGGTCAGAGTCGCACTCAGAGAAATTAAGGGCCGCCTTTAGATACGTAACTATAATGATTGGAAATAAACGATAACGGTAAAATCGAGACGAAGGGATTCTCAGGGAATCCATGTTTTAGATGTAGATAGATTAAGGAGAAAATGTAAGCGCTTAAAGGAAGCAGTTTTTTAGATGGGAGTTTTCTCCTGCAAAATTAGAGTACATAGTTAGTCTCAACTCCCATCCAGATCTTGTTCTGAGAGACTGGAGGTTTTATTAGGAAAAATCTATATTAGTGTATGTATGTAAAATTTATTCATATTTGTCGTGGCGCAATTGACGATTACCCGCTAGGGATCAGGAAAGGGTCACATGCTAATGCCTCCTACCCGGAAGAAGGGGGTGTTTCCAGAGGACTCTCTACATCCTAAGTACCACCCACCCCCCGATAGAAACAAATTTGTCCAACTTAGAGGCCAGAATAATAGCCAAAAATAGATAGATTTGACCCTTATCAATGGGAAAACCGAGGTTATAAATGAACGTAAATTCATCAGAAAAGGCAGTTCTTCCTTCATTCTCAAACTTGTCGGTCGAGCCGCGAGTGTGGTACAGAGGTAATTTTCCTTAGTTAAATTTAATATTTGCTTTCAGACACAATTTAGACAAGATTCTGACTAAAGGTTCAGAATTCTAGACCTTTACTCTCTACTAGAGGTTGTTTAATCTTAATATAATCAGCTTAAATGTTAAAGCTTTTCACATTAGTAAATTAGATTTAATAACATAAAATTGCACTAGTAGGATTCATTCTAGGTAGTTAGTCTGCGTTAATTGCTGTTAAAGATAGTTACATTTCTTGGAATTCATTTAGAGTCAAGTATCGAGATATCACAGGCTATAACCCCGGGTGCGAGGCAGGTGACCAAATTGCTCATATAGGGAAGTACATACAGGGTGTTTAGTTTAGATCTGTCTGCGCGTTTATTTTATTGATTTATATTTCCAGTATTCTTGAATTTTGATTGTCTCTTGTAGGTTGCTGCATGGAAAATTGTATTGAATTTTCTTTTGCTGTTGTTGTCTAGTTGGTGTCACTGTATGTGTGTGTGTGTGAATAATAACTAGAGGAAGTGTGATTATTCTCCAAACCTCTGAGCGACACTCCAAGAATTCTACCAGACTGCAGTGCGGAACCGGAAAGCAAAGTATAGCAGTAAGTGACGTAACTCCACTTTTCTACGACCATATATCTCAAAGAACTCGCCAACCAAGTTATATATAAAAGTTAGTAAGCAAACAGATATTAGGTCCCTTTCTAATAACATCCACAAGTCTTCACGATACGCTCGTCATGAACAAGTCAAAGGATGGTTACACTCCTCTGTCACTGAGAAAGCTAGAAAATACCAATTTGGCTCGATCTATAGCTTTCAATAGGTATAATGTAAACGTATTTTTTTAAAACCTTATGGAAGTACAAAACAAATATAAATTTACTCCTGACTGAATCTTCAACACCGACGAAACCGGCCTTTCTACTGTTTTACAAGCTCCTAAAGCAATAGCTTTAGTTATTGCTTTAGGAGCTTGGAGCTCCATGGAGAATCTAGGAGCTTTATAGCTCCATTAGATTAGAAACAGATGGCTAGAAAATGCGGTTAAGGAGAGTTGGGGAAAAACGCAGGATATCCCTACAGGAACAGTAAATTTACCACAAGCGGTCAAAATATCTATTGGCATTCAGACGAATGCAACGTAAATCGAAGATGAGTGGCAAAAGATAAAATCACGAAGGACAGAAGAAATAGAAAACATATTCAAAGAGGAAATGACCTTCGTAAAATTGACAAAAATTATAGATGAGAGATGGCCTAAGGAACTGTACACCGTGACAAGCTGTAGGGATGGAAAATGATATCAAACAGACATGGAAGAAGACCTAGCAGTCTTCATAGATCCAAAAAGAGACCGTGAAAGAGAATTCGAAGAATTAGAGGCTCAATATCCGGTGGCGGCCCGTCTGATAAACGAAGGCCTGGTGGAAGGCACCATGGATTGTCACGTTAAAGGTGGGGGTTAAGAGCAGCAGAAGCGAAGGTCAAGGAAATGATACAAAATCAGTATATATCATGCCAATGGATATGGACGGAAACGGAATAGATGACGCGGAAACAGTTTACAATCTGTGCATGCAATTAAAGAAAGAAATAATCATGTATGATAGGAGAAGCCTAAGAATAGGCGTTCTGGGTGACGCAAATTTCTTGTACCTAAGGAGGAATACGTATTTCGAGATCTCCAGATTAGATTAAGCTTACCCTATGTCTAAAGCAGAAAAGGAGGGCAGAAAGGAAGAAGTCAGAAGCGGAAGGCGCGAAGAGAGATAAGACAACCAGAAAGAGAAAAGATAATTATAAAAGCTTCAGTGGGAAAAAGTTATGCAGATTTATTTAGATCTGTAAAGAACTCAGTAAACCTAGAGGAGAGATGAATCAAGATAAAATCCATTAAAAAGACAAATAAGGGGGACCTTATGTTGGAAGTTCTGGGTGGAAAAGAAAATCCAAGAGAAAAACAATACGAATGTAGTAATTAAATCAAATGATATTATCCTGCACATTACAGACATTGACGCTTCAATCGATGAAGACGAATTACGAAGGGAAATCATAAATTCAGAAAATATCTCACCAGATCTCTTCAGGATACTTTCGATGAAACCTTTACAAAACGGAAACCAAGCAGCTACCGTATCTATGAACAAGGGATACGATTCGAGTAGCAAACAAAGGCAAAATTAAAATTGGTTGGATACAATGCAGAGTCAGAAGAAAAATCAACATACAGAGGTGTTTTAGATGTCACTTCTATGGGCACACAAAAGAGAACTGCTCAGCAACAGATAGGTCTGAGATATGCCTGAAATGTGCAAAGCCGGGACACCGGGCAAAAGACTGCAAAAATACACCGACCTGCTTAGCATGTAAGGTAGAAGGCCACAAAATGGATCAGACAAGGTGCTCGCATTACTGGAAATTAATCAAAGATAGGACTAGGATAATACCCAGTGCCTCGGCGAACAACAATCATGATCATTAAAGTACTACAAAAAAACTTGGGAAGGGGTAGGGTAGCACACGATGTAACATTTGAAGAATACAAGGATCAAGTTGATAGGATCATGGAAGACGTTAGAAAAGAAGCAGGAGAGAAAATAATTATGGGCGATATAAACGCAAAATCACCCGCAAATTGGATGGCCGCCCTAGACTTGGATGTGTTAAACGCAGGAAAAAAAATAACCTTCGTTAGAAGACAAATTGAGTCCTTTATTGACATCACGTGCTCCACAAGTAAAATACAACGATATATACAGGATTGGGAAGTTCTAGAAGACGAAACACTTACCGAATACAGATATATCCTTTTTAGTATGACAACAGGTAGAGATAAGGTACACGAGAAAAGAGGTACAAGTTGGACTTGCGACTGGGAATTGTTCAAGGAATTAGCGACGTGGAGATTATCTGACGGTGTAACATCAATAAAGGAACAAGAATAATAATAATAATAATAATAATAATAATAATGTTTATTTGCATAAGTAAATATTTCAATACAATAAATATAATTGCATCTAAGCAAACAAACAATAATCACAGAAGCAGTACTTATCTAGTACCGCTTGTACATGATAGATGTGTATGTGCTAGAAACATCTTAAATCTTAATTCTACGAACAAAAAATAAACATCCGAAAATCCACACGGGACAACTATATGAGTAGGTATACCAACATCGACAATAGATATATACATATCCATGAACAACATGCATGGATATAAACCCACACACACACACATTACATTACACAAGTATTACACAAGTCCGAATTTAAGTGACACTGTTAAGTGAGTCAATGTATAGACAATCTTAATTAAAATTATATTTTTCCTTTAAATCTAGAAGATTTTCAAGTTAATTAAATCATGGAAGCATATCCTTTCAGAGTCCAAAATCCACTTCCTTACTCTAGACTTATATAACCCAAAGCTTTCTATATTCTTAATAGTAGCTGGTAGTGATCTATACAATTTAGGGCCAAGATAATTGCAACTACGTTGTCCTATACATTTTCCACACTTTGGCTATAACTTTGGTTATAATACCATCTATTTTATTTCTAGTCTCATAATTGTGTTTTATCGGTTCTACATGTAATTTGTTCTTTTTAATATTACTTAACATATTTAGACAGAACAATTGTCTTATATCGTAAAATCTGCTGTCTCTAAATAAACTGTCTGTAGGATACCTGAGATTTCGATTATATATTATTTTAATTATCCATTTTTGAAGTTTACATAAGTTTTCTAGATGACTATCGCTTACCCCCCCCAACCCAGTATTCCGTAAGACAATTGACTTTGTACTAATGCATAATAAATTGTTCTGAGATGAGGAATATCTATATATTCTCTTAGTTGTTTAAATTGCGGTAACAGACCTCTTACTTTTTTTATAACGTAGTTTACTTGCAAGTCCCATCTTAAATGTCTGTCGATTACTATGCCTAGATATTTTACGGACGCGGCTTCGGGTATTCGTGTTGTCGAGTCTATTGTTAGATCACCCATGGCTGGCAAATTTGAGGCGTAGGAAGTAAAAGGTAAGTATTTAGTCTTATCACAATTTAAAGTTAATTTATTGTACTGAAACAAGTGCATAATGTTTTTGAAATCAGCCTCAGTTGTGCTTTTTATTTAAATTATGCCATGTATCAGCCTGGTACAAAATGGCAGTGTCGTCGGCAAAACTTAGAACTTCACCCACGGTATCTAGAGTAAGAAGGTTATTGATATATATATATATATATATATATATATATATATATATATATATATATATAGAGTAAATAGTAAAGGGCCAAGTACTGTTCCCTGAGGAACACCGTAGGTAATAGTTCTAAGACTACTGGAGACACCGTCAATTCTGACATATTGTTTCCTGCCGGTCAAATAACTGTTGAGAATGTCATGTATCCTACCCCTCAATCCACAAAACCTTATTTTCTCCATTAAGTTTTGGTGGCAAACAGTGTCGAAAGCTTTAGAAAGATCAACGAAGATGCATAAAGATGGTATTTGCTTATCTAGTGCGTTATACAAATATGAAGTCAAATGATATATTGCATCTTCTGTTGATCTTCCCTCTCTAAAACCATGTTGCTTATCTGATATTATCTTATATTTATTCAGAAAACTGACTATTCTTATTTTTAAAAGTTTTTCAAAAATCTTAGCTAGATTTGATATGAGAGAAATAGGTCGGTAATTTAAAATTTCTAATTTATTCCCTTGTTTATAAAGGGGTTTAATAACACCTGTTTTTAAAATGTCCGGAAAACATCCCGACTTAAAACCAGAGTTTACTATGTATGTCATAGGGGTGGTGATTTCATTATAAATTTCTTTTAAAGTTTCCGCTCGTATATGGTCACTCCCAGGCGATTTGTTTAACTTCAATTCTTTTATAACTTTGGCGACTTCATTTTCATTTGTAGGGTATAAGTACATGGTCTTTTCCAAACGGTTAATGTTATCCGTGAAATCGTTAGGTGGAGCTATGATTTTACCGGCATATCTCTCTCCTAAATCACTATAATGGTTAGTAAATTAATTTGCTATTTTCAGTTTGTCTGTAAGCACAGTTCCCTTTTCTAATGTAATTTTTTCTATTTCAGTTTTGTGCCTCTTTTTACTTACAATATCATTTACACATTCCCAAAGGGCCTTGGTCTCATTTTTATTTTTCTCAATAAGTGATTGAAAATATTCCTTTTTTGATTTTTGTATTAAGCGCGATAATTTATTTTTACATTTATTACACTGTTCCTTTATATCGGTATTATGAGGACTTAATATAAGTTTTTTATATAGACCGTTTTTCTCGTTAATCGATTTTAATAAGCCAGGTGTTATCCATTGTTTTTTTATATAATTTTTTCTATTTAATTTTTTCGTATTAGTATTTTTGTTAATATAAAAATTTAGTGTATTAATAAATCTTTCCGTAATCAAATCCACATTGTTATTATTATAAATACAATTCCACGATTCCAACCCCAAATCATGCCTCAAACCATTGTAATTTATATATTTTTTATATTGGTTATGGGTCTCATGATTTTCAGCATATTTCATGAAAGGGTTGAATACAATGCTTGTGGGTGAATGATCGGTGATATTATAGCGAAATATAAAGGAGTGTATATCATCAATACTTTGATGTTGACAACTTTTCACAAAAAAGTGATCCAAATAAGTCTTACTGATAGGACGTGTGTATGTATTAATGTAAGAGGTAAACCCGTGTGAACTTAATATATTTTTGTAGTCTTCTATGTAATCCAAATTATCTAGAAGATCTATATTTATATCACCAGCTATAATATGAACTTCTGCTTTTTGGCTTTTACTTAAATATTCTGCTAAACTTAAATTAAACGTTATTGGGCTTGTACTAGGAGATCTGTAAATACTGGCCACAATTATGCTCTTATTGTAATTTGATAAAACCCTAAGCTCTATGACTTTAATTTCATCAAAGTTAATAATTCTGTAGTGAAAGTTAAGCTCGTCTTTTACAAATACTATGACACCATCATTTATATTTAATTTGCCTTCATTATACAATATATTATATCCATCCAAACCAAAAACATTAGGATCCAATACTTGAAATTTTTCAGTTAAAATAATTATTTCGAACTTGCTCGTTATCTGACTTAGGAAGATTTTTAGTTCATCGAGGTTTTTGGATATGCTTCTTATATTAATTTGAAAAACTTTAAAATTATTTTTTATTCTCATACATTTTGTATTAAAATCCGATAATCGATAAATGATGTTAGCGTTTACAGAATTATTTTGGTAGTCCCTTATATATGGATTCATTTAATATTGTAATTTAATTAATTATTCAATATTAATAATAATAACGGTAAATAGAAAAATGTATTAAAATTAATCACTATTCTACGTAGAAAATATTCTAATGGGACGACTTCACTGCTTGCTGTTTGTAGAACGAGTTATAACTTTTGACAGAGGAGCGGGATCTGATGATTTCGGTGTACTTGCTAGTGACTGTATTGCCTTTTTTACGTACTCTTTTTCTTTCGGTTGTTGCTTATCAATATGTTTTTTTACATTACCAACTATCAGTTTGGTTGGATTACTGCATATGTCTTGTGATGTTTGCGTATCTTTTTTTATATTCTGCTGTTTTTCAATTATTTGATTTGACTCCTTTTCTAAATATGGAAAATCAGAAACACCTTCAGATGAAATTCCAACGTTCGGCGTAGATGGAGCACTATTTGATTTAGTATTGAGCTCGTATTCTTCGGTTGAGTTTAATTCGTCGATAGTATGAGGAATATTATTTATATAAAGCTTGTTGCCTTTAATGTAACACTTTCCAGTAACGTTAGCTTTCACTCTGTTTAAATGTGTTCTCAGTATCTTATTTTCTTCCCTCTGCTTCGGTGTTAGATCATGAGATATACTTATATTTTTGCCTCTTAACTTATTACAGTTTCGAAGGACAAGATTTTTTTTTCAGTTTTGAAATAAACTCTACTTTGATTGGACTATTTGGTAAGCATCCCAACGTATATATGTCATTAATATCGGAATCCAGGATATCCACATCCAATAGCTTTTTTAGTTCTCGGCTTATAAATTCTGGTAATAAATTATATTCTGGAGCGTTTTTTAAACCAAAGATGAGAATATTATTTTTTCTACTATCACGATCCAATAATCCAATTTTTCTTTTTAATTCTTGGTTTTCTTTTTCTATATTCGTGACCTTGTGATTTAAATTTTCCAATTTTAATATCAATCGTGCTTCACTAGCTTCTATCATATTTTTTATTTCATTTCTATTTTTCAAAATTTCTTCATGTAGCAGTTTAATACTCTCTTCAATTCCGGACATTTTATTGTTACTACTGTAGTGGATGTTTCCCTTTAGATTTGCGAGTAACACAAAAAGTGATCAGGAGGAACACTACTAACGGAGTTTTTATTTCCTTCTTTAGAAATAGCTGTATTCATGTACATATAGTATTTATTAAGATTTCTTATATGTAAATATAAATATATTTCATTTTTAAAAATCACATAATGTATTTAAGTACCTTATACAACTGTTGTGACACATATGTTGATTTAATTCACTGTCTATCTCACAAATCTTGTAAATTTCTGTGGAGCTACCAACTACACAAGTATTCATCTAAAGCATCACACACAATTACAATAATTAACTAGACCAACTTATGAGGGAATTCTATAATACTAGCTCTTCAAAGCATGCTAAATCAAGAACACACACCATTTAGGTGGACCGACGAGATAGATAAGAAACGAAGGAAATGTCTTAAAGCCCGGAGAGTGGCCACGCGTGAGAATAGACAAATACCAAGGAATACAGCAGACATAGACCGGATCAACGATGAATATAAGAAAAACAAGAAAGAACTGCAACTTCTCATAAATAAGTCGAAAAGGCAGCACTGCGGAATATTAGGAGACGCACTTGCGTAATTTTTATTGATGGAATTCTCAACCAAGGAAAATATTTGTGGTTGCTAACAAATCACATGCAGATTTTTTTAGAAGATATACCGCTTGCCCAAATGAATAGGACATATTTTCAGCAAGATGGAGCTCCTGCCCATAATGCTCGTATTAATGTTAATTATCGGAAAGCTATTTAGCACCGAGCAGCTAAAGAAACTAGAGGGTTCCAAAAAGCGTCTACGATGGTCAGTTGAAGATGTTTCTAAGGCGATTGTAATTTATTCCTCTGGACCAAGAGCTTATAGATTGTTACTGAAAAGAGGCCACCCTCTTCCAGCTGTTTCGGCACTTCGAGCATATCTTAAAAAAGTCAAATAGGTAGCTCCTGGAATATTAAGGAAAGTGGTTAATATTACGAAGCTAGCAGATGTGAGTACCTTAGACAAGGTCTGTGTCATATCTCTTGATGAAATGAAAATTCGAAAGGCATATGATGGAAGGCAACAAAACAGAAGATAAAACTATAAAACCCTATAGTAATGCCCAAGTGGTAACGTTAAGAGGATTATTTAAAGGTTGGAAAAAACCAGTACTTTACGACTTTGATTTCAAGCTCACAAAGAAAAAACTGTTTGAAATAATAGAGTTTGTTGAGTCTTCAGGTAAAAATTTTGTAAGTAGATATAATTTAATTGTTTTGTTTGTACTTTTTCTATTGTTTCAAGATTCCATATTGTTACTATGGTGAGCGACTTGGGGGCTGGAAATAGATCTTTGCACAATGAATTAAATATAAAGTACAATAATACTTTCTTTAAAAGCCCTGTCGATAATAAAAATATTTATGTTTTTGCTGATATTGCATTTTTGCATTTTGTTGATCAGAGATTTGTTATTCAAGGCAAAGAAATAAGTAAATCAATAATTGAAGAACTTTTAGATATAACTTGTACATCCGATCTAAAAATAACTCACAAAATATCAAAAGATAGCCTCAATGTTCAAGGGGAAGGACGACAAAAACTGAAACTTGCAGCCAAACTATTTTCACATTGGGTTGTCCCGATTTATCAAAAATAATGGTAGCCAACAAAGAGAAGCTTATTGTAAAATATGTAGGTGATGTAGAACTAAAAACTTTAGTAGATACTCAGTATCTGGACATATCTGTAAAAAATGTAATGTGTTTCCCAGGATTGAACAACGAACTTGTTATCTGTGAGTCAAATGATTAAAAATGGTAACAAAGTTAAATTTGAAGACAAGATATGTAAAGTCTACAATACTGAAAATGAGTTAATCGCTACAGCTGATTTGCAGAATAGTATTAGTAGAGAGCTCGTGCGCCCGAAAGTGCCTTAAAAAGTGAAGTGGTAGCTATATCGATAGCTTATATATACGTAAACTTCAAAAAAAAGTTGTCCAAAAATTGTCCTGTACAGAAGGGCGTTATTCAAAATTTTCGAGTTATGTAGTACGTCAGATAGCCGAAATCCAGTTCTTTCTTTGGTAAAAATTGTATAATATTCTCTGTAGCCGTTTAGCTGTAAAAAAATAAGTTATTTAAAAAAAAGCATTGCATCTTATGGGAAACGCAGACTTTAAGCGTCGATATCTCCGTTCGATGCTTGCTAAAAATTAATTCATTTTGCCGTGTTTTTACATTTCTCACTCCATTGCTCAGAAACTAGGTCTCAAATAAAAAAAAAGTATTCTTTAGAAATTGAAACCCAATGCTTTCAGACTACGACAGTATCATTAGAAAATTTTTTACGCAAATAATAACCGAGTTATGATTTAAAAACCAACGCAGCTACAAAATTTCCAGGTGGTTGGAACTGCAAACATCGATCGCCCGCCTGCACCGCACCATTCCCCGCGCTCGAACGTTGCCTAAGATCTGTGATGATCTGTCTCTCGTGAATTGTTTTGACTAGCGAGTGTTTGCAAGCAGTATTTTTGTGATTAATATTAGCTAGTGTGAATTATTTTTTCTATATTTCTATCTATTACCTGCATAAATCTGGAAGTGGTAAGTGTGTATTAAATTAATTTTAATGATTTCATACATAGGGTGAATGGTAATAACATAACCATTAATGCAAACCTAATTCTCAAAGATAAGAATTGAAGTTCACGAAAACCTCGATCTATTATACCTATTGTATAAAGCGGAGGAAATTTAAATTAATTATGTTAATTAATTATGTTAGGAAATTATGTTATACAGCGCAAGTAAAATCCAATACTAATTATTAACTGCTAACTATATATCTTCGATATTGACGCATAAATTGATAATTTACAGGGTTAAAGCTATGATGATGAATCAATGCAATAATGAAGACAGTGGAAGTAGTACTACTTCGGATAGCGATATCGAATCGATGCTGAAAATTAAATGTAAAAAGGATACTAAAAAATGCATGTTTTGCCACAATTTGTCTGGACCGATGATCACAGTCTCTGAAAAAACATTGGACACCATAAAAAAAACTCAAAAGCTTCGACAACAAGTTAGCCAAACTGTGCATGATAATTTACAAATAATAATTAAAAGAATCGAAGAAGGTGAAGTAGAGTTACTTAGGTTTCATAAATCCTGTTATTGTTCCTACATAAGTAAGAGAAACATCGATTTGTTGAGACAAAAATATCAGAAGTACATAACGGAATCGGAAAAAAATGTTGGTAAGTTTGCTGCTGATAGTCCTAGAGCATCAGGTGATACAGAATCCAGCTCATCGATCCTGCGAAAAGGTGTTTTTGACATAAAAAAATGCGTCTTTTGCCAAAAAAGGTCTCATAAGAAAAGACTATCGCAAGTTCTAACTTTAAATATTGAGAAAAACATCAAATTAATTGCCCAAAATAACTCAACTATTTTAAAACGAATAGGTTCAAATGATTTGATCGCCATGGAGGTAAAATACCATCCACAATGTTTTTTGGCAAGGTGGTCAAAATACAGAGCAGTAACAAAATCTCCAGACGTACAAAGTGTCTCAGGGGCTAACCGTGAGAATATTGTGGAAAACAAACTAATTGAAGAATTAAAAAATGGTTTCTCTAAAAACAAGGTATACTCGGTAACCACAGTTTTTAAAAGATATTGTGAATTAGGGGGTGCAATGTCTAAAAGAAAGATACTGGATACAATAAAAAATTATTTCGGAGAGGCAATAAAGGTGGTGAAGTCCCAAAAAGCGAATGAATCAGATATTATTATGTCATCTGAAATTTCTTCAAACGATATTTTTCATTCATATATGGATACCTCAGCGGCCCTGCACGATAATTCTACAATATTTAAAGGGTTTTCCGGCTTCTCTGAATATTCAGTTTTGCATAATATTATTTGTAATATTAAACGAGAAATGGACAACATTCCTGATTTTAAAACTTGGAATAACTTAAACATGATTGATTTTAAAAAACATGTACCGGAATCCTTGATTTGGCTAATAACTCTACTTTTAACAAAAGACGGGACTAATCCTGATGACGTTTTAATTTTATCTTTATGTCAAGACATTATTTTTGGTTATTCTAAAAATAAGACACCAAAACACATCGCCATTGGTATAATGGTGCATCAAGAGACAAGGTCAAAAAAAATTATCCACATGTTACATCAATGTGGACATTCTATATCCTACAAAGATGTTTTGTCATTAAGAAATACAATAGCACAAGAAGAAACCAATAAATATATTCGCAATGACTATACCATTATTCCTACTCAAATTGTTCCTAATAAGTTCATTCTATTTGCTGCCGATAATATAGACATTTTAGAGGAAACATTAGATAAATCTCCTACCTTTCATGCTACTCAAATGGTCGTATTTCAGCAAGAATCTGCAAAAGAATTAGATTCTTCTAAAGAGTTTAAATTGTTACCATACAAAGTTAAACTGAATATTCCAGAACATTTTCATCGCCTAAGCCACTTAGCCATTAGCACTTCAAATAAACCAAAACCTCTGTTAATAAGGAAAACTTGCTTCATGATACGATAAATCATACAAATAATATGAGAAACCGAAATATGGCCTGGGTTACTTGTAGGAATGCAAGCAAATCTTCCGATAAAGTCATTGTACCACAGTGGTCTGGTTTTAATAAACTTCTGACAGAAGGCTGCTCTTCTGTTACATCCTATGGTTATTTACCGTTGTTGCCTTACGTAGCGTCTGACTACGATACTTTGTGGACGGTTATGAAAAGATGCAGCAATATAGCTCGACATTTAAATAATGAATATGTTGTAATTACTTTTGATCAAGCCCTTTATCATAAAGCAAAAGAAATTCAGTGGCACCAGTCGGCAGAGTGCAATAATTTTATAATAAGGTTGGGTGGTTTCCATATAATGTTAAATTTTTTAAAAGTGATTGGGCAATATATGGAGCACTCTGGCCTAAAAGACATTTTGTTAGAAAGTGGTTTGTATGGGGAACCTACTATCCTAGGAATATTGAATGGGAAAAAATGGAATAAAGGAGTTAGAGCTCATAAACTGACTTATGAAAGTTTGATTAGAATTCTTTTACCTATGTTTGAAATATGGCTGATGGATTCTAAAAGTGATCAAATTCATTCTGTCAATTTTGTGAAGTTAATATCCAATCAAATCTGCAATAACATCAAAATGAAAATGAGTTTTTCAAAATAATTCAACTCCATCTTGACATTATTGGCTGAATGTGCACAAGCGTTCAATGAATTTATTGACGCTCAGTCTCCTACATTTAAATTTTGGATTACCTATTTAGAATTAGTTGAAATACTTTTAGAATTCCTATATAGCGAAAGAACTGGAAATTGGGAGCTGCATTTGCAAAGTCTTCGAAAAATGATACCGTGGTTCTTTGCATTCGATCATACAAATTATTCTCGATGGACACCAATTTATTTAGCAGATATGTTGAAGCTACCATCTGACGCTCCCGAAATTTATCAGGAATTTTGTCAAGGCAAATTTGTTGTCAAGAGACTGCCAGGAACATTTAATATGATTTCTGTTGATCAGGCTTTAGAACACGTGAATAAAGTTTCCAAGGACGCAGGAGGCATTGTAGGTCTTACGAAGAACAGCACAAAACTTGATGAATGGTTTTTGAGTTTTAATAAAATTGGGTTAATGATTGATAGTTTTTCCAAGTCGTTCGTTCAAAGAATCGATGATTTTAGTCAGAATATCGAAATGGGACCAAAAAGGATGATAGTAGATGAAAAATCCGTATTGGCTCTACAAGAACAATTTAATAATTTTAAAGTGTTTATGCGCGACGAAGATGATTTATTGTGTATTTCTACCAGTACTATAATCGCTACAACAACGAAGCAATTATTATTAAATGCCAAGGCCATTGGTGAAGAAGCATATCAAAAGTTCCTCGAGACAATTGATACAGGTGACTTTTATAAACCAATTAAAAAATTCAACATAAATAAATTGCAATTACAGGGTACCTTAGTTACAAAAGTTGATAAAGGTAAAAAGCAATTGAAGGCTCAGGAAATTCTTCAACGCTTGTTAGCAGCAAAAGAAATGGGAAGAGCCATACAATACGAAGACATTTTTAAATATGAGTTGTCAGTTTATCCTATGGCATTAGCAGTCAATGAAACCTTAGGTATCCCAACGAATAAAAGTGCATTATTTGAAATAATAGAAAATCATGCCACCACAAAAAGTTCGTCGTTACCAACCACTAGTAATACGAAGATTTGTCATATTTTCGATGGAATGTTTATTGTACAGGCTATGGGTAAACCACCTAATGCTAAAACATTTGGGGAGTATTCAAAGATATTCTCATCCATTGTTTTTAAAAATCAATACAACGCCGATAGGATTGATGTAGTTCTAGATAATTACCAAGAGCACTCCATTAAAAATATGACTAGAATAAAAAGAAGTTGTACAGCGTCTATTGATAAAATAATTAATTCGGGTGATGTACTTCTACCTCAGCAATGGAATTTATTTATTAATTCAATTAATAACAAACGACAATTAACAAATTTTTTATCAATACAACTAAGTGAATTATCGAACAGCCAACCAATTCAATTTGCGACAAGTGGCGGATTTCTTGACATTATGCAGTACAGAAGCAATTTTAAGTTAGTGGATGATTTGTTAGCATCAAATCACGAAGAAGCAGACACCAGAATTTTGCTTCATATTTTATCCGCAAAAAAAGCTGGGTACAATAAATGTATCATTGATTCGAAAGATACTGATGTTTTGGTACTTCTCTCTCACTTCAGGGAGCACCTAACACCTGAAATATGGGTGAAGGCTGGAAAGAAAGGGCAGGAAAGATTTATACCAGTACATAATTTACAAATGGACTCTGCATTATTAAAAAACTTACCAGCGTTTCACGCAATGACGGGGTGTGACACTACTAGTCAATTTTCTGGTATGAGCAAAAAAAGTTGTTGGAAAGTGTATCTCATATATTCCGAATTACTTAATCGGATTGGAACAACTAATTTTGACGATGCCTTGTTCAAAGAAGTTCACACCTTTGTTTTAAGATTATATACAAGCAAAGAGGAGATATCCTCGGTAAATAATTTACGTAGTATATTAGCAGCTTCAAAAACACTGGATAAATTACCGCCTACAGAAAACAGTTTAAAACAGCATTGCTTACGAGCTCATTACCAAACCATTATTTGGCTCAATGCTCTCAATCCGGTTATAAATCCCCCTAATGTGTTAGAATATGGTTGGCAACTTATCAATGATAAACTGGTGCCCTTATTTCAAACTCTTCCACCTTTTCCACAAGATCTGTCCATCTTAAGCAGCTGCGGATGTAAAAAAGGTAAATAATTAATAGTTATAATTTTTTCAAAGACAATGATCATTTTTCTTTTCAGATTGTAAATATAAATGGTGCAGCTGTAAAAAAAATAAAATCCCGTGCATAGGATCTTGTCGGTGTATGGGTCAAAAATCATGTTCAAATGTTTCCTCAAACGAAGACAATGTCAAAATAATTGAAGAAAATATATATTTTGAGGAAGACAGTGGTGAAGACTTAGAATAATATTTTTGCTATTATTATATTATTATATTTATTTATAGAATATTATTTATTTATTTTATATTTATGTATTTTATTAAATAGATATTACTCCAAGCAGTGTTTAATAATTATTTATGAAAGTATATTAGTTAGTGAAATAATTAACACGATAGATACCTATACCAAGGGCAAAAAAAGTGTTTTTTTTACAAAATATGGTTAGATTTGAATTTGTCGCCTCCAAAAACCCCGATCCAAAAAATGTATGCAAATACTAGGATTTTTAGGAAAGTTATTGAAAAATCTCGAAAATAATAATTAAACTTTAACGCCCTGTATCTTTTTTAGTATCTGCCCTTGGACTAAGGTAAGTTTGGTTGAATAGCAATATTTTGACTTAAGGAATCTGCTTATGAATTTTCGCCCAGTATCTCGCGACCACCCTGTATATTGGGAATAATATAATAACCGGCAGATCACAGATCTTGGGCAACGTCCGAGCGCGGGGAATAGTGCGGTGCAGGCGGGCGATCGAGGTTTGCAGTTCCAACCACCTGGAAATTTTGTAGCTGCGTTGGTTTTTAAATCATAACTCGGTTATTATTTGCGTAAAAAATTTTCTAATGATACTGTCGTAGTCTGAAAGCATTGGGTTTCAATTTCTAAAGAATACTTTTTTTGATTTGAGACCTAGTTTCCGAGCAATGGAGTGAGAAATGTAAAAACACGGCAAAATGAATTAATTTTTAGCAAGCATCGAACGGAGATATCGACGCTTAAAGTCTGCGTTTCCCATAAGATGCAATGCTTTTTTTTAAATAACTTATTTTTTTACAGCTAAACGGCTACAGAGAATATTATACAATTTTTACCAAAGAAAGAACTGGATTTCGGCTATCTGACGTACTACATAACTCGAAAATTTTGAATAACGCCGTTCTGTACAGGACAATTTTTGGACAACTTTTTTTTGAAGTTTACTTATATATAAGCTACCGATATAGCTAGTTTTCAGCTTTTAGCTTTTAATGCCCTACAGAATGAACATTTTCAGCCTCCGAGCTCTCTACTATATTTATAAGTTAAATATACCAGAAGAAGATCCTGCCCTAGCTGCACCTGCTAGCACAGGTTTTAATGAGTGATTTTAGTTACAGGACAGACGTGGCACAGGCGATTAGGACACATTATACAGCTAAATATAATGATGAATGGAGCAGTGGATGGAATAAAATTCCAAGGACAAATACAGTTCGACAACTTCATATCAGAGGTTATACATACCTACCATTATGTGGACCTATGGAGAAACGATCGCTAGGTGAATCCAAGTATTTTCTGACTTTTGTAGACAATCACAGTCGAATGGGTTTTATTTACTTTCTTAAAAGCAGTTGGCATTATAAATATATAATGCCAACTGCATTATATTATATAAATTATAAATTATAAATTAGACTACTAACAGCTACACACCACAACAAAATGGAATGTCCGAAAAACGCAACAGAACCTTAGTTGAAAAAGCTAGATGTATGTTATATAATGCTAAATTAGAAACTGTTTTTTAGACAGAAACTGTGAATTGTGCTATGTATGTGAGAAACAGGTATATAGCTTCAGGTATCGAAAAAATACCTGAAGCGTGGTATGAATAAAAGCCGAACTTGAGTTATTTAAGAAAATTTGGCAACCGTGCTATGATGAATATACAGAAAAACTTAAGGCAGAAATTAAAAAATCTAAAGAAATGATATTTATAGGTTATGACGAACAAAAAAAGGTTATAAATTATATGATTCTGAAAAGCGAGAAGTCAGTAGAGATGTGATAATTATGGAAGAAACTAAAGAAGATATAGAAATGTATGTAGTGTAGTAGAATGAAAAATGTTTCGACACAGCCGGGGATCGAACCCGGGACCTTTGGCTTTCCGGGCCAATGCTCTTCCAACTGAGCTACCGCGCATCCACACTTCCACTCTACTAATCAGGTTACCGTTCTTAGCATAATTTACTACAGTTCGGCCATACCTGACAACACAGCCGTCCTCGGCTGCCGGCCATAATCCGACACCTCGGTAAACATAATTCATAAACATAAGGTGAACTGTGCTGTCAGGCGGATTCCCTATCCCACTTCTGAAGCTGTAGTAGAATGAAACATGTTTCGACGCAGCCGGGGATCGAACCCGGGACCTTTGGCTTTCCGGGCCAATATTTTTCCAACTGAGCTACCGCGCATCCACACTTCCACTCTACCAATCAGGATACCGTTCTTAACATAATTTACTACAGTAGAAAACGAATTACCAGAATCAGAAGGAAAGCAAGATTCAGTGGGGACGGAAATTGAATCTACAGTTGAAACTGAATCCGAGACTGAAATGGTTAGTGAATTAGAAGAAGACTTTGACTATATACCAGATGAAAAAGTAAAAGGTGTGCGTAAGGAATATATAAGAAAATCCTGCAGGGATAGAAAAAAAAGAGGTTATGATGATTTCATATCATACATCATCTCTCATAAAGTTCAAGAAGGACCTGAGTATTATCCAATCTCCCTAGACGAAGCCTATTCAAGATCAGATGCTAAAATGTGGAAGCAAGCGGTAGACGAGAAGCTAGGCTGTTTCAACGAGAAAAACGCATGGGATCTTGCGTCGTTCGACCCATCGATTAATTGACAATAGTTCCGTGCAAGTGGGTGTTTAAAAAGAAAGTCAGTTGTGAAAGTGAAGTTCGATATCGTGCTCGATTAGTGGCGAAAGGGTTCGTGCAATAACAGGGAGTAGATTATGATGAAACTTTTGCTCCAGTTATTAGATTTTCCAGTTTGCGATTGTTAGGTATTTGCGTTAGCTGTTAAGTTGAACCTAGACATAAGTTACCTTGACGTAAAAACTGCTTTTTTAAATGGTAATCTAAAAGAATGTTTGTACATGCAAGTACCTGAAGGCATGAATATAGCAGAAAATAAAATTCTAAAATTAAAAAAGACCATTTATGGGCCCAAGCAGTCTCACGTGCTTGGAATGAAAAAAATCATAATGTTTTCAATGAACTTTAGATAAGCTAATATAATGAGCTTTAGATAAGTTAAGTTTAGATAAGTTGTAATGGCGAGAAGTCTGTTTGATAAGTGGAAACAACGAGTTTACCTACAGTTTGATAAAAAAATGACTAAGGAACTATTAGAAGAAATTGTAGTCAGACTGCATAAGATTATGGGATCAGTGATTATGGAAAGAGTTAAACATAACCGATAAAGAACAAATCATTGATGAAACTTATATTAAGCATAATCTAACATCCGCTCCTACTTTTGTCTTCGCTAATGTACCTCATTTAATGAAACTTCTGCGTAACTGGTTCGTACACCATGGATTTATTTTAAATGATGGAAGAATTATAAATAAAGATCCAATGTTAAGATTAATTGAAAGAAAATATGAAATCAGTTCGTGTCATTCATTAACACCTATGCATATAAACTTCAGAGTAGAACAGCAAAATGTAAAGCTGGCCACTCAACTATTTCCACATAGCACAGCCACCGCTTTAAAGCAATATCTTCCTGGCGATGATAAAATTTTGGTAATAGTTGTAGGGGTTTTTGTTCAATTAATAAGCAACTGGTTTGATATAATAAACAGTTTTACTCCAACCGCAACAGTACCCACAAAAAGACCTTATGGAATGAATTTATCAAACCAAAATAGCACTGGAGCAAATGATAGATACAATATCCAGTATGAAATATGCAGGAAAAGAAACCCTACAGGTCTTTCAAAAAGCCCCCGCCAGATTGACCCCAATCTTTCCAAATATTTCGGTTCTGTTTAATTTAAAAAATATATAAATATATTATAAGGATGCCTCTTTTAAATCACTAAACGAAATAAGTTAGTCAAATTCTTTTAGTTTTGGATATGTACATAACAGGGAAATTATGTTAATGTCTATAATATTAATTTATAAAGTAACACGAAAACTATGGAATTCTGACACTGACGTAGTTTTCCAAATAATACCAAAACTGGTATCATGCCCTATGGTATTTACAGGCCCTAAAGTATACAAAAATTACTTAATGAAGAAATTTTGTTTTCCAGGACCACAAACTCTCATTAAAGAAATACGAAGTGTAAAAGTAGAACCTGGTTTAAATAATGAACAATTATTTAATATGATGAAAATGAAAGTTGCTTTCTTTCAACAACAAAGCAAATTTTGTATATTATGCATCGATGAAATGAGCATAGAAGCTAATTTGTTTTATAATCGTTCCACCGATTGTGTGGTTGGTTTGGCAGAAAATAAAGGAGAAAAAATGTTTAAACCCGCTTTGAGCGTGTGTGTATTGATGCTTAAGAGGAATGAATATATTCGAAATGGAAGTCCTGGTGACTCCTTAAATGAAATTGTAAATCAAATTGAAGAAAAACTGAATAATATTGGTTTAAACCTTTGTGACGTAACAACAGACATGGGATCTATAATATTCAACTAGCTAATCTCAGAGGTGTAACACCAGAAAAGCCATTCTTTTATGTGGCGGAAACAAAACTTTTTTATATTTTTGATATCCCCATGTAATTAAAGCTATTAGAAATGTATTGTTGAAATATGATTTTTATATTGAAAATCAAGTTATTTCATGGAAGTTCATAAAAATGTTCTATGACCACGAGAGAAATTATCCAATTAGAGCAGCTCCTAAATTGTGCAATGCATGTATTTATCGGTAGTATATCAGCAAGTATGAATTTATACATTCGTTTTGGACATCTTCATTCAGAAGCTGATGAAACATCAGCATTTATTGAACGAAAGGACAAACTATTTGATATAAATTCCAGTCAAACCTAGGCAGAAAAAAAATATAATAGAGCATTCTTGCTCTATTATAAAGGCCTTGATTACCAAATCGATTTTTTTTACATAACTGTTTACAATTTTTTGCAAATTATAAATTCGAGATAAAAATAACAGGAACGTAGTAAACAAAATTAAATCGATGAAATCATTAAAAATATTTATTAACATCCATTACAGCTTTGGAGTGACCTGAAACATTTTCATAAATTCGACTATATACGTACCACGAGATTAAATTAAAATGCCCTAGAAAATTTATTTGTAGGTACAAATTAGGCAACAGAATGGAAATTGTGTAAATCCTACACCAATCCAATTTCAAAGGACGTTTAGAAAATTGCTATGTTTAGATTTATTCCATAATGGTACAGAATATTGTGAAGCGGATGCTGATCCAATATTATTAAAACTAAATGACACCTGTATATGAAGAACTAAATATAAAGATTACTATTGATTTAAAAAAAAAATGATATATTGGAACAAAATTTTACACGATATGTTTGTGGATACTTATTAAAAAAATGTTTGGAAATTCACAGTTGTGAAATATGTACACTAAGGCACAAGAAGAGTTGGACGACTCCTCTCTTTTCTGTTTTTTTAAAGCTTATAACAATGCACACAGAAATTAAATGTTCGGTAATTTAAGAAATCCACATGACGATTTTGTCAATTTAATCACAAAGATTGAGCTCTTCTTTCAGGATAATTTTGAAACACTCGTTTTAAAATTTTTGCAGTAATTATCTAAATATTTGCAATGAGCTGCCGTTTAACCACCCTTGCCCACAATTTCCACAAGAGTATGTATAAAGACTATACATAAGAGAAGAATTTATTATACCTTAAAGAACATTAATAGAAATTTAAAAAATATTAAAAACAAACTAATAATATGTCGAAATCTGTAAAAATAATGTTTCATCTTTGCATTTAGCATCAAACATCATATACTTACACTTTCTTTAGTTTTATACAGGGTGATTGATGTAATACGTTTAGAATTTCAGGGACTTCTAAGTCTCGACATAAGACTTTTGTAGTAGGAATTCATCAAAAACAAAAATATGGTTGTTTACAGGATAAAAATACCTTTAATTTGATGTATTACATGACCCCTCGTGCCCTTTAAAATTCTTAAGAGGGTTGATGTGACGCACGTAGAGATGACGTTTGGGAGTTGTTTTTTACATTAAAATTGTTCCCCCTCAAAATTTGTTTTTACGTATTTTGGGAATTTTCCGGGAAATCCTTACTTCCCAAGATCAGGGGGGGGTCAAGTTTTGGTTGGATGATAATATATTATATATATATATATATAAAGCGACGGAACTATGGAATGTATAAGATAATAAGGTTCCCAAGGTAACTTATTGTCTAATGTCACTCCAAGAAACGTAACCTTATCTGTTTCTTTAATTGAGAAACCTTGCAGAAGAATATATAACGAAAACTCTAAATCGGTACTTGAAGAGAATATAACAAGAGACGTCTTACTTCCATTTAACTTGAGATTATGCGAATCGCAGTATTTCAACAACTTTGATGATATATCTGTCAGATTTTACACACATATTTGGACATGCTTCAGCCACCACACAAGAATTGTCGTCAGCAAGCTGATACAACATATCAATATTTAGAAAATCTTTTAAATCGTTATTGTATAAGATGAATAAAAGCGGTCCGAGAATAGAGCCTTGAGGTACACCCTGCAATACACGCATTTTATTTGAAAAAATTGGTTTTAGTACTCCAGATTTGCACGTATTTATTGTGGTACCCTGAAATCTATCTGTGAGGTACGATTCAATTCATTTGTTACATAATCCCCGAATTCCGCGGTAGTTTAATTTGTCTAATAAAATTGAATAACTTACAGTGTCAAAAGCTCTCAACAAATCGAAGTACAGGCAAGCTGCCGTTAAATTTGAATCTAAAGCTGTGATAATATTTGATAAAGAATTATTAATAGCTTGTTCTATTGAATGGTTACCCTGTTTATTAATATACTTAAACTCATTCGTTTTGATCTGTTTTCTGAGAGATATGAATAAGCATGATATTATTGAGATACCTTGTTCTTTAAATACATTTTGCATGTTTTGGGTAAAGTTACAGATTTCACAATTTTCTTCAAAACCTTATTATATCTGCAACAAGTCATTTTTTCTTGAACATGCCGTACGGAGGAGGAGTGTGGGAAATAAAAGGTACCCTTTTCTGGGGATACCATCAAAAATTAAAAATGTCAATAATTTTTTGAAACATTTTTAAAGAAATTAAAGTTTTGCATGTTTTTTTCAAAGGATATTACTTATTATGAAAAATAATTTTCTTTTGTATGTAGACTTCAACCAAAAAATATTTTTCATGTTGTTAGGTGAAGAAGTAAAGAAAACTCATTCAACGTCTAAAAATTTCTGTTGTACATGATGTTCTTCGAGCCCTTTTAAGTTTACCGTATTGGTTTCCTCCAACCACATTAAGAAAATTTCAAAAAGGGGCTAGCTGGAGATCCACAAGAACTGAGATTGTAGAAAGTTTCTTCGTGCCATTTGAGGTAAGTAGTACACATTTCGGTAAGAACCTTAACTGATATGCGCTTTAAGAGATTATGTCTTCACAATTATGTCAAAGATTGTCTAGGGCTTTAGATTGTCCATGAAAAGTGTTTGTTACTTACTGTATGAATTAAAACTTTTTTACTCTTGAGTTGTGGTTTTGACTGTCATTTTCAAAAAACAAAAAAATATAAGCAGGTGGAAAATCTGTTATTTTAAATTATTTTAACAGTTAATAGGGGCTATGATGGAACATAGAAATATGAATCAGTTATATAACATCCCCGTTATAACTAGGCACCAGCTAATAGGAACTCTCGTACTTTAGCAACAATATAGAGCTGTTATAAGAGTTTTATGTTATTGTTTTATCATAGCTCCAAATGTCTTCACACCTCGGCCCAGTTTCAAACTTGCAACCAATTTAACATCAATATAGACATATGAAATTGGGTTAACGGTTTTCAAAAAATCGATAAATTAAAATGATCTTTAGTTATTAATGACGTTAACTTGAGCTTAGCTTTTATAATTTTGTTACAGAACTATGATGAGATTCATATACGACACCAGTTAAGAAAAGCGAAATTGGAATCACATGATCTGAATTTACAGCCATACGTAGCCATAGTGGGGCACATATAAGCACCTGAATTTTACCTGATAGTTGATGAACATGTAAGATACAATATCAGAGGTTCAACCCGTGCACTTGAGGTAAGCTTCAAGTTTTACCACGCATTAGATGTGGAATACCCTTCAGAGTCCGAGCACATATAGTTGTTATCTGAAGACATGTTATTTAAAATGAAACATAAAAAGAAAAACCCTTGCATTTGTTCTATCTGATTTATAATAACAGATCAGGATATACCATTGGCATCCATTGACTCGCAGTCTCAAAATTCGCAGACAATAATTGGAAGATACTGAAACCGAAAACTACACTATTAGTAATGAAGATGATTTAAATTAATCTGTTGTAGATGAAGCTACGACGAATGAAGTTGGTCAAGAACCAGTTGAAAAGGTAAGTTTTTTAATTTAACTTTTCCCTGCTTTTAGTATTTCTTCTGCCAGGAGACTTCCCTTTGCCATGAAAATAATTCATGTATAATTCCCGATTAGCTTTTCCACTAGTAGATGCATTTTCTTCCAATGACTCTCTTCCAATGGCGTTATTATTTCATTTCTACTTGCTATTTCATTTTCAAGTAATGGTGTGTTAGTGTATGTCGAACTAGTTCTTCTCAAAAAATTATGCAAATAACAAATGGTTAGCACAATATACCTGATTTTCTCTGAAGCAATGCTAATAGGAGTGTGTACAATGCGAAACACTGCCAAAATCAATCCGAATGTATTTTTCACTACGTTTCTTGTACGTGAAATCCTATAATTGTATATCCTCTTCCCTTTACCTCAGTTCTTTTGTGGAAATGGCTTTAAAATATTGCTATGAAGAAGGAAAGTGTCATCAGCCACAAATACAAAATTTGATCCTTCATCATTTTCATTTGCATCGGGCAGAGTTAAACAGTTATTTTTCAAACGTTGACCAAATAAGGTTACATCAAATACACTTTCATCGGATATTCTGCCTTGCTTCCCTGCATACACGTAAATAAACTTATAATTATGGTTAACAACTGTCATTGAAACAATACTGTAAAAGTATTTGTAATAAAAATTGCGATACCCAACGATCTTTAAACCCTAAAGCTATCTGGTTCCATCCTTCCTTTGTTTCATGCATTTAAAACAAAATAATTATTCTATGATTGTGCCAAAAATGTAATATTTTGCATTAGTATAGAAAGTTACTTCAAATAACTCTTCAGGTATTATACTCTCTCTCTATTTTTAGATCATCTTCTTGAAGAGCTTACCCCTCAAATTCGAGGATCCTCATTGGTTAAGTACTTTATGACACCTGTCTCCACTCTATCTGATGCACAGATATTTAGAACTGAGTGGATTCTGGAAATGCTTTGATCACCCTATAATTGATATGAATACAGGTTTCAAATCCTGGTCTGAAAAAGGCACAATTTCCAAAATATACCCAACCGACATACCTAATCGCTTAAAGTGTATGGTTTTACTAATATTTTGTAGGCAGTTTTTTAAGACTCGAAGAACTTGACCCAAAGTCACATATACAGAAGGAGTAACATCTCAAAGGGTCGCGGAATGCATTATCACGGATGTCTGGAGAGAGAAGTCTGTTAACCAACCGTGGTTCTAGGAAGTGGTGTCGATTTCCAGGAAAACTTCGAGTTTGATTATCACGTGGATTTGTCCGATATGTTTGCCGACAAGTCCATAATTCCAAGCAGATCGCATTGGATATACGCGTAAGATCGACAGGCTCATCGGACAAATTATGGGCGATTCCTCACGGGTCCACCCTTTAAGAGTAAAAGTGTAATTATTGACCTACTTAGCAGAGAGCAAGTAAGAATAAAGGATATTCTCTACAAAATAGATATGATGGAGATATAATACAATATTCTCTTTCAGGAATTTAAACAACCACCTGAAAAAAAGATGAAGAAGAAACGAACATCCAATACGGATATAGATGAATTTGTGAAAGTATGTACCAAGACATTATCTAATCCGGACAAACTCGATGAATTTGATTCCACTTTGTATCTTAATTGAGCAAATCAACAAATATTTGCAGAAAGTCTAATGAACAATGTTTGTACATTGGGATTATTCAACAAGCTTAATGAAAATTCTTGCGTGACGGATAACAAGAATAGGATGCTAGCACAATCTCATTCATCAAATAGCTTGCGAAATAACTATCAACATTTAGTTCAAACACAAGTGACATCGGAGGGTCAATAAACAGATTCAACTTTATCAAATGTGTGGCAAACTGATTATCAACGAGTTCAACCTCTACTACCATCTCTCTACTACCACCTCCTGACGAATCCACCCAGTCATCTGCATCATCTACATATTCGTCTATCGTAGATTACTATAATAATGCTTCAAATAATGATTTTAAATATTTATTTAATTTAGAACTTAAGAAAATATGAGTTACCGTTGTTTTGTTAAATTACGTTATAATATTAGTTAAATAAATGGATAATTTATGCATGCACTTATCTGAATGTATTTTTTTAAATTTCTACATATAGCCATGCATGTTTCAGGTATAATGTATCCTAAAGTTTGAGGTGCTATACCTGTTGAGAACTTCAAACTTTCATACGACTGTCCTGTAGCTAAATAACGCAAAGTTGCAATTGAGGAGTTGGATGCAAGAAGGGCACTTCTACAGAAGTGCCCTTCTACCCTTTTTCGGTAGAAAAAGGGTAGAAGGGCCTTCTACCCTTTATATCGCAGTAGAAACCTTCCTTCGTGCGTCGATTGTTCCAATATTTTCATATTTTGCATGTAGGTGACCTAATTTACTCAAAACTATACAAATAATTATTCCTTATAGTGTTTGGTGCTATACAATCAGCTCTGAAAGTGATTCAAATATTAGCGAAGAAAGTAGTTATAGACAAACAGAAAATGAAAGGGATTCTGAATCAAGTAACATTAAAGGAAAAAACTTTAAAAGTTTAAAAAGTTTTTAAAGGTCGAAAAAGGAAAATGTGGCAGGGGCAGTGGAATAGGAACCAGAAGAGAGTAGCAAGAAATAGCGGGAAAAAATACATTAATACCAAAGGTATGATATCTTATTGGATATATATTGTACTTAAATTTTAACTTGTAGGTGTTAGAGTGCCTGCAAAAATCTTTGCTGTTCGTGTGTGTTGTAAACAAAAATGCTATGAAACTATACCAGGGAAGCTGCAGCAAAGTTTTTTTGAAAAGTTTTGGGCGTGGCACATAAGAATGAACAAGATAATTTCCTTCTTGGTTGCATGTCCCCAGTTGAACCAAAAACAAGAGTTTCAGTTCCTAAATGTAAGCCAAGAACTAACTGGAAATACGTTAGCAAAATAGACAGTTGCACAAAAGAAGTATGCAGAAACTTCTTTTTGAGTATTTTCCAAATTTCGTACAAACGTATAAGAACAATTCTCTATTCGCTTCACGGGATTCCAGCAGTATTTTTTTAGAAAAACGGGACGCACATTAGGTATGAAATACTGTACTTTCCATCGATGGTTTCGAGAAAACTCTGTGTATTCTTTTCGGAGTCCAAGATCAGACATTTGCGATTTTTGTGAAGAAAACAAAATAAAACTTTAGCTAAACCCAAATGATGCATGCAAAATTAGCCAAAAGGAAGGTGCAGGCCTACAAAGCCATTAAAAAAGAAATAATATACAGCTGTAAAAATGATAAGTCAACTTTAGTCATCGAATTTGATTATGCACAAAACTTGCCTCTGCCAAAACTTATTGTCTCACAACAATTTTACAAAAGACTTCTTTGGCTATATGTTTTTAATGTGCATTGCCATAATGATGACACAAGTTCTTTTTATTGTTTTACTGAAAACGAAGCTAGAAAGAACTCAAATTCAGTGATCTCCTTTGTTGATCATTTTTTGCAGACTGCGATTAAAAGAGATCCAAACATAAAAAATATTGTACTTTTTTCAGACGCTGCAGGTGGACAAAATAAGAATATGAATATGGTATATTACTGTTTGTGGTTTGCAAAAACAAAGAATATTTATATACGTCACATTTTTCCAGTCCGTGGCCACTCTTACTGCGTTTGTGATAGAAATTTTGGTCTTTCGGAAAACTTCTAAAACGATTGGAAACGGTAAAAACTCCACATGTTTATTTGCAAATCATGCGTCAATGTAGGGAAAAACCGATTAAAGATTGGGAAAACGCTTTAAAAGTTTTTTTCAAAAAAAACATAAAAAAATAAAGAAAATAGTTTTACTTTGAGAAAGTATTGTCAACTAAAATATGCTCCATCTGGTACTTTGTCTGCAGCACAGTCTTATTAGTGGCTTTTTACACCATTCGATTTCTGGATTACCAAAAAAAAAAGATAACTTGGAGGTAAATTTGCAATCGGTTTCTCCAGTTTGTATTCATCCTAACAAAATACAAAACGTAAAGGATTTGATAAAATATTTAGAAAAGGAGGAGGCAGAGTGGTATGAAATAAATGTGTTTAAGGAGCTAATGGAAAAAGCTCCTACTGAAGAGACCCAGGATGAAAATAGTGACAGCGATTTAGAATATTAAGTGTTTTCTACTTCTACTACTATTTTTTTTTCACATTTGCTAATACAAATATTATGTTCGATAATATTCGAAACAAATAAACAAAAACTAAATTACTTTTTGTGCTTTTTTGCTAAATATATGAAAAAAGTGTACTTTTTCAGCTCCTATTTTTAAAGATTTTCAGATATGTTAAGCCAAAAGTTATACGTTTTTAGTATTTTTATAGATAAAGGAAGCAGGTATTAAACAAATGAGACCAACATAAACATATACCTAGAAATCATATAACGGTAAATTGTTGATGAATACAATACTTTAAACAGCCATAACTAAAAATGTCACTTTTAGAGAAGTGCCCTTCTTGCATCCAACTCCTCAATTGAAGGACTTGGTGCAACAACCGGTCAAAGACCAAATTTTATGAAATTGAGTTATGGCTTGTTTTGCGTCAAAACTGAAGCTGTGCATCGTTGGGAATAAAAACCGTGCATGTATCAGGCTTTAGTCATAGACCAAAATACAGGTAACCGATTCTTCCACCAAACATTTATAAAAATAGTTATGAAACATACCTTTGTTGGTGGCAATAAGCGGTTATGTGATTGACATAACTGCTTATTAATATGCCAACCTAACCTTAAAAATCCTGGAGTGTTTTGCAAGTGTGTTTTCCGTTGCATTTCTTGAAAATGAGTATCTATAGTAGTTCTGAAAGTGAAAGAGATCCGCGCTTCATTAATAGACATTAAAGAAAAAGCGACAGCAAGAAAGAAAACAAAAGATGCGAAAGTAAAGAAAAACAGGAACATGACGTACACATATCACGATCAGATAAAAAGTAACAGAATTTCTCTATTAACTTATGTTTTCTGAATGAGTTTTTTGACGAGACAGAAAAATTTATTGTCATAGTAGAAAAAAAGAAGTCTGCAACTGTTGGTGGAACCACCTATAGTGACGAACGAGTAAAACATACTTCAATTCATAAAACACCTGAAAATAAATTAGAGGAAATAGAAATAAATTAATTAAATTCCAATTTAAATATTGGAATACTTTACAAAGTATATTGTGATAAAATTCAAAATTCTGTCTCCCTTAAAATTTTTACAAGGGAATTTAGAAATACTGGCATTCAGTTTAAAAAACCAAAATTGGATACATGTAACAAATGCGACACTTTAAACATGGAACTGAAAACTAAAGACGGGGATGCGTAACTCGCATACCAGACAACGAACAACAGCTGTTACCGATATCGATCGACGACACCATTTTCTGATGCCAAACGCTTGTACTGGTGATAAAGTGAAGATGGTTTTTGTTGAAATTTTCAATGAAAGATATTACTTTTTCTTCGTCATAATGGTGATGTGTTCTGCTTATGGCTGTAAGAATCATAGTTCCAAAAAAGGGCCTGGAATTTCATTCCAAAGGTAAAATCTTTATGTTTATTTTCATATTCTAACAAAAAATGCACTTTTATTTCCTTTCTTACGCTAAAAATGAACGCATCTTTATGTAGTTAGTAAAAAACATTGTAGACTAAGTTCTTTCTACTTCTAACAAAATATATTTACATTTTCATGGATGTTTATAATAATTATTATCATAAATTTGTCGGTATTATTGTTGTCAGTGGCGGAGTCAATACATTAGGTAATATTTTAATAATTTTATTTTGTTGACTCCTTATTTTGGATTTTATTATTTTTTCAGATGGAAATATTGAATATTTGGTTGAAAAACATGAAAGTTAAAGATTGGACCTCGTCTAAAAGTGATAGACTTTGTTCTTTACATTTTAAGAAAACAATTTTTTATAAAATTGGGGCCAAAACTTGCTTGTTGGATGAGGCAATTCCAGAAATTTTTACGGAATTACCTAAATATTTGCAACCAACTAAAATAAAGAAAAGGGTAAGTAAATAGAAAAGAAAGTAAAATTATTTTAAATTTACTCTTGTTTGTTTTTTAAAAAGTTTTTAATGTACTAATTGCATAATGTTTGAACCATTTTTTATCAGTATTATATTGTTACAGGGTATCAAAAGATCTTGGTCTGGAACGAGGAAATGATGTCAACACCTGGACCCTCATCTAGTGGTACTGCTGAAGTGAAAGTAAAAGTTGAAGATTGCTCCCCGGAATTGCGAAAGTTTGCGATTACTTAAGTTTTTTTTCTCTCCGAAAGTATATGATTATGTATGAAATGTTTTTGAAACTTGTTTACTCCATCGAAGTACCATCGGAAAATGCTTTAAAAACATTAATGGAGAACCAGGTTTTACAAAACAGTCTTTTGACACTGTTAAATAACATGTAGAACTTCAAGAAAATAAAAAAAATCATCATTTCATTAATTGTTGATGAAATTTCCATCCGAAACCATCTCGAATGGGATGGCAAGAAGTGTCACGGCTACGTAAACTACGGATTTGAGTTAGCAGATGATGTCAACAATATTGCAAAAGATGTCTTTGTATTAATGGCTGTTTGCCCGTTAATGGTACCTGGAAACTTCCGTTAGGATACTTTTTATCAGACGGACTAAATCGTCAACAAAAAAGTGAATTAGTTTCGCGGTGTGCTAAATTAATTTTTGAAACAAAGGCACTTTAACCTTCGATGGCGCTCCTTCTAATATAGCTATGGCTGGGATTTTAGGGTGTAATACTAATATAGAGAATTTAAAACCTTTTTAACAATTGATCTAAACAATATTTATATATTTTATGATGCCTGCCATACGATAAAATTAGTAAGGAATACATTAGGTAAAAAAAAGTACTTACTCATACTAGGCTCATAGCGCTTCTGACTAGTACGGGATCAGTCAGAAGCAGTTGCCCAGTTACTTCCAACACTATTCTCGCGTGAGGAGAGTGCTGGAAGTAACTGGTCAACTGCTTCTGACTGATCCTGTAGGATCAGAAGTGCTCTGCGAACAAGCCTAATGTCAAAGTATGTTTATCTTTTCTTGTCAATATATTTTTTTAAGAAAATGTAAAAGGTAATAATGAGTATGGGAGGATGCTGTATTTTTATTTTTGGATATATACCAATCTAACGAAAAATCCATTCTGAATTCAAGAAATAAAAAACAGGCATGGGAAGAAGTAGCTAAATCAATGCAAGAAGTGAATCCTAAATACCAATTTACGAGAATACAACGTTCAAACAAAATATCTGGCCTGAAAAGAACATTCAAAAATATAAAAGACCAAAAGAATAAACATGGAAGTGGTAACGTTACGTAGCCATTTTATTCAGTAAGTGTATCTTTATAGTCGGATACTGTTTCAGGCAACTTGGCAAATAATAATTCTTTTCTTATTAAAGCAATATATAAACAATGCCATTTTCAGTTAGGTTACTAAATGGTTTGTTAAAAAAGTATAAAATGGAATTACTCTTATTTATTTGGGTATTATGCCACCACTGAAAAATACAAAAAATTAATAATCAACCCCTGCGCCTACGGATCAGTCAAAGAATTGGTTTTTGAAAAAGATGTTTGCCTAATAAAAAAATCTCACAGTAAACCAACCTTTGACTGATCCGTCAGCGGAGAAGTTGATTATTAATTTTTTGTATTTTTCAGTGGTGGCATAATACCCAAATAAATAAGAGTAATTAAATAAAGCCACAAACGTATACTTTCATACATTATATAAAATTGAAGTCTACATTATCATTGTTTCCGTAGATTTTGGAGAATATATTTGGACAAAAGGCCTACGTTACAGGTATTTAGTACAAATAAAGCGATCTTGATATGTATTACATGTAAAAAATATAGCTGGCATAGAAGTACAAATCATTAATTCTAATGCTTCTAATACAATTATTCATAATTTCTATGTTGATGATATGTTGTCTAGAGCTGCAACAACTAAGGAGGCAGTACAATTGTGTATAGAAGTAAAAACAATTCTAGAGTCTGGTTGTTTTCAGTTGAGAAAATGGATATCCAATGATGCTCAGGTTTTAGAAAGAATTTATTCGGATTGGTTGCTTTCAGATAGGATTACTCTTGGTGATAAAGATAAAAATAAAACTCTAGGTCTGTTTTGGTGCTTCAAGCATGATGTGTTAATGTATAGAATTGACTTTCCATCAACATCAGGAAAGATACCTACACTCGTTACAACAGTTTCAGTCGTTAAATAAACTTAAGATACCAAGACACGTTCTCTGTCATCATCCAAAAGAAATTCAAATCCATGGGTTCTCGGATGCTTCTATGGACTCATATGGTGGTTGTGTGTATCTGAGAAGCCTTGACCAAGATGGAACAATAACGGTAAGGTTAATATGATCAAAGGTGAAGGTGTTACCATTAAAAATCCTCACCATTCCAACATTGGAGTTATGTGGGGCTCTAGTCTTGGTAACCTTGGTAGCAAAACTTAAACAGTCAATGAATTTACAATGTACTAAAATATGATTTTGGTCAGATTCAACTGTTGTACTTAATTGGATTTCTACATCAGCAAAATTACTTCAGATTTTTGTTGGGAATAGGGTTTCTTAAATCCAGAGATTAAGTATGTCTGATGAGTGGTTTCATGGTTCATGGGAGTGGTTCCAAATTGCAGATCGTTTCCCTTTTAAGAGATTTTCTTATCTGAATCGATTAAAGCGCACTGAAGCATATTGCTTATGGTTTATTTATAACCCAGAAACCCTTCTACTCGTTTGACAGGTCCAGTGTCTGTAAATGAATTGGCTAATTCAATAAAATTGTTGGTGAAGATATCTCAGATAGAATCCTTTGTTAAAGAAATTCTCGAACTAAACAGTGGAAAACAGGTTAAGACAAAGGGTGTACAATGTTTAAATCCATTTCTCGATGAAAGAGGGAGGGTGGGGGGTCGACTGCAGTTATCTGGCTTAGACTATGCGAAAAGACATCCAGTTTTTCTTTCTTCTAAACATTACTTAACACATCTGATATTCGAAGCAGAACACAAAAGGTTGCTCCACGCAAGATCCCAATTGGTGTTGGCTTCAGTTAGGGAAATTTATTGGGCAATCTGAGGTAGGAATTTAGCCATAAAGGTGGTATTCCAATGAGCCAAATGTTTCAGAGCAAAACCAAGAGGTGTATCACAAATTATGGGTTACCTGAAATGAGAGTACGTCCCATGCCACCGTTTTTCACAACAGGGGTATATGATACAGGCCCATCCAATATAAAAAATAAACCTTCTTTGTGTGTTTCTCAACAAGAGCCGTGCATCTTGCATTGGTAAGTAGTCTCTCCACAGAAGCTTTTATTGCAAACTTTCGAAGGTTCACGTCGCGAAGGGGAAAACCAAACGAGGTTTACTTGGATAATGACACAAATTTTGTTGGGGCCAATACAGAGCTACGCCAGTTAGGTGAATTTTTAAGGTTACAAGGAAACTTATTGTTAGAATTGTTTGCAAATGAGGGCATAAACTGGAAGTTTATTCCAGCTCATTCAACCAATTTTGGACCTGCCTCCCAGGTCTCTGGGAGGCAGGGGTGAAGTCGTGTAAGTATCACTTGAAACGAGTTATTATCAGAGGTCGCTCTAACCTTTTAACAGTTCTACAGACTACTTACTCAGGTAGAAGCAGCATTGAACTCCCAGCCTGTAGTTCTTTTCTCTCCCAGTCCTGACGATTTAGATGTACTCACCCCATCCCTTAGATTACATAAAGATGATAGTAGAAAAAGCCAATAATTCAGATTTATATTTAATATGTTTTTCCGATAATTGCTGTGGGCAACAAAAAAACAAGTATTTATTGTCTCTTTATGCATACGCAGTGATTAAACTGAGAAGTATTACCCACAAGTTACTGATTCATGGGCATTCGCAAAATGAAGGCGACAATGTACATAGTGTCATTGAAAAACCAATAAAGAGGCACCTTAGAGCAAGTCCAATTTATGTACCAGAACAGTATACTACACTGATAAGATTGGCGAAAAAATGGCCATAATTTTTCTATAAAACTTCCTATGAAGATAAAGAATTTAATAATGTTAATGTACGTAACACAAGATCAACTAGGGCCTCAACAGGTAAAATAGATCCTCTTCAGCTAGTTCCTGCATATTCACAGAAAATCCCATTATCTGAACAGAAAAAAGTTCATACAAGGGCTACTTGCTAAAGAAAAGGTAAGTAACAAAAGATAGGGAAATATAACCTAAAATTTTGTATAAATTACCTTGTGTGAATGTGACATGGGGCAGAAGTGGACAAGCAGGTTGAGGCAGATGTAGACGCGTCCACATCTGCCCCATGAACTACAAATAATTTTAATTTATTTTTCATTTGTTTGTCATAAATGTTTTATTTTGTCATGCCTGGTGTTATTATTAGGAGGTTTTGAGTGTGCATATATATTACTATTTGGGACTATTATTTACAGATACCTACATATTGTCTTAAAAATGGTCATAAACATAGATTTATAAGACAAGGGAGATGTAATTGTTTACATTTTAAAGCAATCAGAGAACCCCTTTACTCTTTATCTGGTCAACTGCAAGGTCTACTTTATGATTGTACGAAAAACTGTTGCCAAACTGTCAATTGTGTAATTTATATTTTCACATTTAAACTACCATGATTATGGGTTAAAGTTAAAATATTACATAAAAATATTTTTCCGTTTCCTAGTTAAGTAGATAAATCATATTTTGTTAAAAACGTTACGATAAAAACTAACTAACGCAAAAATGGAATGAACAGGCATCATTGCTCCCTACTTAAATCCGCATGTTCATTGATACCGGTAACAATGCACTTGAATCGTAGTATTTTATAGTATTTCTTCTGTGCGGTGTTGCTGGCAGTCAGAATATTATTTTTGTGAATTTTTCAGTTTTTCGTAAGGATTTTATTACTATTCTTCAAAAAATGGTGCGTCAGTGTCAAGTGTATGGAAAAGTGAATTCTTTATATTCCAAACTGTCTTTCCACAGGTAAATTTTGCCAATTTTTGTTTTGTAATTCGGTCGCTATATTTGTGACGCCATAGTTACGAATTTTCAGGTGCGTGCTGGCTGACTTCCTTATCATTTTACGGAATATAGTATGTATATGTATATACTATATTATATTATGGAATAGTTTTTGGAGTTACCTACACACATACTTAAATATAGTCAAAACAAGAATCCAAGGAAGAAGCTAAGACACCATTCAGAACTTTGCTGCATAACAAATTAAAAAACCTCTAATGTTTGGTAAGTGTGAAGCCAACATGCAACGTTTGCACACAAAAATTAAAATCAGTTGCGTAACCAAGGTAATTTTTAAAGGTATCCTTTATACTAATCTAAGAGAAAATCACAATTATCAGGCTTTTAAGAGTTATTTCGAAAACAGTAAGTCAAATAACTTGAAACAAAAAGTTGAATTAAAAACTAACACCATGTACATATTTCTTATTTTAAATTATATTTAACTTTTAAATGTAATTGAACCCAGTAAACAGAGTTTGGGTATCTTTGAAAAACTGAAAAATACTTTTTTACACTACTGTATATACTGTATATATACAAGTTTTTGTAATGTAGTAGGTATACCACATTTACTTAATTCAGAATTTTAAGTATTCAAGTTTCAATTCATATTCCCTACATTAAAACTCCGATACTAATTTAATTTCTAATTTATTTATTTATTTATTTATTGATCCAAGAGACCATAGCATGGCATAGGATAAGTCAAGGTCTTAATAATAATAATCTCACAAGCTTTTGCTGTTGCAACGTATAGTAGTGATTTTCTTAAAATTCCTTTTTTGATGTTTTATTATCATACCCAACCCTTCCAAAAACAGTACGCCCTTGGCGTTGGAAGCAACTTCTCCCAAAACTTTTGCAACGCCACACGGAGTCGGAATTTTGCCGTTCTTTCTCTCGTATTCTTTGTCATACACATTGCAAACGATTGATACAAAACAAAAGGTTATTTATGAATGAACCGTGAGGTCTTCATAAAAGACTTCAAAAGGTAAACGTGGACAATCAAATCAATATAGGTCTTCCTCATAGAGATTGTTCTTCCAAATATGCTTAACGCCAAATATTCACAAAAGATGAAGAAGACAAGCTAGAAAAATATTTGATTCATGCGTCAAAGCTACATTATGGACTCGCATATTACCAGACTCGTCAGTTTGCCTTTGAGTATGCAGTTGGACTCGAAAAAAACATCCCAATGTCTTGGAGGGAGAAGAACATTGCTAGTTTAGAATGGGTAAAAGGCTTTATGAAACAGCATCCCCAGCTGTCTTTGCGAAAATCGGAATCAACAAGTTGATTGATAATATATTGTAGGGATAATGGGTTAATTCTTCTAACATTTCCACCTCACACAACACATCGTCTCCAACCATTGGACGTATTCGTAGAGCTTTTTAAAGCTCGATGCCGAGCAGCTTTTAATATTTTGATGTTTAATCATCCTGAAAAAGCAATTACAATTTATGATATCGCAAGTTTAAGCGCTTCTGCGTTTAATGAAGGTTTCAGTAGACAGAATATTATATCTGGTTTCCTTAAAACTGGCTGTTATCCTATGAATCGAAATGTTTTCTCCGACGAGGATTTTATGGCTTCTCAAGTTACCGATATCGAAGATCCACAGGCTCCTTCACCGTCATCGAATACTAATGTGGAACCTAATGTCCAAGAATTGGCTACAAGTTCAACCGTTGCTTCACCACCAAATATAGATAGATAGATAGATAGATAGATAGATAGATATATTTATTCCAATGGACTATATTACATAGTATAGGAAAAGTCAGTAAAGCGTACAAGTTAATCATTATATGACTAGTTATCAAATTTCACGTATTATTAAATTACAAAATGTAAATCAACTAATGTATAAACAGTTCTACACAATACAGCATGATACTTAGTTAAAAGAACAACATCAAAACATCTCACTATATTAATACAAAGTATTAGTGAAAAACAATAGCACAACATAATAATTCTGCTGTAATAACAGTACACAATAAATATATCAGTTAAACAATTAAAAACAACAATCAAAAAATTCAGTAGTGCTATTAAAATTATGATTCAGCAGTAACATTTGTATTTTTCCTTTAAACAATTTAAAATTTTTGATATTTTTTATATCTGGATTTAACCTGTTCTACAATTTCACGCCTAAATAACACGGAGTTTTTTCGTATAAAGATAGATTATGCTTTTCCACGGACAATAAGTTTCTTGATCTGGTTTCATACTCATGAAACTCATTATTTAATGTAAACTGACTTAGATTCGTTCTTATAGTAACAGTTCATAAATATATATGCACGGCAATGTTAAGAGTTTAAGCTTTCTAAAGTGCAGCCTACAAGATGTACGATGGGATATACCTACTATCGTTCTAAGTGCCTTCTTTTGTAATTTAAAAAGTCTGTTTAAGTGATTAGATGAGCCCCAAAATACTACACAATAGCGTAAACGAGATACAAACTGCGCATGATAAAATGCCATTAAAGTCGATACATTACTAACAATTTTTAGTCTTGAAATTGCATAACACATTGATAACAGTTTGGTACACAGATTTTCAATATGTATGTCCCAATTTAGCATATTGTCTAGATACAGTCCAAGAAATTTTGTGTTTTGAACTTGAGCTATTGACTTATTCCCAGCCTTCAACAACTGGCTTTCATTAATTATAGATGTTCGAGGTGTACAATTCATAAATACTGTTTTTGAGGTATTGAGACACAATTTATTCTTAGTAAACCAGTCTTTAAAATGAATAACCATTTGTATTTTCCCCATTTATTACCATTTTTATTACTGCATCTGCAACAGAGGTTTCATTGCATAAATAGGTGTTGTCATCTCCAAACATGGTTAGGTTACCTTCACACTCCTTCATACCAGGAAGATCATTTATAAATAGCAGGAACATTAATGGACCCAAAATCGAACCCTGAGGAACGCCAATTTTCACATTAACCTCTTTAGAGCGAATACCATTTATTTCTACAACCTGTCTCCTTTGATAAAGATACGAAGTCAACCAGTCGTAAACTTTACCCCTCATGCCATATTTTTGAAGTTTTTCTTTAAGTAAATCATTGTTGACAAGATCAAATGCCTTGCTTAAGTCCATAAATAAACCTAAATATTTTTTCTTATTATCTAACGAAAAATATAACTCATTAATGAATCGTAATATCGCGGATTGCGTATTTCTTTTTTTCCGAAAACCGTGCTGTGCATCATGCAATAAGTTATTTGCTGTTAAAAAATTTGAGATTTGATCAAAAACTACCCTTTCCAATACTTTTGAGATTGTACTCAGCAACGAATTCTCAGTATTATCCTTAGCATCTTTTTTATGCAATGGAATGATTAGTGCAGTTTTAAATATTTCAGGAAACATACCTTTTTCTATTGACATGTCAAGCAAGTTGGTAATGTACAATGCTATCTATTATGCATGATTTTATGTACACCAATAAAAAGTAAACAAAATTACGATAGTGGCTCAGAACATGAATTTGGCAGTGCTTCATTCACTGTCTGGGTCACTCAGGTGATTGTATGTGTGGTCTTGTGTTCGGATTACATATCAATTACTTGCTCTAGCCTGATTTTACTTGTTGCTCGGTAAAATTAGACTGAGCATTTATTTGAAAATGAATGGTTGATTTACATTTTATTAATCAATAATTTGGTTCAATAGATGTTAAGTAGTGTAGTAGTTCCGTTGAATGTAATGAAATGTTAAGTAGTAGTTCCGTTGAATGTAATATTCTGTTAAGTAGTAGTTCCTCACAATGTAAAGCTTTATTTAAGTAGTGGGGAATTATGGGTAGAACTTAGAGCGCAAGCGCTAAAAAAAGATAGACAAGAAGAATAATCGATACATACATGCTTTGTAAACTTCTTAAAATTAAAAATTTTTAAAAACCAAAAGATTTCACGCTGGTGTTAATTCAATCTTAAAATTATAAAGAAAACCCAAAACTAACAACCTACTTTAATATTTTAACTGTTTTGTCTACAATAAATTTTTAACATGTTCTTAGTTTGTTTGACAAAATGTCTGTGTTCCAGAAAATTATTTACTAATACAAATGTTTTTATAGTTACAAGTGTACATTGTAACTGTTTCTTTGATGATTACAGGGGGATTGGACAAAAGTAGCTGCTAGTCAGCTGAAACATGAAATAACAGATAGTTTACAACATTCGTGGTGAAAGAGAAGAAAACCATTCTTCAGAATACATAGCCTTAGGTAAAACCAAATTAAGTTTTTTTGAAAAAGAAAAGGAGACTATTGAACGTAGGTACGAAAGAGAAGAAGAAATATTTAAATTAAAAAGAAAGAAGTTAAAGAACAAACTCTATCAAATTATACAAGTAATCATGTTTTCTTGCAGACGCTAAGAGTTATGATGCGTGGAAAAGGAAGGTCATGCGTGGTGCGTGCTTTAAGAGATAGCGGGTCACAATGGTCTTAATATTAAAATCTACAGCGATCCAGTTAGGTTCTAGACCTAAGCGAAAGGAAAAAATTACTCATTGCTTATTTGGAGGAACCGAAGTACCTAATAGCGACCTTGGTTATAACGTTACCGTTTACAAAACCGATTATTCGTTTACCTTTGAAGCTCTTGATCAGTCTTTTATTTACAGCGACGTTTCGCCGATTTTTTATGGGCCTTGGTGTGAGGAGATGCATCGAATGCACATTGATGTTTCCGATGCGCATGAGTCAGATCCCATTGAATTATTAATTGGAGCAGATGTGGCGGGAAATATTTACACTGGGATTTAACAAATTTTGAAATGTCGACTGGTTGCAATTGATACAAAGTTAGGCTGGACACTAATGGGTGAGACTCTCGGTCAAGAAGCAAACAAAGACTCTAATTTAGTTTTAACCACCTTATCTTTATTGATTAAGGATGTATCTATATCCGAGTTAAAGAGGCTAGATACCTTAGGCATCACAGAACCTTCAGAAAAGAAAACGAGGGAGGAACTGGCGAATGTAGCACGGGAGTTCTTTCTGCAGACGGCGAAGGTAAATCAAGAAGGACGTTATGACATGGTAAGGTTGACATGGAGGCAAGGATGCCACAGGGCATGCTCCGTTGCCAGGTAACTATGAGCTCGCAAAGGGGAGATTACAGTCCGCTGTCAAACGACTCAAAAATTACCACTTGGTTGAAGAGTACAGTCAGATTCTACATGAATGGTTGTCGATGGGTATTATTGAGGAGGTTCCAGATGACAGAGGGGTAGTATCGTCCCATTATTTACCTCATAGAGCTGTAGTGAAAGCTGATAGTACCTACTACTAAGGTACGTCCAGTTTTCGACGCATCGGCGGATGAAAAGGGTGCACCCTCTATAAATGACTGTCGAGAGAAGGGGGCTAACCTAATCGAAGAAATCCCGTCAATACTGTTGACATTCAGAGAGAATCGAATATGTGTCATTTAGGATATCAAGAAAGCCTTTCTTCAGAATAATAGTATTTCTTGTTACAAATACAGTAGATGAATTGTTACTCTCTGAAATATTTAAACGTGACTGTAAAATACTGTTTCTATTACACATAATTTGTGAATTTTTTGTTTTTATACCATGTCATGAATATATTTAACCATATAATAAACACTCAGTATCATATTAACTATTCAACCAATATAAAAATATTACATTAGGAAAATTTACTTCAAAAAAACAATAACTTATCAAATAGGGGAATAAACGTCAAAATAATGAAAACAGGCTTTGTCATTTCTTTATTCATCAAGATTTGCAAAATAGTTGTCAATTAAAGCTTTGTTCCAACACGCGGTTTTTGTATGATACACGTACTGGTTCATGTACTATTTTATGCAGCTGCGTCGATATCGTACTACTTTCGAGTTGATTCCGAATCACGACGTGTTGGAACGGTTTTTAAACGCACGACGCACCGTTTATCATGCTTTCATCCTTCACCAACTGCACCGCCATCATAACATAACCAAACTAACATAACACAAATTGGAATATTTTGACTGTTTTTATTACCAGCAACAACAAGAAAATGAATGGTATATAATCATTTTAACAGTAAGTACATTTAAATTATACAAAAGTGATATGGAAGTGAAACAGTTTGAGGCATTTTAATACATGACAGTTTATTTTATGTACCTACAAGTATCTATGATCTGTGGTATCTACATGACTAAAAATCAATACTACTAATATACTACTAAAATAAATACTAATATGCATAATGTTGACATACATTACACATTGCCATTATTATCTAATAAAGTGGTTCGAGTTATGTTATACCTAGTCGTTTTGTAATATAATGAATTCCTTTGTTACAGATCTTTCCGTATTTTTAATATTGCCCATCCAAGAGGCATATCCAATGGTAAAATTTCAAGAACAATCTATAGTCGAAGCAGGTAGCTCATCAAATCCAGTGAATCAGAGAAGTCCAAACTTGAAATGGATTGTCAATGACACAAAATTGTTAATTGATTTGTATGAAAAGTACAAAAAACAGTGGGTACATTGGCAGTCAAAACACTTAACATATGCAACATATGCAGGATCACATAGTCACACAGGTTATATTATAATTTAAACCTCTACTTGAATTGTCAGCCGCAGAGTATCCTCGGCTTAAATTCAGACGATTTTTAAAGGTACACTTTAGCGCTAAGTGTCAGTGGTGCAAATTATATCACTGGCTTAAGGTCTATTTATAGTTAAGGTACGCCTAAGCATAACTGGTGCAAACGCGCATAAGTCACTTCACTTTTACCCGAAACCCGAACCATTTAATCGACGGGTGAAATTCTGGAGAACAAAATTATTTAAGGCGAGGCCTGTGTGCGGTATACCGCGTATTTTTTTTTACGATACATCGCAAAATATTTGAGTCTCAATTAGGCCAGTTTCCATGTACGCTAAAAAGATGTGAATATTTTTGTTCTTGTTACTATTAATTGTGGTTATGTGACATTTGTAGCTATTTGTAATTTGATATATTTCACTATCTATGAGGATCAAAATATATAGGTACCTAGGTATATTTAAGTTTCTCTTTGTGACTTTTATATTCTATCCAATATAGAACTTGTACTTTAAATTTTAGGCACAAAATCACATTAAACATTCGACATTACATTTTTAAAGACGGTAGAAGTTGATCACTTTTGGAGGAAAATCATAATACTTAAATATTGGGGTATACCGTACATGGGGCTTAGCCTTTAGTCTTAGAGGAGGGAGAGGATAGAGATGTGTCAATTAGAAGCCTGAAGCCAGTTAGAAGTGAGGGAAGTGCCCTTGGTGCGATTTCGGTGTTTTATGGGTTTTATGTGAGCTTGGACTGATTGTGAAATTGTTTTGTTTTTATTTAAGTGCGAATCCACAATTAGAAATTTTTGTCTCATGAAATAAAAATCTCAGGAAAATTTTAATTTCATTGTGGAAATAGGTCTGAGACACTTGATATACTAGAGATAATCTTGCGAAACAATGTGTCACGAGTTTTTTGTTTCTCGAACAAGTTTCATCGTGCAAACATGAGATATTGCGAGTCTCGCATGAAATATTTATTGCACGCATTGCATGTGAGTTTCGTTGTTATGTCGTGAGATAACCTTTGTGTTTTCCCCAAAAATGAGTTCTATAAACGAAAAAAAAAACGGTTTCAAAAAAAGGTAGCACTTTTAACTGGACAAGAAACATAATACTGCAGTTAATCGAATTATATGAATTCTATCCTAATTTGTGGGACTGCTCGTCCGAAAACTATAAAAACAGAAATTTAAAGAAATCAGCTATAGATGAAATTGCAAACAAATTGGGAACTACGGCTCAAGAAGTGAAGGATAAAATACATAACCTTCGTTGCCAATTCCAGACCATCAACAGAAAACGAAAACACACCAAAAGCGATCAGGAAGCGGGAGATAATTTTGAAGTGAAATGGTAATTTTATAATGCCTTAAAATTCATAAAGGGACAGACATGTAGTAATGAAACAATAATGGATTCATTGGTAAGTTTAATCGTACATTTTTTATATATATTTATATTGCCATGGAACTTCTCCTTCTTTTGGGGAAATATTGTGTAAATTCTAGTTGTACTTTTTTTGCTTCCAAATTTCCGCGAAGGTTAGAATTAATTTGTAAATTCATTAGGCCCTCAGTGTCTTGTCTCCATTGTCCTGGTTGTATTGTACCATTTTCGTGATCTTCCACATCGAAACTACCATACGGGGCGTAAAGTTTTTTAGGCCGTGTCAATAAAAAATTATGTAACACACATATTGCAGATACGATAGTGATTACTTTTTCGGGTTCTAGTTCATTGGTCTTCTTAGTAAACGAAATCTAGCTGAGGCTAAACCAAAAGCATTCTCAATTAGTCGACGTGCCCGTGACAGGTGGTAGTTGAATATTCTTTGTTCATCATGCAGATTTCTAAATGTATATCGTTTCATATTGTATGGCTTCATGGCAAAAGCGTCATCTGCTACGATAACAAAATGAACTGGCTATTACGCGCTGGCAGTGATTTAGGTTTTGGAATACCTAAACTATCAGTAACCAATTTATTTGACAAGGACCTTCCATTAAAAGCTCCCCCATCAGAAATTCGTCCAAAACTTCCAACATGAATGTACTGAAATTTGTATTCTGCGTCAGCTAATGCCATTAATACTATACTATGCGTGCCTTTGTAATTGTAGTACAGACTTCCACTATGTTTAGGTGCTTTAATAACAACGTGTTTTCCGTCAAATGCGCCTATGCAATGGGGAAAATTCCATTTTTCTTCGAACTGTTGCGAAATTTGCAGCCATTCTTGCTCGGTACTAGGCATCTGTAAAAATAAAATAAAAATTAATAATAATTATTAATTTTTGGTTAATTGTGTATTGTTTTCTTTTTAGACTAACGAATCAGAAGCCCTAACTGAACACCTAACCGATAATTCAGAGACTCTCTTCTACATGAAACGAATCCGGATGATGACACTTCAAATTCAAACACGTCATGTTCTACACCGCTTACAACGTCTTGTGATGTTCACCAAGTTCATCCAGAACTTCATATCTTAAAATAACATTAAAAAAGAACAAGAACAAAAAGCTATACTTGACAAATGCCTTGGTGTTATGTCTAAACCAGCGGATTTTTTTTTTAAATCTTTGGTGATTATGTGGCTGACGAACTGCGAAATATGCACTCCAAAGATCCAGACCTGCACTCCTGGGCGAGGCGAGAAATACAACGAATAATCTTAAAAATGAGCAACAACTATGAGCTCAAATTACAAGAAAATACAAACCCGCAACAACTGCAACTACAGCAGCCTCGACAGCAGCCCAATGAAATTGCGCTGGGTGCCAAATAGATGTACAGAATGTATAAATGAAGATTCAGAAGCTAATAAGGACGAACTTGTTGAGGCAGATGAAGGTTGCAACTGTGAAGATGAGGATGCTCGTTTAAGACTATAAATTAGGTTTTTTGTTATTGTAGTCACACTCATTATACTCATATAAATTTGCAATCAAAATGCAGTTTTTTTACTTGTGTTGCATTCAAAATGTAGTTTTTTCCTTGTGTTACATTCAAAATGTAGTTTTTATATTTACTATTGAGCATAGTTCTTTTGTTTTCAGAAATACTTTTTCTTGATAACCTGTATTCTATTCTTTTCACTGAAAATAAACATATACGGTACTAGTTACTCCTTATGATAAATTTGTATCTGCAAAATTGTTTTTGCCTCTTCCTTACAAATTGCACTCTGTCCAAATACTACCTTTTGAAAGAAAGCTCCTCTAATATCAGATACAGGGTGTTCCATTAAAAACAATATAACTTTGATGTCCCATCTCGAAATGAAACATTCTGTATACTCTAAAATAATTTTAAAACTTGCGCTTCCAGTATATCGATAATGTCGTGAAAACCGCTTTTCGATATCTTACATGGCAACGTCACAATTCTACTTTTCCAGAGGTTTGGGACACCCGGTATAGATACATAAAATGAAAAATATAATTAATGAAATTTTATATAGGTAACAATTTGAACAGGATCGTATACTCGATCTTATAATATTCATATACCTAGTAATACAATATGCACAAAGCAAGTTTCATAATTATTAATGCAGTATAACAAAACAACAAAACTCACAAAATAATTTTGTACTTTCAACGTAGGAAGGGGAGGCAGTTTTGAACAGAGGCAGATTTGAACACTGGTTATATAAATTCAACTATTGTGATTCATGGTGCCATCTGTCGTACAGATGATTAACCAGTGACCTACATTACAGGCAGCATTCAACATGTAAAGAATTTGAACAATTAGTAAAAATTTGTGATGGCCGTTGCTGAAGCCGGTAAAATTTCGTTTATCATATATTTTTGAGTTTGGACAAACATTTGGATGTAATTAAATAGTTCCCCTCCGTTATTTTGTCATCAACATTGTGGGTTATAACAGGTAAGGGTTTTGAGGTATTTAGGTTATGTGAGGCAGATTTGAACACTGTCTCGGGGGCGGTTTTGAACACTGTTCTAAACTGCCCCATTTCTTTAAATGTGTTTGTGAGTTTAAAAAAGTTAGTTCAGTATAAACCGAGTTCTGCTTTGTGAGTTGTTTGAGTTGTGTAAACAGCCCTCGCTTCCGAGCCTCCCGGCCGCTACTTAATTTATGACACAAAAAAAACTGGACTCGTTTTATGCCGAATGATGTCATGTTAAGAGATTACCGATTTATTTTTCTAACAGTCAGAGCTTGTTATATGTCGTTGTATATACACGCATTGTCTTTGGCTTGTAAAAGGGTGCAAAATAAAAGTTATTTTATTTGTATTCTGTGTACTCAATTACATTCAAAATAAAAGCGAACAGCAACCAACATACCGTCCACAAATTCACAGAAAACCTAACAAAACGTGACGCAAAAAAATGATTTTAATATTACTCAGTTTTATTTCAGATTTTATTATGGTCAGAAACTATAAAAGAAAGACTTTGTCTGTAAATAAAGAAAGCATAAAGAAAGCAATAGAAGAGGTGTTAGACCATGGAAAAGAAAAAACCGCAGAAAAATATGATGTTAAACATACCACCCTATTTTATAGAATAAAGCAAGAACAGAAAAAGAGAAAAGCATTAAAGAATAACGAAATGTTTAAAAACTACGAAGAGTCCTTCAGTCCACTGCACAAGTTTTTACAACAAATGAGGAAGATTTACTTGTAAAATATATTTTAAAATGTTCTCAAATGAATTATGGACTAAATTATGAATATATAAGGGTGTTGGCATATGAGTATGCACAAAAATTAATCAAAACTGTGTATCAAAAAAAAATGGAAAGAAAAATCTAAAGCAGGTGTAGAGTGGCTGAAGGGAGTTATGAAAAGAAATCCCATATTAAGTAACAGAAAACCTGAAAATACTAGCTGCAATAGATCTACGAATTTTACAAAAGAAAATGTTGCTCAGTTTTTTCATAATTATGAACGGGCCTTAAGGTCTCAAAATTTATAACCTAGGCGAGACTGGAATCACTAGTGTCTTATAGAGTCCACGCATAGTCGCAAAACGAGGTACAAAACAAGTGGGACAGATAGTTTCAGCTGAAAGGAGAACCTCCATTACCATGTGTGGAATAGTAAATGCAATTAGTAACACGATACGGCCAGTTTTTATATATCCCAGAGCAACTTTTAAACAACATTTACTAAAAGATGCGCCAGTAGGTAGTCTAGGTTTGGTTACTAATCCAAAAGGTGGTTGGATGCGCAAAGAGCTTTTTTTTTAAAGTTCTACAGCATGTTGTAAAATTCACGTCCTGTTCTTGTGGCAATCCAATCCTAATTTTAATGGATAACCATGAAACTCATTGCTCTTTAGAGGCAATAGTATTTGCTAAAGAGAACGGTATCGTGTTAGTTACATTCCCCACACACATCGCACCGTCTACAACCACTCGATGTGGCCGTTTATTCGCCATTTAAAGGCAAATTGGCAGTCGCCATGAATGACTGGATGTTAAATCATCCAGGTTGTAGCATAATAATTGACGAGGTAGCTGGATTATCAAGAATAGCGTATGAAGCATCGTTCACAATGAAAAATATAACTCATGGTTTCCAAAAGCCTGGCATTTGGCCTGTTAATAAACTTCCCTTTTCAGATGAAGATTTTGTCGCAGCGAGTGCTACAGAAAAACAAACCACTTCATCATCCACCCTCAATATAAGCACATTACAGTCTAGTCAAGATGGTGCTGATAAACAAACGCCCGCAAGATGTAAAACTCCATCATTAGAATCAATTCCTGAAATCTCAAAAGATGTAAACGAATTTGATGATCCTATTCATTTCGTCGAACTTAGAACACCTCCAGAAATACAATCAAAGGAAATAATAACGCCAGAAGATGTTAGACCATTCGCCAAAGCTGTTTCTATTAGCTGAATATTTTCTAAAAAAAATATTCGCAAATAAAGTGTCATCAAAAATATTGACAGAAACACCTGAGAAAAATGAGATAGAGAAGGAATTTTTAGCCAGAGATGATAAGAAAAGAAAGGCAGGCGGAACGAAAAAAGTTAATTGAAGAAAAAAAACTGAAACGGAATTTAGCGTTGGAAGAAAACACGGAAGAAAAAATAAAAAACCTAGAAAGACAAATAAAACTGTATTGACAACTGACACGGAAACATTTTCTGAATTATCGAATGAAGAATCACCTCATCAATTATAAAATGATAAGTTAAAAGTCAATATTTTAGACTATGTTTTGGTTCAATTTACTATGAAAAAAGGTACAGCTAGACACTATGTAGGAAAGGTCAAAAACAAAAATTCAGAAACTGAATATATGGTCAATTTCATAAAAAGGCAAAATGGTTACATGGGGATATATTTGATGGTGAGATTTTTGATACTGATATTTACAACTTATATAGATGTGATAGAAATTCATTAGATAACCGCTCAAGGGGTGGGGGTGTATGTTTGGCAATAAAAAAATAGACTGTTTGAAAGTTATGAAAATTTGTAAAAAGCAAGATTGTTATGAAATTTTAATGGTGGAGTTTAAGCTCAAAACAACTCTATTCACCTTTTTTGTGTTATATATTCCACCTAATGCTACTGCTGAACAGTATCGCAATATGTATAATTTTGTTGAAGAGAACGTGAATCATTCAAATGTCTATATATTTGGAGATTTTAATATACCTGAGATATCAAAAAATATTAACAATAAGAAAACTTTGGATTATTATAATTTTATTAACTTTTTGTCAGTTGCTAATATGAATGATGTTTGTAACAATAATAAGGTTGTATTAGATTTTGTTCTAACTTCCACTGAAAGTGAGAACTGTAGTATATGTAAAGCAGATGATCCATTATTGTCTGAGGACTCACACCACCCTGCACTACAAGTAAACATTAATTTGGACTATTTCTATTATTTTATTGAGCAGGTTAATGGCACGTCGAAATTCAACTTTGGTAAAGCGGATTTTCTTGCTCTAAGTCGTGCTATGCAGAATGCAAACTGGTTAGCAGTATATGAACAGATGAATGTTAATATAGCATTAAATAAACTTTACGAAATTTTGAATGCAATTTTTGAAGAATGTGTGCCAAAACTAAATATTTCCAGAGCTAGGAAAACTAAATATCCTTCTTATTTCACACATGAGATAAGGAAGCAAATTGAAATTAAAAACAAATTAAGAAAATTAAAAGTTCTCTCTGAAGAGTACAAAAAGCAATATGTAAATGTAAGAAAAAATTTAAAAACAGATATTCGTAAAGCCCACCAATTTTATCTACAAGAGGTAGAAAATAGTATATCTTGCGATATAAATTATTTTTATAACTATATAAAAAGTAAGAAATCGTCATGTTCAAATTCTGTGCCATTCTATGATAAAAATAATGTAATACCAATTGATAATGTGCCTGAATCCTTTGCAAAATATTTTTCTTCTGTATATGCGAAATCTCCTGCACAATATAATTTAATTGTCTCGAATGATTTTAACAACATTCAATCTCTAAGTGTTAATTGTATAACTGAAAATGACTACCATATGGCTGTAAAAAAACTTAAACCAAAGCGTTCTGCAGGAAGTGATGGAATACCACCTTATGTCGTGAAGGCATGCGCTGAGTTTCTTAGAGCACCTCTTATATATATATACAACCTTTCTTTAAAAACTAGTATATTTCCTGATTTATGGAAATTGTCTGTGATTACTCCGATTTTTAAATCTGGAAGTAAAGTACATATTGAAAATTATCGACCTATAGCGGTATTACCGGCATTTGGTAAATTGTTCGAACAAATTCTTTATTCTTTTGCATGGTCTAACTTCAGTACCTTAATTAGTGAGAGTCAACATGGTTTCGTGTCAAAAAAGTCCATGACAACTAATTTATTTGTATACTCTAACTATATATTAAACTCTTTCGAAGATGGGCTGCAAGTTGATACAGTGTATACCGACTTTCAAAAGGCTTTTGACAAGGTTAACCATGATGTACTTATTAAGAAATTAAATTACTATGGTTTGTCTGGAAAACTCTTTAATTTATTAGTTTCATATTTAAAAAATCGCTCTTTCTTTGTCAAGTATAATGGATTTGAATCTAATGAATATAAAGCTTACTCAGGTGTCCCTCAGGGTTCCAATTTAGGACCTCTATTATTTCTTTATTTTATAAATGATCTTTCACTTAGCCTGGCACATTCACGTAGTCTGTTGTTTGCGGACGATTTAAAAATATTTAGGACCATCAAGAATTCAAATGACTGCTCATTATTGCAAAGTGACATTAATCGTATATATGCTTGGAGTAAAGTGAACAAATTGAGTTTTAATATAAAAAAATGTTTTGTTATGAGCCTTACCAGAAATACGAATGTTTTAAATTTTGCATATCAAATGAATAACGAACAGCTGTCAAGAATCACAGAAGTTAAAGACTTAGGTATAACTTATAACAGTAAACTATCTTATGGTCAGCATATCGATAATTTGGTAAAGTCTTCATACAAAAGTTTAGGATTTATAATTCGGCAATCAAAAAATTTTAAAAATCGTAATACACTTATAAAACTTTATAATACTCTCGTTAGACCAAAACTCGAGTATGGGTCTGTGTTATGGCACTCACAACCCTATAGGCATATTGAAAAAATAGAAAAAGTACAGAAAAAATGTTTAAGATTTTTATATTTCAAAAAATATAGTAGACCTCCGGACTACAATGTCACTAGAAGTGAAGACCTATGCGCGGAATTTAAGGTAGACACTTTGGAGAGTCGTAGAAAAGTAGCTTTAGTAATGTTTTTTTATAAAATAGTTAATAACATGATTAATGAACCTATTATTTTGTCCTTGTTTTCATTTAGAGTTCCAAGTAGAGGAACTAGAGTCCATGAATGTTTATTTCTACCTACTGTTAGAACTACTACCCACTCACCTCTCTATGTTATATCCCGTTTAATTAACCAGGTTTCGGCCGATCACAATATTGATTTTTCTTGGAGGTTTAGTCAATTTCGCAAGTTTGTAAAAAATATATTTTTTTCCCGTTGAGAACAAAAATTATATGTACTTATTGGCTATTGTGCTCCCTTTGTATTCTTTATATGTGTATGTAGCTGTGTACATTTGTGTATGTAGCATTTTTATATCAAATGTATCTTTAAAGTATGTATGTTATCATGTCTGCTTCATTATCATAATTATTTATTGTTATTGATCTTTCCTTGTAATTAGGCATTTATGCCTGTTGGGGAATAAATAAATAAATAAATAAATAAATAAATAAAATGAAAGTTGGAAGTTTAATTTCCCAGCAATATGATAGTTCAGTTGTTGACACTAATGATATCGTGTTAAAACTTCCTTTTCCGATTACTACTGGCTCTACTTCCCGCACAACTGAGTATAGTAGTTTCGATACAGACTTAAGTAAGTTCAAAGTATTTTGAAACAGGCATTTAAAGGTGTTCAATAGTGTCCCATGTGACGTTCTTAACTGCCCCATTAGTGGGGCACTATCGACCAAAATTATTATTTCTTTATAAGGATTATATATATTTTTTTACATAAGAAACCATTTCCTTTCTGTTCAAAATTTGTTTATTAATAAAATATTAACAACTGCACTATGGTATTTTTGTTCTATATTGTTACATTTACTCGTTTTCTACAAAAATATGAAAAGTTCAAAACTGGCCCACTCTCCCCTACCCCACTAATCGTTTTCAAATTATTTCTAAATACGACACTGGCCGAGCGCCATTTTTACTCGCTCCTATGACATCACAAGCGGCTTCATTGCTTTAATTTATATTATATAGGGACTCTATACTCTCCCTCCTCTAAGCCTTTAGTAATAGTAAGAATTTCTAGAACCTAACCATAGGAAAATGATCTATTATCTATTATTTTATGACCTAACCTAATTTACTAAATTTATAGTGGCAAGAAATTAGGAGCACTAAAGTTTTGACTTTGACTTTTATGTGACATGGGAAATATATATGGTACTCACTTAAAATACTTACACGCAAAATTATGGAAAAGTAAATACGTCATAGTTAACAATCTGACAACGCCAAGATCTCTAGATTACCACTTCTCAGTCAGAGTTGCCAGATTCGGTTTTTTCGCAATTTTGGGGAAAAAATTATTGTGAGGAAAACTTGGAGAGAATATTCCAAAGAATCTTATTCGTTTATTTGATGGAAACGAAGATTTGAGCACATCACTCACATATCCTTTATATTGGCAAAAACTTAAAATCCCCATACGTTGCAAACCCGCGCAGCGTGTCCAGGTTGAGGTCGAGACGTTCTAGCTATTTCCGACAGTGGAGTGAGCACTGTCTCTCTCACTTTCACGGACATCGGGAATGGGGATTGAAAGAGACGATCATGAAGCGTTTCTCCTGCCGCTTTGCGAAAATCTAGGTTAGAGTTAGAGAATGCCACAATTGGTTCTCATACAGTTTAAACCCCGGATTAAATTTTGGGTTTTTTAAGTAGTTGGTACTAAGGGCTATTTTCATGCTATTTATTCTAACCTTAAATATATTTTTATAAGAATATTTTTGTGGAGAACAATCTCTATAACTTATGCAGAGAACCCCTTCCACTTGTGTATGTGTGTGTGTTATTTAATTTAAATCAGAAATTAAATAGTTTGTCGTGGAAAATAAGGAAGACAAAGAAAATGTGGAAAAAAGAGTTCGATCTTCAAACTTTAGCAGCTAGGAAAAATCACTGTTTATAAATCTAGTTGCAAAATATAAACATGTAATAGAGAACCAAAAAAACGGATGCATTAACAAACTCGGAGAAAAATAGAGCTTGGGACAAAATCGCAAAAGAATTTAATGCAATGTGCCTTGGAAATGTCAACAGGAATAAAGATGTACTCAAACGATTTTACGAAAATTAAAAAAAAGGAACTCAGAAAAAAGGTTGCCAATGAAAAAATCGAAGTAAAAAGGATAGTGGGCAGCCCTCCTCCTGTACAAAAGAAAGAGTTCTTTGATGATGTACTTTTGTCCATTACGAATGAAAAAACTGTCTTTGGGCTACAGTCTCAATTTGGAGGGGACGATAGTGATGAGGATGATAAAAGAGATGATGATGTAGAATTGGTTTATGAATATGAAAATGACCAATGTGATGATAATGACCGGTGACCAGAATTTGTAGGTACCAAGTATACTTTTCCTTTTCCGCATAATCTCTTGATTTCTATATTAACTTTAATAAATCATTACTTATAATCTTGAGAGCTTTCTTACTTAAAGACGAAATATTACAAACATTATCTACAATTACAAACACCTACGTTTCACTTTTCAAATCCCATATCATATAGACAATTTAAACAGTATTTTCAAGAAATAAAATATAATCAACAAATCTACATAGTTTTCTACCTAATTACAAGGGCGGATTTAGCTTTTCAAAATGGGGGGGGATATCTCAAAGAACCATGTTTCCTTCAAAAAAATGTTCCTTTTCCGCATTTCATTTTCACATGATATTAAAAACAGCCTGTATGTTATGCACACTTTTGCCTCACTGTAGTTTTTTAAAATTAAAAACGGTCATATTCCATTCCTGTTCCTGTTCTTTACAAACTAATCTTAATGTTTATTATATTTTTAGATTTCTAATGAGAATGAGTGAAAATGGAAAAAGTATAATAAGTCATTAGATCTGAAAGAGCCTGTGAGTGCTGCTTTAAAAAAAAGAATTATATCGTCAGTCAATGGTATAAAAAAATTAGATTTAATTATTCAAAATATATATTAATAATTATTGTCTTGTAGATCCACAGCCATCTACTCTAAAGGTATTATGAATGTTGTTACAGAAAATGAAGCAGCCACTGAAGCTAATAAAGTAGGCATGTTATGTTTCAGTAGCTATTTTGAATATATTTCTTATATTTTTTAAAATACCTGGATGTCTAGAATAAAATAACATTGTTACTAGAGGCTAACATGGAGGCTAAAACTTCTATGTACTTCTTACATTCTAAATCAAATATTTCGAATCATTTAAGCCGGATTTTTTATTACAGTTGACAAGACTGAAACGCCAAAAACAAAACTAAGTAGTCAACATCGCCCAGCAGTCACCGGTAAAGCCCTTACTTCATCAGAAGCGGCAGCAAAATATCGTTTACTACCGTAAAGTGGGGAGAGATTGATCTGCCGGGGTGACATTGATCATTTGTCATTGTATCACATATATGCAGATACAATCGGCAACAATGGAAACCCGTTGCGCCATCTGTTGCTTTGAACTTAACCATAATTTTTGGCCTATTTTCATAGTTCGGGTACTTTTGATGGTAGAGAAAAAACAGAGGTAAGTTCGTTATTTTTAGTGTGTCAGAATTGTTTTGTATGGTATTGTGATAGTAATTTTAAGTATTTAGCATTTTTACTAACGCCAGGTTTTCAAAGATGACGAATAATATTAAATGGGGTGACATTGATCAGGTGATCAATCTCACCCCACGTTACGTACGTTCCAGAAATTAATTTATAATATTTATTATAGATTTAAGAATATAAGTAAAAATGAGAAGAACGTACAAAAGAAAATTAGGTAGTAGAACGTATGGCAATTTTAATGAAGAACAAGTTAGTCAGGCGTTGCACGATGTATTGGAAAATGGATTGTCGCTAAGAAAAGCCGCAATAAAACACAGATTGGCCTACGCAACGTTAAGTAACAAGTACCATGGGAGGAAGATTAAGAAAATAGTTGGGCAATCTGTGTTCACATATGAACAAGAAATAGCCATTATTAACAGCGTTTTAAAACGTTTAGACTGGAGATATCCACTAAGCGCTATGGATTTGAGAAGGTTTGTCAAAAGTTTTTTAGACAAATCTGGTAGAAGTGTATCTCGATTTAAGGAGAATATCTCCCTGGAGTTGACTGGGTAAGCGGCTTGTTGAAGAGACATCGAGGTATTGCAGGTAAAAGGCTAGCAAGTAATATTAAAAAAAGCCGAGCAGAAGTATCTCCTGACCTGATTAAAAACTATTTCGACAATTTAAGAGAAACAATTGAAGACCTTGGTGCAAAAAGGTGTTAACTCACTTTTTGTCAAAATTGTAATTTGTATACCAAAAAGGTGCCAACTCAATGTTTTATTTGATGGTTATTTCAAGTAACGCTAGATGTCACCCAAATCTTCTGTGGAGAGAAGCTGAAAGATGTCAACTCCACCATAATTTCAATCGTGTATGTGAAAAAGGTGTTATCTGTATCGAGACATGCATAAAGGTGTTATCTCCTGAAATAACACCTTTTTGCGAGAGTTATCCTATTTGTTTTGGTCTTGTCTTTGATTAAGAACAGTGTTGTTTTAAGAACAACAACAGCCTCAAGAAGAGGCTGTTGGGGATGTTGTTGCTAATACTTTCTACTCTTCTAACACACACAAAAATATAAATACTGGAAACAAACAAATAGATATAACAGTTAGTGAGTTGGCTGAAAATAATTATTTAGATACAGGTACACTTTTCATATCATTTAAAATAGCAATAAGTATTATTAGTAGATTTCTTTTTTCTCTGTAGATGATTCAGTGTCAGACAATGAGCCGCTTTAAATGAAAAGAGCAAAACTTCAAGAAACGAATAGAAGTATTGATGAACAAAAACAACAGTCAGTGAGACAAAATGAAAAAGAAATTGAAGCTGAGTTAACAAGAAATGAAGACTTTAATCCTCCAACCATACCAGATTTTCGGGGTAATAGCAAGATAATATAATTTTAAAAAATAATAAACAAAAAGTACTTTTTAGCTGAAGAAAATCAAGCAGAACTGCCCCGAGATTCTAAGAAAAAGAGTAGAAAAAGAAAATCTTTGCCAAAATCATGGAAATGGAATGAGAACAAAGATAAAAAAAACAAAGGCGAAGCATATGAAATATATAAAGGAAATCAAGTTGCAGAGAAAAAACCGTGTATTGAAAAACATCTCTGCAGAGAGAAGTGTCGATTGAAATGTAATGATAAGTTAGATGATGGCGATCGAGTACGCATTTTCAGAGAATACTATACTTTAGATCGCAGCCAGAAAAATGCATATTTATTTGGACTAATCGAACCTTTTGCAGTTAAACAACCTTCTGGTATTCGAAAACATAGACAAAAATCATTCCGTTATATTATGAAAGTGAAGGGAGAGAGAATACAAGTTTGCAAGGAAGCAGTTATGTCTTTGTTAGATATAGGACGAAAAAAACTCGACTTATTAAGAGATCAAATTGCCTCTGGAAGAACAGCTCCCAAGCAGGATGACAGAGGTCGTCATAATAATAGGCCCAATGCTACTCCTGCAGAGAAACGTGAGATCGTTCATGCTCATATAAAATCTTTTCCATATGAGCTGTCTCACTATTCAAGAGAAAAAAATCCTCACCGATTATATCTCTCTCCATGGCTTTCCATCAACAAAATGTATAGTTTATACAAACAAAAATGCTCGGAAGAGTCTCACATTCCTGTTTCCAGTACTACATACAGGCATATTTTTGTCAACGATTTTAATTTTGGATTTGGATCGCCCAAAACCGACACATGCAAAATTTGTGATACAGAGCAAAATGAAGAGCACATTGCAAGGTTCAAAAAGGCATTCGACCAGCAAAAAGTTGACCGCACTACTGCAAGGGAAGATGCTACAATACTATATATCACCTTTGATTTGCAGAAGACTTTGCCTTTGCCAAAGATTTCTACAAGCAAAGCTTTTTATTTGAGGCAAGTGTGGCTGTATAACCTGGGAATACATTTGGTCACAAAAAAACAGCCAAATGGAAAAGGGTACTTTCACATATGGACTGAAGATCAAGCGAGTCGCGGAGCAGAAGAAGTAGGCAGTGCGATTTTGACCTTCATGGAAAATATAAAAACAGAATATGCATCACTCGACCACCTCATAGCATGGAGTGACTCGGCAGGAGGCCAAAATAAAAATTTCTATATCATGTGTCTTTGGAATTACTTGATTGGGGCTGGTGTATTCAAGACAATCGATCATAAATTCCCTGAAGTTGGACATACATTTATGGATTCTGACCGAGACTTTGCAGCTGTGGAAAAATCGATAAGGAAACATCAAAACATATATACCGTTGATCAATACATATCAATAATGATGGAATCCAGGAAGAAAACTCCCTTCAGCATAACCAGAATGGGAGATAAATTTGTCGACATTAAAGAATTGCCGAGGAAGCTAGGCTTGATTGACAGAAAGAAGACAGATAAGAAAGAAAAAGTTGCTTTTAGAGATCTCAGATGGATTCGAATTGAGGAATTCAGAATCATTAAATGTAGATATTCATTTGAGGAGAGTGAAGAATGGACCATACTTAATATCAAAAAAGATAGAAAATTGGTAAGAAACCAAAATAATGAAAACTTGTTGACAAGAGGAGGGCTATCGCTGCCAAGAAGTTCGACAATATACAAGAACAGATACCGTTCATTCCAGAGAGCTTTAGGGGATTTTATTATAATCTACAAAAAGGAGATGGTTAATGTATTTCTGGTTACCGACCAACTAAGACTTTTCGTTTTAGTTTTAGAGTTTTTTTTTGTTGTAGTAAACATTTTGTGCAATTTTCGCATATATTTTTGATAAAAACTGTTTTTCCTATGAACAATCTTTCACTCAGTACCTTAATCCTCAAGTAGTAATGCTAATAACATAGAATTATGAATTTGAAAAAGGCGTTAACTCACTTTTTTTTCCTTCTTCCTCTTTTTTTCTAGTCTTGATTTGAGGTTTGCGAAAAAAATGTATCATCAGCAATAATTTGAACACATACTCTTGATGTAGTATCACACAGAAGACGAATCATTTTAATTTAAAAAAGTTCCAGCAATTTAACCTTACCTTCAATTTTCTCAGTTTCCTTAAATTTGAATTAACAACTTTTTGCACCAAGGTCTTCAATTGAAAACGTACCCGTCAAAAACATTTTTAATTATGACGAGTCAAACGTCTCAGATGACCCCGGGAAAAAATTGTCCATCTACCGAAGAGGTACCAAATACCCCGAAAAAGTATGCAACCATTCAAAATCTGCTACTTCGATCATGGTTTGCGGATCCGCCTCAGGTACACTTCTTCCACCTTACGTCATATATAAGTCGGAAAATTTATGGGACACTTGGACAGAAAATGGACCAAAAAGCAGTCCATCCTGCGAACAACCATGGTGCTCACTGGGGACACGATATAATCGAACCTCACATGGTTGGATTGATATTTCAACCTTCAATGATTGGCTTGTCACTTGTTTCCTACCACACGCTAAGCGACTCGAGGGAAAAAAGGTGTTAATAGGGGACAACCTAGCATCGCATTTCAATCCAGATGTTTTAAGGCAATGTGAAGAAAACGATATTATATTTGCATGCTTGCCATGCAACTCTACCAATATTTGTCAGCCATTGGACGTCGCATTCTTCAGACCTTTAAAAGAAAGCTGGAGGAAAACTTTAACATCCTGGAAAATACAAAATTCCAAAACCTCTGGCATTCCAAAAAATGAATTTTCTAAACTGTTGAAGCAAGCACTTGAGAACATGGATAAAAAGCACCACCTAAAAAACAAGACGGAGAGAAAAGTGCTATAAAAAGAAATTTACTTTCTGGTTTCGAAGCACGTGGTATTGCACCGTTCAACCCAGATCGAGTTTTGAAAAAGCTACCACAAGACGCTATTAATGAAGATGAGCTTAGATGCTTCCTTACCGATTTTTTGAAAGACTTGAGGTACAATTCCGGCTCTGAAAAATCTCGACGTAAAAGAAAACTGTTAGCAGCTGAACCAGGTAAAAGCGTATCAGCCCCGAAACCATCTGAGGAGTCCAGTGACGATGATGCAAATGAAAATCTTGAATTAGATGACAGCGACAATGATGTTGATATCAACAAAGACGAAGAGGAAGTTAACTACTTCTGTCCTACATTAGAAAACATCACGAAGAGAAAATTCCTGCTAGTGAGATTTTTGTCTGGTTCTCGGAAAAAGACGGAATTTCGCTATGTCTGCATGGTAAAAGAAGTTTTACAAGGAGAAGAAATCGAAGTTCAAGGCCTGAAATCAGCAGAATCGAGGAAGATTTTCAAAATAATTGAAAACGACATATCCGTGGTTCCCTTTAAGGAAGTAATTGCTTTGGTACCAGATCCGACACTTGAGAAGATTTCTGATAGGATACAAAGGTACCATTTCCCCGGAGAAATTATTATAAAAGAATGTTAAAATCTATTTTCTTTATTATATTACATGTTTTGAATTACATTTTTAATTCTAGAAAATTTGTTATTTTCATATAAATGAACAATAATACAATAAGAACAATATGATCATTCTCACCCCGCATGATCAATCTCCCCTTTGTAAAAATCTGAAAACCTGTTTGACCGAATCGGTCAGGGTTGAGATTGATCACTTTCTGCTAAAAGCACTACTGTTGCATGCTATAAAATTAACGTGATCAATCTCTCTCCATTCACAGTCTAAGATTGATCACCCTTTTTTTCTATGATACGTGGATTTTCTTAATAATTATATTAAAAGTAGTGTTAAAGTATTACTCTTTGGATCTTAATATAATACTTGAAGTGCTTAAAGATAAAAAAATAGGAAAATGTTTAAAATATGTGTAACGTACTTTTTAAGTCGTTCCATGAGGTTGACTATTATGCACCCCGAAACACCCACCTAATTGTTGGTGGCTTAATTTTTCAAATACTGCGTTGGAAGACGCTGATTGGCTAGTAAACGGTAGCCCCTCCAAAATTCAACAGACTCGCGGGTGTAATTAGGAATGAACGGACAGACAGTTCCAGGCTTCGAGAGTAAGCAGATGTGAGTTATTTTACCTATTTGATATATATAATTTATTCACTTTTATTATTGGTTGAGATTATAATTATTAGTACAGAAATACGATCATAGCGATTTGTTGTTATTATTAAGTAATTATATTTCATATATAATCAGGATTTCCTGGATTTTAGGTAAATTATTTAGGCGTGCTCAGTGAGATTTTTTTGTCACTCTATATGGTGATAAGTAATACGATTCGAAACAATAGAATATAGTTTCAATATTATTTTATCAAATTGTGAAGCTGTGCTCTAGTCAGGAGATTATAGAAAATATAGTTTTTTAAACCAATAAATTTGAGTTTTCTTGCCTCCATTTGTTTGAATCGGATTGCGACTATTCAACCACGTGCTGTTTGGGAATTAAGTTCCTTTATCTTATCTTCTCTTATCTTATAGTTATAATATATGATTGGGAGTTATAGAAAATTGCTAATATCGTAATTTCTGCACTAGGTTAAGTAATTTGTTACTTTGTAGAGATTTTAATAACTCACATGCACGCCGCACAGTGGGAACCCCCCATAGATACGAGTGCTCATAATTCGATTTTCAAATTGAATATATTTCAACATTTTAACTCTGTAATTAAGCAATTGACTACTCGACACATGCGCAGAAAATATGCTGACTGTGTCAGTTATCGCAGTAGAGATGCTATACGCGCGCCGTTATACAAGTCTGGACTTGATTCTACGTGTGTAATCTATTTTGAATCTAATTTCCTGCTGTTTTGGTTATCATTAGCATAAAAAAAGGATGTCGCTGTTACATCAAGGTATGTACAGTTTGATATGACTTTATATTTGTAATATTTAATGTTTATTGTTGGGTTTATAGACAGGAACATAGACAGTTTCAAACTGCATTAGTTTTGATGTTTGAATAAGTTTTTCTCTATTTTACGCAATGAGATCTGGGACTTTTTTATATATGCATAAAATATAAGTCTTTGTAATTACTGCAGTGAAGAGCGTTGACGGATCTCTTTACGCAAATGTGGGAAAACGATAATTTTCTTTTATATGTGAATACATTTTTGTTGTTACATATCTGTAATGTGTTATCTTTCTTAGCTATTACTATCAGTAACTGCTGCATTGATATTACAGATCATGCGGATATGCTTACCGAAGTTACCCTTAAAAGGAGAGATATGTGTAATATATTGTATCAAAGTAAACACAAACAACTAGATGGAAAATTTAGTGAATTAGAGGAGTACATTATTGCCCAAACCTCATGTTCTAGAAAGTCTCTTTCTGAACTGAACAGTTTTCTTTCTGAACAGTTTTGCGTAACTTTAAAAAGCAGTTTACAAAGAAGTGGTTAGCGTATTCTAGACATAAAGAGAGATTCCTCGAATCAGAAAGATGTTGGTTAGACGGCAATTGCTTGTTTAAAATAAATCGAATATCTAATGTTGGTCGACCAGTGGTTGATTTTGCTAGTAGTAGTGAACAGTCAAAACGCAGAAAAACGGCCGAGGTATATTATTATTGTCATACCGTATATTTACACTACAGACTTACGGTCTGCATATTCTGCAGACGAATTGAGTTATGCGACTCAAATGAAACTGAGGGCTACTGGAAAAGCATTGGAAGCTCAAATTGTCAAACGAGTGTGTGAGTCTAGAGAGTTTGCAAAGAAATGCAGTGAATCTCAGTCATCGATAACACGTCCTAAAATATCTGTTGTGGAAGCCCTATCTCTGATTGTAGAAGCTCAATTATCTCGTAAACAATATAACCTAATAAGAAATTATACTGGAGATGTCTTTCCACCTTACAAACAAGTTAAAAAAGAAAAAATTAAATGCTACCCAAATGGAATAAGAATTACAGAAACGGAATCTGAAGTTCCCTTGCAACCCTTGTTAGATCATACTACGAGCCGTTTATTGAGTGTGCAAAAAGACTGTTTACCTAACCACTCTACAAATAACTTAGTTTTATTGTCAAAGTGGGGCTTTGATGGAAGTTCAAGCCATACTCAATATATGCAAAAGTTTGTCTCCGAAGAGGCTGATGACAAATACATGTTTTTATCATCTTTGGTCCCACTGCGATTAGTTAGTAAAGTAAACAATGAAGTAGATCGTGAAAACATTATTTGGCAAAATCCACGCCCGTCTTCTCCGAGATTTTGTAGGCCCATCAAACTATAATACAAAAAAGAAACTAATGAACTGGTGAAAGACGAAAAAAACAAGATTGATTTACAAATAGACAACTTAAAACCAACAACTTTAATTATTAATGCAAAAGAGTACATAGTGGAACACAAACTGGTTTTTACCATGGTAGATGGAAAAATATGTAACTCTCTAACTGATACAAAATCGTCTCTTAAATGTTACTTATGTAATGCAACTAGCAATGAATTTAATAATTTGGAAAATATACTGCAAAGGCCTATAAAAGAAGAATTCTTATCATTTGGTATATCAGTGCTACATTCGTGGATTAGAATGTTCGAATGCATTCTCCATGTAGCATATAAGTTACCATTAAAGAAATGGCGCATAAGCAAAGATTCCACAAATATTATCAATGAAAATAAAAGTAGAATTCAGACGGAATTCAGAAGCAAAATGTCTTTGATTGTCGATAGACCAAAACCTGGTTATGGTAATAGTAATGATGGCAATGTTGCCCGTAAATGTTTTCAAAATTATGATCTAACGGCCTCTATTACTGGAGTTGACAAGGAATTAATAAGAAAATTTTATATAATTCTTCAAGCTATATCGAGTGGTTATAAACTCAACTTAGATAAATTTAGAAATCTATGTTTGGAGACAGCAAAATTATATATCAGCTTATATCCTTGGTATCCTATGACAGTTACAGTACATAAGATACTTATTCATGGTTCCGAAATTATCCGGCATGCGCTGCTACCAATCGGACAATTGAGTGAAGAAGCCCAGGAGGCTCGAAATAAAGACTTTAAAAATTATCGGGAAAACTTTAGTCGAAAGATAAGTAGGGAAGCTAATCTCCAGGATATTTTTAACAGGCTATTGATTTCTTCAGATCCAGTAATAACATACACACGTGCTTTGCCTATCATAAAGAAAAAGGAATTCTATCCCGAAGTTATAGATATGCTTGAAGAAGAATCACTGGCTTCGGATTCAGATTCTGAATAGTTTCGAAAAATATATTTTTTGTTTGATGTTGATAGTACCTGCTTGATATTACTATGGTGCTATCCTATAGTTGACTTGCAAGTAGATGCTGTTTTTTTATCTTTTACGTACATACATAATATATTATATTTCATTTGTTTGTTATCGTTACACATCTTCTATCCAGAAATATTATGTTCTACAAACATATAATAAACATTTTCAATGTTTTTCCTTCTTTTAGTAACACCTAATTTGCGTTTCAGAGAGTATTAGAATTTTGAGCACTGTGTTGCATTAGAGGGTCCCAGTGTGCGCCGATTAGAAGACTGGAACAGTTTCCTAATATTTGTAAATTCATTGATTATTGTTCTTTGGTAACAAATTTGTAAAATAAATCAATAATAACTTTTATAACTTGTCACTCTGTCTTTGAAATATTAATGAAATAATTTTTCTCTTTTACCTAATAAGAGTGGTAATATTTCCTTGTTTAACCAGTTATGAAACCGTTGTTTTTGGAATTTTGGGTCAGATGATAGAGGGTTTTTTTGTTTAACTTATTTTTGTTCCTTCTGAACTATAGTATCTTTAAATATTAACGATTAGAGTTTTTTATTAAGAATAATGGTCGAGTGGCTTAACTGTAGTCAGTTCATTTGAAAGCAAATTTTGGATAATTTTATTTGCTTCATTCTGGGTAGGGTCACTAAAGGTTGACACCTTCCAGGTTTTGTTTTCATTTGTTAATTACTTTCCCTGTGAGAATTCACAGAGGATTTTACCAAACCAGATTTGCTGGTACATTCCCTTCAGGAACTTATTTATAATTTTTAATCTTGGCTACACTAGCCGTCAACGTTCATCTATATATTTGTAAATTTTGGGGCACTCTTAACACAAACAATTCTTTGTATGTACTCTTCTGAGACGAGGCTGCTGTAACCTGACTGCAAGATCCATAACCTGCTAAAGAACCCTAGACGCTTATCATCTGCAGATCCCTAGATAAGAGGATTGGACTTAGCCAGTACGTGACCGTCATCTGGCCTAGAGCTCTAGCTTCCCCACTTTGCCACGGCAAGTCCACCTGGATCCAATCATCAGCAACAGGTTAAGGGTGAGAGTACTGACCTCATAGAGAAGGAACGAGATTGTCAGAGTGACCTCGAACCTCATAAAATTTTTGTAAAGTGAGCCCAGCTTAAAATTTCAATTTCACATAATTTTTTTCATTTTTTCTAGTCAATCATCATTTTTGAATTATTGTTTAATAGTAACTTCATTATTCAATGGTAATCCTATTTGCTTATTTGATTATAGTGTATTCAACTACATTTTATATAGTTTTCTTTTTTTTTTGTCTCATATCTAAAAATTATCCTCGTGCCCAAATAAATTGTCAACAGTCAAAGCAGTCCTACGAATACTACGCCCTAGTATCATAAATCTCCCTGAGCTACCGGAGTAATGTCATTGAACTTAAGCTAGTGGAATTGCACATCCCTAGCTTATCTGAAGTTCATTGCATATGAAAAAAATTAAGTTCAAATTGATCAATCTCACCCTTCTTTACGGTACTAGATTCTTGTCTTGAGATAGCTACTTATACAAAACAGAAATTGGAGCAAGAACCTTCCCAGAGCCTACTAAAACATGAGAAAGAAATGGCAGTACTGGATCATCAAATACAAGTTGAAAGGGAAAAATAAAAAAAAATGACAAGATTTTGCCTGTTGTCTAATAAACTGATTTTGTTTTGGTATATAAATATGAAGTATAAAGAGAAGGAGTCCGAACTCGGTATAGTGAAAATAGTCACAAATAAATGGATAAAAGAACAAATGAAATTAGTACAAATTTAGCCCAACCGGTCACGCTATTTACTTTATATTCATGATAATACTGTCATGTCACAACATTGGCATTTATCATAAAACTGAGAGTTTTTGTGTTCTGGTTAAACAATTGTCACGTCACAAATAAAATATTACTATATAGGAATTGTTAGGAACCTTGACTCGAGCTCGGTGATGTTTATGCAAAGATCACGTACGGGCTCCTAAATGTTTTGATGTCAGCAGACGGCAGCGGGAACAGGCATTCGATATTCGATTACGAACTATACGCTAATTAAGACACATATTCAATTCCTATCATTTTATATTGTTCTGAATAAAATATTTCATTTTTGTGAAAAAGAGTACTTTAATAGTATATATTATTATTGTTACCACAAAATATTTATTAATTTATAGACAAAGTTCTAAAATCATAAATACCAAATGCTTAAAAAACAAACTTCAATTGTGAAACAGCAACACTTAATAAAATAGATGACGAATGATCAAGCAGACCATAGCGCTGCAGAAATAAATAAATAATTCAATTCCATTTATATTTTTTTAGGCAAATCCTATTAAATAATTGGACACCTTCTCTTTATAATTCATGATAAATATGATAAAAAACTTTCAGTTGTTTAGTTTTGTTTGATCAATACTCGAGTAAAGTTGACCAATGGGAAATAATGTGTCATGTCATAAGTGATAGTGACTCATACTTTCATTGCTAATGTTTTTAAAATTCCCAAGCAAGGATCTAGGTATGACTAATAAAAAGCTTTATCTTAAAAATATATTTATTAAGATGACTTATAAATGACTTGTCTCGTGCAATTAACATTTCAGCACTGTAATATTGTATAAACACAAAACAACGTAGGTATTTTAATATGCCACAATACATTAAATTCTTTTTACATTATAACACATTCAAGTGAGGTTATTTTTATAATATGAGAATCATTTAAGTTTAACTATTTGAAATATAAACTATATAAAGAATCACAAGAGTAGTGATTATAAAATTGAAAAAAAATTATCAATTAATTCGATTTGGTAAACTGCATTAACATGTGTAAGGACATCAGGAACCTGTCCCATATCAACTAAGTAATTTAATTCATGTTCATTAATGTCGAAATGTATTGGAGGCTCAGGTTCATGCATATCATTGGCAATATTATGCAAAACCGCTGTGGCTGGGATCACAGCCAAAATAGTATCCATTTTTAAATGCAGCCCATAAGCTAGAACTTGAAATTTACGTTTCCAAACCCCAATGGTTCTATCCACGAGGTTTCTCGTTCTAATATGTAATTCATTGAATAAAGTTTGCCCTCTAGTCACTGGGTCAGTTACAGGTGTCAACAAATAATTTCTTTGTGCATATCCACTGTCACCTGAAAATGTATAACACTTTTATTTTTGAGACAAGTGTGGAATGTGGTAAAGAGCTTGCACTTTGAATGGCAAAAACAACTATTGAGAAGATTTTGATTTTCCTTTGTCTTCAACTACTTGCACTTTAGTGGTCCATGACATCTTGCTTTAACATCGCATATTTTTTTTAAACCAGTCATATCTAATAATAGTCAAAACATCTGAAGCAATTAAATAAACTCATTCTATTTATATATGCGCACGCAGATTAGATATTAAGAGGCCAGGAGCTATACTTGTTGAATAACGAATTTCAAATAAATAAAAGTCGTCTTATCTAATAGCACACAATTAGGAAAAGTTCCCTCCTCAAATCTCTCCATCCTCAAACTTGCGCCGTACCCTGCTACTATTAAATATGGTGTTATCATGAGCAGACCCTGGCCACTTGGCAATGACATTTTCGAATTTTAAATTAGCATCATATATTACTTGCGCTTTAATCGAAAAGTAACCTTTTCTATTTCGATATATTTCTGCATCATTTCCTCCTAAAATAAATTTAAAGGATATGGGAACAACCACAATCTTCTCACACCAATATACACCTCAGGGATAGTTCATTATGTGACATGGATAAGAAGATATGACAAACTCTCATCCTTAAAAAATTACTTTTTATTTTGTATTCATGTTCTTCAAACATTTACAACACATTAAAAATTTATTTTTAAAACTAATTCCACTTTAATATGTGCAACTAGATTTTTATGTCAACCTGGTGACTCAATTTTTATGTGGGTACCATTAACAACACCAATTACTCGCGGAAACCTAGCTATCTCATAAAATTCTGTTTGTTTTTGAACGAATTGCTGTGGTCTCGGCATTCTAACAAAATGATTATTTATACAAGCCTGCTAATACACGAGATACCCTTGGAACTATTCAGCTGGCAGTTGTTTCATGTGTACCCATAAAATCTGCTACAGCTGCTAGATGGCCCGAGCTAGCATAAATTCTTAGTGTAGTCGGAAGTTGATTTACTGGAGAAACACTGTTGTTCCTAAAATGGGCAAAGTTATCAAAAGAAAAATGTATGAATTTACCTACTGAAAGATTATCATAAAAATATGAAATATTTAAACTGTTATTCATTAAGTGAAACACATCTCGAATGGGCTTTAACGAATTCTTACAGGTCGTTGGGATATTCTAGATCATCCTCTACTAGCTCTAAGATATGAAGAACTGTTTCTTTCAAAAGTCTAAATCTTTTAAAAAATGTTAAATCATCAACGTTTTCAAAATGTTGACGTTGTTCATAAAATTCTAGGAAACCCAAAGTTGAGAATATCCAGCATATCAAGATCATCTTCTAAAAACATTTCCTTAACATAATCCATAACTATTCTCAACATTTTTAAAAAGCAGATTCGAGACAAACGTTGTATTAAAATTGAGGTTAAAAATCTCAGATTAGCTCTTAATCCTTGAAATTTGGGGGATTAGTTTTAACTAAAGGTTAACACTGATAACCAAAGTTTCAACTTCAGTTAATCACAACGGTGCAAGTGGGCATAAAACCCATAACCGATTGCAATCGCATGTTTCAATCTGACAATATAGAACCCCTTCGATTATCGACAGAATTTTAAAATCTGTTGCTGAACTATTTATCTATGTTGGTTCCCCCAAATAGATTAAATAATGTAAGAAAGCAAGATCTTTCCTTTTTCAATTTCAAAGACTTTGTTATGAATGCAAATTGCATTAACTTGGGCTTTAGTTTTAATGAAGTCAGCTGAAATTAGTGATCCAGATGAGCTCAAAACTGTTAAGGATAGATGCATTTCTTTTCTTATTAATTTGAGCCAGGAGGTACAGAAAAGCGTACCTCAGAATTTTAGAGTATTTGAATAAGTTGCATTTTTCTCACCAAGTTTAGCTATTAGTCAAGTTATGCCCGACATTACAGACCTTGTTGCTGACTTAAAGGAAATTGTTGGAAATGAAAATATAGCTACAGTTTTAAATCAGTGGCGGGTTCTTCCTTTTCATCAGTTGCAAAAAACAACAAATGCAGAGGAATTTTGGAGTCAGGTTACATGTTATAAAAATGCCGCGGGAGAACGTGAACATTTAAAGTTGTATAAATTTGTCATAAGTATCTTAAGTCTTCCTTTCTCAAATGCAAATGTGGAAAGAAGTTTTTCTATAATGAATATTATTAAGAACAAGTTAAGAAACCGTTTATTAATAAATAGTGCGGATCATATTATGAGGGTACGGTATGGCATGCAAGATTGTAGCTGTTTCCAATTTGACCTACTAGCAAAATGTTGAACAAATTTTAATCTGAAGTTTATAATAATAATAATGATGCGGAAGATTTAGTTCAAGAAATCCTAGATGATTTTATTTCCATGTAAATTTTATCGAAGGTAAAATAACATGTATTGTTCTGAATAGGAGTTACTTTATTTGAATTTAAAAGTTTCCCCGGGTGTTTCTAGTGTTTTTTATTAAGTTACCAGCCTAGATAATCAAATGTCATCTTTTCTGTTATGTATTCAGTTTGTATACCATCATACCTTAACCTTACTTGTGTACATTTATAGTTAGGTATGTATGTATTGTATTGAAAATCACTGTTCAATAAATAAAGTAAAAAAACAGATAATTGATAATTTATTATTAACTTAAGTAAAAATTTTATTTTGGGGAAAAATTTAAAAAATAGGGTCATTTTGGGAAAAAATTAAATGTGATCTGGGGAAACTTAGAAATCGCCATCTGGCAACCCTATTTTCAATTAGTTTACAACGTTTAGGTTAAAAAGCGGTGTTAGAAGAAGCAGACATGCGGTGAGTACAAATTAACTGTTTTGCATATAATTTTCGACCCGTAAATAATCTCCCTAAGAAAATCTTCACTCCTGAGTAAGAACAAGAATTAGTCAGCCATTGCATTGAAATGGATAAACGATTTTATGGCCTAACTCGAAAAATGTTCCGCATGATAGCAATCGAGTTTGCCGTAGCAAGTAAAATTATGTAAATAAAATATGACAAAATATCAGTTTCCAACGAGTCAAGTATATAACATGGATGAGAGCGAGTCTCAATGGTGCCAAATAAAATTCCAAAGGTAATCACTGCAACAGGAAAGCGATCCGTTAACAAGGTCACATCTACGGAGAGAGGACAAACTGTGACAGTTATCAGCTTCTTTAGTGCATCTGGGCATTATGTCCCACCTGCCCTCATATTCCCCAGAAAACGGGCAAAACCGACTCTTTTGAATGGAGCTCCCTCTGAGTCAGTCCTATTTGTCAGTGATTCAGGATATATCAATTCAGATCTGTTTCTCGATTATCTTAAGCACTTTCAGAAACACGTCAAAGCTACAAACGAAAGTCTTGAATACTTCTAATTTTAGATAATCATTCGTCTCATTGTAGGCTTAGTGGTTTTGTACCCAGTGTATTGCTGTGAGGTTCTGCAGATCGAATAATATAAGTACATTTACTAACCATTTCGCCACATTCAAGCCATAAAACTGAACCTTTAGATAGATGTTATTTTAAAGCCCTTAAAGATGTTTATGGAGAATACTGCGACCAGTGGCTAGTTAATCATCCTGGTGGCACCATAACTCAGGACAATGTGTCAGCTATTTTTGGACAGGCTTATAACAAGATAAGCACAAGTGAAAAAGCAGTGAAAGCCTTTTAGGTTACGGGGATTGTACCGGTAAATAGGCTCATATTCAATGATGAAGACTTTCTGCCGACTACTGCCGTAACAGATCAGATTCGATCAGAAGTTAATCGATCCTCTGTTACACCAACAGATACATCATCAGGCGAAGGTAATGTACCCTTAAAGTTTTTAGTCAATTAAAAAAAAAGGTTATGAACAAATACTACATCCTTAGAAAATAGCAGTTCGTACTTGCAGAAAAATTCCCCATTTAGATCACAAAGTCCATAGCCATCCACAACAAAAATGGCTATTATTCCAATACCAGAGTCATCTACACCAAAATCGTTTTATAAGTCTCCTCAAGCCATTATGCCTTATCCCAAAATTACGTAAGAAAGAAAAAGACTGAACTGAAAAAGGGACAAAATCTTTAATTATGACCTCGTCGCCAAACAAAGATGAATTAGAAAATGAAGAAAATAAGTTAGAGAAGCAAAGAGAAAAGGAAGCTAAAAAGCTGCTAGGAAGAAATAAAAATATTCCTATGAAAGAATTATCCTCTAATAAAAAGAAAGAAGAAACTGTTTACTGTCCAGGTTGTGAAGAAAAATTTATAGAGCCTCCTTATGAGGAATGGACTCAATGTGCCATATGGTGCAACTAGTGGATTGAAAATTGCAGAAGTTAGGAAGTCTTCCGGTGCGACTTGTGCAATTGACTTTAATTTTATTTTAATAGATTGCAGAAGAAACGAGTCTGCTTGCGTTAGGTTTTGTAAATTAGATATTAAATATTAAAAGTCAGTGTTTTGTTTTTTAAACTGTTTTTGTGGGTTTTTGTATTATTTCGTTTTCTGTAATACTAGTATTTTGGTTATGTAAAAAATTGCAAATTGACCTAAATATGTTTTTGTTTTCTAGAGTTTTTAATTTTTTTAACAACAAACGTATCAATATGTTTTAGTTATTTAGTTTGGTATTTTCCAATATGTATATGTTTTTTGAATCTTTGAATAAAAGGATTTGTAATATTCTGATTTTTTACTGCATATTTTCATCTAAAACAACACAAAAATATTTGCGGATTTTTTTCCTAACCGCTACTTTTTACCCCATATATAGGGGCAAAAATCCGTTTACTCCGGACTTACTCTATACGTTTTTTATGTGCACGTTTAATAATTTAATTCTTTACTACAGATTCATGTTTTATATTTTTTATAGTCTTAGTAGATCGAAACTACTTGTCCAACTGGCTAAAAAAGTAAATTCACCTGGTTTATCTGCAACTACTAATAGTGATATTGAAAGTGAACGTGAATGTAGTAGCATGAAAGAAGGTAAGTTGTAGATATTCTACTAAAAAAATGTGTGGTATCTTAACAATAACATTTTTAAAATCATAATTACGCTTTTAAGCCTGTTAATGCATCTATGTAATGTTTTCTCAAAATTTTTCTGATTACATTACGTATTTGGAATGCTTTTTTGATATAAAAACTGAAAAAGCGATATTGTTTACCTACTAAGCAGTTTATTAATATTACATCACTACATTTTTTTTAGATCATGGACATGAAGGTAGTTCTGCCACATCGTGGGATATATCATTTAACATTTATTTATTCAGACGATTCAGTTGAAGATCCATCTTATTCTCCCTCATATTCTGAAATAAATTTCGAGAGGCATGAATACCACAGTAGTTTTGAAATAAACGATGATGTTGCTTTCTCTGTTGATTTAAATGATGTGAGAATTTGTAATATTTATTGGATTTAGGTAATAGGGACCTTGTACAGGGTGTATACAAAATGAGTGCATTGATTTTAAACGCAGTTCTTTGGCATATTTTACCTACTGCCAAAATTGCCTTTTGTATTTCTTTCATACGGTTATCCATTTTTGAAGTAAATTAGAACAAGCTATTTATTTCAATAGATCTTAACTAATATAGTTACGATCATTTCGTATATACCCTGACTATGTTTTGTAAGAAAACAATGTAATTATGTTACTGTGTTTAAGAAAAAGCTATTGATATTGTTTGTTAAATGTATAAAGTTCTTTACAATAATATTTAGTTTAAGAAATAATTGACATTTATCTATGTCTAAGTAGCTTTGCACAAAATTAATTTAGGAATTTTTTCGAGTAAGAGATTCAGCTAGTCTTGTGATGAGCTGAATGACGGTTCATTTTAATTTTTTTTTTAATTCATATTGTTTCGAAAAAACCTGGCAGTTAGTAGTTGTGACATACTGTATAGGAAACTAAAAACAATAAACAAACCGGGCGCTTGATACCGCACAGGTCGAGAACAGTTAGTTAGAAAGAGACCCGTGCGACAGCAAGAGCTCCGGATAAGAACAAGAGTGATAGTGTATTATTTCCTAGAGATAGTGACATAAGTAACAAAAAGGGTGAATCGTACAATTGGCGACGAGGATAAATCAAAATAAAAAAAAAATAATTAAAGTAAGTATACCTATATATATATATATATATATATATACATAAAATATCAATTTGAGAAAACAATAGAGTTTAGCTTAGTAGTAGTTCGAAGTTCAAAACAATTCACCAGTTTCCTATATGGAAAAGTGCTGCCGGTTTTCCTATATGGAAAGGGCTAGAAAAACAAAGAGTGGAAAATAGCCGGTCTTTCTACTGGAAAAAGGGCAAAAGAGTAAAGAAAAAAAAATCTGTTAATATAATATATTATTGACACAATACAACTAAATTCATTCTATTTAACTTAATATGAACGATTTATCAGGCGATCCTGACAGAAAAACGTATGGTTATAAAAAGTGTTATTACTTCACAGAAGTGTGGGGTTTTGTTCGGTTACTATGCTACATCTAATTAATTAATTTGATTTTTGCACGTCTTCCAACACTTTCGCTCGGAATGAAAATAATTTACATAAAACGAAGTAAACGTAACAATTTAAATTTCTAGAGAGGCAGTCCTGTTGTGAATATGTGTTTTATTTCGGCGACGGGTTGTAAAGAATGTTAATATAAAAACTGCATCGTAAAAGAAATAACTTTTGTCGTTTTATTTCGATAAATAGGTACATAGGTATCTATACTACATAATATCTTTAACATATCTAGGTAATTATAAACTATGGAGAATTGAGATTTGAATTTTGAACTAATTAGTTTAAATCGGGTTTAAGGGTTTACTCTTATAATAGATATAACAATAAAATAATATTTTAGGAAAATGGCGAATATTGCTATTCCATCTTTAGAAAATTTTGACTGTGATGGAGACCTAAGTTCAGTAGGACTGCGTTGGCAAAAATGGAAGAGAGCCTTACAAATTTATCTGACTGCCACAAACATTGAAAGTTCTGATAAAAGGAAAGCAGTATTATTACATTTTGGAGGAATTGCATTGCAAGAAATTTTTTATAATTTACCGGGAGCAGACGTAACCGATAATGACAACAGCTACAATATTGCCATACAGAAACTGGACGAATACTTTACGCCTAAACAAAGCAAGGTAAAATAAATAAATGAATGCAAAATTAGATAATTAGTTCATAATACATTATATTGTTGTAGGTGTACGAGAGGCATTTGTTTAGACTTCTCAAACAAGAAAATGGCGAGAAGTTTGAAAAATTCCTGGTAAGACTTCGTCACCAGGCAGCAAAATGCCAATTTTTGACAAGTTTGGACGAGCAACTTGTTGATCAAATAACTGAAAAATGTTTATCAATGGATCTAAGGAAAAAGATATTGGCCATGAGAGATACAGCAAATCTAAATATCATAATTGCCGAGGCTAATTCGCTGGAGATGATTGAGAGACAGATGTCAGAGTTTAATGAAAAACCATCGACATCGACAGGTGGCATTATCAACACTATTACTACTAGGAATAATAACAGGTAAATATGCACTTACAGTAAGTTTTAAATAGGGACTGAAATTAAAGAAAATAAAATTTCATCCACTTTCAGACAAAAACAGAAATGCCCTCGTTGTGGAGTAGATAGCCTAGACAGCGGTAAACAACATCAGTGCCAGGCGAAAAATGTGGTTTGCCATAATTGCAAAAAACCTGGTCATTACGCGAGATGTTGCTTCCACAAACGGAATTTCCCAAACAAAAATAAAAACCAGCATCCAGTGTATGCCAAGAGGTTTAAACTATCAAAACCAACCACAAGTGCAAATGTTAGATACGTCGAAACCGAGGAGGAACAGGTGTTTCATCTGGACAACAATGACGACAAAATTGAATGTGAGGTAGGGAATGTTTTTATAACTATGTTAATAGATTCTGGTAGTAAATGTAACATAATCTCTGACGAAACTTGGGAGTATTTAAAGAGGTCAAACGTTAAAGTGATTAATCAGGAAAAAACACCAAATAAAGTTCTTTGTGCTTACGGCTCCAAAGATCCTTTACAAATTTTAGGTTGCTTTGACAGTATGATAAAAATTGTAAATATTCAAGTATTGGCAACTTTTTATGTTGTAAAGGATGGAAAGAAAAATTTATTAGGGAAAGATACTGCTATAGCATTAAATGTTCTTAGGATAGGGTTAGAGATAAGCAATGTAAATGTAGCACCATTTCCCAAAATAAAAAATGTTACCGTTGATATTCCCATCGACAAAACAATTACACCAGTAAGCCAACCCTATAGAAGAGTTCCTATTCCTTTAGAGTCAAAAATCAACAAAAAATTAGATGAATTGCTCGCTCTAGATATTATTGAGGAAGTAAAAGGGCCATCAGAGTGGGTATCACCCATGGTACCCGTGCTTAAAGAAAACGGAGATGTACGGATTTGTATTGATATGAGAAGAGCCAATCTGGCCATTTTGAGAGAAAATCACCCTCTTCCAACAATGAACTCACTTTTGCCGCATTTACGTACAGCTAAATATTTTTCTTTGCTAGACATAAAAAATGCTTTTCACCAAATAGAAATTTCTGCTAAATCCCGATATATTACAACATTTATTAGCAGTAGAGGATTGTACAGATACAAGAGACTTTTATTTGGAATAAATGCCGCTCCTGAAATTTTTCAAAAAAACAATGGAAAAAATTCTACTACCTTGTGAAGGAACATTGAATTATATTGACGACATACTTATATTCGGAAAAACTAGGGAAGAGCATGATAAACGAGTTCAGTATGCACGAAATACATTACAAGAATATAATGTTCTACTTAACGAAGGGAAATGCATTTTTGGAGTTACAGAAATTAAATTTCTAGGGCACACACTTTCAGGAAATGGTATCAGACCGTTAAATTCATATATAGATAGTATAAAACTGTTTAGAAGACCCTCAAACATTAACGAGATCCACAGTTTTCTTGGGCTGATAAATTTCATCGGTAAATGGATTCCCAATTTAGCAACGTTGACTGAGCCATTAAGACAATTACTCAGGCTTAGGCTGTCAAAACATTCAAGCATTGAAAAGTACTGGGGAAACGAACAAAATCAAGGTTTTCAAAAGTTAAAAGAGGCTTTAGAAAAAATAAATACATTGGGATACTATGATCCAGCTCATAAAACTCAAGTTGTAGCTGACGCTAGTCCAGTAGGATTAGGGGCTGTTCTTATTCAAATTGGAGAAAAAGGACCCAGAATAATAGCATTTGGAAATAAAAGTTTAACAGATGTAGAAAAACGCTATTGTCAGACGGAAAAAGAAGCACTAGCACTAGTTTGGGCAGTAGAACATTTCCAGATTTACCTCTTTGGTAAAGTATTTGAGCTTGTCACAGATCACAAGCCGTTAGAAGCTATATTTGGACCAAGATCACGTCCATGTGCCAGAATAGAAAGATGGGTTTTAAGACTGCAATCTTTCACATTTAAAATAGTCTATCAACCTGGAAAATCAAATATTGCTGACTCCCTGTCAAGATTATGTCAATCACATACGAACTCAAAATTTACTGATCATGATTACGTGCAACAAATAATAGAATATGCCCGACCAGTAGCCGTTACTCTAGAAGAAATCAGGGAAGCTTCAGAAAATGATGATGAGATTTCAAAACTGAAAGAAGGTATGAAAAACAACAACTGGCAAGATCCGGTAAAATATTGCAGAGTATTCCAAGAAGAATTTTGTTTAAATAATGGAATTCTATTAAGAGGAGGTAGGATCGTTATACCCATAAAGCTTAGACAACGCATACTAGACGCTGCACATGAGGGACATCCGGGAATGGTATCGATGAAATGCAGACTTCGCACCAAAGTATGGTGGCCAAAAATTGATGAACACGCAGAAAAGAGAATCAAATCTTGTAAGGGTTGTACTCTAGTTTGCGCTTCATCTGTACCACATCCTATGAAAAGAAGAGAAATGCCATCAGGACCATGGATTGACGTAGCTGTCGATTTTATGGGACCACTACCTAGTGGTGATTACGTTTTTGTTATCATTGATTATTTTAGTAGATACAAAGAAATTAAGATAACGAAAAATATTACATCAGCAAACACAGTAAAGATCCTCAAAGAAATATTCTCTAGAATTGGATTTCCAGTTTCAATTACCGCTGATAATGGAAGACAATTCATTAGCGAAGAAATGAAGAAGTTCTGCAATGAAAACGGCATAAAACTTTACCACACTGTACCATACTGGCCACAAATGAATGGCGAGGTCGAACGACAAAATAGAGCTATTTTAAAAAGATTGAAGATTAGTCAAGCACTAAAAAGTAATTGGCAACAGGACCTATATGACTATCAGATAATGTACAATAGTACTCCACATTCTGTTACAGGAAAAACTCCAAGTGAGCTCTTTTTAAGAAGGCAATTTAAAGATAAAGTTCCCAGTGCCATTCATTCAGAAGGTTTGGTGACTGATCAAGAGGCAAGAGAGAGAGATCAAATTGTAAAGGAAAAAGGAAAGGAATACGGAGACCGTAAACGAAGAGCGAATGAAGACATTGATATCAATATAGGTGACAAAGTGTATAAGAAAAACTTAATAAGGCCCAATAAAGTTACGCCTGAGTTTGACCCTACACCACATACGATAGTAAGGAAAAAAGGAGGTGATGTGGTGATCAAGGAAGATAGCTCTGGACATGAATATCGTAGAAACATACTACACCTGAAGAAAGTAGAAGGACAGTGGAAAGTAAGCGATGACCAGTGTCAACAAACAAATTCAAATGACAAATGATGAATTCACAATAAAATGAGCAATAAGAAAAGACCTATTACTCCTTTATCATATTATGACACATTACATTAATATAACACGGTTCTCTGAAATGTAGTAATTCTTATTTAAATTGCAGGGCTATGAATTCTAACCAGTCTAGCTGTAAATAATACTTCATTTAGTTAAGTTACTAATTATTAATTTAGAATAATCATATTAATAACTAATTAAGCATAATCTTAGTTAAGTTACCTTACAGACATTATGTGTATATTATAATTTTATATATCCTAGTATTTAAGTTGAAATTACGTTGGTTAAGAATTTCTATGAACTGTAAGTTGAGGGTTATGTTTACTTATTGTTTAGAAAGAAGGAAGAGATGTGACATACTGTATAGGAAACTAAAAACAATAAACAAACCGGGCGCTTGATACCGCACAGGTCGAGAACAGTTAGTTAGAAAGAGACCCGTGCGACAGCAAGAGCTCCGGATAAGAACAAGAGTGATAGTGTATTATTTCCTAGAGATAGTGACATAAGTAACAAAAAGGGTGAATCGTACAGTAGTGATAAAACTTTAAATCAGAAATATAAGCGCAGTTTGCTTAATAAACATATGTCGTCAGGCTACTAATTTTCGTATTGGCCTCCGATTTTTCGAAGTCGCCTTCGATTTTGGAGACATGTTATTTGAATGTTTATATATTTATTTCAGAGGTGTAATACATTTTGGCTGTATATATCGATATCTTATATGTAGGTTAAACTTTCTGACAAGTATGGTAAAAAATATTACTATTGGTACCAATCTCTGATCCCGACCAGTTGTTGGTGCAACCACTGGATATGTGAAGTGTGTGCGGGAGATGTTGACATTAGTTTCGTTTAGCCAGTGTTCAGTGGTAGATGTTTTTTAGTCGTAACGTATATTAGATTTTGTTGCTTTAAATGGAATATAACACATTCCACCTGTCGCTACCTGTTATTACTAATACATATCTGTTTTGCTTCAGTAAGCATCCCGAAGTGTCCCTCAAATTCTGGCAGTTTTGCAAGACTAGAGTCATGTTTCTTCTCAGATAGTTCATGAACCATCGGTTTCAGGTAGTAATATCACGCAAAAAAATATCTCGCAAAATATAGAAAAATTAAGTAAGTAGTTGATTTTTAAAAATATAGGGAATCAAATTGTGTAACTCTACCATTTTCAATACAGTTACAAGAAAGAAGTGAAATGAAATGAAGAACTGGTGAATTTGAAAATTTTGGATCAGTTTCTGAGCGTATTAGAAGCTATGAAAAACGAAAAAATCATGCATCGCAAACCTAAAGAAGTTGTAGCAAGACGCCAATTTTATAGACGAATTGCAAGTGGTATCCAAAATGTTTTACAAAGCATCATGTTGGTTTATTAGAACAGGGTCAAAATTAATATTTGCTTATGTTTCTTTTATGAATACAAATCAATACATTCCAACTACGCTTATATTCTATGGCGACCCACTGGCGGGCCAATGTGACTTGTATAAACAAACACACTAGGATGAAATAAAAAATATATTAGTCATAAGGGTTCACAAGTATAAGTTTTGTTTTCACGATAGTAAATATAGTAGTGTGGCCGAGTTAGCGTTAAGTACTAAATCCGTCTATCAAGTGCAATTGAATGTAACAAAGTCACTATTTTCCGATGATAATATTAGCCCGATTTAGGTTAATTGGTTTATTTTTATTATGTGACCATTACCATCCAATAGAACAATAAAGAAAAGTTATTTTATGGTTATAAGCCGTCTATTTAGTTTTAGAATAATTTCAGTTGAATTTAACGCTTTCAGTATAATTGTATTTATTGTGAGGTTCACTCTGTATATAGAAATACATTTAAGTTCTCTGGTAAAGTTTAAATATTTCGTAGTTGCAGTTAGGAATAAACAATACATATATTCATTTATTAAATAAGCATATCTACCGAAAACTATAAAAACCGCTGTTTTTATAGTTTCACCGACTTTTTGTCACAGCCGCTAAATGTGTCAAACGCCAAGTTCTAGATACCTTAAAATTATGTTTAATGTATTTGAGATTTAAAATATTTTATTTAAATAGTACTTTAAATACTTATGCAATCGATACGTGCTATTTGTTGTACTTTTGAGATAGCACATTTAATAATGAAGGATACAAAGTGCACTTATTTGATTCACCGGCCGTTATGCATTTGTAGTTTTAAACATTTATTTCCACTAAAGGAAATATGTTTATAAAAGGTTGTTATTTTATTTTTGATCCGTGTTAATCTGTATTGGTGTATTTATATTATGTATAGGATTGTTTTTATGAGAATAACAATAGGATGGAACTAGATTTAAGTTATTGAATTTTTATTTGATGGTTGGTTATTAGCAACTACCCTGTATGTGGTTTTATGTTCATATTCTAAATTAATTAGGAAATAGGCCCAAAATGACATGATCGCCTATTTCCGTATTCATTCGTGTTAGTAACTAGCACATTTAAACCACAGTTTAATAGGAATCAGTTGTTTCACTGTTGTCCACAGATCTCTATTGCGCATGATCTGACTCTGGCAAGAAAAGTGGAACAACAAACAACTCCTGCGCAAGTTGTTTATTTTTATTGCTGTAATGTAACCTCTTTTCAGTTGCACACGTTTTGCGTTTTGTAAGTTAGTGGTTTACAACTGACAAAAAAAAAGAATAGAAAAGTATCTACTTAATAATATCCTCTAATAATATCTGTTTGTAAATTACAGTAGTGGGTTTAGTTTGACTAACATACATATTTAATTTATTTTATTTTGAAAATACCAAGTATACTTATATATATTCTCAAAATGTCACCACTTTATACCAATATGAAAAATGAATTTCAATTTGTTGTCCTTAATCCACACACATATAGTATTATGTTATTCACATTTCTGAAAACGCATTTCTTATTTAGAAACAACTTTTACTTCACCAGAGGCAGAAGAGGTTATTGGTCTAGAGGAACATGTAACTGAAGCTTCTTTTGAGGGAGAGTCTGTCGATACTTATTCCAGTTCAATAGATCTCACTGATGCAGGAACATTCATAACAAGTAAGTTTGCAGTGTGCAGTTCATTAATTGAACATTATAATTTCAGTGCAGTTCATCAATTGAACATTATAATTTATATAGTTAAAAATATTTTATTTACAAAAATAATTTTTAGATAATTGGTGTTTCTTCATTTCTCATTTAGCTAATATTTTTAATGATAAGATATTCTGTAGTTTTACATTGTATTGCTCTCATAAACAATATTTTTTATTATGAATTTTAGCCAACAGATGAAAAAAACGTTTGTTATTATTATTAAGTAATTGTTTTACTATACCTACAACATGTACTTATGTTTTTATAATGCAGAAAAAAGTAATCCAAACATTAGTTTTAAAAAGGTTTGCACTCAATATCTCTACGTAAAATATTGATTTGATAATTAAGGGACAAATAATATTGTGATGCCTGTTAGGTTGTCAACATATCATTGCAGTATTTTGTCTAAATTTTGAATCGAATCCAATAAGCATTGTGGTAATGTGCTTATTTATAGAGCATTTTATATGGTTTAAAATATGTATGTTTTATTACAGGTTTACCAGAAGTTTCTTGTCAAACACCCCAAAGTCTTAGTAGCAATTCTCCTAGGAAGAAGAAATTGAAAAGTAAGATTAGGGTAATAGAAAGAAAATTTTTGAAAGGCGAGAAGTCTTCAATAACTGATGAGGAATTTATTCAATTTGTGGATAAAAATTTTTCTCCTCAGTTATCCCATTTTATGAAAGAGCAGTTACAACTCACAAGAACTTCTGCAAAGGGATCTAGGTACTCTTCTGAATACAAGCAATTTGCTTTAACTGTATATTTCTTGGGGCCAAAGGCTATCCAAAATATTTCGTTTGCCATCCAAAAGTACCTTGTTTCGAATTACTCAGCACTGGAATATATTCCCTGGATTAAACGAATTTGTATTTTCTGTGCTTGCAGCAAAAGTACAAACTTTGGAGCCATTGGCTCGTACCTGTACTCTTTGTTTTGACGAAATGTCTTTAAAACCTTTTTGTTTTACGATAGAGGCAGGGATGAAATAATTGGTTTGCACCAAACCAATGCTGTAAAAACTTATGAACCAGCAACAAATGTACTAGTTCTTATGGTTCGAGGTATATATCACAATTGGAAACAGCCAGTGGCTTATTTCTTTGTTAAAAATTCATGCCAGGCAAACGAGGTACAGCATATTATTTTTGAAACAATTCAAAACATGTCTAGTATTGGATTTAATATATTGGCAGTAGTTTGTGATCAAGGATCAAATTTTTACAAATTCTCTAAGAATTTAGATATTTCAGAAGAATAACCATATTTTATTGTGAATGAAAAAAAGGTATTTTTTTTTTCGATATACCTCATTTACTGAAATCGACAAGAAACAATTTTTTCCAATACAAACTTATAGTTGATGAAGGCAAGAAAGATAAATGTTTAAAATTTAGATTGGCTCCTAAGTTAACTGATATTCATATGAGTCCAACTCCATTTCAAAAAATGAAGGTGAAGTTTGCTGCTCAAGTTTTAAGTGCAACTGTTGCTGCTGCCTTAAATACATACATTTCTTTGAGTGCATTACCTTTAACTGCCACTGCAACAGTTGCATTCATTGAAAGAATAGACAGGTTATTTGACATATTTAATTCATCAAGAATAAGTAAATCGAAGCAATACAATAGGCCATTTGTTGGAGCAGATTACCAAATACAATTTATGGAGGAGATGCGCACGTATTTGAAAAATATGAAAGTAGTTGATAGAGTTGGTAAAGATCGAACAAAAAGTTTAAAATTTATTAAAGGATGGTATGCGCTGATATGCATATCAGCGCTTTTGAATATATGGGAAGACGTTAATGCAGACGGAAAGTCATTACTCTTCACAAGAAGGTTCAATCAAGATTCGTTAGACAATTTTTTTTCTAAAATTCGACAGCAGAGTGGTTACAAAGTTAACCCTACGCCAATACAGTTTTCACGTTCATTCAAAAAATTATTTTCTTTGAATTATTTTAATCAGTCTGAGGGTGCCAACTGCCTTGATGATTTTGACAACATATTAACAAGCATAGAAGATAAACAGCAAATAAAAGAACATTTCTTAACTTTAATACAGAGTCAAAATATTTTCACGCCCTTGGTAGATACTATAGATTATATTAATTTAACCATCCCCGAACAGAATGGAATAACTTATATATGTGGTTATCTCATTAAAAAGTGTCTGCAAAAAACATAGTTGTAATATATGTAACGATTACGCCAAAAATGTTGACACTTTATCGCAGACAACAATTTATAGCCAATTTAGGACATATGAAAATAAAAACCTTGATACGTTTGGAAAGTTAATGATGCCACCTGAAAATTTTGTGTCTTATATATTTAATCTGGAGAAAACGTTTTGCGATTTGTTTCCAATTTTTGCAATTAAATCTAAAGTCGGTTTAAATATAAAAAATCACTTAGGTAGAGAACTGAACCACCCATGTTCTGACTTTCCAATGGACTATTTATTAGCTCTATTTGTTCGGGTAAGAATATTTTATTCATTGAAGTTCCTGAACCGAGATATTTTGAAGCCAGAGAATAAAAGGGACCGAAAATTCAAAATTTTACAACATATGTAGTTACTTTTTGTAGTAGTAAACATGTTTTTTGTTTAACGACTGTCTGCTAACTAACAATCACCCTCTTCAGTTTTGATTTTACAATGTCAGTGTGATAATATATATTTAAGAACTTCAATATTACATAAATTTGTCACCTATTATTTTATTTTTTATCACATTCCAACAGCATAACAGAGATTCGTTTGAATTGAAATCGGAGGTTTCTCTGCTGTGCTCTTTCTCAATATTACAATAAAGTAGGTGTATTTACGAATTTGTTGTTATTGTTATTTAAGATTTTCCCCTTCCTTAAGTCTCCCTATTCAGTGACTAATTAGCGCATCAGAGGTAAGTTAATAATAGTTTTTCTTAAATTACAAAAATAAACACAATGTAGGGAATAAATCTTCGATTACTGGCCATAACTTATTTCATCCAACTTTGTTGGACGGACCCGAGTATGTTACACTACAGTTCTTTTTTGATCAGGAGACATTTATCTAGTATGTATATTTAAAATTATAGGAAGTTATTTCTGTTTTTTATTTACAAATATTACCAGTTTAAGAAACCAGTATTTTGAAAATATATTTTTCAACTAACATTTTCCAACTGTATTTACTTAAACAAAGACACTACAAAACAAAGATACCAGCGACAAGTGAAATAACTTATTGCTGTATTCCTATTAAAACTGCTATGAGCTTATAAGTATGAAATTTTTAAATTGAAATATATAAGCTAAGGATTATTATAAATAAAGATATAGGGACAATATGCAAATGAGAACATGACAAGGAGTAGATGTAGTGTAAATCGGTGTAAATAATTAACACAAATGAACAAAAAGTGTAAGTGTGAACGAACGAAGCATGACCGTGGCATGAAGATAACGCTCTGCGCATGTGGTTATAAAAAACAAAACTGATGGACAAAAGATCAAAGGTGCCGACGCTGAGTGAAACAACTGATTCCTATTAAACTGTGTTTAAACTGCGGTCTGAAGAACAAGTGTCAGTCGTCCTCTATTACTGCGACCCGGCTAATGTGACGCGTATAGAGAATTTTGCCGATTAACGTGAACGTAGGTCTTAATGTTTTTTGTATGTACCTACTTCTTATTGAACCGCAAATAAATATTTTGCATCAATAATTGCAAATTGTGATGTGAAATTATGAAAGGTAAGCTTATCTACTATCTATTAGCATGTTTCAGTCTAAAAACTACCCTAACCGAAGTTTAAAATTTATTGTCTTAAAAAACATGGCGTCTCGTGTAAAATGACATACCTTTAGTCAGGGCAAAATGGCATAGTATGTCATTTTGCCCTTATTTATCATATTTGTATTTATCATATATCAGTATGTCATTTATTATTTATCTGATTGATTTATTTTCCTAACTTACTTTATGCAAAATTATTTATTAAATTGTGGTCTGATAAAAAAAAATATTTACAGATGGTCGGAAAATATAAAAGAAAAACCAATAGACAAAGCTGGAGTGAAGAATCGATGAGCCAAGCTATTCGGGCAGTAGAGAACAACGAAATGGGCTGGTTAAGGGCAGCTACTCAATTTGGCGTACCACAAGCAACCTTACGAAGGCGATGGTAAAAACAAGTTTGTTCGGGGATCAACTAAAGGTCTAGGAAGATACCAAACAACATTTAGTGCCGATATTGAAAAGGAACTTATTGATCATGTCAAACTGTTAGAATCTCGCTTCTTTGGATTGACTGCTACAGATCTCAGAAAACTTGCCTTCCAAATTGCGGAACGCCATAGTTTGGATCATCGATTTAATAAAGAAACCCGGATGGCAGGCTGGGATTGGTTGGCTGGTTTTCGAAAGCGCCACCCAGATACAAGTTTGAGAAAGCCGGAAGCGACCAGTGCTGCCCGTACCATGGACTTTAATAAGCCGCGAGTGCAATTGTTTTTTGAAATTTACACCAAGACTATTTCTGATAATAACATTAATTTTACAAGAATATATAACGCTGATGAAAGTGCATTGTCAACATTGCAAAAACCCCCCAAAATATTCGCTACCACAGGTAACAAGCAGATGGGTGCAATCACAAGTGCGGAAAGGGGAGTGCACGTTACAGTGGTGTGTTGTATGGGAACAACTGGCCATTTTGTGCCACCGGCTCTAATCTATCCCCGGAAAAATTTTAAAAATGAGCTAATAGATGGAGCTCCCCTTGGGACCTTGGGACTTGTGCAAGAGAAGGGTTGGATGACTGGACCGGTGTTCTTATAGTGGTTGCAGCAATTTTCGCGATATGTTAAACCTACTAAGCAGGATAAGGGTCTCCTTATTGTAGATGGTCACGCCAGCCACAAGAACTTGGAAGTTCTTGAATTTGCCAAAGCTAACGGTATAGTTCTTGTTTGTCTACCGCCACACTGTACCCATAGGCTACAGCCGCTTGATGTGTCATTTTTCGGTCCGCTGAAAATATTTTACGATCAAGAAATATCGAAGTGGCTAAAGGAACATCCAGGAAGAGTAGTCACGCAGTATCAAATTAGTTCACTGTTTGCAGTAGCCTAGGGGAAAGCGGCTACGGTAAAAACAGCGACATCTGGCTTTACGAAGAGTGGCATTTTTCCTGTGAATCCAGACATATTTGAAGAACATGAATTCGCTCCAAGTGAAACAACGAATTATCCCATCATCGATGATGCTCAAACATTAGATGAGATTTCTCTATACAATCAAGCGGCAGAACTTCCAGATTGCCGTATTCCTTCCACTCCAGAAAAGCAAATTTCCACCCGTCATAGCCCCACCACTTATAGTCCTGGGGCTGGTCCCTCTTACTATAATCCTGAACATCTTCTCGCTAATTCAGAAACGTCCAAACCTAATATCCCACAGTCAGTTCTTCGTAAACAAATCACTTTGACTTCCCCGGCGACTACATCTTCCACAAGAGTAAGTGTAGCAGAAATATCACCAATTCCTGTAGGAACTCGCGAAAAAGGAACCAAAAGAACGAAAACCCAGGGAGCGGCTGATATGACGAGCACTCCGTTTCTTGATGAAATTCAAAAAGAAATCTGAAGAAAACTTAGCAAAAGAAAGACGCAAATCAGCCAGAACTGTCAAACAACGGGTAGAATTCAATACTGAAGATGCATATGAAGAGCCTGACCCACTTCAGGACGACGATGATGATGACGATGCTTCTTGCCTCTACTGTGCAGACTTGTATTCTAAGTCAAAAAGTAAGGAGACATGGATTAGATGCTTAACATGCAAGTTATGGGCCCATTGTGAATGTGCGGGCGTTGGGAGAAAAACCAAACATTTTGTTTGTGATATATGTATTTAATAAGTATTTGAAATTTTGTTTTGTACTTGCAAAAATACCTTTTTTCAAATAAATAGGCAATAAAATAATTTAGTTCATAGTAAGCTTATTATCTTAGAAAAATAATAAAATACAATTAACTATTAAAATCGCAGATCCTTATTACATAGAAACAATCCATATTGTCTGAGGTCTGAGGTATTGTCTTTTTCTACTTGAAATCTGCTAATTCTCTTTAATGTTTTTTATGGAGGCAAGAAAGAAAATGGTATGTCATTTTAGACCAACCTCCCCTAGTGAATTATTATATTAATATTTTTACTGTTTTCGAGAAAATATATTAAGCAGTTGAATTAAATCTGCCACTGGGATTGGCTAAACCAGGCCCGATCAGAACTGCACCGTCGCCGGCATTAGTAATTTTAATAAATTAGTGAGTTGTGAAAGAAGTGGCCGATACATACAGCAGGAGTAAGTTACATTGTTTTACCGCATTGCTTATTTCCTATTGTTGCTATTTACCGTATTATTATTCACGTGTATTCACTAACCGTTTTATTAATTGCTTAGTAATATTTGCTACCGAATATAATTACTTTGATTAATAGGTTGCTAATTTATTCACCAACCGTTTGATAATTAACTTCTTAATAATACTAGTTACCCCATATAATTGATTATTATTTAATTTTGTTGTTAGTTTACCGGTTCACTGTTATTTGCTTATTAATAATTTGATTGCCTGTATATCGTTACCTGCTCACAATAATTATTATTACCTATTTGTCTATTAATAGGTATATTAATAGACAAATTAATATATCCGCTGGTATATTAATAGTTGATTGCTTTTCTATTTACCGCTGCTTCATCCCCTGCTTAACAAATATCTGGTTATTAATATTTTACGCTGGTTTATTGTTGCTATTCTATTTACCGACCGATTTATTTAAAATATAAATAAATAGTTTAGGCATTGGAAGTGTGCGACTTTTATTACTTAGGTTAAGAAACATTGACCCTCTGTCATGTGCATTTATGCACCTTTTTCACTGAAGCTACCCACCCTACACTCATTAGAGTAGAGTCCGCGTGGACCATTACACCCGAAACCGAATTAAGAGCGTCACAGAATAAATTAGTGATTTATACATATTCACAGACTTTAATTTAAATTCTACCCAAAATCCTAACAGGTTATGTAAGGGACCACACTTTGTGCATTAAAACTTAATATAAGTTCATTTAGTTTTCTAGTGATTAATCAATTAACTATGTTTAAAATAAGTGAAAGACAATGGAACAGATGAAGATGAAAGGAAACATTAAACAGTTTGACGGTGAGAAGTATACTGTGTGGAAGTTCAGAATTTTCGCTTTATTAAAAGAACTAGATGTAATTAAAGTTATTACTGAGGATATGCCTGATGAAATAACTAATTAATGAAGTCAGTCTGAGGACACTGCAAAAAGTGTGATTGTTGAATATTTGTTAGACCCTTTGTCAGAAATTTTCACTAATTTAGATAAAATTTATGAACGAAAAAGCCTTGCTACTCAGAGAAGAGTAAAAAATTATTATTATTAAAGTTAAAAGGCGAAACACCTTTACTGCAGCACTTTACAATTTTTGATGATTTAATTGTGGAGTTAACAGCTGCTGGTGCACAATCAGACGAGGCTATAAAAGTGTCACATTTTTTATTGACTCTACCTGCGGCATATGACGGTGTCATCACAGCTACTCAGACTTTGACAGAGGACAATTTAACAGTGGGTTTTGTAAAATCGAGACTGCTGGATTATGAAACAAAACTTAAAAGTGAATGTGGTGATACAAGTGGTAAATCTACAAGTAGAGCCAGTGCAGAAACAAAACTTTACAAGGCAATCACTAAATTTATGTCAAGGCAAAAATAAAAAAGTTTAAAGCAAATAAAAAAATCTTCACAAGTATAAAATATCACCAATCTGGAAGAAAGAGCCATATTAAGAGAAACTGCATTTATTATAAAAAGGAACTGCAGTACAATACAAAAAAGGTCAAAAGCAGCAGGCTGCACATATGACAAATTTAGTGGAAGTTAGTTGCCCCTAATACTTCAAGTTTTGCGTATTTGATCAGTGCTCAGCAGCAGTATAAATCAGAAGGAAATAGACTTACATTTATCCTTGATTCTGGTGCCTCAGATCACATCATAAATGGAAATGATTTAAGTGGAAATTTCAAGGATTTGAAAACACCCATACAAATTTCAATCGCCAAGAATGACACCTACATACTAGCAACGAAGAAAGGCCCATTGAACGTCATCAGTAACCAAGGTATCCAAGGAGTGAGTACTAGAGGATGTGCTCTACTGTCCAGAGATTCCACACAACTTGAAACTGACTCTGACTCCAGAAAAGCTGATTCTGAAAAAGGAGTAGAAATTAAAAAAGGGAGTAAACCTGTAATGAAAGGTAAACTTTAATTTTATTTGCTTCATTTTGGGCAGGGTCACTAAAGGTTGACCCATTCCAGGTTTTGTTTACATTTGTTAATCACTTTCCCTGTGAAAATTCACAGAGGATTTTACCAAACCAAATTTGCTGGTACATTCCCTTCAGGAAAATATTTATACTTTTTAATCTTGGCTAAACTAGCCGTCAACGTTCATGTATATATCTTTATAAATTGTGGGACACTCTTAACAAACAATTCTTTGTATGTACTCTTCTGAGACGAGCCTGCTGTAACCTGATTGCAAGAGCTATACCCTGCTAAAGAACTCTGGACACCTATCATCTACAGATTCTTATCCTTATCTTCAGAAAAATTATCCTGGTGTCCAAATAAATTGTCAACACTCAAATAAGTGCTACGAATTCTACGCCCTAGCATCATAAATCTCCCTGAGCTACCGAAGTAATGTCAATGAACTTAAGCTAGTGGAGTTGCACATCCCTAGCATATCTAAATCTATCATTGCAGTCTAAGACGCTTCATAAAAAACTTTGCCCACCTGACAAAACCTCTCACCAAATGTTTAAAGAATTATGAAAAAGTCATCCATTGTCAAGAATTTCTTGATAGTTTTAACAAATGCAAACCAATTGCTTGTTAATCCCCTATTCTGCAATACCCAGACTTCAGTAAACCCTTTGTCGTCACCACTGATGCTTCTAATGTAGCCGTAGGAGCCATCCTTAGCCAAGGTCCCGTAGGTAAAGACCTACCCATTGCCTACGCCTCTAGGACCCTAAATCCGGCTGAACAAAATTATTCAACTATGGAGAAAGAACTGCTCGCCATAGTTTTTGCTACAAAACATTTCAGATCGTATCTGTTTGCTCGACGTTTCCAAATAGTCACAGATCACAAACAGTGGCTTTTTAATCTAAAAGAACCAAATTCTAGATTAGTACGCTAGAGATTAAGGCTAGAAGAATTTGATTATACGGTAGTGAACAAAAAAGGAAAACAAAATCTATATGCCGACGTTGTCTCTAGAGTCGAAATAAATGCAATCGATGATGATCTCCTCTCTGTATTAGGTAACCCAAGGGATATTTCATAACAAGACATTTCTTTAACAGACATAGAGGAAATCGTCCAAGAACTTCTAAACGACCAATCCAGCAAACAACAAAACTTACAAGATACTCCCCTAAACCAACCAGATGACAATACAATCCACTCATCCCACGAAAATCCCGTTTCCACAATACCAATTTCTGAAAAACCCCTTAACCCCTCGTTTAAAAATCAACTAATCATACACGTATCCCCATATAGCATAGTCTCCTTGATAACGAAAACCAGAATATTTGAAAATACCCGCTTCACTATAACTGTTCCTCGAGTTGATCTAGAAACCAGCCTAATTAAGACCCTAAAATACTACCTAAAGCCAAAAACAACATACGGCGTATACCCTACAGACAACAACGTAGGGTGGATGAGCCAATAATTGACCACCACCCAATAATTGACCAAACATATTTCAAAAACCAGTAATAAGGTAACTGTTTAACTTATGATGGCTTTCGGCGTTTCACTATGATAGTTTGTCCCTTGGCTAATAGAGGGAGCAAGCTGACTGCCGTTTTTACGCGATCACGTGTTTTACAGCTGATGCAAATGTAGTGTTCCTTGTTAAGTGCTAAAAGCATGTTTGTGTAATAAGCAAGGTGAGTACACATGTATTCTTAAATCTGTAGTCATCCTGAATTAGAGGGAGTAATATGTAATTTTTGTGGCTTTTGTGGTAACTAAACATATAGAACTAAGGGTTTTTTGTTATATTTAATTTACAGTTTACGTTTTTTATAGAAAAAAATAGTGGTCAATTACTGGCATGAAATATACTTTAAGATTCCAATAATTGTACACCCTGGTCAATTACTGACGTTTTAGAAAAACAAGTTGTTTTCTTACTTTTTCTCAAGCAATCAGTTAGTCGTTAAATAAGGATAGATTTTGGTTTGATGAAATTTGTAAATTTTAACTGTTTCCAGTATTTGACCACATAAAAGGTGGTGGTCAATTACTGGTTTTGAAAGGTGGTCAATAACTGGACTTTTTTTTCTTTCGTGACCATACAGAACTGCATTTGGAAATAATGTTTTATTTTATCTCTTGTATTATAGTTAGCAATGTCGACTAAGGAAATTGCCAAAAAGAAGCCGTTTTTTAAATATACAGAAAAGGATTTAGAGCAAGCACTTAACGACGTAAGAAGCAATAAATGCTCTATACGCCAAGCAGAAAGAAGTTATCATGTTCCGCATTCAACACTTATTAATAAACTAAAGGGAAAAACTCCAACTAAACGTAAAATGGGACCATCAACTATACTAACAGATGATGAAGAAAATATCTTAGTTAGATGGATCCTGGCTTGCGCTAAGAAAGGATTCCCTCTTAACAAAAAACTCCTGTGTGAAACTGTACATGACATTATTAAGAGCGACGGTCGACCTAACCCGTTTAAAGATGGATTACCGGGAAATAAGTGGTTCCATGCATTTCTTAAACGCCATTCTGAGATTTCTCAACGTCACGCAGAATCAATTAACACAGCACGAGCTGCTGTAACTGAAAAATCTATAAGGCAATGGCATGAGGACATTCGCACCTACTTAGTCACTGAAAATGCCGAAGACATTTTAGAGGATTCGTCAAGAATATTGAATTCTGATGAGTCGGGTTTTGCCACTAATCCCAAAACAGGACTTGTTTTGGGGCCCACTGGGATGAAAAACTTTTATGAGATTAAATCGGGATCCGAAAAAGAATGTATTACTGCTCTATTCACCATCTCCGCAAATGGTGACATATATCCTCCAATGGTTGTCTACCCGTACGAAAGAATTCCTGCAGAAATAGTACGGAATACAAATCCGGAATGGACAATAGGTTTGTTTCATTATATATATGTAAAAGGGTTAAATAAAATACTTATAAACATTTTTTTTTGCAGGAAGGTCAAAGAAAGGATGGATGACCAGTCAGACTTTTCATAGTTATGTTTGCAACACATTGTTGCCTCATTTAAAGAAAAAAGAAGTAAAACTTCCAATTCTGTACTTACTTGATGGTCATAAGTCACACTTAACTTATAATCTCAGCAAATTCTGTGCAGAAAATAAAATATATTTATTCGCACTTTATCCGAATGCGACTCATATACTACAGCCTGCAGACGTTTCCTTATTTCGACCCCTAAAAAATAATTGGAAAGATACTGTTTTTAACTGGAAAAAGGCTAACAATAATAAAGTGGTTAATAAGGCAACGTTTCCTTTTTTACTAGAAACTGCGCTGCAAGAAGTCAGTGCTGAAACTGTTAAAAATGGTTTCAGAAAATGTGGGTTGTATCCGTACGATGTGGAGGCAATTGACTTTACCAAATGTATGCAAGATCCTTCGCGAACTATTGGACATGAAGAACATGAAACTAAAATTAAACCAATTAACTTTCAAATACCACATTTTCTGTACTTTGAGTCGGTCATACCATCAAAAAGAAGAATTGAGTTTAAAAACGCAGAAAACGGTGAATGGACTGGTCCTGAATCAGCAAAAGAATTATTTTCCATTTGGAAGAAACTAAAACATAGGTGCCAAGAAAATGCGACACGAAAATCCGATAACGATGAGACTGAAGAAAATATAAACATTAACCATACTCTTATAAACAACGATCTTGATAAAACTAAAGAAAATTCAATTGTTCAAAAAACACCACCTAGAGAAAATCAGGAAAATGTTGAGATTTTTGAACAGCCATACAATAATGTGATATATAATGATGCACACAACCCTGCCACAGAGAAGGAAAATTTGTTTGACAATATTGACAAAATCCCAAATGGAGAAAATCAAGGAAAGGTACCACGTTCTGAATTCGAGACTGAAGATGGGTTGTTAGTAAACCACTCCAGCACATTCGAAAATTATTTAGATAATACAAATGAAATGTATGAAACTGACGGAATTGCAGCAGACACAAAAGAACAAGAACAACGTGTTGTGATCATGAGCAACATTGTCCTCTCCCCGCCAGACGACTTATCTAAAACACTGAACCATAACTCTAACAACTATTATCCTCAAGAGCCAACCACATCGCAAAGTAATGCAGCTAACCCAAAACGTCCGAACCAACGGCCTATCAGTGCGTCTTTTATAGATCACATTTTCTGGCCAGAGGAATCACCTGAAAAAAAAAATACTGCCAGAAAAACCGAAAGACTACCTTACGCCACGACATCCTTGAGATGGCTTCAATATCACGAAGAAAAAGAAAGGCTCAAAATAGAAAAGGAAAAGGCAAAACAGGAAAAAGCTCTATTAAAAGAAAAAAAGAAAGAAGAAAAGCTTAAAAACGTCACGAATAAAAGAAAAAGAGAAACAAAAAAAAGTATAAGGAATAAAAAGCTCATAATAGAAGACTCTGACAGTGAAGAATATGAAGAATGGGAAGAAAGTGGATCCAGCCTAGACGATGTTTCTGATGAATTTGGTCCAAACGATAGTGAAAATGAGATACTGACAAACGATGCTGGAACAAATACGATTAGAGGCACGAGTTATGGCACCAGCCCTAGGAAAGCTGCTGAATTGCAGGAGATAAGCCCGAGCTTATAAAAGGCAAACCAGCAGTAGAAGACACACTTCATCTTTAGATTTCATTCTATTCAGTTATTAGTTCAAAACTCTGTCAATTATTTTTGGTCAATAAATTGTATTTTTAATTCAAATTAAATTTTTTTAAAAATAGTGTTACGGTTCAAGGAACCATAACTGGCGCAGACGTCGGTCTTGTCAGGTGATTTGACAACCTGACAAGAAAATTCTTCTCATCCCAAAATCATCAAAGGAACCAAAGCGAGCAAACGGAAGGAAATACGAGACAGGCTACGGTTTCTACATAGCTAGAAAAGTCACTCGTATCGTTGTACTTCCCTCGCCAACGTCCGAAAAATGAAAACATCTTTAATCCAATTTTTGTAAGTAATACTGATTTTGCCAATCCTAATATACCTTCCCAAAATCATTTATTTCACCCAGTTCACAAACCTTATTCAAAAGCTTATATATATACTGCATTATTAAATTTCTATTTTTTAATTCCTAGAATTTTATAGTATCGCTGAACTGAGTAGGCGAGAAATAAAATTCCATCATAACTCTAGGAGCTTACTAACATATGTTTTAAGAAGTGACAACAAATATAATATTAAATTACCCGTCCCGCTGATAATTAAAACGTATTATTTTCAACGTATTATCGCTTGTTTTAAATTAAACACGTTTTATGCATCACACCATAAAATATAAAACTTAAACAAAAGTGATATACTAACAAAAATAAAGTACCGAAAAGTTTATAATTAGGTATTAAATTTTCATAAATTATATGTCGTTAATTGACGAATTAACACGAGAATTCGCCAATATTCCTACTGAGCGAAGAATAAATATCCAGCCAAACAGTAACCTTGCAAATATGGCACTACCACAAATATCTGTTAAGGACTATTTGGAATTAATACCACCTTTTGATGGAAATCCAACACAATTATCAACTTTTATTAAGGCTTGCGAACAAGTACTTCCATTAATGGCACCAAATAATGAGGCAGCAAGAATATCCTTTACTATGTTTCACATACGAACTAAACTCAGAGGAAAAGCAGCAGCCCTAACGTCAGCACGTAACTTTAGTACATTCCCGGAACTAAAAATAATTTTAATCAGTTTCTTTGGCGACCAAAGAAACGAGGAATCGCTACTATCAGACCTAAATACTTTAAGACAAAAAAGTAACGAAACGCCTCATCAATTTGCAGATAGATGCATAGATATTAGGTGTTTACTTTTATCAAAACTATCTTGCCAAGATGTCCCAGAAATGGTTAAGGATACAAAATCTAATATGTATAACAGTTTTACACTTAGAGCCTTCATCACTGGAGTAAACCCGCAACTATCACATCTATTAAGATGCAGAAATCCAGCTACTATCGAAGATGCAATACAAATGGTAATAGAGGAAGAAAATATTAACTATCACCGTACAAAAATTGGAGCTGTCACTCAGAATAAACCACCAAATAAACCACCATTCCAACTTAGGGTGAACCCACCCCAAACAAGACAAACAGATTTCACACATACACCTCAACATCAGACCAATAAATTTACATCACATGGACAGCAAAAATGGACACCAAAACCATTCCCCAATAAACATCAATTTTTCCAGCAACAAAGTTTCGGTCAACGACCTGTAACGTCTCAACAATCAAGACCTTACCAACCCACACCTATGGAGGTAGATTCAAATCGCACTCGACTTACGAGACAATCATACCGTCCTAATCAATCAAAATATAGAGTTGAAGAGTTGACAACACAGGAAGTGGAAACATCAGGATATCAAGATAATGACTACGCAGATGGACCCGACTATTATAGACCCGAATATTACGAGAACTACGAAATTCAAGAAGAAGACCAGAATGCAGATGACGAAAATTTTCGGACATCAGCCTCGATTTCTCAGAATGCGAACCAATAGAGGTTCATACTTCCAGCAACAATCGTCTTCCATATGTTATAATACCAGAATTAAATGTCAAATTCATGCTAGACACTGGTTCAACTAAAACATTCATAAACGAAGAAGTTGCACTGCATCATTTCCAAAAATTTATTGAAGACGACCCATTTTTAATAACTACACCCCATGACACATCAGTTCATAACTACAGCGCGAATATCCCTTTATCAAAAATTTTCAATATGCCAGAAATGCATCATAAACACTATATATTTAACTGCAACCCAAACTATCATGGATTAATAGGAACCGATTTGATGACTACTTTAAAAGCAACTATTGATTTCGACAAAGGACTATTTATAACCCCAACATCAAAAATCCCAATTTATATAAAAAACGAATTAATGAAAAAACAGCCTGTAAGAAGTAACATAAGTGAAGTTCAAGTTCACACGACATCCATAAATAATATTATAATACCTCCATTCACAGAACAAGTAATAAAAATTCCTGTCATAATAAAAAATGACATCAAAGAAGGAATTTTAGAAAATATAAAAATAAATGAATATTTAGAAATACCGGAAGCTTTAGTAACTGTGATAGATGGTGAAGCTTACACAACAATCCGAAATACCTCAGACGAAGAACAGTCTGTAAATTTTAACCAACCATTCCCAATTATCGAAACGTTAACCACTACCGAATTAAACCATATCCAATCCTCACAATTAAGATTGCACGACAACACCATTGACAAAATTAGAAAACAAAATTTAAAATCTCTTAGGCTTAACCACACAAATCAGGAAGAATATGAAGCAATTCGTCTACTTTGCTACGAATTCAGGGACATTTTTCATCACGAAGATTTACCATTAACCTTTACAAACCAAATCAAACATCAAATTCGCTTGAAAAACGAAACACCAGTTTATACCAAGAGCTATAGGTATCCTCAAGTTTATAAAAAGGAAGTGCAAACCCAATTACGAAAAATGCTAGATCAAGGCATTATTAGGCCGTCAATATCTGGGTATTCCAGCCCCGTTTGGGTGGTACCAAAGAAATCTGACGCGTCAGGAAGAAGGAAGTGGCGAATCGTGATTGATTACCGGAAACTGAATGAGGTCACGATAGATGACAAATACCCAATACCACGCATTGAAGACATATTTGACAAACTGGGTAAAGCACAATACTTTACTACATTGGACTTAAGTTCAGGATTCCACCAAATTCAAATGGATCAAAAGGACATCGAAAAAACAGCGTTTTCGACGGAAGAAGGACACTATGAGTACACTCGCATGCCGTTCGGCCTCAAAGGGGCGCCTTCCACCTTTCAAAGGGTCATGGATAATGTTCTACGAGGTCTAACTAACAATATATGCATGGTGTATCTCGACGACATCATAATCTTTGCTACCAGTCTTCAAGAACATATGTCACGTCTCCGTCAAGTATTCGAGAGACTCCGCGACGCACAGTTAAAAATTCAGTTAGATAAATCTGAATTTTTGAAACAAGAACTTCTGTATCTAGGCCACATTATCACACCGCAAGGCATAAAACCTAACCCAGAAAAAATATCAGCAATAAAAAAATTTCCTCTGCCAAAAACACCAAAGGAAATAAAGTCTTTCCTTGGACTTGTTGGATATTACAGGAAATTCATCCCGAACATGGCGCAGCTAAAAAAACCAATGACACACCTTCTTAAGAAAAATACAAAATTTCAACACACACCTGACTTCTTCGAAGCTTTTGAAAAATGCAAAGAGCTGTTAATAAACCCACCAATACTTCAGTACCCAGACTTCGAAAAGCCATTTATACTAACGACTGATGCTTCAAATATAGCCCTCGGTGCTGTTCTGTCACAAAATCACGATGGACAAGATTTACCTATTGCTTATGCAAGCAGGACACTAAATCAAACAGAGACGAAATACAGTACAACAGACAAAGAAATTTTATGTATAGTCTGGAGCACGAAGTACTTCAGGCCTTACCTTTATGGACACAAATTTATTATAAGAACTGACCATCAACCTCTGAAGTGGCTATTTAACCTAAAAGACAACGTAAACTCTAGACTAACCAGGTGGAAAATTAAACTATCAGAGTACGATTTCACTGTCGAATACAAAAAGGGCAAAGCGAATACTAATGCCGATGCTCTTTCTAGAATAGAAATACATCCTTTAGAATCTGAGTCAATGATTGTTAATCTCGATGAAAGTCAAATTGACCCCATGTTCGAATCATTACTTCAAGACATAGAAAATTTAGAAAGTAGATCTCTTAACACCCCAACACCGTCACAGTTAAACCTACCAGTAAGAGAAAATCCAGCCGAAAATGATGATCAGACTGTTCGATCAATAAATAATGATGATGTAACTGATAGCATTTCGATTTTAAATTCACCAATAAATCCTAAGAAAACACAAATTCACATAAAGACAGTGCCCCTGAATCCCAAGGGAACTGAAATCCGGAAATCAAATGGAAGAACTATAATCTATATGGAAGTGACAATTAACAACTCGGAAAAAGAGCTATTAAATCTACTTAAAGAATATACCAACGACAAACAAGTGTTCTACGTGCATACGGACATAGATTCAACATACAGAGCGTTATGTAATGTATATACATCCCACTTCCACCAAAGAGTAACGATTATAAGATGTACCAAATTATTACCAGAAATTGAAAATCAGGAAGATCAACTGGAAATAATCAAAAATTATCATGAATCGAAAACAAACCACAAACTCTCGCGTTAATGAAACAAATTCTCGCCTAAGATCTTCCTATTACTGGACGAATATGCGACATATGATAGAAGAATATATAAGAAATTGTGAAGTCTGCAAAAGAGCCAAGTACAATCGTCACCCACCAGAAATTCCAATAATGGTCACTGAAACACCAGTAAAACCTTTTCAAATTTTACACGTTGATACAATAAGTATTGAAAACAAAAACTACCTCACGATTATTGATACTTTCACCAAATTAGCACAAGTTATTCAGATAACCGATAAAACTGCACTTACTATTGCAGACACCTTCATTGATTATTTTTGCTATTATGGTACACCAGAATCAATAATAACAGATAACGGCACCGAATTCAAGAATGACGTCATACAACAACTATTACAGCTCCACAAAATTAAAATTCACTTCGTGACTCCTCACAATCCCAACAGTAATGGCCCAATAGAAAGGTTTCACCTTACTTTACTTGAACATATCCGATTATTTAAGGAACAAACTAATGAACAAACTTCAAAACTAGTAAAGTATGCTGTGATCGCCTATAACAGCACTGTACATAATGCCACCGGATATACACCATACGAATTAATATTCGGTCACTCAGACAGAAAAAATATATTCGATCTGCTCTATGATCAACCAGCATTTAGTAACTATCTTTCCAATCACAAGGATAAAATGGCACTTATATATCAGAGTATACATCAAAAATCGTCAACCCAAAAGGACAAAGTTGCTCAAAAAGTGAACAAAGAACTCACACAACCTCAAGATAAATTCAAGTTAGGAGATACAGTATACGAAAAGGCATTTACATCCGATAGACATAAAACGAAAAAACGATTTAATGGTCCATATCAAATAACAAAAATTAACACCGATAACACTTGTGAAATAACAAATAAATCTAACAAAAAAACAAAAAGGACACATACAAGAAATTTACAAAAAACTTCTGTTGCAGACTCTACCTCGCGGCCTGTGGAGGACAACGAATAGAAAGTATCTCCGACAATCCCGGCATATTACCAGTCCCTTTAGGCCCATGCAAAAATATTATTGGATATTGGACTATAATAAAAACAATAAACGTAGAACCATTATTAATGGAATACAACAATTTAAAAAATAATATTAATTATATCAGCAATATAATTTCCCATTATAAAACACCCGAAGAAATGATGACCGAATTTAATAATTACAATGTACTTTGCCAATTTCTTCTAAAACAGCTAGAACAAAAATTTAACCAGCTATGTCCAAAAAACAAATTCAGAAACAAAAGAGGACTAATCAATGGGTTAGGAAGTGTAGTTAAATTCATAACTGGAAACCTTGACAACGAAGATTTGCAAAGAATTGAAACAAGATTAAACATCTTAGAAAATGATGATAATGACCAAACAGAGGCATTAAAACTGCAAACCACATTAGCAAAAGAAGCTATAATACAGTTTAACAATACTATGAGTAATCTTACATTAAATCAGCAAATAATAAGAAGAAAAATTCTAGATTTAGAAAGGGCAGTCAACGTCGACAAAACCAGAAGATACCACATTTTACACACTAATATTGTGTATACCCAAATTATCGTAATGACACAAAACATATTACAAATATTAGAAACCATCGAGGACTCAATTACCTTTGCAAAACTACAGGTGATGCATCCATCGATAATACAACCTGACGACCTCCTACAAAATCTCAACAAAATAGACAAGTCTATGTCACTACCATTTCCAGTACTACCTGACCAAGTGCTAAACTTCGAAAATCTCATTAAAATTAAAGCATACCAGATCCAATACAGATTAACCTTCTTACTTGAAATTCCAATAATTGACAATATCGATTATAAGCTATACCACATTTACTCCTGCCCTGTTTTAAAACTGCCTAATACTTTCCAAACAATCAAACCTAATAATAAATTCCTAGCCCTGACAAATCAGTATTACAGTGCTTTCGATGATGTTTGTACTCTAGTTGGAAGTTCATATTATTGTAACAATTTATACTTGGTTAATGTAGATAATAGTCCCCTATGTGAAAGTCAATTACTCTTAGCTCAAAAACCCTACTCTATGTGTAATACACACTTTTTCCAATTACCGCAAGAAAAAATACAATTCCTTGAAAATAATCATATATTACTTGTATCTTCTTCTGAAAGTACCGTAACTTATAATTGCGCAAAGAATTCACAAAACGAAATCTTACCAAGTGGTACATACTTGTTAAATAAATTTGAAAAATGTAAATTAAAAATTAATAACAAAGTCATTCAATTTCCTACAGTTGAAAATATTGAAGAATTGTATATTCCCCACTTAAGTTATAATTTCACTATTAATACAAATTATTCTATTGAACCAATTGATTTATTACCCATAAATTTAGACGATTTGAAAGAAATCAAATACAAGCTAGAAAAGCAACAAAATGTACTAGAATCTAATAATAAAATGAATCACATTTATATCCCTAGTATTTGGACAATTGTACTTTACATAATCCTCATATGTTTCAGTATTTACATTGCTTATAAAATTAAACTTCGACTTCAAGAAAGAACCAATTCCAATCAACCAAAAGAGGGACCTATCGAACTTCAACCCTAAAGTTCCCTTTAACAACGGGGGAGTTATGGCACCAGCCCTAGGAAAGCTGCTGAATTGCAGGAGATAAGCCCGAGCTTATAAAAGGCAAACCAGCAGTAGAAGACACACTTCATCTTTAGATTTCATTCTATTCAGTTATTAGTTCAAAACTCTGTCAATTATTTTTGGTCAATAAATTGTATTTTTAATTCAAATTAAATTTTTTTAAAAATAGTGTTACGGTTCAAGGAACCATAACTCACGTCCAAGGGAGATTTTTACTTGGTTAGCTTTCCAGGAAAAAAGGTTGTACATAAATATGTTTGCTCTGTGCAAAACATAATTATTGAAACCGATGAACTGGAGGTGCAAGCATATTCCCCGACTGAAACAGATAAGACAACGTTTAAAATCATTGAAAATGATATCAGTATAGTCACTCAAGCTCAACTTATTTGTAAATTAGAACAACCCCAAATCATTGGGTCTGGCAACAGAATTAGGTACAGGTTTTCTAAAGAAATAGTGTGAGCATTACGAGTATATTCCCTTCGTGCCTTTGCATCTGTTTTTTTAAGTTGATTGTTTTTTTATACTGTTTATGTATTGTTTGATGTAATATTACCGTTTTTGATAAATAAATAAAAGTAGTAAAAGAAGGAGAATTTTTAATTCTTTTTCAAATATTGGTCAATTACTGGTAAAAGCTGTGGTCAAATATGGGGTTGTTTGTGGTCAATTACTAGACATTTCCGACTTTTGTGAAGTTTTTTTTTTTTATGAGCCAGCAAAAGACTTTCTTTGTTTAAATATTTTTTTCCATGTCTAAAACCCTGTCCAAGTTGCTGGTAATTTATAATTTCAATTAAAACAATTAACAAAAAAATTGTAGATTTTTTATTTAAAAAATTTGCTTAACTGGTCAATTACTGGCTTATTCACCCTATTACTGATCATTACAAACACTACAAAAAAACATTTAAAAATACCAGGTACAACACTATTAGAAGATATCACTAACGAAAACGAACAATAGCAAAAAATATAATATCACCATGAAACTAAAACAGCTCATAGAGGAATCGAAGCGACGAAATTATCTATCCAAAAATTAATATTATTGGCCTAATTTAATAAAAGACATAACTAATTATGTAAATACATGTAACGCGTGTCAGTCAGGAAAATACGAGCGTCACCCAAACAAAATAAAATATTCACTTACCCCAATAGGCAGCTTCGCATTTGACCACATCTATATCGACACTTCAAATCGAAAGATATAGATTTATTACAATAATTGACAGCTTCTCGAGGTTTGCACAAGCATACCTCACAAATATTAACTCGATAGAAATATTAGACAATTTCTTAAATTATGTCGCACATTTCGGCACTCCCCACAAAACATCCGTAGACAACGGAACCGAATTCAGAAATAGAACATTTGTCGAATTTTGAAACAAACAAAATTAAATTACATTTTACAACACCAGGAAATCACAACAGTAATAGTCCAGTTGAAGGACTGCACAGCACCTTGCTAGACCAAATTCGCACCCTCAGAATCGATGACAAAAAATCTACAATCCAGACATTAATGAAATATACCTTAATAGGATATAATAACACTATACACTCCGTGACTAAACACAACCCCTTTCAAATAATCCTAGGTAATAAAAAACGAACCGAGCCCTTCGATATTACCACGAAAGACATAGTCACAGACTACGTAAATGACCCTACGCATAGAAAGACTCATAAACTCCGTAAGAACCAATAATGAAAAACCCAGACAAAAACTGAAAAATACAAATTAAAATAGCCACAATGCGCCTATATACTCAGATGACCGGATAGCATATGAACTAACCAACCCTCGAAGTAAAACTTCACCCAAAGCAAAACCAGTCCATATAAGCGAAAACTTTCCTAATAATAAAGTTAGAACCACGAAAGGAATACCTCATAAATCAAAATTAAAACTCCATAGACAAACTAATGAAACAAAATCTATTGTTTCAGGTGAAAACAACAACTTTCCACTGTATCTACTTCTGATAGCGAAGATCCCTGTCAGCCAACTCATTGGCAGAAAAAATGAACGATCCCATAATCCCCTTTTCCCTGGGTAAATAAAAAATGACGATAATAAACATATCTACACGTAAAATCAATTCACCTGGATAATTTAAATGATCATATTTTTAACCTCAATAGGAGCTTATCTAACATAAAACAAATAGAGGTACATAGTAACATCAACCAACTAAATATCTTATTACATATTTATAAGAAACAATGCTAACAACTAATACAAGAATCGATAAATAGGTTAATCAACATAAACCCTGAATCTAGAACAAAAAGAGGCTTAATAAATGCGATTGGCTGCGCCAGTAAATGGTTATTCGGAACATTGGACAGTACAGATGAAGAAAAATATAACAAAATTCTAAACGACTTTCAAATTAGGGAAGAAAGCATTTATCACGACTAAGAGAACCAAATGTCATTAAGAAATAAAAAAAGTTGAAAAAGTACTGCTTTTTACATTTTGTTTTCTTGTTAACCAAGCTATAATCTTTGGTGTTTGTGCAATAGTTAAAATTTATTTAATTAATCACCTTGCAAAATTTTGCGCCTTGAGGATGATACGTTAAATGCTTGTTTATACAGAGTGTTCTAAAACAGTATTGAAAAATGGTGTAGTTCTGATATGAAATTAAGTCAGAAAGTGTACATAAAAATAATAAAAAAATTGTTTTTTAAAATGTTTCAAAAACTAAATAGAATAATTCCACATTTTGGACAAGATATGATGCCAAAGGTTTTCATAAAATAGATTTAAAAGAGGCTTAATAAATGCGATTGGCTCTGCCAGTAAATGGTTATTCGGAACATTAGACAGTACAGATGAAGAAAAATATAACAAAATTCTAAACGACTTTCAAATTAGGCAAGAAAGCATTTATCATGACTAAGAGAACCAAATGTCATTAAGAAATAAAAACTATATATTCACTATTAAGTAACTCATATAATTCTCATATCTCACGTGAGTTTCGAAACCCTCAATCATACTATAGAATCTTATCCACACAATTGTTTTATAAGAACGGAATGATAAACTTTGCTATTCACTTTCCTTTATTGACAAGTGATATTTTCCAATTGTACCACGTGTACCAAATTCCCCTGAATAAATGAATTATAATACCCAAAGAACCATTCCTTGCTATAAACTCACTGAAGCGCCATTACTTCCCAAACAAATGTGCTAAAGTAGAGTACACGTGGAAACAACAAGAAAAGGAAAAGATTGCCTGTCAGATCTGTTCAAAGGTACCTCTAACATCACTTGCCCAACCGTACCTGTCGAAATGCTAGATGACATCATCGAACCCGTTAATTCTGGACACATCATAGTTGTGCCAAAAACAACTATTACAGCTGGATAAAAGTGCGAGAAAAACGGATTTTTCGAAATATCGGTGCCTAGTGTAATAAAATTGCCAAAAACTGTAGTGTAGAAATAAAAACTTATAAATTCGTCGTTTTTAATATACAACATTCAAATAATATGTCATTTAGCTGAAGATGTCAAAAACTATGGGCCACTAGATACATTTTTTGCTTTCCCTTTCGAAAATTACTTAGGTTTTCTGAAAAGTTTAATAAAGTCGCCAACGCAGCCCTTCAAATTCATCGTAGATTAAAAGGAGCTGATAATTTTTTTAAAAATAATTTTTCAGATGACTCGGAATTGGTGCATTTTCTACAACACAATTCAGGTCCAACTTCATTTTATAATAAATTTTATACTTAAACTTAATTTTATAACATTTTTTAAAAAAATTAAGTATAAAAATTTTAATTTGTTTACCATCAAAGGCTGATTCCCACTGTTTAATTAAAGATGGCATTGTATTTGAGATCAATAATATCATTTTGCATGAAGGAAATACCTTTCTGATAAGAAAACAATATATAGAAAAACATCCATTTTATCGATACCCAATCAGTTCAATTGAACTAAACATTTGTCGGATACTTATCGAAACAATATTTTTCTTTTTCAATACTTCATGTAGTTAGTAAATGCTTCATGCTTCCTTTGAATAATAAACTGATATGTGTTCTAGTTATACATACTCTAAATGAAAATATGTATTAGTTATGTAAAGAGAGTCTAAGATTTTTTATTTTTTGTTAATAAAATAATTAAAAAGCATATTTGTTTTTTCTTCAGTGCCATTCTTTCCTATTATAAAATAACACATTTAGGTATATCAATTAATCTCATTACAATGTGTTAAGATAAATGATTAAAGAACACATTTTAAAATTTCTTTATTCGATTTTTTTCAAGTTTTTGGAATTAGAATACAGAAATCATAAAACAATATTTGAATATCTGGACCTCAGAGCCAAAAGGTATTAAGTCCACAATTTTTCAGATATAAGGCAATGAGTCATATCAATATATTTTCTCGCGCTCTTTTCAGTGCTGCTAAGTATTAAGTCCTATCTCCGTTCATTTCTTAAATATCTGTATAAAACCTGAATTAAGTCCAAAAACCAATAGAGTCAGTCCGTATTTAAAGCTCATAATATACTCTGGTTCTAAAACGTTCGATTTACTTTAAGATATTAAGTCCAACTTTAAGGTTAGAATAAGGATTTAATCTCGGATGATCTTGGACTTAATACTATTTGACGTATAGCGTTTTAGTATTAAGTCACATCTGTGTTGTTGAAGTCGTGCTTAATAATTTGTTGCAAATATTTAGTCGAATTGCTTGTATTTTAATGCGAATTGCTTATATTTTAATGCAAAGGTACAATGTCGTCTAGAACAAACAAAATAATGGATATGGCAAGGTTGGAAGCAAAGTTCACTGAACAATATCCGAAAACTGATAATATAACCTTACATTTGACAGATTTAGATGGTAAGTTTTTTCATTATTGTGTTTATTAGGGGAAATAAATTAATTCCTGGCTGCATTAAAAGAAAAAATAAGAAATACCAATTGTTAGTTTTGATTTATTTATGATTTCAAAGAGCAGAAAACTACAGGATGTTTCAATGCATGATTGCTGATGTTATCACTGTATGTTTACTTTTTAATTCGCTGTAAAACCAACAAATTCGTTTTTATTTTTTCCAAGATTTATCGGTCTTGTTAAAATAGGCTTGCTTGAGATTTTAACCAAAATAATTAAAAAGTATTTAAAACGTAAAAAATAAAAAAATAGGAACATATTTGTCTGTTCGAAGCAGTATTTCCCTTATTTTAATCACAGGCATAAAAAAATTCGATGTGGGGTTAATTTCAGATGAAAACCACTCAACTAATAGTCAGGAAAATAGCAGAATTTTGGGATCCCTCTCACAAAATTCAGTGACAAATAAAGTTTCTTTAAATGTACGACCATTAGAAGCAGAAACAAGTACTGTTCACTTGTCAACCACAAATATACGTGGTAAGTAAATCTTAAATATTAGGACTCTAGTATCTATCTTGCTTTCTAGCACCTTTTGAATAGTTACAAATTTGATTATTTTCCAATATTTTGAATTAACAACATTTATTTTATGTTTCTTTGATTTTTAGGTGATGTTTTACAAGATACAAATAATGAATTTGAAGTCATCATGGAACTGCAGCCAACTAAACACCTTGAAGCCATAAATCAAGAAAGTATCCAAATTCTTGCGACTGGTTCAAGCGAAGATACAGTAGTTCCTTTAAATTGCTTTGAAGGTGAAATTTTGTTAAGCCCCCAATTTGAGGAGAATAAAGATGAAGACGACCCTGATTATAATAGGTCTGAAAGTGAAGAAACCAGTGAAGAGACTGAAGAGGGGGAAAATTTTGAAATTAAAAGAGGAAAAAAAAGACAAAGAAATCCACAGACTTGGAAGAAAAACGTTAGGATTCAAAAAAGAGCTGCCGGCGAGGAATACATCTCCGCTACAAACAAAATTATGAAGAAGAGAGAAATGAAGCCACCATGCGACGGATGTAGATTAAAGTGTACTGAAAAAATTCTAGATGATGCTCGACAAATTATCTATTCTCAATTTTGGACCAGTCAGTTAAAAAATGATCAGAAAAGACAATTTATTTGTAGCTGCATCCAGGAAGTCCCCGTAGAGAGGGTGCGAGTTAGAACAGGAAAGCGTATTGGTAAACGACAAGTGTCACTAAAATATTCTTTTACCGTGAATGGTAAAAAAATTGATGTATGCCGGACATTTTTCCTAAACACATTGAGTATATCGCAAACGTCTATACGATTTGCTCTGGCAAAAAGACAAACTAGCGGAATCGTAACTTTGGACCAAAGAGGGAAACACGAACCAAGTAACAAAATTGGTCAGGAAATTAGAAATCGTATTAGAGAGCAAATTCTTAAATTTCCATGCATTGAGTCTCACTATTCTCGAAATAAGTCCAAAAGAAAATATTTAGGTAGTTATCTTAACATTTCACAGATGTACCGTCTTTTTTTGGAAGAATCTTTGGACAATGAAGAAATCCCAAAAGAATGGATATACAGAGAAATTTTTAATTCAGAATTCAATTTATCATTTAAAGAACCTGGAAATGACACCTGTGATACTTGCGATGAATATACCATTAAGCTTAAAGGTGCTAACTCCCAAGGGGAACGAAATGAAATACAAAATTGTTACGATGCACATCTTCTTGATGCGGACAATAGATATAAACTTAAAAGGGAAGATAAAGAGAGCTGTGACGCTCACAATGCTAAAGTAGTGATGGTAGATTTGCAAAAATGCTTGCCTACCCCTCTTCTTAAAAACGCACAAAGTTTTTATTCACTGAAACTGTGGACTTTCAATTACTCAGTTTATGACGCATCCCTAAAATCCGCATCTTGCTATGTCTGGGATGAATCTATATCAGGTCGTGGAGGAAACGAGATGGGATCGTGCCTCATAAAATACATTGAAGGCCTAGAGAGCGAGATCCATAAAATTACTATTTGGAGCGATAATTGCCCCTCCCAAAATAGAAACATACAATTGATAATGTGTTATCTTTCAATGTTCATGATTAAGCCTACATTACAATGTATTGAGCATAAATTTCTTTTGAGGGGACACACCCACATGGAGGTCGACACCATACATGCCCGAGTTGAAAAACAGTTGAAAAATACACCTCAGTTTTCTATTATAACCTCATGGGACTGGCAACAGCTGATCAGACTTTGTGGTCCTAAATTTACCGTTCATGGAATGGAAATAACTGATTTCAAGAACTTTAATCTTTTGTACGACAATAGCGGATCTCCATTTCAAAATGCCAAAAAAACAACAGGGAGTGGTCAACCTTTTTTGATTTCAAAAGTAGTCCATATGAAATTTTTGAGGGAAACCCCCGGTATACTTTACTTTAAAACCAATTTTGCACAATCAAATTTTGAACAAGTTGATTTTAACAGACCAATAAAAAGAGTATCTATGAGGTTAAATGAGTCAGGTAATGCCAATATAATCGAGTTAAAGCCCTTAAGAAATGAACGTAAACCGATAGCAACAAAAAAATACCAGGATTTGAAAAAACTACTTAAATGGGTCCCCAAACAATTCCATGCTTACTTTGAAAGTCTACCACATGCTAATTTAAAGGACGATGAATGAAATAATTATGTTTGCTGTGTTATATGATTATTCAAGTTTTAAATAAAATTTTATTTAAAATAGACTGTTTAATATTAACATAATCAACGAGAAACGTTTTAGAGCTATACAGTGTTAAGTCACAAAATGCAATATTATGTCACAAAATATTAAGTCCTTCATTAGAGCCATATGATATCAAGTCTATAATTTAATTAAAAAATTACGATTTATCAAAATAAACTCTAAATCCGTTAAAAATTTAAATTATTTGCTTTACTGTTAAACATAAAAACCACTCTTTCCTTAATTTTATGCACACATGGGTTAAACATTAATTATCAAAACTTTCAAATAGCCCTCCTGAACAATTTAGAAAATGGGACTTAAGATGCTTTGGTTCTGAGGTCCAGATATATTGGCACAAGGAGGTGCACGTTTTACGGAGGTGATGTGATGACGAGAATTCCATTCACATCTCATGTCATTGGGTCTGTCTTATGGTCAACAAACACAATTACCTTGGAACAGCCTTAATGCCCCAGGCTATTAGAGAGCTACCAATTGAATGGGTGTTAAACATTTGTGCATAGCACCGGAATATTCTCATTCTCAACAGCATGTACAACAGTGGCGTAACTAGAATTTTTGGGCCCTTGTGCAGAAATCTCTCGGGCCTTCTCCCCCTTAATTAATTACGCAATCGACACAATGCTAACTCGGGATTCGGCAACACTCGACCGAGTTGCAATAGTTAACTTCTTTATTTAACACTCGGACTGGGCCCCTCCGGGACCCCTCAAGCTCTTGGGCCCTTGTGCGTCGCACACTGCCACCCCAGCGTAGTTACGTCACTGATGCACAATTGAAGAGTAGACTTCAATAAGGGGCGAAGTTCCAAACGAAAAGTTTGTGCTCATAATCAGCTACACAGATGGCGTACCTGTGTAAATCGCAAGCGTCGTTTCCTTTAAAAGGGGGCAAAGTGCCATCAGTATTATTATGTTTGGTAGATAAATGAAACGATTTTCCCTGCAACATTTATTTCGTCGTGATTGTTCTCTCGGAAGCATTGTGTGTGTGCGTTTTTGCGTGATATAAACGATAAAATGAATGTAGAAAACGATGGTAATACGAAGAACAAAAAATATGGAACTGGAATTAAGTTTAAGGTGCAACAAAAACTTAAAGTTGCCGGAAAAGAATATGTGTCTCGTTTTGGAAAAAATGTTCCAGCAAAAAAACAACCGGAACTTGGGGTATGTTTATTAATTTTAGGCCCAGAAAGTGTTTACTGATTTAAAATCTTTGATTCTAGATGGTGTGCAAATGTTATAACGATGGTTGCAAAAAGATTAAAGGTGAAGAAAAGAAGAAACTTTTTAATAATTTCTACTCTTTGAATCTAAACGCACAAGGATCATTTTGTATGTCCCATATTCATTTAGGAGAGATTAGGAGACGACGAAATGGTAAATATACCGACCCAAGTGAGAGCATAAGGCAGAGTACTGTATATTATACTTTGCCTGACGGATCAGGAAGTATTGTAAACGTTTGTAAGAAAACCTTTATGAATGTATTGACACTAGGGAAAAAAAAGATAGAAGTTCTAATAAGAAAGAAGAAAAGTGGTGATATAGCTTACACAGATAAACGCGGAACTCATGGAAACCATCGAAAAATTTATACCAAAGAAGATCGAAACCATATTATAAGTCACATAAATTCAATACCAAAAGACGAGAGTCATTACTCTCGTGAAAAAAGCTCAAAATTGTATCTTAGCCCAGACCTTAATATACATCGTCTTGCAAAAGCTTTTAATAAAAAGTATCCTGACAATCAAGTTCTATATAAATACTACTGCAGAGTTTTTAAAAAAGAATTTCCAAATTTGAGTTTTCGTAGACCCAGAAGGGATACTTGTAATACCTGCGACAAACATGCATGTGTGATAAAAATGAACAAGCATGCATCGCCTTCTGTAAATCTAGAGCTACAGTTGCACCACCGTAAGGCAGAAAAAGCTCAAACCAACCTGAAAGAAGATTCTTCTTCTTCCCAGCAACCGGGAAGTGAGGTTTGCACAATAACAATAGATCTAGAAAAAGTATTATTTCTTCCAACGTTAACTCATTACGATATGTATTATCTGAGACAACGGTCTGTTTACAACTTTAGTGTGCACATTGCTGATACAAATGAAGCCTTCATGTGTTCATCATGTCCTGCTTACTAAGGGTTTTAAATTCCAACGTGACCGAAAAGAAAAAACTGAACATATGGTGTGACAACTGCACAGGGCAGAATAAGAATCGGGTGGCTGTATTTTTAATGCTGTTTTTAACATCTATCGGTCTATTCACAGAAATAACTATGAAATTCCTCGTTAGCGGTCACAGCTACTTACCTAATGATCGTCATTTCGCACAGATTGAAAGAAGAAGACTTCAAAAATGCTTCGTACCTGAGGATATAGAACAACTCATAAGAGATACTAGGTCAATACAGCCATATAAAGTTGTAAAAATGGAACCCGGGCACTTTTTAAATTTGCAACAAGCTGCGGATTCCTTAATAACTACTTACTAAGCTTTCAATATCGACGTTGTCACAGATACGAGTTACAAAAGATAACCCAGGATACGTGTTTTTTTAAAAATCGCACAGTGATATCGAACGTTGGCAAAAGATAAGAGTTCTTAAGAGAAATATAACTGAAGACCAAGTAAAAAACGTATAGATAGTTGGACAGGAATCGACCCCAGCACAGGGATCATGAATATTTCGATCCGATGTGAATACGCCATTTTCAATCGGATGTTTCTCAAATGCGATTACAAAACTGTTTCACTTCGACTCCATCCACTCTTAAAATTCGATACCTAGAGAGCAGTCGAATTTGTTCGCATCTCTATCATTTTTCTATCGGTCTCACTTCACCTCACCTCACTGTTTGGGTTTGGGGCTTGAGAAAAGAGTCAGGTCAAGTTAAAAGCTAAAACGTGTTAAAACGTTGACTAGGCCATAAAGGATTGAAGGAAAAAGTAGTGGATTTGAAGCACTTAAGTATCTATGAAGTAAAAATATTGAACATTAGAGATTTAGAGGTAGGATATATTTTTATAATGTGGTTAATTAGTAGTAGTAGTAATGTTGAGTAATTCCAATCATTTTAGAATGCCTTGCCGAGTTAATGATACCCACTGGGAGATCATCTTAAACTATTTCGAAATACACTCTAATTTAGCTACTGGGAGAGCCATAGGACCCAATGCCAGGCAAATCCAACGACAACAATGGGAAGAATTAGCAAACAATGTAAATGCCCTAGGTTATGGAACCAAGACGAGTGAAAAATGGCAAAAAGTAAGGAATATTGAAAATATTCATGAAAAACTATTTCATTATACGTACTGAACTGTAACAGATTGCTGTATACAAACTAATGATCAAAATAATTTCCTTCAGACATGGACTGATTTTAAACAAAATTTAAAGAAAAAGGCCATTGAAATAAAAAAAGATCAACAGGGCACAGGAGGAGGACCAAGCAATTGCAAAAAATTTACGAAACATGAGGAAAGAGTATTACATATTTTAGGAACTTCATTTTATGAAGGTATGTAGAAGTAATGTAGAAGTAGAATTTGTAAATGAACAATATATTGAACCTGTTGCTGAACTTAGTAGTTCTGATAATGCATGTTCTATGTCGACAATTCCACATCAGCCGATATTCCGACGGTTTTTTGTTCATCGCCTGCTACTCATTTGACCCATGACCATATTTATACACAAAATAAAAAAAGAAAGAGAGACAAATACTCTGATGAATATGAGGAAACTATTACTGTATTAAAAGACATAAGGAACACTATTGACAGTAGGCTAGCAGAAATTGCCAATCTTTTGCGTAATGTTATTGACAAAAAATAATGTTGCAATTTCATTGTTTCGTTTTAATGTCTTGTTTGTTTTTGTATTATCATCAATAAAGTTGTAAAGTTATGATGCAAGATTTTTCTTTTCAATTGTAACAAAACTAATGAAAACATAAAGCATAACAATCTTTAATATACTTTTGATTGCAAGTAACATAAAAATAAAAAATATTACACACGTGCCTTAAAATTTATTGGTTTAGTCTTACAGTCAGTCTACAAAAATAATTTAAGAAACAACACATAGGTGAATCACAGCCTTTAGCTATTCTTCCACTTGAAATTTAAAAAAATTCTATGTTACTAGAACAATAATTTTGCAAAATGAGAACAGTTATATTTATTCAAAATAATGATGAACTATATTTCTTCTTCTTTGCATGCCTTCAGGGTCTTCTAAATTATTCTCACCATTACGGTGATTACGATACTCCACATCAATTTCTTCATTAAACGGAATATTTTCATCAATACATATATTATGTAGCGCTGCTGCAACTTTTATTAATTTGCAAACAAATTCTGGTGCATATCTAGGTTTTCGTTCTTGCATTATACACCTAAATCTCATCTTCATTACTCCTATGCATCTTTCCACACAATTTCGAGCCAAAATATGTGCTGTATTGTATCGTTGTTCAGCAACTGTGTTTGGATTACGAAAGGGTGTTAACAGACAAGTTTTTAATTGATATCCAGAGTCGCCTATCAACCAACACCTTTCATTTCTTTGGAGGTCTCTGATATATTCTCGTATGGCTGAATTTCTCCATATAAAAGAGTCGTGAGTAGATCCACCAAAATTTGCATAAACATTCGTTATTCTTAAGTTATAGTCACAAATAATTTGTGTGTTAATAGAATGAAAGCCTTTCCTATTGATGAAATTATGTAAAAGGTGGCCCGTTTAATATGGGCCTATACCTTATCTCAGAAACTACAAGTTCTACAGAAAAAAAAATTGTATGAAATGGTTTTTTTCAAAGTTATCTTCAATTTTTTTATATTTTCAAATTTATAACCTGTTTATATACAGGGCGATGAACTAAAGTTCCTTTTTTTTTTTAGTACACCCTATATATTATTACATTTTTAGAAAGCCCTTCTTTCGACAAGCTCAATGATATATGATATGATGGGTCTGACGCCCGCCGTTTCGGAGTTATTGAGTATTATCTTCAGCAAACCTCCAATATTCAAATGGTAACTAAAAAAATTACTTTTATTATTACTTAATTAATTGTTTGAGTTCTAATTTGCACCAAAAAAAGTTATATAGGTAGTAGTAGTATAGCTGGCGGGGTTCTGTGACACTTCGATGGCATGTCCATCCGAAGGTGTCCAAAGATCGAGGGGGTTCTGTCAAGGTCGCCGAAGAGTTCTTGGAATGTATCTGAAGAAGTGGTCGTCAATGACCAGAGGGTGTAGTTCAGGTTTCTGCCGCGCGGCAGATATAGGGGTCGCTGTGCGCGATATCTAGATGAAGAGATAAGCGGTGCGGTCTTTTGGTGACATCTGAAGAAGTGGTCGACAATGACCAGAGGGTTGGCGCGGATTTTTACCTTTGCTTACCTGTTAGCCTGTTGGTGACACACCTGATGGTTACCTGTTAGTTTAGCCTGATCTGTACCTGTTGGTGACACACACCTGATGGAAAAAATGATGCATTTTTGAAGTAATCTTCTACAATTTGTGCATCAACATGTTGATAACCTTTTGCCCTTGTTCGGCGTGATAAGGATGTGTGTAATTTCATAAACATTAGCAGATAATTATTGATCTCTGACCTTGTTATTTTGGTTTTATTGACGTAATTGGCGATATTTTCAATCTTCTACAATTTGTGCATCAACATGATGATAACCTTTGCCCTTGTTCGGCGTGATAAGGATGTGTAATTTCATAAACATTAGCAGATAATTATTGATCTCTGACTTTGTTATTTTATTAGGTTTTAGTGATTTAAATAAGATGTAACTTGTTGTAAAAACAGGTTCAGATTATTTAAATTATAAAATGATTTAAGATCTGCTATTGAGTATGTTTGGATCGATTGTATATGAAAATGGAGAATATTTAATATCATGATCGTTTCACAAGAGGATTGTAGAAATTGTTTAGAAAATAATTATTGGACTAAAGGAGTTGAATCTTAAGTCGCATTTTACACACACTTTCCTTTTATTTCTAATGAAGAGGAGGAGGTGGAAGAGGAACTGGATGCAGATGATACCTGTTAGTTTAGATGAATGTTATATACTTATTTTATTGTTAAAATAAAAAAAGACGTAGAAATTTATTTTTAAGTTTTATTTGTAGTATACATTAGTTTTCAAGCAGATATCTAAAAAACAGTTCCGCTTTTAAAGAGGTGTTTTGCTATTCCAAAATTTCAAATAGTATAATAGATTTCTATTTATTTTTGCGTTTGTCCTCATTCTTCTTCTTCAAGCAGATATTTATCTAGTATATTATCTAATAATGAAAATAACAGTTCTGCTTTTTCAACAGGTGTTTTGCTATACAAAATTTCAAATGGTGTAATAGATTTCTCTTTATTTTTTGCTGTTGTCTTCATTCTATCTCCTAGAGCTCTTTTTGTTGTTGTTGTTGTTGTTGTTGTTGTGGGAGAGATTCTACGCTGTCTTTTTGCTTTCAGTTCTGATGATGATGTTGATGGATCTGATAATGAAGAAGGTGGTATTGATGTTGCTTTATTGTCCAGCTGTCTCTTTCTTGTTGCAGGGTTTGTGTTGTTGTTGGTGGTGGTAGTGGAAGAGGAGTCCATCTGGAAATTAATTTAAACAAAATGGGGAGTTTTATATGTAGATTTTAAATATTTTTAATATGTAGATTTTTAAATATTTTCAATGTTAAAACCCCAAGGGAGTGTATCTGTGTAGATGTAATTAACGATTCGTTTATCATCATAGGGACTTAGTGCTACTTTCTTAGTTTCAATTGTAAATACTTCATGTTTTTCTGATTGAATCAAATTCTGATTACAATTTAATGTAATATTATTAAACAGACATTGATAATAATCACTAAATGATATCTTTTTTAAAACTGCACTTGTAATACCTTTTGCTTTCTTTTCAATTTTTTCTTCTTCTTCGCTCTCACGTTTCTTTATAGAATACATTTTCGAACGCAATCCTACAAATTCTAAAAGAATTTTACCATTGCATTCATCCTTCATTAGGCCTAAAACTTTACCATTTTTTAATGGTATTTGATATACATTATCTGGTGGATAGTCTGATGTATCAAATTTATGAATATCCTGTTTGATATATTCATAAATATCATCAACAAAGAAATGATATATGAGGGAATCCGTATCTGTGTACAGTAGCTTAGCTTTGTCACTAAATTTATTTTTTATATAATTGTAATGAAAATCGTACACAATTGTTTTGGAAATATCTAATATTGTAAAGCCTACGTATATTGGTTTATTAAATGTAACATTGAGTCGTGACATTTCAATTATAACCATATCTTTATCGAAAATTGTAGCACTATGAAAATTTGGTTTTGAAATATAATAATTTGCACCATATCTACCTGACCATTTAGTTACTAACTTTATATCCTTATATTTTCGCACATTTTCCATTGTTTTTCCAAAGACTGCATTGTTCATTAATTTATAAAAGTTTTTTTCAAAATTATTTTTACTCAATTTTCTATGATTTGTATTTAAATCGATATAAGATTTCATCCAACAGCTTTGTTTAAATTTTAAAATTCTATGGATTTTGCCAACTTTTAATCCCAAGACAACGGCTTGTTTTAAATTATGATAATGAATAATGTATCTCTTTTTATCAAACAATGTGGTTAATAATTTTACATTTCCAGATTTTGATGTTGGTGGTGCTAAATGTTCAGGTAAAAGAGGTAGATCTTTATGGTTTTTATGTAGATCTTTAGGATAATGTATATCAATTTCAAAAATATATCCAAATTCATAATCATCCGGAATTTCCAGAACATTATTTACTGAATATATATCATCTACCCATTCAAAATTACTTTGTGGTAAAGGAGAACACATTGCCGAACCATATAAATTATTTACATCAAAGTACATTAGATAAGAAGTAGGCAAATTAGGATCAAACTCTGAAGTATTCATATATTTATTATTTGCTTTACCGTAACGATTAGAACATTGAGAAACACCACCTCTTATTCCTCGTTCGATAAACATTATCATATCAATGTCTGTTAATAATTGCAGTTCAATATTGGTAATTTTTAACATTGCATCGAAAGCTAAACCTGGAGCTGTATAATAATGAAGAGGATCTAGATGATATGTAGACAAGCACACTTCTCGAAAGTTTTCAAAAATATCAGTTAACAGAAACACATCTGTTTTTAGATAAAGTTCAGCATATTGTTGTAAATTTTTTATATCGAACATGTTCCATACTTTACAAGCATGTTCATAATCATTATTGCTAACATGACAATTCTTGAGTTTACTAAAAAAATGTTTCTTATCAGGTAATTGTTCATCCAATAATTTATCCCAATTATCTAGATAGTCATAAGGAAATATACCTTTCCGTTGCAATAATTCAAATTCAATATAATTTCTACAATATTTTTTAGTTATAACTTTATGATCTTTTTCCAAATATGATGCTAATTTATCAAGATCGCTTGCCATAAATCTAAATGAGTCTAGAAATCTAAAATTAATTTTTGTGTTATTTATATATTTTGTAAATGATATGTACCTTTCCTTATTTATAGGAAGTAAATTTAAATTTCCCTTAACTTTTACACTAAGGGCCTTAATTATAAAATGGCTGTCGTAACCACTTAAATTGTGAAAAATTACTGGAATTGTATGACTATCCTGATACTGAAGGTTACAAATATTATGTGCACTTCCTCTATATTTTCCAGAAAGTCCACAATGGTCTCTTACTTTTTTGTCTGTATCTAGAAATGGTTTGGAACAAATGTGACAAAATTTAGATGATTGAAATTCTTTTTCCTCCTGATCAGTCATATTTAAGGGAAGCCTATTATGTAAAATACTATCAACTTCTAAAGCTATTTTTTCCAATTCTTTAACGAACCATTCAATGCAATCCTTACCTGTATATGTTTGAAATCTTGAAATACTATCATCATAAGAACATTTTATATAGTATGCTATGCTAAATGGAACATGTTTTTGATACCTTTTTTTAGTATTAGTTGCCTTAGGATCATCATATTGTTCTAGTATACTCTCCAGATCACTGTATATGACAAAAGGAACTTTCTCTTTATTTTTAAAATTTCCAAACTTTAAAATGCTTTTATTCTTAGAAGGTAATGTAATTTTAGTCTTGTTTAAATTTTCACAATCTATTAGGTGCTTATCTAAATTATTTTCTGTTTTGAAATGATTTAAACAACGTTCACAAAAGAATTTTCTATTTTTTAAATTAGCCGTTTGACGACACAACAAACGTGATAAATTTTGAATTAAAGCAAAATGTTTAATCTTAATATTTTTATAATCTGTATTAGAAATATCATTATCATAGTCATCATCATCATCATTATTATTACAGTTCAAAATAAGTAAGTTTATTCGAGGTTTAAAATTAGTTTTACTCAGACAAAGAGGAACCACATTCTTTTGTTTTTCACCATCCACTGTAAAAATGTTTATTGATAAGCTATTCATATTTTCAAATTTTGGAATACTACGTAAACTTATTGGAAATTTGATACCTTCATATTTTAAAATTTTACTAAAATGTGGATATGATGTGGTTCTGTTGGGGTTTCTGTGTGGTGGTGCAGGATGTAAAGCAGCTACAATTGAATAAAGAAAGCAATATTGATCATTATTTTTTATATTTAATATAGATTTAGAATTCCTAATAAACTTTGGTAATTCCACATAACTACATCCTCCATTAATTGGAGAATAATTATTAATATTTATTTTTAAATTTAAAATTTCATATAAACTCCAACCTGAATCTCTTTCTTGAAATGATTCCAATTTTGACAAAATTTTATTTTTCACATATTCAATGTACCACTCCTTTAAATTTGTGTTATTATCAATTATATGATTTTTCGTATTAAAATGTTTAATATCTGTTTGAAGATTTTGTGGTTGAACAAAATTAGCTGAAAATATAACGTTCACTTTTAATAGTGATTTTTTTAATGCAGTTTTAATTTTATTAGAAAAAATTCTAAATGCTTTTTGAAAAAACACTTTTGGTTCCTTTATATTCAAGTTACTGATGATGCCAGTTTTCAATCTTTTTTCAAAGCATGATTCTAAATCTTGCCAAATTAAATCTCTTTTCCCTAACGTTGAAGACAGCAATGATTTTTTCCCTCTTTTTAAAATTTCCTTATAGTGTTTCAAAAGACCCCAATTTGATTCTAATTTTGAGAAATTTTTAACACAATCTGATTTATTTTTTATACATTTTTTACACAAATAAGCAATTCTGTTTAAAATTTTAATCAATCTACAATACTCCTCTTTTGTTTTAACTAAACTAGATGCCCTTCCAACTTTTTTTAATACAACATCAAGCATACGGTCAATAGTTTTCTTTGAGTGCATATTTCTGTTAAATAAAATATTCGAATTCAATAAAATAAAAGTAATAATAATAATAATAATTGTAACTTACAGTATTATAGGTGTAGGACACAGCTAACGGTTATTCTTGCGGCAATGGTAGTGATGCAATGACGAGCGATAGCAGAAAAATAATATTTTAAAATAACATCAAACGTCATGCACACATACGTGCTATCATTGAGTCAAAGGTTATCATGCATATTGATTAATTAATTATTATAAAAATATGCAAATGTTATTTTCATATTAATTCAATAACATGTATGAACAATAAATGTCTATCACGTTCTTAAAGCATGAGGATATTTATTTTATTACAAAAAACCATTTACGTCAATATGCATTTGCGTCAATATGATGATTTAGCAATATGTAAATGCATGTACTAAAACGTGACGAGTGCATCTATTTCATAAAAATTCACTTGTATAAAAGAGGACTGCAGAATCGGTTAACATATCAGTCAATCAGCAGGCAGTAAAGATGGCAACTACTCCAACTACAATTGTTGTTACAATAACAGATAAAAGTATGTTTCCAATCGATATGGCAGTGGTAGTGTTCAAGCATATTTTTGGGTAAGTTATTATTTTTGTATTTATAATGAATTGAAAGTTATTTTTTATTTTTATGTATTTGCTTATATATTTTTATTTTTGTTTCATAATTATGAATTGAAAATTAGTTTTTGATTTTGAAATTATTTATTTTTACGTATGTGCTTATATATTTTTTATTTTGTATTCATAGATATGGACTAAAAGAAATAACAGTCCGAAAGGAGAATATACTAATAAAACTCTCTTACTCGCCAAGAACAAGCACACTTCAGAAAAAGTTGAAGAAATATCCTGTTACATATATCAGAACGAAAATTGAAAACGAAAGAGAGTTTTTGCTTTTAGAAAAAGCAATACGATTATATGGGGTTGATGCGGATGAGGATGTAGCACAAATTGAATCGTCATCTTCATCATCATCATCGACATGGTCAGCACCACCAATGATTGAAGCAGCCCCCTCACAAGAATCTGATGAAGTCTTGTATAGACTACACAACAATGCTAGCTGGGGAAAAAACATTAACATTGATGATAATGGTGATGCTGATGAACAGCCTCTGAAGAAGAAGAGAAGGAAGCAAATATTAAACACTAGAACAGGTCTCATGCTTGGCGATGATGATGATCTAAATTTAGATTCTCAAGAAGGTCTAGTTGAAATAAATTAATTTTAAAATTTTTGTAGAAGTATCAGCGTCACCTGTTCAAAATCAACCACCACATTTAATGTCAATAAGAGAAGCGGTTGAAAGAAGACGTTTACAACAACAACAGGGCACTATACCATGTTTTAATTGTAAGAAAATGTTTTGCTTTTGTAGTTTCTCATTATCTGTTCATAGTGTTGAAAAATATTCAGATACTAATTTATATTGTTATGAATAAAAATAAACTCTGAAACTATGTTATTAAAAGTTGTTTCTTATTATTGCCTACTGATTGAGTGATCACTATCTGTTACAAATAAAACTATAAAAATACGTACTTGGTTTCATTTTATTAAAATATTTATTTTGTTATATAAATTATCTTAACGTTTTTATAGTGAACAATAATTAATATTTCATTTCTTAAAATAAATACTAGGTATATGTTTGCTTTTGTTTTAACAGGTTTTGAAAGATTTTAGCAGATGGTTTTTAACAGACCTGTTCTAGATTTTATCCCAAAGCTGATCACTATCTGTTACAAATAAAACTATAAAAATACGTACTTGGTTTCATTTTATTAAAATATTTTATTTTTGTTATATATAAATTATCTTAACATTTTTATAGTGAACAATAATTAATATTTCATTTCTTAAAATAAACACTAGGTATATGTTTTGCTTTATCCGTGTCTTTGAAATACTCTGCAGCGAAACATGCTAAACATTTTGAATTTGGTACAGGGGTTTCTCCTTGACATTTTATACATTTATATTGTACTGGAACGGGCATCTTGCAGCTACTGAGCTGTTAATATACTATTCCTTTCCACAAGGTAGGCTTGAAACAAATCATTTAAAGATTTTAGTATAACCCTTCGCCGTTTAAAGTTAATTCTAGCAGGTTTGTGTAATTCCTCAACAACTTGTTTTTAATATCAGTTGCAAATTTAGTTTTAGATGGTATAATAGATAATTTATTCAATAATATTTGCTTCACGTAGTTCTTCTATTATAGAATTAAATTTTTTTTTATTCATAACACTTTAGTATCTTGAACAGGTTTAACAGGTTTTGAAAAAATTTTAGCAGTTGGTTTTTAACAGACCTGTTCTAGATTTTATCATAAACTGATTTATTTTCTACAGAATTTATCATTTTATCAGAAATAGTATCAGGACTTATTATGATATTAAGAAAACATACTGGGTATATATAAGATGTATAATGACACTAAATATGATTAACAATCATTATATTAACAGTACAGGACTTATGAGATGTATTACTTTGATGTAAACGATACACATATAGGACTATATAGACAGAATAGATAGATATATTACATATTTAAACAATTTTAGTTATATGTCTAAAAACATATTTTATATATGAGTTTCTCTGTAGATGTATTAAAAGAGTGTGTTAAAATATAATACATCAACATTACACTTTGCAGAACTATAAAAATGCTAAGATATTCACCAGTATTAGCATTAACCAAAGAAGGTAAAGAACTTTCAAATTGAAAGCATCTGGATAGCACACCAAATATTAACATGTAAAAAGCTACTAATATTTAGTTGATAGATATATTACATATTTAAACAATTTTAGTTATATGTCTAAAACATATTTTATATATGAGTTTCTCTGTAGATGTATTAAAAAGAGTGTGTTAAAATATAATACATCAACATTACACTTTGCAGAACTATAAAAATGCTAAGATATTCACCAGTATTAGCATTAACCAAAGAAGGTAAAGAACTTTCAAATTGAAAGCATCTGGATAGCACACCAAATATTAACATGTGAAAAGCTACTAATATTTAGTTGATAGATATATTACATATTTAAACAATTTTAGTTATATGTCTAAAAACATATTTTATATATGAGTTTCTCTGTAGATGTATTAAAAAGAGTGTGTTAAAATATAATACATCAACATTACACTTTGCAGAACTATAAAAATGCTAAGATATTCACCAGTATTAGCATTAACCAAAGAAGGTAAAGAACTTTCAAATTGAAAGCATCTGGATAGCACACCAAATATTAACATGTGAAAAAGCTACTAATATTTAGTTAAAGAACTATAACAATAAAAATTGAAAGCATCTGGATAGCACACCAAATATTAACATGTGAAAAAGCTACTAATATTTAGTTAAAGAACTATAACAATAAAGTATTACATAAAATATTGTTATTGCTATAAAGAACTACAATTACTTTACTATAAGAAAATTAGAAGATATTTTAGTTCAATAAGTTTTTAACATTATATTTTCAATACGGTCTGCATAATTTTATTAACATAACAGATATAAGAGATAAAGATTTTTACCAAGCTCATTTTTATAGTTGAAAGTTCAAAAATTTGTGAAGCATGCATTTGTAATATAAACATTTAACGCAGTTAGAAATCTTCCAATCATTTTCAAAATGAACTGCATACCAGAAGGTAATACATATATTAATTTATAGTGAGTGTTTATTTAATAATTTTTTATTTGTAGAGGTGATTAAAGTGCTAGTAGCTGCTACTAGATTGGCTCGCCCTGAAATATGTGTAAGTTAAAATATTTTGTTTTTACATTTTAAATTAGATTTTTTAATTGTAGGACATGAATATAATAGTAGCGGTCCATCCGCCACCCCCCACAGCTTCCCTAATAGGGGAAATGGAGATGCCTGGGGGGTATAAAATTCTTAGTTATATAACGATTGAAAACGACGCTGTAGAGCCTTGGGCTACTTTATGGTTAGGTAAGTAATTCATAAACTATAAAATATAAAAGCTATATATTTTTTCTTCTTTTCATATTATTCTGCTACATTTTAATGGTTTGATCTATGGGAAATATTTCAACATGTTTACATAATATCATTGTTCGAATCAAATAGATTAAAAATAAAATAATATAAAACCTTGTCTACTTGTTTGGTTATTTATTAAATATCTAATAGGTTAAAAGAAATTAAACTAATAATAAATGAAGTGATGTATATCCTGAGTATAGCAAAAGAAGGTAAGTTCTAATATTTATAATCAAACAATTAAGAAAAATAGTAGTTTTTAGTAATATGACATAGTTTATCATAAGGTAGAGATACTTCCATATTAATTTCTCTAAATCTTAATGATACAAGAATGAAAGTAAGCAAATAATGATAACAAAGGTTAATAATTAAGGAAAATACCTAATCAAAGATTTTTTAAATATATTAGACGTTAAGGAGAGGATTTTAATAGAGGTTTTTCAAAATACTAAATGTAATAAATATTATTTTAAAGAAATAACCCCCTTTATTCATATGTGCTGTTGGTTGCTGACTTTCAGGAGGAACTAATACTACATCAATAAGTTTAGATAAAATGTCTAACTTATTATTAAAAGAGAAGCGTTTGTCAGAAAACAAAAAAACTTGAGCTCCTACGAATCTAATAATGCAGGTTATTATAATAATTGTTTAAACTGAATATAAAAGATAGGATAATTCATTTTAAATGATCAAATTATAAACTCTTTGTATTACACTATTATTCCTTTATGTATATCTAGAAGAAATCTGTTCTTAAACTAGTTAGGAAACCTTTGAAGGTTACTTAAAGTAGGAGCTAAAGAAATGCATTATATTTTAGATTGCTTTGAATATAAAAGCATTAGTATAATTATAAAAATATAAGTTATGACTAGAAAATATAAATGAAGTTAAATATAAAACATAGTTATAAGTAGATACTTAAGATACCTTAAAAAGTAATGTAATAATCTTCAGGAAAATAGAAGTAGGAATGTATCTATTGTTTAATGTAGATTATCCTATAGAACCCCCTCCTGTTTGGTGAAATTCGATATGAATTATGAGAGGTTGTCATAGATCGAGTTCGAAATCCAGGTATAACTACATTAATGAAGGGGGTATGTTTCCTTTACCACAAAATGAAACTTCAAAACTTACCCTTTGTTATTTTGTTATTCTCAGTTTGATTTAATAAATAGCGTAATTGTAAGATGCATGTAACTTCTCTAATTAGTATCGCGTTGTAAACATTAACAGATAATTATTGATCTCTGACCTTGTTATTTTATTATTCTCGGTTTTATTTAATAATTGGCGTAATTGATTTTTAAAAAATAAGATTTATGTACCTTCTATAATTTAGTGTTATTAACATATTCGGGTTATTTAAATTATAAAAATGGAGTGATTATTTAACTTTGGATGCTATCGATTGTATAATACATGGTATTAAGCACTTATAGCAAATCGAAAAGGAATAATATAGGAAGCACAATTAAAGTATGTCGTAAGTGAAATATTTTTATTAGTACAGCTTAGAAAAATTGATGTCTTGTTAAAAGTGAACTCTGAAAATTATCTTTAAACATACAAGATTTTGGGTTGAATGATATACCTATTTACTAAAAAGCTAAGGATTGAAAAATACATAGACTTCAAACATACAAATATGAACAGGGTACAGTTAGTTGATCTAGAAATCACTATTTCTTATTTCTTAGAAATTGCATCGGGTAACATCAGAGAAGCGCATACGTGACTTTGAGTCTTTAACATATTTGTTAACATTTTAATAATTGATACATTTTAGTATTGCTTTAACTAAGTTTTCATTATAAGTATTTGAGTATCAATATAGGAATTTAAAGTTTATAGGTATATTCTCTGATTGGAGATGCTAGAATTTATCATAAAATATTTGTTTATGATTTCCGCTTCAGGTTACCCCGAAATAGGTGATGTGAGAATATCCAGCGATTTATCTTGAACGAAGTTATATTTAGAAGTATAACGATGTAATATTTTGTTTGAAATAATTTTTTTTTAAACAAGTTGATACAGGTCACAAGGACAAAGGAGGTATTCGAGTATTCCTATTAATGTTAAAATATTACGTTTTTCCTACATATAATATAATTTTATGCAACAAAAGAATATGACAAGTTAACTGAGTTCTCGTAATATACAGGGTAGTAATATAAAACAGGTATACGCAAACAGGTACCTAAAATCTACTGTAATAAAAATAAATATCCTCATGTTTTAAGAACGTGATATATACATTTATTATGCATGCATGTTATTGAATTATCTTTTTTATTATTGCATTTAAATTAATATGGAAACAACATTTGCATATTTTTATAATAATTAATTAATCAATATGCATTTGCATCAATATGCATGATAACCTTTGCCCCAATGATAGCACGTATGTGTGCATGACGTTTGATGTTATTTTAAAAGTGCATCACTACCATTGCCGCAAGAATAACAGTTAGCTGTGCGTGTGCCCTACACCTATAATACTGTAAGTTACAATTATTATTATTATTATTATTACTTTTATTTTATTGAATTCAAATATTTTATTTAACAGAAATATGCACTCAAAGAAAACTATTGACTGTATGCTTGATGTTGAATTAAAAAAAAAAAAAAAAAAAAGTTGGAAGGGTATCTAAACAAAAGAGGAGTATTGTAGATTGATTAAAATTTTAAACAGAATTGCTTATTTGTGTAAAAAATGTATAAAAATAAATCAGATTGTGTTAAAAATTTCTCAAAATTAGAATCAAATTGGGGTCTTTGAAACACTATAAGGAAAAATCATTGCTGTCTTCAACGTTAGGGAAAAGAGATTTAATTTGACAAGATTTAGAATCATGCTTTTAAAACTGACATCATCAGTAACTTGAATCAAATCTAGTAAAATACAGACCTAAAACTGATTTTTGTAAAATTGTGTAGTTGCAGTTAGTTAATTTCAACTATTTTTGCAGAAATGTTTATCATTGACATCCAAGGTTTTCAATATAAAAACAGCAATTTCTACATACGGGAAATAGCCATCCTGAATGTTCAAACTGGATCAGTGCATCACAATTTTGTTAATTTGCCATATATACCTGAATGGATGACATCCAAGGAGATTTGTCAACACATTGATTGGACCACATTCAACATACATGGTTTATCATTTCAAAACAGTGATTGTTTTTTATATTTAAATTTTAATAGAATGCAAAATTTTTTAAAAAATATTGTTCAAAGTGAGACAGTAATAGTTAAAGGATTAAATAAAAAACAAGTTTTAGGTAAAATAATTAATAATTACATATTTAATTTAGATGAATGGAACTGTCCGTCTTTGAAAACACTAAAAACTTGTAATAATTCTAAGTACCATTGTAATTCACATGAAAATAATAGCTTAAATTGCGCTCAACAAAATGTTCACTTATTATATAATTGGTATATGGATAACCATCATTGAATCTTGAAAAGCAGAACTGCTATTTTCATTATTAGATAATATACTAGATAAATAACCCAAAAAATAAATAGAAATCTATTCTGCTTGAACACTAATGTATACTACACGTTAATAAAACTTAAAAATAAATTTCTACATCTTTTTTTATTTTAACAATAAAATAAGTATATATAACATTCATCTAAACTAGCAGGTATCCTCTTTAAAAGCGGAACTGTTTTTTAGATATCTGCTTGAAAACTAATGTATACTACAAATAAAACTTAAAAATAAATTTCTACATCTTTTTTTATTTTAACAATAAAATAAGTATATAACATTCATCTAAACTAACAGGTATCATCTGCATCCAGTTCCTCTTCCACCTCATCCTCTTCATTAGAAATAAAAGGAAAGTGTGTGTAAAATGCGACTTAAGATTCAACTCCTTTAGTCCAATAATTATTTTCTAAACAATTTCTACAATCCTCTTGTGAAACGATCATGATATTAAATATTCTCCATTTTCATATACAATCGATCCAAACATACTCAATAGCAGATCTTAAATCATTTTATAATTTAAATAATCTGAACCTGTTTTTACAACAAGTTACATCTTATTTAAATCACTAAAACCTAATAAAATAACAAAGTCAGAGATCAATAATTATCTGCTAATGTTTATGAAATTACACATCCTTATCACGCCGAACAAGGGCAAAAGGTTATCATCATGTTGATGCACAAATTGTAGAAGATTGAAAATATCGCCAATTACGTCAATAAAACCAAAATAACAAGGTCAGAGATCAATAATTATCTGCTAATGTTTATGAAATTACACACATCCTTATCACGCCGAACAAGGGCAAAAGGTTATCAACATGTTGATGCACAAATTGTAGAAGATTACTTCAAAAATGCATCATTTTTTCCATCAGGTGTGTGTCACCAACAGGTACAGATCAGGCTAAACTAACAGGTAACCATCAGGTGTGTCACCAACAGGCTAACAGGTAAGCAAAGGTAAAAATCCGCGCCAACCCTCTGGTCATTGTCGACCACTTCTTCAGATAAAGCCAAAAAAAAATGTCACCAAAAGACCGCACCGCTTATCTCTTCATCTAGATATCGCGCACAGCGACCCCTATATCTGCCGCGCGGCAGAAACCTGAACTACACCCTCTGGTCATTGACGACCACTTCTTCAGATCCATTCCAAGAACTCTTCGGCGACCTTGACAGAACCCCCTCGATCTTTGGACACCTTCGGATGGACATGCCATCGAAGTGTCACAGAACCCCGCCAGCTATACTACTGGTAGTATATGATCTATCACTTTGATGTAATTGATGTAACGTTAGTATAGGGACATTTTCATTATTAATATTTATAATAAAACTAGTTTCAGTAAAATGCATGTATTTAATTTTGCTTGCTATATAATTTTTAACATAAATTTGATATTATTCGGTGAAATATATCAGATTATTGTATACTAGTTGATTTTCAAAGCCCCTGAAAAAAAATTTATTTAGTCACTGAAGATGCACAGGTAATTCTACGATGTACCAGTTTTCTGTTCTTATAAACCTTTTCATTTTACCTAATACATACTACAATACAAAATTGAGGGAACAATACTTTACTTTTTCAGGAACTTTGAATAATAGGTATAAGGTATTTCATTTATACCTGATAATATTAAAAAGTTAGTTCGAAAACTGTGTAGCATCAAAACTAAAGATAAATGAGCAGTAAGCAAAATTTGCTCATTTTGTTAGATATTATTAGATTCGTTTTAAAAATATATTTCATTTTGTTTAATATTTATATTTTAAAAAATTAAGTTTTCGATGTTTGGTGAGAGGTCTTAAATATTTTCATCTTATAATAATCTTAATGTATTAATCTTACTGTTTGCAAATTATATCAAGAGGTAGATAAAATAAAATTTTTTATGCAAATTAAGACTTCAAAATGATAATTTGGGATCTTGGTTAGGACTATTTCAAGCCTGGTCATATTCTGAGTATCATATATATCTCTGAATTTGTCAATAGAAGGGCTTTCTAGAAATGTAACAGTATACAAGGTGTTCCATTTAAAAAACTCGTGAGAATTTATGGTTTTCGAAATGTGGCAACACTGTCAAATTTTTTTTATAAGTTGAATATTGAGTAATTACATAATAAAGTACATAAAATTAGAAATCTCTTGGCGTAAGTTAAGGCTCAAAAACTTAATTATTAATTAATTAGTAATTAATTAATAATAATATTAATATAATATTAATAATAAATAATAATTATTAATTAATATTATTAATTAGTAATTATTAACTTTTCTAGCACGATTTTAATATTGGCTATTTCCTGAAGATAATACTCAATAACTCCGAAACGGCGGGCGTCAGACCCATCATATAATATATCATTGAACTTGTCAATAGAAGGGCTTTCTAGAAATGTAACAATATACTGGGTGTTTCATTTGAAAAAATCGTGAGAATTTATGGTTTTCGAAATATGGCAACACGGTCAAATTTTTTTTATAAGTTGAATATTGAGTAATTACATAATAAAGTACATAAAATTAGAAATCTCTTGGCGCAAGTTGAGGCTCAAAAACTTAATTATTAACTTTTCTAGCACGATTTTAATATTGGCTATTTCCTGAAGATAATACTCAATAACTCCGAAACGGCGGGCCTCAGACCCATCATATCATATATCATTGAACTTGTCTTTAGAAGGGCTTTCTGAAAATGTAATAATATATAGGGTGTGCTATTTAAAAAAAATGAACTTTAGTTCATCGCCCTGTATATAAACAGGTTATAAATTTGAAAATATAAAAAAATTGAACATAACTTTGAAAAAAACAATTTCATATAATTTTTTTTTCTGTAGAACTTGTAGTTTCTGAGATAATGTATAGGCCCATATTAAACGGGCCACCTTGTACATCTACAGTGGGTTTCAAAATTCCTACATGGGTTCCATCGACAGCTCCAATGGTTCCTGGAAATCCCCATCTGTTTAAAAATTCTACTTTTATTCTATTACGATCTTGTTGGCTTGTAGGAAATTTTATTTTCAGTGGTACAACGTGTTCCACAATAGCATCAGTGACGATATGAATATATTTCTGTACTGTACTTTGGCCTAATCCAAAATTGTATTCTTCGCCAAGAGACCTCTGATATGACCCCGTTGCTTAAAATCTTAAGCTGCACAGCACAGCATATTCAACAGTAACACCACGCCTGTTAACACGATTAAATAAATGTGGTCTTAACAAATCTATTAGATCCCTAGCGAGCATTTTATTTAATCTAAATAAATTAACAAACGCCTGTGCCGGTAGCTGAAAAGGTTCATGAGTTTCTCTAAAGACTCTTCTTTGTAAAATTAACATTTTTTTCTCCTGTCGTGCCTTTGAGCTAACACAGCTTGGTGCATGATGGGCAACATTTTTGAAACTAAAAAAAAAAATGAAGAGTGATGACAACACACGTTTTTTTTTATATGGTAATAGTTTCTATTAAATTCTACCTTTTAATTAAACTTCGGCAATCGACAAAAATAAAACAAATTCAAAAATTACGAGGTTATGTTGTTTTGTTAAATTATTAACGAGAAGTTAGCTACGTTTTCATTTAATAGAATAATTTGATATAATGGGACCAAAGTTACGGAAAAACACGATCATAAATCGATTAAATTTCATGATCGCTACATTCTATCCGAATCGAATCACACTGTCGGATGTCGAATTCGAAACTAGGTGAAATTCATGATCCTGCTGCAGAACTTAATGCGATTAAAAAGCAAAATCTACGCGCTATGATTCCTTATCTTCATTTGCAAGAGCACCGGGAGTTCTACCAAAAGCTTACACAGTAGTTACCGGCACTTACCTACTATGAAAATGTTAGTAATACTTAGCCCTTTTCTATTTTTTTCATTTTTTTTTTGTTTGTATTGAAAATATTTTTCACTTTTGTGTGTTTTGTTCAATACATATGTTTTAAGTTTGCAAATAAACAGTTTTGTCAAATTACAAAGATTTTTATTCATAATTGGTTAAATTAATCGGTTTTTTTGTGTGTCCTGCAATTCTTTTATTTTGGCACTTAGCCCCTTATAGCCCGTCTGCTCTTCAATTGGTAATTAAAATGTATTTTATTTCATTAAAGCCTCGCTGTTTATTATTATATACTTGACATTGATGTTGAATTTAACGTAAACAATTAAATTCAAGTAGCACATTAAATTGCAGCCACATTGATTTTAAAGATGTTAAAAAATGTAGTGATTCATATTTTGTAATATTCAAAATTTTTACTTTTTACTTTTCAGTATGTAATACCTACTAGCTTCCTAGCTTCCTACAGCTTCCGGTTTTATTAAAAAATACACAAGTCTTGAGAATTTGGAAATCTGGTATATTATATATTCATTCAGATAATGATTTCTGTTATATGAACACATTCGTATAGGAATTTGACAATTTGATGAACCGACCAATAATAGTAATGGAGATATGTTTGAAAATATATTCCAAAAATAAATGTAATGTGTGTTAGGCTACTCGGCTACTAATTATGGGTTGTAGGGCTACTCGTTAGTAGATACACTGTAGGCGAACGGGGCCAAAAACCAATGTATTTTTAAAGGGGCCTAAATTTTGCAAAAAAGTGAGTAATTTTACCCCCTCCACTTTCCTTTTGGAGACAGGCCACGCCCCAACCCCGATCTAGCCACCCTTACGCATGCGCAGACTCTCTTCGGCACCCTAGCGGTCATCATAGCTTCTGCAACCGTCCTCCAGGTACCTACCACGGGCCGGCGGAGAAATTAGTCGTCGCGGTCTTGCAGGTTCATCACTTAATAATGGAGGAAAATGTATTATATAAAATATGGATTTAATATTCTTCAGACATATAAAACATAGCACTTTATTGAGAAGTAATTTTTAAATTAGTAGATTGCTTTATTGTAGCGTTTTTAGTAGGCATATATTCAAATTAGAATTATCAATTATCCGCGTCGAGGCTCAGCTGGCTGCAGGCACAGGTTGCGCGCGAGATAAACCGCGTGGCCGGTTTAACGATTTTTTAAAAAATTATTTTCAAACTTATAAACTTTTAATTTTTGAATAAAATATTACAGAGTTATATTTGTTAAATTATATGTATGCTCGACGACGTACCAAGACCGAAGTGACGTTCTCGGTGCAGTTTCTTAGAGTCCGAATGGGGAGAAATGCAAGGTGTCGTTTCTTTATCTGAATAACTCCTGGAGAACCCTGCTAACTCTTCCACCCTTAGATTGGACTTTAGGCAGTGTCTGAAGTCCTGAATGGTTCCTGCGGAGGGTTGATTGATATCGATTTACGTCTTCTTTTTATCTTGATGCCAACAATTATACTAAAACATAGTATACAAATATAAAGTATGATTGTCCAAACACTGGGGTGATACCAATGTGGGGCGGTGCTTATTGAATTTAAATTTTGTTTATTTTGTTCCATACCATATTTAATGAATTTTAAATCATCCAAATTAGTTTGAAGCAAGCTAATGTTTTTTATTTCATGGTGATAAGAGAGGTTTACTTTGTAATCCAGTGTTGGTATATAAGTATTGACAACATTATTTGAAATATCTGTTTGCCTATTTAAAAATTTTTGATTTGAAATTTCAGTAATACAATTATCCAAGTTTGTTACAATATATGTCCCTACTGCTAGCATCCTGGTTTCAGAGATTTTCTTGCAATTAAATTTAATTTGTTCTTCGTCAGGATTTATGATTAATAACTGGTTAAATTCTAAAGTTTGGACTTTAACATTTTTTAATTTAATTAAATGAATTTGGCAATTTGAGTATGGTCTTTTAGCTAATAAAAGTTGAACTTCACATGGTATGTCTGTTTTTACATTAATAATATCCATGTTATTGCAATAATAAGTTGTATCTACAAATGTACATAGTTCGTTACTGGAACTGTAATATTGATCGGACAAAATGAGATATTTATGGTTTGGGATTATTAATTGGAAGGTGGTATGGTTTAAAGGTACTGGACATGAGTATAAGTGATATACATTATACAGGGTATTTTCGACAATTGGGACTTCTAGAATGAAATTAATTTTTGTCGTGATTTGATAAGCCTTAATGTTTATTAATGTTTCGAAATTTAAAATTTGTTCTTTGGTGGCAGGAAATGGCAAATTTACTTGTTTTGCAATTTTTTGGATACTATCCATTAAGTCCTCGGGTTCCATAATTGAGGGGTGCATTACGTTGATTTTTGAGAATGTAACGGCTTCTTCGATTGTTTCCAGGGTTTGCAATATACTTAGGGCCATAGTATTTATTTGTGTATATATGTTATTAAATTGTATAGTGTGATATAATTGAATGTTTTCCTCTTTAACAGCTTGTTCTATTTGTAAAATTCTTGAGTGTAAGATAAGTTGGTTTGATGTTAAATTCTTTATTGATGAGTCAAATTTTTCTATAGCTTCTGTAGTTAATGTAATTTGTGATTCCTGTATTTGTTTCTGAGTCAGCTGATTTTTTTCGAGTTGTTCTAAATGTCTCTGGATTCTTTCACCATCTTCGTTGTCTAGGTTTCCAGTGATTGCTTTCCATATTGAGCCTGGTTATAGTGTATTTCGAAAGGGTCGCGACTAGCTGTGTGTCCTGTGGTAAGCTCGTGTGGCGTTAACCCTGTTGCAGAATGGATGGAACTATTATATGCTAAAACAGCGTATTTTACTTGAGTTGAAATAGGATCCTTGTTAACATCTTTTAAAATTCTTATGTGTTCCAATATAGTAGAATGGAATCTCTCGATTAATCCATTACTTTGTGGGTTTCTTGGCGTGGTAAAGTGAATGTTAATTTTGTGTAATTTTAGTAGCTCCTTTACAATATCGTTGTCAAATTCCTTACCGTTATCTGCTACTATCTTTTCTGCGGTTCCATAGAATGTAAAATATGTGATTAATTGATCGGCAACATGGACAGCTGTTTTTGCAGGAATTTCGAATACTTGTCCTAGTTTGCTAAAAGCGTCAATAATTGTTAAAAATATTTTTTGTTCCATTACAAATGTATCCATATGTAATATTTGGAATGGCTTAGTAGGTGTTTCTGTTAACATCATTGGAATATGTTCAGGTGTTCTCTCATATTTACATCTTTTGCAAATTTCACAATTTTTTATAAATTCTTCTATGTCATTTTGGAAATTTGGCCAGTAGTACCTTAGCTTTAAATGGGCTATAGTTTCTTTTACTCCACGGTGATTGGTCTTTCCTTCGTGATAATTTTTCATTAAGGATATTTGTTCTTCCTTATCTAGTACATCTGTTAATTTCTTTGTACATCTTATTAATGTTGGGCCGTCGTTGGTAAATTTGTTTGTATACACTTCACAGAGTTTTTTGTATGTGTCCTCGTAGTCGATGTAAACAAAATATTGTTTGTTGCTTGTTGTAAAATCCCTAATTAACTTGAATAAATCATCTTTTATTGTTTCTCTTTGAACTTCTGCTTCAATTATGGTTTTCTGTCCTCGTTTGATAGTCTTTGTCTCTGCGGGATTTAAAAATACAGTTTTTATATGTAATTGGCTTCTTTTGGTATTGATTGGTTCATCTAGAATTTGTATACCATTTGTTGGGTTGTCATCGGCTATAGAGTGTGCTGTCGATGCGGGTGATGGTAGAATGTCCGGTGGTCTTAAATTTTGTTGTACTTCCTCAAGTGTAGGTGTAATTAGGTCGCGTGTTGTATTGTTGACTTTATCAAACTCTGTTAGTAGGGCATCTAGTTCAGGGTCGACATTAACGAGTAGTGATTCCGAATCTATTGGGTGTATATGAATTCTTGACAATGCATCAGCATTGGTATTTAATTTTCCCTTTTTATATTCGATTTGGTAATCGAACTCTTCTAATTTTAATTTCCATCTGGTTAATTTCATGTTCGTGGGTTCCTTTAGATTAAATAACCATTTTAACGGGCGATGATCTGTATATATGGTGAATTTATGTCCATATAGATATGGTCTAAATATTTTTGTTGTTGCCCATACTACGGCTAATAATTCTCTTTCGGTGGTTGCCATGCGTTTTTCTGTGTCATTTAAGGTTCGAGAAGCATATGCTATTGGCCTATCTTGACCTACGATGCCTTGAGATAATACAGCTGCTATAGCTTCGCCGGAGGCATCTGTTGTGACAATGAATGGTTTTGAGAAGTCCGGGTATTGTAGAATCGGTGCTTCGGTTAATAATTTCTTACATGTTTCGAATGCTTTTATAAATTCTGGGGTATGTTCAATTTTTACATTTTTCTTTAGCATGGATGTCATAGGTTTTACAATTTTTGCCATGTTAGGGATGAATCGGCGATAATAGCCTACGAGTCCTAGAAATCCTTTTATTTGCCTAGTTGTTTTAGGTATAGGATATTTCTGTACTGCTGTTATTTTTTCCGGGTTTGGCTTGACTCCATCTGGTGTTATTATGTGTCCCAAGTATGCAACTTCGTCCTTTAAAAATTCACATTTATCGAGTTGTACTTTAAACTGAGTCTCTCTTAATCGTTGGAATACTTTTCTTAGGTGTTCAATGTGTTCTTGTAAACTAGCAGAGTAAACAATTATATCGTCTAAATACACAGAGCATATTTCATTTTGTATGCCGCGCAGGATGTTGTCCATGACACGTTGAAAAGTCGATGGCGCTCCCTTAAGGCCAAAGGGCATCCTTGTATACTCGTAGTGTCCTTGTTCTGTGGAGAAGGCCGTTTTTTCTATGTCTTCGGGGTTCATTTGTACCTGGTGAAAGCCGGAGGCGAGGTCAAGTGTTGTAAAATATTGAGCTCGTCCTAATTTATCCAAGATGTCCGAGATATTTGGTAGGGGGTATTTGTCATCTACCGTTTGTTCATTAAGTTTTCTATAGTCTATTACGACTCTCCATTTTCTCTTACCAGAATTGTCCATTTTCTTAGGTACAACCCACACTGGGCTCGACCAAGGTGATGTCGATGGCCTAATAATGTTTTGTTGTAGCATGGAGCTTATCTGTTTCTGTACTTCTTGTTTGTGTATTTGTGGGTATCTGTAAGATTTGGTAAATATAGGTGTAGCATCGGTTTTTAGCCTAATGTGATGTTTGATTTGATTATTAAATGTCAGTGGTAATTTATCGGTGTAAAATATATCTCGGTATTCGTAACACAAGTTTCTTATCGCTAAATATTCTTCTTTGTTTAAATGTTGCAATTTTATATTCTTTAAGTTTTGCTTTTGAATACGGTCCAGCGTAGAGGTATCAAATTCACAGCTGACTGGGTCAAGTTCGGATTGATGTATTTCTTCGTTCGTTAACACTTCCAATACGGAGAATGGACTTGTTATCTTTAAGTATTGTATTTCGTCAGAGTTATTAATAACAGTTGTTGAGGCATGGTTATTTTCGATTTTTACTAGAGATGCAGGTATTTCTAGTTTATTAGAAAATTTTCTGTATTCCAATAATCCTTGTTGTAAAGTTGTATGTACCGGGATGGATATAAATTTTTCAGTTCTTGGTGGAATCGGAATTGAAATTTCTTTAAATATTTTTTTTTTAATTAATTTTTTCTGCTTGGGAGATGTTTCAATTTCTTGTTGTGGTGTCATTAAATTTCCACAAATATAAAGCGGAATTTTTGTATGTGGGGTAATTAAAAGTCCCTTTTTAAAATCTACAGTTGCTTCTAGGTTTAGTAGTAGGTCTGTTCCTATTAATCCTTCATAATTTGGATTACAATCGAATATGTAGTGCTTATGTTTTAAATCTGTTTTTCCGAATATCTCTGATAAAGGTATTTCTGCACTATAGCGATGTATTGTTGTATTGTGGGGTGTTGTGATACAAAACGGGTCTTCTTTTATGTAGTTGCTGAAATAATTTTGGGCTAGATTTTCGTTAATAAATGTTTTTGTTGAGCCGGTGTCGATCATAAATCGGGCGTTTATTTCTGGGATTTTTATATATGGTAATCTATTGTTTGTTGACATATGAACTTCTATTAGTTCTGTTTGTCTGTTGTCTCCGAGGCTCGTGTAGAAAAATTTGCGTTTTCTTGTTCTTCATGTTCTTGATAATGATCCTGGTAATCAAATTCGTCATCGTAGCTCTCTTGTTCGGTATATGTGTCTTCAGGGGATAAATAGTTATTGTCCTCAATTTCATCTGAATTTTGGAGATGTAGTTCTTCGAATTTAAAATTCGGTTGTTGTCTCTGTTGTACTACATTATTATTTGATGTGAATCTTGTCTTGTTAGTGAGCCGTGTTCTTCCAGAGTCGACTTCCATAGGTGTTGGTGTATATGTAGAAGGTTTATTTCTTGGCATAAATACGTTTTGTTGTTGCCGGAACTGGCCTGAGTTTGTCTGATTTGGGAAATTAGGGTTCCTGCTTGGGAATGGTCTCGGTGTCCAATTTGGTTGTTGATACATGGGCCTATTCACTGGAGGACGTTGCGACTGATGTGTAAAATGATTTTGAAAGTGATTGTTTGTTGTTCGCATTTGTGGTTGATTGACTCTTAATTGGGATGTCCTCATGTTATTGGCTGAACTTGCTTGCGGGGTGTTGACAATTTTTGCTCGGTGGTAATTAATGTTTTCTTCGTCGATAACCATCTGTACAGCTTCCTCTATTGTAGTGGGATTTTTACATCTTAAAAGGTGACTTAACTGTTCATTGGTACCAGTTAAAAATGCTCGTAATGTACTGTTATTGTACAATTGTGTTTTAACAGTTTTTATTTCTACTGATGTGTTTTCGCACGATAATTTTGATAATAACAGACATCGTAAATCAATACATCTGTCTGCAAATTGTAGTGGTGTCTCTTTAGATCTTTGTTTCAAGGTGTTAAGGTCGGCAAGGAGAGATTCTTCATTTCGTTGGTCACCAAATAAATTAATTAGTAATTGTTTTAGTTCTGGGAAGGTAGTAAATGTTCTGGCTGAAATTAATGTCGCTGCTTTGCCAATTATCTTGTTTCTTATATGAAGCATCGTGAATGTAATTCTTGTTGCTTCGTTTCCTGGTGCCATAAGTGGTATTACATTTTCACAGGCATTAATAAACGTAGATAATTTTGAAGGTTCCCCATCGAATGGTGGGATTAAATCCAGATAATCTCTAACATTAATTTGTGGTAAGGCCATGTTTCTTTGATCTTCTCTATGTGAAGTTAAATTAATTTGGCGAACAGTTGGTATGTTAGCTAGTTGATCGGCGAGTTGGTCGATTAAACTCATAAATGGGTTAGTAATATCACTTTTATTTTATCGTTGATTTTATTGTAACTCTATATTCACGGTTACCAAAACCTAGGACACGCCGTATATAAATTACTTGCGTAATTACACAGCACGACTTCAGTTATAGACTGTGAATATTTTGTTAACGGGGCTTGTGGTTTTAAGATTTTATTTAAACTTATACTAAGTTGTTAGTGTTAAGCCAGTTATGTTGGGATTTATTTTCTTGCCCTACTCGATCCAGGCAGTACTCATAAATCTTGGAGAAAAAAAAAATTATTGAAAAGATGAATTTTCACTGCTAATGTAAAAATTCAAAAATGCTTGGGAAAAAGTTTTTCAAATTTGTTCTGGAAGGGAAGGTTTGTGGGAAAAGCGGAATGATCAATATTACTTACAATAATAATATCGCTGCAATTGCTGACTTCATTGGTCCTTTTCTTTCTTGATTTTCCGTTAAATGTCTGCGATAGACTGCTGGCTCGCTATCCTCGATGGATTGATGGTCCCCTGGTTCACAGGTCCTCAATTGGACGTTTTGGTTCGTAGCACCTTAACCGTTGATACGGACAAAATTTTTGATTTTCGAAAAATTTTGGGTACTATCCACAAGACTGCGCCAGATAAACCGCGTGGCCGGTTTAACGATTTTTTAAAAAATTATTTTCAAACTTATAAACTTTTAATTTTTGAATAAAATATTACAGAGTTATATTTGTTAAATTATATGTATGCTCGACGACGTACCAAGACCGAAGTGACGTTCTCGGTGCAGTTTCTTAGAGTCCGAATGGGGAGAAATGCAAGGTGTCGTTTCTTTATCTGAATAACTCCTGGAGAACCCTGCTAACTCGCGCTTCACCATCTCCAGCGTGTACGTTCCTGTTTAATCTAGTTCATATATTTAATTTAGATATATTTTTAGAGAAAAACTGATACGATTAATTAATTAGCACTAATTTTTTACTATGGAGAAACTCGTAGATACATTTTTAACATGAGAGGTTATTATTGATATAATATATTTATTAGTAAAATAAACAGATTAAGATAACATATTTTCACACAGCACAGCGGGATAAGAAACGCTGAACAAGCATTTAGCAGTTGGTATTGGAGAGTTATTTTTAGATTTAATATATACAGAGTATACCATAATTAAAGTACGTAGTAAAATGAATTAGATTCAATATATACAGGATGTACCATAATTAAAGTATGTAGCAAATTGAATTAGATTTATTAGTTTGAGCATCAGTAGGATAGATGTAAATTATAGTTTTCTAACAAATATGACCCATCCAATCTTTAGAGACTTTTTAACCAAGTTTGATGTATGTACAATATACAGGATATCTCATAATTACCTCTCTATTATTACAAGTTATTCAAAATAGATCTGATTCACTGATTGGAAGTGCTGAGTTCTCATGATACAGGGTGGTAATATAAAAACAGGTGTTAAACAGAAAACAGGTATTTGCAAACAGATGTTTGACAGATGTTATACAGGTGGGGTATTTTATCTTATAGATATTAAAGAGATTGTATATTTTATCTTAGAGTTTCACAAGATTGAGGTAATATGAAGATTGTATCATAGTTCTTAATCAATATTTGGTTCCATAGGTACCTTACAAGTTTCTAGCTAAATCCTTATATATGTTTGAAATATAGAGTATAACAAAAGATGAATAAACAATATACAGGGTGAATCAGATTGCAGAATTCAGAGCATGAACCTTTCTAAAGTATTCAGATTACAACCAATCAGACAACTAGAGGTGAATTTTCTGTAACTTTAATATTTCAGCTTCATGACGGCAGATCTGAGTATAATTTTACGCGGGTATACTAGACATTAAATAGAATTGTTTGCTGTAATATGTCAAAAGCGTATTACCTTAAACTTTGAGCGTTTTTAATAAAACAACTAGAGGGGGAATTTTCTGTAACATGAATATTACAGCTTTGTGACGTCATCACTAAATAAAATTTGGTAATAATAGTATCTTGAGTTCTGAATAAGAAACTTGCGGTTACTATAGATTTTAAATATATTATAATGTGAGTCTTAGTCAATATTAACATGCAATTAAATGAGAATTTGTTTCAAAGGAGCTACTTAAATTAACACAGATTCTTAAGGAAAAAACCAGCAGTGTTTATAGAGGTCTTTTGTAGATGAAGCGTGAGCTATACACTTAGAACCGTGAGCTGGTATGGAACAGAAAACTGGTTTAATAACAACTTAATGAAAACATGGGTTAGCATAGAAGGTGTTAAATGATTCAAACAGTCCACATTAATTGTGTATTGCCCTTTCCCCATACAAAACAGAGTAGCCTCGTGATTATGCGAGATGGATATAGTATGGTGGAGAGTAGAGGGGGTGGTGACTTCATAATGGAAAATGTATTATTAAATATAAGAGATATTAAGAGATCAAATACATGTGAATAATCTAAAGACATAAATTTTACATCAAAATAATTATTATGAGATCAAGCGTCCGGATGCTGGCTGGGGATAATTTCATAAAGAAAATATTATAATGTTTTTAAATAGCACATATCATTAAGAGAATAAAGACGATTGATCATTAAAAATATTAATAATCTTTCTGTACGAGGTTATAAGGTAGTATTTATGAATTAAAGATACAGGTAATTTATGGTATTAAAAATAAACAAAAAATTCTATTGGGCCTAATATTGATTATTGATAGGGGAGATTATGTATGTTGTGAGATAAGTCATTATAGGTGGTTATGGATATCAAACTATACATTTTAATAATGATAATATTATCTTGGGATACTTCAAGTTGTTGGTAATACATATATCCAGAAACTTTAGCTACGGAGATGATGTTCAGGTGTGGGGATGTTGGAGCTGGGTGTTGCTCGCTCAAAAATCAAGATGGCGGTTAGCTGTTGTTATGTATTAATAAATAATTAAAAATATAATTATCAATTAAGAATATTAAGTATGATCTGAAGGTATCTGCTTCTCGAGGGAGAGTTAGAGGGGTGATGGTACATTATGTGAATTACTGTAATTATAGTGACACCTATTTTACAGAAAAAAAATCTAGGTTCCATGAATATGTAGAAATAAAATTTGAAGGTTACCATTGACTATTTATTATCTTAGACATGTGCATTGAGATTAATCTTAAACAGCGTTATGGTTCTTTGTACTAAAAAGCACTATCACTTCCAGTCACCTTGTGTGTCGGTGAGATGTAATTTGGAACACTCGTTAGATGTAATCTGTTTGGTGGATGCGTTTGGTTGATACGCTTGGTGGATGCTTTGGTGGATTGGTGGATGCGTTTGGTGGGTTTGGTGGATGCGTTTGGTGGATACGTTTGGTGGATTTGGTGGATACGTTTGGTGGGTTAGTGGATGCGTTTGGTGGGTTTGGTCGATACGTTTGGTGGGTTTAGTGGATGCGTTTGGTGGGTCTGGTGGTTAATCTTCATTAAAAGGGGAACCTCTGAGCCTGATTTCTGATTTACCTTTAACTAATGCAAACTATACAATAGCGTTGGACCTATTAAAAAAAAGATATGAAAATAAATTAATGGTTATCAATACTCATTTAAAAAACATGTTGGAAACTCCTTCTTTGGCAAAAAGTGAACCTCAAGGATTGAGACAATTCGTAACTAATATTAAACAAAATTTCAATTCATTAAAGGCTTTAAAACAACCAGTTGAAAGCTGGGATACTATTTTAGTGTATTTATTTTCAAAAAAATTGGACTATCAAACACAAAAGGGGTTTGAACTAGAAAAAAGTTCGACGGAGTTCCCAACTTTAAATGATTTCTTTGATTTCTTAGAAAAATGTTGCACGGCATTAGAAAATCTCTCTGTGCGGGAAATTAACTCCAAGTTTAAAACGGTACATTTTTCAAATAAAGAAAATTATTATAAGGACAACTAGTCAGTAACTTCAAATTCGATGGTTATGAAAAAATGCTTGCTTTGTAAAATGGAAAATCACAATATTTACAAATGCTTCAAATTTAGGGATTTTACCAATACACAAAAAAGGGATTTTATAAAAACAAATAATTTGTGTTATAACTGTCTAGCAGTCGGTCATGCTGTACAGAAATGCACATCAGAGGGATGTAAAATCTGTAAGGGTAAACATCATACTTTAATTCACGTCAATGAGGGACAAGGGACTTCTAATAGGGTGTCGCATTCGCAAAGTAATGAGACAAGTTCAAATAAAGGTCAAGGTGACATGGAAATAAATTGTACTAAACAAAATAAAAATACGCAGGGTTTGAGTTCAAATCAAGGTTCTTCGTTAAATGTATGGCATCTCTAAAAATCAAGTAAATGAAGGTCAAAATGTTGAAACAAATGTCCACAGGGAGAAAGAGGGAAGGAATGGTGAAAATTCAGGTCAAAATTTCACTCCGACATTAATTTCGAGAATTACTCACACTAACACAATAAAAACTCAAATTCTTTTAGGTACACCTATTGTAGAAGTTTTCATCCCCAAGGGGAAGAAAATAGTAGTTTGGGCTTTGTTGGACTGCAAGCCAAACGACTTTTATTACGTCAAAAAATTTTAAACAATTGAATCATCCAGGTTATAAACAAAGAATACAAATAGGTAGTATTGCAAATGGGCGTACCGAAGCAGATCGAGGTGTAGATCTGTTCATAAAATCGAGAATTAAACAAGGAATTCAGTTTAAGGCGTTTTGCGTGATTTTAGAAAAAATAACATGCCATTTGCCGCAAACGGTGATCGACACAACACATTTTGAGATTCCAGCAGGTATTAAATTAGCAGATCCAAATTATTACCTTCCATCTGAAATAGACATGCTCATAGGAGCGGATTTATATTTCGATTTGTTATTGCCAGGGTTAATAAAATTAGGGAAAGGGTGTCCAGTTCTCCAAAATAGTAGTTTAGGATACTTAATCGCCGGTCAAGTGCCTATGGAAAATGTGGTGTCAAACCTATGTATTTCGCTATTTACTCAAATCGAGGAGGTCGAGCAAATGTTGCCTAAGTTTTGGCAGTTGGAAGAACTACCGGAAAAAACAATTTTAACCCCCGAAGAGGTCTGCGCGGAAAATATTTTTAATTCAACTACGGTGCGATTAGAGGACGGTGCATTTCAAGTTAATCTACCGATGTGGGATAGTAACGATTACACTCAACTCGGAAACTCCTACACAATAGCTGCGCGGAGATTTTTCGCGTTAGAAAAAAGAATTATTAGGGAAAACGTTCATGAGTCATATAAAAAATTTATTGACGAATACATTTCTTTGGGTCATGCGAGGGAAATAGTACTTTCCGAGGGTGAAATCGAAAAAAGATGTTTTTTACCGCATTTTTGTGTTCTAAAAGAATCTAGTAGTACTACAAAGTTGCGCGTTGTGTTTGACGCTTCGGCGAAAACCGATTCGGGTAAGTCACTTAATGATATTCTATTAAAAGGAGCTACGGTTCAACCAGAACTGTTTGACATTCTATATCGATTTCGTACATTTAAGTTTGTAGTTGTAGCGGACATTGAGAAAATGTACCGCCAAATAAAAATAAATCCAGAGCAAACATTTCTGCAAAATATTGTATGGCGCAATCAACCACAAGGCAAATTAAAATGTTTGAGAGCTATTGACGGTTACCTACGGAACGAGTAGTGCCCCGTATCTCGCGACTAGGACATTAGTGCAGTTAGCAAATTTCCTTTGGTTTTCCGAGGAAACTTCATCTTTCCATAAGCTTATATAGTAAAATGGAATTTAATGCACGTACTTATCGAGGCAAGAGAGCCCTCCCTCCTTTAGGTGGCACAAGTCATGAGATCCTTAGGACCATGCAAAACGACATCCGGGCTTCTGACGCACAATTTAATGCGAATCGAAAAGTCCCTGTCCGTGGAAGGGGAAAATCGCGTAAAACTTATAGTAACAAAAGACAAGAACGCTTTCGCGAACGAGCGGGCGAAGAAATTATGGCGGATTACGCCAAACAACTTGATAGTAAGTTGTTAGTAGGAATGAAAGACACAATGACCGCAATGGACGCACTAGAAGCTACGCACAAGATGCGTGCTATAACAATGTGCATAACCACTAGATCGATAGGCTTTTCAACACTTACGATGTTTGAGCTTTATATTATTTTAATAATGTACCAGTAGGTGGTACAATTTATGAATTCTATCGAGTATATCTGGCCTGTATTGAATGCAAACTTATTTTAAACGAACGAAAACAGACAGCAATAACTGATTTTATAGACGACTACGAAGAATTACGGTCTCCAGAAAACTTTGTTACTATTGTTAGAACAGTAAACTTTGTTCCAGACATGGTGCGACGTATTATTAACACTGTAGGTAACGTTAAATTATACAACGTTGTATACGTACCTAAAATCGCGGCATACCGACGCGACAATCAGGATCGACTACTTCCTGAGCCAGTGAATATAGTTTTATCAAATTTATGAAAAGCGGTAGAAGCGCTCGCGGATGAGGTGACCTCCCCAGAGAATCCGGCTCGAAGGACCAAAAATTGTATCGATTTGTACATTGCTGCTAATGGCTAATTGTCTTGTAAATCGAAGGACCAGCCTTAAAGTGATTTTGGGCAATAAACAAAGCGAAATACTTCATATGCAAAAAGGGTTCAAGCGACATAGTTTCCAGAAATGACTTTTTTGCATAGTATTGAAAATGGAGCGTTTACGCACATACTGTGCAAGAATGGTTCAATTTCAAGTTGTAACTGGAGAGACATGAGTGCTTAAAAATTGGGAACTATGCAAAAAGGGTATATGTGAACCGAAAGGTACCATAATGAACCGTTTTTGCATAGTTTGGGTTATTTAGGTTTTGATTTTGCGCGGTTTTATCTAATTTCCATTTAAAGAGCTACAAAATTCGTTGATTGTGTGTTGTTAGGTTAGAATCGAAGAACTTGTGAAGGTTGTCAGTTGGTTGTCAGTCGTGTTTATAAGAATTTTGTGATTAAAAAGTATTTTAACATTAAAATGTCTTCAGACTCATCATCAGATGAAAATATTACCCAGGGAAGAAAAAGAGCTGCTCCAGAAAAGTGGAAAAGAAATATTCAAAAGAAAGCTAGAACTGCAGGTACTAGTTATATAAGTAGTAAGGGACAGCTTGTTCCAGATAGAAAATTGGGAGATGACTGTAAATGTAGAAATAAATGTTTCTCAAAAATAAGCAGTTGTGAAAATCTAATCAAAACGTTCTTGGCTATGGAATCTAAAAATATCCAAGATACATATTTACAGGGTTTGATCGAATGTTCCATTCCCAGGAGAAGAAAGAAAGTGTCGAATTTACTATCAAATAAGCCTCCCTCGTCTTCATCAGAAGATGAGAATAATGAGCAACAACCAAGCACATCTTCAAAAAAATCAAAACCAAAAAATTATACTTACAGTTTTTGTGTTAAGGAGGATTTTACGAAGATAAAAGTGTGCAAGAAAGCCTTTATTGCACTACATGGGATTTCTGCAAAACGTGTGCAAAGACTATCATGGCTATTATCGAAAGGAAAGAGTCCTATCGATATGAGAGGGAAAAAATCAAGTGCAAATGCCATATCAGGAACGGTTTGCTTAAAAATTAACGAATTTGTGCATTCTCTTGAATTCAAAGAAACACATTACGCAGAAACTACGAAAAAATATCTTGCTGACCCCAGGCTAAATATCAAGACATTGTACCAACTGTTTTTAAAAAGCAATCCATGCAAACGGTCTTACGACTTTTTTCGAAAATATTACAATGAAAACCTAGGTTATAGGTTTGGCCGTCCTCAAGTGGATGTTTGTATGACGTGTGAGGCGCTAGGTGCCAAGTTAAAAAATTCGCTTCTTAATGACACGGCAAAACGTGTTGCCAGTGCGGAATTAATGATTCATAAACGTAGAAGTAGAAAGTTTTATGGAAAAATGAGGGAGCTTGGAAACAAACTGCTAGATAAAAATTCGGATTTCAACGAGAAAACTTTAGTAATAGCCTTCGATTATATGGCTAATTTACCTTTACCGAATATTCCTGTACAAGAGGTCTATTACCTGCGTCAACTGTGGGTATATACGTTTTGCATCCACGAATTCAATACAAATAAAGCTGAATTTTATGTATACCATGAAGGTGAGGCTCGTAAGTCTCCTAATGAAGTTTGTTCGTGGTTACTGGATTACTTAAGCAAAGTTGACAGTAAATATGAAAATCTCATTATCTTCAGTGACGGAGCCGCTGGCCAAAATAAAAACAACTGCCTAATCAGAGTTCTAATGAATCTCACTGAGCGTAATGTTTTTAAAAATATAACTTATTATTTTCCGATCAGGGGTCATTCCTTTTTACCGTGTGATAGGGACTTCGGACGTATAAAACGGATACTAAATAAGCATGACCGAGTATACACTGTTAATGAATACAAGATATTAATGCAGGAAGCGAGCCCAAGTGGTAAATTTATTATTAACAGTCCTACAACAGATATGGTTGTTGACTTTCAAAATTGGTGGCCAAAAATTTACAAGAAAGTTTGTTTATCTGATGATTCCTATGGACGTCATGTTTCTCGAGAGAACAAAATATCTTTTCAAATTTCAAAATACAACCAGTTTACTTTTTCTTCTTCTGAAAAAGGTAAGTTTGTCAAGCTCCAGTGCAGTATGATTTACTAATCCAGAAGTTGTATTGTAGGTAAACTGAAAGCTAGTACATTCATAGATGGTTTGAATAACAATGTTTTTACTTTCGTTTCGGAAGCAAAAAGCGGAGGGGCTTTACCAACTCAAAAGGCGTACTCAGGAAAACTTCCAATTGACGAAAAAAAGATGGAGAATATTAAAAAGCTCCAAGAGTTTATAAGTGAACCGTCGAAACCCTTCTGGGAGGAAATACTGCAGTGGCCTACTTGCCAGAAGCGAAATCAAGATGAAAATATATAATAAATAATGTAAAGCTCTTAAATAATAATAAAATCAAAGCTCTTTAATAATAAAAAAGCTCTTAAACTGTTTCATTACTTAAAATCCGTACCCCAAAAATATTCATATGGAAAAAGGGTTCATGTCTTCCATTTTTGATTCAAAATAACAAACAGTTAAAACATCACTTTCACTTTTTCGATATGCAAGACTATTCAGAATACCTCAAATTTAGGTGTTCAAACGTTCAAATTGATATTCCGCAAGACAGATGTATTACAAATAGTTTTTCTTGTCTCCTGTAAAATTTAACAAATGATAGCTGAACCCTTTTTGCATATGCCGCTTCAAATGCAAAAACCACTAGAGTCGCACACTGAAAGCATGTGCAACTCCTCACACTGTCAGCTACACAAACTACACTAGTGAAAGCTGTTAAATTAGTTAAATTATTGTTTATGTAATGAAAATTACTCGTTTTTGTAAAAGTCTTTTGATAACCCCAAAAAATTGTTTATTTCCTACTAGGTAACCGTTGTCTGTTGTTTTTTTTGAACTGCTGTTTTTCGCGTTGCCCGTCGTGTGGCACTGACACTCATATAACTGCTGCCAACTTAAATACGATTAAATTTACGATTCGTAACAACGACTTTAGGACTTTATTGTTATAACTTTATAATTACTAACAGCCTTTTTATATTTTTTACTTGAAGTTTTGTAACGAAGTCACTATTTTCCGATGATAATATTAACCGGCTTTAGGTTAATTTGTTTATTTTTATTATGTGACAGTTACCAGCCAAGAGAACCATAATGATCAGTTATTTTATTGTTATAAACCGTCTATTTAGTTTAGAATAATTTCAGTCGAATTTAACTATTGCAGTGTCATGTATTTATTTTGAGGTTCACCCTGTATATAAAAATAGATTTAAGTTCTCCGGTAAAGTTTAAATATTTCATTGTTGCAGTTAGCAATAAACAATACATATATTCATTTATTAAATAAGCCTATCTACCGAAATTCCAGACCGCTGTTTTTATAGTTTCACCGACTTTTGGTCAGCGCCGCTAAATGTGTAAAACGCCGAGTTCTAGGTAGGTACCTTAAAAATTATGTTTAATGTATTGGAGATTTAAAATATTTTATTTAAATAGTAATTAAAAATACTTATGCAATCGATATGTACTTTTGGCTGTACTTTTGAGATAGCAAATTTAATAATGAATGGTATGGTAAAGTTTGAGCTAGCTAACTCTTCCCGAAACTGCACAAAGTGCATTTATTTGATTCACCGCCTGTTAGGCGTTTGTAGCGTTAAATATTTATTTTCACTAAAGGAAATATGTTTATAAAAGGTTGTTATTTTATTTTCCATCCGTGTTAACCAGTATTGGTGGTATTTATGTTATGTATAGAATTGCATTTATGAGAATAACAATAGGATGCAACTAGATTTAAGTTATTGAATTGTTATTTGATAGTTGGGTATTAGAAACTACCCTGTATATGGTTTTATGTTTATATTGTAAATTAATTAATGAATTATTATATTAATTTTTACTGTTTTCAAGAAAATATATTAAGCAGATGACTTAAATCCGCCATTGTGATTGGCTAAGCCAGGCTCGATAAGGACATAAAAGCCATGGTATCACTAGTTTAGTTCTCTTTTGTGCTCCGATTTTCCTGGCCGCCGGGATAAATAAATTTAGTAGTGAATTATTGTAAAAGTGGGTGATACCTCCAGCAGGAGTAAGTTACATTGTTTTACCGCATTGCTTATTGCCTATTGTTGCTATTAACCGATAGTATTCACTGCTTGGTAATATTTGCTACCGAATATAATTACTTTGATTAATTAGATTGATAATTTATTCATTAACGGTTTTATTAGTAATATTTGATACCGAATATAATTATTTTGATTAATTAGATTGATAATTTATTCATCAACCGTTTTGTTATTACCTTTTTAGTAATAATAGCTACCGAATCTAATTGATTATGGTTTAAGTTTGTGGTTAGTTGACTGGTTCACTGTTAGTTGCTTAATAATAATTTGATTGCCTGTATATCTACCGCTGCATTATTACCTGCTCACAATAATTATTATTACCTATTTGTATTTCCGCCTGTATATTAATATTTAATTGCTTTGACTATTTACCTCTGCTGCCTCCCCTGCTTAACAAATATATGGCTATTGATATTTTATACTGGTTTATTTTGTTGCTGTGTTATTTACCGACCGATTTATTTAAAGTATAAATAAATAGTTTGGGCCTTGAAAGTGTGCGACTTTTATTACTTAAGTTAGGAAACATTGACCCTCTGGCACGTGCAGTTATGCACCTTCTCCATTGAAGCTACCCCGCCTTTACTCATAAGCGAGTAGAGTCCGTGTGGACCTTCCACCACACAAAACCAGTGGACGGTGGCGCCCGAAGGCAGAAACCCGAGGAAAAAAACCGAAACCGATTTGAGAGCGTCACAAAATGGCGCCCTAGAGCAGGGACCGTTTTCTTAACCTAGGGTAGTAATTGTTTTTTTTCAGCTTAGGTCCAGGAGACCTGTGGAGGTCTAATATTTAAAGGTGTAAGTGGTAGTACTGTGTCTGATTATTTTAGCCTTCTAGTTCCGTATTGATTTTTTTACTGTTTTTTTTAAATATTTTTTTTACTTGACATTTGCTTAAACTTGTACTTGTGTGGTATCATTTGATAGGGATTCCGATACCGATGCCGACCGACTGCCTTTTTACCCTATCAAAGAACCCTGCTGTATGTTGAGCAAATTTCATTAAAATCCGGATTTTAAAAATAGATAATTATTATTGGCAGTGGCTGATAATCTAACATCGTACTACAGCAGAGCTTGAGTTTTTTTATAGAAATTCCTGAGCAGCTAAGCACAGTTTTTTTGGAGATTTTTATGTGTAGTTTTTTTATAGTAGCACATTTTTTTTCCTGATATTAGAGCCGGTATTTTGCTGGAAGTGTATAATAGTTTGCTTTGACAGTATTCAGTATCTTTTTAGTAATATTCAGAAATATTTGTAGTAATTGAAAATTGCTGGTTTTAGATTAAACTTAGTTTCCCTAAACTATCTATTGAAGAGTGCCTTTGCTGAAAGGTTGTTTACCAACCGACCACTTCCGTATAGGTAGAAGGGGTGAAGGTACCAACCTGACCGATTCCAACTACCCCGTGGGCCTTTAAAAAAAAGCAACTTTTAGTGAAGGTGAACTTGTCATAGACTGGTGACAGGGAAGTCAAGTGGCACTTAACCACTGCCGTTAGTTGAATTTTTTTTTTGTATGTAGCTTTGAGCTAAGCGTCCGCAACCTGGTAAAGCAAACTTATTCCTGTGGTAAAATCATTTAGTGTTTCTTATTTTTTTATTCCGTTTTTAAGTGCAATGTGTAGCCAAAGCAAATCCGAAATTATTCTGGTAGCATAAAAGTCTAGGTAAAGCACCGAATCTGTTGGCACAAGCTTCTTGGAGTGTTGATATTTAGTTTGAAAATAAATTAAATTTTAATTTGAAGTTTGTCTGGGATTGAGCCGTTAAATCCGGGATTAATTTTTTTTTATTAAATTTTCTATACGAGTTCTAGTGGTTTGAGTTAGATTCTTCTAAATACCGAAAAATTAAAAAAAAAACCGATTAATACCGACAGTACCACCGACTGTAGTACCGATTTATATACCGCTGCATCGCCCATACCACTAGAATGTCATCCGATTCAAAAACTAAAGAAGTGCCGCCCCCAGACATGCTTCATGAGAGTGAGGATTCCGACGAGAATCCCCAGACCGCCAAAGTAAGCTGGATTTACACTTTAAACAAATCCGAACTTGTAAATGAGTTAGAAAAATTCCAGTTAAGTAGTAAAGGCACAATGCCAATATTACGAAAACGTTTGGTCACTTTCTTTAAAGAAGGACCACCGAAACACCAACAGACTTGTGTAACAGATGCAGGGCCGTCTACCGCTACTGTAGCTGACAATGCACCGCCCCCAGGTTCCGTTCAGGATTCTAGACTCCGGTGATGAGGTTTCACATCCGCTTATAAAAGATTGGGTTAAAACTTTAAGTAGGGAAGAACTTGTAACAAAGCTAACCAAGTTCAACCTAGATATACAAGGAGAGACGTCTGTCTTAAAACAAAGACTAACCGCTGTCCTCTGTGAACCAATTCCAAGGGCACACTCACCGCCGCCGTCACCGATTTTAACCCCGTTGCCCTCTGAACCTCGTCCACCACCGTTTCAACCGAATCACGAATCTACCTACAGGACTACATCGTATCGCCTTGGCAACAATGTATGTACTAGAGTTAGAAAATGGGGACTTAAGTTTAATGGTAAGACCGACGCCGTAGAGTTCCTGGAAAAATTATGTGATTTCCAGGAAAATAGCGGGCTAACTACCATTGAATTATTACCGGCCTTGTATGAAATTTTTCAAGGAAATGCCCTAGCTTGGTACCGCAATAACCGAGCATCTTGGACTAGCTGGCAGGATTTCCTAACCGATTTCAAACATTTCTATTTACCAGCCGAATATCAAACATTTTTAGAGGAACAGATACATAACCGTCGCCAGGCACCTGGTGAACCTGGCCGAGACTACGTAGTCACCATGCAGACGTTAATTCGAAGGCATGGTGAATTCTCGCAAGAAAGAACCTTGCGCCGTCTCTATGGAAACCTATTACCCGATTATCGACAATACATACGGCGGAGCGATGTACAAAGTATCCGGGACCTGGTGATCCGTATCGAAGAGTTTGAAACTCTTCAAAAATAACTTCACCCACGTAGAGGTAGTTCGTCAACCAATCAGAGTCCTGTGTTACCTGTTACCGAACACCGCTCCCCGCCGCCGATTCAAAGAATTCCTTTGAACACCCGTCCCCACCATACTGCATCGAGTAGAGCGAGCACCTGAAGGAGCCCTCCGAGGTAGTGTACCTTTTTTTTTTTTTTTTTTTTTTTTTTTTAGGGAGAGGGGAAAACCTACATGGGCACCTGAGCTTAGGTTCTATAGCTTCAGGTAGTGTCGGACTCTTACCGCCTAAAACCCCTCTCTTAGCTTCTCGTGCCCTACAGCGGGACCGTTTTGTTAACATACATCGCTGAAGGGCGTTGATCTATATATTTCCATCTCTCCGTTCCTCCTTTTCTTTCTCTGACACAATTTTGGTTATTGCTTGGTCAATTATATTCCAATTCTGTTTACTGCTGAGCATAATGTTCACCATATTATACTTATTAATTTCTTGGCCAACCATTGTCTCCATTTCCCTCCGGTTTTCCTGCCACCTACTACAATCAAAAACTGTGTGCTCCGGTGAGTCAGTTTCCCCACAGTGTAAACAGAACTCATCCCTGGCTTTCCCTATTCTGTTAGTATATGTGCGGAAAGATCCGTGCCCAGACAGTGCCTGCGTCAGGTGATAGTTTAACCGGCCATGCCTTCTGCCGACCCATGGTCTAATATTCGGTATTAGAATCTTCGTCCATTCTCCTTTGCTGCCGGCAGTCCACTCCTGTTGCCATTTGTTCAGCGTATTTTCCCTTTCATTTTTCCTGTTTTCAATGTGTGGCGCATTAATGTGCCATAATTCCTTGCTTTCCAACGCCAGCAGATGAATTGGGACTGTGGATGATAACACTGTTGCTGCTTCAAATGACACCGTCCTATATGCCCTACAAATTCTCAGTGCAATCTTTCTTTGTGTTCGTTGCAGTGCCCTTTTGTGAGCTGACACAGCCATTGCCTCTGCCCAACAAGGTGCCCCATACAACATTATCGACTGTACTACCGATCCCAGTACCTTCCGTGAATGTTCAGCTGGTCCCTTCATATTTGGCATTAACTTGCACAATGAGTTAGCCGCAACTTCTGCTCTTCTTGCGGCTGCTCTTATATGAGCCCCGAATGTCATAGCAGAGTCGAGTGTAATTCCAAGGTATTTAACACTGTTCCCAATGGTGATTGGAGCTCCATCATATGCGAGGGAAACATCTCCGTTCCTGTTTCTATATTTTAGAAGAATTGCCTCCGTCTTCTCTGGTGCCATCTCTAACCCGTTCCTTAAAAGCCAATAACTCACCCTTTCTAGTGACTCGTTCATCTTATGTAGAAGTCTGTCATCATCCCTATCTATGCCTACGATGGCCACATCGTCGGCATAGCCCACTAACTGCACTTCTTCTGGCAACACTATTCGAAAGATATCGTCGTACATGACATTCCATAAAAAGGGGCCCAACACAGAACCCTGGGGAACACCTATATTGACCAGCTTGCTGCCTCGGTTTCCATACCGGATTTCCCGTTCAGATAAGTATCCCATTACGACATTGAGAAGGTATGGCGATACTCCCTTCAACTCCAGGGCCCGGACTATATTACTCCAGTTTGCTGTATTGAAGGCGTTCCTTACGTCAATCATCGCCAAAGCACACCTTTTACGGGGAAATCCCTGGTGAGCCGCTCTTGCTATCCCCACTACCTCTTCAATGGCCTGTATAGTGGAGTGGCCTCTTCTAAACCCGTGCTGGTGGGCAGACAATCCACCTCTCTCCTCAAACTCTACTTCTAGTCTTCTGACCAGTAGTTGCTCATATAATTTACCAATAGCATTTATGAGGCAGATCGGTCTATACGAGCTACTTTGTTGTATTGTCTTTTTGGGTTTTTCTATTAAGGCCACCCTAGCTGTTTTCCATGCTTTCGGAAATAAGCCGACCCTCAGTAAGTTATTAAACACCTCCAATATATAGTCCGCGATATGTTCCACCGCCACTTTGATAACCTCCGTAGGTATCCCATCGCACCCGGGTGCTTTCTTGTTTTTTAACTTCTGCGATCCTGCGAATAATTCTGCTCTAGTGAAAGGAGGCGGAGGCCCTTCTAGTCTCCATTTTCTCCATGCTACTGTAGGTGCATTCGGAAACAGCTTTAATATCTCATTTTCCCTCTTCTCCTTGGTTAGAGTTATTTGAGGGAAAGGCACATTTGTGTTCTTTAACACTATCCTATATCCATCACCGAATACGTCATTATCTACTTCATTTAGGAGATTTTCCCAGCATACCCTCTTCGATCGACTAATGGCGTATCTTAGCTCTCTTTTAGCGGCCTTATACTCCTCTCTCGCAGTATTCACATCTTCAGGCGTAGTTTGTCTCGATCCATGTGCTCTTGTTATCCTTCTACGTCGCGCTACTGTAGCTGCTCGTAGGTCTCGAATTTCGTTAGTCCACCAATACGGAACTTTCCCATCCACTGTTCTAATTTTAGTGGTGGTTTGTTTGTACGCACCATTTAAGATGATGTTCAGCCTCTCAGGGCTTGCTTCCGTATTCTCCGTTGTTAATCTTTTTAACTCCTGTGCTAGGCGTCGTTGGTCTACTGGTCCACTGGTCCAAGTAGTTGCATGTCGTTTTCCAGGAACATCTAGTTTGAAAACTATGTACCTGTGCAGACTCAGAGCTTCTTCGTTCTCTTGCACTCGCCATCCGATTGCAGCACCGACTAGTTTATCTGAGACCACCGATAGGTCAATGGTTGATCCGGTCTCTCCCCGCACAAAGGTCAGAACTCCATCCTGGTTCAATGGCGTCAGATCCAGCGACGCAAACATGGTACTTAATATTTCTCCTCTGTGATCCTCGTAGTTCGAGCCCCACATGGGAGATTTGGAATTGAAATCTCCCGTGAGGATAACTTTGTTGGACACCTTATTCATTATGTCCTCAGCTACTTCGTGCACAAATAAATTATAATCCTCTAGACAGATGTTTGGCGATATATAACAACTGTATATAAATATATCTAATATTTAGATCCAAACGAATCCGTTCCCTGCACCTGTAGAGGTTACTTTTGGTCTTGAGCCTACATATCCTATAGCCGCGTCACATTTTTTATCTTTGAACCATCTAGCTCGTTTAACAGTCGACCTGTTAGGTTCACTCACAAGCACCAGCTTCGAATCATATTTCGCAGCTGTGGCCAAGGCCAAATCCATCGCCGCCGCGCTTCTACCGGTATTTATTTGTAAGAAGTTAAGCATAACTTATGCAGTGAAACAACACACAAATAAATTAGAAATAAATAAACAAATAAATAGAGTGATAAAAAAAAAAACTGTAAATAAATAAAAACTGACTAGATATTGACTAGAATGTTCTTTTCTTCTTTTGGTTATTTCTAACCCTCTTTAGAGCTTTCCTAAACTCTGGGCACCTTCCCGACCCAGTTCTATGCCCAGTGACCCTACAGTTTAAGCAGAAGTCTTGTAGTGTACCTAACGAGGTAGTGTACCTAACCATACCTTTGGGGAGGGCATCCGGAGTAGTAACATCGTCCGTCCGGAATCTGTAAACCCGTCCAGAGAGGCGCATGCGCGCCCTCCTGCGCGGCAGACAAGGCAACCGAGTACCCCTTCCCATAGACCTGTCTGCTGGAGGTGTGGACAGTCCGGACATTTCCGCACTGATTGCCGAGCACCTCCGAGGCTATTTTGTTCACGCTGTGGACGAAATGGAATTATGAGCCGAGACTGTAATTGTCGCAATCCGGAAAACTAAACCGGAGTCGTACTGCTGCGAGGCCAGCACACTCCCGGACTATTACAGCCCCGCCTAATGTAACCGTTCTCGAAATAGACAACTGACCGCACGTCACCGTCAAAATAAGAGACAGGATGGAGTCGCTAAATACTGTAGAGACATAGAAATCCCGTTTCAAGAAGTTTTGACGTCCGCTGCGAAATTGGCAAATGGATTAACAGTAAACATACAGGGTGGTTACTGTTTAGAATTTTCTATAAGTGATATTCACTTTTCCGAAACAATTTCATATTTGCCAGAGTTGACGTTCGATATTGTGTTAGGCATGGACATCCTTGGTAAGAAAAAGTTTACCATGGACATGTTAACCAACACACTGTATCTAAATGACCAAGTAGTCTTTGGACAACAACCGATACCGTCATGTAGTCCTATTGGAGGACTAGAGATACAGTTGACCGACACCGCGGCAACTGATTTAAAAGCTAGCCACCAAAAGATAAAGTTAAAGGGAGAAACAGAATTTGTGTTGCCACCCGACTTGCCCGAACCTTCTGCCAGTAAGGATATCGAAGAACTAAGTGCCGTAGAAGGTGCACTTAGATGTTCTTGGTATCAACGCAAGAAGGTAGATGTTGAAAATAACCCAAAAATATTTCCAGATTACTGTGTACGTAATGACTGGTTGTATCGGTACTTTTCGAATTCTAAAGGCATGTCCAGACCGAGCAATGCATGTCCAGACCGAGCAATGCATGGAAACTCTGTGTGCCGAAACCGATGCGTGAAACCGTTCTAGCCAAAAACCACAGTGACCTTGCTATAGGACACTTAGGGGTAGCTAAGACAACAGCACGCATGGCACTCCGTTATTATTGGCCAGGAATGTTTCGTGAAATAGCAAAATTTGTAGGAAATTGTATGCATTGTCACCATAAACTATCCTTGCCTCCGACTCCCACCACTTCCAAGAACTTCCGATATCAAAAACCGACACCCTCCGTTAACTACCAACAGTGGAAAACTATCAGTATCAGTTTGGTAGGTCCCCTACCCAATTCCGCTAATGGAAACCGTTTTCTGGCAGTTTTCCAAGACTGTGTTTCAAACAGGGTTAAGTTAAGTCCGTTGCGTAATGCAAAAGCGCAAAGTATAGTTAAAGCTCTTCAGAAAGAAGTTATCTATCGCTTCGGCTGCCCCCGTAAGATTTTCAGTAATCGTGGCACCCAGTACGATAGCCGTCAGTTCCGTAAACTTCTAAAGGACTTTGATATACAACTTAATTGCATCACACCGACCGATTTAATAAAAAAGACAAACCGTACTCTAAAGAAGAGTGTAACAAATTATTGTAGACCGAATTTGAATAACTGGGATGAGCATCTGGACTCATTCCAGAATAATATTACCAGTCATTCAATCATTTAAAAGCAGGGATTAGACTTAAACCGAATAGAGATGAGCCGTTTCCCGGATAGACCAATAAGTTTCTAGATATTAGCAAGCCGTGTTTATTTTTGGGTATAGATGGTTATATATATTTTTTTTTAGCATCACCATGGACAGCCCTACCCTGGAACTATATGATCGAGAGCTCCTACAAGCGCTGGACAACGCCATTGACGAGCCCCCAGGATACCGAGGAGAACCGTCCACCTTACCGAGCCGTGGAACACCACCCGCCCCACCGCACCAAGTAAAAATATCTACCCCGTCCGACGCATCGACTACAGTCCCCAAGGCTACAGAATCCCGCAGCCGTACCATAGCCTTAGGGGCAGGCCCACAGGCGATTGCAGACAGTCCCATAGATTGGACAGTCTACCGGCGCCCGCAGGAGACGCAGATATACTTACCTGTGGAAAAATACGATTTATGTTGGCGGTGTGGGTATCCCGGGCACGACAGGAGTGTGTGCCGCCGTAAACCGCGACTCTTCTGCTCACAATGCGGCCTCTACGGGGTAATGTCCAGACACTGCGAGTGCCGGCGGGCCCGCAGCCAACGGAGGGCCGTCGTCCAAACGCAACACCGCGCCACACAGTGCTGTCTATACCTGCGAGAAATTCCAGACAAGCGATCCCGGGCCAGCCAGACAGAGGGCCCCAGAAGGATAACCCGCCGAAGGCTATCTACCCAGTGGTAGAAGCAGGAAAGGGGAAGTAAGAATTAGTTGTTTTAGTTTGGGTATTTTTGGTAAAGGTAGTACCCACCCCGCATAAAGTATTTATTTCCGTTTGGGGTGTGCACCTTGTTAGTGTAGTAAAATATATTTTATGTTTATTTCTCCGCCGCCGATGATACCGTGCCATATATTTTTTTTTTGTTTGTTGTTATGATTGTGGGTAGGTTTCATTAAATGAAAATTAAGTTAACGTCAGAGTAGCTAGCAAATGGTAGCTAAGAAAAAATAAATAAAACGCTTTTATTTTTTTTTATCGAAGTAAAGGGAGGGTGTAACGAAGTCACTATTTTCCGATGATAATATTAACCGGCTTTAGGTTAATTTGTTTATTTTTATTATGTGACCGTTACCAGCCAAGAGAACCATAATGATCAGTTATTTTATTGTTATAAACCGTCTATTTAGTTTAGAATAATTTCAGTCCAATTTAACTATTGCAGTGTCATGTATTTATTTTGAGGTTCACCCTGTATATAAAAATAGATTTAAGTTCTCCGGTAAAGTTTAAATATTTCATTGTTGCAGTTAGCAATAAACAATACATATATTCATTTATTAAATAAGCCTATCTACCGAAATTCCAGACCGTTGTTTTTATAGTTTCACCGACTTTTTGTCAGCGCCGCTAAATGTGTAAAACGCCGAGTTCTAGGTACCTTAAAAATTATGTTTAATGTATTGGAGATTTAAAATATTTTATTTAAATAGTAATTAAAAATACTTATGCAATCGATATGTACTTTTGGCTGTACTTTTGAGATAGCAAATTTAATAATGAATGGTATGGTAAAGTTTGAGCTAGCTAACTCTTCCCGAAACTGCACAAAGTGCATTTATTTGATTCACCGCCTGTTAGGCGTTTGTAGCGTTAAATATTTATTTTCACTAAAGGAAATATGTTTATAAAATGTTGTTATTTTATTTTCCATCCGTGTTAACCAGTATTGGTGGTATTTATGTTATGTATAGAATTGCATTTATGAGAATAACAATAGGATGCAACTAGATTTAAGTTATTGAATTGTTATTTGATAGTTGGGTATTAGAAACTACCCTGTATATGGTTTTATGTTCATATTGTAAATTAATTAATGAATTATTATATTAATTTTTACTGTTTTCGAGAAAATATATTAAGCAGATGACTTAAATCCGCCACTGTGATTGGCTAAGCCAGGCTCGATAAGGACATAAAAGCCATGGTATCACTAGTTTAGTTCTCTTTTGTGCTCCGATTTTCCTGGCCGCCGGGATAAATAAATTTAGTAGTGAATTATTGTAAAAGTGGGTGATACCTCCAGCAGGAGTAAGTTACATTGTTTTACCGCATTGCTTATTGCCTATTGTTGCTATTAACCGATAGTATTCACTGCTTGGTAATATTTGCTACCGAATATAATTACTTTTATTAATTAGATTGATAATTTATTCATTAACAGTTTTATTAGTAATATTTGATACCGAATATAATTATTTTGATTAATTAGATTGATAATTTATTCATCAACCGTTTTGTTATTACCTTTTTAGTAATAATAGCTACCGAATCTAATTGATTATGGTTTAAGTTTGTGGTTAGTTGACTGGTTCACTGTTAGTTGCTTAATAATAATTTGATTGCCTGTATACCTACCGCTGCATTATTACCTGCTCACAATAATTATTATTACCTATTTGTATTTCCGCCTGTATATTAATATTTAATTGCTTTGACTATTTACCTCTGCTGCCTCCCCTGCTTAACAAATATATGGCTATTGATATTTTATACTGGTTTATTTTGTTGCTGTGTTATTTACCGACCGATTTATTTAAAGTATAAATAAATAGTTTGGGCCTTGAAAGTGTGCGACTTTTATTACTTAAGTTAGGAAACATTGACCCTCTGGCACGTGCAGTTATGCACCTTCTCCATTGAAGCTACCCCGCCTTTACTCATAAGCGAGTAGAGTCCGTGTGGACCTTCCACCACACAAAACCAGTGGACGGTGGCGCCCGAAGGCAGAAACCCGAGGAAAAAAACCGAAACCGATTTGAGAGCGTCACAGTTTCATGCTTTGGATAGACCCGAGTAAATTTACACAAATACTGTTAGTAATTACAAAGCAAAACAATCTGATATTGACTAAAACAAGAACTTTGAAAAGTAGTGGCGTATTAATTTTTTGGCTCACGGTGTAATACTGATTTTTGTGCCACAGTGTATTGAACATACCATTACTAGTACACTTCCCCAGTCACCTGCGGCGCATAGGTCCTACTTTTCGTGACCTTGGTAATGCAACTTGGTCATCTATCTCCTATTTCGGGTATATATCCATTATCTATAGTTAGTTACGTCCTACGTTCCTACTTTTCGGATTACTATTAGACTAACTTTTAGGTAGTTATAAATGATATGGAACGTATGAGACGATGTGATACAGAAGTTATGGAATAGCCCGTTTAAATTGATATACACTCTACGATCCCTGTAATTCTAACTGGTCTGGTAGAAATGGTAATCTCTATCACTGGAATAACGGGTGGACTACCTATTCGCTGATAGGTACCTACTTCGTATTATATTTTATTATATTTTTTTAAACTATAAATAAGCATTTCTAAATATTTGTATTTATGGGGAAGAATAATTTATGTACTAAGGATAGGATAAGACAAATGTATGATATACATACCTAAAGGTACATCCATTTTATGTAGGTATATCCCAAAAATGTATCTGTCATGAACATTCAGTTCATTCATATAGGTATACATAACAAACACATCCATCTGAGTTACATCAAAACGACATTGGTATATTATTTTATTTTTACTTTATACCTTATATAATTCATGCAATTCATTTTTAGTGCAGATACAGGTAGGTTAGTAGGTAGAGGTATAAACAATGGTGTAAATATAATTAATGAGAATTAAAATTGTAACGCCGCTATATGCTGAAGCGAGGGGAAAAGGGCTAGACTGCGTGGTGCCCACGTGTTGACTGGCCAGTCTGCAACAAGTCGCTGTAGGAGATAGTTCGCGCCGGCCGTTATCCTAGAATCGTATATTCATATATTGTTGCCAGCCTGTATGCTTAACTAGAATAAACGAAATAGCGTGCTAGGGGTGTTTGATTCATGTCACGAATACCACTACCGCTACCCGAAGCTCAGCGGTTATAAAATTTCATTTTTATTACATTATGCTCACTCTATATTTAAAAATTTGTTTTTTTTAAATAAAAAACTATAATTCTAAAATTATGAGTTTTTTTAAAATATGAACATATTTTAAAAAACTCAACATATTTAAAAAAACACATTATAGTTTTTCATTAAAAAAAACTATTACTAATTCACGACAGTTCCTCTGTAACTGCTTAACTCAATATCCAGATTGAGGTATAATATGCAGTAACTATTAGCAGAGATAAGTACACTATTAGTAAAAGCACAGTGCATGTAATAAATAAAAAATATGTTGCTTGTTGATTACTTATTTTATAAGATAGTAGGTTTAGCTAAAGATAAAGGAAACGAACCAATTAAAACATGTTTTTTTTTATAAGTAAATATTGTGACCTACAAAAATAATAATTAGGTACTGACCATTAACCATATTTATTCGAATAAGTAAACACTAATAATTTGTAATTAATGAAAAAGTAAAATAAAAAAAAGTTGTCTCTGGCGGGATTTGAACCTGCAAAATTTTGCGGTTCAGTTTGAAAGACTGCCGCTCAATCAACTAGCCCACCCGATGACATAAGATGATATCGCTAAAATGCTTATGTAAACTACATCTGTTAACTTAAAACGAATTTTTATTGATATTTTAATTAAAAAAGCATTTCGCTTTAGTATTTTGGTAATCAGAAGTGTTTTGACAGTCAGTACTATCGATTTCTTTAGCAATATTTCTCATAGTGTGCCCTGGGAATATAAAATTCAATGAAATGTAATAGCCCATGTTAATTGCCATTAGTCAAATGAAATGAGACACCCGGTACATGTAAACAAAGAAATGATTCGAACAGTCCAATTACATTTACAATTACATTACAAGAAAAAAGTGAAAAGTGGATTTTCCCGTGAGCCGCACAATTGCAAATATTTTTAATGGTGTTTTCGAGGAATGTAATAATAATATTCATAATAGTATATTATGAAATTAGTTTATAATGCAGCAGATTATGGCATGAGTGAATTTTGGCGCATGAGCGAAGCGAATGCGCTAACACTTCACGAATGCCATAATCGAGCATTATAAACGAATTTCATACGCTATTTTATAGTCGAACTGCGGTTTTAACGTACAATTATTTAAGTTTTGAAAATATTAAATTTGTTCAAACTATGAAATTATTATTCGAGCAATCGTTGAATGTTGGCATGTTGTGGTTGCTATGGTGTTGTGTATACAAGCAAATATTTTTTTAAAAATATGTGTTCACGTGAAGATATTCTAAAAAAAGCCGAAGAAGCTGAATCAAGCCTTATTCCAAAAAAATCAGAAGATCTTTATGAAAAAGAATGGGAGAGGTTTTGTAAATGGATGCGAGTTAGTAATATGGAAATTGGAGAAATGGATACTGAGAAGGCTTTACTTGCATATTTCTTTGACCAGGTAGGTACCTAAATTAATACAATGATGTCTATAAACTCTACTTAAATTAATAAATATATTAATTATACCTTATTTTATTAGTCAAAGAAGTACAAGTCATCGTCGTTATGGTGTATGTATTCAAAATTGAAATGTATGTTACGAATCAAAAATGACATCGACATTAGCAGATTTTCTAAACTTACTGCATTTTTGAAGAATCGCTCAGTTGGTTATTTACCAGATAAATCCCCAGTATTTTCAAAGGAACAGTTAATGGATTTTCTACTTCATGCACCAGATGGCAAATATCTGCTTATGAAGGTTTGTTATGCTTTCATTTCCTTTTCTTTATTAGAAGTTAACAAAATTAAAATTTTAGGTAGTTGCCATTTTTGGTTTATTTGGTGCTTGTCGACGTATGGAATTTTATAATTTATGTGTTGCTGATGTTAATGAAGAAGGCACCGTTTTTGTGGTTTATGTGAGAGATACTAAAACACATCGACCCAGAACATTTACAATTTTAAATACTGACGACAGTGCAGTGAACTATACTGACATCATTAAGAAGTATATGCATTTAAGACCTAAGCACGTCAAAATTCAGAAGTTCTTTTTATTTTATAATGCGGGTAAATGTACCTGTAACCCTGTTGGCATTAATACATTCGGTCAGATTCCCCGCAATATTGCAAAGCATCTAAACATTCCCAATGCTGATCAGTATACGGGTCATTCATTCCGGCGAACATCCGCTACAATTTTAGCAAATAGTGGTGCTGACATTAGAACTCTTAAGAGGCATGGCGATTGGAAGAGTGATGCTGTTGCCGAAGGATATGTAGCAGATTCACTAGAAAATAAAAACAAAATTGCCAAGACACTGGGATCTTCAAGCGACCTAGAAAACGTGAATCAAATTTGTATTTCATCATCTACGAGTACATGCTCAAGTGTTCTTGAAACTAGTTCAGGACTTTCTATATCTGGAAATTCAAACTGTAGTATTACCATTAATATAAATAAATAGTATTTCAAGTTTAATAAAAACCTACTATTTATTATCGTGCCGTAAGAGAAAATTATGGCACGGTTATGTCACATTACGGCATGGGTGCTAGAAAGTGGCAGATTATTGACGATTTTGACGTTCATAATGATAGCATTATGATGGCAGTCGACTATAAAGTATATTATAATAACAATTTTTGTAACTAACTTTGCCTCCTAGTTAGCTAAATAGGCTATCGAAACAGTGTTTGTTTGTCTACGTTAGGTTGATTATTAAAACTATTACGGGAAAATAGGTCTGTTTCAGAATTAAAAAGCTACCTAAAGACCCCAGATCTTTGTTACATACTCCAACTAGAACTGATATAACACAGATGGGAACAAATGGTTGCTAGTTTATTATGGAGTGCATAAAAGAATAATGAATTTGTGCAACAAACTGGGTCTAAAACTTTTATTATTATACAAAATTTTGTAACAAAATTTTGTAACAAAATTTTAATCATTTTGTTCCCTTTTGTATTAATATCAGAAATCCTTAGATTTTATCCCTGAATACCAGCAACCCATAATGCTCCACCTTGTAATGTGTTGTCTACCTCTTAACTGTTTCTGAATGGTTCCTACTTTTATGAAAAAGTAGGGACGCCGCAAACAGACCGGAAGGTAGCGATTTTTAACGGGATCGGGAGTCGTTCTTCAGATAGAGTACAAGCAAGTTTGACATTTTTAAGCTTATTGGAAGCACATGTTTAAATTTAAATTTTCTATTCTTAATCTTTAATTATTATCACGATTGTTAGTGATCGGTGTTCCGATATAATAGATTATTATCTGTAATAATCGCATTAATCGATATTATAGTATATTTTTGTTGTTGTCACTAGATATGTGATCATACATTTATTTTACACGTGGTGTAAATTTTCTGCCGAATTTTTATTTTTGCAGAGTTGTTGAGACGCTGGCCTAATCTTCCTCAGGACTCTATTATCCTCGTAAACCATCCGATTCCATGCGGAACGTCTTAGGACATCTTTGAGGTGGTTTCACGAGGTTAGAGCCGAATTTTATATACAGGTGAGTACATTTAATTTTCTTAATAAATTGAATCTGATTAAAGAAAATTGTACTCTGTATGCAAAAGTCGGTTTTCTCTGAAGAGCCTGAAGTTGATTGGTTCGTGCGTATATATAACCACATGGTTATTTTTTTATATACCTACTATAGTTTTTGTCTGATGATTACAGAATGTATTATATCCAGAAATTTTATTTTTGATTACTTGCTGGTATTCTAGACCGCCTCACATTCATTTTTTTTCAATTTCATTGTATTTGATATTGTACTTGATATTGTTAATTGTGCATTTAAAATCTCATGTATGAATTATAAATTTTCACCTTTTATGCTCACTAGTTTTTTTGTGTAGCACAGTTACGAATTTTGTTACTGCAATTTTGGTAATTTTTATTGTAGCATATAGTAACGGTCATAAGTTACTTTTTTCTATTAGAATTTTTATATACTGTCCTTCAGACATAGTTACTTTACTGTTTGATTGTTTACAAAATTCCAATTCCTGGATCATTTTTTTGTACAACTCTGGGATTGGGCTAATCATACAATCTGTTATATGTACCTATTTCCACCTTTGGAGCCCAGAGCTAATAATTCCCGAGGTCCAGTGCACAAATCTCGGGAATTATTAGCTTCTTTCCTAAAGGTTCAGGGACATAGCTCCGGTTAGCTCTGGGTGCCAAAGGTGGAAATAGGTACATGTAACAGATTGTATGACTTGCTGATTGTATGATTGTATTATTGTGTAACTTGCTTGTACTTTATCTGAAGAACGACTCCCGATCCCGTTAAAAATCGCTACCTTCCGGTCTGTTTGCGGTGTTCCAATCAGAAACAGTTTAGAGGTAGACAACATATTACAAGATGAGCATTATGGGTTGCTGGTATTCAGGGATAAAATCTAAGGATTTTTGATATTAATACAAAAGGGAACAAAATGATTAAAATTTTGTTACAATTTCTCTTGCAGTAAATACTGATGGTGTGTGCCTTTATTCCAAAGTTCAAACGACTCATTCTGGCCTATATGTGTGTAATTAAGTCAATTAAATGTTTAGAGAAAAATGTATTTTGTGTAGGCCTGTACAAACGTACTGGCAAACCTGAGGCTAATGATTTTCTTCCTGATTTTGTTCGTGAATGTGTGTATTCAACTACAAATAATAGTATTTTAATTAATTCACAAAAACACAAATTTGCTATTTCAATGGTTGTATGTGATGTTCCCGCTAAAGCGTATGTCCTTTATGTTAAAAACCACTACGCATTTTTTCTTGCAGCAAATGTTTACTAGAAGAGGACATGCATAATAATGTTGGGTTTTCCAGAAGTAAATTTTCAGAAAAGGAGTGATGAATCCTTTAGAAACAAATTACAAACGGAACATCATACTGGCACAAGTTTATTAGAAAATTTACCTAATTTTAACATGATTGATAATGGGCCCATAGGCTATATTGCCTATATATGCTATATATATGCATTGTTTATCGTTGGGAGTGATAAAGAGGTTGTTATGCAATAAAAGGTGTGGATGGGTTTACGGCAAACCGCCATATAAATAACGTGCATTACATGTATGTACAAGGTGGCCCGTTGAATATGGGCCTATACCTTATCTTATTGAAACTACAATCCCATAGAAAAAAAATTATAGGAAATTGTTTTTTTTTCAAAGTTCTCTTCAATTTTTTAATATATTCAAATTTATAACATGTTTATATATAGGGCGATGAACTAAACTTCCTTTTTTTAAATAGCACACCCTATATATTATTACATTTTCAGAAAGCCCTTCTAAAGACAAGTTCAATGATATATGACATAATGGGTCTGACGCCCACCGTTTCGGAGTTATTAAGAATTATCTTCAGGAAATAGCCTATATTAAAATCGTGCTAGAGAAATTAATAATTAAGTTTTTGAGCATCAACTTGCGCCAAGAGAATTCTAATTTTATTTACTTTATTATGTAATTACTCAATATTCAGTTTATAAAAAAAAATTTCCGTGTTGCCACATTTCGAAAACCATAAATTCTCACGATTTATTCAAATGGAACACCCTGTATATTGTTACATTTCTAGAAAACCCTTCTATCGACAAATTCAGGAATATATGATATGATGGGTTTGTATCCCATCGTTTCTGAATCATTATCCTCAGAATATGGGATTTTAATATTGACTATTTCCCGAAGATAATACTCAATAACTCCGAAACGGTGAGCATCATACCTATCATATTATATATCATTGAACTTGTCTTTAGAAGGGCTTCCTGAAAATGTAATAATATATAGGGTGTGCTATTTAAAAAAAAGGAACTTTAGTTCATCGCCCTGTATATAAACAGGTTATAAATTTGAATATATTAAAAAATTGAAGATAACTTTGAAAAACACAATTTCATATAATTTTTTGTCCATGGGACTTGTAGTTTCTGAGATAAGGTATAGGCCCATATTAAACGGGCCACCTTGTACATTAGATAATTACTCTCAAAAATTTAAAAAAAATATTCCACCTGAATTTGTCAGAAAGCCGCGTTCTTTAGTTGAATGTAAAGTATCATTCACATAGGATTAGTGCAGAATTAGTGCAGTTGTGCAAAACCTACCAAGCGCCCTCTCTTATAGGCGTTCACATAGACTTAGCGGTTTTAGGTTCTGCACTATACGTTTGTAACAGTTTTACCACGCTCAATAATAATTCGCTGTTTGCTCCATGCATGATGAGTCTGTTTATGTTGTCAATTTCAGTTGTCACTTGTGTTTTAACCTCCTTTGTTTAACTCGAGTTCCTATAGTTTAAACTTTTAACTTGTTTTCTGTGTGAAAATATGGAGGAAAGTGGAATGCAAAAACGTTTTTTCTGTTTAATGTTGTGTGAGAAAATATAAATCACTAACTATACATCGAGCGCGCATGCGTTAGTTTACATTTATTAATTCTATGTGAACGCCTGCTTCCATTGCCACTGCACTGCAACTTCACTACCACCGCACTTAGTCTACGTAAATGAAGCTTTAGTGGAAGCGCTCCACTAAAGCTTCATTTACGTAGACTAAGTGCGGTGGTTAATAACACTGATCGAAATACAAAACCTTCCTCAATTTACAGACTTCGGACACTCGAGACAGTATTTGTGGTTCAAGGAAACTTAATATATTTCTTTTTTAATTTTTTATATTCTCTAAGGGTGTCAGGTTACAACTATAATGTGTCACGTTTCAATATATGGTTTCAAATTACAACACGTTGGTATCAAATTTCAAAATAAGGTGTCAGGTTACAACACGTTGGTGTCAAATTTCAAAATAAGGTGTCAGGTTACAACATGTTGGTGTCAAATTTCAAAATAAGGTGTCAGGTTACAACAGGTTGGTGTCAAATTTCAAAATAAGGTGTCAGATTACATCACATTGGTGTCAAGTTTCAAAATAAGGCGTGTGTCAAATTACAACACGTTGGTGTCAAATTTCAAAATAAGGTGTCAGATTACATCACGTTGGTGTCAAGTTTCAAAATAAGGCGTCAGATTACATCATGTTGGTGTCAAGTTTCAAAATAAGGTGTCAAATTACAGCACGTTGGTGTCAAATTTCAAAATAAGGTGTCAGATTACAGCACGTTGGTGTCAAATTTCATATAGAGGTGTCAAATTACAAAACAAGGTGTCGATTACAACACATCGGTGTCAAATTTCATATCGGGGTCTCAAATTTCAAAACGAGTGTCAAATTACATTTTTCGCTAACTCAGCAGGAAATGGTGTCTCATTACAAAATATGGTGTCATATTACATTTTTTTCTAACTCAGCAGAAAATGGTGTCAAATTTCGTCCGCACACCAGCAATAAGTCATTTTATCCAACACCTAGAGTTAAGTGATCGATACAGTTCAAGGGGATTCACCGGATGCTCATATTGCTCTGGAAACTGCAAGTTGCAAGAATTTGATTATAAAAGTACACTACCTTCGTTGAATACATTTAGTCTTATACGAATTACTGCAAAGACAACTTTATCGCCAAGTTAGCCAAGTGTTTGTTTAATATCTTTTTAACTGTCTTTAAATTTTATCTTATAAAATGTCTTTATCATTAGAAGCAATTTGTGAGCTGAGAGAAGACCAATTAGCAATGGAAGATATTGTTAACGAAACGTAAGTTTTTTATGTCCTACACTTATTTTGACGATGATTTTAATATCTTAATAATTTTGTTGTTTTTAATAATATTTTCTTTTCATGTAGAACAACGGAAGAGTTAAACCTTGCCATTGAGGCAATTCGGGAAGAGGAGAATGCACCCCACCCACCCCAAGGTTCGTCCCCGGCATCAAAAAGGATGCGCTTGGTGGTGGCGAATGACGAGGACGACTTCGTCAGTAATTCGCCATTCTCGAATCCTGGGAAAAGAATTCATTCTGGGTAAATATTCTACAATGAATTTTTAAAAAAATCTAAAAAGAAACACTTCCATTTTTTTTCAAATTAATATCGCTTATTTTTTGTTACAGAGGAAAGAACATGGTGGCCCTCAAAAGCATGAGGTTGCCGTCGCCATCATCATCGCCTTCGCAGGCTTCTACTTCGTCCGCCTCCGCTGCTGAAGAGGAAGATTTGGTTGCCATAATGAATGAAGAGAAGCGGAGGCGGGCTGTTGAAGAAGCCCTAAGGCAAAAATGGTTCCTGCGTGTCCAGGGAGGTTTGACATCAATCAAAAAGAAGATTCAAAAGGCACGGGACCTCGTATCCTCGCTGAAGGGCGAGGAAAATTCCATTCGCCGGCAAAAGGAGGCTCTCAGAGAGCAGCTGAGGGTTCTCGAAGAACGCGAAGCTAATATAGAAGCGAGAAAGGCCGCCGCGATGGAATCGCTACGAGGATATGAGGTCATCGTAGCCAAATTCAAAGACATGAATATGTGATATAAATATGTAAATAATGTGTAAATATAAATAGAATTATAATTAGAAATATTAGAATAGTAGAAATATTAGTTATTATTAAATATTAGTTATTGTTAAATATTAGTTGTAGGTATGTAAAGTATTAGTTATACGTAAAATATATAGTATTATTATCTACTCATTAGTTTTCTTTCCCAATAACCACCTGATGATATATGAGATAATAAAACACTTTTTGTTATTTAGTTTTTGATTGAAAGTAAAATAGTAAAATTAAATATGTTTTATTACAAAAATTTTGAAAATATGTAGTAACCAAAGCAAAAATTTGTATACTTAGAAAATTTAAATAAAATAAAAAATTTGCAATTAAATTAATAATTATTATATATCTCTTGGAAACCATATTGATACAAATAGTATGTTTTTGAACATCAAGCAAGTCAATCAGATTATTCAATTTTATTACAAAAATATAAAAAGCTTTGAGCATTCATGAGATAGTAATTTGTCATTATTTAGTTTTTGATTAAAAGTAAAATAGTAGTATATTAGTAGTATAGCTGGCGGGGTTCTGTGACACTTCGATGGCATGTCCATCCGAAGGTGTCCAAAGATCGAGGGGGTTCTGTCAAGGTCGCCGAAGAGTTCTTGGAATGGATCTGAAGAAGTGGTCGTCAATGACCAGAGGGTGTAGTTCTGGTTTCTGCCGCGCGGCAGATATAGGGGTCGCTGTGTGCGATATCTAGATGAAGAGATAAGCGGTGCGGTCTTTTGGTGACATTTTTTTGGCTTTATCTGAAGAAGTGGTCGACGACGACAATGACCAGAGGGTTGGCGAAGAGCGGATTTTTACCTTTGCTTACCTGTTAGCCTGTTGGTGACACACCTGATGGTTACCTTTGCTTACCTGTTAGTTTAGCCTGATCTGTACCTGTTGGTGACACACATGATGGAAAAAATGATGCATTTTTGTGGTCAAGTAATGTAAATCTTCCAGTGTGTATATTTTTAATCAGCATGATAACCTTTGCCCTTGTTATCTTGTTATTCTCGGTTTTAATGACGTAATTGATTTTTATAAAGATGTATGTGTGTAACTTCTCTAATTAAGCGTTGTAAACATTAGCAGATAATTATTGATCTCTGACCTTGTTATTTTATTCGGTTTTAACGGCGTAATTGATTTAAATAAGATTTAACTTCTTTCGTAGTAAAAAACAGGTTCAGATTATTTAAATTATAAAATGTTCAAGATTTAAGATCTGCTATTGAGTATGGAAAGATTCTATAGTTTAACTTTGAATCGATTGTACCTATATGGGGGGGTTTTTCATTGAAATTTAATATCATGATCGTTTCACAAGAGGATATTATGTAGAAATTAGTTTAGATGAAATAAAATGTTATATACTTATTTTATTGTTAAAATAAAAAAAAGATGTAGAAATTTATTTTTAAGTTTTATTAACGTGTAGTATAGATTAGTGTTCAAGCAGATATCTAAAAAACAGTTCTGCTTTTAAAGAGGATACCTGTTAGTTTAGATGAATTCAAATAAACTATAATACATTTTTTAAATAGCTTTATTATTTAATATTTTTCCATTTATACCATATATTTAATAAAATAACATTTTCATAAGCACAAGTTAGATCGTTAAAAGAATGATTTTTACAATGATAAGTTTTAATATTACAATTACAAGGTAAAGGATTATAAACTTGTTTTCTTAACGTTTTTAAATTTGGACAACCAAGTTCATCCGTATTAATTATTTTGTTGGAAATAAATTTACTTAATACAGTTTTTTTGTTCAGTCCTTTAACTATAACATCTTTATCACTTACTATATTTTTTACAAAATCACTAATATCTTCCAAGTGTAGAACAGAGTCGAACTGTTGAAATTCATCGCACCAACTTAGTCCATGTATATTTCTTGTAGTCCAAGTAACATGATTTTGAAAATCTTGATCGAAAGAGGAAATGCATGGTAGTCGTATTGTTTTATGAACCATGCAACCATTTGTCATGTTTAAAATAGCTATTTCTCTAATATAAAAATCACTGTTTTTATATTGGAATCCTTGAAAGTCAACAACAAACATTTTTGTTCTTTTCGATTCTGACAACACTACACACAGCACTTTCTGAGAAGTATATGTTGGATTGGATGTACCATTCAGAATTTATACTGTAGATAATAAAAAAAGCACTTGACGTCAATAAAATAATTAATCAATATGCATGATAACCTTTTGCCCTTGTTATTTTGTTCCATGTTCATCACTACAAAATAAAAAAAAAAAAAAATGATAGTGTTTTTTTGCATAGAAAAGTAAATAAATATAAAAAGAAAAATAAACAGTGACATAACACTTACATCTAACAATAAATCAAATTTCCACCTTCCATCCTCATCAAGTCCTTCCAGTATCTCTTTTATTAACTCAAAAGAATTATTTTTTTCAATTAATATATACGCAATACGTATATCAGTATCCCGATAATCAGTCTTAAAAATGGAAACACACTTAAAAACACTCCTTATTGATTTCAACACATCATTTGCATAATACGGATGACTTGGAATATAAGTAATAACGTAATACATGGTAACAGCTCAACAGACACGTTAAGAGTAATCAGTGGAATTGAAAATTTGTTTGCATTTATACATAAATTATTTTTATTATTCACTCTCATGTTTGACGTAAATAAAATTTATTATTTGTTAATGATCAGCAAATGATGCAACGTGCACCCATTTTCCTAGTCGAAGTGTGCAAGCTCTTATCATAGTTGTTTGTGCAGATTTGAATATTGGATGATGCAATAAAGTTGTTTATATATTAATGCACTGTGATAATTCAATAACATGCATCAATAAATGTGTATCACGTTTTAAAACATGAGTTTATTTCATTACAAAGAACTATTTACGTCAATATGTTGATTAATCAATATGTATGCAAATTCATGTACTAAAACGTAACAAGTGTTTCTAACTCTGAAACTATGTTATTAAAAGTTGTTTCTTATTATTGACTACTCATTGCCTGATCACTATCTGTTACAAATAAAACTATAAAAAATACGTACTTGGTTTCATTTTTATTAAAATATTTATTTTTGTTATATAAATTATCTTAACATTTTTATAGTGAACAATAATTAATATTTCATTTCTTAAAATAAACACTAGGTATATGTTTTGCTTTATCCTTGTCTTTGAAAACCTCTGCAGCTAAACATGCTAAACATTTTATATTTGGTATGGGGGTTTCTCCTTGGCATTTTGAACATTTATATTTTGCTGGAACGGGCATCTTGCAGCTACTGAGCTGTTAATATACTATTCCTTTTCTTTTATGCTACATTATTACTAGAAATCCAACTATTATGCTTGTTGCTGAAGCCCAACCATTTAACAAAGACTTTATCTTTTCTACGTTTTAAAATTTTTTCAACCAAGTAGACCTCTGAATATTTCACTTTTTGTAATTGTTCTTGATAGAAACCACCTTGAATATCTTGTTTATTGGTGTCTTGTAATAGATATGTCACAGGATTAGTTAGTTTTACTTTTTTAATAATAAAAATTTCAGTTGTCCAATTAGCCAGATATTTTTTATCAAATACCCCTCTTACTTTGGATATTCGAACATGATCTCCAACTTGAAATTTTACGTTTTTAGGTAAAATTTTTATATGATTGTATACTGTCTTTAAAAGTCTTTTCTCATTCTTTTCCGACACATTTATTGGTTTCATCTTAATTGTGTGATGCTTTGTATTATTATACTCTTCAACTACTTTAGGTAACAATTCTATCCACCTATAATGTCCGTTGATATTAAATTCCTTCCACATCATATTTTTTAACGTTCGGTTAACTCTTTCCACAATTGACGCCTTTTTTTCACTAAATACACTATAATGGCTTATATTATACTTTTTCATTAGTTCCTTAAAGTATTTATTGTAATATTCAGTCCCGTTATCAGTTTGCAGATTTTTCATTTTTTCAGTCCTTAAAACGTTCTCCATTGTCTTACTTACTTCTTGTCCAGTTTTTGTTTTTAGTGGAAAAGCCCAAACAAACTTTGAAAAACAATTAATTACAACTAATATATATCTATATCCTTTATTTTCTTTGGAAAATTGTTGCATTTCCACAAGGTCGGCTTGAAACAAATCATTTAAAGATTTTAGTATAACCCTTCGCCGTTTAAAGTTAATTCTAGCAGGTTTGTGTAATTCCTCAACAACTTGTCTTTTAATATCAGTTGCAAATTTAGTTTTAGATGGCATAATAGATAATTTATTCAATAATATTTGCTTCACGTAGTTCTTCTATTATAGAATTAATTTCATTTATATGTCCAGTATGTCCAGCCTCTTGGGAGGCAAGCAATAAACGTAATCTCTCCACTAATTCGTTGGGATCATCCCAGTGTACATAGTCTATTTTATTTTCTGTTGATTCCATTAACATTCCATAACCGGAGGTGGTGGCCACCATAGGAGCTATAATTTTTTTATATTTCGCTAACTTGCTACCATCGATTTGTTTTGAAGACTGGTAGTGGCGTCTGTGAGCATTTGTTTCGAGAATAATGTCTTTATACATTTTTGCATCATTGTCAGAGAAATCTTTTGGAAGTTTTTTAAAGAGTAATTCATATAAACCTTCAGTACCTTTATATTTTCTATTTTTCACTATAATATCTGAGCCATCTATTTTTAATTCTGAATCACCTATATAAAATTTTTCTAACGTTGGATTATGTCTAATACCATATTTATGATCGAATTCACCATTGTCATTAGTAGCAATCATCTCACGTACGTATTTTCTAGGTAATTCGTCATATTGATTTAAATAATCTGTAAATGATTCTTGAAACATTTGTTCTTGTCTATTTATTAAAGGTTCATCATCATCCTCATCAGAATCAATGTGTTCTATCAGTTTTCGTTTCAAATTACCTCGTGATAAATTTGACACATTTCTTTTAAATGTAGAGGTTTTTGGTGTAGATGTACTTGGTAGTATATCATAATCCATTTTATATTCATCTTTTATTTTTTCCGTTTTAGACATTTTTTTCTCTCTCCTTTCTTGCTTCTCCTGTTGATCACCATAATCATCATCATCATCATCATCATCTTTTACTTTTGTTAAATAATGGTGATAATTTTTTGTTTCTAGTTTATTTTCAATATTTCGTAGATGATTTGTTATAGGGGAAAATACACTGTTTTGTTGAAGTTCATTTAATTTTAATAATTCTAGCTTTTGTTTGATAATATTACGTTTAGCTATAAGTTCTTTTTTTAATTTTTTATCCATAACACTTTAGTTTCTTGAACAGGTTTAACAGGTTTTGAAAAGATTTTAGCAGGTGGTTTTTAACAGACCTGTTCTAGATTTTATCATAAACTGATTTATTTTCTACAGAATTTATCATTTTATTTAATAATTCTAGCTTTTGTTTTGATAATATCACGTTTAGCTATAAGTTCTTTTTAATTTTTATCCATAACACTTTAGTTTCTTGAACAGGTTTAACAGGTTTTGAATAGGTTTTAGCAGGTGGTTTTTAACAGACCTGTTCTAGATAAACTGATTTATTTTCTACAGAATTTATCATTTTATCAGAAATAGTATCAGGACTTATAAAGTCATGAAATCCAATCCTATATCCTCCTTTGTTAACATCAAAATCTTTTAAAATAGTCAAAAATCCATAGGGATGTTTCCAGCATAGTGAACAAATATATTTAAATTTTGGAAAACTCATATCTGAACTCACATGATCCATATAAATATGTTTTAAATTTAAATCATCTACTTTGAAAACAATTAGCGCATTCGAATTGTCCCTTATCAAATGTTTTGAAATTTTTGCATACGATTGATGTAAATAAAAACAATCGATTGAATTATGTCTTCCCATACAGAAATATTCTCTAATTATATTTTGTTTGGAACAGGCAACATCATCAAATATAAATACAGAGTTTTGATTAGCCTTTGATGGTTCTAATATGTCTTCACTATTATCAAAATGAAAACAACGTATACCTTTTATAGGACCTAATAATATATCTCTTAGGTACACATATTTATCTTGATTCAAAGATTTTGAATAGACATATACGTTTTCAAATTTCAATCCATTCTCATGTTCTAATAAGGTGATTATTACATTGGTTTTACCACAATTTGATGGACCAGTAATTATGCATCTTACTGTGTTAGGTAATAAAACGCTATGTTTCGTTTGTGGTTTTTTCCGAAACAGTAAATCATGGTTGTCAACTTGAAGCTTAACTTTTTGTCTGTTTATCTTCACTTCATTTTTGTCTTTTTTTTCACCCCTCATAGTTTTTTTTTTCATTTCATATTACTATCACAACAACTATCATTTGAAAAATAAATATAAAATTAGTGTTACAAACTATTTATATTCAGTCAATATATAACCTTGAAATGAAATACTATCTGGAGAATATTAAATCTGGACGAGGTCTCATAAATTCGGCAATAAATAAATTACCTTTTGAGCTTCATATTCCATCATACAACTTTTGTGGTCCGGGTACAAAATTGGAGAAGAGGTTAGCACGAGGTGATAAGGGCATAAACCCATTAGATGACGCATGCAAGGAACATGATGTAAGCTATTCCAAAAATGCAGATCTTAAAAGTCGTCATGCTGCTGATAAAATTTTGGCGCAAAATGCTTTGACTAGATTTAAAGCAAAAGATGCATCTTGGAAGGAGAAATTGGCAGCACTAGGAGTTGCGGGGGCTATGAAAGCTAAAGTAAAACTTGGTATGGGATATGATAATAGAGAAAACTCAAACATTATGAATAATTGTGTAAGATCAATGGAAAAAGTTAAGAAATCGACTGAAAAATCTTTAGAAAATATTAACGAGTGTCTACAACAATTTCAACAAACAAAACGAAAACCAAGTAAAACAAAAAGAATAAAAAGAGATAAATATTTAACCAATAGTAGTAGTAGTAGTAGAATTGCAAATTTGGATACATTTTCACATTTTAATACACAACAGCCTTCATTGTTATATAGCAAGATAGAATCTAATTACAAACATAATGATAATAACGATAACAGAAGCACCAGCAGCAGCAACAGCAGCAACAACAACAACAACAACAACAACAACATTAAAATTTCTAGAAAAAGAAAAGTAGATGTTGAAAATTATAGTCCTTTTAAAAAAGCACGTATAACAAATATCAGAAGAAAACGAAATATTAATGTAGTGAGAAAGAAAAAGTTGAATAAAAAGAAAATAATGACGACTACTACGATGAAGGGAAAAAAGAGAAAATTAAATATTGAAGAAGAAGGTGATGATAGTCCTTTAAACAAAGTACGTAAGCTGTTGAATATTAAATCTTTTAGAAAGAGAAAATTAAATAATATTAAAGGTGATATAGATGATGAGAACCCTGTTGAAAAAAGGTCAAAATTAAATCATTATGAACCTCTACCGCTGCATCGAAAACGTAAAAGTAATTACGATGGTGAAGATAATTTTAAGGAAAAAATATCAAAGTTAAATCATTATGAGACTCTACCGCTGCACCGAAAACGTAAAAGTAATTACGATGGTGAAGATAATTTTAAGGAAAAAATACCAAAGTTAAATCATTATGAGAGTCTACCGATGGATCGAAAACGTAAATATATCAACGGTAAAGATAACTTGCAGCTGGAACCAGTCATCAAAAAACCTAAAATTATTTAAATAGTAATATTTACCAGTAATAACTTCAGTTTTAAAAAGACGTTGAACAGTAAATATCTAAAAGAAAAATGTGTAGAACCAGAAGGAAAACACAATGCAACAGAAGAAAAAAGGGAAAAAGAAATTTCAAAAGTGTAGCTTTAAAAGATGCAATTAAACAAATTGGAAAAAGTATAGACCGTCATAAACCTAAAACTATGGCTGGTGCAATTTTAGTGGCTATGAAGACATCAAAAAAGATTAAGAAAAAGATCAGACCTTCTCCTCGTATTGTAAACATACCGAAAAGAGGGGGGATATTACCCTTAATACCGATATTTGCTGGACTTAGCGCCTTAGGTGCTTTAAGTGGAGGTGCTGCTGGTATTGCAAAGGCTGTAAATGATGCTAGGGAAGCCAAACAACAATTAGATGAATCTCAACGGCATAATAAAAGAATGGAAGCTATAGCTATGGGTAAAGGTGTCTACTTGAAACCTTATAAAAGTGGTTTGGGGCTTTTTTTAGGCCCACCTCATCAAATTTCAAACAGCTTCCACTAACACTTCCTCGTCGACCTTTAACAAATATCGATATTGATCAAATTGCTAAATCATTGAAAATTCCCCATTTCAGAGGTGTATTTATGAGAAATAAATTACCTCGAAAAATACATGTATATGAAAGAGGAGTAATCAACTTGGATGATAGTGACGGCCCTGGAACACATTGGACTGCTTATAAAAAATATAAAGATCGCATAATTTATTTCGATAGTTTTGGAAATCTTCGCCCTCCCACAGAAACAATAAAATATTTTAATTCAAATGGTCAATGTCATGTATTATATAATCATAAGATATATCAAACCTATAATAGCTATAATTGTGGACATTTATGTTTATTATTTTTATTCAATAAATAACTGAACATTAAAAATATGTACTAATTTGATTATAATCTTTAACAAGTCAACATGTCATATACGTTTACCATATCGAGTAGGACCTCAACACTTTCCTCAAGAATTTATCCTCCTATAGTTTTAAATAAAAGTAATTATGTTTTGGGTCTTATCGATTTTGTCAGTTACAATTCTATTCCAAATGTGGATAATTCTAATAATATATTCTATTATGATGATGATAAGGAAATTGTAATACCTGAGGGGTCCTATGAAGTAAGGGATCTGGAAAAATACATCATTAATCACATATCAGATAAGGAAGAGGAAGAAGCTACAGTTTTGACTTTGACAGCCAACAGAAATACATTAAAGTGTGAAATAAAATGTAATAAAACTATTGATTTTACCAAAGGAAACAGCATAGGGAAGTTATTAGGGTTTAAACCTCGTGTACTTGTTGCAGATATGAAACATACATCAGATTTTCCCATAGACATTTTTAAGGTGAATTCAATTTGTGTTGAGTGTAATTTAGTGACAAATTCATTCAACAATGAAAACGCCGTACACATCTTACACATGTTTTATCCTAATGTTGCACCAGGTTACAAAATTATTGAAAATCCTTCAAATGTTATTTACTTACCAATTAACACGCAATACATTGATGAAATAGTACTTAAAATCTCTGATCAAGATGGTAATCTAATCAATTTTAAAGAAGAGTTGATCACGGTAAGATTGCATTTGAAAGAAGTTGTGTAACAAATTTAAGATGGTATTTAGATATAGGGATGATGCATTTCCACCTGTTTTCATGCCCTCAAATACAATAATAACAAATGCAGGAAGAAAACCAATTAGTATGAAACGACAAGTGAAACGATTAATACCTCAGAACAAAAAATTTTTACGATTATTAGGATTTACTTTAAGAAAACATTAGTAAATTATTTAGAAAATCTTTTTGGTACAATTTTAAGTTAAGGATAAGTTTAAATATAAAAAAGCTTATCGTATTTTTAAAGTGCAACTGCCAATATAAAAACGAAGAACAATATGAGTTTTAATATTTTAAATATTCAAGAACATGTCAAAGTAGATAACTCCATTAGCAAATTAGAATATCATACACATCAACCCTATGCATCAACAAGTTACAATAACAATGACGAAATACGAATACCCATCCAGACTCAGGATATTTACACTTTACCATCACAAAGTTTTCTATACATTGAAGGAAAACTGTTGGATCAAACCGGAGCACCCAGTCCAACTTTAAGTTTCATTAACTGTGGAATCCCCTTCCTGTTTGATGAAATTCGATATGAATTAGGAGGCGTTGTCATAGATCGTGTTCGAAATCCAGGTATAACTACATTAATGAAGGGATATGTTTCCTTTACCGCAAATGAAACTTCAAAACTTAATAATTCAGGATGGGATCACCTACAGAATCCGAAAATAGTAGATGCAAATGGAAATTTTTCTGTATGCTTACCTTTAAGAATGATTTTTGGGTTTGCTGAAGATTTCAATAAAATTATAATTAATACACGACAGGAATTGATATTAATAAGGAGTACCTCTGATGTGAATGCTATTCATACAAACAAGGTAGATGAAACCCCTAAAATAGTATTACAAAAAATATTATGGAAAGTTCCACATGTATCTGTGTCTGATATGGAAAAATTACGATTACTAAAATACTTTGAAGCCGGTATAGATCTTGATATACCTTTTAGACGTTGGGAGTTACAAGAGTATCCTCTACTGCAAGAAACAATGACACATTCATGGCCAGTAAAAACCAGCGCTCAATTGGAGAAACCTCGATACATTATCTTTGGATTTCAAACTAATAGAAAAAATACACCAGGAAGATTTATGAGCCAGTTTGATCACTGTAACTTAACGAATATTTCAGTTTACTTAAATTCTGAAGTTTATCCCTATGACAACTTAAATACCAATTTTGATAACAAACAGTGGGCTATTTTATATGAAATGTACACGCAGTTCCAGCATTCATATTATTATAAAAATCAAAGCGAACCTTGTTTATCACCAGATACATATCTACAGCTGGCTCCACTCGTTGTTATCGATTGCAGTCATCAAAATGATGATGATGTAATAAAGGGGGGTGCAGTCGATATAAGAATTGTATTTGAAACCAACAAGAATATACCAGCCAACACATCCGCATACTGTTTAATACTACATGATCGTTTGGTGAAGTACAATCCTCTAGGTAGTGTTGTCAGAATCGTTTAAAAGAACAAAAAATGTTTGTTGTTGACTTTCAAGGATTCCAATATAAAAACAGTGATTTTTATATTAGAGAAATAGCTATTTTAAACATGACAAATGGTTGCATGATTCATAAAACAATACGACTACCATGTATTTCCTTTTTCAATCAAGATTTTCAAAATCATGTTCCTTGGACTACAAGAAATATACATGGATTAAGTTGGGGCGATGAATTTCAACAGTTCGACTCTGTTCTACACTTGGAAGATATTAGTGATTTTGTAAAAAATATAGTAAGTGATAAAGATGTTATAGTTAAAGGACTGAACAAAAAAACTGTATTAAGTAAATTTATTTCCAACAAAATAATTAATACGGATGAACTTGGTTGTCCAAATTTAAAAACGTTAAGAAAACAAGTTTATAATCCTTTACCTTGTAATTGTAATATTAAAACTTATCATTGTAAAAATCATTCTTTTAACGATCTAACTTGTGCTTATGAAAATGCTATTTTATTAAATATATGGTATAAATGGAAAATATTAAATAATAAAGCTATTTAAAAATGTATTATATTTTATTTTATTTGAAAACTATTATCACCTAATACTTAGAGAATATAAGGCAATTGGTAGAGCACTTGCTTTGCATGCTTGTGGTTCCAGGATCGAGACCTGATGTTGACAATTTTTCCTATAAATAAAAAATAGGAGGAGGGGATACTTGAAAATATATAAAAAGTGTTGCTTCTTTGAGATATTCATATACAGACAAACATTAGCTTGGTAAACAACAAAAAACAACTATAAACATGTTTTTACTACTCACTTCACTTTTATGCGTAGTAAGTTGCAGTGTCTCCAGAACATTGTATATACGAGATGATATAGATATAGGGAATTACAATTTTCCCATTGAAATAAATTTGACCATCAATAGCCCCACTTATTTACGAAATGCTATAAAAGTTGAAAATTATACTATTCCAATAGAAAATGGAATTTTTTATTTGTTTGAAAAATCTGAAGAGAATCTGGTCTTGCAAGAGTACCCCGCAGTTTATTTCCCCGCTACTTCAGAAAATGTATGGAAAGAATTTGCTGTTAATACTACAGTGAAAAATTTAAACGATCAAGTGATTGGTTTTATAGTGGGACATGATGTGTATTATTATCCCATAGTGCCAAGAAGAAACACTAAGATGTACTGTGGAAGATATAATTTAGATTCGTTACTTCAAAATAGCACATCCATTACTTTTCATGATTTACAATTTAGTCTCCAAGATTTCACACAAAACTTTATAGAGCTTTCAAGTAGAGAAAAGATATGTTTCATATATGTATAGAAATATATTAGGAATATTGTAAAATAATAAAAAGAAACTGAATTATGTTCAAATCATACATGTAAATTGAATAAAAGTGACCTATTATAATTAAAGAAACAGTAATATGTAATATATTTTTATGGAATCAATGTTTTTTGTTTTCTTTTACACCTCATATATATCAATTGCAATACGAATAAGTTGATCATTATAATAATTCGCTTGTTCTGCAATGGATGTTAAAGAATTTTTAAAAAAATACGGTCAGATAATACTGAGGGAAGACTATTTAGAGCTTCTTCATTATCAAACCCAAGTAGAAAAATTTGCTCATGTTAAAATGAGAAATTCTATATATGGGAATCATTATGTTAGCTGCCCCTGGTCATGGGGTATACCAATAAGTGGACCAGATACATGTGAATGTACTTCCAAAGCATTTCTCGATGAAAAAATAAGAAAGAAGATTTATAGCTATTTAAGAATGTTTTGTAAGGATGAGAATTAAATATATATTGTATAGTACAACAGTAAATTAAGTAAACAACTTGTTCTAAATACCTCATTGTTTATTATTTGAGATCCTAAATTTTTAAATGTTACATATATCTTATTTTATAAAATCAATTACACCATTAAAACCTAGAATAACAAAATAACAAGAGCAAAAGGTTATCATGCATATTGAAGTGCAATAAACAGCATGACGTGTATATATTTTTTATTATCACATTTAAATTAATATGGAAACAACATTTGCGAACATGAAACAAAATAACAAGGGCAAAAGGTTATCATGCATATTGATTAATTATTTTATTGACGTCAAGTGCTTTTTTTATTATCTACAGTATAAATTCTGAATGGTACATCCAATCCAACATATACTTCTCAGAAAGTGCTGTGTGTAGTGTTGTCAGAATCGAAAAGAACAAAAATGTTTGTTGTTGACTTTCAAGGATTCCAATATAAAAACAGTGATTTTTATATTAGAGAAATAGCTATTTTAAACATGACAAATGGTTGCATGGTTCATAAAACAATACGACTACCATGCATTTCCTCTTTCGATCAAGATTTTCAAAATCATGTTACTTGGACTACAAGAAATATACATGGACTAAGTTGGTGCGATGAATTTCAACAGTTCGACTCTGTTCTACACTTGGAAGATATTAGTGATTTTGTAAAAAATATAGTAAGTGATAAAGATGTTATAGTTAAAGGACTGAACAAAAAAACTGTATTAAGTAAATTTATTTCCAACAAAATAATTAATACGGATGAACTTGGTTGTCCAAATTTAAAAACGTTAAGAAAACAAGTTTATAATCCTTTACCTTGTAATTGTAATATTAAAACTTATCATTGTAAAAATCATTCTTTTAACGATCTAACTTGTGCTTATGAAAATGTTATTTTATTAAATATATGGTATAAATGGAAAAATATTAAATAATAAAGCTATTTAAAAAATGTATTATAGTTTATTTGAATTCATCTAAACTAACAGGTATCCTCTTTAAAAGCAGAACTGTTTTTTAGATATCTGCTTGAACACTAATCTATACTACACGTTAATAAAACTTAAAAATAAATTTCTACATCTTTTTTTTATTTTAACAATAAAATAAGTATATAACATTTTATTTCATCTAAACTAATTTCTACATAATATCCTCTTGTGAAACGATCATGATATTAAATTTCAATGAAAAACCCCCCATATACAATCGATTCAAAGTTAAACTATAGAATCTTTCCATACTCAATAGCAGATCTTAAATCTTGAACATTTTATAATTTAAATAATCTGAACCTGTTTTTTACTACGAAAGAAGTTAAATCTTATTTAAATCAATTACGCCGTTAAAACCGAATAAAATAACAAGGTCAGAGATCAATAATTATCTGCTAATGTTTACAACGCTTAATTAGAGAAGTTACACACATACATCTTTATAAAAATCAATTACATCATTAAAACCGAGAATAACAAGATAACAAGGGCAAAGGTTATCATGCTGATTAAAAATATACACACTGGAAGATTTACATTACTTGACCACAAAAATGCATCATTTTTTCCATCATGTGTGTCACCAACAGGTACAGATCAGGCTAAACTAACAGGTAAGCAAAGGTAACCATCAGGTGTGTCACCAACAGGCTAACAGGTAAGCAAAGGTAAAAATCCGCTCTTCGCCAACCCTCTGGTCATTGTCGTCGTCGACCACTTCTTCAGATAAAGCCAAAAAAATGTCACCAAAAGACCGCACCGCTTATCTCTTCATCTAGATATCGCACACAGCGACCCCTATATCTGCCGCGCGGCAGAAACCAGAACTACACCCTCTGGTCATTGACGACCACTTCTTCAGATCCATTCCAAGAACTCTTCGGCGACCTTGACAGAACCCCCTCGATCTTTGGACACCTTCGGATGGACATGCCATCGAAGTGTCACAGAACCCCGCCAGCTATACTACTTATATTGTTACACAAATATTTTAACACTAAAATTCTCTTGCAAATTATATTTACCATGTACGAGGCCCGGTAGCTTGTTCGTGTTTCGTACATAGTAATTAAATTAATACCTATTTCTCTACTATTACTCGGAAGCCATATTTCTAGAAATAGTATGATTTTTTCATGAATGATTCATTTAATTACAAATATATATATATATAATAATTTGAACATTTATAATAACAAAATATGGAAGTTTTTTTAAATTTGAAAACAAAAACATTGATACAAAATATCAAGAATATGTTTGTATAATGTTAGATTAAGTGGAAAAAAATTTTACCTAACATTATTTACCAATTGTAAGAAATTCTTAAGGGTGTTCAAGTTTCATTAATTCAAAGACAAAATGTCACTGTATCATTTACTTGGAGTAGAAGACATGATAGTCAAGGATTTATTTTTATACTGTACATGAGGTAGAATAAAAAAAATCCATTCAATACAAATATTTTTATTTCCTACAACACAATTATAATGCATCTCTCTCGGTAAATATAACGTTCGTTGTCGTCCCAACTTTTCCCTTACTAACCAGATATACAGGTCGACTTCTTAGCCCATCGTTGAATTTGTCAATACCTTCTTTTTCAAAGTACATATAAAATCTTCGGGGTAAGTAGGTGGTAAAATCTTCAGTTTCAGCCAAAATACTATCGCCATATTTGGTTTTACTAAACCTCAACTTCACTATTTTATAACTTCGGTTTATTTCCAACTATTTCAGGTTCTTCAGTTCTTTAAAAGCTGTTTCTTTGTTCAACTTTTGTAGATCCATGTTGATTGTAAATTAATGTTTTATTTAACTGATTGTTCAAATAAGTCTGATATATATATATATATACCACATATATCATTCCCACCCATACCTCTCCCTCCAAAGCAGTCTCCCTCTTCTTATGTTTACTCCTCCTACATGGAGGATAATGGAAGGGCTACTAATTTCCAGCTGTTAGCATATATAAGTCTGAACAAAGCACATAAATGTATCATTGTTTTGACACTAAAACAATATCATAACTTGAATCTTTCATATTTCTGCTAATATGGATCACAGTGGTAAGTGATAGTTAATTTTTTAATTTGACTTTTAATTTACATATACTTATCTATTGTTACTGAATTTAGAACTTGCCCATTGGTACCGTTTCATCGCGTGTTAAGCCATCGCATGGCAAACCATGTGGTAAAATGTAGACGGAGTCTCCGTCTACAAAACGAACAAACACAGAGGCAATATTACACATGTAACGGCTGCAACAGCAGCAACAACAACAATAGCAGCAGTAGCAACAGTAACAATGATGAAGGATGGAGACTTCATGATCAGGATTGGATTGATCCAGTAGATGATTGGTTGCAAAACCATCAACAACAATAAATTAAATAATTTCATTGTTTGTAATATATATATTTCTAATAAAATATTTTAAACACAATTGTTTATCAGTTTTTTTTATAATAAAGAAATTATTAAATTTTGATATAGATGTGATTTAACATAATCATAAAGTAAGACGCACTACTTAGATATTCCTCAATTAATTCAACAAAGTATTAACTGCAACATACTTTGAATCACTTTTTGTCAAAGTAAGAGCTAGGTATATGTTTCGATTTATCTGCATCCTCAGAAAACTCCTGAGCTTCACATGGGAAACATTTTCTGTTTGGTAGGTCGCAATCTCCTCCACATTTGACACACTTATATTTGACTGAAACGGGCATATTGCAATTAACCACTACGCCAATAAATGACACCTCCGTTCAGCACAATCCGTAATAAGATAATAATTTAAGTGGCTTAGCGTCACCTACTTTTATTAATCCATTTCTCTTCATTAGATCGTCAACCCAAGATAAATTCGAAATTGTAGTAATAATATTACCTACCAGCCACCATCTTGGACTGTCACATAGTCGGTGAAAAGCTATGCCGATCCTGCTCCAGCCGCCATCTTGAATTTTGGAGCACGATCGGCATAGCTATTCTACTTGTGTCATTTAGATGGGACGCATTGCAAAACGAACAAATCTGCTTTAATGAAATCTTTAGAGATTTCAATCAATAGGGAACCGCCTGTATATACTGACGTTGTTTTAATTGATGGCTTCTTCTTCTTGCATTTAATGAAGGACGTTCCCTTGACCTTCGAACATTTCAAAGAAATTATTACAAAGCATTGTAAAGTTTTTTAATAGACATTTTACACCATCAATTAAGGATTGCGAGCATCTATTGCGGGATACCTTGGAAAAACGTGATTATAACATCTCTGGGTCTGATCAAAAATGCACTATTGATTTTTCAAAAGAATTACGAAATATAAAATTCAAAGAAGCATTCGCAAAATTCATTATTGATCATTGGACCAATGATGAATTAGCGCCCTACTTGGGCATTAAAACCGTACAACTGTACAACGTACCGTATCAGTATAGAGTAAACGACGGCAGAATAAACAGAACTATTGAATAAAATTTTATCTGCACAGCACACGAGGAGGCTGATACTAAACTCAATTTCCATGCATGCAACATCGTACAAAATTCTAATATTATAATCAGGTGTTCAGATACTGATATACTTATTACAATGTTAGGAAATATGGAAAATTTATTAAGTTCATCGAAGATTTGGATCGAAGTTGGAACTGGAAACAGCCAAACAATTATTGATATCAATAAATTATACGACGAATTGGGCAATTCTGTGTGTAATGCTCTACCAGAACTGCACTGTAATGCTCTACCAGGAGACAGGTACAGACGCTGAGCACAGCAAACAAGGTCAGACGTATTTTTACCTTTACAAAATTTAATTTTTTGTGGGAAAATGGTTGTGAAGTGAAAGGTGATAAATAATCAATTAATTAAATAGTACATTCAGTCTTACTTGCGAAAAAATTGTTTAAAGTTTAGACATTGTTTAAATTTAAATATTACGATTTATTTTCTGTAAATCTTAACAGTGTCTCAGGCCCGGTTGTATAATCATGGTTTAATTTAGGTGCAGTTCAAAATTAAACCAAGCTCAAAATAGTATTATCGGTTGTATAAGACAAGTTCATGTCTAAACCCGGTTCTATATCATCCTTGATCCGTGGTTAAGTTAAGCGGTCTAATATCGTAGTTTAAACTTCGTTCTGTGAGAACATAACCATAAATAAAAGTTAATTTTTGAAGTTTTTGAAAATGTGTTTCTAGAAATGGCCGAGGCTGAACCTGGTGATGCAAATTTACTAATCTTGGCAGACGAAGAGTTTGTAGATATATTTGAAGTTTTAAGAAATGCACGAAGACGGCTCAAAATTTTTAGAACAAGGTTGGACCATTTTCAAATATGGAATGACGAAGATTTTACAAAAAGATTTGAATTAGCTAAGCAAGGAATTCGATATGTAATTAATGAAATATCTCAACAAATAATATCACCAACAGAACAGTAAGTATCAATATTATATACTTACATAGATACCTGTACCTAAGTATCTTATCATATTTACTGCATAGTATTAAGTTTTTTAACATTTCCCGTGTTCATAATGCAATTCCACTTTTATTTTAGAAATAATGCTGCAACACCGGAACAAATGGTGCTTCTTACATCGAGATACTATGCCACGAGAAACTTTCTTCAAACGGTTGGTGATTTTATTGGAATTGATAAGGGCACAGCAAATCGAATAGTTTGGAAGGTTACAAGAGTCATTTACAAAACGGGAGCAGGGATTAGGGGGATATCCTAAAAGTTCTATAATATAGCCAAATTCCCAAAGTGTATTGGAGCAGTGGATTGTACACATATTAAGATATTATCGCCTGGTGGCAATAATTCTGAAATTTACAGAAACAGAAAGGGTTCTTTTTCCTTGAATGTTCAGGCAGTATGTGACGCCAGGATGTAGAATGTCGGTGACCAGGATCTACTCACGACTCACAAATATTTGCCAATTCAAATATAAGAGTAAGATTTGAGCGTCGTGATTTTCATGATTACATGTTAGTTGGCGACAGTGGTGGTTATCGTCTTAAAAAATATCTCATTACTTCCCTTGCAAATCCTGAAACAAGACCTGAACATATTTTTAATGAATCACAAATTAGAACTAGGAATTGCATTGTAACAAAATTTGGGCAGTGGAAAAGGAGATTTCCTATTCTTTTCCACTATATTTGCAATAGTTTCCAACTCTCGCAAATATTAGATTGAGATTTTGGCCAATTAATGGGTTAAGATAAGTAAAACGGGTAATAAGAAAGTGTATTATTTGTCATCGTTTTAGACAAGAAACTGCTAAACAAATGCTTGTGTTTTTGTACATGATTTTGTCAAATGAAAAAAGGACTGAATAACAATTCCAAAAAAAAAATATATATAGTATTTTTGGGAAAAGTCGTTAATTCAGTATTTATAAAACTTCACTTTTCAACAATGTAGTGGGCATGGGAAACAAAAAAGTTTGTCGTTTTATAAATTGTTGACTACACAAATAGTTTTGCTGACATTTTATCCATGCTGTAACCAATGATGTGTTAAAAATGAACCGATTTTCGATTGAAGATAAATACAACTTAATTAAATGTTTTAATTTAAGAAATACAAATGCAAGTTTAGCAAAGGACCTCGCCTCGGCAAAGTATTTCGAACTGTAAGTTCGAACCGTTGAATTTTAGATATCCAGAAAAACCACAACCAAATGGAAGGATTTTTAAAAAACTAAAATATACTTTAATAAATTTGCGGGTCGTAAATCTAAAATTACAATAAAGTCAACAGAGAAGGGCAAGAAAATATTATACTGGAATTAGTTACTGAAAATCCAAATATTTCATCCCGAGAAAAAAAGACAAGCGGATATGTTAGAAGAAGCAAGGCCATTCGAATCCTTTAGAAACATAAATTTTGTCCATATAAAATAAGAATTAATCAGCATCTCTACCCAATAAATTTTAATAATATAATATAATATATCTCTACCCCTCATTCTAATTACAAGGATTAGCCCGAAAGTCTGAGACTTGTGTGGGAGAGGGGGCAGCATATTATTATTTCGCCGCATTTGCGCCTCAGGAACGACTTACACAAAGTCGTTCCTGACACTTAGACAAACAATAAATATTTATTATAAATTTCCGCTGTTCACAAACGAAAACATTTTAGCAAGAGTAATAAAATAAACTATTATTGGGAGATCAGCAACACTTTTAAAATTCGTAAATATTCTGGGAATTATGAGGGATAACAACACCGACATTAAAGAAATTATGGGTAATATTAGACGACCAGATGTACTGACAGACAAAGATTAGAGGAATACCACCCCGCAGAGTCGCACTCAGAGAAATTAAGGCCCGAGAGGTCCTTAAGAGGTTCTGTAAGAGCAACCCAGCCAATTCTTTAGATAAGTTATTATAATGATTGGAAAGAAACTGTAACGGTAAAATCGAGACGTAGGGATTCTCAGGGAATCCAACATGTTGTAGATGTAGATAGATTAAGGAGAAAATGTAAGCGTTCAAATGCAGGAGTTTTTTAGATGGAAGTTTTCTCCTGGTGAAAAATTAGAAGACAGTTTTAGATTGGTCCCAACTCCCATCCGGAGCTTGTTCTGAGAGACTGGAGGTTTTATTAGGAAAAGTCCATATTAGTGTATGTTAAGTATTTGTATGTAAAATTTATTCATATTTGTCGTGGAGCAATTGAACATTACCCGTTAGGGATCAAGCAAGGGTCACATGCTAATGGCTCGTACCCGGAAGAAGGGTACGAGACTTCATCTCTCTGCATCTTAAGTACCACCCACCCCCCGATAGAAACAAATTTGTTCACCTTAGAGGCCAGAATAATAGCCAAAAATAGATAGACTTGACCCTTATCCATGGGAAAACCGAGGCTATAAATTAACGTAACTTCATCAGAAAAGGCAGTTCTTTCTTCGTTCTCAAACTAGCTCGTCAAGTCGTGAATCGGGAGTGTTTTATAGAGGTAATTATATATATATATATATTATCAGAAAGCCCTTTTACCACATTTAGGTGGTAAAAGAGGTAATTGGTGGTTATAGAGGTAATTGCCTAAGTTAAATTTGATGTTTTGGTTAATAATAATTTTTCCAATATTTTTACTAAAAGTTCAGAATTCTAAATCTTTAGTTTCTAGATATTCGTCAATATTTATTAAGTCGAAATTAAGTTAATCTATATATATCTTACATTCATTGTATTTCATCTTTGAACAATCTTCTTGCTATATAATTCTTGGGTTCGAGGCAAGCGACCAAATAGTTTTATAGAGAGTTACGTCAATTGTGTTTAGCTTAGACTAATTTTCGCGTTATTTTAAGGTTTGCATTTTGATTTTCTAATTCGGGTTGGATTAATTCTCATTAAGTTATTTTATTTGAACTTGGGTTAAGTTTCTCTTTTCCATTATTTTAAGTATTATTAAATATAAAACCTCCGAGCGAAAAAAGTGTTTTATTAAGTGTTTGTGTGTGCGACTGTAATTATCCTCCGAACCTCAGCACGATACTTCAGGATTTCCGCCATGCAGCTGTGCAGATGCCCAGAGGAAAAGTATAGCGGTAAGTGACTTAATTCCACTTTTCTACGACCATATTTCTCAAAAAACTCGCCAACCGAGATATATCTATAAAAGTTAGTAACCAAACAGATATTGGCTCCCTTTCTAATAACATCCACAAGTCTTCACGATACCGGTCGTCATGAAGAAGTTAAAGAATGGTTACAATAGGTATAACCAATATCTATTTCTCGCAAGACATGTTATTTGGACCGATGAATCCTTTATAAACAGGGATGGTATCCTTAATAGTCACAATAGTCATCACTGGTCCCATAACAATCCCCATTCTACCTTCACAATACTGAGGCAAGGACGATTTGGTTTCAACGTTTGGTGTGGTTTAATTGATAATCACTTAATAGGACCTTACTTCTTCAATGTAAATCTGCCTTATCATACATCAATCAATTCAATGCCTTATCATACATCAATGTTCTAAATAATAATTTAGAACCATATTTGGATAATATACCTCTTAATATTCGTGGGTCGATATATTTCCAACAAGATAGCGCTCCCGAGCACAATGCAGTTAATATTACCACTTATCTAAATGAAATGTTCCCCGAAAATTGCATTGATAAATTTATTCTTTGGTTGTTTTATTTAATCTACAATTTGTAAAATTTCAGGTACAATTGGAGTAGTCCGGTGGCCTCCTAGATCTTGCGATCTAACTCCACTAGATTTTTGGCTTTGGGGCTACATAAAAACTATTGTATAGAGTTAAATCAGATAACATCGAAGATCTAAAAGAAAGGACACGAGTAGTTTTTCAAACAATTACACCAGTAATGATTAGACATGCTACAAATAGTGTTCTTAAACGTTGCCAAGCATGTATTGCTGTGGAAGCAAGGCAGTTTAACATTTGAATACACGATTTCTGTTGTATTTAAATATTTGATAGTTAACTGTAATTCCCTTAGTTTTCAATTATGATAGCCTTTGCTTTATGAGATTTAGATGGATCATGTTCCTTTCAGCAGTTAAGTAATTACCTATATTTCTCATTTCTCAATTTAACGAGGTTAAAAATGGTTTCGGAAGACTGTTGGATTTTAGTTATAAGTAATATTGGTTGTGACGTTTTGAGAGACAACAACCCTCTTGTACGTGAAGATACTCATCATCCGTCTTTAATGATGAGTATTTCCAAAATTGATGTGACTGAATCCAAATTTTTGCCTAATTTAAATGATAAGAGGTATAATTTCAGAAGAGCAGACTTTATATCTTTGTATAACTCTGTTTATAATGCCGAGTGGAATTTTTTAGCACAAGTTAATAATGTAAATGTAGCTGTTAACCAATTTTATGATCAGTTTTATAAAATATGTGACGATAGTGTCCCTCTATATAAATGTTTTAAACGTAAATATCCTCCTTGGTTTGATGCTGACACTATCGGGAATATAAAAAGGAAGGCCAAGTTTTTCAATAAATTCAAACGGACTGGCGATAATTGCTTTTTGCAAGAGTTTAAACGTCTACGTACATTGATTAAAATTCAAATAAAGACATCATATTCTAATTATATTCAAGATGTTCAGTCATCAATTTCTGAAAACCCTCGACTCTTTTGGTTATATATTCAATCTAAGTCAAATACTTCAAGAATACCGGGCGAGGTTTGGTTCAATAATTTGACGTTCAGTAAGCCGCATGATATTGTGAATGCTTTCTCTGAATTTTTTAGTAGTGTATATTTAACACCTGAGGCGGTAAATAATAATTCTAATATTGATATAAGTTATAGTAGTACTATGTTATATTTATTTACAGAAACTGAAGTATTTGGTGCCATTAAGAAATTAAAAAATAAATTAACATCTGGTCCCGATAATATTCCTTCATTTGTTGTTAAAGACTGGACCGCAGTTTTAGCGAATCCCCTATGTCACTTATTTAATCTTGCACTTAAAACAAATACGTTCCCAACTCGCTGGAAGGAGGCTAGAGTTTGTCCTGTTTTTAAGAGCGGTGACAAATCACTAGTTGAAAATTACAGGCCTATATCTATAATTTGCATCTTTTCAAAGGTCTTTGAGATTGCTCTCTATGATCGTATCTACTTGTCACTTAGGAATCGAATTTCTCCATATCAACATGGTTTTATGAAAGGTAGATCTGCCGTCACAAATTTAGCCGTATTAACGCAATATATTTCTGATATACTTGATAATAGAGGGCAGGTGACGTCATTTACACAGATTTTTCGAAGGCGTTTGATAGGATCAGTCATGAAGTTTTATTACACAAACTGGCAAATTTTGGTTTATGCAACGTCTTTATTGAATTACTAAAGTCATATCTTCATAAAAGACCCCAATTTGTTAGTTACAATGGTTTTAGTTCCAACACTTACATTGCCACGTCGGGGGTACCTCAAGGCTCAGTTCTTGGGCCCATTCTATTTTTATTATTCATAAATGATTTGACTGATACTATAACTTGTTACAAACTTCTATATGCAGATGACTTAAAGATATTTTCGGCTATATCTACTTTAGATGATTGTTTAAATATGCAGTTGGAACTTGATAATATCCAGCATTGGTGTCTAATTAACAGGTTGCACCTGAATCCTTCAAAGTGTAAGGTAGTCAGCTTTACCAGGAAACAAACTTATTGTGAATTCAATTATAACATAGACAATCTTCCTTTGGCCAGGTGCGGCTCTTTTAGGGATTTGGGTGTAATGTTTGACTCAAAGTGTAATTTTAATGAGCATTTAGCGCTCATAACAAATGAAGCTTTTAAATTTTATGGTTTCATTATCAGAAACTGTAAGGATTTTACTAATACTAACTCATTAAAAATTCTATATTTTGCTTATGTGCGTTCAAGACTTGAATACGGTGTATCTTACGGTTTGTACTTTAGTTTGGTATCCTTTGTACAATAATCAGAAGTCAATGTTAGAACGTGTTCAGAGAAGGTTTTTGAAATATCTAGCGTTTAAGGAGGATGGTGTCTACCCTGAGAGAGGGATTTCTTATGACGTTTTAACCAACAGAATTAGTTAAATTAGTAAGAAAAGTTAAAAAAACTACAGTTTTGAACAAAACAAGAAAAATTTTAGAAGATGTTTTTTTCTTGAAATACTTAATAATTACATAAATAAATAAATAATGAAATGACAAAGAAGTCTGCCATATTTGTATAAATTTGAATATCTTGAAAACTATTAGAGTTAGATATAGCAAACCATATATCATTTGAGAGCTTATTTAATATTGCGTTGTCTGGTGTTATTATATACAGGGGGTTCCATAAAAGAAAAACGAGTTTTTACACAATATATTCAGTCCACTTCAGTTGCTTAGAAAAAACACCCTGTACAAGCAAATAATTTTACGATGATATCGGCTTATAGTATAAGGGTTTGATTATCTAAATACCGAATCTCAACCCTTAATTATCATAAACAAGGCTACTATGACTTTTTTACAGGGTTATGTTTTTCCACAAATTTTTAGAAAAACCGAAATAACTTGGCAACCCCGCATGCAAAACCAGCAAGCGGGGCACCAATGTATAGGGAATTTTAAGCTTAATCAAAATCTCGTATAAAATACAGGGTGTTCCATATAAAAAACAAATGTTGGATGCTGTAACCACTCAACGGTGCACCCTGTAGATCTAAAAATAATTTTGGATTGTAGAAAAAAAGAGATAGAACAACTCCCCTTTTCAACATTTTGCTCGATCTCCTTTATTTAAGGAGTTACTAAAGAATTCGTTCTTATTGACTCACGCTGTATGTACAGGTTTTAGTATATGAAATCTGTGTGTATTTCTCAGAGGTTAGAGAGTTGGAGTTAGTGGTTCTCAAACTCTTATATGAAGAAGAATAATCGGTGTTTATATTTCAGGTGCGAAGTTGCTGAATGCAGGGCACGTTTTTACAACTGGCAAAGTTTGTGGGACAAAATGTCTGCCTGTAGTACGCCGGCCCTGTGCTTCGGCGAAAAACTTAATAACTAGTTCGGAGGGCGCTGGTGAGGTTGGCAGTACTCATGATGTTCTATCATGGTCAGCACTGGTGTCTAGACAGAGCAGGAGACGGGTGCGCGAAAAATCCGCTTCGTGAACCAAAAGTTTATTTAATATAATTTTCTATAATTTGAATGTTGTAAATGTGTGTGTTGTGGTACAGATTGTGCTGTTACAGTGTTTTAGTTGTGAGCCAATTGGCCTCTAGTAAAGATATTTTAAATTATATAACCTTTGATTTTCTACCACAACTAAATCTCGAACCTAATCAACGACACGACGAGACCCTGAGAAGGTATACATTTGGCATCCAAGCGAGGGGCTCGAGAGTTGGGAATAGTTGTAAAACAGAGTAAATTGCAGTAAAGTAAAAAGACAAAAAGTTCAGACAGAGGCGGAGAATTTAGTATCAGTACAGCTGGCTGGCGGCTGTCGTACAGGGAGAACCGCAGCGCTGGAAAACTACTGGTAGGTAACAAGGAAGGTTACGATTTTATAAACAGTAGGAGCAGAGCTATCACTGACTATTTGAACAGTGAATGAATACCAAAGTGCACGCACAGCACAACTAAGTGGTACTAAGTACATGTGCTTATAAACAATACTAGATGGTATAATTGTTACATTATCAATAAGTAAATATTATAATAGGCTGGAAGTAGATGCTTAGATTTTTACTGTAATGCAATAAGTACATCGTTGTACTTATTTAAAAATTATACCGATGTACTTCGTCATCCTGAACGCATATTTAACTGTGCATTCCAGGTCTGCCCAAAATCAAATAAAGTTATCGGTCCGACAGATGAACGAAATGTATATGAAATTGCGAAGGAGTCAGACAAGGAATCAATTACTGTAGCTATTACAGTTAGTGCCAATGGTACCTTATTACCACCATTTCTTTTATTCTCGTATACCCGGTTACCTGGGACACTAGTGTCGAATGTTCAAAACAAATGGGCCATTGGAAAGAGCGAGAAAGGATGGATTACGGGCGAATCTTTTTTTGAATATGTGGCGAACGTATTTCATCCTCGGCTGGTCAAAAATAATATAACTTTTCCAGTAATTTTATTTATTGATGGACACAAATCACACATGACATTACACCTTTCCAACTTTTGTGAGAAAAACAAAATTATCTTGGTAGCACTATACCCCAATGCTACACATATAATACAGACGTGTGACGTTTCTGTTTTTAAGTCTCTAAGGGAAGCCGCACATCAAAGAAATATGAAATGTGAAACATGAAACGTGAAACAAGTTTCATGAAAATAAAACACGGCCAAACTTGTGGATGTCCCCTTACTAGTGAAACGAGCGTGTTTCATGTGCGCAAAACACTTTTATCCTGTTGAAACGTGTTTAATGAAATAAATCGCGCTCTATTTTTCTGCTTCAGTTTCATTGTTTTTGGTCAAATAATTAAATGTGCATACAATGCGGAACGACCAAGAATTCAATTTAACGTTCGTTTTGGTGGTAGAACAATTTGAAGAATTGTATAATTACAACCTGGACAAGTATTCGAACAGACAATCTCAAGAAAAAGCCTGGCAAAGTGTTGCAGACCAGGTAAAAAGTACAGGTAGGCATAAACTTTAATTTCATTTGGTAAATTAATAAACAAAGTAAAAATGCAGCAACAATTTGTTTATTTTTAACATGCGGAATCAAAACTTGACAAGCTATGCTAATAATTATAGGTATCTATATTCATATAATGTGGAAATTAAATAACAGATAAATACGGGCAAGTAAAATAAACTACTAATAATAAAACCTTTTTCAAATATAACAATGTAATGTAATCAAATTTTACCTTTACCGAATATATCCATCACTTGATTTCCACACATTACAAAGGCAGGCGGTTAAATACATACTTTATTTTGCCACGGTAAAGCTATTTCGGGATTCATAAAATATTCACATAGCATATTTCTTAGGCTAACTGCTTCTGATGTTGGTCTTCCACATAATACAGGCACAGATTTGCAATTTGCTAAATTTTGAAGCGACACATCTGAGGTTGAATATATTCCATCGTGTTTCCTTATAAAATTGTGAAGAATACAAGCTGCTTTAATAATATCATCAGCTTTGTTAATATTACAAGCAATTGGCCTTTCAAAAACTCTAAATTTACTAAATAACATTTCAAAAGCACATTCTATACTTTTTCGTGCTCTTGAAAGGCGATAATTAAAAGTTCTTCTTGGGTTAGTCAAAGATTTTTGTGGATAGGGTTTCATTATTTCTTTTTTTAACGCAAATGCTTCGTCTGCAACGAAAAACATTGGAAAAGTAAATCCGATGTTTCCGGGTAGTTTTCTTTCTGGTGGAATATTCAACTTGTTTGTTTCGAGCAATTTGCTAAGTGTAGAGTTTTTGAAAACTGCACCATCACTATTCCTTCCAAAATCACCTACAGATATTGCTGTAAAAACCGAATCAGCATCAGCAATTCCCATCAGTACGGTAGAGTGATAGGATTTATAATTAAAAAACGCAGATCCAGATTTTGGGGGAGCTTTGATTCGGACATGTTTGCCGTCTATGCTCCCAATACAATTAGGCATGTTCCATAGTTCCTCATATCGTTGAGCAATTTCAACCCACATATCTGTTGTCGGTAAAGGCATGTATTGGTTTTTAAGACATTGCCAAATTGCTGCTGTTGTCTCCTCTATTACTTTTCCTACCGTCGTCTCTCCTCTCAGGAAGTGAAATGCCAGAACCCGAAAAGCGGTACCAGTGGCAAGGTACCTAAAAAAGTATTTATGTATACACATTACATATTATCGTTGATACTGATCAAATTAATTAACTGATTAGGTAATTTGTTTCAGCTGCGGAATGTAAAAAAGATGGAGGATGCTGAGAGTGACTTCTAAATCTACGGATCGCGATGCTCCAACAAGTGTTCAGATACTTATAAAAAAAATTAAAACAAAACAACCAAGTACCGAAAGTTGGAAACATGCTGCAGTTCAATGTTTAAGTGATTTGAGTTCCAAGTATAAAAGAAAAAATAATGAAAGATGTGATGAGGAAGACAGTGATTTCCTTTTCTTGAAGAGTTTGTTGCCTGATATGAAGAAGTTAAATGATGCTCAAAAAAGGAGGTACAAACAGAGAATATTGGTTCTTTACGATGAAATTATAAATGAACAACATGTACCTATTCCAGGATATTCTCCAGCGACATCTAACTATTCTTCGCTATCATCCCCATCAGCCTCTTACTTTAATGAAGCCAATAACCAAGCAACAAATTTACATCAAACAGAACGTTTTCCATCTTATGCTTCTCTTGTATCTGCTACTGTGACTAATGATCACCAATAATTTACTTTACTTTCATGTTTAATACAAACTAGTTTTAACTTACCTTAGTGTTATTAATAATTTTTCTTCAATGCTTAGACACATTCTGAAGTTCGTATCTTTCTTCCTTAAACTAGGACCCACAATAGAACATAATGTTGTAAATGTTTGTTTACTCATTCTATAAAATAATTGAAATTTGGCGGGATGTTTATTTAATTCTCTTGCAACGAAATAGGTACTATGTTTGCGATTTATATTATTATATGGATGCACCCGGGACCGTCGTTTTCGTTTCTTTTTTGTTTTTTCTTTGACAATAATAAAATTGCCACAACAGCAATGGCAACTTCATCTTCACTTTCCATTGTCAGCTTACTACTGATTATTATTTTACAACTATGCAAACTTCATTTTTGTTTCTTTAATTAGTACGTTAAGAAAGAAACGGTTTCGCTTTCTGTAATTATTGTTTCATGTTTTATATTTCATGTTTTATGTTTCACGTTTCATATTTCTTTGATGTGCGGCTTCCCTAAAGGATCAGTGGAGGAAAACGGTACATCAATGGAGACCGGATCGAAATATTGAGGTTTACAATAAAACCAATTTTCCACTGATGTTTAGTGAGGCTATAAAAGGAGTAACAAAAGAATGCATCATTAATGGATTTAGAAGATGTGGTTTGTGTCCATGGTCACCTGATGCTGTTGATTATTCTAAATGTGTCAAGGACAGGCATCCCTCAGATCTCACACAACCCTCAGCCCTAGTGGCTGAGGGCCCTAAAGCTGTGCCTGAGTCAGGAAAAAAGATAACCCATTTGGAGACATAACCCATCTGGAGACATTCATTCACACTGACATTCTTAATTTGTTTATTGAATGTGGCAACAATGAAAGCTGGAATGGGGACGAAAAATGGAAAGAACTTTTTAATGTTTGGTTGAAGATGAAGAAGGATGAAGCATCTGTTGATGTCAACTTAGCAGGTCCTTCTACAGCTCCTCAATGTTCATCTAAAAAAACATCACTCAGAAATTCTAAAAATTCTGCTATACCCGAAAACAATCAAGTATAAATACTGCTTGATGATAGTCTACCCGATCCTTTCAAAGAGAATTCTCCCCCAAAAACTAATACAGTTAGTTTGGAAACTCCTAAAACTCCCGATGTACCTATAAGACGCGATCACCGTTCCCCCCACTTTTGTTCAACGATAGTTCGAATTCAAGTGTTGAGACGCCATTTAAACGAGCTTTAATATGGCCAGAAAAGAAAGATAGTACTTCAAAGCGGAAGAGAACTACTGAGAAGGCACCATCCGTGGTAACTTCTAAAGAATGGAAAAAATTCATGTCGCAAAAAGAGGAAAAGAAAAAAATTGAAGAGAGAAAAAGAGAAAGATATGAAAAAGAGCTAAGAAGAGAACAGGAAATACAAAACAAAAAGCTATTAGGTAAAAGAAACTTGAGCGGAGAGTTCTGGAAAGTGAAAACGACGATAGTGAAGAGTCAGTTACATATGCAGATAGTACATCTTCGAGTTCTGAAGATTTTACGGATTTGATACAAACAACCGCCGAAGAAACAATATCCGATAGTCAAATTAATGATAATCAAATACCTTTCTTACCCGAACATTATTATGATTTTTTTATGATGAACAGTATTTTCTGGGAAGAATTATTAAAGTCGATAATGAAAAAGCAACCATAGAGTTCTTAAAAGAAATATCAAAATGAATTTGTTTGGCCAATCAAAAATGACGTCGATGAAGTTCATTTATTCCGCATATTTTTTGGGCCTATAGATTTAATAGGAAGTGACCCATTTTCGATAGATAACAACATTATGAAAAAAATTAAAAAGCTCATATAGAGTTTTTAAATCTAAAAATAGAGTAGAGAATAAGTAATACAGACACTTGTTAACATACCTGTTAATAAAACTTGTTTAATTTTGTACATTTTATTATTTGATAACTAAAAATACTGCTTACTTATTGCTTTTGGCCTACTTAGTTTTATTCACATTTTCTCCACGCCTTTTAATTTTTAGTGTAAATGCACGAAAATAAACATTGGTAATTACTGGTACACAAAGTGACAACCTCTAGGATTTTTCATTTAAACTGGTGGCAATTACTGGTATTTGGGCGTGCCTATGAAAGGGTTGAGAGGAAAAATAGGGAAGGTGCTAGGGAGAACGTTCGAGAAAACGGTGATGTGCGGGTAATTACCAAGTTTAGTTCGATCATGGATAATGATTTATTGAATGATGTAGAAGATATAGAAGACAACAACAATAGAATGCTATGCCCGGTGATAATAGCGCACATAGGGTAAATAAATACCGAAATACTGATTGATCCGGGTAGCCAAGTTTCTGCGGTGGCGGAAAAATTTTTAGAAAAACTGGAACGGGTTGGTGTGGAAACGCTGCCAGTTACTAATGTACCTGTTTCGTTTGCCGTCGGTACGGTTAAAAAAAAATTTTTATTGACATTTCACATAAATGGTGTAGCGTTTGACACCATATTCTTAGTCATTCCTAAACTAAATAAAAAAGTAATACTAAGGTAGGAATGGCTATCTGAGCATAGAGTGAACTTAAATTTTACTACGAATGTTTTAAGATTATGTAGGGGCGATGAGCAGCATGACATTTCTTTTTATTCCGAGACAAAGTCGTCTCATTATACTATTAATTTGATAGCCGAACCAGCAGTTAGCCATCAGTATTCAGATTCTGAATTATTAACCGCGGCAAATACAATGGAAAAGTTTGATGAAAATGGGAAATCAAAAATATATCAGCTTCTTTTAAAGTATAAACATATATTTTCAGAAACTCCTGGGCCTAGTTCGTTATATGAACATAGCATCGAATTACGAGATAACACACCGTTTTATAAAAAGTCGTACCCTATACCGCAGGTATACAGGGAGGAAGTCCAGCGTCAAATTAGTGAAATGTTGTCGTGGGATATTATTGCGGAGATGCCAACGGAATATGTGCCGCCATTAGTACCTGTCACTAAAAAAGATGCATCCGTGAGAGTGTGTCTTGATGCGCGCTATCCAAATTCAATGATGTGTAACGATCACTCAATTTGGCAAAGGACAAATTCTTAGTTCTCTTGATATGACTGCATCCTATTAGAGGCTACCTATAAAACAGGAAAATTGGAAATATACGGGGTTTTCGTATAATAACAAAACCTATTGTTTTAAGGTCCTTCCTTTTGGGTTATGTACTTCGGTAGCGAGTTTTATTAAGGCTTTACAAAAAATTTTGGGGTCCAAGGTTGATTCCTTTTCGATTGCATAGATCAATGACTTATTAATATTCTCGGGTACCCCAGATGATCATTAAGGCACTTGGAGGTTGTTTTTAGAAAATTCGATAATGCCAATTTAACCATTAAATTGCACAAATCAACATTTGCGTGCAGAGAGGTAAATTTTTTGGGTCACCTTGTTTCTGGGGAATGAGTACGAATGGATTCATCTCTAATTTTAGCCATACAAAAGTTCCCACGACCGCGAAATCTCAAGGAGCTTCGAGGATTTCTAGGGTTAGTAAATTATGACCGTCGGTTCTGTAACCATTTTTCCGAGTTAACTTTGCCCTTATTACCACTATTAAAAAAGAATCGTAAATGGGTGTGGGGTTTACAGGAAGAGACGGCTTTCAAAGACATCAAAACAGCTTACCTGGGGGTGACTATGGTGATGCATCCTGATTTTAGCAAGCCTTTTTATATCCAATGCGACAGACAGTTCGGGTTACGCCATAGCGGGATGTTTGTTTCAGTTAGATGAGATAGGTGACTGGTTGGTTATAGCATACGTTAGTCGAACTTTGAGGGGTGGTGAATTGAATTATACTGTGACAGAAAAAGAAATTAACAGTTTAGTGTACTCGCTTCAACAGTGGCGGTCTTTATCCAAGAATACGCATTAACTATTTCCCATTGTCCGGGAAAGGAAAATATTGTTGCGGACGTATTGTCGCGCCAACTACTAGTTAGAACAACCAACGATATACCTGATATGGGGGGTAACGTAGGGTTGAGAATGCTGAAGTTAACTAATCAATATAGGTTAGTTGAAAGTAATTTAAAAACAATAAAGGAGGATCAAGCGGTAGAGGTTTGGATCAAAGAAAAAATTGATATACTGCTCCGAATAAGTGAGTCAGAAGGTTGTAAACAAAATTCAGTTGTAAGTGGTATCGATTACATGATGATATCCTATTTAAAAGAGGACATGAAACAAATCCTGATTATAAATTATGTGTTCCACTAAAGCAGGTAAAAGCTTTGGTTCTACAGCTGCATGCTGATAGTGGCCATTTTGGTCAGGATAAAACCTATAATTTGATAGCACAAACCTTTTATTGACCTAAAATGCGAAGGCATGTGAGACGGCTTGTGATATCTGTCAGAAGACGAAAGTTTCAAAACTAAGTCATGGGGAGATTAGCCTAGTTTTAGAAACCAAGCCTGGGGATTTATTATGCTTAGATTTAACGGGGGTCCTTGCCGCCTTCTCGAGGTGGGGTTACTCAATTGCTCATCTTAGCGGACGCTTTTTCTAAATATGTTATGTTATATACAATGAAACACGCTAAGACTCGTATTATTTTGAATCTCCTTATTTCGGACTATTTTGAATATGTTCAAGTCCCTGGAGCTATTTTGAATGACAACGGAACTCAGTTCTGTTCCGAATTGTGGACTACAACACTATTGAAGATGAATATAAAGGTAAAACACACGTCTGTATATTTTCTCCAGGGAAATATGACTGAGCGCGTTAATCGTGAAGTAGGGGACTTACTTCAAAATTTCTGCTTCCAAAAACACACCCGTTGGTCATACATGATTAAAAAAGTAGAACACTGTTTCAATAACATTATACATTCGTCTACTGGTTTTACTCCAAATTATCTACAGTTTGGTAAAATTGAGCCTAATAATATTCGCGAGTTAATAGATTTTCCAGAATATTATGACGAAAAGGTAGCGTTCTTATCCGAAAATGGGCAAGTCCCACGCGGAAAAACGAAAAATCCAACACGATGCGGGTGTTCAACCGGTAACCTTTGTCGAGGGTGAATTAGTTTTAGTAAAGATTCACCCCTTGTCTTCCTCGCAATACTCAGAAATCAAGAAATTTTTCTTATTATATGATAGCCCTTTCATAATTAATAAACGCATAGGTTCGAATAGTTACGAACTTGTTGACGAAAACGGTGTTGTTAAGGGTCGACATAATGTCGTTAATTATTAAAAAAATAATGTGTCGATTACAAAAATATTATGAAATGCCTATTTCTTTCTAATAATCTCCATCAAGCTTCTGCCGTGTTCTCTTCTAGTATTTAAGTCTTACGATTGTAATCATTCAACTTAAATAGGGGGGTAGATGTAGTACGCCGGCCCTGTGCTTCTAGAGAAAAACTTAATAACTAGTTCGGAGGGCGCCGGCGAGCTTGGCAGGACTGATGTCTAGGCAGCGGAGGAGACGAGTGGGCGAAAAACCCGCTCCGTGAACCAAAAGTTTATTTTAATGCATTGAAAATATAATTTTCTATAAATTGAATGTTGTAAATGTGTGTGTTGTGGTACAGATTGTGCTACTACAGTTTTTTAGTTGTGAGCCAGTTGACCTCTAGTAAAGATATTGTAAATTGGATAACCTTTGATTTTCTACTAACCCAACTAAATCTCGAACCTAATCAACGACACGACGAGACCCTGAAAAGAGTCTACATGCCTAATGAAATGAGGGTGTTTGCAGCATGTTTGCAATCGTCTGCATTACAAAGTTCTCCTCATACGATTAATGGTGTTCTGTTAATCAATTCAGAAGAGGAAATTATTGTAAAGGAACTACAATGTTCATGCAAAGCTGGAAGTGGAGGTCGTTGCATACATATATCTGCTTTTCTGATATATTGTACTAGGTGGTATTATAAGAAATTTTCTAAAAAGCCATATCTGGCATGAACAAGTGATTGAACAAAATATATTATACACATTTTATGTATGTTGTTCTGTTTCTGCTGTTTTTTTTTTATATTGCAGGTATGACTTGTCTCCACTAGAGGAATTATCAGGTACAGATTTAATATGTACCTGGTATAAAAATGTTGCAGTTGAGAAATATACACCCGAGCCATTATTAAGCTTTTCTTGTTTCAAAACAAATAAACAAAACAAAATTGAATTTTGGATGAGGAAAGTATATTTAGAAAATTAGTGAAAGCTGTACCAGATTCTGCCCTTAGTAAATTCGCGTAAGTTTGTACATATATGAAAACAAATATTTAATTCATGATTTATTTTAGGGGTTATGAGTGTCAAGGTGAAAACGATATAAATGCATCTCAAATAAATATAACAATTGAAAATTTGTATAAAAGTGCCAAGGAAACAATCAAATCATAGTGGATTTGTATGAAGTCTCTGTTGGAAGTATGTTAGAGTGCTGCATTGGTACATACAATAATGTTATCGTCCTAAACCCTGAAAGTTCGGTAGAAATTTCGTCTATGACGGATAAAAAATTCTGGGAAAATAAAAGACAGTTTAGGATAAATGGATCTAGAATATATAATATTTTCACATACAAATCTGATGATTCTGAAAAATGAAAGTTAAAATCTTTAAAATATTTCTGGTGGAAATCATTTAGCAATACTACTCGGCATGGTGTTATAAATGAACCTCATGCTAAAACTGCATACAATAAGGAATCAAAGATTAATCTTCGAGAGGTAGGCTTCTTCATTTGTTCTTCCGAGCCCGGGTTAGGATATTCTCCAGTTGGAATAGTTTTTGAAAATGGACAGCCAAAGAAACTTATAGAAATAAAATGTCCCTTTTTTGGGAAGTAATGGACTTGCAGGCTAAAGTCGGATGCTACTTTCTCTTAAAACCAATAATAACATTTTAGATTTTTACACTGAAGTAACGCTACGTTAAATATCTGGACTGTAGTATAATTCATTTTTAGGGAAAACTTCTGGAATAGAGGACACATTAAAAGAATGCAATTTCTTGACATTTTCTTTGGACTACATTTAAAGAAGAACCACCAATATTACGCCCAAGTTTAAACAGGAATGGCTACCTTAATAATTCAATCATGTGATTTTATCATATATGCATGACACGACCAGTCATTTGCTGTTATAAATATAAAGTATGATTATGAATATACAAAAATGGTACTGACAAATGTAAAAGAAAAATTTTGTAAGTTCATGTTACATCACATATGTGAGAATAAATCTTTAAGTTGAGTTTGTTTCTTCTATAATTATAACTATTCAGGAGCATTCACAAACTATTGTCCCCTATTTACTTTCTTATTTTTAAATTTAGGGGGAAAGACATTTTTAAAAATATTCTAATTTTGTTGATAGGTACACCAGCAAAAAAAAATTAAAAGCCAAATTTCGAAGATATTTAGCCAACTTGAATTTGATGATTTTTTTAGTACCCTGCTAAAATTTGTATTTACTATTTCTTTCTAAATTTAAAAAAGGGGAGTTAAAGGGGAGAATACTTTCTAAATACTCTAAAAATACTAAAAACTAAAAAAGTTTTCTCGCCTATTATGAAATATTTCAAATTAGATAATTGGGAAAAGTAATTAAAAATATACAAAAAACTTCTTTATTATAAAAAAATAAAATAATACTGAGAGACACTCAATTCCATTAATTACTAGGTGTTAAAACTTAAAAAAATTAAGTACCAAATACAGTGCAACCGCTTTAATCGACATTTAAATGCAAGAGGTCAATCCGAATTAACGATTTGTCTGGAATACTGAATATTCACAAAAAATACAAACATATTCGTTTAAGTATGGCCTTTGGGATAAATACTGTACGAATGATTAATAAGGCAAATATTTAAAAACAATATAATTATTCAACAAAGATCAGAATGACCAGCTTTCATTAAATGTTTTATGAACTGTATTTTTTAAATAAAAATAGGCACCCAGGTATCAAATTCATAAAAGTGTGTGTGAGTTACGAGTACAGCTGCCCTGCTATCAAGTAATATAATATGCTAGATAAAATCCTAGACTGCTTTTATTTCCTGTATTATGATTTCACTTATTGTTTGACGCTCGAATAATAAAGTCCTCCGTTTTGTAAATTAAACTGTAATTATTTTAAATTAGTTAATATTACCTAAAAATAAAGTTTGTGAAAATTTCTAAAAACGGAGTCGTTACGGCCAAACGCGTAACTAGTGTCAGAGTCGTGGGATTTCTGAGAAGAGTCATTTTCCGAAAATTGAAAATCGACGCTGGTTTCAACCACTAACTTCGAAGGACCGCCCTGAACGAACGAAAAAGTACCCCAGGTCAACGCCAGGCGCTGGAGAGGAAAAGTAGTTCATACTTAAGAAAACGAAGAAATGAAGACAACTTTAACTTTTATTTTGTAAGTACGATTGATCATTTATTCCTAAAAATCAAACCTATACCAATCCTATTTACCTTGTAACCTTAAATCTCAATTTATTTTTACGCTTTGCAGTATTCAAATTTTATGTCTTTCAAAGTTGTGATTGGCTGGATCGAGTAGGTTATGATCAGCTTTGTGACATAATTACTAATACGCTTTCTAGTTATAAGATTTTAAACATTAAAAAGTAAAACAAACTTTCCCGCTGACAATTGTTATATATTGTTGCCAATAGAGCATTGCCTGATTATTCATGTATATCCCTCGTTGCAATTGAACATATAACCTGAGTCACATTTTAAAATATAAAAATAAATTGACCCGCTGACAATTGTTATATATTGTCGTGATAGAGCATTGCTTGATTATTCAAGTATATCCCTCGTTGCGATCAAACATATAACCTGAGTCACACCATAAAATAAAAACAAATAAAACAAAATGTGATTTTACTAACCGCTACATAATTATTGAGTACATACTGAATGTCGATAAATACCAGCGACATTGACGAAATAACCAATCAATTTGGAAACATCCCTACCGAAAGAAGACTAAATATTAATCTACCAAGAATCATACCACCTCGAAGAATGGCACAACCCTCTATCAAAGATTATTTGGACACCATTCCACAATTTAATGGCGATCCAATTCTCGTCTCAAATTTTATTTTGGCATGTGAAAATATTATAACTTCTTTAAGAAGAGATGGTGACGAAAATTTCAATTCATTCCTAGTTGCACATATAAGGAGTAAATTGGTAGGAAGAGCAGCCCAATTAATATCTGTAAGAGACCTAAAAGCATGGACCGATTTAAAAGAAGCAATATTATTTACATTTGGAGATCAAAGAGCCGAAGACTCCCTATTGAGAGACCTTATTATGTTAAAACAAGATAATAATGAATCATCCTTAAGGTTTGGCGAAAAATGCCAAGACACATCAAGTCTGCTGTTATCTAAAATAAATTCAGGAGCAGAAAACGAATCACTGAAAATTGAAAAACAAACATGTATAGATAATTAGCAGTCAAAACGTTTATGAAAGGTGTAAAAGAACCATATAGTCTAATAGTAAGATGCAGAAACCCTCAAACTTTAGAAGAAGCAATAACTATTGTATCAGAAGATAATAACCTAAATTATATTAGAAAAAATTCACAAAATTCTAATTATACATTTGGAATCAATATAAATCAGCCAAATAATTATCAGATGCCAAGAAGAAACCCAACACCTGCCTATAACGCTAGACCAGCTATCACCCCACCTAGGCCAGCATTCAATCCACAAAATAGAACATATCAAATGGCCAAACAGACCCAATTTTTGGCAACAACAAACAGCTAATCGTCAAAATACAATACAACCTTTTAGACAACAGAATAATACAACTAATAATTCAGGTACCCAAAGAAGACCACAAAATTATCCTATACCAATGGATACATCATCAGATAACACCTACATTCGAAGAAATCAATTTCAACCACACAATAATCACTTTCGACCAAATAATTTACAAAAGCCCAACTTTACATTTGAAGAACTTCATTACAGTGATATAAATCATGAAGGTGACCAACAAGAAGAGTATCCTGTAGACCAATACGAAGCAAGCACATCATATTTGCCCCCATACGAATATTATGAAATGAATAACTCATATTTGGATGGATATATTGAACCAGATTGTATCCCTGATCCATCAAAACCAGAACCTACAATAACTGAACCAGAAAATCAGAATTTTCCACAGGACCCTCCAATAAAAACTACGAAATAATACAAATTTATTCACTGATCGAAACACAATTGCCCTATATATTTATAGAAGATTTAAAAGCTAATTTTCTCATAGATACTGGATCGACAAAAAGTTTAATTAAACCAAAATTAGCACAAAAATATTTTAGTAACAAAATTAAATCTGACCACTTTGCAATACAAACGGCTCATGGCTTAACAACGCATAAAGAAAGTATAAGAATTAAACTTCCCAAAACGTTTAATTCTCATTGTTTAGAAATTGTAACTATTATTTTATATTATTTTCATTAGGGTTGTTTTCTAAAATAGAAATATATATTTTTGCTTATTCTATTTCTTTAGAGTTTATTTTTGTATACATTGTAAAGGCTTTATTTGAGTTGGCACAACTCCGCATGCGCGAATCTCAACAGATGGACGGCAGTAGAAAGAAGGCAGCAATCGGCCGTGTACCTACCAAATTTTGCTCGTAACAAAATTACCAAACGGACTCAATATATTAGAAAAACCTACCCGGCGCCGGTCCCTAGGTGCAGTGAAGTGTCATTCAGCGCAGAGAAACGCAGTATTAAGTGCTTACTCATTAAATCTAGTTAATTGCATTTTATTTCATATCGCATCGCATTCGAACCTGCGCATAACGCTCTAATGTGATACTTTTCAAAGCACTCATAAAGAATACAAATTTTATCTTTTTGATTTTAACCCAAAATTTGGAGGATTAATAGGCATAGATTTATTAAAAGATTTAAAAGCCCAAATCAATATTAATAAAAATAAATTGATTACTGGAAAAAAATCTATCACCTTAAATATGTCAAATAAAAATACCACAAAGATTACTATACCACCCAAAACTGAAATGATTACCAAATTACCAGTTGAAAACACCAAATTAAAAGAAGGTATTATGCCTCACCAAAATTTCAAAAATGGTTTGGAATCACCCACAGCTTTAGTAAAAGTAGAAAGCAATCATATTATAACAACTGTGACGAACAACACAGAAGACACTCAAATTTTGCACATAGAAAAATCCATAAAATTAAGCCATTTAAACAAGAATTCCTAAATAATACCGAAATATTACAAGAAAATGTACCTATGGACCTAGACTATGTTGAACAGCTGTTAATACAAAATTTGGAAGATAATTTAAGGACGTCACATTTAAATCCCGAAGAAAAAACAAAAGTAGAGAATCTATGTTACAACTACAAAGATATATTTCACCAAGAAGATCTACCCCTTACATTTACTAGCCAAATAAAACACAAAATTCGAACAAGTGATGAACTTCCAGTTTATACGAAAAATTATAGATATCCAGATATATACAAGGATGAAGTCCAGAACCAAATGGATAAAATGTTATTTTCCATTCCAATATTATTCAGGAATCCATATCTCCTTATAATTCACCTATATAGTTAATACCTAAAAAGGCAGATGCCAGTGGTAAACAAAAATATAGAATTGTTATCGACTATAGAAAACTGAACGAAAAGACTATAGAAAACAAATACCCGATACCAAACATCGATGACCTATTAAGTAAACTAGGTAATTGTATATATTTCACCACATTAGACCTTGCCAGTGGCTTTTACCAAATTGAGATGGACGAAAATGATGCAGAAAAAACAGCTTTCACAGTGGACAATGGACACTATGAGTTTAAAAGAATGCCCTTCGGATTACGTAACGCGCCTGCGACTTTTCAATCTGTCATGGACCATGTCCTTAGAGGATTACAAAATAACATATGTCTTGTGTATCTTGATGACGTCATAATTTTTTCCACGTCACTAGATGAACATATTGAAAGACTCCAAAAAGTATTTGACCGACTAAGAAGCTCCAACCTTAAAGTACAGCTCGATAATTCCGAATTCTTAAAGAAAGAAGCCGAATACCTTGGACACGTTATTACCCCAAGTGGAGTAAAACCGAATCCCAATAAAATAGCTGCGATACAGAAATTCCCAATACCTACTACAACTAGATAAATAAAAAGATTCCTGGGACTCCTCGGATACTATCGTAAATTTATACAAAACTTCGCAGATTTGACTAAACCACTAACGAAATGTTTCAAAAAGAACGCCAAAATTATACATAATCAAGACTTCTTAAATTCATTTGAAAAATGCAAAGAAATATTAACAAATTCACCTATACTACAATATCCCAATTTTGACAAACCATTCATTATAACTACAGATGCATCTGACGTTGCAATTGATTCAATTTTATCGCAAGGAAAATTAGGCAAAGATTTACCAATATGTTACGCTTCAAGGACGCTGAATGAAACAGAAACTAAAATGAGTACAACAGAAAAAGAATTATTATCTATAATATTCTCATTAAAATATTACCGACCATATATTTTTGGAAGAAAAATCACCATTGTAACTGACCATAAACCACTACTTTGGCTAGCAAATTTAAAAGAATGTAATGCGAGACTGACTCGATGGAAATTAAAATTACAAGAATTTGATTATGAAATAATACATAGAAAAGGAAAATGTAATGTAACAGCTGATGCTTTATCACGTATTCAAATTTATCCAATTGATCATTCAATAATCGCCACCGCTGGAACTTCCCGAGATTTACAATCACCAACACCTAGTGAAATAGATAGACTGCTTGACGACGTAATAGACAACCCCGCCAGAAATTTAACCGAAAATCTACCCGAAAATGCAATTGAAAATATCGATGAGAACCTATTAGAAAATGTAGTAGAAAATCCAACCGAAATAAATTTAGAAGATATACCACTTCCCTCTAGCGATAACGAAACCGTTCATTCACAGATAGATAGCCAAGAATCAATACCAATAATCGACGATGCTATAGAAACAAAACCGAAACAATTATGGTTTACAGACATCCCGAATATTACAGAATCATCAACAAAATTGTACACCTACGACAAGAAACAATTTCTACTAATAAATATGCCCAAAGATAAAGATAAAGTATAAGGATGGATGAAAGACTATTTAGTACCTAAAGAAAAATACTATATATCTTGTTCAGATCAACTGTACCCTGTATTATGCGAAGCCTATACAGAATTGTACAATACTAACAGACCTAAATTAATCCGATGTCTTGGACATAAAGCATATATTATAAATAAAGATGACAAAATTAAAATAATTAAGGAAACACACGAAAAAAATAATCACAGAGGAATTTTACCAACAGCAGCTTTACTAAAAAGAACATTTTATTGGCCAAATATGGACAAAGAGATAGCCGATTATATAAAAGATTGCCAAACATGCAATATAGCTAAGTATGATAGAATACCACCTACAGTGTGACGCTCTTATTTCGAGGGCGACAATTTGTGACACTCTCTTAATTCGGTTTCGGATTTATCCTCGGGTTTTTGCCATCGGGCGCCACACATCCATAGGTTTCACGTGGTGAATGGTCCACGCGGACTCTACTCGCTTATGAGTAAAGGCGGGGTAGCTACAGTGAAGAAGGTGTACACACACGTACACTTGCCAGAGGGTCAAATGTTTCTCAAATCTAGGTAATAAAAGTCGGTTTCGGAGGCTTACTACAAGATTTATTAAAATAAAATTAAATAGCCAAGCAGCGACATAAGGCGGACAGCAAAATAAAGAAATTAGCAAACGTAGCAAATCAGCAAAATAAACAAATGGTAATAAGCAACAATATTATATACATGTATGCAATGTATTAAACCCAGGTTATTAGCATTTCATTCAAATATTAATTCGGCAGTGTCACAGTAAAGCTTTAATCACAGTCGAAAAGAAGCGGTACAGGTACTAAGCAAATTATTAAAATTGATGTACACGGCTTTGTGTGAATAGGGAACAACGGGAGACGGATAAGAAGGATACAGACGTCGAAGTCTTCCTGGAGGCCTAAGCACATCACAGGTTATTCGTCATGCATGTATCGGAGGGTTCGGGACAGGTATGGCTGTAGAAGTATTCCTGGAGGCCTACGCACATCACAGGTATCATCAGCATGTAACCAAAGGGAATCGGACAGGTTTAGCTGTAGAAATATTCCTGGAGGCCTACGCACATCACAGGTATCATCAGCATGTAACCAAAGGGAATCGGACAGGTTTAGCTGTAGAAATATCCCGGGAGGCCTACGCACATCACAGGTATCATCAGCATGTAACCAAAGGGAATCGGACAGGTTTAGCTGTAGAAATATCCCTGGAGGCCTATGCACATCACAGGTATCATCAGCATTTACCAAAGGGTTCGGATTAGGGAAGGAAGCCTACCCATAGGAACTTACTAAAGCTGTTGCTTCGGAGTTCGGTAAAATACTGTCTTCGGAGATCGGTGGAATACTGTCTTTTCAACGAAAATCGGCCGGTCTTTTATAGTCCTCGGCCGCTGGCTCGACCAATCAAAACGGCGGATTTCGCTTCATGACCAAATATGGTCTCAAATTTTATTAAATTTGCGGAATGCTTACTTGAAATTAATTTATAATATCGGCAAATGATTAATATGAATCTAATGTGTAATTAGAACATATTTTAATCAGATTTAGTAACGTACTTTGACTTTTATGCCTTACTGCATCAACCTGCATTTAAATATCGGTTCCTAACAAAATAACATATTTAAATACTTATCATTAACAAAACTATATACAAGTTATAACGGAAATCATATCTTTAATAATTAAACAATATTAAATTCAATATAACTTAATTTAATTTAAGTTAATTCGGTAACAATAGGCAAATACGGTATAGTAATACATCAAACATGTCTCAGATATATTCCCCTTAGTAAATTAAACAAGTTCGGGAAACATTTATTGCCGGAAAGTGCATAAACATTAATAAACAAATTAATTGTCATAACATGACTATACGGAGAGCTATGTATTCCAAACTTTGTCATAAAACACTTTAATAGATATATTATAATATGACTGTATTAAATTTCAAGTGGCGGTTGCATAAGTATTTTTAAATAGCATATGAATCAAATATTATCCAGTTCCAATGCATTAAATAAATATTTTAGGGTACCTACAACACGAAAATAATCATGTATTTCGCTAGGAACAAAAACTGCGGGAGGCGTAAAAACAACGTTTGGAATTTCTTGAATCTCGGCCGGTTTCCATCGAATAAACGTATATTGTTTATAGTCTTATCTATTAACAAATGTACTATAATTATAAAACTATACTGGAAAACATTAATGCATTACTTGGATATGAGTTGTTCATAAAAATATTTACAAACTTATATACGGTGTGTTCAAATAAAACGGTTCATATTTAATTCTTGTTTAAATTACTACGGGCTAAAAAGTAACTTCGTTACAACAGCAAATATAAATTTAACACCAACCCCTGCGAAATCAATGGAATTACTACATTTAGACACTTTCGAAATCGATAAAATAAAATTCCTTACTATAATAGATTCCTTTACTAAAATGGGAATGGCCATAAAAACCAAAAATGCTATCGAAGTATGTGATGTCCTTCATACATATATAATGCACTATGGTGTTATGAAAAAAATAATAACGGATGGAGGACCCGAATTTGATAATGGACTGGTTAAGGACCTTACACGTTTATATAAAATCGAACATCATATAACAACTCCGCAAAATCCAAAATCAAATGGTTTAATTGAAAGATTCCATTCAACAATGATCGAACATTACCGAATAACCAAATTTATTAGCCCAAACGGGCTAATAAATGAAGAATTCTACACGCATAAAACAATGTGTAATAGCTTATAATAATACTATCCATTCAGCTACGAAATTCACACCATTTGAATTATTATTAGGACAAACTGATGCCAATAATCCATTTTCTATCGATGTACAATATAAACAGTATGAAAATTATATTGATGAAGTTAAGAAAGTCTCACAAGCACAATACGAGGTTGTTCAAAGAAACCTTATGAAAGAAAAAGAACTTGCCCATCAACAAAACTTAAGACGATATGAAAAAAATCTAGAACAGTTTAAAATAGGAGACAAGGTATACGTTAAGAATGCCCAAGCTAGATCAAAGACAGCGAATCCATTACTTGGTCCCTATGTAATTCGAGACATACATCTTGATAAGACTTGTTTATTAATCAATAAGAAAAATAATCAATTACGAAAAGTACATTTAGACAATCTAAAACATTCATTTAATATTCCAGATTCCTCGGAATCGTCAGAGGACTAGAATTAGAAGATTTAAACGGAAAACCACCTCTCTACCCACAATATTTAGGAACTTCGAAAATTCAAAGAACAAAATGGACTCTCATTAAACGAATAAACTTAGACAAACTTCATAAAAATTATATTAATATAAGAAGCCTAGTTAATAAGTTACATGACACTTATAATAATACCAAATACGGCGATACGTATATAAAAGAATATAAGATTTATTTAGCTATAGATACAAATATCTTAGATACATTAGAATTAAAATTTAAGCAATTGTTTATCAAGCATAGAAACCAAAGAGGACTTTTAAATGTGCTAGGAAAAACATTTAAATTTATTACTGGTAATCTAGATGCCGACGACGGAGAATATTTCGAAGAAAAGATAGGAATACTAGAAAGTAAGCAACATAAATTATCTCATACGAGCGAGAATCAAATTTCCTTTATTCAAAGAGCCATAGAAACTTTTAATAAAACCGTACATACACTTGAAGATAACGAAATTATAATTACAAGCAGAATAATGCAAATCGAAGCCCACATGAAGAAACAAAATATATTTTCTACAGTATGGTCAGCTATCACGTTACTTCACGGTACTCATAATCAGCTGATACTTGCCTTGAATAAAATAATCAGAATACTCGACGAATTGGAAACTTCTATTACATTCGCAAAAATGGGACAATTCCACCCCAGCATTATCGACCCTGAAGATTTCCATAATGAACTTCAAAAAATAAATGACCTTGTCGAAGATCCAAATAAATTACTGTATGATACACAAAATGTATTACTCTATGAACAAATCACCGAAATTAAGGCGTATCTTGTCAATAACATTATAACCTTTTTTTACAATATTTACAATATCTTCCATTTATGGGCCTTACCTATTGCATCCTCAAATTATCAATTTGACATTATTATCCCTAAATTCAAATTCCTTATACTTAAGTAATCGTTATATTATAATTTCACCACATAAGAATGTTGCTAAAATAAATTGCAATAATAATTTAAAAAATAAACAAATTCATGGTACCTATATTACTAAATTAGAGCCACAATGTTTAATTTTTATTAATGATTATAAAATTCAATTACACGAATCTGAAGTAAAAATAAAACAATTAAATAGTTATTGGTAGGAGATGCCGAAAACAACTACATACACTGTATCTCGCCACTACAAACATTCACATATGCCCCTTAGGCAATCATGTCGCCAGATCATTCATCGATTCCGATACCTATGGCAATCTGATGAGATCATAACAAGATCGAAACCGGTCATTGTCTGGTATTTGGTCTTGATGAAGGATGTGGCGACACCCATGGAGATGTTGATGTAATGCAACGCCAGTCGGGGCATATTTCCCGTCGAGTAGTTGTTTTCGGCATCTCCTACCAATAATTAAGTAGGATTGTCTTCCTCAAAGACAATAGAGGTCGCTGTAATGGCATCTGCATAAAAGCAGATCGTTATCTGTCTGTCAATTAGACAATAATTGTCAGACAGGTAGTAGCAAAGACCCCTAGAGGGCACAGTGTATTTCACTGTATCTCGCCACTACAAAAATTAAATAGTTATTTACCTGAAATCAATAATATACCTTTTGAGAAACTTAACACAAATTTTAAGCCGATAAAGATCTCGCACATAAATTTAGACGATATAAATACTAAAATAAAACCGATATAAACTTAATAATGAGATCAATCAACATAAATATGACTTTCTAGAAACTGAAAATGTTAACAAATATTACTTCAACTATTGGAACTTGATAATATATTTTGTGCTTATTACAAGTTCTGATGCAGATCACCACTTGTAACTTGAGTTGATACATCGGTATGTCGGGTCCAGACCAAGCAGACAAAACAACGACAAGACAAAGACATTCATGTTTCGCGACAAAGTAGCGACAAATCCGATACATTTCTGCAACATTTTTGTCTTATTTTTGTTTTGTTTCCAAATTCGAAGACAGTTGCAAGTCTCGTCTCGAGTCGGTAAAGATCAAAGGGTCTCTGTTTTGTCTGCCTATTTTATGACAAGTTGTCGGCGCAGTGTGGACGGTGTGCGCTAACAAAAGTAGGAGACCAATAAATCAGTGGAAAATCACACATATTTAGTTCTGTTGTATAATAGTGTACCCAATAAGCCACGATTATCCCAAGTACAAAACCAATTACAACAATTTCTTCGCTTTCGGACAACCTCCTCTGCTGGTTCTTCGCACTTAAATCCACTCAGCGTGGACACACAACATTTATATTTGAGTCCACCCAACGCCATCACACAACATTCGTACTCAAATCCACCCAGCGTTGACACACAACATTTACTCAAACCTATCCAGCGTCGACACACAGCATTCATACCCAAATCCACCAAACACCAACACACATTTATTCTCAAATCCACCCAGCGTCGACACATAATATTCTCAGTATATATCAGAACATTCTCAGTATATATCAGACCAAGAAAAAGAAGGAAATTGAACTTTTGAATGGAAAAACAAGAAGACAAATTATTTTTTATGTATGCGTTAATGATTTCTTTTGTATTAAAAATTAGTTTCATACAGTAAATATGGCGTTTATTTTAGAGCGTATTAACACAAAAAAATAATTACAAAAGTTATACATACCTTTACATAACCACTAAGACTGTTAATTAAAGCTTCACATACTTCAGGTATTATTACAGATATTGACTGCTTTGATACTTTTGAAAGATACATTAGGCTGTGGTAGGAATTGGTAGGAATCGCCTGTTGATAGAAATCTTAAAGTTATTGCTAATCTTTTTGTTACACTTATAATATTTCTGTAGTTAGTATGTCTTTTGGCAACTGCAGGACCAACAAGGCATATCAGATTCTGGAAATCTTCTGTGGAAATTCTTAGAAAATTCTTAAAGCTTGAACGAATCTCACCACTTACTCCAATATCATCCTCACGTAACTGAACTACCTAACAATCTATTTATGGAATAACTTTCTCGCTTTTTTAAGCTTGGTCTCATCCAAAACCGTTTGCGTTTCATTTTTCCAACATTGGATGAAGAGGAGCGAAAGATATAACAACTGGCGGCTAACCATCTTCATTTTTTAAAATTTCTTCCTGGTGGAAACACCACATGGTTAAACAAATGAGTTCGCAATAACTGAATTTTGTTGCACATTTGTCCTTTGGTGTGGACAGTTTGTCTCAATTTTGTTTTGTCTGAATATCTAAAATTTTGTCGCAATTTTGTCGTGTTTTTGTCTCAAAATCGTGTTCACTTTTTGTCTGCTTGATCTAGACCCGGCAGTAGATCCATTTTTAAATTCTTGCCACTTTAGTGGTTCACTAAAGGCTAGCTGTAACAAAGGATCGGCTGCTGCCATTTCTTCTGCACTTGTCAGATGATCTGTACTAGGGTTTACCACTTCATTTTCATAACTGCAGCTCTATTCATATTAAAATACAAAACAAATCATAAATAATAAAAATCTACCGTACAATAATGACACACTCTTTACATAGGTACCTCTGTAACGTCATATTACGTCGATTTACGTATTAATTCTCTTCTTGAAGGTGGGCTTTTCTCAATATTTTTTCTTCGACAAATTTAAATTTGGTACGGCAGTTTTCATTAGAATCTTTTTAATGTTATTTTGACCTGTGAAAGTAAAATTATAAAAAAAATAGGTACCTATGTTACTTGACAACAAATTATCAATACCTAAAATGAAAATAATGTACATACCCGCATAATAAAAATCAGCACTTTTGAAATGGGGCAAATTTTCTTTCCAATTTTTGTACTTAAAATCCAGGCTAAACGGCGATCAACATTTTCTTCCCCACACTTGGTAAAAAATTTAACCTTATCTGCCCCTTCTTTGGAAATAAATGAAAGCAAAATGTTGTTTCTAGTATCCTTACTACAAGGATTGTTAACTGTTTACAGGATTGCTCGATCGCTCAATTTTGTCATCCGCCTTTGTGACGTCATCGAAGATATATGTAATCGAATTCTCAAAATATACCTATTTTGTGTTTGTTATATTTCACATTTGCAAAAGAATTTTCGTATTTGCATGATTATTAATATTATTATGTATTAAAGTTTGTAATAACAGTATAAAAGTGTACCTATTTCTACAAGTTCCAGATTTTTGGATCTTTGATGACGTCACAATTATGGATTACATTGTAGTATAAAGTTCGAGCAATCCTGTAAACAGTTAACAATCCTTACCCTTACTATTACAACCAGAAACACAACAAAATACTTTGCAGTTTTTACCTTTCCTTATAATAATAATAATAATAATAATAATAATAATAATAATATCTCTAAACCTCATTCTAATCACAAGGATTAGCCCGAAAGTCTGAGACTTGTGTGGGGAAGGGGGCAGCATATTATTATTTCGCGGCCTGCATTTGCACCTCAGGTACGACTTACGTTGGTAGGCCCTAACCGCCATTCAGTGCTGGAATGAGGGAAACCTGGAAAATCTCATTAGTTAGGGAGACAAGTTAAATATCAAGTGATTTTAATCTCTTCTAATCTTAATCTAGCCCATCGCCAGGATGGTTGCCAAGCCATCTCCCTGCGAATAGGCCTTGATCTACGAGTAAACAATTTAATTAAAAATTGTTTGGTGGAATGGGAATTAGAACCCACGACTTCTGGGCTGAGCGATCGAGACGATAAGCCCTGAGCCACTGGTTCCTGATGGGTGCGGCTATCAGAATAGAAATGTAATTTTATCAAATGCTCTACTGCATTTTGCAGTTGAGAGTAATATCGAAATTGAGCAGAAGTATTTGGAGAAGGGTCATACTCAAATGGAGTGAGACTCTGTCCACTCCATGATAGAAAGGATGTTGAAATATAGGATAATTAATCTTCCAAGTGAGTATATTACTGTAATTCAAGAAGCTCGTGTGAAACCTATGCCACTATATGTTTGCTATCTAACCCACGATCAATGTTTTAATTATAATGATATATCCACATTTGTGTACAACTCTACCCACCCGGGAAAAGGGTCAAATGAACCAGTAGTTTACACTTCAGATCTATAAAATATACACCCCAGGGTACAATCTTTTACAAGACAAACTTCGATAATGAATATTCAGAGTTACCTCAAAGAGTCAAGCTAATGAACATAAACAAATTCAGTACCAACAGATTAAAGTAATTTTCGAAAAAATTTATTGCATAAAAAATCGTGTAGGCTGAGGATTAGCAGCTGGACCATCGTAATAGGTACAACAAGTACATCTAGGAGGCTAATATTGTGGTGGCATGGCATCCAAAATCAAGGAATATCTACAAGTATAATCAGTTTATATTCTGTGGCATCAATACTGCACGCGTCATCTGTTGAACGAGGAAGTCACTAGAACGTAAGGTTGGCAGTAATGTCTTAGTCAAAGTAGTTATCTGTAGGAGGTATTCAGTAGGAAATGCGATTGTCAATAGGGGAACAAAGTTGGCGGGGTTTTGGGAGAGTCCATAGATAGTTTGAAAAAAAAAGAAGGTAGGAAAAAAGGTAGACGCGGAGATTTGAAAAAGAAGTTTGGGAAGCGAAAATTAAGGAAGAAAAAGTGGGTTTAAAGTGAAAATTAACAGGTAATCTGTTCTCTATGAATTATATATATTTATTATTGTCCAGTTTTCCTATGTAATATTGTGATTATTCCATATTAAAATAATGTTTTGTTTCAATGATACGACGCCAAAATTGATGTTTGTAAATTTTGCTATTTAAAGGTTTCTACCATCACTAGGTAACATTTTACTTGTCCAATAATAGTTTTAACATTCATTTAAATGTAAATTTGTAAAATTGTCGCGACTACCATTAATATTTTAATGTCGACCTTTGTTATACATAACTTCTTAATTATAGTCCCTGTATTTGGAATATAAATAATTAAAATAATTAAGTGTAGGTTCTATCTAGCAAAGGTTATGAGTGTGATAGAGCCTTGGTGATTGCACTAACATTTTCGCCCGTGTAGGATTGAATCTGTGTAACATAAAAAAAATAATAAAATACACAGATCTTTCCGAACCTTCAACTTATAGCTGGGATGCCTCCCGTATGGGACCCCAGTACCTTTCCCCTTACTAACCCCAAACTCTTCAGTTTTATTTGAGAAATTATGTATCATTGTTTGAACGAGGTGACATGTAGTAGTGACCAAACTGTACACACTTTTAAGTTTTGTAATTATTATCAAATCTTGTTATGTTGGTTGTATAATATATTTTGGGTAGTCAAGAGTAAAGATCGTGGGTTTCTCTGCCATGCTCTTTCCCCACAGGAACTCTAGGAGAGCCTGGCACTTTAATTTCCTTGGAATTCTAATTTTTTTTCTGTCATATCTGTTATTAAAACTGTAAGTACAAATTTAATAAAGTTAGGTGTATTTAGAATGTGCCTTTTTTTAAATTAAAACATCCCCCAAGTAAAACGTTAGTAGCCAGTGCTTTCTTTCATTTATTCACATATAGAAAATATATTTATATACAACCTGGGTCCTATTAGAGTTTACAATTTAAAGAATCTGGTAAGTTATACTACAATAAATATATAAAAAAATTCATTGGAATCGTACTTACCAAAAATTTTTTAGAAGGGTGTCCTGGTTCTTAATGGGCCACACTGTAGATAACACGTATAATGACGAAGTTCTGATTTTAGACATAGAAAGCTTTCGGCCAAATGACAAAATTATTATTGTAGAAAATTAATTAGTAAAAGAAGGAAATTTGATACAAGACAAACAAGATGAAGAGATAAATGGAGAAGGGGCAAAAATACGTTCCATAAGAAATAAAGACTGAAGTAGCCACTACTGACGAAACAAATTGTGATATTAGTATAGTAATGAATACTGGTGAAATTATTGAAACTACTGAGACAAATAGTATGACAGAAGTTTGCGATATTAGTTCAATACTGACTACTAGTCAACAAGACATATTGTTAATAAGTTTAGACGTAGACAAGATTCAGCAAATTAAATATGAGTGCAATATGATAAATATTGATCAATTATTAAATATTCCTGAAACACCAGTAAGAAAGGGAATTAGACAAACTGAACGGGTAAGTTTTGTGTTAACGTCATCAACTTATAAATCGAACGAGGAACCAAAACAAAGAAAAGAAAAATCAGAAACTAAAGAAAAAAAAAGATTGTTGAAATTAGAAGAAAATAACAAAAAATAAAATGGTAAAAGAAGACCCAGAAAAAAAAACTAAAACCAGCGATAGCGCTGTTATTAATGAAAAGATTGTTAGTACTGTTGTGACAATCACAACAGTTTTTATCATTAGTAGAATAACTACTGATAAAAACTGTAAAGAAAATATTGATAAAAATGTGGGTAAATTAAAACATGTAAGAAATCTACAAAACGATTTGGGCGACTGCGAAAACAATATCATGGCAATTAGAGGGTATCTGTTTCTATTGTGCGAAAAATATTTACATGACTTCGGTTGGCATAAGATGTCAGAATTGTAGCAGATGTTACCATGTACAATGTTAAAAAAAATAATATATATAAAGAATATTTTCTTTGTAAGGTTTGCTAAAAAAAACAATAATTAGGTAGTCAGTTTATGTATAAAAAGTACCTAAAACATTTTATTTTAGGTTATATTGATATATCAGTGTAATATAGCATGTACTCAAGATTATTTCTCTAATAAAATTTGTAAATGCAGTTTCAATTTTATTTAATTTTATTTTTAATAATTTAATGCATGTGTCAATAATTGGGTGCCAATACTTAGTACCAGTGCTAACTAATAGGTGTCAATCATTAGCACTAGTGCCAACAATTAGGAATTTGCATGAATTTTAAAAATTAAAAAATTTACACTTCTTATATTGCAAATTTTATGTTAAATATGGCATGGTAATAATTGATGGCAAACGCTTCAGGATTGGTTGGACCGTTCAGTGACGCCATTGTACATAATCGTCTTCCATCTTGCACCTGAGAACCGCGTTGTTTGCTGTTTATGTGTGTATTCTTGTGAAATCGAAGTGAAAAGTATTTTAAAAAGTGTTTGTAAGTAGCTGTATTTTGCATTTCAAAGTATAAAATGTGTGACACTGGATTTGTAAAAGGACAATCCGATAATTTGCCAAACATAGATTCTTTTATGATGGCATCGTATTTTGGAAGTAATCCCGACTTTGTAGGAGTAGAAATACGAGGTGCTAAGGCTGCAGGGTAAGTAATTATGAATATTTTATATTTTTTATAAATTACCATGGGTCACGTAAATATGTTAAATTTAAGAGTTTTGTAAAAAATAAAACTACATACAAAATTAAAGTGAGGTTATGTTGTGTCAAAAATATGGTAGAACTGATATGTGACGAAGAGAAAGAAACCATTCAGAGTGTGCAGTGTTAAGACTGTGCAGCTTCCCTAGGTAGGTACTTAAATAGTTCTACTTATTCATTGTTATTTCGTTAGAATTATAATATAAGAAAGGTCCAAACTGAGGTAGGAAAGGATATCTACTTCTAAATAATTGGATTTTCAGATATTTCCATTTCTGTTTCGTTTGACATTGGTCAAAATTTGCCATTTCTCTTGCTGTTAATTAACTATTTGTATGAACACCTGCTTGTTTTACTAAATTACAATTAAAACGTAGTTAAAATCTGATGAAAATGAATGAATGCAGCTTAAATTTCTTTACATTTTTTGCACCATAAATTTTAAAATATGAGAAGTGTATAAATGCTAACTGTGATTTAACAATAATTTATTGAAGGTTATTTCATTACAAGTTGACTTGGAATATTTTTGAAAATAGTTTATACATTTTTTTAGATAATTAAGGCTAACTTTCTATAACATTATACTTTATTTGTATTATCAGAAATTTATGAATAATAGAGGTTGTAAACAAGCAGTGGCTTTTTTGACCTGGTTGCATAGAAGATCAGAAGAAGCAGCAACAACAGAAACTGTCTGTTATTGGAAAAACTCAACTTTGGCAGCAGTGGGGACAACAAAATTTCTACTCGTTTCTGAATTGGGAAAATCAGTGGAAGATCAGGAAGGTGCTTCAACAACATTTTTTAATGAAACAATTGATTATTTCCAGAGAAATAATTTGACCAAAACACAGTTGAGTAAATATTTTATTGAACCGTTGGATATAAGTAAAGCATCAATTCACAAATTATTGATTGATTACAAATATGAAAAGAATGGATCAAATGATGCCAATAAAGTTTTAGAACATTGCAAATCAACTATTCCTGCAGATATTTACCCACAAATAGCTGAAGAAACGACAAACCAGGCAGATTGTCCACTATAGCATGAAATGCGCTATGGTAGAATAACAGCTTCTAAAATTTATTATGTGGCAAACTGTAAAAAGGTAGATGGCATTGTAGTGGAACAGCTGATTGGGGCGAAAAAAATTTAAGATACGGCAGCTTTGGCTCGAGGAAGCCGTTTAGAATCCGAGGTATTAAATGTACTTCAGAAAAAAATGAAGAAACATATAGAAACTGTTGGATTTTTATCGATGGTTCAATCCCAATATTTGGTGCCCATCTTCAAAGAAAAGCGAAGAGAGATATTACAAAAAAGATGGAAATATAACGGCAAAATATTTTGCGCAAGTTCAAATACAAATGCATGTGTTAAATAAAAGTACTGCTATATTTTGTGTTGCTAGCTATGATTTTGAAGAGTCGAAACAATTTAAAGAGATAATCGTTCATTATGATGCAATTTTGAGAAAATATAATTCAAAAAGCTGTAGACGTCTGGAAAATAGCTGTTTTCCCCATTTTATATAATTGTTCCGTTCCTAGTATTAGTTATAAGTGTTTTTTTTTTATTTTTATCTTTCATTTAATTATATTGTTAATTGTTAGCATAGTTTTTGTTTGACATTGGCTTCAATTTTGGGCTTATTTTCAATGTTAAAAATAATTTTGTCCGACATCGGTGTAAGTTGGAACTATGGCCTTTATCGCGATAAGTAGTGTCCACGTACCCGGGATTATTAGCATGACTATCGCGAGTGCCGGATCTAGCTAGAGAAACGCGCTTCGCCTTATACAGAAGGAATTGTCACCTCCAACTCCTGGACTAAGGTGAGTCTAACTTCCACTTGATTTTGCATTTGTCGACAATTTATATTTGTTTTAATTAAATACAGTGACAGAAGACACTGTAAAAAATGATTTCAGAAAATGTGGAATATTTCCTTGGAATCCCAACAATGTAGATTACAGTAAATGTATAAAACAAAATCAAGTTTTATGTCACGATAATCAACGGCAAAAATTGAAAGCAAATGAAATCTCACTTAAAACAGTTGAATCTTTTTTGTCAAAATCAACACTGAATGAATTTACACAGACTTTTGAGAGGGACGAACAATGGAATGGTGAAGAGAAATATACTGAACTTTATAATTTCTGGAAAAATTTGAATCAAAACACAAAATTGCATGTGACAGCTGAATCTGCTGAACAGAAAAATGGATGTTACTGGAAATACGGTATCTTCTTGTGATGTCTCAATGGTTGAAAACCGTATCGAACCTAAACTTAATGATCATGTCTCAGTCGAGAGACGTGATGAATATGTTAAGCCTGTTACACCAGAAACATGTAATTCGCCTGTTGCGAGCACATCCAAAATACTTACACCAGTCAGGACAAATATTGTTCATACAGAAATGACTCCTGTTACTAAAACAATTCTTTCATCCCCTATGGAAACAGTCCATTCTCCTCTCATAATAAGTGAATCAAGTAATTCAAGTGTTGGAACACCATTTAAAAGAGCTCTTTTTTGGCCTGAAACAAGTCAAGACCAACCTAAAAAACGTCAGAAGAAAGAAAAGGTACCAGCAGTAGTGACATCTAAGGAATGGATGAGACATTCCAAATCTAAAGAAAAAGAGAAAATTGACAAACAGCAAGAATAAGAAAATTCGTGAAGAGAAGAAACTATTAAAAATTCAACAACCAAAGGGAGGGAAACAGAAAAAGTTAGCAAGAGAAATCAGAAATTTATTCTGATTCAAACTCTGCAGAAAGTGTAGTTTGTCAAGACTCCTCAGATGATGTGGTGGTATTAGAAGAAAGTGAGAATGAAGAGAACATTGAAAACAAGACAATGATTAATGTTGAGGGAGAAAAATACTATGCAGTTTTTTATGAAGAGCAGTTTTTTATCGGGCGTGTTATACAAATTGAAGATGAAATGGTAAAAGTTAAATTTTTGAAAGAAGTAACAGAGAATAATTTTGTTTGGCCACAAAAACATGACGTTGACAAAGTACATTGCAAATATATTTTCTATGGTCCCATACTTCTTAATGGAAATGAACCATTCTTTATCGATAATTTGGTACATAGGAAAATTCGAAGTTCTTACAGACAATTTAAATCTAAGCTTTAAATTTAATTTAAATCTAATAATTTGTAATACCTATAATATCCTTTTACGAAAAGGATATTATAGGTATTACAAATTATTTAAATAGGTATTTTTTGTTTATTTACTAGTTTTGTTACTTTTGTTATTATTTTGTAGTAAATACAGTAACATTGTAAATAATACTGTAGTTTTTCTTATGGCAATTATTGGATAGCTAAGCTGGCAATTTGTAGACAAAAGTGGCAGCTTCAGGTGATTTTTGCACTATTTTGGTACATGTTAAAAAAAAAATTTAAAAAGCAGTCATGATTGAGTATTCACTGTTTATTTATGTTGTAATATCCTTTAAGTGTTTCCTAAACAAATATGACTTTTCTATGATAAAAAATAACATATTAACCTCTTAAGTTGGCAATTACTGGTGGCATTACCCTATGCACTTTATTGTTATTTTAATATTATTTAAACTTACTTACTTTAAAATCATCTTCACAACAATATAATGAGGAATTGAATGAGATTTTTTCCCTTCTCATTAATTTACACCACTGTTTTCTTACTGCCTCACCTCTAGGGACGCTTATAAATATTTTATTTGGTGTACTTATGCTTGTATTTTTGCACATCGGTACTATGCAGTACTTGTATTTAGTATATTTCGACATTATTATATTACTAAAACTTTACCCGTTTATGTATATGTCTCATGAAAACAAACAGCAATGGAAATGTTCGAGTTCGCTCGGATTCTTATGTGAAATGACGTCACGCGTACGCCACGCCCATTCCGACGTGTTTTCCCGTGTCTTTATGAAATTCAAACTTTAAACATTTTTAATTCGATATTGGGATGTTGAAAAAATAAAAAAAAATATATTATTGTAAATAGTGAAAACTCTTCAATCACATAGATTTTTTTGAAAAAAACTGCAAATTCCTAATTAGGGGCCAATATTTAGGATGTTAGTGCCAACATTTGGAAAATATATATTAGGGTAAAGTTCCCAATTGTTGGCACTGTGCCAATGATTGGCACTTACTATATTAATTTCCTAATAGCGCCCTACACTGAATATGCTTCACAATATCGTTTATCTATTTACTATTACTACTACCAATTAAGATAAAAATAATAATTTTGTATACAAATTTAAGGGTGCCAACATTTGACAACTTAAGTACAGCAGATTTCAATTATTGGCACTTGTGCCAATAATTAGAAATCAGATACCTACTTACACAATTGCCAAAGGTTCGGTTTTACAGTTTCTAAAAAAAATTTTGCTTCAGATGCCTAAAGTGAAGAAAAACATAAAATATACCAAAACCTATACGGAGACAATACTTCACCAAGCTCTCGATGAAATTAAATCTGGGATACCAAAAAAGACAGCAGCAACTAAGTATGGTATACCCAGATCTACACTTCAGTTCAGACTTGGGCCAAATTTTTCGAAAATTGAATTAGGATATCATACATATTTGTCTAAAGAGGAGGAAAATAAATTAGTTGAATGGATCCTAGAAAGCCACAGGAAGGGATTTCCAAGAAGAAAAATCGATATACCATATATACTTAATACAGCAATTCAAAAAATACTGTAATGAAAAATCCTATGATGAAGTCTGTAAACATTTTCAGTGTCTCAAAACTGTGTACGAAAAACTCAAACCTGATGCGGACGTAGCCTTAAACGACGCATCTGAAATATTAATGGTAATCGATGAGGTAGACAATGCAAAAGATTATTATATCAGCACTGTGTCGTATTCTGATGAAATTTTTCTAACTGAAGAGAAATTACAAAATGCACCGGTGATTTTTTGTGAGTTTGCTGAAACGAATAAAATTATTATTCATGAAAATATTAAAGTAAAAGAAAGAGACATTAATATAGACGTAACTGATTCCCAAAGAAGGAAAGACAGCGAAGCAGATTCGATAGAATTGAATAGGTAACATAAAAGAACAATTAGATGTTGCTGAAGAAACTAAAGGTTTAGTTAATTTGGAAGTTTCGTATAACAAACAACATTCAAGAAAACACCGAGAAAGAAGCGCAAAAAGAGAAACGCAAGAGAAAAATATTGAAATTGTAGAATACCTACCCCACCCAGAAACACCATGTAGAACAGGTAAACGTCAATCTGAGCGAGCTCCCATGGTTCTTACGTCAACACTCTATAAAAGAATAGCGGAAGAAAAAGAAAGAATTAAAGAAGAAAAGGAAAGAAAGAAAGAAGAAAATAAGCAGAAACGGCTACTTAAAGATCTTGAGCCCAAAAAAACTATAAAAAGGACTGTTCAGAAAAAATCTTTAAAAAGGGACGTACAAAAAAAGGAGCATACTAAAGTAAATGAAGAAACACAACTATATTCTAGTCCAAGTGATGACTGGGACGTTACTACTAGTTTCGTTCCAAAAGAAAATAAATAGAAATCCTGAAGAGCATGTTAGAAATGTATTCAAGTCCCCTGAAAAGGCACCACCAAGTCTATTCTCTAGCAATAACATTATAATTCCGAAAGGTTTATGCTTCCTCTGTGCTACTAACATTTATAGGACTAATATTGGAATACAGTGTCAGAAATGTACTCGAACGTATCATTTTAAGTGTTTAAAAAACACAACGAGTACAAAGAGTATCTTATTTGTCGTCCATGTGTCTCTAAGAAAAATATTAAATAAAAATCTCGTTTTTATTTGCTAAACATTTTTCTTTTTTACATCTAACTTACTATTCTATTAAGGTGCCAATCTATGAAATATCAACTGTGCCAATAATTGGCAAAGATATACCAATCATTAGAAATACAGTCATTTTATTAATTTTAATTAAAACTTCTGCCACAGAACAATTTCCACACAGTTTTCTCTGTTATTTAACAAAGATAAATATATATAAAAGTGGTTGATGTAGTTTAAGGGCAGCTTGGATAAAAGTGTTATGAATATATATATTTTATTTGTTTTCGCCTCCTTAAAGTGCCAATAATTGGGCATTTTACCCTATAATTTTTTATATTTTTCAGACATAAATAGTATTTAAAGTGGATTAAACTACTATTTCTTGAAAATTTTATAGTTTTTGAGGATAGTATAAAAAACTGACAAAATGGGAGTATTTATAAAATTTTTAATAATATATACTCTTTGTTGGCCTTCTAAGAGTGCCAACAATAGGGGATTTTACCCTATTTTTACATTTCTGAAGTGTTTTTCCAACACACAAAGTTAAATATTTATACTATTGCAACCTAAAGTTGCAATCAAAACAGGTCTAAGCTCATCCAATTATCAGAATAATTTTATAATATTTTACAGTTAACAAATTTCAATCTATAAATAATGATTTACATTGGTTGTAGGCTCGCTAGGCTGTTAAGACAAGTGTTCCAATTATCAATTTGTTTTATTTCTTGTAATACATATTCAACTGAGTAATACCTAAACATACATTTTTTTAGTTTATCTTTTTCTTTATGCGTGCTTAACTTATCACCATATACTCACACATTTACTCTCTCACTCTTGGGGGATATCTAATTATTATAATTCCTATACAGGGTTTTCAAGCATTTTAACAGTTTGTGAATTTTAACAGCTCATTTTATCAATCTGTATAAATAACTAGTCACATGTCATTTTGTTATTAGTAATACTGACATGCAAAAGTTACGCTAATATCATAAGTATACCTTTAATTTATTATCATTTATAGCGTGCGAAACCACGTTGCTCATGATAGGTACTGTTGTGTATACTTTTTTAAAGTTGCAAAGAAAGTAAGGAAATACTGGATATCATCAGAAAAAAAGGCAACTTTGAATACAATACAAATTCGGCCCATAATAAAGGATTACTGAAAGTGATGAGAAGACCTCAAGAAAGGAAAAATAGAGGTCCTGAACATTATGTAGTATGCCCATCGTGCAAGGGGTTTTACTAATCATTAACAATAAGACTACATTATCCTAATTGTTCCAAAAGTTATGTTAAAGGAACTAGAAATGTCCTGGTTCTAGGAAGAGTTGTGCATGGTCGCATCCACAAGACAAATGTGATGCACTTCGAAACAGTGCATATGATGAGTTAGTGATTATTTATGCTAATAAAATGTGTTACAAATTAAGATACCAGCATCAACACTCTTTAATTCGTATCCATTTGCGACTACTTGGAAAACTAATGGTGATATTAAAACAAAGAATACCTTAAATAGCAGACCTCAACTGTGTTCTTGACCCCAAACATTTTGACACTGTCTTAGCAGGTGTTAATACAGTGTTGCCAGACCTCCTGTTTTAACAGGAGAACTACTGTTTTTGCCCCTGAATCTACTGTTTACTGTTTTCACTCGGAAAAAAATTGTTAAATATAGTTCCGAGGATGATTTATCAGGTGAGGAAGGCACATCTACGTCTACGTCTACCCACAAAAGGGCAAAGTACTTACAGAAATATAAGCAAGTTTGGGAGAAAGATGATGATTTTAAGGGCTGGCTTAAACAGGGGAAAACCAGTAGTGACGCATATTGCACTGTCTGCAATAAAAACATCAATGTTTCTGCTACTGGCAAAACTATCCTATTGCGACATAAAGGAAGTGCTTCTCATGTAAAATTAGCAAAATCTGTTAAAAAGCAAGTAACATTGACTAGCATGAGCAGCCTTAAAAAGGCTAAATTCGATGACGAAGCTGCAAAAAGGGCAGATTTATATTTATCAGCTTATGCTGCTGAACACAACATGTCATATAATGCTATGGAGCATCTTCCAAATTTAATAAGAAAAATATGTCCCGACTCACAAATTGCCAAGGAAATTAAATGTGGACGTACCAAATGCTCAGCCCTTGTTAAAAACGTTATGGGCAAGCAGAATGAATTAGACATTTTAACAATTTTAAAGAATAACAAGTTTTCTCTAATAGTTGACGAATCAACTGATAGATCTTGTACGAAACATTTGGCATTGATTTGCAGGTACTTCCAAGGGAATAAGTAAGTTCTTTAATCTTTTTTTCTTCATGGTATTTCAAATATTGATCACATTGCAGAATTCATGACGCTTTCCTTACATTGGTGCCTATGAAAGGTGCCAGAGCACAGGATATTTTTGATAAAATTATCGGCTACTTTGAAGATAAAAAAATACCTTATAAAAAAAATTTATTAGGATTTGCTTCCGATAGAGCCAATGTTATGACAGGGAAGTATAACTCCGTCATGAGTCGGTTGAAAGAAGAGGTTCCAAACATATTTTTAATGCGTTGCATTTGTCATAGTTTTCATTTAAGCGCCTCAGCTGCATGTGAAAAATTACCTAGGGGGGTTGAAGATATAGTGAGGGATATATACAACTACTTTTCTAATAGTCCTAAGCGTATTGAGGTGCTAAAAGAATTTCAAAACTTTACAAACACAAAGATACATAAAATTCTCCATCCTGCGCAGACTAGGTGGTTATCTTTGGAGAGTGCTGTGGTGAGGTTGCTAGAGCAATATGATAGTTTAATTTTATTTTTTACTGATGCGGCCACTACTGAGCGACTTCTTGCGGCAAAAACAATTTTAACGCGATTAAAAGACCCACTAACAAAATCTTTTTTGCAATTCCTTGAGTTCGTTTTGCCATTCTTTAATAACATGAACAAGGAAATGCAATCATCTCGTCCACAAATTCACAAAATACATGCCCGTTTATCTGCAATGTATAAAACAATACTAGAATGTTTTATAAAAAGAGAATTAATTATTGTAACACCTCTTGAAAAAATTAATTTTAAAAATCCTCACAATTACATTGAACTAAATGACATTTATTTGGGCGCCAAAGCGTCTTTATGTGAAAACAAGTTAACAAGCGAACAAAAGCACATTTTCCGTACACGATGCTTGGATTTTTTTATTGAAAGCTGTGCTCAAATTAATAAAAGATTTGACTTCAGTGACGGCATCCTAAAAAAACTGGAGATAATAGATCCTAAACATGTACTCGAGGGTACCACCCCTACTATAATTCCCTTGGCACAGTATTTTCCAAATCTAGTTGAGGCGCATGAGTTACAGAAATTAGATAATGAATGGCGGTTACTGCGAAATACCAAAATCAGCTTTGACCCTGCGGATAGCATAGAAGACTTTTGGATATCTGTCAAAAATATGTGCTTATCAGACAGCTCACCTATGTTTTTAACCTTATCTAACTTTGTTCTAAATTTATTATGCTTACCACATTCGTCTGCAAATGTTGAGAGAACATTCTCGCAAGTGAATTTACTAAAAACGAAACAACGCAATAAGTTATCTACTGCTAGTATTGTAGGGTTGCTCCACAGCAAGAGCTATTTGAACTTAAAAAATGAATCATGTTATTCTTTTGATTCTACATCTAAGCAGTTGATTGCGCTACACAACTCGCAAATGTATAGACAAATATCAGAATTAACCGACTCAGAATCAGAATAAATTTAATAATGTTTGGCCGTACTGCCGTAATATCAACATTTTAAGTTAATTTTTATAGGTTTATCAGTCCGTGTAGTATTTTGTTTCCAACTTTGTTTAAAAATGTATTTATTTTGTTTTTTTATTAGTATGTGTTATTTTTATTTCCAGTTTAATTTTATTTTGTATTCAAGACGTGTCTTTCTCAATTTATTTATTTTTGTTATGTTTTTTATATTTTTTATTAGCAGTTTAATTTTATTTTTTTATACGTCTTTGGTTTGTAAAATATACCATTAAATTTATTTTTTTTAAATAATATGTGTTTTATTTAAAAAATAAATTTATTATAAAATCTACTATTCAGATGAGCAAATCTACTGTTTGCTTTTGACCTATCCTACTGTTGACAGAAATATCCATCTGGCAACACTGTGTTAATATTTTAGCTAAGTTTGACAATAAAAATGGAGAATATAAGGCACCAACGACTGCTGTAAATATGGGTCCTATATTAAAAAAATGCTGTAACGTGTCTATCAGCAAATGCATAAAAAATGGGAATATTTCAAAAAAGGCTGCATGTGAAGATTTTCTGGAATTATTACAGGAAGATGAAATTTTAATAAGTAATGCAGCAGGTGAAAATCAAGCGGAGATAAGGCGCCAGCAATCAAAACATTTACCAACAATCGAAGAAATCTAGCAATTTAATAAATACATTCAAAACAGACAAAAGGAAATATGTGTCAGTATTAAGAAAATCTTCACCTCTAACCTTTGTAAACTTTTAGCCAGCTACACTCTAATATATTTGCAATGTTTCAATCGTCGTAGAGCTTAGGAAATAGAAAGGATGGAAATAAATGATTTTAAAAGTTACGTCAGTCAACAAGATTGCTGGTGATAATAAAAATTCCAATATTATTAAAAATCCACAAACGGCTATTCAGTATATTAGATGTGAAATTAAAGGAAAATTAGGAAGAACTATTTAAGTTCTGACTGACAAGTTTTCTTTTAAATATTTCAAATATGTTATTAGTCATCGCAACAATGTGAATGTCCCAGTAGAAAATCCTTATCTATTTGGATTACCGGGCAGAGGTGAAAAGTTTAATTACCTCCGAGCCTGTGACCTTATGAAAATGTTTTGAAGATAAAGTGGTGTAAAATGACTAGGATTCATAAGAGGTACAAAATTACGAAAGCACATCGCCACGATCAATAAAAACCAAAATTTAACTGGCGATGGTGATATTACCCACTTGGCGAGTCATTTAGGACATTCAGAAATTATTCATCGTAACGTCTACCAAGCAACTGATCCTGGAAATGAACTAAGCACTATGCCAAGAATTTTAGAAAAAGCTGGAGGGCTTGAAAGAGATCAGTCTGATCTACAAACCATCACGGAAGATGAGACTATATTAGATGATACCTCTACCAACAACAAGACTATATTAACTTCGGACATTTTCACCAGCTCAAGTGATGATAGTTCGGTAGATAATTTTAAGGGCAAAATAAGGGTAACCGTCACGTAAGTAAGGCTAACCGTCACTCAAAATAAGGGTACCCGTTAGCATAGCCACGTTTACGTGACGTGGAGGGGGTAAAAATGGTAAAAAATACCTAATATTTAGCCCCCTTTAAAAATACAGACATTTTTGGCGCCATACGCCCATAGCCTATCTACTGAGAACAAATACAAATGTTTTAAGAAGAATATTATTAATGAAACTATTCCTGATAGAAATAAGTGTGAAAAATTCATCAGAGAAACCAGTATCAACCTTACTGTGCCACAAATAAAATCATGGATAAGTAATCAAATCCGAAAGAAACTTCAGGATAATGAGACCCCAACTGGAAGTAAGTTTTTACCTACTCTTAAGTATGCTGGTTTTTACCAAAAAAAAATATAGGGTATCCAATATCTATGTGTTATTAATCAGGCGCTCATTTTCGTTAAAAAAAGATAATCTGCTTCCAATTTGGAAGAGACAGGGAAAAGATTCAAGAACTTGATAGCGTCTATTTCTTCGTGATAATCCATTATTTTTATTTTATTTTATTTTATTTTACAGCTACCCAGACAGATAACAATCCAATAATAGGGTAGGGAACATTACAATAATTATTAACATATAACATAATAAGATACATAATATATAAAATGTAAGATTACGCATCTAATCACTAACTAGTTACAAGTAATATGCAAATAAATAATACACAACAATTGACAATTCAATAAATCAATAATATGTACTGATAACAATTAATTATCATTTAGTAAAACGTGTTTAATTTTACTAATATTGCAGCAGAAGATATCAAATTTGTCATTTACAGATTCATACTTTGAACACATTGAATGTAGGGGGGACGAAGCATATAAATTAGTACGTGGAGTATGTAAGTAAAATGTGCTATTAGTTATAATTATAATACTACATTATAATCAATAATGAGCACGGAATTACTTTGTTAAAATAACACTATATTTTTTTACTTTTTAACAGTTGGTTAATAATAACTAGACTACATTTTCAAGTATGCGTGGTTCAAATTCGTATCCTTTGAGGTTTACCAGAATCCGTAAGAGATTAAACAAACGATATCCTTCCATGATTCACAGTTTCTTTTAGGATTACACCACCTGTAAAATAACAAAAAGCAAAAAACCAGAAGCATACAAATTAAATATTCAAAGTGCGGTATCAAGGCAAATTTCTAAAGTTTGCTCCAAAAAACCACTGTATAATGTGTAATAAAATAATATTTGGTAGATTAACTAAATTTCATCAGTGGTTTTTCAGTTTTATACAAAATTCTATATTATGTCATATTTTAAAATATGTCTAAATAAAATACTTTTTGTCAGATTGACATTTTTATTTTTTTAAAATTAAAATTAAAAATGCCAATCTGACAAAAAGTACTTGTTTTCATACAAATAGTTCTTATCGTACAAACATTCTACCGACGAAGAGTTGAGGATCAACTCGAAACGTTTAGAAAAAAGTTAGTCAAGTATTTAATTTCTTTTAAATTTTATTATAATAACTATTTCATTTAGACATATTTTAAAATCTGACATATAATATTATAGAATTTTATATAAAACTGGAAAACCATTTATGCAATTTATCTAGCCAAAAACACATTTTTGTTATAAGTTATTTGCTAAAAATCGAGAAACACCCTGTAGCTCGAAAGCGGTAAGAGATAGAGAGATGCGGTTTACGCCATTTTAATTTTTTTTTTTCGAAAAAATAACAATTGCGTAAACCAATCTTTTACCGCTTTCGAGCTACAGAACATTTCTCGATTTTTGGCAACAACAAAAATTAAGAAACGGCTAAAGTAAGGATAATGACGGAAATCTCATCCAGATAAAAACGATTCATAACAGGTTATTTGTATTGTACTCTTTCATGTCTTCATTACTCTTCGGAAATAACCCTTCCACTTTTTTATCAATATGTGCGTCGGATTCAGATTGTATTCATGTATATTACGATATATATGCCGCGGCGATAGAGTTCCTTATGCTGGGTGATGGCCGGTGACTAACGGAATGTGTTTATTGCGGTGCGAGTTCGAATCTCGCCAGGGGAGAAATGGCACTTGTCCCACGGAAATGGTTGTGGCCTCCGTTTTCTTCATGTATATCCTCCTTCTACACAAGCCTTAGGCTTTCAGAAGGGAAGTTGTCCTGTGGTGTGTTTTATGTTATAATATAAATCCGTTCTATTTAAACACATTAGTTAATTAAGCATATTTGTTTTTGTCTTTCTTATATGTGAGTGAATGTTTATGTTTTTTTAATTTCAACATGTTGATTATATTTTCGGTGTTTTAAATTTTTATGCATTCCAAAGGCCTGCTACTGCCTTAATCCAGTTTATAGATGATTTAAAAACATGTGGTATATACGAAGAGGTTAAAAAATATCCACATTTATTTGAAGATATAATGTGCAATAACAAACCAAAGTTAACTGCCGATATTTTGGAAAAATTTTTTAACATAGAAATACAGTGATGTGGGTTCGAATAAAAGATTAATGGAGAATCGGGCAATATCTTGTTTTTGAGATTATATAGCAGACTGTGACGGTGAGTAATACTACCAATAATACTATACTATAATCTACTCGAACTAATACTGTGCTGAATTGGCATAGTTTCAATGTACTAATTTAACAATTTTCTAGCGTTGTTAATTTTCCGGAAAAATAGGATTGAAAACGTTACTGCATGTAAACATTTAAATTTTGCTGGTAGAAACAATAATTATTTATTGAGGGCATTGCAAAATTCATTATCACCTTTTGATGTGATGACTTTTGAGCCTCGAAAGTTACTTGTATTTCATAACATAATTATTTTGAGAATATTGATTATAATAACTATTTTGTTACTTAAAATATTAACAATTTTTTTTAATTTTAAAAATTTCAGTGGAAGCGTTATCTGACGTCCTTATTTTTGCTACTGGAGCGGAGTGTAGTCCACCCTTAGGTTTTCCTAAAATTACCATTCTACATGATACTAATAGATTTCCTTTAGCTAACACATCATATGCTCTGATTCTGAAGTTACCCTGTGTACACTCCAGTTATGCCGACTTTAAATCCAATATTAATTTTGCAATTGGAAACTCTAAAGCATTTAAAACTAAAAATATTAATAGAGTTTGTTTACGATGGATGAACTTAATCTTAATGCAAATAAACGTAAAAAAGGTGTTAAAAGTGTAATATGGCAGTGTGACAGGATTAAAGCGGCAAGAATTAAGGGCGATGAATATATAAATTATAAGGGAAATGTTGTTCCAAAGAAGGAAATGGGATTAAACTGCAAGTAAGTAAACTTAACCTAAAAACTGCTAACAACATATAGCCATAACTCTATATTTTGTGTAAGTGTACTTCTAAGAAAGGATTTTCTTTCCAGTTGCCGTAAAAAATGTTTGGAATCACTATCAGACGAGGCAAAACAAGAAGTGTTTGATAAATTTTACAGTTTTGGTTCTAAAAATGAACAAGATGCTTATCTTCAGTCGCTAATTTCTGCATTTCCGATTCAGCGAAAACGTCCTAAAAGCAATGCCAATTTGTTGAAACCTCACAAGAGTGCCAATAAGTATAGAATTTCCTATAGCTCTGGGCAGCTTTTAGTATGCAAAACAGCCTTTATGAATCTTCATTCGATTAGTAAAGATCGTGTTCATCGTTTGTGTTTGCTTTTAGCTGCCGGGAAATCACCACAAGATCTACGCGGTAAAAATAATCCGGGTAACTCCAAACCAGTGGGCCTTATTGATCTCATTGTTACCCATATAGCATCATTTCCTTTTAAAGAATCACATTACAGCAGTCGTAGTTATAAATATCTGAGCGAAAAGTTGGACATTAAGAAGATGCATAATCTATTTTTATGCAAGTATCCGAACATTGAGGTTAAATACTCATTATATTACAAGATATTTAAGGAAAAATTTAGTTTAAGCTTTGGAAGACCCCAGGTTGATTCTTGCTGTAAATGTGAAGAATTATCACTTAAAATAAAGTCTAAAGAATTAAATGATAATGCTAAGCGAGTTGCTGTAGCAGAAAAGACAGTCCATCTTAGGCGTGCTAAGAAGTTTCATTCGAAAATGAATCAGTTGATTGAACTGTATAAAAATGACCCCACTGTAGCAATAATAGCTGTAGATTATATGCAAAACATATTTTTACCCCAAATTCCTGTTCAAGATACTTTCTACTTACATCAACTTACAGTTTCTGTTTTTGACATACATGATGCTAAGACGGGCAAAGCACATTTCTACATTTACCACGAAGGCATGGGAAGAAAAGGGCCAAATGAGGTTTGCTCATTTACTACAAATTATATTGAATCATATGTTCCACCAGAAGTTAAATATCTACATGTATTCATGCATGGATGTCCTGGACAGAATAAAAACCACACAACTGTGAGAATGTTTGCTTCATTAATAGAACTAGGTCGGTTTAAAAAAGTTGATGAATATTTTCCACTGCGTGGTCATTCCTTCCTACCCTGTGACAGGGACTTTGGGGTAGTTAAAAGATCTCTCAAGAAAAATGACAGAGTTTATACACTTAAGCAATACGCTGAACTCATTATATTGGCGACCACACAAAATAAGTTCACAGTACATCTCTTAGAGGATGACAACAGGGTCATCAAAGACTTTAAATCTTGGTGGCCCAGATTTTACAAAAGAAATTGCTGCAGCGCAAATGCTACAAAAAGTGAAAGAATTCCATTTAACGTATCAACGTTTATGCAGTTTTCTTACAATGAAAATTCTAAAGGTGCCGTGACAGCGTATGACTATATTGATGGCCTCACAACTTATACATTTCAAATAGGCACAAGACAACCCAGACCCAGACTATTTTGTACGGAACTAGCTTACCCTAATATGAAAATACCTATTAAGAATAAAAAAATGGTTAACATTAAAAAGTTTGCAAGCTACTTACCTGATGATGAAGAAATTCAAAGTTTTTATCAAGACATATTTTTATGGCCAACTGTAGATGGTGATCTGGAACCAGAAGTTCTGTAATGTTATGTTGTTTAATGTTATTAAAATCTGTTACCTCTTTTTTCTGAATAAAATCCAGTATATATGAACGTTTTACAAATTTACCTCGAAATTTACTTGAGAAAGCCGATATCTCCATTTTTTAATACGGTATTTTTGTTAAAGTCAATAATATATTTTCTTGTCTGTTTATGCCAAACAATTAATATTAATACTATTAACGTTTATTAATAAGTAAACTTTTAAATAGATGCAGTTTTAGATGGCTAATTAGTTTTTCCCAATTATCTCAGAACTATGTTTATGGGATCTGTAGGGTTTCTCAAATAAGTGATTCAATTAACACATTCTAGAAGTACCAAAGAGGGCATATGAATAAAATATATAATTGATGCATAAGATAAAATGTAGAGACAGTGCAATATTTAGAACAGTACATTTGTAAAATAAAATCTAAACAAAGAGCTATTGATATATTTTCAGATATAAAAGATTAATGATTATTTTAATGAAATTTGAAAAAGATCTAGCAAATATTAAAGTTGTTATCAATAGGTAAAGATGAATATAAAATGTGAAAATGGGAAATTTAAATTGCAATGAATTACAGGTGACAGATAGGAAAGAGATCTTAACAGGACATGGAATTTATTTAAGGAAATTAAAAATATTTGTATATGTTATAAATTAATTATAATTAGATAATAAGAAAGGAAAGACTTTCAGAAATCAGAAATAAACTAGTAAAGTGCCACAAAGTGACTAAAAGACGATTAAAAACTAAGTTACTGAGAAAAGTGAGGAATGTTTTTTGTTGTTAAGAAATAGAGAGAATTGTTTGGAAGATTCTAGAATAAGCGTCTTTTTTGGAAAATAGATAATTTTAAAAGTGAAAAATTGAGTAAAAAACGGGAATCTAATAAAGAAAACAGTGTCCAGAACTTATATGAAAGCTGTAGAGATAACCTCAATGTAAGTTACATTTTAAAATCTGTCATAAACCGAAATAAAAGTAAAACACAAGCATAGCAGAATCCAGGAAGCAGAATAATTATTATAAATTATAATTCATGCAGCAATCACAGATTAGAGACATATTTATTAGCAAATTCCATTGACAAGAAAACAATTTAATAAAATAATCATAGTACGTACTTTAAATTTCCATAAAAAGCTAGCCAACGCAGAAGGAAGATTATCAAGTATTCCAGGGACTGAAGGCACTAAATTTCACAGACTATTTTCACTTTAGCTTTAGATAATTTAATTAGATTTAAGTTCTTTAACTGTTGTTTACACATTTGAATTGGACGAATCCATTATTATTAACAGATTACAAATATTTTCAATCAAGGCCAAGAAAAGTTAAATATAGGCAACTTACATTACACTTGTGTATTTGATGAAGTATAAACATATTACATTCAAGATTATTTAATTAATTTAAAGTAAAATTCATTAATTCTTTGTGTTTATTAGAAATAAAACAAAATTTGTTAAAATATCAATCATTCTTATCATTTATCTTCAATTTTTATAAAAAATTCAATACATCAAAATTTAAAATTTATTAAAATTATTATCAAAGTCGAGGCATTTGAAAATATAATATATTATAATTAATTCCCAACATTGGGGCATTATAATATATATATATATATATATATATATATATTTATTGTTTCAGCCCGCTCAAAGTAGGTGGCAGCACCTGCTTGAGGTGTGAGGTGTGACACGCGAACGCCCTCTCCAAACTAAGCGCCCGCGCGCGCAGTCCCTCTGTCCGTTTTACAACGTCTATATTCTCCGATTTGTGTCTTACCCCGATAATTGTGTATCAATAATCAACTAGATTAAGTTATCAAGTTGTAGTTATTTTGCTAATCACAGCATTTGTATGTATGTAATACCTACGTTAGTTTGTGCAGAAGTCAGTTGGAATAAAGGATAGTGAATTGCTCGTCAATTATTCTACTGTTAATTATCAATTCTCCTTACAGCAACGAACCCCCCTGTGTAAATCTCCACGAAGGGTCCCAACCACATATATATATATATATATATATATATATATATATATATATATATATATATATACAGAGTGCGGCATAAGTTCCGCCCCACTGAATGGCCAGCGAGGTCTTGCGATTTAACACCCTGCGACTTTTTTCTCTGGGGCCTGATGAAGGATCGAGTGTTCGCAAGACGAGCAACAACAGTCCAGCAGTTGAGAAGAATCATCGAGGAGGAGTTCGACAACATCAGGGAACATTACGAAATGTTCCGTCGTACGTGCCAAACTGTCGTCACACGGTGCCGCAGATGCGTTGACCAAGATGGTGACCAATTTGAACACTTGTTATAAACTTATTCTAAGCTGTAAATATCTTATTTTCTGTAGCATACTCATTAAATTACATTTTATTCGCTTTTTCTATTATTCGCTTTTTCGTGCAAAATGGGGGCGGAACTTATGCCGCACTCTGTATATATGCGCGGAAGTCCAATATCTAGGTTAGCGAAGGAGATATTTTTTTTTTCTACAGCGTTGCCTAATTTCTCGAGCTCCACAAAATAAAAATAAATTCGGATGTACAGGGTGTTCAGTTCACTTTGTTATTTTAAATAGCAACCTCTATGTTTTTATTATTCTATAGAATTATACGTGATAAATTAACCCATTAGCGCTCAGCGTCCTCATCTGATGACAGTGAAAATAAACATTTCTAGGAACATAACAAAGCAATACACCCAATCTATTTTTAGCCTAACTACACGTGCATAGGTCTAAGTTCGCCTGAGAAAGTTTAGTTTCGTCTTAAGGGTGATACAAGCCGGTCATATATATTATTGAAAATTCGTGTTTTTTATCGCTTCGTCAGCTAGTGTTATTTTATATCATATCTCCTGTTGTATTTGAGGTAAGTAATGACTTTTACTATTATTACAAACTCAAAATACACATCTTTTATTGTAGTATATTACGGTTTCTTATTTTGCTTTCAATTTTTTGGAAATCTTTGGAAAATAACAGTGTCCTCGAATGAGGACGCTGGGATTTACCAGCATATTTTATGTGCAATATTTTTCTCTAATATTTATTTATATATTTTTATTTCAGACCAAGCCAAAATGAGTAGACAAGTGTTTAAAACTCTACAAGAAGCTGTGGAGTATCTATATTCGGAAGAAATTGATGCTGATATCCTAGCTTTACCACCTGACGTGGATGAGCTTACAGATGAGGATGAAATCAACAGTGACGATCTGGATGTACCTGGATGTACCTTGTATCGGACGTTCCAGGACAAACAGAAATAAACCTGCCTTCCGATGACGATGATGATGTTCCTTTATCGGTATTTGCCAGACAAGGGCTGTTAACGTCACATCAAGAAGAGAATTCGGATTCTTCATCCAACGGTAAAGAAAAATCTGCTCTAAAGCAGAAAAAAATAGTAAAACCTGAAAAGGACACACCAAAATGGAAGAAAATTGATCCACAATTTGAAATATGCGAAAATACCGATACGCCACAAGAGAAGTTTGCTGAAATGTTGCCTATTTTGTCCGGCGCAAGCATGTTGGATATTTTTGAACATTTTTTCTCGGAACAGATCTATCAGAAAATCGTGGAAGAAACACTTCGGTATGCAGCTGAACAAAAAAATAAGGCGACGTTTTCTGTGGACATTGAAGATATAAAGATATTTATTGGATTTTTGATCTTTTCCGGATATCATAGGCTGCCAAGTGAACGGGATTATTGGTCGGAAAGTGAAGATCTGGGTATACAAATATTAAAGGACGCAATGAGTCGAAACCGATATTTAGAGATAAAGGCATTATTGCATTTGCAAGATAACACAAAAGCAAATGAAAACAAACAAGATAGGGCATTCAAAATAAGACCTCTTCTTGATGGTGTCAATAAAAACTTTCAGAAGTGGGGAATTTTCCAAAAACATCTATCTATTGACGAGATGATGGTAAGGTATTATGGCCGCCATGGACTGAAGCAGTTTATAAGGGGAAAACCGATAAGGTTTGGTTATAAATTGTGGGCATTGTGTGGTGACAGTGGATACTGCTTCAATTTCTCCCTCTACTGTGGAAAAGAAGTTGTTCAGTCGAATAACCCTTTGGGAACAAGGGTTATCACAAATATGCTGAGTGTAGTAGACGATCCTTTCGGGTATACAGTTCACTTTGATAACTTCTTTAGTAGCTAGTTTATTTAAAATTTTGAAAGAGAAAGGATTTCGTGCCACCGGCACCATCCGGGACAACCGGACAGAAAAATGCCGTTTGAAGTCCGTTAAAGAAGTGGAAAAGTCAAAAAGAGGCATGTATGATCACCAATTTGACCACAAAAATAAAATTCTAATGGTTAGATGGAACGACAACAAGTGCGTTACGATGGGCTTTAATTTTGACACTATAGAGCCAATATGTTCAGTCCAAAGGTGGAATAAAGAGAAGAAAGAGCAGGGTCCAATTTCACAGCCCAGACTAATTAGTAATTATAACAAATTCATGGGTGGTGTGGATCACCATGATTGGCTACTTGAAAAGCATTCGATAGCCATTAGGGGTAAAAAATGGTATTGGTGTTTGATCACCCGTATTATCGATATGGCTGTCGTAAACAGTTTTATTTTATATAACTTGCTCCATCCTCAGGATAAAGTACCAATAAAGGAATTTCGTAGAAATATTGCTGTTGCTTACCTAAAATTGGGACATGGTAGACGAGTACAAAAAGGCAGGCCACTCAGTCTACCCTCTACATCGAGGGCACAAGTTGTTTATGACGTTCGGTTTGATGGAAAAAATCATATTTTGGAGAAAAGGGATAATCAGCGCCGATGCCAGTTCCCTCTTTGTAAAGGAAAACCGCGTACTTTCTGCAAAAAATGTAATGCAACACTATGTCTTCCTTGTTTTCCTAAATATCATGACAAATCATTTTATACCAAATAAATTGTTGTGCATTTTATCATTTTCGTTTATCTTTTTATTATTTTGATATTTATTTTATATTTAAAAATAATTATTATAAACATTTTCTTTATAAAATGCGTTTATAGTTGACATTGCTTTTAATTTGCCTACCTCAACTTTTTAAGAAATTATAAAACTTCAACGCCCAGCGTCCTCGTTTGAGGACGGCCTCTAAAATCAAAATTGAGAACTTGAAACTAAAACGAAACACGTAGAAGTCGACTAGGGAGCCATAATAGCAACTCATGTAAATATTTTAAAATTTTGACAAAAAAAAAAAATTTGGGCGTTAATGGGTTAAGGACTTTATCTAATGCAGCCCTATCAAAATATTGATAGTTTAGCATTCTCGAAGATTCTTCGATCAATAAAAAATAACTGAAGGCAACACGTGCTTCGAGGTTTACTAAAAAACCATAATTTTCCCTAATTGGAAATATAAATACTACCAAAAAATATAATAACTGAGTAGTTATGTCTGTAACAAATTACAAATATAAACAAATAGATTAATCAATCTATAGAATACTTGAATAAAAAAAAAGTTATAAATTTATTTTAATTTTTTTTTTATTTATAGTAAATATATATCTAGATAGGATTACATCTAGATGTCGACAAACTGAATCAAAGCTATAGACTTTGTAGTCAAATTTTGAAGAAGATTGTCATCTTTTGAAACATAATGCAAACCCAACAATATTTCCTTCCATAGAAGGGCATCATCAAAAATAGTGATCATACTTATAACATACCTGCACCAGTAAATAAGCAGGAGAGCTCTTTTAACAAGTTAAACATCCTTCATAACGTGGTTATAAATCCAGGTAGTATACTTAAATAAATTGTAATTTTAAAGGTTATCTATTTATATCATTTCTATGTATAAATATATATTTTTAGGTAAAAGTTCAGAGACAACAACAGAGCATAATATACACATTGACACAAATGAGCTACTACTGCTATCTCCTACTTCTTCCACCCAAAACGTCTGCTTCGTTATCGTTTAATACTTCCAGAAAAAAGAAGTACAGGGAAACCATTACCTGATGCATGAAAATACACTTTTGAGACAACGAGTTGAAGTTTTTGAAAACAGCAGTAGAACTGTCACGTTAGACGAATACCAGGCTCTAACATTTCAATTTTGTCCAAATGAAATAGCGATTTTTATTAACAACCAGGTAGCTCAATCACAAAAAAATACATGGTAGAAGATATTCAGATGAATTTAAAAATGAATGTTTAAAAAAAATATTTTTGCGGCATAAAAGTATACCGACAATATTTAATTTATTAAACAATTGTGTTTCCCAAGCCCCGAAACACTCCTCAGACAAATCCGTTCTATAAAAGTCGGCCCGGGGTTAAACAATCCCCAATTGTTTGAAATGATGAAAACAAAAGTAAATTATTTTCAAGAACAAAATAAATATTGCGCATTCTTTATAGACGAGATGAGCATTAAAGCAAATCTTTTTTATAACATTACCACTGACCCTGTTGTGGGATTAGCAGAAAATGCAAAAAATGAAAATACTCTTAAGCCTGCTAAGAGTGCATGTGTATTTATGTTAAAAGGTATTTATACCAAATGGAAACAGCCACTAGCTTACTATTTTTCGCATACCTTCATTGCAGCTACATCTCTTGAACAAATAATTCATGAATTAGTTGAGAAAGTTATGGAGGTGAGTCTTAAAATTTGTGTTGCTACTACCGATATGGGGTCTAATAATATAAATCTTTCACAATTGCTAAATTTTTCAGCAGAGAACCCCCATGATAAACATGATAAAACATGTCCTTTAAAGGCAGCACCTCAACTAACAAGTTTGCACATAAATCCAAGCAATTTCGAGGAAATTAAGGTGAAATTTGCCACACACTTTTTAGCATCACAGTGTCTGCAAATATGAATTTATACGTCACATTTGAATATATTCCAGCAGAAGCAATTCCATACATCCGAGTTTATTGATAAGATGGACAAATTATTTGACTTACTGAATTTATCCAAAACATTTCAAGCAAAAAAATTCAAGAGCATTTAAAAGGTTAGAATATCATGTATCATGTTTACAAGAATGCTGAAAGTTTTTTGACAAAGTTGTAGTGAAAAATAAGAATAATGTAAACATAACACACAGAATTAAATGTTTTCGATCTATTAAAATTTCAATAAATAGTTTATTGTCTCTATGGAATGATCTAAACACAAATGCAAACTATGATTATATATTCAGTATAAGATTAAACGAGGATGAATTAGAAAATCAATTTGGGCAAATTCATCAACTAAATGGAAACAACATAAATCCCCACATCCATTCAGTTTCAAAGATCATTCCGAAAAGTACAATGTTCAAATTTGCTCTCAGGCAATCTCTGGCACAGAAAATTATGAGGCAGATATGACCTCCACTTTAGTAAGACTAAAGGACATTCCTCGTGAGCCACCAGCTATTTTGAAAAATCCTGCAACTTGATGACCTGCAAAATAGGGTTGCACCATCTATGGGTTGCAAACAGAAGAAGCAATAAGAAACGTCCAGATGGTACAGAAAGGGCAGAAAATTAGGGCGGTGCAAGTGCGCCAACTTGCATTCGAAATGGCAAAATTGAGTAACATTAAGGTGCCATAAAAATGGAACGACAAACAAATGCCAAGCATTGAATGGTTGTACAATTTTGGAAAAAGGCACTCTGTAAGTTTATCTTTACGAACACCTGAAGTCTGCAGCCTTCGTCGGGCTACGTCTTTTAACCGGCATACCGTGAACTTATTTTTTGACTACTTGGAAAATGTGATGTCTAGATATGAGTCGTTTGGAAACGGTACAAGAGTGTACAACTTAGATGAGACCAACACGATGACTGTTCAAAAATCTGCAAAAATCTGAAAAAGTTCTAGCAGTTAAGAGTTCAAGAGTAAGTCAGTCAGTCAGCGAAGAAAAGGACACTTTAGTAACAACATATGTTACATTGTAAGTTCTCTAGGAAATGCTTTACCAGCGGTCATATACCGCAAGTTGCGGATATTGCTACTGTGTCACTGAATGACATTAAACTGACTTTAGCGCAACCAGGCTATTCATGTAGTACCAAATGACAGCAAGGCCTTTATTTATTTGGTGTTCTTGAAGGAGGTTGGAACCTTTGGTGTGAAGATATCACTGATGTAGTTTTCCACATAACACCATACTGTACTCGACGCGTGTTTCACCAACTTGATTGGCGAAACGCGCATCGAGTGCAGTAGTGTTTGGTGAAAAACTACGTCAGTCATTTGGTGTTAACTTTTCGAATATTGATCTCCGTTAAATAATTTTAGTTTCCGTTAGTTATTTTGTTGTTTATGTGTAGTGTTCTAAATGTGATTTTGTAAACTCAAGAGGCTGATGTTAAGGTTCAATCTCCTAATAAAAGTTGAAATAAGTATAAATTGTGTTTTATTGCCTTTTAATTATAGTTATTCATTATACCCCATACTGATTCAGTGTACCCCATGCATTGGGTACACTGAATCATTCCCCACTTTTTAAAAAATTGTTAAAGAATGGAATGCTGTTAAATCATCAAAATCGTGACACATTTTTGCACTTAAGGAACGTATCAATAAACCTAATTTTAATAATTTTTTTCTAACAAAAATTTTTGGAGGTACACCATGAAGAAAAAAAAGTGACTCACTGTTGCCCATGTTCCCCTACTCCAGAAGAAAACAGATGTGGGGCAAGTGTAAATCTAACAATGGCGTATATTTACACTTACCCCACATATTTTTCAATTGAAGCTCCGACCCTACATTTGTTCTACAATATATAAACCATGATTCGAGTCTATAAACGCAAGTCCACGAGCACCGAATATGGTGATAACCAACTGGAGCAAGTAATAAATCAAACAAACAACAGTTCTACCATAGCCAAAACCAGCAATGACTACGGTGTTCCTTACATTATACTATACAGTAGAGTAAAAGGTTTAAGAGGTGTTAAAAGTAGTAGTCAAGGGCGGCCTATAATCATATCATTACAAGAAGAGTCAAAGTTAGCCGAACACCTAAGAATGTTAGAACAGTGGGGATTCGCTTTGTCGCAAAGCGAGCTTGCCGAAAAAGTTAGACACTGTAACGTTAAATAATATCCCCAATCCATTTAACAACAATAAACTAGGTACTGACTGGCTCATACCCTTTAAAAAACTCCATAAACTGAGTGTGAAAAAGCCCCAGAATTTAGAATATTGTAGAAAAAATCTACAGATCCTTTTGTCATTAATAAATATTTTGATTTACTTGAGGTCACACTTATATCCTTGGATCTTCTTGATAAACCAGAAAGCGTCTACAACTTAGATGAAACTTCTTAATGCAGTGACCCCCTGAAAGTTAAGTAGCAGATTCAAAGGGACAGCCTTCCTGTCGAGTAACGACAGGATCTTGAAAAGAAAATGTTGCCGTCCTAGCGGGAGCAAGTGCTGCAGGGGCAAAATTTCCTCACTTGGTAATTTTTAAGTGAAATAACGTATGGAGTTCTTGGATTTCAAATGAAGCTGAAACTAACTGCAAAGATATAGTTTTTGCAGCCAGTACGAGTGGTTGGGTGAGCTGTGAGATAATTAAGAATTATTTCTTAAACACGGTCATTCCACTTATACAAAGGCGGGCATTAGTAATATATGATGGTCACGTATCCCATGTTAATATCGAAGTTGACAACGTTGCCAGAGAGAATAATATTCATATCCTCAAATTACCTGCACATACAAGCCACCTACTACAGCCACTTGATTTGGCTGTGTTTAGAAGTTTTAAAGCAACTTAGGACTTAAATTTACCAAAAGAGGCATCACGGACAGCGTCTACCAAAGAGTGAATTTGTTGCTCTTGTTGGATCTAACTGGGCGGAATTTGATTCAAGAATTATAAAAAACGAATTTAAGAAGGGAGGAATATTTCCTCTAAACCGTAATGTCATTTCAGAAGAAAAGTACGACAAAGACGCTTTAAAGAGATAGAAAATAGAGAAATCTAAAGAGAGAGAAAATGTAGCCAATGTAATCCTTTCGGATGAAAATATTAAAGAAATGGACGAACCAGAGCACAGTTTTCAGGATTCAGATTGTTACATTGTATAAAAATAAAAAATCCTACCAAACAACCGTTGCGAAAAGAGATTCCAAAAATTGCTGAAGTTTTAACAGACTTGAAAGAAACATCGCCAGTATCTATACCTAATACTGATCCTTGTACTTACAAAAATAGTGACTATTTTACAGTCTAATGCTGCAAGCACCGACAAAACAACATTGGAAAACATTTTATTGACTTCTGTCAAGCAGTCCACAGCGGGCAATACAAAACCCAGAAAAAAGCTTACATGTGGTTTCGATGTTGTGGTTTTGACAATGAAAATAATTCGGCTGGAAAGACAGCATGGTTGCCTCTTCAGATTCCTGCTCATAGGATGACGAGGAAGAAGTTTCAGTAACTTCCCCTCCGCTATCGACAAGCATTGTTGCAAAAGTTCTTCTCAGAGAATGCTCTGTATACTCTTCCCAATTTGGAAGATTCAAATACAATGCCACATCCTTTGCTACACTACCAATTTTATAGATATCCATAACAGCTTTATAACATTTCCCATTTAAAAAAAAACGTCGTTCCTTAAAATCGGGAAGACGCAAATTAACGTACTTTCTATATTTACGTAAATATTCATCCCCCAAGACAGTGAAAGTTCTATTCTTATTAGTTTTAGTGTTAGGAACTTTAATTAGCAGCAAAGATCCCATGTCGTCAATATCATCAATTGCCATCTTCACTAGTTCGTCGCAACGGCGAACCCCAGATATACCAATTATCAAAATTACCTGAAAAATTAAGAATTGGTTAGCACAATATGAAACAAACAAAATGTAATTTTATTACTTTTATCGCCAAATACTTTTCATCTGAAGCATCAGACAAAAATGTATGGAACTGTTCCCTTAAGACTCGATTTCTTTGGCTTATAATCTTCTCCTTGTTTTTTTTTTAAATGCACGCAATTGTTGTATTCTTCGATGTTCACATTATGCTTTAAAATTAACACAGACTTTACCATTGAATAATGAGCCCACAAGTTTGTGGGCTCATTATTGTGGGCCCAAAAATATGCCAATAAAACATTCTCAGAGTATTGCGTTACATTTTTTCCAGTATACCATTTCCCGAACTTGATAAAGGCAGCTTCATATACTGTACCAGATTTCGTCGGCAGCAAATTTTCTATAGCCATTCTAGTCGCCTCTACCAGCTCGAGAGGTTCATCAGTCACTTCTACACTCATTTTCGATCCTTAGTCAAGACAAACAAGTTGATAAATAAGTTTTGTTCACTATTTAAATCTTTTATTTATTCTAAAGCATTATGTAGGTATAATACAAATAAAAATTTAGTCACGTGTGCCATGCTCTCCTCTTCAAATATATGAGTTATATTAGTATCTCGCTGACGTATCTTTATTTTTATCTTATATCATTTGCTTTGTTTATTACAACCAGTCATTATACAAAACCGTTGCTTATTGTATCAAAAAGAAATGCTAAGCTTAGTAGAAAATATAGTATAAATTGGATTATAATTGTAAAGAAAGGCAGATGCAAGTAATACACGCTTTAGTGAACATCATGAAGTTGAGTTTTACTGCGTTACAAAACTTTTCCAACCATTTCTGGCGCAGTCACAAACGGCTTGAAGGTAAGATATTGTGCAACGCCAAATACCCAAATAGCAAGTGTCCTGCATAGCATTGAACCAAAATCGAGTCGAAGAATCAAAAAGGAATAAAGTAAGTACTCATTCAATCCTATTTAACTATTCCGTTGTGTTTCCTGAATCTCTGCTGCCCGATTGGCAATTAGTTTTAAGAATCGACCCGATTGGTCACTAGATTAGAAAGAAAACGATCCGATTGATCATTAATTTTAACCGACCCGATTGGTCATTAGGTTAGAAACGATCCTATTGATCATTAGTTTTAAGAAACAGTTTGATTAACCAATAATTTTTAAGAAACAATTTTTTTCAAGTGAAACAATTTTGGCAATTAAAATAATTTTGCGAGTGAAACTTTGCAACTGAAACAAACAATTTAATTTTAAGAGAATAAGACTGACAACTTACGATACATTTTTTCAAATTATTTTATTTTACAAATCTCAAACTTTGACAATATTCCATTCTTCAAATCAAATTATTATTTTAAATCTTAAAATTTTATTTCAATAGAAATGTCGACACGACATTTCTAGACAGGACTAGACAAGAAACCCAAGACGCAAATCGTGATCTCAATGAAATTCGAGCAGAGATAAGCCAAGACTCGAGAACAATAACACCCATATTGCAGGAATATAGAGTTGATACACAGCTCTTGAAACTCTATCGAGACAGTGCCTTTGTTTGACGGTAATCAACTAATTTTACATTCGTACATTGAATGAGTACGTAATACCTTTTTCAATTTTAAGAACGATCCACAAAACATTACTCACAATTTAATTTTGCAAGCAGTTAAAAATAAATGAAAGGGAAGACCAGATAATTTAATAGCTAGCCGTACAGATCTTACAACTTGGGATCAAATAGAATATTTATTAAAAATAACGTTTGGGGATAGGAGAGACCTTCAATATGTAACGCAGCCGCTCACTTCCATGCGACCTAACAAGAATGAACGACCATATGACTTCGGTTTCCGGTTACAAGAAATCAGAGCGGTAACTATCTGAAAAATAAGCGATGACTTTCCAGATCCAGTAGCGAGAGATTTATAAATTAACAATTATTATAATAATATAGCAAAAACTACGTTCATTACAAACTTACCAATTAATGTACAAAAATAGTGAGAATGAGAAATCCAATACCGTTAGATTATTTAAATTTTGTTTTAGAAGAATTTCAGAACTTCGCGAAATTACACAATTCAAATCAAATTGCACATAAACCAAATTTCAATCCAAATTTAAATTTTAAGAATTCAAATCAAAATTCAAATTTTAGAAATACGTATTTCAATCAAAACTTTAATTTCAGAAATCCAAATTTCAATTCAAATTTTAGGTATCCAAATTCAAACTTCAATCAGAATACAAACACATATCAGTTTAGAAATAACTCTTAAACATTTCCCTCGCAACCGATTAATATTCAATCAAAACCAATAAAAAATAATTTTCCTACTAAGACAAGTGTTTGGTTCACAACATAATGTATAGAAACAAAATGAAAAATAAATTTACCAAAACCAACACCAATGTCTGGCGTAAGTCAAAATACTAGATATAAACCAATGTAATTAGCTATATGCACAATACAGAAGCAAATGAACGAGCTCCAGAATATCGAGACGTAGCATATAAAGAAAACCAAAACCATATTTACGAAGATATTTCACAAAAGACAGAAAATGAAGTATATAGAGACTCCGATTTTAACTACTACATACAACAACAATAACAATATCAAAACAAGAACAACAACAAGAACAAAATAATCTAAATTTTCAGAATATCGAACAGACAGACTACCCAACGTAAACGCAATTAACGCTATACCATACATCAACATTACATTGAAAAATCAGACATACAAATTTTTAATAGACACAGGATGTTAATTTAGTATTCGACCCAAAATTGTAGAATCAAATTTTCTTCAACAATTTATTTAGATCCAACAACTTTGATGAATACTATCAAAGATGACATCGAGACTACTGACGAAACACCATGCTACATAAAGACATCGATACCACACATCTATAAGCAAGAAGTTCAAAAGCAACTTGCAAAAATATTGAACGATAGAATTATAAGACCGAGGATCTCACCATGGAGTTCACCAATATGGACTGTACCAAAGAAACAAGATGCCTCAGGACAAAAGAAATGAAGAATAGTAGACTACAGATCTCTAAATGAAAAAACAGTGACAGACAGATATCCTATTCCCAACATTACGGCTATACTCGACAAATTAGGAAGAAGTTGTTACTTTACAACATTAGATTTAGCCTCTGGTTTCCACCAGATAGAAATGGCTCCAGAAGCAGTTCAAAAAACAGCATTCAACACTGGACATGGACATTACAAATTCCTTTGTATGACCTTTGGGTTAATGAACGCGCCCAGCACCTTCCAAAGTATGATAGAAGACAATGTTCTTCGAGAACGTGTCAACAAAATATGCTTAGTACACCTAGATATAATTGTTTCTTCCACATCATTTCAAGAACATATCTCAAATTTAAAAATGATGTTTGAAACGTTAAGGAAAGCAAATCTCAAAATCCAGTTGGACAAATCGACATTTTTAAAGAAAAATGTAGAATTTTTAGGACATATTGTTACACTAGAAGGTATCAGATCAAATTCAGATGAAAATAGAAGCGATAAAAAGATTTCTAATTCCCAGAAGCCATAAGGAAATAAAATCCTTTCTCGGGCTATTAGAATATTATCGAAAATTTATTAAAAGTTTGCCAAGATTACTAAGATTGCTGCCACTTGCAAATTGCTTGAAGAAAGATCAAAAAATTGAATTAACACCTGAATACATTTCATGCTTCGAACATTGCAAAACTTTATTTTCGAATGAACCAATTTTAGCTTATCCAGATTTTCAAAACTATTTGCATTGACAACCGATGCATCAAACTTTGTTATAGGAACATTAAATCCAGCAGAAACAAATTATGCCACAGTAGAAAAAGACTACTAGTTATTGTATGGAGTTGCAAATATTTTAGACCAGACCCCTACGGAACCAAGTTCACAATATTTACAGATCATAAACCATTAAAATGTCTGTCCAACCTAAAATCACCACACACAAGAATAATCAGATGGAGATTACACTTAGAAGAATTTGACTATGACAAAGTAGAACGAAAGGAAAACAAACTACGTAGCGGATGCCCTACCCAGAATTAAAATCGAAAACAGACCACAAGAGGTCAACGCATTAACAAAAGTATCAACCACACCATTAGAAGACGACCTAATCTCAATGTTAAACAACGTCGACGAAATTCCAGATGTCGACGAAGCAAGCTTAAGAGAAGTCCTAGATACCCTAGTCAACGATACACCAGAAGAAGTACAGAATAATGACGATGAAATCGCAACAATACATTCCGCATAAGAAAATCCTATTCAAGAATTCCCATACACAGAAAAATGCATCAACCAATAAGTCAACCAAATCATCATAACAGAATCAACGAACTGTTTAGCAAACTTCACTATACATGAATCCATATTCAACAACACAAGCTATAAAGTGACTTTAAAATCAAGCGTAACAGAAGAAATCATAAAACTATTCAAAACAATTAAGGTACAACCACCAATAGATGACACCCTACACTTTTCATGCCAATAGATGACACCTAATTGTAAACTTTTGATTTTTAAACTAAAATATATTTCCTGCAAAAATACTAGTGTTGGTAGCATTGCTCAACCTCATAGTTAATCGTCTGCACCATTTCCCGCTCTTTGTTTTGGGTTTTATTTCAGTCATAGGATACTTTTTTTGGAAGTGTAAAATTTTACTGTGTTGAACTTAAGTTCTTAATATCTTAAAAAGGTAAGTTTAAAAGAATATTTTTTTCTTTTTATATTTTGAGTGAAATCGATTTCTAAGAGTTGGAGAATGAAAGTGCATTGTTAGGTTATGTGGTTATTCACTTCTATCTGTTACGTTTTTTATTATGCATTTGGTAATGTTGGTGTCAGCTATTGGTATAGCTAAAAGAGGTTGGCTAAAAGCTAAAAGCGGTTAGACCAATAGGCATTGGAGTTCATTATTTTATTATGATGTCACTTCATATAAGTAAGACATTTGAAATTTGCTTGCCCACAAAAAATTCACCCTGATAAGATACCAGCAACCAATGGATGACACAGGGGTCATCTATTGGTTTCTAAGGTGTCACCCGGATTGTATAGACTAGTGGCTATTTTGGAACACTTTTGTACTATTTTCAGATGCCAAAATAGCAAAAAAGGTTTTAAAATACTCCCAACAGACCATGCTGGATGCCATTATAGAAGTGAAAAAAGAAAAATCCGTTAAGGGAACTGCTAAAAAATATGGAGTGCTTAGAGTAACCTTAATGTAGAAGGTTAAGGGAAAGTTGCTAGTGGGAGAAAGAATGGGCCCAAAGAGTCTTTTTACAGAAGATCAAGAAAATATTTTAGCAGATGGGTGAAATCAATGGCAAAAATTGGTTTTCCAGTTACAAAAAATTCTTTTATGACTAGTGTTCCCAGACTAGCAAACGAGCTGGGTTTAGAAAAACCTCCTGGAAAAAAATGGTACAAACTGTTCCGAACTCGCAATGAAAGGATCTCAGACAGAATATATTAAACTCTGACACACTGTCGAGCTAATGTAACCAGTGAAAATTTAAGTAAATGGTTTGAAGAGGTGTAGACGTACATACATAGAGGATAAGGAACTGGTTGAAGTAATGAGAAATGCGTTAAGAGTTTTTAATGCGGATGAAACTGGTTTTTATATGAATCCTAAAGGTGGTAAGGTGGTAAAAGTTTTAAAATTTCAATCATTACCTAATGGGACTTCAGAAACAATTTCTCAATGTGGTTTGGATACATTAAATAATTTTAATATACCACTGACAAAACTAGTAGCATTTTGTGGCGACAACGCCAATAGAAATTTTGGAGGAGTTGAAAGACGTGGCCAAATTAATGTTTTCTTCAAGCTAAAGGCTGGAGCAGGAAGGCTGATCGAAGGTATTGGCTGTCCTGCCCATATTTTGCACAATCCAGTATCGACCGCTGCAGGTAGGTAGGTAATAAAATAAAATTGTATAAATAAACAATGACTATTTATAGCAGGAAATTAAGAAATTTAAAATTTTAAAGGGAGATGAGGGATAAAGACATAGAAAATATAGGTATTCTAAAATACAAAGGAGCAATACATTCATTGAAATCATAATAAGCATAGTAAAATAAGTATCAAAATGTAGCGAAAGGTCTAAATTTTAAATATACACACATAAATAATAGTTAATATGCAAGTTAAATCGGAATTTGATGAACAAAGTAAAAATTGTATAATTGGAAAATTATAAATGTCAAGGGATGACAAGCTTAAGGTCAGTACATGAAATGTACAAAATCAAAATATTGAAATTATTGAAGAATACATAATTCTGTGAAATATCAATAAAAATTTGTAAATTTAGAATAAGAGAAGTGATAAGATAGGAATTCAGTGTTAGAGAGTGACTTAAAAGAAAATAAATTAGAGTTTAAAAGTGGCAAGAAATCAGACATGTGAAGACAACCTTAAAGGGGACGCCAAGAAGCTGAAAAAAATAAAAGAATGTTGTTGAAAAAGGGTTAGTTACGAGAAAATTTTGGGAAAAAGAAGCAATTTACGAAATCTGAAATCAAAAATTAAGAATAATAGGAAAATTTAATTTAAATCAGCAAAATTTGTATGAAGTAAGTTTCAAAATGTTCCAGAGCATCAGTAGAAATATTTGAAGACCAATCCTGACTGTATAATTGTAACAAGAAGAATTAATTTACCAGGGAGAGATTTAATCAAGGTATTTTACAAATTAACAAAGCTTATTGTCAAAAACAAACACGTAATAAAAGTAAAGTCATTAAAAAGGTCATAATAATTAACAAATAGGTATACCTACATAGACACAAACCTAAAGAAGGTTTTTTATATAATACAATATGAGACACTCAAAAGAGTTAAAATTATAAAGAAAGATCGATAAAGACTTACCTTTGAGATTAAGAAACACCGTGCACGATAATTAATCACAGTTATAAACAATTTTTATAAATATTGGTGATAAACTTTATAAACTAAAACAGTGTGCGCCATTTTCCAATTCAACTGACAAATTACAAAATATAGACTAGATTTAACGTATGCAAAACGATAATTTCAATTAGGGATAAATTTGATAACAATGCAACCCAACATACACCTATAAATATACGTAGTTGCAGAAATTCAATCTAAATCAGTTTCACTTTTAAAAAAATAGTTGTATGTTTGGTAGGCATGTAAAGTTAGTTCATAAGATTAATATTAAGGAAGCAAGTACTAATGTACTATATGTTAAAAAATTTGTGAGAATTAATTCACAGAAATATTTATTTAATAATGATTGACAAATTACAATTTAATTATTATTGGATGATAAGATATTTATTTGTTCTTTGTTATTAATCTCTGAAGATTCAACTTGCATAAATAATATTAATAAAAATATTTGAATATGAAAGTAAATGAAACCTGTAACCAGAACCGACTACTGAGATAGAGTTTACATGCATAAAACATAAAGGGCGAAGTCGAGGCAATTTAAAGAATTTTCGAAAGTAAGTATTAAAAATAAAATATTAAAGACTAAAATAAAATACAAATTGAAAGTAAAATAAATAAATAATTAATAAATAAAATAAAATTATAAACAATCAACAAAATAAATAAAAAGACACTTAGTATAATATCATATTATTGATACTTTTATCGCTAATTTATTATACATTTTTAATAAGTGTACATGCGTGAAATCCCCTAATAGTTTTTAAACATTTTTGTTTCTAAGAGAATATCGTCGTCAGATCCAGAGCCAAGCAGCTCTTTATTGGCCAAGGAAAAATCTGTAAGTTTTGCATGAAAGTTATTCCCATTTTTAAATAATGTTTACTATATCTATAGGTAACTAAAAAACAAGAAGGCAAAGAAAGAACTTAGCCTTAATTACAAAGCCATCTCAAAGAAGATTCGCATGAGCTGAGAAAAAAATACTAAAACTTTAAAATCAGTTAGTTGTGTTAATGGTAATCCTGTGTCATTACAATTTTACAGTGATATAGATAACGCCATTGATACTCAAAATACTTTGCAGCTTCAAAGAATCACATGAGAAATATATGTACAGATGTGAATCTGAATGTGTTGTTGAAAACCATATATCGCAGAAGGCAGCAACATCCTTACTGAAGATATTAAAAGATGAAGATATAATGGTGCCTTTAGATTGCAGGACACTATTGAAAACACCATAAAAATGTTATTTTATTAATATGGGTTCTGAAACTTATCATCACTTTGGGCTTGTTGAAGGAATTACCTATGTGTTCAAAAAATTAGAAACGAATGAAGTTTATATGCCAAATGTGTTAAAATAGTTGGTAAATATTGATGGACTTCCATTGACAAAATCCTCAAATAGTCAGTTTTGGCCCATACTGGTAGATCTACATAACGTAACCATTTATTGTAGGATGCTGTCATGGCTATAAAAAACTAAGATGAAGGTAAAAGACCTTGAGTTTAAGAACAAAAAATTTTAATTGGAAATACATGTCTTAATATGTGACGCTCCAGCAAAAGCAATTTTGTTGGGCGTTAAATCACATAATGCATATTTTGGTTGTACAAAATGTGTTCAAGAGGGAGAGTATGACGACAGAAGAGTAGTTTACCCAGAGATGTCTGCCACCTTACGAACTAATGAGAGTTTTAGAAGCAAAACTTTACTAATATAACATACATCATTATCTGGAATATTTTCAAGATTGTAAAATAACAGTTATAAGGTTCTGTAAAATAAATCTGTAAAGAAGTTTTTAGACCCCCATGTTTATTAGAAAAACAATGGTCTTATTTACTTTGTTACTAAAAACAAAACCAGTAATAAAGCTCACAAAATTAATAGATGAATTAATGGTCGTTTTCCAGATTTTGCTAAAGACATTAACAGTATCTGGCTGGACCAATTCTTAAATTTAAAAATACAAATTGATGTACTTAAATCCAAAATTGATTTAATATTGGAGAGAATCTCAGTAGGTGGATATAATCAAATGGAGATTGATGAGTGTATCAACAACCTACCACTGAGAAATCAAGAAAATTTTGAATTACAGTTGGTAAACATTTTTTTTATAAATTTAAATACATTATTTCTAATAATTGTTTTTAGAGAAATGTCCTTCAGATTGTTTGAGGAAGACATGCGGGCAAATTGTTAAGGTGTTTATCTAAAATGTTTAATACTGATTTAGCAGCATAGTGCTCATGGTCGGGTTCAAAAGGAAATTTAAAAATTCAAAGATTGATAATCATTGAAGAAATAAGGAGTAAGTTATTACTTGCATTTTTGTTTCTTGCTTGTAGAAAATTGGGTGTGTGATAAAAATGAAGTAGATAGCTCAATTTATCAGAAATTGGTATGCTATTGATTAAAATTTTATAAAACGGGGTAAGGGGTTATTTTTATTTCATATTAAGTTTCTTATTTATTTTAAGTTTCTTGGTGATTCTATTAGTCGTAAGTCATAAATTTATCTTCTGAGAATAGATTTATTTTTTTGATTATATATTGTTTTCCAATTCAGGAGATTTTCTATTAATAAGATGTCAATTATTTTCTAACAGAAATTGATTAATTTTTCTTGCAAACTTTGTATGAAAAAATATTTATAAAAACTGAGATAGAAATATTAGAAGCTACACACTATAAGGTCAAAAACCACGAATATAGCACCACGAATGTGTGAAGAGTAGACGTGTTTTGTGCTAGCTCCGACTAATCTAAGTGTTTTTGTAGGAAATTAAAACCGTTTATTGAAAGTCTACTTTCTGTTCTGTTTCTGTGCATAATAAGGTGGTTGCTGAAGTTTAGTACACATTGTTCCTGGTTCTAGAAGGGTAAATTAATTTAATTATTCAATTAAAACAGTCGTGATTCGTGTGCAGACGTACCACGTCAATAAAGATGTCAACTAAGACGCGACAACAAGCGGGGCAGGAGGTATCAATGGAAGAAATTATCACTAGAGTTTGTAAGCAGCAGGCAGATGTAATAACAAAGAAGATTGATGAGCAAACAATTAAGTTCGATAATTCATTAAAGGGTATAGTTCAGGAACTTAGAAACATGGACAGTAAAGTTACAATGTTGGAAGAAAAGGTAAATATCCAAGAACAATTTTTAAAGGCGAATAATTTAATATTATATGGAGTAAAGGAAGATTTGGACGAAAGTTATCAGTCTACAGAGGAAAAAGTCATTAATTTGATAAATAACAAACTAAATTTAAATATGCTTTTATCTGATATAAATAAGTGCTTCAGAATAGGCAAACGTAAATTGAATACGCATCGTGCTATACTTGTGAGTTTTGTTTCTTACAAAGGTAAAGCAAATGTTTACAAGTCAAAGAAACTTTTGAAAAAGCCTGGATTTGTTTTTAAAGAGGATCTAACAAAGATCAACTTGGAGCTTATGAAACAAGCTATTGAAAAATGTGGATTGTCTAATGTATGGACGCAAGATGGGCGAGTCTTTGTTGCAAAAAATGGAGTCAAAGTTCTTATAAATAACAGTGGCCAGTTAAGTAGTTTCTAGGTTTTTATATCTATCAGTTTATTGTCATGGTAGAACTATCACAATTTTATATTTAATATTGTATCTAGATTTAAGGAATGAATTGTATGCTTTCTTTTTTCTCTTTTTGACCTTTTTATTTATATGCTATTTTTATTTAGAGGCTAATGTTTTTTGCTCCCATACTTTTCCAGCACCTGAATTGAAGATACGGGGCAGGGGGAAAAGGGAAAGTTAAGGTTTAAGTCAAATTAATGTGAGCTATGAATTCTTCTTTTTTATGTCTAGTAAGCAGAAGAAATATTAATATTGTCCTACTTTTATCGATTGATGGAAAAGGTAATTGGGGCTAGTATATATGTATGTCTACACTACATCTAAATATTATCTATGGCCTTAAATGAATTTAATATTGCTGGTGGTGATGAAGATGGCGATATGCATGGTTTAATGATTTGTCATTTCAATATAAGAAGTTTAATAAATAAATTTGATTTGCTTAAAGAACACATTTTAAAAATCAATTGTGATGTTTTTTGTGTATCTGAGACATGGTTATCTGAAGATATGACAGATAAGTCAATTTATGTTCCAGGTTACGTACTATATAGACAGGATAGACCTAGTAGAGGAGGAGGTGTAGCGGTATATATTAGAAATTGTTGCTTTATAAAGGAAATAAAGGTTATAAGTAATTTTTCAGAATGTGATATTGATAGTCTGTGGATTTCAGCTAAAATAAATGGTAAATCTGTAAGTATAGGATGTGTTTATAATCCATCAAGTAATAATTATAAGTCATTGCAAATTTTAGAAAATACCTTAGCAGATTGTGTGGTATCTACAGATATTGTTATTTGTGTAGGTGACTTCAATGTAGACCTGTTAAGTACCGACACTATAGAATATAGATATATACGTTCACTGTTTTTGAATTCGTTTAGCATGCAGCAAATTATTGATGAGCCTACTCGTTTAGTTAGTGGCACATTGTTAGATCATATATGGATAAGTCAAACTGATATAGTGATAAATACAACCGTAGTTGAACTTTCTGATTTTCGTAGCGATCATTCATCGATATCTTGTATGCTGGATTTACCAATAGAAAGAAAGAAGCAGCAAACATTTATTTATACTAGAAATTTAAAGAATATAGATTTCGTTCAATTTGATAATCATGCTAGACGGGCTGATTGGGGAAGGGTTGAAATATTTAGTAATATAGATGCTAAGGTACAGTATTTAGAAAATATAATTAAACGTTTGCTTGATGTACACGCACCATTAAGAAAAATACGAATAACAAAGAAGTTTAATCCTTGGGTAACACCAAATATTAAAAAAATGATGCAAATTAGAGACAGGGCCTTATCGGATTATCGTAAATTTCTAAAAGATTTAAATATAACTACACAACAAGTGCAGGCTAAGTGGAGTTTTTATAAAGAAATGCGTAATTTTGTAACAGCGTCTATGCGTCGAGAAAAAAAAGCTTTTATAGAAAATGAATTAAAATTAAATTATAGAAACTCTAAAATTCTCTGGAGTACTTTAGATAAGCTAAATATTCATAAAAAAGTAAAAATTTGCAACCTTCCTGAAGAACTGAAAGATCCAGATAGAATAAATAATTTTTTTATTGATTCCGTAAATACAGTCAACAACAGTTTCTTTTTTTAATGTAAATCGTTGCGATAAAGTAACACAAGTTTTTCAGTTTCAGCAAGTTTCTGAAAACCAGATTTTAGAAATAATAAAAGGTATAAAAACGAAGGCAATGGGCGTAGATGAAATAAATTCTGACATGCTTCAATTATGTTTGCCATACAGTCTGGGTGCAATAATACATATAATAAATTTTTCTTTGACAAATAATGTTTTTCCTGAGCGCTGGAAACTATCTTTAGTCACTCCTATACCAAAAAAGGAAAACGTTTCGAGTTTAAATGATTTAAGGCCAATAAGTATACTTTCCGTGTTTTCCAAAATACTGGAGAAAATAGCTTATATACAAATTAGAAAGCATGTCGACAGATTTGACTTGCTGCCTAGTAAACAATCAGGTTTCAGAAATGGTTATAGTACAAGTACAGTTTTGGCAGATATCATAGATGATGCGCTTAGTGCTGTTGATAAAAGGATGATTACAGCTGTTGTTATGTTGGATTATTCTAAGGCATTTGACTCCCTAGATCACAAACTACTATTAGCTAAATTAAACTTCTATGGATTTTGTGGAGGTGCCTTGGAGTGGTTCAACACGTACTTGCAGAATCGTAAGCAGCAGGTGAAGGTCTCTAGAGGCGCTGAAAGGGTTTTGTCTCAATCTTTAAATATTTCCAGTGGTGTTCCTCAGGGATCAATTCTGGGCCCATTGCTTTTTGTTTTATATACTGCTGACCTTCCTTCAGTCATTGTTTCGAATATGCATATGTACGCGGATGATAGTCAGTTATACTACTCATTTCCCCCTGATCAGGAAGATCTAGCGATTACAACCATAAATCAAGATCTGCAAAGTATTTATGTTTGGTCTATTAAAAATTCTTTAATTTTAAATCCACAAAAAACTGTGGCAATGATTGCGGGAACTGAGGTGCAATGTAGTAAAGTAAATTTGGCTAACAAACTACTTCTGAATAATAACTCGTTACCAATTAAGGATGAATGCAAGAGTTTGGGAGTCTTGATTGACAAAAATTTATCATTTTCCGCATATATTGATAGTGTGATTAAAAAATCTTTTGGTGTCTTAAGATCCAATAATATATAGATATAAATATATTTTAAATGTAGATGTTAAATTAAAGTTAGTAGAATCGCTAATCTTACCGCTTTTTGATTACTGCGATGTGGTGTATGGACCTTGCTTGTCAGCTCGGGATTGTCATAGAATACAGTTGATACAAAATGTTTGCATGCGATTTTGTACTAATGCCATAAAGCGAGAACATATTACGCCATATTATGTTAAATATAATTGTACTAAAATGAACATCCGCAGACAAATTCATTACTCCTGTTGTATTCAAAAAATCATAATAACACATCAACCAGTACATTTGAGACGTAAGATCCGTTTTGCTGAAGAAGTACAAACCAGAAACAGACGAAATCCTTTTCTTGTGCAAGTGCCCAGGCATTTCACTTCTTCCTTTAAAGGCTCATTTTCTCATTTTGCATCGTTATTATATAACTCACTTCCTCTATCAATTAAATCAATATTCAACCTTTCTACTTTTAAAATAAAAGTGAAGCATTATTTCACCATGCATAATCGTTGAATTATTTCCCGAAACTTCATTACCAGTAGTATAGATATGCCTACATACATGTATATGTGGCCTACATTATACTAGATTCTCTATACTAGAAGTGTGGTGTCAGATTATGTTAGTAATTTTTAAGTTGTATTACATTATTGTAAATTTGCTGTTAATGTTCTATTGTAATTATTTTCTCAGGTTGGGCAAAAGCAGTCTTTGACTGAGCCCCGCCTTAATAAAGTCATATTATTATTATTATTATTATTATATAGGGTTTTATGGGTCTACCTCTAATAATAAGGGAGATATGACCAAAAAAGTGTGACATAAGAGCAATATGCTAGAAAAGTAATATTGATTCGTTGCTAGCCACAGTCTTTCTCCAACACATCGCTCTTATGGCACACTTTTTGGGCATATCTCCCTTATTATTAGAGATAGACCCATAAAACCTTATGTGACAGTATTCGTAAAAGACAGTTCTTTCCAAATATGTAAAGCAGTACTAGTTGTTCCCTTTGAAATATTCAGTGGATAAGTATCCAAAATCCAATGTGGCGAAAGAGGTACGCTGGTAACAACTTGCTACATTGTCAATGCATCTGGGATTGCAGTCCCTCTAGTAATGATTTTTCCTCGAGTCCATTTAAGAGCCATTTGTTGGCAGGAGCGCCATGTGGTGCGTTAGGATTTAGCTACAAAAGATGGCTGGATGAATACAGAGTGCTTTCTTGAAGTTTTAAAACACTTCATCAAACATACTTCCAGTTCTAAAGATAACCCTTCTCTGTTAATTATGGATAACCACGAAAGTCATATAGGGCCAGGTGGGGTAATTGTAAAACTGGGGTAAATGTAAACAGCATGTGTATTTCGAGTAAATGGAACTCTTAAACATTTGAACTAAGGGGAGTTATAGACTGATTGACAGAGTAAAGGTGTTGCAATAATTTATGTGAAACGGTGCAAATATTTCTGAAAACTACATTACAAGTGGTCAAAGATAATTTTGGTAAAAATTATAAAGTGGAATTATAGGTAAGTTATAGCTTAATACCCGTAATACACATGTTTTAAGTCAACAAATAGTATCGTCATTTGAGGTTATAGGTGCTCATAGAGCACGTGTAGTAGCGTTTACAATTGCCCTGTAAAATTCGGTAGATTAAGAGGTAATTTAAAACAAAAAATAGGGCAATTGTAAACATTAATTAGTCACTACTAATGAGGTTCTTTTTATTTTTACACAGCATTATGGTTCGCAAATATACTAAGAAGACCCTGCCCTGCCTATACCATTGAGGACCTCGACCGAGCTGTTTCAGATGTGGTGAATAAAAACAAAATGTACCGACAAGCCCATGAAACGTATAATATCCCGATTGCCGTTATATTTCATAGAATAAAAGGTAGAAATATTATACTTAATAAAATGGGCGTCGGGTGTTCGCAAGTCCAAAAATGAGCTGTTTCAATTACTGGCTGACTATGTGTCAGTGAACAAAATCAAAACGCCTTTCAAATACAATAAGCCGGGCCCACACTGGTACTATTCATTTATTAAAAGACACCCACAGCTGTCCTTTAAAAAGGCAGAACATTTGCAAAAATTGGGTAAAACAGCGAGAGATCCCGAAGTAGTCTATGACTTCTATGAAAAACTGAAGGCATTAATGGAAACCTCTAATTTAACTGATCCAGAGAAAAATGGCTTCGTATGTAATGCTGACAAAACAGATTTTTCTACTGATCCTTCCCGGTTAAGAGCTATTGGCAAAAAGGGAAAAGTCTATCGCGAGTATCAGGGGGTTCTGACAGAGAATATATCTCTGATTTAGCTTGTGTATCGGCAGATGGATCCTGCCTTCCACCCCTTATAGTTTTTAAAGGTGCAGCGGTTCAACCCCGATGGACTAGCGACAATTTTTCACGTGGTTCTGTACATCCTTCATTCCACACGTAAAGAAACTTCGTGAAAGCACGGATTGATCAATCAGGCTGCTGTATTATTATATGACGGTCATTGCAGCCATATCAGTGTTCGCATTGTAGAAAACGCACTGATGGAGAATGTACAACTAGTAAAATTTCCAAGTCATCTTACAGATCGAATACAGCCACTGGATAAATGTGTCTTTGGGCCTGTTAAAACCAAATGGGGCAAATTATTGCTTGAATATGGAAAAAAGCAGATGGGAGTATCTTCTGGATGAATTACAAAGGCACAATCCTCTTAACTACTAAAGGACGTCTGAATGTCGGGAATCATTCCTGCTAACATCATCTCAGGTTTTGTATCAACTGGCATTTGCCCTGTAGATGCTACAAATTTTCCAGAGGACGAGTTTGACCCCATCCTTCTGCAAAAATACAGAAAACAAAAAAGACTATCCGACTCCGCTACCCAAACAGAAGATAATGACACTACATTACATGAGCCAAGCACTTCTTCTGAACCACTCAATGCAATTGTCATATTAAATTGCAGGTAACAAGTGTAGTAGGCATTTATTGTAACAGTACCAAAGCTTTAAATTACAAACCTGATCAAGTAGGTCAAAATATGCCCAAAAAAGTAATTCCTAGATTAAAAGTTGAAGTTCCTGAAGCACCTGAAGTTCTCCAGAGATTGAAAGAAGCTGAAGACAAAAAGAAAGGAAAAACTGAAAACTGCTATATCGCCAATTGAAATTGATATTGAGGAAGCTGCAACTAGTGGAAATAAGGATAATATAAATGATGCTCCAATGGACTCTGAAAAGGAGGATTACTTACCTCTTTCAATATTTAAGCAGCAAGAGAAACATAATATGGAGCATGTTACGTTGGAGTTTAATAAGATCAAAGTAGACACATTTTTATTGGTTGAATTCATTGGAGGATACAGAAATGAAACTAAGTATAGGTAGGTATGTTTGCGTTGTCAATTCGATTGATGAAGAAGACTTAAATTATTGTCACAGGTTTCATGATCTTCTAGATGATGCTAATTCTAATAAAAAAATTCAGAAATATTTTATCGGACAGGTTATGATGAATAATAACTGTGAAACGATGGAAGTGAGTTTTCTGCGAAAAAGGTCCAAAAATAATATTTGTTTTGTTTTCCCATATCTTACAAACAGATGTTTGTAAGATATTCAGTAACAAGATTGTTAAAATTTTGGACCCTCCGAATGTAAGTAGGGGTCGACATTTTTTCCCAAACTTAAAAACTGACAACATTTCATAGAAAAATGTTAAATATTGTACGTAACCTAAGATTTTCTAATTTTCTAATAATTTTGGCAATAAAACTGTTTTTTTAATTGTTTTTTAATTTCTAATCGTACTAAATATGCATGAAAAATTATTAAATAACTGTTTACATAATTTAAAAATGTAGCTGAAATTACTTACACTTCTAATAGCGTATTGGTGAAAGAACGAACTAAGCCAAAAGAATATCAAGACACACCTAAATTTTTAAATAACACATACGCACTCGCGACCCGCAAAATAATAATATGCCGCTCCCTCTCCTACAAGTCTCTGACTTCCGGGCTCATTATGTAACGGTCTCGTTTATAAAACTAATAAAATACCTTTCTTGATTAATCTAAACTCCTATTATCTCATTCTGTGCTTTTTACCTTTTTGTTAAACAACAACCCTGTAGTTAGTGTATTATATGTATCCGGTGTATATTAAGTGATTATAATCCTGACTTCAATATATGTGTCTGTTCGATATGTCTACCTAAATACATAGTCCTAGGTTTGCGTAATCGAAAGTTCAAAACAATATAGTGACTCCATCTCGTGTTAAGAACGTGAGCGGATGGGTGACGTAAAAGAACGAGGTGGGATTGGAGAGGATGGAAAAGAAAAAAAAATGGCGAAGAGTTGTAATATGGAGCAGTTGGTGAATTAAGCAGCTCTGAATTTTGTATGAAAAAAGCTCATGAAACGACATATTAAAAGTAATAAATCAGCAACCCAAATCTGATCATTTCTATAGTGATTAGGGGAAAAAACGATCGTTTAGTACGTGTTAGTTGTGACTGGACAGCAGACGTATGAACAACGTTAAGTTCTGCACCACCTTGAGTACCTTACTATCTACCTATTTGGGAAGTACATCTTGAACACTTTACGTATACCGTGCCTTATTCTACTAACTTACCCTAGGCATAGGTCGTGTGTGCAAAAGATTTTAAGGGCCCTTACCGTTACCTCGCGGACTGTAAATATCTAAAAACTACATTTTTCTGTCGAGCTTTATTACAGCAAAATCAAATTTTTTCTCTCCTTTTTATAAATTTTAAACTGTCTGTTATAATGTTTACTTTATATGTTTCTGCTATGTGTGTAACTTTCGTAAATGTATAGTTGGATATCATTATATTAAACACTAACTTTGTTCTTGTCAAGTGTTTTTTTGCAATTGTCTTCACTTAGATAGGATTACTCTATACCATCAAAAAAAATCAGTTGATGGCGCCCAAGTTTGGCAGCTAATAAATAATCCTCCAGTACTTCACTCTGCTCACCCCTGCTAGAGAGTTTCAACGCTCTTTTTGCTAATAAACTAATTTAAGAGAAGTATCCTTATACAATTGGCGCCTAACGTGCCGTCAATTATTATATTTTTTACCTTTACCTATAACTTATCAGTAACGAAAATTTGTCGTTATAATCATTAAGATGAGAATGAGGGATAGAGATATTATTATTATTATTATTATACAGTAGTCACCACTTAATAAAAATGAAGGTGAAAATAATTTAAATATAAATAATACATTTTTAGTGAACGAACATTCAACAACAGAGGAAGAAGTTACGAGAGATAAGGTTATGCATATTCCTTTAATTCCCAAATTTCAACTTTAAATAATATCGGCCATATTAATAAATAGCCACATAAACTAGTACCCCTAATACTAATACTCGACTAAAGTTTTAGAATAAATTGTGAATGAGATAAAACGGCCTGCCTAGACAATTTAAAATTTGGAAGTTTTTTTTATGACTACTTAGTTATTAATATTGCTTTACAGAAAAGACTATTTATACCTGCAGATCAGGGATATCACAGTGATGATAGGGTACAGGACAAAGATTATATTCCATCTTCAGAATATGAAAGTCCAGATTATGAGAATGACAAGAATTGTACACTGACAAAAAATAAACCTCTAGTTGAATTAGACATTAGACAGAATTATTAGTATTATATAGTAGTATTAGTTGCTGATATACAGGTAAGCATATTTTCATTTAATTACATTTTTTTCTCATCAGAGTTTTTCATTATCTAGGATATTTTAAAAGTACTTTAAGGTAATATTTAACTGAACCTAGAAAATTAATAATCCACTTATAACTAGGTATTTGTAGTTCTCGCTAAAAAGAAATTTGAGTCATCCACTAGATTTTTAAAACCTACACTCTTCTCGATGTACGGGGTTATCCAACGAAAAGGTCCACCCCTGTATTGTCTTTTTATTTTAAGCTAGAAGAAAATATTTGAAATAAAAGTTGTAGGACATTAAATAAGATCTTTTATTACGCTAGAAAATAATATACTGGGTGTCCCATAAAACTCGAACACACAAATTTAATCTTCTTTAAATAGAACACCCTATATATTTTAAAATTTTTGAAATCTGCTTCGTTTTGATTCCAAAATGGTATATACCATTATAACATGGTATGACCTTAAAAAGAGACAAAATTGATTCGGAAAAATTAGCGAATAATCCAGATGAATTATTCGATCTCCTGGATGAGTTGGGATCTAATTTGGAAGTTGACAGCCAAAGCAATGACGAAGATCCAAGTCATCTTGATGTAAATGATGTTCTCGATGATTCCGATGAAGAGTTCATTGCCAATGATGATGAAGAAGAAAATGTTAGTACGTCGGATAGTGAAAGCAATTTGCATTGTTACGTTTGTTGACGCTGCGTTGGAAGAGTGGCAATTTCATAAGTAAGGAGCCTCTTTCTAAAAAAGACGATCTTTCGTCGGATGTATAAACACCCAAAGAATATTTCCAGGAATAACTGGACGATGATTTTTTTTCGTTAGCAGACACTCATACTGCACAATATTATCTGCAAGCCAGTGAAAAACAAACTCACGTGACTCCAGAAGAAATTAAAAAGTTTTTGGCATGCATGCCAAATGTAATGAGATGTATACATTTTCCTAGAATACACTTGTACTGGACTGTCATTGTTGGAAAACGCACTACCATGCGACAGATTATATTTCCTACGTAAAATTTCGACGTGGTTGATAATCTCAGTGTTAGCGAGGAAACAAAAAGATGCAACAAATTATGGAAAATACAGCCCCTAATTCATCGAGTCCGAAATCACTATGTTGGGATAGAACAAAAAGAAAAGGAAGCATATTAAATTGATGAACAAATGATACTCTTCTTGGGGCGTTGTCCCGTGCGATAATTTGTTCGGAACAAACCGAGGCCTGTGGAACCCAAAAACTTTGTACTAACCACATCTGCTGGAATTGTCATAGACTTCGAAATTTACAGGGAACTACGACTCCACTTCGAAACAGAGAATTAGGTCTAGGCAGTGATTCTCCGTTTGGTTGAAACATTACCAGAAAATAGCTACCTGTACTTTGATAGATACTTTTCAACAGTTGGTTTGATGGACAAGTTATTGTCATTAAATATGAATGCCACTGCTACTATTATGGCCAACAGCTATGGCTACTATTATGGCTTGGTGAGCTAGTAGTAGAGGAGCAGAGCAGAGCAGAGCAGAGCAGATAGGAGTAGAAGTGGGCAGAGTGACAGATAGGTGCGTGCGACGAGGAAGGACAAGGGACATTTCGGGTGAGTGAAATTAGAGTTTTGGAAAACATTTTCGGTAGACTGTCGGAGTGACATCTGTGATTCTGACATATCGTTCGCTCAAGAGATAGTTTGACACGTGTCACTTTGACAGCTGTCATTTTGACAGTTCGGGTTTTTGGGTGTATTCGGACTCGGGGGGGCGAGGCGATTCGAATTCGGGGTCAGCTGGCAAAGGTCAGGGTGACTTTGATAGCTGTCAAAAATTTGACATTTTTCTAAATTTTTTGTTTCTGGTGTTTTTGAAAATTTGGGAAAAATTTCTATTGGTGAGCAACATTAGCGGGTTAAATCGTAATATGACGGACGAAGGGGCGGTTTCCGTGGTGTCTGAGGAGGAGATGCTCAGTGCGGAGGAGGTGGTGTTGCAGAGTAGGATGGGGGGTAAGAGGAAGGGGAGTAGTTAAGAGGGTTTCAAACAGTGAGGAAGAGGAGGAGGGTGAATCCGACAGAGATTTGGTGAGGGCCAGCAAGTTGAGGAGGAGTGGAGGGGAGAAGACGTCTTTGTTGAGGAGTGAAGCGGAGGCGAAGAGGAAGCGAGAAGAGGTTAGGTTGGCGCAGCGGAAAGAGGATGAGGAGATCAAGAAGATAGCGGAGGAGGAGAAGAGGAGAAAAAGGGAGTCGGAGAAGGAGAGCATGGTGGGCGACAAAATATACGCCATTAAGCAAAAACTTCTCGTGATAATTGAGGCGACAACCAGGGAGAGCGCGGGGAAGTTGTTATTCAATCGGGCAGAGCAAGCTGTGGTGAAAGATGTAGTGTTTTCGGTACAGAATGAAATCATTGACGTGTTGATTTGAGAAAATTGGAAATTGAATGTGGAAGTGAAGGAAGCGGCAGCTAAGGAGAGCAGATGTTGTTTGGAAGGGAAGAAGAGGGGAGGTGCTAAGGGTAGGGAACAAGAGGTTGGGAAAGGCCAAAGTCGAGGGGGATAATGGGGGGAGTCGATGAGCTCTGTGACTGACTGGAATGAGGTGAGAAGCAGAAGGGTGCGGAGGCAGCAACCCAAAACGTATGCCCAGATAAGCGCACACAAGCGCCAGATAAGCGCACACATCCTTCAGCAGTTGACGCACAAAAAGTGCGTCAACTGCTGGAGGATGTTTGGAAGGGAACACTCGCACGGAGCTAGGGACTCCGCGTGCCCGGCATTGAAGAGCATGCTGGAGAAATAAAGGAAAAACATCAGTTATAAAAATTAGTAATGTTCAAAATTAAAGTTCTCCAATTTAATATGGAGAGAGGGAGGGAAGCTATGGAAGTAGCATTTAGAAAAATAAAATTAGAAAAATATGATATCGCCCTGATTCAGGAACCTTTCGGCAAAATTAGAGAAATTACGGGTTATGAAACTTTCAAAGCGGATGGAAATTTGGTGAAAGCGGTCACTCTGCTCCGAAAGGGTCTGGGTAAGGTGTGGCTCCGCAGAGATTGTCTGTCCGGTAATGTGGTCGCGGTAGAACTAGAGTGTACCGAACGGGGTCAAAATTTGATAGTGGTAAATGTTTACGAAGAGCCCTTGGGTGCCGGCGACGGAACTTCAAAGTTCCGCTGCGCATCCGAGTGGCTGGAGACGAAAAATGGGAGACTAATTTTGGCAGGGGAATTTAATTCTAAAAATATAATGTGGGGTGGCGAAATTACGGACATGAGGGGTGTATAAATTGAAGACTGGACGGTCATGAACGGTTTTCAGGTGGAGATCCTCCCACCTGAACACCTCCCACAGAGATCGCTCCAATAGGGGCGTGAGCTGGGTGGATCTCGTACTGTTCAAGGATATTAGAGTGACGAACAGGACGATAGAGGACGACGAGGACAGTCTAAGTGACGACAGGTATGTGAGTTACGATTTGGAATCGGGAGTTTTGGCCAAAACGAACAATAAATGGAGGTACGAGGTCGGAAGTCAGGCAAATTGGGGGCTCTTCAAAACGGCTCTTCTCCGGATAGCGGAGGTGGGAGTTGGTGGGGCCGGGGCTGCGGCGCCTGGACGCATAAGTCGAAATAACATGTACATATTTATAGTAACAATACGCAGCATATGGTGTAGTTGCACAAATTTAAACGTTCTTCATGTTCGGTAATGTCTCGGGCGAGTCTACACGGGCGCAACAAGAGAGCCGACACAAGGTTTATTCGCGAAAGTATACACGGTGCACTCGGGTTTCGCGTCTCGGGGCGTCTCGCCTCGGAAGGTCTCGCGCACGGGTCGTCTCGCGAGCGTGTACTGGTACCATTAGATGTTTTGAAGAAGTGTCGATTGTTTGTGTACTGGAGGTGTTAGTTGAACCAAAGAATACATGGGTATATGGCCTTTGGTTAAACAGGGTACAACTCACGGTGTTGGCGTTCAGCTGTAGGCAGCGTTGTAGTAATAATAATTACTTATTATTACAGTCAAGTGTTGGATCACGTGTGGTTAGCGTGACCGCCCTGAAATTGTGAATTACTTGCCCGCCACAAAGCCAGGTACTCTGTTTTGATTGTTACAAAGTTCTTAGAAACCTGGTACTTAATCCACTAAAATCAAACAGAGATGTATGTTTAATTTAATATATGTATATAGAAGTTCCCAAAATGGATAAAGCTATTGGGCAAAAAAACTGGACTTACCTTGGTCCGAAAATGTACAACACAATACCTGAAAATTTAAAGAAAATAAATTCGATATCTCTTTTTAAGAAAAAAATTAAACAATGGATTTTGGAAATACCTAAACAAGTGATTCATCGCATTGTAGTTGGATCATAGATTAAATACCATTTAGAGAAAAAAAAAATAAAAATGAAAAAATATGTTTATCAAATGTTTGTAGTTAGTGTTATTATATAGATTTTTGTAAACTGATTATTTTAAATGTAACCATCAGGCCATACACACCGTTTCAAGATTATGTATTAAGAATTAGTATTTAGGTACTAGTAAGTTTTGCATAAACTTCAACCCATGCGCAGGTTTTCCTTTATGGGTCTTTTTTGTGTTTAATTTGCCATTTTATGTTTTTTGTTATTGTGACCTCATTTGTCATTTATTGTTGCACTATTATAATTAATTATTATCTTTTCTTATACATTTATACATTCCCCAATTGAAATGTGATTTATATTTATTGGTAAATAAACATATTATTATTATATTATTATATATATTATTCAGTCACTTCATTTTATTGATTGATATATTGTTATGTCAATCCTTATAGAACCTCACTCAATGAGCGCTGGCTATTGGTTGGTATACTGGGAGAGTTTTACGGGGAAATTTATGGGAGCGAGGGATAGAGAAAATTATAAAAAACTATGGGATGATATCGCAAATAAATTAAATGCGTTAGGCTTTGGAAGTAAAAGCACAGAGAAATGGCAGAAGGTATATTAACTTTTTCGTACATTTTTATTACAATATATTTAGGTAGGTATATTATAATTTTTAGGCTTCAACAGATTATAAATATAAACTGAAAAAAAGGCTGTTACAGGTCGAATTTTAGTGGACCTGTAACACATTATTTTCATATCAACTCCATCGAGTCACAGCAAATGTGAGATTTGTTTCTGTTGCGCTACACATAAACCCAAGATTTAGTTTTGTATTTTTTGTTTTGTTGGGGTTGGCTCTTAAATGAAGTTAATTAGTCAGTAATTCTTTTAGGCTAGGATTTATCATTATACAGTAAGGGTGGCTTAATTGACACAGGTTACACAAGGGCTCCGGGACTAGAATCTGCTTATAGTTCACCTTTTGTTATAAGACTGGGGAAAAGGTTGAAACTGGTTCACTTTCTTGCGAGGTATGTCCTAGGTATTATCCAGTACCCAGTTTTGAGGTACGAGTTGTTTATAGTTATGGAGTCACCTTATAAGTTGGAGAAGTTAGGTAGAATTTTTGTCTTGACAACCACCTTCCGGTCGAGGATAAATGTAGGTTTTAACCTGAAGACTAATTAGTGATTCGACAAAGTTTTATCTACCTCAGTAATCTGATACCTGAAATAGAGGGTAGCGAAGGGCATTAGTAAACAACCTTGTATCTCAAGCTTAGTAAATCATCTCTGAGTTGAATACCCACCCAACACACTTCCCTAGGACATATTTTGTGAATTACAATATCATTTTGTTGCTATTTCACCTTTTTCAATAAGTAGTATTTTTCCCAATTCATTCGGTAAGCAACAGGTTATATATGGAACTGACAGGTAGGGTTGCCAACTATAGATATTAACTCACGGGACCGACCTCGAATTAACAAGTCTGCATTCGATGGTCGACAATATTATAAAATTTTTAACTAACTAATAACATCACTTGTGTCTTATATTCGTTCATAACCATCCGGAAAGAAAGCCTGGGAACGTGAAACCCTTAGCGGGGTATTCTTTTTCCATTGTCAATCATAGAACCGTCCATGGTCTACCTGCCATAGCATGGCATAGAATATGTTCCATGGAATAAGTTCTGGGTACATTGTAGACTCCTTTTGTAGTTCGGTGTTCTGTTGTTCCTTTTCGAGTTTGATCTACCAAAGCCGCCACGCTGTCTACCAACTTGGTGAATATTCACGTTAAATTGGACCCATAATTTATGGATTTGTAAGATAAACCCAAAGAAATGGATGTTCTGTTTGGGTAAGGTGTGGTCCACAGTATATTTTTTGGCAAGACGAATTTTAAATAGAGATAAGTTGGCAGCGTGGCCGGTATATTGTTGTTTGGGAAAACCCTCTGTTGATTCCCAGGAGGGTTTTATTTTAAGGCCTAGTTTTGGTCAATGGGCGATTTTATAGATTGTTGGTTTGGACTTGGCCCGAGTGTGGTTAGTTATGGATAGCATCTGGTGGACTTGAATCCAGTCCCTCCTTGTCTCGGTATCTCTGTGTGGAGATTTGAATACATAAGCCTAAGGAAATTGTATTGTACTAAGGAGTTATCTCTAGTTGAAGAATTTTTGGTGTCCGCTTGTTTTTTTTCATTAGTCAACTGTTCCTGCCGCTTCCATTTGGTAGCAAGCCTATCTGGCCTGCCCCTTGATCTGATTTATGGTGACGACCGCATACCCCGGATATTGAGTAGGATTTCGACAGGACTGGTGAAAAACTCGGTGGGTTACCTGGGTGGACTCCCGAGAAGTTGGAGGATTGAAGGATCCCATTAGTCTCGAGGTCCACTAGCGAGTAGGTTGACGTCCATCTAGTGGCTAGGGAAGATCTTCATCAGCTCCCTTAGCAGACCAGATAAGCTACGCTTATTTACATTGTTTTTGTTCATGTACAATCTTCTTTTTTTATAACCTTGGCACCACCGGTACTAGGCACTAGGATTCCGACAGAACTGGTGAAGAACTCAGTGGGTTACCTGGGTGGACTCCCGAGAAGTTGGAGGATCGACGGATCCCATTAGTCTCGAGTTCCCCTGCGAGTAGGTTGACGTCCATCTAGTGGCTAGGGAAGGTCTTCATCAGCTCCTTCTGCAGATCAGATAAGCTACACCTATTTACATTTTTTTTTGTACATGTACCATCCATTTTTCTTGTAACCTTGGCACCACCAGTAGATTCTTAATTGGGGAATATTTTACTATCATACAGAGTATACATATGTAGTTTTTAAGTCCATTTTTAATAGTACTTACCGTTGAGTTAAGTGTTCATATACCGAGTACAGTAAAGAATAGTTGGGGAATATTTTACTATCACACAGAGTACGCATTTGTAGAGTCTAAGTCCATTTTTAATAGTACTTGTCAGGAAGATAATTGTTCACATACCGAGTATAGTAAAGCATAGTTGGGGGTATAACGATAGTTATAGTCTAGCCAAATAGCTAACGAGGTCCAGGTCCAGTTTATTGTATTGTTAATTGTTAGTCTGCCGGCTAAGTGTTACTTTGTTATTTATTTATACTGAATAGATGTTAGCATATTATTTACAGCATAGTGATGTCCATGTTTAGTGATTAAGGTTTTATAGGGATATATTTATCGATTAGTTTCAGTGGACACTTGCGGTAGCCACTCTTAAGAAGGTCACCCTCATTTTTTTTCTTCCAGGATCCTTATTGTTAAGCCTACGTGACGTCACGCTTGGTTCTAGGTACAGCGTATTTAGCTGATGTAAGTTAAGGCGAGTGCAGGTTACCAATACTGTGTTTTTATATTAGTCAACTGAATTGTGTTAGTAGTTTTAGAGTATACATATCATTCCGCTTATTACCACTCTATTGATTGGTTACCACTTAGTTGGCCTAAGTTGAATTCACTAACACTGTAGTACGAGAATTCATTTTTTTTGGATTGATACTTTTGTATTTTGTATAATTCCCGATATTGTAATTGTATTATTATATTAAGAGTGAACCCTCAGTTCGCTTCTTAAAGTCATTGGAGAATTTAACTAAAATTAAATTGAAATTTACTAACATACTGGGGTTTACTTTCTACCCTATTCTTTTCTTTAGTTCGCTAGTGGGTCCCTGTAAGAGCTAGGCAGTTTTCGGGCTTCGTCTGGTAATTTTACGAAACTCGTGGCGCCCTCTCTATTTTGTTTCTGGCTAGCATAAAAGCCGATATAGATTTGTACCCCGCCCATAAAACCGACTGAGCATCCCGGAATTTTTATGGTTGCGCACTTGTGACAACCCACTAGAGTACTAGAGAGTATTTCTTTTTTTTTATAGAAAAGTGCGTAGCAAGGCAGCCAGTGTAAAAACGAGCCTTTCAATAACTGGTGGGAGAAGCTCCGATGAAAGTAATTTATCGGAGCTAAAATTTTGTAGGTCTAGGTGTAGAAGAGTTAGGAATTGCATCTATAGAGCAGATGCAGCATGAACCGCAGCTAAGCACTAGTGGAATAGAAAAACATTCTACCTCAGTTATCATTGAAATGAGTCAATACCATCAAATGTTTCAGACTCTGAAAACAGAAAACATGGGGAACCACCTCGTCCTAAAAAAAGACGAGCCCCTGAGCCTGAATATATCGACGAATATCGAGAAACCACAAACCGACAAAATTGCTTCTATTCTTGTGAAAATGACCAGGGAGATTATAGAATTAAATAATACTTTGATTCAGGTAGCAAATCATGTTTTATTTAGTAAAATTTATTACTTGATATTTTTAAGGTTTTACCATCACAACATATTTCAAATGTAAATTTTTATTTTAATTATACATTTCTAATTAGCACACTTATAATTAAGAAAATTTCTCTTATTAATGTCATATATTATATATTTTCGATTTTATATTCTATTATAATACCCCACCGAATAAATTACCTTAAACAAAAATAAATTTTCAAGTTTTCCATATTTCATTATTATCTACTTACATATTCACTAAGTATTAACAAAGTAAGATACAATAAAATTGTGCGACTATTCTATTGCGCGATTGAAGTCCCTCTAAAGCTAATTGGCCTTGTCCAATCACAGGTACATTGAGATCCAAAATAGGTTGATCCCTTTCTATCTCCACTAATGGCACCCCTTCACGTACACATAAGTTATGTAAAATAGCACAGGCTTTTATTAAGCTAGTCACAAATTATGGGGTATATCGAAGTGATCTCTCTCTCAATAAACATCTGAAGCTCATTTTCAGTAATCCGATACATCTTTCTATACGATTTCTTGCTCGTATGTGGGCATGGTTATATCTTGATTCGGAACTTCCATCAGGTGGATTATGGAATGGTGTCATAAGGTAAGATTGAAGAGGCCCTAGCCTGAATCACCTAATAACCAAGATATTATATTTGTTTGTTAATAACCAAGTCTCCAGTATCTTGCAATTCTTGCATGTAAGCCTTTCTTTGTGAGTGACGCCAAATGAAAGAGTTATATGTTGATCTTCCATAATTAGCAACCACATTCATAATAATTAAATTGTCATCACAAATAAGTTGACAACTTAAGAATGGAAGTTAATAAAATTATCTCCCTCTGGTCTTAAAATTCCAATATGTGTATATTTCTATATAGTGATACCTATAAGGTTTGATGGGTCTAGCTCTAATAGCGAGGGAGATATACCTTAAACATTGTTTCATAAGCATAATGAGTTAGAAAGAAAATATCGATTCGTTGCTGGGCACAGTCTTTCTCCAATACATCGCTCTTATGGAACACTCTTTAAGTTATATCTCCCCCATTATTAGAGCTAGATTCATCAAACCTTATATCACTGTATTCGTGAGAAGACATTCTATCCATATCTGTAGAAATATACAGGGTGTTCCATTATAAAACAAAATACATCGTGCACCTTTTTAGAATCACCCTGTAAAAAATCAGATGCACGCGAAAAACGGCCAGCAACAAAATAAAATCGACCTGTCTTGGCGTTTTTACAAAAAATAAATTATTACAGTTTTATTGAATTTGTTCCATAGTTCCTATTTATAATTTATTCCGTTCACTGTATATATGTGTACATATAAATTACTTCTAGGGTAAAAATAATATTACAGTTAGCTTTGAATAAAGATAGTGTAACTGCCAGCGAAAGTATTGACAAAAACGTTGCAATACTAATACAAACGGGAAACAAGAATAATTCTAATCTAGAAATAGAAATACCAACAGTGTCAAAAAGTAGTGATTCTTTAACAGGCACGAATGTACGTTTTTTTTTATAAAGTAGGAAGTTCATGTAAGCATATTTTGTTATATTTGATGGTATTTTTTATTGCTGTAGGGAAAGAGCCACATACTTCGGCTTCTACGTCGAAGATTAATCTAGATACTGTCGCCGGAGCGGCTATTTTACCTACCCCCTGTATACGTTTAGGTGGTGCGCGCCGCCAGGCATCTGCGGGCCATCCCCATAATAAACTAATAAACACGGTCGAGAAACCCGACTCGCAAAAATCTTTCTCTTTGGTTCTTGACCCTCGTGGCGTTAAGTAGTGATTTTGTAAGTGCCTGTGTTTATCTGGGTATGTGCTAAAAGCATTTATTTATTCACATTATTTTTCGAGAACTTGAAGTTTTAATAATTGCATTTTCATATTATTTATACATTACGTTATTCCAAAAATAATTTAATAGATTTGAATTTTATATTATTTATATATTGCGTGCTAAAGGCACACCACGTGTACATTTATTCACCACGTGGCTTGTTCGTCTCGCTAGGAAGACTTATTTTCACTCACTTTGAAGCATTAAGATTTATATTTTCATTTAATAATACTCATATATTACATTATTTCAAAAACCACTTAATGGAATTAAATTCAATTGAGGTTTCATTGTTTAATTTTTATTCACTTTGGTTGTTATTAATAATAATATAGAACTAATTTGGTGAGTCACTGTTTTCACAAATTGGTTCGATAAAAAGAAATTCGTTGTTACCATCCATTGGTCATCGCTACTACGAGACACTCTTTGGGAGCAATTATCATTGATAATTTTCAGGTGGCGATATAAATATAAAACTTCCACCGCTGGACAAGACTGCAGAGACAAGAAGTGGTAGGGTTCACTAGACAAGCTGAAAGGCATTATACTGTTTAGTTGGCAATTTGGTCATCTTAGCGCCACCAGCGGCGAAGCAAAAGAAGAATGGGCCAGGAAGGAATACTTAGCACCGTCTGCAACGTAAGTTGCAGTGTACTATTTTATATACAGGGTGTCCAAAATAACAGTGATCGATTGTAAATGTAAATGCACAGCTTATTACGTGTTCTAAAGAGATAGGGTTTTTACTAAATAATTTCATTAATCATACATTAATCGTACAGTTAAATGCAAAAAATATGTATTATTTTAAATGGAACAACACCTGTAGAGTTTGATGGTATTCAAAGTAGATTCATCGTCTTTTCAAAAATGTATATTTTGATATCTTTTGTTTTCTTAACAACAAAGATATTCGAGTTTTCAAGTAACACTGCAGTTTTCCTTATGTAAAAACTGACATTAAATAAAATTCAAAAATCTGACAAAGAATTTACTTCTGTTAATATGAATTTGTCAACTGTTTTGTTTTATTTTGGTTGTCATGTCAACTTGTCAATGCAAGAGTATTTTCTTAAGGCACATCGTTCTAAGGGTAGATTAAGTACCATATAATTTCTACTGTACATTCAGTATATCGTTTTTTGCAGATGATGGAGAAGACAAAGATTCCGATATAAGTTGTAATAAATTATTCGGGAACATCTCTAGTGATGAATATGTACCAGATCCGAAAGATTACGTCGATTCATCAGACGACGGAATGGCAGAAGAGCAAAATGAACACGAAAGCAAGAAACATTGTCATAGAGTACCTAATGAGAGAGGAGGTTGATAACAAAATGATGGACGCACAGAGTAATGATGAACTGATGGAAGAACAGAATAATATAATAGAAGAAATGGAGGATGACAACGTACTGGTACGTCAGGCAAAACCTAATGAAAATAGTGTTGACCAAAATGAAGAAGATGATACTTTGCCTACAGTCCATTTTAAAAAGAAATATTTCCAATCAAAAATAAAAGTAAGTAGAAGAAGGCAACGAAACCTTGATGAATGGAAGAAACGGAAAGTTGCACTCTGCAGACAAAGAGGAAAGGCCTACAGGTGAGTTAAAACCTACTAAGACTAGTGTCAAAGATAATTTATGCCCCGAAAATTGTCGCCGACAATATTCTCAGGCATTTACAATTGAAAACGGGGAAAAATATTAAATGCTAGAAACTCTTTACTATATAACAGTATAAAAATAATCCCCACAAAAAACCAGAGAACTGGAGCTTTAAAACACAAGACCGCCTCAATATAGCATAACATACAGGGTAAAACAAACTACTACATGTAAACGAGCTTTTGTTTCATTATACAACATCAGCACGAAGAAGGTTGACTTAATCCAAAAGCAAATACAGATAGGTTTAGCTGCTTCTCTACCAGACAAAAGAGGATTCATCGTCTACATAGACCCAACAAAACTAGTGACGATGTTGTAGCTTACATAATCCAGCATATTTCAAGTTTCCCATCAGAATCATCGCATTATTCACGAAATTGCAATATCAATAAGAAATATCTATCTCCTCTTTTATCACTTCCTATAATGCAAAAACTTTATATTGAAACATGTAATGCTGACAAAGTCCACAGTCGATTCTAAATTAAAGAATACACGTATCGCTATATCTTCAACAATGAATTTAATTTCTCGTTCGGACATCTAAAAAGCGACACTTGTAGCAGCTTTTTTAAGTAATAAACAATGGACACTTGAAACTAGCAAATCTAGTGTCGGGAGTGAAGTTAATATATCCATAGATCAAGATACGTCAAAACGGTCAGAACTAAATATAAGTGCAGTCGTTCCATCAACTACTTTCTTCATTAACATTGGCAGAGCAGATTTCCAAAGTCTGTTAGTAAAGCAAATAATTAGTAGGCGAGAGAAGGGAAGAAAAAAACATACGAGCGCCAATGTACTATTTTGAAGTCGGGAAAATGGCAAGATCTTATTATGGAGAAAGTGTGGGATGTTGGGCATAGAAAATGTGGTTGTAATATAAAAAACCACACTCTCCCAAGATGGAACTGTTGTGTGGCAAAATATTTTTACGAAAGCCTAGACGTTTGCAGATTGCGAAAAAAGCTTCTGAAATGTCAGCAATGACTTGTTGTTCAGAAATGGTGAATGACTTAATGTTACTTGGCGACCCAGAGCCACCACATATTCCTCAATCTTCTGTAATTCCTGCAGCGGTGCATGAATATGTTGCTTCAAAACATTTAGATCGCAACCTCGTAAATGCTATACCTATGATGAAAAGGCAATCTTTTCACAATGTAATACATCAAATTGCAATTGATCCCTTCTATGTGCATTACTGGCTTAATTATCAATTACACGTATATTGGAGTTGCGTCAAAAAGGAACATTCGTGTTTGTGCATTGATACTACTGGAGTAATAATTCGTAAAATAACGAAATGTGACGGTAGCATGTCACAACACATTTTTATGTACATTGAAGTCATAAATTGTGCAGCTGGCCAATTTTCCGTCACACAAATGATTTCTGGATCACACGACACTGTATCAATACAACATTGGTTGAATCGCTGGATAGCAACATTTGTACCTGTACCGAGAGAAACAGTTTCAGACTTTTCTTTGGCATTGTTAACGGCAGCTATACGAGCATTCACAGGTAATTTTTACATAATATTTAAAATAGTATACGTATTTCAAATTATACCAATATATCTACTGTTGATAACTCAAAAACTTTCAAAAATAACTCTGACAACCCTTATATGTACTGACTCAGACTTTTTAGGGTTATTCAAACCAGGGCCTGTTTTTAAGGAATTGCTGGTATTTTGAAAACTAACCGTATTGTTTTTCTAACCTATTATTGAATCCATATATTTTTTCTTATTCGTGAGAAATATATGGATTCAATAATAGATACAAAAAGGTTATTTTTGAAAATACCAGCAAATCCTTAAAAACAGACACATTTTTGTCTCTTTATAATCTTTAGGGCTAGTCACGCAACTAGTTCATTTGAAGGTTAGACAAGTTAATGTTTTTTTTTTTGAAAATTTGGTTGCCTGTATGTATAGAATAATTGTATAAAAATATGTGTATCAAATAAGGTTACTTCAAGTAGAAACTATTTACAAAGTACATTACTTACTTAATTATCAGGTTATTTGACAATAGCAGATTATTCTGAAGCGTTTCTAAACCCTGACTTTCTACGCTGTTACGTTCGCATTGACGTCGCTCATTTCATGAAAAAATACGCTTCTACTTTAAAACAAGTAAATCGAAGAGTAAGAACTTTTTACTTGACGTCTTTGGGACTACTGATTTTGTCTCGAGAATTTGAAAAATCTGCATGTATATTAAAAGCCATTGCTGTCGAGGAGTGAAACGTATGGCCATTTGCCAAATGGAAACGTCACTCAATGTGAAATTTATAAAAAGTTTGAAACATCATATTGAATTAATTGCCAAGGATATTGATATTATAAACTTTATAATTGATCAGGAGGAGTCACTACAGAGTGATGAGCTCCCGAAGAATGAGCTGAAGGACAAGAAGACCACTGAAAACGGGAATGAGAAAAGTAAGAAAAAACTCGATAATTTCTGGACGATGTGGGCAAAAAAAATTTATGAAAATGTCATCTTTAATAAGTGTTCAAGAAATCGGAGATCAAGATAACGCGTATTTTCTCCCAGAATCTGCAAAACACTTACTACGGGATATGTATGCATTTCCTTTGTGGTCATGTACGTTTCGGGAAAAATTTGGTTTTGGTCGAGTACCTGCATCGAGTGCATCTGTCGAAAGCGAGTTTAATACAATAAAAAATAAGGTGTTTAGCAAAGAAAAATTACCTATCAGATGTGATGACTTTCTATCAAAGCATATATTATATCTTTAAGGAAAACTCAAGCTTGCTGACGCTAAACAAAATGAAACAAATTCAGTAATCTCAGTAGAGCCTACTACACAGAAACCAACTTCTCAAAATGAAATTATGGAAAGTCTAAATTTAATTAGACCATCCAACGATTCAATTGCCTCTCTTCCTCATCTGAAAAAATCAAAAACATTCCAAAAACTAGTCAAAAGTTCTTCCAAGATAGAGGAAGTAAAAAATGTGGACATGATTCAACAACATATTGAGAAATCCTCTTTTGATAATCAAACATCTGTATCTAACACAAGCTTAATTGGTAAAAATTGTGATTTGCCAACTGACACAAAATTATTATTTGCAAATTGTAAAAGTCCTCAACAGATTATCGCCCAGAGAATGTGTTATTCTCAGATTCGTTTGCTTTGACAAATGAAGAAAATTGGGGTGGCCTAATTTGCAAATAGCGAAAATCAAAATCGGCAAAACTACAGCAATCTATCCATTTGCGTCCAAATTATAAAACATTAGATAGACTTTCCAATGATCAATATCATGAAATTCCGTTAATTAAAAATGGAAACATATATCAGCTGCAATCAATAAAAATAAAAAATGCAAACTAGACCTTATTAAATACATGCGCATTCGATAGCGCTTTACAAATTTTTTTAACAGTTGCTCTCGATTATCCTCATTTTAAGGACATTATTTGTAGGAAAATTGATAAATTTCCATTTTTTAAACTACTCATGTACACAATAAACAACGGCATGAACGCTCATGTGTATCGTCTGCGAGCTTATATTTTAAACGATACCATGATCTTCACAAAAACATTGCTGTCTAGTGGATGTGTCCTTATCGATAGTAATTGTAATGTGGGAAACATTGGCTCTTTAATCCTCAGGGTCATTCTGAGTATGCAAGAGGTCTTCCTGCTGTAAAGGTTGTGAATCTAGATATAAAAAGTTCCCTACCCTTCAAATTAATCTACAAGTGTTAATGGAACCGGATTTTGAAAATGTCATTACAAATCATATTGCTTTGAAAGACAGCAGATAGTGCGGACGAAAGAATTGTAGTGGAAATGAAACAACAAATATCATAGTACTAGGTATGCAATAAAAATAATGGCTTCTATAAATAATAGTTTTAAAGATTCGCTAAGCGGAAGGTAAATTAAATGAATTTTACATAAATATCCTTCCATCTTATTATTTTATTAAGAACCAGAACAAAAAATATATATCTATACGGTTTATTGAGGTTTCTTTGGGATTACACCATCTGTTAAATAATAAACAACCGAAAATCAGAAGTATTCAAATTAAAGATTGAAAGTGTAGTATCAAGGTAGATCCTTATTTGTAATTGTCTAGATGTCTCACCAATATAATATTTACCACATTCACAAGGAACCTGGTAAATACAATTTTTTTAATTTTGATCATTAGTAATTGGATTTGATTTTGTAAATATCGATCTTAATGTGTCTTTCATTTTAAATGTCGCACTTATGTTAAAATTATTACCAAGTTTTTTAAATCTTTCAGATATCTCTGAAATGTATGGAATGGTAATGGTTATGGTAATGGATATATTCAGGGAATATTAATATTTTGCTCATTTGCAATTTTAATAAATGTTTCTTCAACAAAATAATTAGAATAATTATTGTTTTCCCTTAATATATTTTTAATAACGTATTTTTCTTTATTAAAAGCATCTGAGGTTGATGATATTAATTTTTCTCTATTATATAAACATTTAACTAGCACTTTTGATAATTAAAATTAAAATTTTGATATCTATTTGTGTTGGTCTTTTTTCTATGTAAATTAATTCAACATTTTATTGTGATTTAATTATTAGCATGTCTAAAAATGAGTTTATTATCACTTTCCTTCCTTCCTGTTAGTTAAATTTAGAAAATCATTTAAATTATCATAGCTGTTCCGGATTTTGCACTGAAGAAATAAAGTTGGCAGCAGTGTATGGGTGAAAGAGCCACAAAAATGACAGTAATCGTAACGTTGTGAACAAACACTTTTAGTCAGTCCGCAGCACGAGCATGTCATGTAGTCAACAATCATTCATTCACCTTGTATTTTAAAATTAACATGTATTAAGCTTCATTCACAACCAGCCAATTACAATTAAAATTAGTACTTAGAATTAGCATTAGGCGTAGGGCGAAAATTAATGTGTTTTGATCATTCAGAACGTCGAATTTTAGCGAAAATTAATTTATAGTGAAGGTTAAGTATTTCCTGTGGCCACCTATTGGGTAAATGTTGAAGCTGGAAACAGTGGGCAATTTTACCGATGCTGCATGAGAGGAAGCGGATATCTGCTGTCAGCTGTGCCACAGAATAGAAATAATATTATTCTGTGGCTGTCAAGCGTGCATGGGCTGTGCTGTGAATCTTAATCTTAGGTTAAATAAAAAATAAAGTAGAAAATAAAAGCCATAAAATTGTGTTTTTATGCCTCCTCAAGTATCGGAAAATTAAGTAGGTTTTCTCGATATTGTATGCTTTTCTGTGTTTCATGATGGATGAAGTTGATATCAGTGAAAAATTTATCGCTGTCGTAATGGAATACCCGTTTTCATACGACAAATCGAAAGCGGAATTCAAAGATACGAAGAGGAAAGATCGAGCTTGGATTGAAGTAGGGAACCACTTCAGTGCCTCAGGTATTTAGATGGTAAAGCCTTTAGCAATGTAAATTTAAAGTTGCATTTGAAATTTTAGGAGAATGGGCGAAGAATTATTTTAAGTCTCTGAGAGAGAAATACTTAAGAATTAAAAAGAATATAGAAAATAATACAAGGAGTGGTGCAGGGGCTCCCAAAGAAAAGGAGTGGCAGACTTTTCAGTTAATGTCATTTTTGGCAGAAATTATTCGACCGAGAAAGACAACAGGCAGCTTCAATTCCGAACAAAGTCAAAGATTCAGTGAAACAAACACAGAAACAAATTTACTTGAAATTGAAATATGCAACGACATTTCCATGGATGAAGTGCTGCACTCTGATATTGTTTCACCAAGTGCAAGTTTACAAAGTGTACCGTTATTTTCCCCTCACAGCGTTATTGTTGAACCTCATTCGGTGGAGTCTCCAAGTGAACCCCCAAGTGTTCAGGGCGACTTTGAAGCATCTGTGTCGACCTTACAGATGCCACACGGATCCAAAAAAAGGAAAAGGGGCAACAACTCTGACAGTTCTTCTGTAGCAGAAATACTAAAATCCATCTGCAGCAGTCTAAAATCTGAAAACCTCTCTACACCATCAGCTTCTGAGAATTTTTGTCAGTTTTTACTCGACGAAATGGAAAAATTGCCAGTGCACATTATGGAGGATTTTAAGGACGAAGTAATGTTACTTTTGATAGATAAAAGAAAGATGGCAAAGAATCTTACTGAATGAAATTGTTTAATAATTATAAACTAATTGAAACTCGTTTTTGTACACGTTTTATTACTTTTCTTTTGTATTAATAGGTATAATAAATTATTTGCATAAATGTCCAGTCGAGTGTACAGTGTTTTTTTTAAATGTCATCTAAACCGCTAAACCAAATCGCAAATAGGGCACAGTCGAATTTGCACATTGCCATTGTTTACCTTCTATCTCAAATTTTTTCTACTATTTTTGGCCTCTTAGTTATGTTTGGTTACTGTGTTAGCATTGTAAATTGAACTTTTTTCATAAGTGTATGCAACTCATGTACAGTCTTCAGTGGCAGAAACAACTCGTTTTACCTTCAAACACTTGCAATTACTGTCAAATTTATAGGTTATTACCTGGCTCTATTGCAATGAAAAAGGTACATCAGGAGAAAACTCATTTTTATTTAAAAAAAAATATATTTTACATTCTTGTGACTGATTTTGGAGAATATGTTCAATAAAATAATTCATAATGTCACTTGTTCCTGCCATGGGACGGCTCCTGTTGTATTTAGATAATTTTTTATATATTCCCTGTAATTGGAGGCTGTGCCGCTATAATTGCGGCAACCAATTCTTCGTTTCAATTCGGAAACATTCCGTAAAGCACAATCTAAAGGTACTTCATTCCGCCATTCTCCTGGAATAATGTTTCCCTCTACTTCTGTGTCAGAGAAGTGTGGAGGAACATATCGTTTACATGTGTCGTTACGCTTTATGTAATTATGGAGACAAACTGCGCACTTTATCATTTTATCGACGTTTACAGGATTCTTAAATATAGTTGTGTGGAATATTCTCAGTCTGGCTACCATAATACCGAAAGTATTTTCAATGCAACGTCTAGCTCGTGACAGTCTGTAATTAAATATTCTCTCTTCCTTACTCAGATTTTTACCACCATATGGTCTCATAAGATTGGTTTGCAGGGGAAATGCTTCATCCCCGACAAAGTAATGTGGCGTACTGATATTCGTTTCTGGAAATGGTTTATTTGCTGGAATAAGCAAATAGTTATTATTCAGCTTATAACCAAATGAAGAACTTTTCAATATGCCCCCATCGCTTTGAGATCCATATGCGCCAATGTCTACCTAAGAAAAACAATAATCTGCATCACACACCGCAAACAGCACAATACTAAAAGTTTTTTTATAGTTAAAGTATAAGGAACCACTTTTATTAGGAGCTCGAATAACCACGTGCTTTCCGTCTAGGGCTCCCACACAGTTTGGCAGATTCCACATTTTTTCAAAACCTGAACAGATTCTTTTCCACTCATTTTCACTGGGTTCCTTTAAAACTATGCTGTGTAATTTATTCCAGATTACTTCACATGTATCATTTATTATACCACAAGTAGTTGATTTTCCCACTCGGTATGCAAAAGAAAGTGTAGGGATGCTGTCACCGGCTGCTAAATGTCTGAAAATAAGATGTTTTGTTAAAAGACATCGTTGTTGGTCCAAACACAAATAAATATGAACTGCGTACCTCAAAGTTAAAGCTAAACGGGCACCTGGTAAGATTGATTCTCGGTGACTATGTTTTTTAAGAGCAGGGCCAACTAGTTCTAGTAGTTGATCAAACTGCTGAACATCCATCCTGGTGTAGTTAAAAAACATATCCTGGTCGCTTAAACGCATTTCTTGAACGAGGTTTTCATAATCACCAAATTCTTTTCGACGTGCAAGAATTGGTCGAACCCACCACCTGCGAGAAGCCCCCTGGCGCTGCTTTTCCAATTGAAGGAACCAAACACCCAACGCCACAACAAGTGAACTCAATATTTTTCGTCGTAACTGCGCTTTTCGTCTCGGCAACATTGTTTATTGTACAATAATAATGTAAACAAACAATAACTATAAATCAACAAATTTGAGGTTAGATGTTTTGTCATTTATCATTTTTGTTGACGTTAAACGCGCACGCGCATATATTTTTTCAATTAGAATTAGTGGCAAAAGCTTGGACTTTGCAAGGTACTAATTATAAGTGTAAGTGTAAGTATAAGTGGAAACATTAATTTAATGGTTGTGAACGATCGTGTTATAAGTCACCTGCCAAACTTTCACCACTAATTCTAATTATTAATTGTAATTGTAATTGGCTGGTTGTGAATGAAGCTTAAATCTTCTGCATTCTAATCAGTGTTATACAAATTCAATAAACAACTACATTTAATACAGTCCATTCTATCGAAGTTGATAACCAACTTTTACATTGGCCCTTCTCACGGATGAAGGCAGAAGTCTACGTTGAAAACAAGTAAGCCAGACAATTTCTCAAGGCGAAGCAGCGACGTCGTCCCAGCTACTCAACAGGTCCATTGCGGAGCAGACGAGCAAGGGATTTTGAAGCTCGTGAATGTCGTGTGAGTTCCATGCTATTTTTTCCTATGTACATTCTATCATATCTTCTATTTTCCTATGTGATCTGAAACAATTCAATATTCATTAGAAACTTGTGTATACATTTTCAATATTTACGTATATTACAGCAGTAATATCTGATTTATGCACAGGGTTTCACAATTTCTTTCACCTTCTATTTAAAAAATTTGCATTACATTACATTTCAACTATTGTTACTTAGAAAATGGAGGAAATAAAACAATTTAAGCGTAAACGTGGTGCTATCAAGCATAAACAAACGTCATTTAGTCAATTTGTACAACCTATTAAAAATGAGTTTGAAAATAAGAAAACAATTCCCGATGTTACAATTATTGAATTGCAGGACCGGCTTGACAAATTTTTAATGCTATTACAGGAATTTGAAGAGGTTCAAATTCAAATTGAATACTTATGCGAAGAAAATGAATTAGACAAACAATATGAAGTGCGTGATGAATTTATAAACACCTTTTCGTCCTTATCTGCAATTGCAAAGCTTATTTTAGCAAAACCTCTAAATGTAATCACTGATGGTGATCGCGCGGAAAGCGAAAAGAATTCGTTACCTGCATCGGTACATTCCGCATCTATAGATCATATACAGGGGGTTAAATTACCAACTATCAATTTAATGAAATTTGATGGTAAATATAATAGCTGGTTGGAGTTTAAGGATACTTTCAATTCATTAATTCATACAAATAGCGCTATAAATAATATTCAGAAGTATCATTATCTACGAGCTTCATTAGAAGGCGAACCTCTCAAAGTTATTCAATCTCTAGAATTTTCCTCAGATAACTATGTCACTGCATGGGACCTCCTATGTGCTAGATATAATAATTCAAAATTATTAGTACATAACCATATAAAATCACTATTTGATATGGAACCATTATCAAAAGAATCGGCAAAGGGGTTGCGTAATCTGACGGATAATGTTTATAAGCATCTGCGGGCATTAGAGACATTAAACCAGCCAGTCAAACATTGGGACACTTTGCTTATTTTTGTAATCACATCCAAACTTGACAAACAAACAATTCGCGAATGGGAAAAACGTAAAACTTCTCAAGAATTTCCAACATTAGACGATTTAAGGGATTTTATAAAAACCAGGGCGGATTGGCTTGAAACAATTGAAATAAATCATTCTTTAACTAAGGTTACTAAAGAAAAAGAGATCAGGGGTGGCTCAAGGAATGTATCATTGCTTGCAGCAAATCGGAGTTGTAATTTTTGCCAACAAAACCATGTAATTTACTATTGTAATGAGTTTCTAAAGCTAAGTGTACCAGATAGGATTAAAAAGGTCAATGACTTAAAACTATGTAACAATTGTCTATGCAAAGGTCATAATAGTAAAGTATGCAAATCAGGTTCATGCAGACATTGCAAATGTAAGCACAACACACTTTTACATAAAGTTGAGCAAAAAACCGAGCAACAGGTTAAGCCAGAAAATACTCCTGCACAAGTTACTCTTACAAGTCAAATGTGCAATCAACAGGTGTTATTATCGACAGTTTCTTTAGGAGTTTTGGACTCTTCAGGTCAAATGCATGTTATAAAGGCTCTATTAGACTGTGGGTCTCAATCTAATTTTGTTTCGGCAAAACTATGTAAGCAACTTAACTTGCAAAAACAATCCACAAATATTTCTGTTGTGGGAATCAATAAGATTAAATCAAATCTCAATTACAAATGTGACGTATCCATTAAATCTCTTACGAGTAATTTTTGCTCGACAATTGCATGTTTTGTGCTACCTACGATCACTGACAATATACCCATTTCAACTATCGATGTAAATTCTTTAAATATTCCAAATGGAATTCAATTAGCTAATCCCAAATTCTATGAACCTAGTGAAATTCATATGTTGCTAGGTGCTGGTATTTTTTGGCAAATTCTTACACAACAAAAAATCCACTTGGGAAAGTCAATGCCTATTTTATACAGTACCCAATTTGGATGGATCATATCGGGATCAATTAATCAATACAATGAAAAAACCTATTGCAATTTTTCTAAATTTTCCGATTTACAATGTCAATTACAAAAATTTTGGGAGTTAGAAGAAACTCAACATTCAATTACTATGTCATCTGATGATTTGCAATGTGAAAACCATTTTCAAAACAATGTTCAAAGGAATAATGAAGGACGATTTATTGTAAAAATTCCTTTAAAATATTCCCCATCTAATTTAGGTGAGTCAAAATCTTTGGCAATAAAAAGGTTAGCTCATCTAGAAAAACGATTTGAATCAAACTTAGAACTAAAAAATCAATACTCTCAATTTATAAAGGAATATATTGACATGGGTCATATGTCTTTAACACAACAGTGTAGCTCTACTGAACTTAACTATTTTTTGCCTCATCATGGTGTAATTAAACAGGATAGCCTGACAACCAAACTCAGAGTTGTATTTGATGGCACAGCACCATCAGACTCTGGTTGGTCTTTAAATGACTTACAATATACAGGTCCTTCTATCCAAAATGACATATGTTCTATTCTGCTCAGGTTTCGGCAACACGCTATTGTTGTTTGTTCTGACATCGCAAAAATGTACAGACAAATTCTTGTTAGCCCTGAAGACAGACATTTACAAATGATATTGTGGAGAAATAATTCCAATGAACCAATTTCTATGTATACATTAAATACTGTTACGTACGGTACTAAGTCTGCACCATATTTATCACTTAGATGCCTAAAACAGCTGTCTATTGATTTTCAAGGGCAATATCCAGAGGCTTGTAAAATAATTTCCCGTGATTTCTATGTAGATGATCTTATAACAGGTTTCGAGTCAGAAAAAATAGCTGTTGATACATGCAAAGAAATTTCATTCATTCTAAATTCAGCTTGTTTTCCATTAAGGAAATGGATTTCAAACAATCCAAACATTTTACAAGAATTTCAGGATCCAAATGAACCTATAAGTATCTTAAACTTGCAAGATAATGAGCAATCGAAAACATTAGGTATATGTTGGTACAGTAAATCAGATACGCTAACTTACCACATTAATCACTTACCAAATCATGGTACTATTACGAAAAGAAACATCTTATCAGATGTCTCTAAAATTTATGACCCTTTAGGGCTAGTAAGTCCCTGCATAATCATATCTAAGATACTCTTACAAAATCTTTGGACTTTAAAATTACAGTGGGATGATTTAGTTCCTAAGGATATACAAAAAAAATGGTCAAGTTTTAAAGAAAGTTTGCATTACCTTAATCAGGTACAAATCAATCGACATGTTATTGGTAAAAACTCCACAACGCAAATACAATTACATGGGTATTGCGATGCATCCAAAGATGCATATGCAGCTTGCATTTATGTTCGAAGCGTTGATGGCGAGTCTAACATTCACGTTAATTTACTTTGTGCCAAAACAAAAGTGGCACCGCTTAAATCTCAGACAATTCCAAGGCTAGAACTTTGTAGCGCTTTACTGTTATCTCGTCTATTAAAAGTTGTTCAAGAATCAGTTACAATTGACTTTTCATATTTTCTTTGGTCAGATTCACAAATCGTTTTATGTTGGATTCAAACCTCACCTAATAAATTGCAAACTTTTGTTCAGAATCGTATTGCAGAAATTCAGGCGTTAACAGAAGTTTCACGATGGAACTATGTAAATACTAAAGAAAATCCTGCGGATTTAGCGTCTAGGGGTGTGCTTCCAACAGTTCTATTAAAATCAAGTTTATGGTGGAAAGGTCCATCCTGGCTTTCATTACATGAGTCATCTTGGCCTAAATCTTCATTTAATATATCAGACGTGCAACTACCTGAATTTAAAAAGCAAACATTAGCCTCGGTAACAATGAATCATATTCCATTTCCTTTCAAAAGGTTTTCAAATTTAAATAAGTTACAGCGAACGATGGCATACTGCCTAAGATTCATATCAAATTCGAGAAAACTAAAAGAGAATCGGGAAATTGGACAGTTAACAGTTTCAGAGTTAAACTTAAGCATGAAATGTTTAGTAAGATTATCTCAATTTGAATCCTTTTCTGATGAGATCATTGCATTAAAATCAAATCAATCCGTTAAATCTAAACGTAGATTGTTAAGTTTATCACCATTTCTAGATGATGAATCACTATTAAGAGTAGGCGGTCGTCTAAAACATTCTGAACTAAGCTTTGAAAGTAAACATCCATTGCTGTTATCAGGAAATCACTATTTGACAAAACTTATTTTTGAAAGAATGCATACGGCATTATTACATGCAGGACCACAGTTGCTGTTGGCCACAATACGCCAAACATACTGGGCTACCTCAGGTATGAATGTCGCAAAAAGGACAACTAGAAATTGTGTAAAGTGTTTTCGATACAAACCTAAACCAATTAACCCTATTATGGCACATTTGCTGAAAGATCGGGTTACATCTATGAACCCATTCTATATTTCCGGTATTGACTATGCAGGTCCCTTTTCGTTGAAGGATAGGAAAGGTCGCGGTTCAAAAACAATAAAGGCATATGCTTGTCTTTTCATTTGCTTCGCAAGCAAAGCAGTACATATTGAATTGGTTACCGATCTGACCACGGAGTCGTTTATCTCATGTTTAAGACGGTTCTCATCAAGACGAGGGAAACCTGCACACATTTATTCAGATAATGCTACAAATTTTGTTGGAGCAGCCAAGAAGGTACAAGATTTACATGATTTTCTTTCTAAATCAAATTATGAAATTGTGAAACTTTGTGCTGATGACAATATTACCTGGCACTTTATCCCTCCAAACTCCCCACATTTTGGCGGGTTATGGGAGTCTGGAATTAAAAGCATTAAATATCATTTGTATAGATCTATAGGTGAAGCTAAATTAACTTATGAGGAATTTTATTCAGTCTTAGTGCAAATAGAAGGTATTTTAAATTCCAGACCTATTCATCCACTCTCAAGTGATCCTAACGATTACCAGCCATTAACCCCTTCCCATTTTTTAATTGGGAAACCCCTTGTAACCTTACCTGATCCACACGTTATGGACATTCCGATGAACAGGCTAGACCGCTACCAGTTTCTCCAGCAAATCAACCAAAGTTTCTGGCGTCGATGGTCTATGCAGTATCTATCCTCATTGCAAGAAAGATCTAAGTGGAAACATAATACATCTTCATTAAAGAAAGACACTTTAGTACTAATAAAACAAGACAACTTACCTCCATGTAAATGGTTATTAGGAAGAATAATGGAATTGCATCCTGGTGATGACCAAGTTGTGCGAGTAGCCACAGTGAAAACTCAAAATGGAATGTTCAAGCGAGCTGTCGCCAAGCTGTGTCCTCTTCCATTACCTGAAACAGAATCAAACCCTGTTAGTGAAAGTGAAAAAAAAAACATGTCTAATTGAATAACTAGGTATATTTTTATACTTACCTTAGTGTTGAACCCTTTATCAAATGGTTCAAGGCCGCGGAGTATGTTCCGGATTTTGCACTGAAGAAATAAAGTTGGCAGCAGTGTATGGGTGAAAGAGCCACAAAAATGACAGTAATCGTAACGTTGTGAACAAACACTTTTAGTTAGTCCGCAGCACGAGCATGTCATGTAGTCAACAATCATTCATTCACCTTGTATTTTAAAATTAACATGTATTAATCTTCTGCATTCTAATCAGTGTTATACAAATTCAATAAACAACTACATTTAATACAGTCCATTCTATCGAAGTTGATAACCATCTTTTACAATAGCTATGTGGCCATATTAAAAATATATCATCTACATCTCCGCCAAATTATAGATGACATATTTTCAATATGGTCCCATAGCTATGATAATTTAACTGATTTTCTAAATTTTATTAACAACTAAATTTTTGAACTGAAATTCGTAGCCTCACAAATTCTGCGTAAAGGGCCAAGACCCCTTAATTTTAAATATGGACATTAAATTAGACCTATCGTTGTTCACGTAATATAATAATTCAAAGTTGGCATTGTGGATCATATTTTTTGTGATGTATTGAAAGAAACAAATATTGCTATACACAAACCGCACAAGGACCAGTGCGGCATTTGTATTGGCCATGAAGGACATGTAACACAAGGGGACTACTCTGCACATATATTTAGGAAAAATCAGGCCAAAGAAGAGAAACATCGAGAAAAATACAGTGCTTCCGATACAAAGAAAGTTTCGACTATGAACGTGTCCCATCATTTAGCCTCCACAATGTATTATAAACAAAAACTTACAGCTCACAATTTTATATTGAGATAACTCAATGATGGTCATGTCCGATTGTACGTATGGCATGAGGTTGAAGGGGGTGTAGGTGCTAATGAGTTTTCATCATGTCTTGACGACTACATTTTACAGTTACCGGAATCATTTACTCATGTAGTGTTAATTTCTGATGGATGTTGTAGCCAGAATAGGAATAGAATTTTATCAACAGCTCTCTCAGATACTGCACGTCAGAAAAATATCACCATTGAACAGCTTTATCTTCAGCGAGACCATACGATGATAGAAGCTGATATTGTTCATGCAACATTGGAACACTATTTCAAACCACCTACATATTCACCAACGGACTGTCTCTCGCATGCGGCTGACCCGTTCTCCACCTTATGGCATAAAAGTGGTGCATTATGATTTTTTTAAAAATTATTCCAAAATGCATTCCGATGTTCCATCAATGAGGCTAGGGATAGGTGTTGGTGAAAAATGTGTGACAGATATTTGTAAAATTAAATACTTACCTGATGGTAACATTTTAGTTACAACGGATTTCGGAGAGGATTGGAAAAATTTCCTCATAAAGAGGATTGGAAATATATTCACCACTTAACAGCATACATAACCGACAAATTTGTTTCTCACTGAATACATTTATTAACTGTTCATTTCCTTCACTCTTCAAATATATATCTTGCAAATCTATAACGACGTCACAATTTACATAAGGAAAGATAAAATCTTCAGTGTCCACGCATATAGATTTAAACTTCAGTGCTGCACACACTTTTTCAAAACAACCATTACACATGAAGTACTTAATTTCCTTGTCCAAATTCTGCAATTGACACAATTATCTTTACAAATTACAAGGTAAATTTCATAAAAACGTTTCTACAGTCTACACAGCAGACACCCGTTTTCATCCTACAATGATTAAAAAGGGTCTACAAGAGGATATTTATATCTACTTACCAGCTTTAGCAAAAGAATATCTAACATGTCTCTTGTTAATGTTTCCATTACTTTGAACCCTTTGAACTTTATATCGTTTATAGGTTTAAAGCACAACCTGCAACACTTGTATACATTTTCCATTTTCGATTAAACAAATCCGCGCATTCTCTCTTAACCTCTTTATGAGAGTTAAATCCCCCTTAAAGAATCAAAATACAAAGACCTTTAATCATTAAAATCCGTTATTGAACTGGAGTATTATTATATTCTATGATAATTTACCATTCAAGCCGGATAAAATAGTTCGTAAGAAAACTGACGCAGCTAATGATAAAATACAACAAAAACGCCCGAAAAGAAGACTAGAAAATAAAAAGTTATTCATATACTTAGACAATGTATTTTTGAAATGTATTTTTAATAAATAAATAAAATTTAGAGAAATGTAATGTAGCAAAAGTATTATTCATAAAATCTCCTATGTGATAGTTCTTGACAAGACAGAATATCCTATGTGTAGAAATTAGAGATTTTTGGTCAATAATAAGTATATATTTTTTTCAAAATAATATAACTAGACATATTACTTTATCTTCCCATATTAAATTTCGAAAAACAGCATTTTGTAATTGCTACTATAACAGCATTTTGTAATTGCTACTATAAACTTTTTGGAGCGTTTTCTTTATTTTCTGAAATATTTGTTATTTTACTTATTTGTAAATACTTGTTTATTTGTGACACCCTCCCTTTCTATTCTAAGCCACATATTTATAATATGGGTAGGTTTAATTTATCTAGGATTATAATTTTAGTTAAGTACATTCTACATCATAAATTTAATGTCAACTGTAATTCTCTGAAATGCAGCCAATAGTGCGCATGCTTGCTACGAATGCTACGAATTTCGGTGTCGACCTACAACGCAATACACCTCGATGTTCAATGGGAATAGCAAATTACTCGATATCGGATTAATATCGAAAGCGATTCGATTTCGTAATCTCGCTTTGAATTGGAATCCCTGTATTGAACCGAATGTAACGCCGCTCAACGCCGTCAAGTGTCAAATCTAGGTAGAAGCCCATCGCCGCGCGATGGTGAAAGTTCAACATTCTACTCTGACGCCGTAACATAACTTCAAATTTCATTTACCGCTTTATTTGGCATTATTCATTCATCTCTTTAATAGTAGGTGAAAATGGAAGATTTTGGTGAAAATTTAATTCAATTAATTCGCGATTGTGAAATAATAATAACAAACGATGTAGTGGATATAAAAACACTCAAAATAAATTGGTTAAATGGCAGAATATCGCCAGTCAATTGCAATCAATAAGTTCATCATCATCTAGTCTAATAATAAGAGCTTAATTATTTATCTTTTTTTAGCTGAAGAATGCATAAGAAGGTGGAAATTCTTGCGAGACCGCTATACTCGGGAACTGAAAAAAGAAAATCTTCCTTCTGACAGTGGGGCTAGCACAGGTCAATCATGGCATTTATTTAAGGTGTTGGACTTTTTGCGCGACCATGTAGCTCTCCGAAAGTTGTTGCCTTAATTGTTTTTTCAATTATTACTTTTCACTTGAAATTTTAAAACATCTGGTTTTAAAGAACCAAAAAAATGATAGTGAAACAGAACCTGAGTTTGAGGTTACTGATATTCCCGAACCCATTCCTGGATTCCTCATCTCCAAGATAAAGTTTATCAACTCCAAGAAATTCTAGCAAAAAATCAAAACTGGATGAAATAAACAGTGCATTTACTGCAACTATATCCACTTTTCAGGATTATGTGAAATCCTAAATGACACCTGCTGCCGCCACAGAAGGGCTGACATTTGGAACAACAGTGGCAAATTTGTTTGATGGTTTAAATGACAGACACAAAGAAGAAGCGAAAGTACACATACTGTCGATTTACTGTCGTTACATGAACAGGAATTATTTATTGTACATGGGGAATAACCCCTGTTCATGCATATAAATAAAAACTCTTGATAATCAACTAGTTTATTATTATCCATGGGCAGAAAACTTTTACGTTAGTTCAAACATTAATTATATTGAATTGAAAGTCAACTGCACCTGTCGTCATGAAATAATTGGCAAGAGTTTTTCTTAAGTCGAACGCATTTGGAGTTGCATTGTTGGAACCCAATCTTGCTTGTCGAAGAGGATCAATTTCATTTCTCCACTCTTCTAAGTGAACATCTCCATTATCATCCTCCCAATCTGTGTAATTTGGCGGACAATAGGTCTTGCTTTGGCAGTTCAACATTATAAAATTATGCAATACAAGCAAGTAAATAAACAAGAAACTCAAGTAAAACGTATAAAACATTATTATTATTTCATCTTTATCCATTTCATGAAACATTTGACATAATGTGAAACATAATATATCTTTTATCTACGATTGTGTAAAAAGTAACAGTTTTTTACATCATTTCCAGTGTAAAAAGTGGCCTTTTATAAGAAACTGTAATACAAATTTTTATTCCACGCTTTTATTGCACAATGTAACATAATTCTGTTCTGTTTCTGTTGCTGTTATATTATAATATGTTACTTTCATTCCTTTCTATGTATTTTACTATCCTGTTTTAGTGTTATTATTAAGTTAATATTTACACTCCTGTATTTGATATACTCCTATAATTGGGCTTAGGCCTGTTGGATGTAGTTAAAATAATAAATAAATAAATAAATAAATAAATAATTAGAATGGCGACTTCAACTACAACTAAAAAAATACTAACCGTCAAAGAGACATTCACAAAAGTCAAAGTGACATTCACTGTTACATAAAACGTTGTAAGACACACTTGGTAAAAAGTCTCTTTATTGCACTCATGCTTTTAAAAACACTTGCTTCGCTCGTATTTTTAATCTAGCCATTCGTGCAATAAAGAATGGCTTTTTACACTTGTATCTTAAATAACTAGAAAGTGTGCGTAAATAAACACTACCGCTTGTAAACCACCATCAAGTATTTGGGGTTATGTTTACCACTACGAGAGGAATTTACGGGCCGAAGACCACCCCACCCACCTTTCGGTTTTAGGACACCTTTGTATGTTACCCACCATCGTATAGCTAAAACACTACCAAAAAGAACACCATCCCAACTTTAACTCTCCAAAAAATTAGCGGGGATTACAATGTATTACAATTTAAAAATTATATTAAAACAATAACTTGAAAACTACAATTAAATCGCAATAACAATATAAAACTCTTAAACGCTAACAATAACAACAACAACAATAACAACAACAATTCCTAAAATAAAACAACCCAAGTCGTCCACTTAAAACTAATCAACACACGGTCGTCCTTAAACTAAACTAAAACTATTCAACACCAGGTCGTCCTTAAGCTGAACTAAAACTAAAAAACTAAAAATTAATTGACACCCAGGTCGTCCACACCCAAGGTCGTTCCCTTCTTTCTCCTCCTCTCCATCTTCCCCACCAACTCCTTTACCCAATTCAAAACGTTAATCCACCTATCTGTCCCAATGTCCCCGAATCTCGGGGGATAATGGCCAATCAGACCCAACAAACGGTTACGTGCTCGCAAACGCCTGGGTACGGTGCACCTCAGAACAGATTGTACGATATGTTTTTCCTGGATTTCTCCAGCATGCTCCTCAAAGCCGGATACACGGAGTCCCTGGCTCCGTGCGAGGATTCTCTACCATACATCCTCCAGCAGTTTATGCACTTTTTATTGTTTGTCGTGCACTGCCTGGAGTCGCGTTCCCCCATGCACCGGTAGCAGGTCTCCTTCTCTCTGCAATACTTCAGTACGTGCCCGAACCTGCAGTACGTGAAACACATGGCCAACCCCAGGTATTCCTTCACAAACAGCAACTCACACCCGATCTCGACTCTGCCCCTTTTCACAATGCTCTTAAAAACTTCCAAACCCATCATTAATAACACATTCTCCTTCCACGGATTCCTGCAGGTGACCCTCCTAATAATTTTTACCTCCTTTATGTCCAAACCTTCTAAATTCTCATTCCCTCTCGCCAAATGGCCCAAAAATTCCTCGTCGGTGATGCCCTTCTCCACCCCCGACACCATGATCATCGACTCCGTTTTACTCTTATTCATGACCTCTAACCATTCCACTTTCCTTAGCCTTTTCTCGAGCCTGTTTTTCTGGTGATCACAATGATCACCTTTCCATCCCTGATAGTTCTTACACCTCTAGGTGTACCACCCATATCCTTAACCGTTATTGTTTTCGCCAGCTTTTCGGCCAACTTTCTCGGGTCCTCCACCTCTCTGCTCTGAACTATCAGGGCACCTTCCCCTTGTGTCGAGGGCGGAGTCTTCCATCCCTCTTTCCCTACCACTACCACTCTTGCCTCTACCTTACAATTATCTTTCTTCTCTTTCACACCACCGCTTACCTGGGCGTACGTTCTGGGCTGCCTCCGCACCCTCCTACTATGCATTTTGTTCTAGTCCGTTTCAGAACTTCCCGACTCTCCCCCCTATTATCCCCCTCGATTTGGACCTTTCCCCGACCCCTTGCTCCCTACCTTTACTACCTCCCTTCTTCTCCATCCACCTGCTTTCCTTTTCTGCCCCCTTCTTCAAATCCAACTTCAACTTTCAATTCCTTTTCGACCGCCATCTGTCTCAAAAGTACATCGATCATTTCGTTCTGTACCGCAAACACAGCGTCTTTCCTCCATTATCACTAATAATTTTTGTTTTATCGCGTAAATTTTATCACACACTATGCTCTCATTATTCTGTAGATCGCTCTTTTTCTTCCTTTCCCGCGCATTCTCCTCCTCCTAAATCTTTCTTATCTCTTCTTCCTTTTTGCGCTGCGCCTGTCTCACTACCTCCTCTCTCTTCCTTTTGGCTTCCGCTTCTTTCCGCATCGTCTTCTCACCGCTCTCCCTCAGCTTGCTCGCTTTGACCTCCAAATTCCTGTCTAACTCGGTCGCCTCCTCGCTGTCCAGCACTTGGTAACTCCCGCTTTCCTCTTTCCACCCATTCTGCTTTCCACCACCATCTCCTCGGAGGTCATCATCGCTTCTTCGGAGACGTACGACACCGCCCCCTCGTCCCTCATACTATACGCACTAATGTTTACAAGATGAAATTTCCAAAAATGTCCACAAAGTGTATAAAATTGAAATTTAGAAAAAAATGTCAGTTTGACAGCTGTCAATGTAACACTGACAGGTGACAGCTGACACCGGATCTGAAAAGTCATTGAGATAAAAGGGGAGACGACATCACGTGACCGGAGCGGGACCAGGTCCGCCATATTGTTACTACCCTTCAGTCAAAAATATTATGTCACCTGTGTTTTGTCACTTTTGTGTTGTGTTCTGAATTTTTTGGCTTATTCTGAAGTAATTCGGACTATTTGCATAAATTGCGACTTATCAACATGGTATCTTGTGCTTTATGCAGTTGTCCTAGCGGGGATAAAAAGAAAACGACAGGAATAACTCTTCATCGGTAAGTATAAACATCCTACAGGGGCGTATTTATAGAATTTTAGGCATTTTAGTATTTAAAAATAGTGAACATAGGAATCATGCTTACTTTTGTTTAACTTTTAGTAATAATCACTTTATGCAACCTTCTTACTGCCAATTTTTATACCTCATGAATTATGAATGCATATTCTGCTACAACTGTACAAATTGTTTTACCCTGACGGTTTTGTCAACTATAGTTTTATAGGTAAAATTCAATTTCACCAAGAATTAATTTCAGATTTCCCAAAAATGCTGAGGGTTGCAAAATTTGGGTTGACTTTGTTACTAGAGGTAACTGGAAACCTACAAAATATAGTGTTATCTGCTCTAAACATTTTTCTGAGGAAGCATTTGACAGAACGTCAAGATGTTACGTTCGTTTAAAACAAGATGCTGTCCCTACAATACATTTAAACCAGGTATGTCAATAAAATTATATTGATTTATTATCGCCACCCACGTTACAAATTAACTCCCAGAAGTCAATTAAGACTTGTGCGGGTAAAGAGGACGGGGACCTACACTACCTACAGTTTTCAGTGGAATCCAAACCACTCTTGGTGATAGATCAATGAAAAATTTCTGCACCGTCGTAGGATTCGAACCCACCACGGCTTGGTCATCGAGCTGAAAAGCAGTGCACTTGACCACTCGACCACCGTCCCCGTAATATATAGTCAAATAAAGTAAATACTTAGAAAATATTCTCTTATTGTAGGTTGAACCACCACCTGCAAAACTCTAAACACTACAAAATATAGTATTAAGACCAGCTTCCAGTTCGTTCATTCTGCAGTCAGTTTCGATACCCTCAGCATTGTCACCCTCATTAAATGAAGTTGAAGTTACTTCCATCCCTACTACTACGCCAACTGCAAGTACCTCTCGGTCTCTAAGTCGTGAGTCCTTTTTTAGTGCCTTGACAAGCCCAGGTACTAGTGAAGTTGTAACTCCAATAAATAGGAAAATTTTAAATAAATTGCAACTTTTAACAAAATTAAGTAATGCTAGGAAAAAAAAATTGCTTTACTCAGAAAAAAAATTATAAAAAACGCCAATAAAATATGCACAAGAACTAAAAGTATTAGCCCTAACTTTACATTTTTATTCTCCTGTTGCTTACAGATATGTCAGAAGGACATTTAACACTTGTCTACCACATACAAGAACTATAAGTAGGTGGTAACAAAGTTTGAATGGCTTACCTGGTTGTACCACTGAGGCATTCGCCATCATTCGTCAGACTGAGGAAAGGAAAATCATATGGCTACGTTGATTTCGGAACGGAATCGCAAGAATCTGCAATTGCAAAGGAATCACTTGTTTTCCTGCTTAATTGCATAAATGGCAACTGGAAGATACCTGTGGGCTATTTCTTAATAGCTGGTATCACAGCTGAACAAAAAGCTGGCCTAGTATTAGAGTGCATAAGAAAATGTTATGATATTGGAATCATGGTAGAAATCTTGACATTTGATGGTACTTGTGATCAAAATATTGCTGTTTTTTAGATCCCTCACACATGGTTAAACTCGTAAGAAACACATTGGGAGATAAATCATCATTTGTAAACGAAAAAAATTAATCTATCGAGTGGCAGTTTTACAATCACTTACATAGTCTCCAAAAAAATGAATCATTTCATTTGGCTAATAATCTGAGAGAAGCACATATAGGATACCTATGAGAAGCAGAAAATGAAGGTTAGGTTGGCAACACAACCATTCAGTGAGAGTATAGCTGTGGCTTTTAAGTTTTGTCATGATGTATTAAAACTGCCGCAATTTGAGAATGTCGGCCCAACAATAGAGTTTACAGAACTAATGAACAATCTGTTTGATGTTTTCAATTCCAGAAATCTATTTCAAATGGCATACAAAAAACCTTTGTCAGAAAAGAACTTCCCCGAAATATCAGTATTTCTAGATAAAGCTGATAAATATTGTCGCCGGAGCGGCGATTTACCTACCCCCTGTATACGTTTGGGTGGTGCGCGTCACCGAGTACCTGCGGGCCAGCCCTATGACAAAACACGGTCGAGAAACCCGACTGGCAAAAATCTTTCTCTTTGGTTCCTGGCTTTTGTGAAGTGCAGTTGTTTTTGTGAGTGCCTGGATTTATCTGGGTATGTGTTAAAAGCATTTATTTATTCACATTTTCGATAACTTGAAGTTTTAATCATTGCATTTTCATCTTATTTATACATTAGATTATTCCGAAGCTAATTTAATAGATTTGAATTTTATATTATTTATATATTGCGTGTTTAAGGCAAACCACGTGCACATTATTCACCACGTGGCTCATTTATTTTTAGTCACTTTTAAGCATTAATAATATTTAATATTTGCATTTAATAATACTCCTATATTACATTATTTAAAGAAAGAACCATTTAAAAGAGTTTAGATTTAATAGAGGTTTTCATTACTTAATATTCATTCACTTCGGGTGTTATTATTAACAATATAGAACTAATTTGCTGGGGCACCGTTTCCACAAATTGGTTCAAAACAAGAAAGTCGCACATTGCATACACCATTGGTAATCGCTATTACGAGACACTCTCTTTGGGAGCAATTATCATTGCTAACTTTGGGGTGGCGATATAAATATAAAACTTCCACCGCTGGACAAGACTGCAGGACAAGAAGTGGTAGGGTTCACTATACAAGCTGAAAGGCATTGTACTGTTTAGTGGGCAGTTTGGTCTTCTTAGTGCCGCCAGCGGCGAAGCAAATTAAGTGTGGGCCAGGAAGGAAGACTGGTAACCTCCAACGGGGACGGACGTCGCGGATACTAGGTATTCGCGTACGAGTAGCCCGTCTTAGGCAGAAGAGCGTAGTATCATCCACCTGTGTACATCGGGGGTGTCGCCTAGTTGGCCAGCAGCGGCTAGGACGATCCGGGTGTGTTGTAACACTCCCCTGGCTAGATTTAATCTAGCGAGAGCCACTCCGAGTAACAGGCAAGGTATTTAAATCACTTTTTACCCCTTTTCAACCGCACATACCGGGATGATGCGACGACAATATATCGCAGTTTTAAAAATTTCACGAAATGGACCATTATTATTAGATACTGATAGACATACAGGTTTCCTAGCCTTAAGAGTTTGTATTTCAAGCACAAAATTTCTTTTTAACAGTTTAATTGTAGAAAAAAAACTTCTTAAATTTTTGCCTTTATACAAGATATCTCAAGACCACTTGGAATTATTTTTTTGTTCCATTAGGTCTCATGGTGGTCATAATAATAACCCAACACCCAGACAATTTCAAGCTGCATATAAAAAACTGCTTGTTCAGGTAGAATTAAAAGAAAGTTTTCGAGGAAATTGTATCCCACTAGAAGAACTTTCAATTTTAAAGTGTAATTCCATTACAATTACACTTTATACAGATGGAATGGAATTACACTTTCTGTAGATGTCATATTAATGTCATTAATATGACATCTACAGAATATTTGCTTTATGGTGATAATTTAGAGAACTCTAGTCAAACTGAAAATGACCATTATTATTTACCTGATCTTATATCACCATTTTCAAAATATATTATAACTTATATAGCGGGGTATGTAGTCCATTATTTAAAAAAGAAATTGATCTGTGCAGAATGTATACAAGCTTTAATAAGTGATACCAGAGATTTATATTTGTTTTCGTTTATAAATTTAAAAAACAAAAAAGGCTTGCAATATCCGTCTGAGGATTTTATAAAAATATCCATAAAATATGAAAAACTAATAAAAAGTGAAATGTTAACCTCCCTGCCAAATGTATCCACCGTTAGCCGTATAAAAAATATTATTTTAACCGAGTTTCTGTATTCTGATCTATTTTTAGATTTAAATAGGCACAGTTTTAGTCATTCTGCTTTAGACAGTCATCGAATTTTGTTAATTAAAAGCGTAATAGATAAGTACTTAAATATAAGAATGATTTATTTATGTAAAAGCAAAACAAACAAGCCGCTAAGTATCAGGCATCATAGCAATAAACTTTTACACCCATATTAATAATAATCACAATAACATCAAGTTTACTAATGACAACTAACCGCATTCTTAAATCAATCTAAGTAGTTCATATTAATAATCAAATATTTATAGACAAATAACTAACAGCATGCTAAATAAGAAGTTAATGTGACAACATCTCATTCTATACATATAGCTAATTTCACTGCAATAAATCTAACCTGCATTTACAAACATTTACGCAAAGTGACAAGTCTGACAAGTGTCTTCTGTCAAAACTTTTTTGTGTTAATAAGCAATCAAGGGCGGATTTAGCTTTTCAACATGGGGGAGTATCTCAAAGAACCACATTTTTAAAAAATGTTGTGAAATTAGAAATTATCTGTGCATTTAGATAGGTACGTTTTTCTTTGGACAAACATGAAATAGCAAATAGAAGTGTTTAATAAAATATCCTTAAGTGAAGTACCTACGTTTATATATTTTTTAAGTAATTACGTTTTTGCTTTTTGCTAATGTAAAATTTGAATTCATGGTAAATCCGCCCTTGATAAGCATTAACTCTGCTTTTATAATAGGGAGATTTTGAACATCTCAATTTTTTTCCTTATCTTTATCGCAATTCGCAATCGTTACACTGAGCACGCGTAGTGTCAAAAATGATACTCTTTTTGGAACTGCACATGCTCAGAATAACGATAACGACGTGCTAAAATTTAAGGGCTTCAAAAACTCCCTAATGAATTCGATAAGTAACCATACCATAATAACATTTTATAATAATTATTGAGATTACTGACATATAAATACGGAAAATTTCGCATTAAATTATTTAATATTTCAAAAAAAAACTACTGCCATTTTTGTCAAACTTTTAGGTTAACTTTAACTTATTGTAAAACATACCCAAACTGATAACTAGTGATTTACCATCATTCTAGCGTTAACATGCATTTAAATGGTATTATTAATGCAGTTTTGCCTAGTTACATTCTAGTCACATCTTAGAACGTTCTAAGTTTTATTATTAATAAGGCTGGTATTGTTTAAAGGACAATAAGTTATATTTATATGTAAGAAATAAAATATAAATTTTTTAATTATCTTGATTTTGCCATTATCCATATTTTTAATAATAATATAGTTACAATTTTTTAAACGATTTGTTCAAGGTAGTGTTTAAAATAGGTAGGTATTTTAAAATAATCCTATGTATTTATAGCTAACAAAACTTTTTTCAGGAGTTATTATTTTTTATATTTTTAATGCATCAGCCTAACGATTGGGTAAAGAAGAAAGCGAAATAACCTTTCTGCCTCATCTCTAATGCGGGTAACGTGTCTTATTACACATATAAAAGTAGCCCATAATATTTTCTTCCTAAGCGTGTTTAATTAAATTTTGTAATGCCAGTTAACAATAATAGGACCCGGACCTGGCAAATCCTCCATATTGATACCACACTAAGCTCCGCCTACTGGTCCCGTTAACCATACCATTGTTTAGGTTACAGTAGCATCTCCCCTTTATAAAAGGTGTTTTTTTAAGGACGATAGAACTTTAAACTTTAAGAAAATATTAAAGAAAATATTTTGTGATTAAAAAAGTAATATTATTTAAAAAAACAATCTATTACATTAAACATTTAAAAATTATTTGCGGCATGTGGCCACCGCGGCTGTCCCAAGATAGCGTATTCTTTTGATCCAATTTTGGGTGACTTTTTCGAGCAATTCTGGTCGTATGTCGTGAATAAGACGAACAATGTTGGCTTCTAAGGCTTCAATTGTTGCTGGTTTATCAGCATAAACTAATGATTTGACATAGCCCCACAGAAAATAATCTGCGGACGTCATATCACAGGACCTGGGTGGATAGTTAACAGGTCCATTTCTCGAAATTAATTTGTCACCAAACCTTGTTTGCAACCACACGTTCACGTACAGCCGTAATATTCCTTTCATTACACACATTCCTTCGACGCATTGGTGTTTTCAAATCATGTAGAGAGTATGTGGTACGAAATCTATCCACAGTACGACGAATAAATAGCTAAGATGGACTATCATGTGGGCCATATAATTCACGAAGTTTTCTATGCGTTTGGCGAACCGACGAATGATTTCCAAAGTAAATTTGAGGAATTTGGTAGCGTTGTTCAAGAGTGAATCTATTCATGATGATTTGCCAAAGTATACTGAAAATAAATTTTATAAACAGTGTCAGACTAACAGTTCAGTCTGATAGTAGTTCTCATGTAAAGTTCTATCAAACCTAAAAAAACACCCTTTATTATCTCGATGTGAAAAGTACACACACCCCCGAGTCCGAAACTGCAATATAATCCAAACGTCACTGTTGACAGTCGTCAAAACACTTTCGTCTCTGATCTTTTACTTGACAGCTGTCAGATGGTTTTGTGTGAAATTTCTGTCAAAGTGACAGATGGTGTACATTGACCTACTCTACTCTAGCCTATTTATGTCCTCTCTCACCAAACGCTGCTCTTGTCCTCACTCTACACACCACCTGCCACTCCAGACGGCTGCCAAAAGTCTCCCACCACTATCCTCTTCCCTCCTGCGCGCGACGCTAACTCCCAGGGTCGTAATCTTCAATCGTTCGGATGGCATGCGAGTGTGCACCGTGCGAAGGAAGTTTATAGGAACACTTCTAAATAATGCTATTCTTGAGTCCCCTTCGCACACAGGTTCCAATGCGCGTTTCTGCTGCGAATGGTAGGTCAAATGTACCTGTTTAAGTCAAAATATTTCTAAAAGTAGGGTTAGAGTAAATTTACGATAATTTGTATACGTGTGAACATATTTATTTCATTTTTCAAAAAATGGGTGAGAAAAAGTGGTCCTGTAACTGATGAACAAGAAGAAAAAATGTTTTTCTTCAAAAGCCAATGAAAAGTTGGTAAAGAGTAAATTTGGGGACACTTTTACACATAAAAATGCAGAAGAAAAATGGAAGGAATTGACAGATATCCTAAATAGTAGCTCTGGACCCAAAAAAGACTGGAAGTCGTAGATAAAAGTAAGTGAAAAATTAACGAGAACGAGAGTAGTAGAACGAAGACAAAAAAATGCCAAAATAAAATGTCATGCTCAAGGTACAGGAGGAGAACCTCCCGACAATACAACTCTCACTACAAATGAAGTAGAAATATTGAACTTGGTTAGTACTGTAAGTATAGAAGGAGATCCAACAGTTGAAGAATCTATAACAGACTTTGAATTTGAGAATCCTCCAATATTTGAAGAAGATACTAATCATTCTGATAGTAACCGAAATGGTAATACAGTGGAAACTGACGTAGCATCATCAAAAGAAAATAAAAATCCTAATACACCATTGTCTACCAAAATAAGAAACAGAAAGAGCAGATTGCATCATACTGTAGCAGCATCAATATTCTAGCTAAAAACAGCAGAGAAAAACGCTATAAAGAAAAAATATTATGAAGACAAATTAAAGTTATACCTATGAAAGGCAGGTTATAGCTGTAGAAAAAATGTCTGAAGCTTTGCAGGAATTAGCAAATTCTATTTGTTAAATTGTATTAATGAGTTAAATATTAATATTTATTTATTTATGTATAGAGGTTCACAATGTTCATAAATGTTATATAGAAAATGGTTTGTTATTATTTCTATATCAAACATGTTCAATGAGAAGTATCATTAGTTTAATATATTTCTTTATAAGCTCTATCTTTAAATTATTTATCTACCTAAAATTAAGGTACTATCAATCATTCGCTCGCCAAACATAATTGTGCCAAACACCATTCGTTGTAAATCATTCGAGCCCTCGAAACATTTTTATACGAATACGCATCAATGCGAATAATGAAGAATACCGATTTCAAGTATCCTTCGCACTGACGTCACATACGCTTATCTATGCGAATACGAAGGATTGAAGAATAAGCTCTGCTTAGTACCAAGAAGAACATTGGAACTAACTGCTTTGCAAATATTTACTTTGCTGTAAGTCAGCCCTCGGTTAGCCATTGCATTACAGAAATAACAAATGCCCTAAATCATCCGAATGTTTTTCGTGAAATTTAAAAATTTCCTATAACATTCCGGGAACTAGATATCATTACGTTAGGATAAGTAATACGCTTGTATCAATAACATAATTTTTAGTTTTAAAACCATAAGTAGGTATTCAATTGACAGTAACAGGTTTATTCCAGATTTTATAGAAAATTAACTTTCCTGGTATTATTGGTGCAATCGATTGTACCCATATGGCAATTTTTCCTCCAAATGCCAATGAAGAACATTATCCCGAGCTTGTATATGTTAACAGGAAATATTATCATTCCCTAAATGTACAATTGGTAAGTTACTCCAAGGCTGTATTTTTGTTTTTTTGTCCATTAAATTATTCAAAACTGCAATAAATTCCATTGTATTGAAACTATAATATTTTTCAATTTTTCATAGTCATTATACTCAATCTACATTTATCCATTTTTTGTTTTAGGTTGGTGACCAAAATTTTAAAATTCTTAATATCAACAGTCGATTCCCCGGAAGTAACCACGACTGTTATATTTGGCAAATGTCAAACATAAGTAATGTGGTTGAAAATATGTACCGCAGTAATCACTTCGGATATTATGTAATTGGTAAGTAATTAGGTACCTCTTCCTTTGTTCAATTTATCTCGAATTTCTATGTTTTAGGTGACTCTGGCTTCCCCTTACGCCCATGGCTTCTTACCCCACTAGAACATGAACCGGTACCAGGCACTCCAGAATATCGATTCAATGCTGTTTTCAAAATAGCTCGATGTACAATACGCGATTTATTTTAAGATCGTAGCGCCAAAACGCCAGTAACCTATACTAACCTATGGGCCACTGACACTGACGTTTGAAATTGTATTCATCAAAGATTTGTTGTAGAAAACTTAAACCAGGTAAAAAGCTTGTAAAACTATTTTGAAAGGGGTAAGTACTGATATAAAATTAAAATAGATTTCAATATTTTTCAAGCGTTCAATTTGAAAATGAAACTTAACCTCAAAATATGTCAAATTCTGTATTGGGCATACGACATATATACCCTTATGGAAATAGTCATATCTCAGAGGAAGGTAAAGAGCACACTCTCTACTCTGCGTTCTTTAGCTTTTTTATCCATACTTGTCAAGATATGCGATTTTGCCAAATTTAAACCTACCCTCCATCTCTTATAATATATATGCATGATCCATGTTACAATTTGAAATAGCCAGTAGGTACATGTTCTACACTAAATAACCAAATAAATATGAGTAACCATATGAGTTAGAACTACTTTCAACATATTTTTATGATTGCATACGGTATAAACATTGCAATAGAAAAATATTCGAAAACGAAATAAATTTACGTCGCTCTTCTCGCTTAACAGATGAGAAAATTCATATTTACAGTGATGCTTATTTTAAATTATATTAATTAATGTAAGTCACTGAAAGTTTCCTTTTGTTATTGTAGGTTGAGCTTGAGGAAGTGATTATTGAATAAAATAGTCATAATATTTCGTCATCAAGAAACTCCCGTGCACCAGTTGGCAAACCATTAAGTATGTTTATGATTCCAGAATTATATGGAACTAATATTATATAGTAAATGTATCAACAGACAAAATTTCTGCATGCGAGGAGCAAGTATCAGTTGACAATTTAGACGTTTATTGTTGCGATAAAGATATTGCTGAACTTTGTAAAATTATCATGGAAGAAAACGGAATGGAAATGCCTTGTAATTCATACGAAACTCTAGATGTTTATGTAATTTAGGAAATATTCCTGCCGAATTGATATTATATCTTAAAAAGAAAATATATTTAAAATAAATCATATATAATAAAATATTTTATTTACATCTCAAAGTTACAAAACACATCTGGTTGTAGACCTTAGTTAAAATAAAAAACACTAATCTAACAAATACAAAATTTAATGCAAATGCAACATTTAATAATTGCTAACACAGCTCCTAAAATGTAGCCGGGTCAATAAGAGAAAAAGAAAAGGGTTATCTAGAACCAGAAAAGAAACCAAGAATAACCCCCCTACAACCTACTTTACATTAAGTAATATCAAACACCCAAACATTTGCATCAAATAAGTTATTAAAATTTGTTCTAAATTCGGGAAAATTTTGCTAGGTTTTGGTTATCTCTATGGTAAAGCCACAAGTTGTGCAACTGGAAATTTTTTTATTCCTTTCAAATTATTGAATGTTACAACAATTTTTTTATCTTTTAACATGTTGGCTCCTGTGGCGAAAAGTAAGAAACCATTTCTACGTTCTTGATTGGTATCTCGAATATATTTTTTTAAATATTCGTAAACCCTGGTTGATTCGTTGAATGTTACAACAATTTTTTTATCTTTTAACATGTTGGCTCCTGTGGCGAAACGTAAGAAACCATTTCTACGTTCTTAATTGGTATCTCGAATATATTTTTTTAAATATTCGTAAACCCTGGTTGATTCGTAATATATATTCTCTTCAAAATTTAATGCTACAATTATATTTTTTGCAGAAGGATACCGATGTTGGTACACATTTTCTAGCGTAGAAATGGCATAAGATTATTTAAAATACTAACATTAATAACATTGGCTTTTGAATCTCTTTATGACCAAGATGAGTTTGTTTAAAATTGTCTGGTTTATCTTTACTTTACATTCTAAATTTTGTAATATTTCCAATAAATCTTCATTATCATCCGGAAGTTGTGTATCCAGTAGTGTATCTTTCTCATTTGCACTTAAAAAATTAAAAAAACTTTCATCAATGTCAGAAATTATTCTACCATATAAACAATGTTCAATAAAAGCAGGACACAATTTGATTGGAAAAACGTTCATCTTTCTATCCTTTGTATAAAATTTTCGCCACTGCCGTCCACTTGTTCAAGTCCATATCATGGCGTAAAATCGGTACCTTATAATCAGTACCTATAGTACGATCATAAAATGAAGACCAAAATGCACTTAAGCAGTCACGTAATATGCCACCACTATCAAATCAAGCTTCAAATTTTCCATTTGTATTGATAATTTCAACTTGAATAACACTATCCATATAATCGGAGTGTGTTTGAAATGCTTCAATAAACTCTTCTAATATACGGCCCCTATGCACTGTCAAAGTCTGAATTATATTGCTACCAGTAGAGTCCGGAACATCAGCCACTTCTTGGACAATTAATTTAGTGGGATATACTTCTTAAAGATATTGCTTATATGAATGTGAAGTCGATGGAAAAGTTTGTGTCAAATTCATTAAAATAAACATAATCACTATCTAAAATATTCTGTCTGATGTTCTGGGGTGCAAATATTTTTAGTTTAGTTACCATTTCCACTTCCGAGATTGTAGAAATTTCAATTTTATCTTCAATTCTCAGACAATTTTTCTGTGGATACTAAATAGTCTTAATCTAGTTTGACGACACTGATCATTTCATCTACGGTTATATCATTTTTAACTGGCCTTCTCATCGAATCCCAAAGGTCATAATTAAATTTACATAATAAACCTTTTGAAGATTCGCCATTCTCAAAAAAGTAAGATTTTGCTACTTTTATGATTTTTTTTTTTGTAGTTCTTAACATTGACAATTTAAATGTTCCTCCTCCACTACTGCACTTAATTTGGACATGCTTTTGACCCTTTTGGCTACATAACCAGCCAATTAATACTTGTCGATTTAATTTTGGATCTATATTCTTTTCTGTAAATACTATTCCTTCAGAGTTATCAGAGAAGACAACTCTGCTTTTTTTTTGCTGTTTCTGAGCAATTTCAATTACATCATCACTGCTGGATGATGCATATGTGTTTTTATTCTTCTTTTTTGTTTTTTCTAATTTTTTCTAACAGTGAATATTTCCTACAATTACTTGAAGATTTTCTCTTACAATAATCAGTTATAACAATCCTGCCTTCTAATTTTGGAATGTAGGGTATTAATACTTCTGGAGACACACTTGCCAAAGTGGTACAGGCCAACTGCAGAACAAACAAATTATTAATTAGTGGAGACAAAAACACCTCATAATTAAAGCATTTCTATATAAGAAAAGAAGAATAAGAATTTTCTTTTCAAATTCTGTGACATTTCCACATTATTTCTGATAAAATGTGGATTCAATTGTATTTGTTCCGTTCCTAGTATTACCTAGTTATAAGTGTTTTTTTATTTTTATCTTTCATTTAATTATTTTGTTAATTGTTAGCATGGTTTTTGTTTGACATTGGCTTCAATTTTGGGCATATTTTCAATGTTAAAAATAATTTTGTCCGACATCGGTGTAAGTTGGAACTATGGCCTTTATTGCGATAAGTAGTGTCCACGTACCCGGGATTATTAGCTTGACTATCGCGAGTGCCGGATCTAGCTAGAGAAACGCGCTTCGCCTTATACAGAAGGAATTGACACCTCCAACTCCTGGACTAAGGTGAGTCTAACTTCCACTTGATTTTGCATTTGTCGACAATTATATTTGTTTTAATTGAATACAGTCCACAACCATCATTAACACTTACATTAACAGTATTAGAAATGTATTATTTCTATAAATAAATGAAGAAGTTAGAAAATACTTGATATTTTTCGAGTTCGATAAAACTAAAAAAAAAGAAATAATTCTTTCAAAGGCAATGATTAAAAATGTTCAATTAAATTTGAACATCCCAAACGTACGCGTTTGTCGTACTTCCATGCTCTAGTTCAAAGATAAACAAAACTTCTCCGTTTCCCACTCCGCCACCCATAGCATGTCCGACCGGCTAGAGCACCGACACCTGGATCTAGCCGTAGCATCGCAACTTTTGCGCCGAACCAATAGAATACTTTTATCGCTTCTATCATGCAATTAGTTGATTTTGTATACTTTCGCTGACATTCCTTGGCCTTGGAGTTGACATGTATTTAACCTAACTTTGTTTTTATTGTATATTTTTGTGATAATTAAAATTAGATACCATCAGTACCTAATTCAATTCTTGAATAGACTATAGTCTCTTTTTTTATTTTGTGCTACAGTGACTACATCAGGTGACTGTAGAATAGGCAATAGGTATTAGATACGTTTTGATTTGATACGTGATGATGAACAAGTACAGTGAGTGCGAAAAACAATTTGGAAGGTTGACCTATTTACAAAAACATGTTAAACGGTTTCATAGTCACAAATCTGGCGAAATTGCTTCATTGAAGAGACAACAAACACATTTTAAATTTACTTGCCACTGTGGGAAACATTTTATTTCCCATAAAAGAACACATCATGCTCTCGATTAGGTTATGACATCTTCCCCAAGTTCTAGTGATCTTTCGAAAACAATTAAATTGAAGAAGTGCCCACTGTGTCCCAGTGAAAATCAGTTGAACATTGAATTATATAAACATTTTGAGACAGTTCATCATATGCATATTTCTATTCAGAAAATGGAGTTTTCTACGTTTAATGAATTGGAACAGTGGAAAAGTATTTTTGAGAAAGACTCCAAGTAAAAATTTATTAAAAAGCGAGGTGTTGGAGTTAAGACATCATCCAGAGAAATTGATTACTACTGTCATAGATCGGGTACTTTTATATCGGAGAGTAAAGCGCATTGTTGTTTAAAAACTCAAGGAAGCAATAAAATAAATGGTTTTGTCCGGCTAAGATTAAAGTATTGTTATATGGAAATGGCAAATGCCAAGTTACACTCTTAAAGACACACGTGGGGCATGCAGATAATGATCTAGGACATTTATCACTCACGGGTCCTGAGAGACAATCCATGGCTGTTAAAATAGCATCAAAAATTCCTTTCTCATCAATATTAGAGTAAGTTCGGAACAACTTAACAAGTGACTCATTAAACAGACTCGATTTGTTAACTAAAAAAGAACTATATAATATTGAAGCTGCTTTAATCTACAATCAAGAGCAGTACGACATCAAAATGATGCGGTCAGTGTTGAATCATGGGTCAATGAAATGAAAAAAGATAAATACTATAATATCCACTTAGAAACATTATAATCAACCTTGGTTTTTATTTTTAGGCAACTCATGTGTACTATTTTACAAACCAGAAGACGTCTTGCTTCAAGAATAACCTGAATTGAAAATCTCATACTTTGTTCTATATATAATGAATGGTGGTCCATCTCATGTTCTTCAAAAGTTTTGTAACGACTGTATATGCATTGATGGTACTCATGGTTTGAATAAGTATAATTTTGAGATACATACACTGCTTGTATTAGACGATTTAAGGAAAGGTTTCCCATATGGATTTCTTATCTCAAATAGGAGCGACGAAGCAGTATTAAAAATATTTTTCTCTAACACCATTTTAGAAAGTAGACGTTCTATAACTAAAAATTAGATTATAATACATGTCATTCCAGCATACTGTGTTAGAATGACATTCTATCACACTGTGTTAGAATGTATTCTAACATACTGTGATAGAATATATTTCCGCCGCGCTTCGTACCTCGATCGGGCTACTTCACCGCTTATTAAGACGTTAAATCAAGTATCTCGTCCGGTTGCTATGGCAACCTCTACAAATAAGACATTTGTTTGTTGCTTCGCATTTGGCGTTTTAAAGTTTTAAATGTAAACCCCTATATATTGCTTATTATTAAATTACCATATTATTAGAATCACATCGAAAGAAAACACCCTGCATAGGCAATTTAAACAGACACGGTCGTTTGTGTACGTTAACTCAGCTCTCTCACGTCGCCTTCCAAGTACCTCGATAAGAATGTTTATGTTACGCATATTTTGGCCAGCATTACGTTTATTGAAATTAGGCGAAGCATTCTGTTAGAGGCTGTGAGTTGAACTGTGTTTTGTGGCTACCCTGTGAAATTGTGATTAATAGGAATTTATCAATACAGGTGAGCTTTTCGCTGAGTGTCCTTTCTTGAATATTTTGTTATAATAGTTGTTCAGGTGATTGTTTGATAATTATTAATTTAGATAATGAATTAATTGGTAATTCGTGTGAATGAGATATCTGGAGCGAGTATGTCGCGCGTTACATCCCTTCGTACTCATTGCACCCCTCAGTACCAGTGGAAATGTGAGACGCATTGCGAGTTGAATCCCCTTGCGTCTAGGGTAGTATCCAGGGAGGTTACGTCGCGCGTTACATCCCCTCGTGACCTCACAAACCCCTGGTGGCTACGTCTTGATGACAAAATAAACTAAATAATAATACAGTGCGTGTTACATCCCTTGTATTATGTAATTCTATGAATTATCAATACTAATTAATGTTAATGCTTGACAGAATTAGAGAACTGGACACTCATACATATTTTCCTTTATTTTTAGGAGGAACCTGCTTAGGCGACTCACATGGACTGTACCTCGACCAATCCATCTCGGCTCTTAATAATATTTCAAAGTACTTAATATTTAAGTTCAATACTAAGGTATAATAGTGTTTGACAATATATAAATATATATATACCTATTAAAATCCTGACTTAATAATAAACAATCATTTTAAAAATAAACCATCTCCACATAAACAAAGAACAACTTGTGCAAAGTGTTTAGTTTTTCATTATTTAAAGGCATCTGGTAGTTTTTCAAACCTATAAGTTGAGATAAATAATATAAATATTACTTATAAAATTAATTAAATAACAATTTGTAGAGAAAAATGTCTAGTAGCGAAGAAATACAATGTACACCAACAGAAATAAGGGAAGTTGCCAATAACACAATAGGCCAGTTATTACCAAGTAAATCAAAAAAAATTTATGAAGAGTGTTATAAGCAATTTATGGACTGGCGTCAAAAAAATAATATTAATTCTTTTTCCGAAAATGTTTTACTGGCTTATTTTACCAATTTAGCTGAGAAATTTCAATCATCCACATTGTGGAAAACCTACTCTATGTTGAGAACAACAATTAACATCAAACATAACATTAATATTTCAAAATATTTAAAATTAAAATCCTTCTTAAAACGAAAGTCTGTTGGTTTCCGAGCAAAGAAATCCAAAGTTCTGTCTGCACAAGAAGAAAACACATTTATTAAAGAAGATCCCAATGAAATACATTTAGGAACAAAGGTAATAAAGTTAGATACCTATATTTTGTCTGCAAAAATAATTTATTGTTGCGGTATTTTTAGGCTGCTTTAATAGTTGGTATAATGGGCGCCTGTAGAAAAAATGAGCAGTATCAAATGAAAATTAACGACATCGAAGACCTAGGACATTTTATTTTGGTCAGTATACCAGATTCCAAAACGAACGTTTCCAGAAATTTTACAATTACTGGAGAATACTGCCAAATTTTTAAAAAATATGTTGCACTTCGACCCCCAAATGTTGATCGTGATAATCTCTTTTTAAATTACCAGAAAGGAAAGTGTACCAAACAAGTATTTGGCTTAAACAAATTTAGTACTATTGCTAAAAACGTTGCTATTTATTTAAATTTAAAGACCCTGAAAAATACATAGGGCATTGTCTTCGCCGTACTTCAGCAACTATGCTTGTCGACAGTGGCGGCGATATAACAGATCTGAAAAGACATGGGGGCTGGAAGTCCACAGAGGTGGCAGAAGGGTATATTGAAAATACAGTACAAAACAAGTTGAAAGTTTCGGTTTCGGAACCGCAACAAAATATAGAATTGGAAATGCCAAGTACTAGTGCTGCACCTCCTTTTAGTGCATTATCTAACAGTAATAATAAACCTTTAGGCCATCTGGATGCAAAAACAATGCCCAGCATTTCTTTTGAGAATTGTTCGAATATAACTATTAATTTATTTGCAAATGAAAAATAAAAATAATGAAATACATGTAAGTGTATTACTGTGAATTAATTTTGTTATAAATTAATATTAGGTTTGCTAAATTGTAAATTTTTCAAATAAATTTGTTCTATGTACAAATAAGCAATTTTTTGTATTATTTCTAAAATCTTGTTAGAGAAAGTATAGTCTAAAACACGTTTAGAATGGCATACTCCCCACACTCGCGAACCGTAGTCCTCGCCTTCGGCTCGGCCTACAAATTTCGCTCGTGTGGAATATAGACCATTCTACAACTTGTTATAGAATATACTATTTGAAGTCATCAGAAATCATATAAGGTATATCGATTAAACCAAAGGTGTCCATGTCCGATATGGCGGAAGATTATTACAGTGCATGGACAAAAGTTATGAATAAAGCACAACACAGGTAAATATTTTTTTTATAATACTTGATATAAATTGTCATTAATTTATCAACGTGTTCGTCAAAAAACAAATAATACTTGCACGCAAACACATTATTGTTCATATGTCGCACTTTATTATTGTGATTTTAAATACCTGGCTCACTGCTAAGTGTGGTCACTAGAACCCTTGGTACCTACGATATGTACTCTTCATGTCAAGCGAGATGGTCGAAGGTTCAAATATCGGTTGAGGCTAGCTTTTTTTGCCTCTATTCTACGTTAAAAACAACTTTGATAATTTCAAATACCTCTGGTCCATCTTTTTCTTTATTACACATGCTAACGTGCCTGTAATATTTGCTTTCGCGGTATATTAGCGTGTCTAAGAGTTACGGCGTTAATTTATATTTATTGAAATCTAGATTATTTTGCATTTGGCATGTGCTACGTGCTTGGAGTAAAAATGTATCTTCAATTTGTTCGAAAGAAAAACAGGTTTGTAAATTATATTAAAACCATACTATCCTATCCTAAATTTATTATTAATATTTCAGCAAAAAATAAATGCCCAACTAAGAACACTTTTGGAAGAAACTGATTCTAAAGCATTTGACACGATGCTGAAGAATTTTGTCACTCAAACATCGAATGACCCAGAAACACTTGTTTTTTCCAAATATTTCAAAGATAATTATTCACACAACTCCACACTTTGGGCATACTGTCACAGACTGCATTGTGGTTTGATCACCAACATGCATATTGAAAGAATGCATGGAACCATTAAATATGTATACTGTAGGGGTAAGAACGTAACACATCTTGATAAAACTATTAATTGTCTTATGACACTCGTTCGAGATAAGGTCCATGACAGAATTATTATGTTGCATAAGGGAAAAATTAGTAGCAAGCTAGCTGATCTTCGATCATGCCATACAACTAGCACAAAACTGACAAACACAATTTGTGAGATTAGTGTAAACACCTGGAAAATACAGTAAACGAGAAGTTTTGAAGTCTATGTTATAAACAAGGAAAATAGCAACTGTGACTGTTCATTGAGGTGCGAGGATTGCAAAAGTTGTATTCACGAATATATATTATGTAGCTGCCTTAATTCGGCAGTAGGTAAAGTGGAATATGTGCAAACATATTATCCATTTGTTATGCACATATTTAAATGCGAGGCTTACCAACATGACAGAAATTGTAGGAGAAGGTAAATAATCCTTTTCTTCATATACATATTTTGGTTTTAATTAAAATTTATATGCCGTTTACAATTATCTAATTGATCTTAAAAATAATCCGTTGATTTTTCAATATATAGGCAACAGAAAACTCTTGGCAACTGATAACAGGTAAGGTGTATTCGTAATCACAAAAGATGTTCCTTATGGATCTGGGTTGTTGATGGAACCACCAATCAAAAACTTTAGACGGAATTTTAGCAGACACGACGTAAATCATTTATTTTGATATTAACGTAAAAAACTAAATCAGTAGTTGTTAGTAGTGATGAGAAACACACCGTAGTGTCCTCTTTGGGTCTTCGCCACTATTTATCTGAAAATTGTTGTCAAATTGACACTTCAGATAACGACCTGCTTTTCCGCAGGTGCCATTACAGCATTGACCTATACTGTCTTTCAGGAAAACAATACTACTTATTTATTTGAAGGAGATGCCGAAAACAACTACTACTACTACTAAAATTGACAACTTGTCAATTTGACAATAATTGTCAGCCAGATAGTAGCAAAGACCTAAAGAGGGCACTACGGTGAGTTTCTCACCACTACTAATCTTCACAATGCCCATTAGGCAATCACGTCGCAGCATCGTTCATCGAGTCCACTACCTGGCACTCTGATGATGAGCGCAAAATAAGCGTGAAACCGATCACTGCAGTCACTTCTCACTGCAGCAATAACAGACCCTTAACTTTCAAAAAAATGAGTAACAAATTCCATGATTTGATTTATAATAGCAATCTTTACAATCAAGAGATTATATCATGTTTTGGTTTAAATGATCCAAATTGGAGGCAGTAAAGTGACAGACAGAAAGAAACTGTAACATGATATGAATCATGGAATTATAATATTGTACTATGTTGGTATTACTAGAATTAGTTTAGGTTGGTAACACAACCTACATATAAAAGGGAAACATGCACGAAGAGCGGCCTCTTAAGAAACCCCGACGTTGTAGAACTAAGTTCCTGTGTACATGAGAATAGAATAAATTAAATTATATAAGTAGACCTGTTTCTTTATTATAAAGATATAAGAACGTTACATGGTGTCAGGTGTATATTGGTAATAATAAGAAGAATTGAATATAACTCGACAATGGAAAATTTACGAGTTCCTCCCGTGATGGACTTTACGGGTAATGTTGCTAAAAATTGGACCACGTGGCTGCAAAAATTAAACATTTATCTGGTTGCATCTGGTCAAAGTGAAGCCGCTGATAATATTAAAGTAGCAATATTTCTAAATATTATTGGCGACGAAGGAATACAAATATTTAACACCTTTAAAATGAAAGAAAAACCTAAACTGGAGGATGTGATAAAGAAATTCGACAAATACTGTGAGCCGAAGAAACACATTATCTACGAGCGATACAAGTTTTTGCAATGCACGCAAAAACCAAATCAGTCACTGCTGCAGTACATAACAGAATAATTGAAATCGCTATCCTCGACGTGTGAATATCAAGAGTGCGAAAATATGGTACGAGACAAAATAGTAATGGGCATTATGAATAATACGCTTCGAGAAAAACTTCTACAAAATGAAAATCTAACCCTAGCCAAGGCGGAAGAAACATGTCAAATATATGAGCAAAGGAAGAAGCATACACCTGATATGGAAAATACCGGACTACAACAAGAGCCCCGTGTGGATGCCGTAGAAAGAAATCCTGCCTATAAAAAGCTAAGTAAAAATAACAATAATAATATTAACATGCCTTCAACTATAAAAAAATTGATTATAGTAAAAATTATTTTACAAATAAAAAATATGATAGTAATGATAATTCCTTATATAACTGTTTCAAGTGTCATACTAGGCATGCTGCTAGAAATTGTCCCGCATTTGGTAAGATTTGTCGATATTGTAATAAACCCAATCACTTTGAGTCAGGTTGTTTGAAAAAAAATTCTAACAAAAAATATAAGAAAAATAAAAGAACTGTACACAATATTGATATGGAGAGCTCTGATGATGAATTTTTTATAGATTGCTTAACTCTTAATAATAGACAAACGAAAGATTGTTCAAAGACAAAATACAGGGTGTGCAATGTTAAAACTAACAAATTAGAAATAGTAGAAAACGTTGAAATTAATAACAAATCTGTATGTTTTAAGGTTGATACTGGTGCAGAGTGCAACATTCTTCCTGCCAAAGTTCTAAAAAAGGTGGCTCCTAATGCAGAGAAAAATGAGGTAGATGTCAACTTAACAGCCTATGGAGGAAACAAAATTGAAGTTCAAGGATCAACAGTGTTAAATTGTAAGATCCGTGGTGAGAATTGTTTAATAGAATTTATAGTTGTAAGAGCTGATGGTAAACCGATATTAGGGTTAGAAACGTGTCTCAAATTAAATTTAATTAAAAAAATTGATTCCATTCATAATGACATAAATAATAATAAAGATAATGATAATAATAGAAATTTTTGTTCGAAGGAAGAAATTTTAAAAAAATATAATAATGTTTTTACGGGTCTAGGTAAATTTCCAGGGGAACCTTACGCATTTTCGTTAAAAGACGATGCAAAATCGTGTGTATATCCTGCTAGGAGGATACCTAAAACTATAATACCGCAATTTGAAACTTGTTTAAAAAAATGGAGAAGGAGGGGGTAATTTGTAAACAAACAGAACCAACTGACTGGGTCACTAACATAGTTATAGTTGAAAAACCTAATAAAAAAATAAGAATTTGTTTGGATCCTTCTGTCCTGAACCAATATATAAAAAGAGAACATTTTCAAATACCTTCTCCTGAAGAAATAACGTCTGACCTTGCAGGTAAAAAATATTTTTCAATATTAGACCTAAAAGATTCATTCTATCAAATAGAATTAGATGAAATGTCCTCAAAATTATGTACTTTTCTAACCCCAAGGGATAGATATAGATTTTTGAGAATGCCATTTGGTATTAATACAGCAGCGGAAGTATTCCAAAGAAAAAATACATAAATGTTTGGAGGAATACTTGGCAATAAAGTTTATATTGATGATATAATTATTTCGGGAAGTAATGAAATAGAACATGATAAAATATTAAATCAGGTACTAGATACGGCTAAACAACATGGTATTACATTTAACAAAGACAAATTTAAATTTAAAAAAACGGAAATTAAAATGCTTGGATTTAAAGTATCTGAAAGGGGTATTGAAATCGACAGTGACAGAGTAGAAGCTATTTTAAAATTAGAAAATCCAAAAAATAAAAAAGAACTTTTGAGATTTCTGGGTTTAGTAAAATACTTGGGTAAATTTATTCCAAACTTATCAAAAATTTCAGCTCCACTAAGAGAGTTAACGCATAATAATGTGGTTTGGTGTTGGGAAAAAGTTCACACTGAAAGTATAAATACATTAAAAAAGATTTTAACTTCATCACCTGTGCTAACACATTATGATGTTAATAAACCTATAGTTATACAGTGCGATTCTTCTGCTGAAGGAATGGGGGCTTGTCTATTACAAAATAATAAACCAATTGCTTTCGCATCTAGGGCATTATCTGATTGTGAAAAAAGACATGCAACAATTGAGCGTGAAATGGGTGCCATTTTGTTTGCCGCAGAACGTTTCAATTATTATATATATGGAAAAAATATACAAGTTCATACAGATCATAAGCCTCTTGTAAATATATTTAAAAAGGATGTTAATAAAGTTCCTAGTAGATTACAGAGAATGCTTTTTAGACTAATGAAATATGAACTTTCAGTTTCTTATTTACCTGGAAACACGGATGTCGTAGCCATCCAACTATCGATCCGAATGGGGGAGAGCAGGGGGAATATAATCCTCTGCTCGGCTTACTTTCCGGGCGATAGGGATGCTGGTCAACCTCCTCCATCTGCAGTGCGGGATTTAGTCGCCTTCAGTAGGAGAAACAATGTCCACCTGGTCATCGGATGTGATGCGAATTCCCACCACACGGCTTGGGGCAGCACAGACATTAACCAAAGAGGTGAGTCACTATTTGATTATATATTAGGTGAAGGGCTAATGGTAAACAACATTGGTTCAGAACCAACCTTTATCACTAGAAATAGGAGAGAGGTACTAGATCTCACCATCAGCTCAAATCTTTTGAGCAATAAGATAACTGACTGGAAGGTATCTTCTGAACCATCATGTTCAGACCATAAACACATTCTATTTAATATAGAAACGGGGCCTAGGCCCATGGTGAAATATAGGGACCCGAGAAGCACAGACTGGGGCGAGTACAAACGATCGGTCCAGTCACGACTTCAAGGTACCCTGACCACTATAAATAATCGTGACGAGATAGAGATTGCGACGGAACAAATTCGGAACGCTCTTATAGCAGCTTATCACGAAAACTGTCCACTTAAGACCAAAAAAGATAATAGAGGCACATCTTGGTGGAACAAAAAACTGGAAAAAATAAGGAAAGAAGTTCGACGCCTCTTTAATCGAGCTAAAGTTTCGGGCGCCTGGGCTCCATATAGATCTGCATTAACAGACTATAATAAAGAAATAAGAAGGGCAAAAAGGGAATCTTGGAGGAAGTTTTGCGAGAGTATATCTGATTTACCTAGCAGTACGAGAATCCACAAGATCCTTTCTAGAGATCCGGCAAGAGAATTTGGGTCGATAAAACGACCTGATGGAACCTTCACGAACTCTGGAAGGGAAACCTTGGAGCTTTTGTTACAAAACCACTTCCCAGATAGTTCGATTTTGGATAACCAGCAACTACCACTACCAGAAGGCCGATTTAAACGACCTAACCAAAATGACTGGATGGTGGCCAGGAAGGTTATCACAAGACCAGCTATTGAGTGGGCTATCAAATCTTTTCAGTCATTCAAATCACCCGGTGAGGATGGTGTGTTTCCGGCTCTGCTCCAAAACGGACTGGAAATCATCATACCGTTTCTTATTAGACTATTCAGAGCTAGTCTGGCATGGAGCTATATACCATCCAGTTGGTCCGTAGTGAGGGTGGTATACATACCTAAAATAGGTCGAATAGACCTATGCCCCAAATCGCTCAGACCCATTAGCCTGACATCATTTCTGTTGAAAAGTCTGGAAAAGGTACTGGACGGACACATTAGGACGAGTGTGTTAAGCATTCATCCTCTTAATACCCACCAGTATGCCTATCAAACCGGCAAGTCAACAGAACTAGCCCTCAACAACTTAGTCGCTAAAATCACCCAATCTCTGCAGAGTAGGCAAATTGCAGTGGCGGCCTTTCTTGACATTGAGGGAGCGTTTAACAATGCACTGCCTGACTCCCTATATACAGCTGTCACTGCTAGGGGAGTCGACCCAACCATAAGTGGCTGGATTCGGGCTATGTTAGAAAATAGAACTATAACGACGTCCCTTCAGGAAGAAACGGTCAGATTTAGGGCCGCAAGAGGGTGTCCACAAGGGGGGGTTCTTTCCCCCCTACTTTGGTCACTGCTTGTGGATGACCTGCTGGCCATACTTTCTGTGTGGGAGGTTGAGGTTCAAGCATATGCGGACGATCTAGTCATTTTAATCAGAGGAAACTCTGAAGAGGGAATTTCCCTCACCCTCCAAGAGGTACTAGAGACAGTACTGAGTTGGTGTAAGAGGGAGCAGATGTCTGTAAACCCTCACAAAACGGTAATTGTACCGTTTACCAAGAAAAGGAAGCTGGACAACTTAAGACCTCCCTCCTTACTTGGTGAAATAATTCCATTTGCGGAGGAAGCGAAGTATCTGGGTGTAGTACTGGATAAGTCGCTTAATTGGAACTCCCATCTGGAAAAAATGATCCACAAGGCACGACTGTCCTTATGGACTTGTCGAAGAATTTGTGGGAAATCTTGGGGCACTGGACCCAAACAAATATATTGGCTGTATGTGACGGTCATACGACCCATGATCGCATACGGCTCCATAGTTTGGTGGTCCAAAGGACTACAACAAAGGACCAAACTCAAACTCTCTGGTTTACAGAGACAAGCCTGCCTGGCCATAACTGGAGCAATTAGCTCCACACCGTCAGCAGCTCTGGAAATCCTACTGGACCTACCTCCTCTTCATATATATTTGGAGAGAGAGGCCAGATGGGCAACATACAGACTAAAGCAGGCAGCTTTTAACATGCCGCAGTCTGACACCATGGAGCGCAATAGGCTGCTGGATGACATGGAAAGTCACAGTATCCTGGAGATGATTTCAGATGTCATGCCTGCAAAGACCAACATTGAACTGCCCTTTCACATTCTCTTCCCAGGAAGAGATGAGTGGGATCGGAATAAGGCTGACCTATTAAGGGCAGATAGTTGTTGGTTTACAGACGGATCCAAAACACCCATGGGAGTTGGAGCCGGAGTATATAGTTGCAACCCAACGGTGAAAATATCTTCATCCCTTGGCAGTTATGCAACTATATTTCAGGCAGAAATTTATGCCATCGAATTGTGTGTACAGAGGCTGGAACAAAGGCAACTTACACGCAAATCGATAAAAATCTTCTCAGACAGCCAAGCAGCTCTTAAAGCTCTTGGTTCCTACCGTTGCAACTCAAAAACGGTATGGAGCTGCCAGCAGGCACTTGCTCAATTGAGCAGAAAAAATAGAATAACTCTGGTCTGGGTCCCAGGCCATTCTGGCCATGAGGGGAATGAGGCAGCCGACTCTCTAGCTAGGGAGGGTGCTGCTTCTGAATTTGTCGGACCAGAACCGGTGCTTGGCATATCCTCGAGTACTGCCAAAGCAACGCTCTTGACCCGGGCTGAGGAGCAAATCCTCCAGTACTGGCAGGAACTACCACGATTAGTTCATTCGAAGGCGTTTATAATAAACCCTTCAAAAACAAGAACTAAAAAACTTCTAGAGTTAAGCAGGTTTCACCTACGAACTCTAATTGGCCTATATACGGGCCACTGCCGTTTAAAATATCATCTGTGCAAATTCGGCCTAGCAGAAGATGCTGAGTGCCGCCTATGCTTAGAAGATGATGAAACGGCAGAACACATATTGTGCACCTGCCCTGCTGGGGAAAGGATCAGATACTCATTATTTGGCAAAGGGCAACTTCTGCCAGAGGATCTGAACAAACTCTCACCCAATAAGGTGATCAGCTACATTAAGAAGCTGGACCTGTTGGGTGAAATATAAGTAGGTGTGAGCCACAATAGACCACATGGTCGCGGTGGAGGGTCTGGTTTTCGGCCCACTCACTTTTGAACCTAACCTAACCTACCTGGAAACAAAATGTATATTGCAGATTTTCTGTCTAGAGCAAGTTTAAAAAACCATGAAGTTGACACCACACTAGATCATGATTATATAATTAATGACATAACAAAAAGTTTACCTCTATCAGAAGCTCGAAAACGAGAGTTAATTACTGAAACGCAAAATGACCCTATATTAACCATTGTTAAAAAATACATTGAAGGTACCTGGCCAAAAAAATCAAAAAAACTGGGCCCTGAATTATTAAAATATTTTAATATTAGAGATGAGTTGTGCATATGTAACGATTTGATTTTTTACACAAACAGAGTAATAGTTCCATATAAGCTTAGACATTACATGTTACAGTTATTACACAAGGGCCATTTGGGTATAAACAAATGTCGATTTAGGGCAAGGGAAAGTATCTATTGGCCAAATATAAATAATGACATAAAAATGTTTATTTCAAAATGTGACGTTTGTGCTAGATTTAGTAACAACAATGCTAAATTGCCAATAATTCAGCCTGATCTACCTAGTAGACCATGGGAAAAATTAGGCATGGATATTTTAGAATTTAAAGGGCGCACATTTTTAGTTATAATGGATTACTTTAGTAAATGGATAGAATTAAAAGGTGTCAAATTTAAAAATGTTAAGGAGATAATAGAAGTTTTAGATTCAGTATTTGCTTTTCACGGGTATCCTGATTGCATAATTTCTGATAATAACCCGTTCAATTCGTTTGAATTTAAAAATTTTTTGGAAGGAATTAATGCAAAGCTAATAACATCTAGCCCAAATTACCCAAGAAGTAATGGACTAGCTGAAAAAGCAGTAAATATCTGTAAAAATATGTTAAGAAAATGTCATTATGAAAATGGAAATATTGAGATGTATCTCTTAAAATACCGTAACACCCCAATTCCTGATGTGGGTTTGTCACCAGCTCAGATGTTATTTAATAGAAGACTAAAAGACAATTTACCAACTGTTGATTCCTTACTCAAGCCTCATTTTAATAACCAAAATCATTTAAGGGAAACTCTAAAAAATAGACAAATAAAACAAAAACTTTATTATAACAAAAATACAAACAACTTGGCAGGGGGAATGGTAGATGATGAAATATATTTTAAGCATAAAAATTGCTGGGAAAAAGGAAAAATAGTAGAAAAATGTCAAGAACCGAGATCATTTGTAGTAAAAAATAATTGTAATAAATTATATAGAAGGAATAGACAACATATAATATTAAAGAAAGATCAGTCACCAGAATTCACTTATTATGATAGCCAAAATAATAATAATAAGGGGAAACGTTATTATTTACGTAGTAATAATAAAATTCAAAACAATAAAACAGCACCCTATAATTTACGTAGTGGTAATGAACGTAGAGAAATTGCTGTACATAATTAGATATATAAGTTAGTTTATATTAGTTTATAAGTACCTAGTATTGTATATATTTATTTTAAGACTAAAATTCAACAATTGTTAACTATATATTATATACTTTTAGGTTTACTGTAAATATCTAAGAAATGCAAATTGTAAATAAATTATTTTTTTTAGATTGCTATTTTAGCTTATAAGAGGGGATGTAACATGATCATGGAATTATAATATTATACCATGTTGGTATTACTAGAATTAGTTTAGGTTCGTAACACAACCTACATATAAAAGGGAAACATGCACGAAGAGCGGCCTCTTAAGAAACCCCGACGTTGTAGAACTAAGTTCCTGTGTACATGAGAATAGAATAAATTAAATTATATAAGTAGTAGTAGTGTTTCTTTATTATAATATAAAGATATAAGAACGTTACAGAAACTGAGCCTAAGATATGAAATGTGCTGTGCTCTCCTGTGCAAGATGGTAGAAGATGGTTCTCCTAGTAGAAGGTCTCGATGAACGATGTGATGACTCCTATGGAGATGCCGATTGTAATGCAATGCCAGTTGGGGCAGATTGTGCGTGGAGTAGTTGTTTTCGCCATCTCCTTTAAATAAATCAGTAGTTGTTTTGATCATCCATATATATTAAAACGTGTCGATTCTGTCGATTTCTGATTGAAAGTTTCAAAGCTATCTCCTCCGAGGGGCGATCTCGGAACGATCTCCGCGGACCACCGGAGGTCGCCCCCGGCCTTTCTCCAATGCGTAAGGGTATTTTCGTCCCGTTTCTTACGCGTTTTCCCAATTTAAACGCCTTTTCAAACAACCTCTGCAAAATTTTCGTCGATCGCCGTTCGACGAGAGAGATGCGGCTAGCACCTGCGTTTGTCCTAGCGCCTAATGGTCCCGTCACGCCCGCCGAAATACCGACTTTTCGCGGGACCCCCGAGACCTTTTTCTAATTTTTACGGCTTCGAGAAGGGCTTCGGATGTGATATCGCACTAACGAGACAAGCACCTCCCACGAAAACTGTCAAATTAATTAAACTTCAAATAGGTTATTTTCCTACGAGAAATATTGCTAACGGAATCAATAGTACTGACTGCCAAACACTTATGATTACCAAAATACTGAGACAAAATGCTTTTCCAATTAGAAAATCGGTAAAAATAATTTTTTCAGGTTAACACGTACAGTTTACATACTTAAATGTCTCAAGGTAAACATTTGACAGCGGGCGTGATAGCGCAACGGCAAAGTGGTAGGATTCAAAACTTCATAATGCTGATTTCGCGAGTTCGAGCCTCGCTGGAGGTAAACTTTTTTTTTTACTTTTTAATTCCAATTATTTATTAGTATTAGTATTTAGTTATTCTGTTTCGTTCATTAAGGCAGTCTGTTAAATTCGTCATTTTAGCTTACAAAAGTATATATCTATAATATTTTTGGTCCCATTAATAAAATTGATAATAGTGTTTACTTAAAAATAAATTCTACTTTCAGTACTTAAAAAATTATGATGTTTTACCATCAAGAATAGAGTACTCTTACAATTCATCAAAAAATTACGATAATTTTGTATCATTCCAGATACAAAATTTTCTTAATGTATTTTCTTAAAAATAATATTATTTTAGATGCATTTGTCACCCGAAGGGTGACCCCAGGCCGCAGGCCTGGACCCCCGGTAGGGCTAGAAATGGGAACGAAAATCGTGACAGCGATTTTCTCCCATTTCTAATGGAGTATTAATTTGATTTGTGAATCAAATCAGTGTAGGTATCTGGTATATGTATTTTGATATTACATAAGGCGGAGGAATGGTGGTTGGCGTACCCGTTTGTTTTTGTTGTGTATAATATTGTTATTGAAAATTCACATATTGTTTTTTCATTATCTCTTTGAATTAGGCAGGAGATGACTTTTTCACGAAATTTTTGCGAATTTTATTATGTATGTAGTTACAAAAATGTTATTTTTTTATGTATCAGATAATGAAGAAGACAATCTAATGATGAGAAATTGAGGCTTTTGAAAGATTGGTTGCTCCCATTGAAGCAACAATTTTAACTGTTTCTCAAGCATCTAGTTCTGTTTTGGGGACGATTTCTGAAACATTTACTAACATTCCGGCAAATAAAAAAATATTCCGCAAAGGCGATTATATACTACTAAAAAATCAAGTAAAAAGCACACGAAGAAGCTTTTACATGCAGATCACAATAAATTGTCTGTTGCGTTACTAAAAAATATCAACATGAATGATAATAATATATAATGTTTTAAATATACTTATAATACTAGTTATAATAATGTTCTGTGGATACTATGATAATGAATCTAGTACCTCGTGGTACTGAATGTTACAGTTTGGAATTATAATTTTCTTTTAGTAATGTTGTCGATTTTTAATATTTCTTGTCCTGTAGAAATTATTGATACTTGTAGATACTTTGTGTCTTGATCTATTATATCATTTTTACGTTTTTGTTTAAATCAATAGTGTAGTAAACGGAGTATCGAATTAGATTCCAGAGTCCATAATTTTTGTTTATGGGTTTAACCATTGTTCAACTTATGGATGTTTAAGTTTTATTTATTTTAAATAACTTATAAAACATGTGAGATTTATAGTTTGGAATGGTTCGGTAGGTTTAGGCGTTATAATATAACAGATGTAGTATAAGCATAAGTGTAACTAGAGCTTAGGAAATTATATTGGAATAATTATTGACTTATTGATTAGTGCAGTATAAGCACTCATATTATGTACATTAATTGCAAGCTATTAGTAATATAGATATAATTTAGACTTTCAAAAGGAAAGACGTATTTATTAGTTTAGTCAACGTACGAGTACCATAAATAAATATTATATAGCGATCCTGCTAATGAAATAAGTATAGGCAATCCTACCTAGCTCATGGACCATTGGAGAAAAAGATCCGATGTTATTAATTAAATGGAAACAATAATGGTAATCGAAAATGGTATTTAATGGCTAATTAAAATGGGAAGTTCACAAACAAAAGAAGAGATAACCATTGCCCAAGCAGCCGCTGGAAATGCCAATTCATCAGTAAATCAAGTGGACATGCTGGTATTAGCCGTATGATAAATAACATTGAGAAATTATTTTTGGACGGGAACTCAAAAAGACGTAACGAACTTTGTGAGAAAATGTGATGCTTGTCAGAGACATAAATATTGTAAACGAATAAAATAATTAATGGCAATAACAACTACTGCTACTTCAACTTTTCAAAAAATCTTTATTGATACCGTAGGTCCTTTAGAAAAAGACATAGAAAATAATTCTTATATACTCACTCTTCAATGCGAACTGACAAACTTTGTTGAGGCATATCCTTTGAAATCTAAACACTCAGTAACAGTAGCTAAAAGTTTAGTTGAAAATTTCATTTTACGCTATTGAATATCTCTTGAAATAGCTACAGACAGAGGTGCGGAATTTATTTCCATAACTATAACCGAAGAGTGTCACTAAAAATTCAAAAAATACAGTCAACAGCGTACCACCACGAAAGCATTGGATCGTTAGAGAATTCTCATAAAGTTCTAGGTGCTTATTTAAGAACGCAAGCACAGAATCACAATGCCTCCTGGAGTACATGGTTACCATACTGGTGTTTTGGAATACATTTTCCACATGTCATTAATATTATTGTTCATAATTTTAATTGTAAATGTTTTAAATTGTTTAGATTTTTGGTGAAAATTATTCAAAGATATAGTTATATAATATTACTGAAATTCTTGTAATCATACTTTCAAATGAATCCTTGGATGGATGGATTTCAGAATGTACCTTGTTAAATGTAATATTTTTTTCCGTGTAAACTCAACACTCATATAAAGAATAATAAAATAAATTATAATGAATACATAGATGGGTATCGTTCAACTTATACTCAAGATAATTTTATCTAATTGAACTGAGGTTGAGGTTTTCTCAGCCGCACTCTTTTCCCTCGATAGTTCAAGTTTATGTAGCATTGGTTTTATTATGTCTGCATGTAATATTTACATTATATTTGTTTAATATAAAGTTGAAGTATGGAAAGTGAATGGTGTTTTATTTCTTTGTCACCAATCTCAATATTATCTGTTACCCAGTGTATCAAATAAAACTTTAAATTTATCATTTTTATTATTCATAGTTTCTTTTGGGATTATACCACCTGTAAAATAACCAAAAGAAACTATGAATCGTGAAAACACACCACAAATAAGTTACAGACATTATTTATTAATTGCATTATACACTTGGTGTACCACATACAAGGTAAGGTTTAATTTAAGGTACTTAATCATAATTAAAATAGATGATCATACTTTTTCTGTTATATTCACAATAGATTATAGAAAGATTGATAAAAAGATTGTTCTATTTCAAATGGAACATACCTACATAATAATATGTTATTTAAATACCGGATGATTCAGTTTGTTGTTTGCTTTGCATTTTTTATTTTTATGAAGGAAACTTTCCCACCTTAGTTTATGTATATCTGTACCCCAGAGGCAAACTATGCCTTTGAATTCGTATTAAGAATCCATTGCAAGTTGCTGTGCGTTAATCGGAATAATACTTTAAAAGATGGCGGTCTATGAACTATGCTAAGTCCTCTATCACGGAAGACCTAAACAAAGCTAAGTCCTACTGGCTTACTTTGCCTCAAGGTCATGCGATGCGCATAGATTCCAAGTCCAACAGTACAAGTCCGTGCAAATTGTAACCGACAGTGTTTACAAATCGTCTGTTGAATACGTTGAAATTATCCAAATAGAGTGGATAAAGTCGGAAACTCAGATAGCGTATGTTGATTTTCGGGTTAAACCGGTTAAAACTAGAATTTTCCAACGATATTTGGATGAAACACGTTTAACGTATAATAACTGAATCGTTCATTCGCGTTCTGGAGTTGACAAGATGACGACTGATTTAGAAGTACATTCTTGTTTAAAAGATCGATTTAACGAAATGCTCTGCGATTTAGTGTCGCGTAAAGACTCAAATTCAAGTTGCATGAATTCTTCCCAATATAGTGAGTTTCTCAAGTCAGTGAAAATTGCAAAAGAAACTAAATCTAAATCGGCACTACAGTATCGACGATTAAAAAGGTTTGATGTTTGTGTAATACGTGGTATTGAGAGACTCATTTCTCCAGTGGCTGATGGCGAAACAAATATAAGGTATTTTCTGAAAAACGAGGAGATTTTTGACATACTGCACGAAATCCACTTGGCAATTGGACACGGAGGAAAACATCGCATGCTAAAATAAGTGAACCAGAAATATAAAAATATAACTCAGGAAGTTACCATGGTTTATTTAAAACTTTGTATTGCATGTCAGAAAAAACAGAAATCTGCTAAGAAGGGAATAGTTGTGAAACCCATGGTATTTTTGGAAATGAATAGTAAATGCCATGTGGATTTGATAGACATGCAGTCGAACCCAGATGGACCTAATAGGTTTATTATGGTCTACCAAGACCATTTAACAAAATTCGTACAGATCAGGCCTTTGCAGTTGAAGAGAGCAGAAGAAGTTGCAAACATTTACTGGATATATTTTGCATTTTCGGTGCTCCGTCCATTTAACAATCTGATAACGGTAAGTGTATTCTATTATTCTTAGTATGCAAATCCTTCGTATTTGAGGAAAATGAAACTACGATTGAAAAAAATAAGAAACTTTCAATTTTTTAATACCGAAAATGGTACTGCATGGCGGTACGAGTCAATAAAACATAAGAAAATCGGGCGCAGCGATTTATGCGATTCTTTTATTATTGAATACTTCAATTGTAAATTATAGTTAGAAGAAAGTTATATAAAAAGTAAAACTTCGTTAATGAGCCCATTCAAACAAATTTCACGAAATAAAATTTTGCAATTCGCAGTTAAGAAAACTGACTTCACTAATTCAAAATCGGATTACTTTCTGAAATATTTTATTGGGTGTTCAGTAGTGGTCAAGAAGGTTTATTATATTATTTGTACTAATTACTAACCCTTCCAAGAAAATCACCCAGAACCAAAATTGCAAGATTGTTGATTTTCATTATATTTGATCAAAAGATCATGATCAAATTATTTTCAATAGGTCGGGAATTGGCAAATCATATAATCGAGGTATTGTGCTTGAGTGAAGTGGACTAAGAATTGTACATGGAAAACCCAGACATAGCCAGTCACAGGGAAGTGTGGAGCGAGAAAATCAGGACATCCACGATATGCTCATGACATAGATGAGCGATGAGAAAACCAGGAAGTGGTCGGAAGGTTTACGATTCATCCAACTTATGAAAAATCGTGCTTATCATGATGGCATAAAACTTTCACTTTACAAAACCATGTTTGAATCTAATGTCAAAGTTGGACTTACATCTTCTTTTCTACCTAAAGAAGTAATTCTCTCATAAGAATAAATCATGCAGTCTTTATTAAAATATTTAATTTTCCTTCCAGGTTATTGAAGGTATTCAAACAGAAGAAGAACTAGAAAAGATAATTAATGAAGAGTTTCACAATGAAGAAGACATTATTCTGTTCATCTTGTAATACGAAAAGTTGTTTGCCTGATGGAACATGTACAATTTGTTCAAGAAAAAAAGAAATTATTGTAAATAGACGCGAAGCGAAATCGAACTTGAAAACCCAGGCAAAGAAAATGAAGGAAAGGTCGTCTGTCAGGTTCCCTCCGTGTAACGTAGCCGATACTGTGCGAGTAAAAATCCCTGATGTTGATAGAGGAAGAAGGGACTTTAGAAATGTCTTGATGTCAGTATTGGAGGTAGGAGAAGATGGCTTGTATCCAATGGGTAAGTAATTCTATTTACTAACTAATTCCAAGTTCTTCAGATAGAACAAATTTTAGGAAATGAAAATGGAACAGTGGAGGAAATGTTTTCAAGAAGCCAATTCACAGTATGTGACAACAAACTTATTGATATTGATGACGTATCATCTGAAAAGATATCTCTACGTCTAATTGCCACTCGCCAATCAATGTCTGGAGGTCAGGGATATAGAAGATGTAATTGTAAAGCAAAGTGCGCCACACTTAAATGCCGCTGTAAATCTGCAGGGGTATTATGCAACTCGAAATGTCATTCCAGCTTATACTGTGCAAATAAATAATGTTCATAACTCAAATTAAATGAGTTCAAATTAAACAAGTAAACTGAGTAATAATTATAATAAGCAAAATTTAAAATGAAATAATAAAAAAAGTAAGCAAAATAGAAGTTTCACTTCAACATCGTGTGCTTATGAGGTTGAGGCACACACACTTGTTTTTATATTCTACTACGTGCGAAATTGTTTGCATATGAACTTTGAATTAGTACCCTCTACATGGTTTATCCATTCCTCCTTGGCTACATCTAGAATTACCCGGATAAAGCAAGAAAGCATTGAATCCTTCGCGTTTTATCCAATTATGAACTTTAGCCGTAACATATATAAATAAAATATAAAATATTACTATTATATTGCTATATCTCAATACTATTTCGATGTCGACCAAATCCTTAAAAATACTTAGTTTGCTAAATAGTAAAAAACATAATAAATGTGATGACGTCTCAAATAAACAGTGCAATCAAACGGGATGGGAAGAAATTGGTAAGTTCATGATTTTATTTATGAGTATAGTTATAGTAGCATATGTGCCAAACTTATATTTTTCAATCGCAAGTTTTTATTGTTTTTTTTTTCATAACATAAATGGACTTAGCATATTTTGAGACTACTAAAATTAGAGACTTAACATAACAACAGGTGGGGTGCAGAACAATATTCCAGACAATGCCAAACAAAACCATCAGGCAGAATTCTCAAATACTGTTGCTCCAACTTGAAGAGTTTCCACATTCCCAATGAAAATATGGTACCTGAAATAAACGAAGAACTGCAGAATAATTTAGGTAATTAAAAATAGATATACTTACCTTAAAATAAAACCATGTTCCTTACATTTTCATATATAGTTTTTATTCCAGATCAATACTCACCGAAAGCACATGATGACGTAGTAATGCAAATGCACCATGAACCATCTAATTTATCTGTGGTTCCTTATGACCATCAAAACTCAAAAGAACATTATCATGTAACCGCAGACGTTTTACAAGAGCTACTACATAGCACTCCGGAAAAACAGCTGTTTTTGGATTTAGATAGCGATGATGATATAGCCGATCCTACATACGTTAATAACGAGGACAGTATTAAATCAAACGAAGATGGAATAGAAATTGAAAGATTTAGAAAACACGGTGGACTGGAGGAACATATTTCCATTGACGAAAGTATGATTCCGTACTACGGCAAACACTATGCAAAACAGTACATAAAAGGGAAACCTATTCGTTTTGGATACAAAAACTGGGCACTTTGCACAAACGATGGATATATGGTCTCTTTTGATGTTTATACTGGTAAATCACAAAATAATACAGAAGAGGGAAGTTTTGGGATTGGAGGTGATATCGTACTGAAGTTATTAAAAAAATCAGATATTTTACCAAATAACGGATACAAAATTTACTTCGATAATTATTTTACAAGCCTACCCTTACTTGGTCACTTGTCGAAAAACAGTATCTGTGCTACAGGGACTGTTCGAGAAAATCGTACAGGACACTGTCCATTTCCTGACAAAAATTGGTGGAAAACTCAAGACAGAGGTGCTTATAAATTTGTTGGAAAATATGACACACTGTTGGTCCAATGGAAGGACAATAAAGTGGTAACTTTGGCATCTAATTTTGAAAACGACGATATTGTCAATACCACAAGATGGTGTAGGATCTCCAAATCCAAGAAACGCATTCCGCAACCAAAATCAATTGCACATTCAATAAAGGGATGGGAGCTGTCGATAAAATGGATGGCCTCATAGCACTTTACCAAAGCAGAATTAGGCAAAGAAAATGGTACTGGCCAATTTTCGCTTATTTGCTAGATGCCAGCATTTCCAATGCTTGGTTACTAATGAAAAGACTCAACCCAAATGATCCAAACTGCGCATCTCTGATTTTTCGTCGTTATGTTGCCCTTGGCTTTTTGAACACCTATGGGAAACAGCCATCCAGGGGAAGGACAGCTACGTCTTCTGTTAATCCTTCTCAATTTGACAATGTGGGGCATATGATACGATACAATTATACTGACAGAAGATGTCGAGTCTGTAAGATAAAGAGCAACTTCATTTGTATAAAATGCGATTGTGGGCTGCATCCAAAGCTATGTTTTGAAAAATTTCATTTAAAAATGTGATTTTTTACAAAACACATATACATATATTGTTTTTTTATTTTTGTTTATAAAAATTGTATTATTGAAATGTATTAAAAACAAATTTGAGTAAAATTATAATAACTTACATCAGTAGTATTTTGTGCATAGAGTCCCCTTAAAGGGACACCTGTTACAGAAAAATCTATAAAAGTTACGAAAATATGTTACATAAAAAATCTACTTCTTTTTTCTAGCTAAAATGATCTGAAATGGAAAATATAACAAATTTACTTTTTTTTAACTTCATGCGCTAATGGGTTAAATCAGTAAATCATAGAAATGACATTTGGGAAAGCTACTATCAATCTAAAACTCAATATATGTAAGATCATACTGCATATAAAAATAAGAAGTTAGATTTATTAAGAAACATTGACCACAAACAGGGAGAGATTCTGAAAGCATTACAAGACATCAGTACAATTTTAGTAAATTGTATAAGTAGTGAACATAGATGTAAATAGTGTTTAAGTTTCATGTTACTCGTTCATGTTAAAAATTGTAATATTTGCACTGTGATAAAATGGCTGTTTCTGTAGTTTACTAAAATAATATTACTTCATTCCGACGAAAACTATCTATCTCAAATGGGTGAATTTGTATTTTGAGGACATATTTGCATTGCTTTTGGTTTAACAGGAAATGGGGTATATATATTTTTAAATATTTGGTTAAAGTGTTTCCTTATAAATACACTGAAATAGGCTTTGATGGACCTGACTCTAGTAGTAAGCAAGGATATGACCAAAAGAATCTACCATAATGTTGGGTACAGACTATCTACCATTTGTAACCTGGAAACATGAATATTATTTTTTTAAATAGGTACATTAGGCTTATGGCACATACACTATGGTAGATTACGTTACCATTAAAGACCATCAAACATGTCAATGTATTCGTTAGAGAACAAATGCACCATTTAATTTTCATTTTTATAGGTCACATCTAGTCAAACCAGAATGTGTCAGATAGGTAATGGAAAATGTGTCCCTCTGGTAATAAAAAATCAACCTGTATCTACGCTTTTCTTTATATTCCTCCACGTTATTCTGTAATGGTACAAATTAGAGAATAATTTTATTTTTGATATGAAAATATATCATCGTTAACAGTGTATAATAAAATATTTTTCTACTAATTATTTGCATACGTACCCTTTTTATTCTAATCTCTTTCCTGCATGTTGTGAAGTGTAAAAATATTCTGTGGTGTTACTGACAAAAGATTAGTAACCAAAAAGAAAAATAAAACTTGTAAATTTGCTTTGTTTTTCTTTACCCGCTGTAAATATAAAAGAAATTGTTATACATATATCTGTATAACATAATATATACGGTGTCTGAAAATTAGGGAGCAGTATTTTACCTGTGTGCTGTGGCTAAAAAGAGGAATTTTGTTCATATAAATATAGATCGAAAAATACTTCTAAAGTGTACCACAGCCTCTTAAAAGGGGCAAACTGGTGTCGACATTTTCTAAATTACTCCAAACTTGGTACGTTGATGTATTCGATGTGCTAAACCTGTACTTGATACATCGATGTTCTCAAAATCAAACCAAATAAATTGATCATGTTCAAATCAAAATATTAATTTTGGCTTAATAGGATTCATGCAAATTGTTTTATAAGCCTTATTCTAAGTGAGTAATAAAATATAACAACCAGAAGTCAAATACTTTGGGAGCTAAGAGGATGGAGACCTACAGCTTATGCTGGAACACGGTCCGTAAACTAATACGTTTATCTCATTTAGAACTTTTGATAGTATTTGCTGCAGTTCCATACCCTACCCTGTAAATAAATAGAACGGTAGGCTATGACCTGCAGAAATGCTCAATCAAAGTGAGGTTTGATAAAAATTTGATAACCATATTAGTTTATGGAGTGTGATATTTACTGAGCCCAAACCAGTTTTTTGAGATTAATTTAATTACCTATATTTGTAGAAGATTGGCTTTGCTCCAGCGGGATTCCGCCCCATATCAACCAAGTAACTGAAGTAACACACTTGGCTACATGGTTACAGTAATAAATTTAGGACATAAAAGTACCTAAAAAACCCATAAAAAACATAAAATAATAGTACAGCTATTTGCAACAAGAATGGATAAGCAACGAGCACATGGTTCCAACTTAAAGATGATTAGCTGCAATTTTGATCTTCAACAAGTGTCATTAGTGCCAAATGATCCAACTAATAATGCTCTATTTTATAGATAGCGTTTCAAAACGTTCAATTTTACTGTTTTCGACACCGTTTCTAAAAAGGGGGAATGTTTCATGTGGTCGAAAACTGAAGGTAAAAGGGGAAGTTGCGAAATAGCCAGCTGCCTCTATATATATTTCAAATCTCTGCCAGAATCTGTAGAGCATATCTCTTGTTTTAGCGACAGATGTGGAGGCCAAAATTTGAACAAATTTATCGCAGCTATGTGTTTAACACCCGTTCAAGAAATTCCACATCTACAACAATCTCAATATTGATCTCAAATTTTTAGTCGTAGGACATACCGAGATGGAGTGCGACTCGATGCACTCTGCTATTACTACAGAGTTGAAAAGAGTAGGAAAAGCCTATTGGCCAGCTGACTGGAAAAATATCACTAGAAGTACCAGAAGGAAAGGCGATAAACCATATTCCATACATGAAATTACTTTTTATAAAATAATAAATTGGAAAAAGCACGTTGAAATTAACATGATTTTTAGAAAGCAAGATGACAACCGAAATCCAATAAGTTGGCAAAAAATTAGCTGGATAAATTTCACTGCATCTAGACCACTTATAATAAGGTTTAAAGAAAAATTTGACGATGATTTTCGATCATTTAACAGCAATAGGAAAACAAGACGTCGTTCGTCTCTAGCATACTCTCTTACACCGCTATACAGTGACAAAATTCCCATCAAGAAAGAAAAGTACATGATTTAATGTCGTTATTTAAAATGGTACTCCGGCTCTTGGCCCCCTGAGTATAAACCATTCTATGAGACATTTCCCTAAATAGGTGATGGACGAACGAAGTTAGCCCAGCAAGTATCATCAGAAAGTGAATGCAGTGAGGACAGTGTGGAGTAAAAATAAGTGCATTCTACAATATTTTAGAAATGTCTCTTGTTAATTTTCCATAATTCGTTCATGAATGTTTTCATTTTTTCTAATAATTTTCTTCATGTAGTTTTGGCCCGGGGCAAGAACTAGATAACACATTTTTTCAAAATATTTAGCAAAGAAGACAATTGCATTAATAACTATTTTTGGAAAAGATACTTAAGGTCACTAATCACCTAACAGAGTAAACATAAATATCTACTGATAGATATTCATACTTATAATTTTGAATTAAAACTTTAAATCAGTTTTTTTGAAAACGTCAAATTTCAAGTTACCTACTTGTAGCATAAGGGTGACGATATGACACCAAGTCGTATAGCCAGTATTACCCATGATGTTCCCAGACGAACTTTAGGAAAGTATTTAAACGAAAACAAAGAAAACAAATCAAGTTTGGGACGTAAGCCAGTTCTTACAACAGAGCAGGTCTCTGAACTAACTGCACGAATACTCAGACTTTCACAAGTTGGTTATCCGTTTACGCCTAGAGTACTGCGAGCTTGTGTATCGATACACAAATACAAAAATAATATACCTAATCCATTTAGAGCCGAAAAGCGTATGAATGGAAGATACTGGCTTCGAGGGTTTTTAGCCAGAAATCCACAAATTAGACAAAGAACGAGTCAAAACCTCAATCCCGCAAGAGCTCAGAAATTAAATTCGTATATTGTTGACGACCACTTTAGTAAGTTAGAAGTAATTTTAAACGAAATGGATATCATGGATAAGCCCGAGAGAATTTTTAATATAGATGAAAAGGGGTGCAGGTTGTGTTTACACCATAAACAGAAAGTTTTAGCTGAAAGGGAGTTAGAAGATTCCATAGTGTAGGAAATGAGCATGGAGAAAACATAACAATAGTAGCTTGTGCGAATGCTCTCGGCGCAGCAGTTACTCCAGTGATCCTCTTCAAAGGCAAACGGATGAAACCCGAGTGGAAGGATTCTTTACCACCAGGATCGGACGCCTGGATGACACAAAAGGGGAGCATGATTGTCACAACATTTTGTGCTTGGATAAAATACTTTAGTAAATTTAAGCCAGCTGGACCATGTCTCCTTAACTTTGACGGTGCAAAGTGTCACCTCGATTACACTATTTGGGAAACGGTTGACAGACATGAGGTTATTCTGTACTGCTTACCAAGCAATACGACGCATGAATTACAACCCATGATTAAGGCAGTATTTAGGGCATTCTAATATTATTGGAACGATGAAGTTCAAAAATATCTGTCAATAAATAAAGCACACACAATAACTAAACACAGATTTGGAAGTATCTTTGCAAAAGTACGAGAGAAAATTATGACTCCTGGAAATATTAAGTCCGGATTTTCAGCGACGGGAATTTATCCCTTCAATAGAGATGCCATTCCAAAAATAGCTTAAATAACTTTTTTCCCGAAACGTGACTCATCGGTAATTCTTTCTTTTATATCTTTTAGAAACGGTCTTATTTACATTAGTCTTGGACGGTACGGCACTACGTCCAGTCGTGTTATAAATATTGCAATTCTCGGACTGTGAGTCCGACGCGTCTACTCAAGTTATATTATTGCCGCAACAACATTGTTATAATTAGGTAAAATAACTTAGTTATTCGTTATTTCAAGTTTGTAAATATTTATATTTTAGTAATTGAAAATGTGTTGAATATCAAAGGGAACAAGAACGCTTTTTGAAGAAATTTCTTCTGCATCAGAGGATGAAGGTAATGATGAAGTAGTTGAGGAACGATCCAAGGATTCAGATACTGAACAAGAATTAGATGAAGTCCAGGATAATAACTTTATAAATACAAGTGAACCGTTTTTTGTCGGTGTTGGTAAAGATGGCGTTACCAAGTGGAAAAAACATTGTGCGCCCTATAAAAATATAAAAACCCGAAGTGAGAATATAATAAAAATTCTCCCAGGGGTACCTCATAAACTTTTAAACATTTAAAATTCCCATTAGATATATGGAATACATTCTTCACTAATTAAATTATAGGTACAATAGTTATTTGCACTAACCAAAAAATAGAAGCTGTATCAGGTAACTTCGTGGGTGACAGGGACCATAAAGCTACTGACGTTCCTGAAATTAGGGCATTGTTTGGTTTACTATATTTTGCTGGTGTTCGTAAAGCAAATCATCTGAATACTGAAGACCTATGGAAGACCGACGATACGGGGATTGAAGCATTTCGTCTAACAATGTCTATAACCAGGTTCAGATTTCTAATGCGATACTTACGATTTGATGATAAAGACACTCGTGATCAGCGAAAATTTTTCACAAGTTAATGGATAACTGCAAAAAAAATTATGTTCATTCGGAGTACGTTACGATAGATGAAAAATTGGAAGGGTTTAGGGGCCGGTGTAGCTTTCGTCAATATATCCCTAGTAAACCGAACAAATACGGGATAAAAATTTTTGCCCTTTGTGATGCCAAAATGTACTATACCAGCAATATGGAGGTTTATGTGGCTATGCAACCGGATGGTCCCTATAAAAGAGAAAATAGTGGCAAATGTATAGTAGAACGTTTGTGTCAACATATATATGGTTCTAAAAGAAATGTGACAACTGACAACTGGTTCACAAGTCTGGACCTTGCTGCCAGTCTAAACTCACACAAAATAACTCTGTTAGGGACAATTAGTAAAAATAAAAAAGAATTGCCATTACAATTTGTACAAGGAAATCGTCCTGTAGGATCTAGCATGTTTGCATTTAGGAAGGATTGCACACTGGTATCTTTCATACCAAAGAAAAAGAAAAAGAAAAATGTACTGCTTATTTCAGCCATCCATGACGATGATGCCATAAATAAAACCAGTCAGAAACCCGAAATCATTGAATGGTACAACGCTGCATAGGGCGGAGTAGATGTTGTAGATCAATACTGTGCTCAATATAACGTCGCCAGAAATACTAGATGGCCACTAGTAATATTTTATAGTTTGATGAATGTTATGGGAATAAACAGTCTAGTCATATACTCTGCAAATAATCCAGGTGTGAAAATTAAACGCAGAAATTTTCTTCTAGAACTTTCCCAGTCTTTAGTTTACGACCACCAGAAAATACGATCTACTTTACCAAATTTGCCAAGAAACTTAAAATTGAGACTTTCCGAACTTTGTGGAATTGAGGAAAAAGCTACCCTCCCCCAATCGGGAATTAACAAAAGAGGCCGTTGCAGTATTTGTGACTCAAAGAAAAATAGACCCACAAAATATGTCTGGATATTCTGCAAAACATATTTATGCTTGGAGCATGCGAGCGTTACTTGTGGCAAGTCTTACAAAAAAAAGTGTGGCGAAAACTAGTGTTAAAAAACATCACATTTTAACCTAAAATTGAAACCAGTTTTGTATATTATCATTCACTTATGTTTTGTTTTTGCGTAGAATAAATATTACCTAATAATTTTACCTGTAAGGTGAAGTGGGGTAAATGTGATAACGGGGCAAATGTGACAATGGTTTTTAAATTAAGCGCCAATCTATATGTGGTGCTGTCACCTGCCATACAAGTCTTTAAGCTTACACAAGAATAGGCACACCACTAAAAGAAATGAAATTACCTACCAGTACAGTTGAAAGCGGCGTGATGATCATTAGTCATAAACGATAACCTAACTTACACAGTGACACGTGCTTCGCATTTTTTACGTAAAATTCAAATTTACCGAGGTAAGTCTGAGTAGAGAAGTATAGACGGTTCAGCCCCTCCTCTGACCTTGGGGGAGGAGGTGACCTTGAACCGTGTGACCTTGAACGCGGCCGATTCGGCGGTGGGTGACCTTGACCTTGACTCGTGTGACCTTGAACGCTGGCGTTTCTGGTGACCTTGAGATGACCTTGGCCTTGACCATGACCTTGGCCTTGACCTCGAAAAAGGTCGGTGGGTAACCATGACCTTGAACGAGGGTGACCTTGAATGATGTCGTTCTCGACTCTCTTTGCGTGACCTTGAACAAGCTTTGTGGATATCGCCCTTGACCATGCGGCCGATGTGTAAATCTGTATGAGTTGGGGGGAGGGTCTGATGTGACGCAGTGGCTGTATGATTATAAAATAGATGAGGGCAGCCAAACAAAATTATAGTTAGTTTAAATCTCCTACAGCTAAGTGAGCATAGTGTTGTGATTTCAACCGTTTTGAGTGAGGGTTATTTATATTATATTTATTGAAAGTTTTCACTATATAGTTTGTTCATTTAGAAATGGCAGTCTCAAATGCTGATTTATCAAAACTTAATGAGCTTATCGGTAAAGATGTTCCGTTTATAGAACAAAAACCAATTAAATCGCTAACCGTAGATAAGCCATATATAATAAAAGAAATACTTGCAGTTGATACGCGATTTGGAAAGTCGCTAATTGCTGTTTTATTTGATGAAAGTGCTGTGCTTACATTTAAATCCTTTTTACCGAAACGAGTCGGGGAACTATTACAGTCGAATATTGTTGATGCAATAAACTCATCAAACGATAAATATACGCTAACATATTTAGGACAGAGTCGTCCAATCTTTGGCGGTGCAAAATCTAGATCCTTAATAACATTGAACCACATTGAGTGATTCTCAAGCAACCGTTAAAATGTATAGTATTCATATTTTTGTAGCATTAACTAATTAATAAGTAGTATATAGTGAAATAATCATAAATTCATAATACTTAATTCATTGGGGTTACTCATTTGCTCATTTTCCTATGGTAGATAAAACATAACTATTTTTAAAATTAAATTGCATCTATCTCATCCGTGTAAGTAGCTAATTAAAATATACTTATAATTTTTCTTTATTTGAATATTTAATTTCCAGATAAGCAGCAAATATGTGGATGCAATATTCAGCTCAAGGGTGGCCAAAAGCAGAGAACATCGATTCAGCTATTGAAAGGTTATCTTCCCAATTATACGACTTAAGTATGGATGCCCTGCACGCCTCCAACTACGATCTAGATTATTGTTGGGATGCCAGTGAAAGTCGTCGTCTTATAGAGAATTCTACTAGGTACGGCATGGGTGTAAATATATGTAAAAGATATTGCTGTGGCCATTCAAGTTTAGATGTATTTTGTGAAGAGATGGTCTGTGTAAATTTGAAACATTTTCTATATGAAATTGAGGAGTTTTTACCTAAAGAAGTTATTGAGAAATATCAGCTAAAACAATCTGGTGATGGGGAAAAGGGTGAAGATATAGATGAAGATGACTAGCTACATTAATAAGTGAATATACATGTGATGCCATTTTCAATGTAAATTTATGTTTCAAGAAATATATTTTTATGTATTGTATATGTTGGTTTTATTTAGCTTGTTGATGATTTCAAAGAAAGAATAAATAAAAGACATAACGATAAGGTTGCATGTATTTTATTAACGACCTGATTATATAATACATTTAAAACATAGTTTATATTTTTACAAGTTTCATTAAAAGCAATATTATTTAACATTTAAAAAATTTCGTTGTGAAAATAATGCAGTAAGCAATCTCTAAACATACAACATATTAAACTATATCAGCTTTGTCAATCCAAGAGTTGTGATCCTCCGAAAATCCCAGCCATTTCACAAATACTCTGTTGCCCCTTTTCTTTAAGATCTTCTCCACAAGATATACGTCGGAGTATTTAGTTTTTTGTAATTCCAGCTCATAAAAACACCCCTTAATTGGTCGAGAAAACATATCTTCAAGCAGGTAAGTTGTGGGATTTGTTATGTTTATTTTCACAACTTTAAAAAGTTCTGTTGAGAAGTTGGGTGTAAATCCTTTGTCAAATACTCCCTTATATTTACTTATTCGAACTATATCTCCAATTCGAAATTTGGGCTTTAATGCAATTTTTATATGATTGTACATATTTAAACGTGATGTTGGCGTAACATCAGCAGGCTTCATACCAATTGTTCGATGTACTCGGTTGTTGTAAACTTTTGTAATGTTAGGTAAAATATCCAGCCATTTGTATTTACCTCGAACTGAAAATTCTTTATATAATAAATTTTTTAAGGTGCGTATTACACGCTCCACTATTGCAGCTTTCTTTACACTATATGTTGAATAATGATTAATGTTGTGTTGCCTAACTAATGCGGAGAAATATCTATTGTAGAACTCCGTACCATTGTCACTTTGTAAATTAACGGGGAAGTAATTAGATTCTTGGAAAATGCTCTTCATAGCTTGCATCACTTCTTTACCAGTTTTGCTTTTTACAGGCCTCGTCCACACAAACTTGGAGTAACAATCAATGGCCACTAGAATATAACGATGGCCTCTATTATCATCAGCATAGGGTTGCATTTCAGCCAAATCAATCTGCCATAAATCACCATAACCTTTAATCACGGTTCTTCTTCTACGAAAATTTCTACGTGCTGATCGATGCAACTCATTAACAACCTGTAATTTCACATTACTAGCCATCATATCTTTACTTATTTTGAAATTTATCTGCAGCTATTATTGACATCCAAAAGTATTATGCATGTGTGCTCCATGTGTGTGTGCTTCTACATTAGTGTGGCTCACTTTGCTAATGTTGTGACATTTAAAGCATTATAATTATGATTTAGCCGTAGTTAATAAACATTTTTCATTAACATAATCTTTCAGCTCAGTAAGGGATTGTCTAATATTTTTTATAGCCTTACTAAGTTTAACCAACTCATTCGTTTTCTCAAAAATAACTCCATTAACACCATCATTATATTTTTTTATATAATCATAGAGGAAATCACGAGTTATAGCATCTGCACCACCCGCAGGTTCTGCAATATTCTTTAAATGCTTATTCTGAATATCGATATCACCACCCTTAGTACGTTTGAAGCCTAGAGATGAGAGTTTTTTATCGACATATTGTCTCAATTTGATAATTTCACTATTATTTTGTTTTATGGCAGCACTATGTGTTTCTATCTCACTCGTCTTCTCGTTCAAAACTTTGTTAGCTTCATCACTATATTTCTTTATATAATTATATAAAAAATTGCATGATACGGCATCCCCATCATCAGTGGCATTTGCAACATTCGTTAAACGTCTATTCTGAATATCGAAATGCCCTGCGCTGGTGAGCTGAAAGCCAACACCCGGCGGTCCGCGTAGAATAATGGACTTGTTCGGACCTGTCCTTCTACGACCAAACTTATCAATGGTGTTCTTTACACTAGCCATTTCTGATTACATATGATTCGATTTAGGTGTGTCAAAGTATATTATAGCTATTATTGACGGCATATTATTTTCTAATACACTATTTTCTCTTCCCTCAGTTCTTGAATCAGATTTAGTATCTCATTATCAACATTGTTGTTACCAGCCATTTTTGAACTCCACAGCAGACGGAGGCGGGCTACCAATTCCTGGGGCTTGTTCCAGTAGACGTAATCCACAGGTCTGTTGTTGTATAATTTCTGGGTAGGTATATTTGACACTCCTAAACCTTTTTTGGCGGACCTCGTTAATACTGCAGTAGATACTAGTGGTTTTATAATGAGACGGAATTTTTTTCCTTTGCTATTGTTCAGGCCATTATTCATATTATAATTTTTATACCGGGTTTCCCATTTCATTTGACTAATAGCAATTAACATGGGCTATTACATTTCATTGAATTTTATATTCCCAGGGCACACTATGAGAAATAGTGCTAACGGAATCGATAGTAATGACTGTTAAACACCTCTGATTACCAAAATACTAAAGCGAAATGCTTTTTTAATTAAAATATCAATAAGAATTCGCTTTAAGTTAATAGATGTAGTTTACATAAGGTTTTAAGAAACGTCATGTTACGTTAACGATTGGACTAGTTGGTTGAGCGTCCGTCTTTCAAACTGAACCCCACAATTTTGCAGGTTCAAATCCCGCCAGAGACAACTTTTTTTTATTTTACTTTTTCATTAATTACAAATTATTAGTGTTTACTTATTCGAATAAATATAGTTTATTGTCAATACCTAGTTATTATTTTTGAAAGTCACAATATTTACTTATCAGCAAAAAAATAAAACATGTTTAAATTGGTTCGTTTCCTTTATCTTTAGCTAAAGCTACTATCTTATAAAATAAGTAATCAATAAACAACATATGTTTTATTTATTACATGCACTGTGCTTTTACTAATAGTGTACTTATCTCTGCTAATAGTTACTACATATTATACCTCAATCTGGATATTGAGTTAAAACAGTTACAGAGGAACTGTCATGAATTAGTAATACGGTTTTTTTTAATAAAAAACTAATTCTAAAATTATGAGTTTTTTAAAATATGTTGAAAAAACTCATAATTTTAGAATGATAGTTTTTCATTAAAACAAACTATTACTAATTCACGACATTACACGGACACACGGAAACAGTTTCTCTGTAACTGTTTAACTCAATATCCAGATTGAGGTATAATATGTAGTAACTATTAGCAGAGATAAGTACCTACACTATTAGTAAAAGCACAGTGCATGTAATAAATAAAACATATGTTGCTTATTGATTACTTATTTTGTAAGATAGTAGCTTTAGCTAAAGATAAAGGAAACGAACCAAGTCTCTGAAACGAACCAATTAAAACATGTTTTATTTTTTTGCTGATAAGTAAATATTGTGACTTTCAAAAATAATAACTAGGTATTGACAATGAACTATATTTATTCGAATAAGTAAACACTAATAATTTGTAATTAATGAAAAAGTAAAATAAAAAAAAGTTGTCTCTGGCGGGATTTGAACCTGCAAAATTATGCGGTTGAGTTTGAAAGACGGACGCTCAACCAACTAGTCCAATCGTTGACGTAACATGACGTTTCTTAAAACCTTATGTAAACTACATCTCTTAACTTAAAACGAATTTTTATTGATATTTTAATTAAAAAAGCATTTCGCTTTAGTATTTTGGTAATCTGAAGTGTTTGACACTCAGTACTATCGATTCCGTTGGCAATATTTCTCATAGTGTGCCCTGGGAATATAAAATTCAATGAAATGTAATAGCCCATGTTAATTGCCATTAGTCAAATGAAATGGGAAACCCGGTATGGTGCCCTTGTAATTTTTAATATATTCCCATAGATTCGACCATCACTGTCTGTGGTATTAACTTCTTCATCATTATCCAGTATGGGAGGATATTTCAGAAATATTCTATCGTACAACTCGGAACTACCCGGATATTCTCCAAGTTTCTTATTACCACGCCACAGGACAATATCCCCATTGGAAAAACGTATTTCGGCATTACCAATGTGTAGTTTACCTGTAGCAGCATCTACACGAACGCCATATGTTGTATCATATTTAGCACTACCAGACTTTAGATTTTCTATGTGCTTTTTAACCATGATGTATTTCTTTCGGACTATCAATAAAAGAAGTTTCCGAACCAGGTGTGGTAAATATTGATGTTGGCGGTGTTTCCATGAAAGATGGCGGTTGCGATCTATCAGGTGTCACCTTTAAGGTGCTCGTAGTGGTATCATCACTATCCTCTGAATATACCCTTCGGCTAGGCATCTTCTTTTGCATCGGTTGGGTGTGTGATTTTACCTCTGACGCTGAGGATATTACTTTTAATGGTTTTGTTATTGACTCATATATCTTCTCAAGCGCTAGCCGATTCTCTGCATTCATATTCTTAATGGAGTTGAATTTCTTACGTACGGCGTCTGTTGCGAGGACCAGCTGACGTTTTAAGCTTATATCATTGTTAATTTCCGCAGTATTAACATTATTTTTCATCATTGTCGACAATATAAATTACTATATGTACACGTATATTTCTGATATAACCCCTACGATGTCTGTTGGTCGATTGAGTTGTTTTTAAATATATCAGGGATATATAAAACTGTCAAAGCCTTTTCGGTATCTTCCCTCATGTACTTCCCGATCTTTATCAATCACTAAAAATCCATATTTATCTTTCCAGCACTCTGCACACATATCTTGAAATTGCTTAAATGTTATGTCGGGTGAAACATGATCAGAAAATATATGATGCAGATTCATATCATCCTGTTTAAACAAAACAATAAAATTACTATTATCCCTAATGAGCTGCTTAGGTACACGAGAATATGTCTGAGCGAGATAGAAACAATCCACACTACGATGCCGGCCCATACTAAAATATGATCTTATAACATCCTGCTTCTCACATATTACATCATCAAATATAAAAACAGAATCCGGCTTTGCCTCGGAGGGCTCAACTATTTGTGCATTATTACTGAATGTATAAAATCCCAATCCATCAATCGGTGCTAAAACATTATATAAGTACTCATACTTTGGTTGATTTAGCGATTTTGAATAAAGGTATACATTTGCAAAACACATTCCGAGGGGGTGGGTAAGCAGAGATAGCATTACATTTGTCTTGCCACAGTTTGAAGGTCCAATTATGATACCGCGAACAGTTGATGGTAATAGTGGTCCATGTCGCTTCTTAGCCCCATCCAATCCGCACCCAACCTTTGCATCTAAATTATCTATGGGAAAACTTTGTTTCTGTTTTACTATACGCATCGTACCACAGCTGAAGACTATATAAGCTGCAATATGTTTTACAATCACTATTTAAATGTTATCCACCGAGCGACGCACAAGTAAAAGCCGTTTAGTAAAGATAGGTGGAGGGGTAGTTAATTCCCTAATAAATAAACTTCCATTTGAATTACATCTACCATCATTTCAATATTGTGGTCCAGGCACTAAACTACATAAAAGATTAGCACGAGGTAATCCTGGCATAAACAAATTAGATATTGCATGCAAGCATCACGATATTGCATATGATCAAAACCCGACTAATCTAGCAGCTCGGCACAAGGCAGATTATCAACTTGAACAGACTGCATGGGAGAGAGTTAGATCTAAAGACGCAAGCATTGGAGAAAAGGCGGCTGCTTGGCTAGTTACAACAATAATGAAGGGAAAGCAGCGTTTTGGTATGGGTTGCACATCTAAGAAATCCCATGCTCGAAAGAGAAAAAACATAAAAAACAAGAAAAATAATAAAAAGAACAATAGAAAAATAGCTTTTGGCTCCGGAATAGTTCATAAGGTGCACAAAACGCTGCGGAAAGCGGGTGGTCGACAAATTGCCGTAAAAGACACAAAGAAAGCAGCAAAAATTGCATTGCAGGCAGCACGGCAACACTTGAGGGCAGCCGGCGGAAAACGTAATATTCGCACACCTCGCATAATACCAATACCCAAAGTTGGTGGAATTCTTCCTTTAATACCTATTTTTGCCGGATTGTCTGCGTTGGGCAGTATAGCTGGATCTGCTGCAGGCATAGCCAAAGCCGTAAATGATGCAAAGGTGGGCAGAGAGGAATTAGCAGAGGCAAATCGCCATAATAGAAAAATGGAGGGAATTGCTGTAGGAAAAACAGGCAAAGGGCTATATTTGAAATCATATCGCAAAGGATTGGGTCTTTATCTTAAACCACAGAATTCAAAAAACTATTAAACACCCTACCACGGAGAGCTCTTACGGACATCGATCTTACATATTATGCTAAGAAGATGGCAATACCTTATTTTCGGGGTGTTTTTATGCGTGATGGTCTACCTAGCTCTGGGCCACGTCGCAATGAATCCGCCATAATAAATTTGGACAGTATAGAGGGTCCTGGAACCCATTGGGTGGCATATAAAAAACGGGGTGCTTTAGTCACATACTTTGACAGTTTTGGAGATTTGCCGCCTCCTACAGAATTGATTGGATACATGCGCAAGAGTTTAAAATCTGCTGATAAAATCTATTATAATTATAAGAGACAACAAAATTTCGATACAGTGTGGTGCGGTCACTTGTGTCTAAAGTATCTCTCCCTAAAGTGAAATAAAACTCTGTGGTGACGGGTGCAATGGATCGAGACAGCATTAAACGAATGGGTCACTCGCTACTCGCATACTCTAGAGTACGTAGTTTGCTCAAGATGACCAAACAACAACTTTCAGACATGCCTAAAGAGGTAATGATCGGCTGTGCAGCACATGAAATTGCATTAGTGTGGGATAAGTTACCCAAACATCTCCAGACTGATATTGATATATTAAAATATCAATACTGCCAAGAACATTACTCCACATCCGATTGTGATGATTGTGATGTCAATGATGGCCCCCCACCACGAAAAATGTTTTGTTGCATCTGTAAAGTGAGCGATATAAATGTGGTATCAAGTAATAATGAGGTCCCACCGTCGCGCAAGAGAAGATTCTCCCATATTTGCTGCACACAATAAGTTCGCGTAGCAGTCAACAAGTGTGTTAGTCATGTCTGTCACATTCACTCTATCAGGTCGCTCAAGTGTGCTTAGTACAGAGTTTTACCCACCCATCCAGCTAGATACATGTGGTCGATATGGATTAGGATTAACCGGATTCTACTCATACAATTCGATATTCAACGTCGATGAAACAAATAATTGTTTTCGATATAAAATTAACTCCACCTATGGTTTCCACACCGTTTGTATACCTGTGGGTGCCTACGAAATTGATGAAATCTATCTCGCATTGCTAAATGTTATGGGTATAGGTGAAAAGGACTCAACAAAAGTGTTCTCCTTAAAGGCAAACAACAATACATTAAAATGTGAGATTTGGTCAAAGTATGAAATAGACTTTACACAGAAAAACTCAATAGGTGCCCTATTGGGGTTTGAGGCGATACATTTACAACCAAACACGGTCCACGAATCTACCCTGCCCGTTGATATTATGAAAGTAAGGATGATACGTATAGATTGCAATATTATCTATGGAGCTTATTTGAATACCGAAGAATCGCACACCATATTCGAGTTTGATATAGATGTTGAACCAGGATATAAACTTTCCAGGGAGCCTGGTAATATAATATATTTGCCTGTTGGACCAGAAAAACGGCAGTTTATCGATAACATCACTCTACGGATATTGGACGACAGCGGTCATTTAATTAACTTTCGTGGCGAAAAAATTATTGTGAAGCTAGAATTGAAGAAATTGACGTAATATCGACATCAGACTAAAATGGGTTTCTGTTATAATCACACTAGACTGCCCACATTATGCATTAGTCGTAATAAAAACAAGACCCGTTGCGATAATCGAGTCATTCCACGTAAGGGTGTTAAACAGTTAAGACGACATAGACTGTCAACTAAGGATCGTACATTTCTCCGATCTATTGGATTAAAGCTCCGAAATTGATAGCAATAAAATGGTGTCCACTGCAACCAGCGAGAAACTTCAACTTTTTGGCGAACCTCTTCTGGATAATTCGTTGATTAGTCTACACGAGCATACATACAAGCCATATCGTCGTTTAAGATGCAATAGCTCGTAACCCACACTTTTTGCCAAAACGAGATTTCTGCGCCATTTCACTTATGGGATGCCAGATTATGTATATGCAAAATCTTGCAAGCCACAGTTTTAAGATAAATTCAGTAGTTTAGAAATAAAAAACCTCGTATCCCACATGCTTAAATGCAATACCTCCTTAGCCACGTATTCCCGCTAAGTCTGCGGGTTACGAGGTATTGTCGTTTAGTGCAAAACATCGCATTCCACAATTAGGCGCAATCGGTGTGGGTTACAAGGTTTTGAATTAGTGGACATAGGAAGTCGTTACAAGTAACCCACATAACCTATAAATATTTAGTTAATTTTTCGTGTTAAAAAATCATTGTCCTGTTTCATCTATTCCCCAAATAAAATGAATAATAATAATATATGTAAACGAAGTAAATTACTTGTTGAAATGTGTTTACAACCAACAGGTAAGCTGTAGTTTTTGTTTATTACTTAATTTGTAAGTTTTAAGATACCTACCTAAGAACACTTTAAGTATGATAGGTAGGTATGCTAGATTAAAAAAATAAATACCTATTAGTTATTCCATTTTTAACAGGAAGCCCCATTTACTATAAAGTATAAACCATACATAAATATTATTTCGTATTGTCTTCTTTAGATTTTAGGTACTTACCTACCTATTTAAAATTACAGTTCAATAATATACCTACTCGGCGGTATCTTTTTCGATTTTTCTCTCTTTGGCGTACGGGAATCAGAAATCTGAGAAATAGCTAGTTTATTTTTTCCAGAATGGAAATTCACTGATGTTGGAAAGGTCGGCAATTCTGCGGGTGGTTCTAATAACAACCAGCCGATCATATTAGAAAATGTGCCTCCAGATGAACATCACGTTCCCGTAAGACAGGTGGATGATTCAGGTGGTTCCAATAACAATCAGCCCATCATATTGGTAACTGTCCCTCCAGATGAACACGTTCCGGGCATTGATATCAGAGAATATCCAATAGATCCTCAATTTTTTTACAATTTGAAAACTACAACACCAACATTATTTGATAGTAATAGTTTTGGCGAAACCATGCAGAATCAGTTGACTAATCAGAATACAGACGAAGGACTTTTCCTAGATACGAACGAAGGCAGCCAGGAATTATGTGACTTAGAAAGCGCAACTTTGAATATTTCGCAGTCCTTTAGTCATAGTGTAACCGACATGCAATTCAACGAATCACAAAACAATACAAACCTAGAGATTGTAGAGAATGAAACGGATGACAATAGAATTCCAGAAAGCATCAGGTTGGTACACGAGCAGGTCAGGGCACAAACATCAGCTACGTTTTCAGGGGACAGCAATAAATCAGACTCTGAGAATGACTCCACTTATGAAGAAGAAAAGACAAAAAATATTGACAGTGGATCAAGTAGCAGCAATGAATCAATAACAACAACTCAAAAACGTAAAAGAAAACCTCTAAAAGAACTGTGGAAGAGGGAAAGGAATAAGATTCTGCGTGAGAAGGGACTAAAATATACTGGATTTAAAAAGGACGGAGAAACAAAAAAATACAAGCAAGTTGCTCCTAAGCCCGAAAGAAAAATGGGTCAACCTTGCGAATCCAATCTTTGTAAGAAGAGTAAACTGCGTTCTTGTTCAGATATTTCAGAGGAGAAAAGAAGGCAGCTGTTTGAAAAGTTTTGGAAAATGACGTGGGATCAGCGCAAAGTTTATGTGGTTAATCATGTAACACTTTCAAGTGTCAAGAGAAGATACACAAAAAATGAACAATCATCAAGAAATTTATCGATGTTTTATAGTTTAACAATAGACGGCCAAAAGACGAATGTTTGCAAGAAACTTTTCCTGTCCACCCTGTGTCTAGGAGAATTTCAAGTTAGCTCATGGGTAAAAACAGCTGAACATGGCATGCACGAATCCAAAATTTCCAAAAATGAAAATAGAGCAGTTCACCTACGAGAAAAGAAAAATACCGATAAAGAATTTATGATCCAATTTTTCAATGAATTACCCACGTTGCCGTCCCATTATTGCCGTCAAACATCATCTAAATTATATTTGGATCAAACAGTGCCTTCAATAACTGCTTTATATAAGGAGTACGTTTCAAAATGTAATACTGAAAACAAAAATTCTATGAGTCGAAGAACTTTTGATGACATGTTCAGAGAAAAAAATCTTGGTATTTATCAACCTAAGAAAGACAGGTGCGATATTTGTTGTCAGTTTGAAGTTGGAAATTTGGAAGAAAATCTTTTTATCAGACACATTGCTAAAAAAGATAGAGCAAGGCAAGAAAAAGCGAAGGATATGAAGTTAGCTGAAGATGAAGAGGCAGTGGTTCTGATGATGGACTTACAAGCTGTTAAAGTATGCCCCAGTTTAAACGCAAGCGCTGTATACTATAAAACAAAGTTGTGCTGTCACAATTTTACAGTTATGAATATAAAAACTAAACACGTAATGTGTTATTGGTTCAGTGAGGTTGAAAGTGATCTTTCAGCTTCTACGTTTGCATCATTGGTAGTTGACTACATTTCAAGATTTACGGACCCTAGTAAGCCACTTATAATTTACAGCGATGGGTGCACTTACCAAAATAGGAACAATATCATAGCCAATGCTCTTCTTTTTTCGTCAGTTAGCAAAAATCAAGTCATTGAACAGAAGTACTTAGAACGTGGCCATACACAGATGCAGTGTGATTCTGTTCACAGCAGAATTGAAGCCAAAATAAAAGAAAGCAGAGAGATTTTCCTTCCTTCAACTTATTTATCCATTAGCCGAGAGGCTCGTAGGAATCCCTTCCCTTACTGTGCCGAATGGATAAATTATGACTTTTTTCGGGACTTCTCTCAGAAAGCAGATCAAATGTATGGAAGCATTAGACCTGGAAAGAATAACGTAACGGATATTCGAGCAATTAAATATACTCCTGAAGGAACAATATTGTATAAACTTGATTTTGATGACCCATGGACAGAGCTCCCTCAGCGGCGATGCCGAAAAGTTGTTTGTCTCGTTTGGCCGCAACTCAATCCGGAAAAAAAAAAGATAAAGGCCCAAAAGTTTAAGCATCTGCAAGAGCTTAAACAGGTTATTCCTGCGGATTGTCACTACTTCTATGATAGCCTAAGTCATGTCTAAGATATATTGTCAAAATCGTTTAGTTTTGCATTTTTTTTGATAATCTAACAATAAAGTTACATTACAATAAGCCACATTTTGTTAATATTTTATCGAAGCAATAGCTCGTAAGCCACCAGAAAACTTAAAATGTCAAGTAAATATTTTTTTTTCATTGCCAGAATATAAATTTATTTTTTGTAGTCCACCGTGCATGACTTATTAGTGTAAATACATTATATGTTTAAGTGTAGTTAGTTTTTTGACCCTCCTGTAAAAACATGTCTATGTGGATTACGAGCTATTGCATCTTAAACGACGATATGGTTCCCCGCAGTTTAAAAATTCAGACGAGGTCCACATCTGCATAAATTTTCAAGATTTGATTCTGGATATTGCCGACAGCTACATATTCATAGAGGGAAAATTTACACCTAGTGATGCCACTAAAAAATGTTACTTATTTCTATTTCGCATTTCTATTCGAAGAAATGCGTCTTGAAATGGGAGGAGAAAAGGTTGCAGAAAAGGTTGCAGAAATTCGTAAGCCAGGTGTTACTACTACAATGAAGTCCATGGTGTCATTTTCTGAATCACATGCAAAAACTCTGCTAACGTCAGGTTGGGGGCTAACAGAACAAAAACAGGATATTTTAGACCATGGTAGCAACATATTCAGTGGGAGGTTATCTCTAAAATTTCTATTTGGATTTGCAGAGGATAATTTCAAAGGACTAATGAACGCTAAACAGGAGCTTATTTTAATAATAGCCCGCTCATTTAAAGATTCATACATTGGTGACGTTGATGCCACACTGGAAATTAACAAAATCGAGTGGAAAATAAGGCACATCGTACCTGACGATCGACAAAAGCTAAAACTTTACGACAGGATTAGGAAAAGCCATAATACAAAAATTAAGATAGCCTATCGTATGTGGGATTTATATGAATTGCCTAGCCTACGTAATACAGCCTCTGACATATGGGCAATTAAAACAACATCCAGTATGGAGAGGCCTCGCTACATAATTATTGGCTTTCAAAATAATACACACTCAGATAATCGAACAAAAGATGCCACCAAATTTGTACATGCTGATATTAATAATATTCGACTATTTCTAAATAGTGAAGTTTATCCATACGAGCGCTGGAATTTGGATTTCGACAAGAAGCTAGATACACCAGCATATTTTGCATATGAAAATTTTCAGCGTAGCTATTATGGTAAAGACATGGCTGAACCAATGATGGATCTTGGACAGTTTAGAAAAAACCCCCTGTTTGTTTTGGATTGCTCCCGCCAACCAGAAGCCCTAAAATCTTCGACGGTTGATGTTAAAATAGAATTCGAAACTCGAAAAACAAAATTTCCCGAACAAATGAGGGTCTATGCCCTAATTATCCACGACGCAATGTTAAGTTACAACGCTCTAGGTGGTCCAGTTCAGACAGGCTTTATTAGCTCCATGTAAAACGTTTATTATATTACCATAAATGATTGAAATTAGTGTTGTATCATTTTTATAGTAATTATTATGTTTTATTTTACTTAATGAAATATTGTAGATTTATAAATGTATTTAATTAGTATTTTATAATTATTTGCTAATGTATCTGCAACTATGTAATGACTATATGATATATATTATGTATTGTAATCAAAAAAATATGTAATAAAGAGATGAAACCCAAGAATTAATATATACTAGATATACCCGTCAACTTGAAACAAAATTTGCATATATTTTACTTAAAAGCATTTCTGTTCAGAATTGTGCTAATGGATATAGATACATTTGAATTTGACACAGTTAAAAACACCTCTTTTGGGGTGCTCTGATGATATAAAATTCAATACGGTAGGCAATGTTTTAAATAAAAACTTTTTTAAAGGATAAATATAATATAAAAAACACCACATTCATACACAAAAATATTACAAAATCCCATTATATGTGATTATTATCTGGAAGGTTATGCACATACTTTTAAGCAACTAACCGCCAGTCTACATTCGGATAAATATACATTTGGATAAAAAATATACATTATATTTTTAGAAAAAATAGTTTCATATAAAAATAAGTTTGTAATAAAGCATATACAAGCAACCATCAATCTACATTCGGATAAATATATATTTGGATAAAAAATATACAGTATATACTTAAATAAAAAATAGTTTTCATATAAAAATAAAAGACCTAGACCTTGGCAATGAGAACCATGACCTTGTCTTTTTTGGCTATGGTACAATGCCCCACCATTCGTGGCACCCTTGAGAACAAATCTGACCTTGACTGTGAGAACATAAGTTTTTTGGTTATAGTGCAATGCCTGACCTTGACCACTGATGTCCTTGACAACAAATAATACAGCTTTGCAGTTTAAGCTCTGATATTGACCCTGACTAGTACAATACCTAACCTTGTCAGATCTGGCCATGACCGTGTATAATGTTTGGCCTTGTCTCCACTAGAGCTTTGCTCTACTAGTACAGACAGTCTCGATAAAAGAGGTGGCCGCATAGAATAGTTAGTTTACTTCCCTCCATATAAAGTGTAACAATGGCAGGTCAACGTGGTGCAGATTTTCAGTTTTTGCGTCGGCTAGCTAATCGTGACGCTGCTGCTGAACCACTAGACTCTGATGATGAGTCGGATAAAGGCTTCGGCGAAGAAGTTGCAGATGAATCAGGAGAAATAGCGTTTACTGAAAAGTACATGTCAACCGAAGATCTTGACAAATCTGAACAGCTATGGTGCAATACCACATCGTTTGCGGTAGTCTACAGAGTCTCGGAGGATGGTACCCAGAATGAGAAGATTCAACTATGTGAAAGATGTTTCGTTTCTTATAAACTTGCTGTGAGGTTTGCAGTTGGTGTTGCAAGTCATAAACACATAGACATCCACACGACAACGACACTACAACAGGCCTTAGCAAACGAGTGCTGTGCGAGTTGTAAGAGTGGGCTGGTGATCTTAAAACCCATCCAGGTTTGCTGTGTTTGCAACACATCTGAGAAAAAAAATATGAAGGTTGATTAAAAACAATATAGATAGTTTAGTTTTAGTAGTTTAGTACAGACAATCTAATAAAATAGTGCAGTTTACTTTTAAGATATGTATTGTACATATAGTGAAACATTGACTTGACTTTGGGAATAATATTGCTTTGTTTGTGCAATAGACCCTATCAATAAAATACCAGTGGTTGTGGTAGCATTGTGTATATATACTCACAACTCCTCAGAGCATCTCCACTGTATCACGCCATGGCAGATGTACAAGACAGCTGTATAAGTTCTAGTAGTGATTGTGGGTCTGAGATGCAGCCGATAGTATCTCCAGGTGCTCCTGTTGCAGAAGACGTCACATCTTCCACCGACTTTAGGCGTGAAACACCACCCTGGTCATTAGATGGCCACATGGTAGAGGTATTATATAATGGGATTGGTCCTGCAGATCGAAGCGAGTGGCGAATGCTTTACTGGGACAGTGAAAGCTCCTCGAACGAAGAAGATCACCCAGACCAGAGCGATCGATGGCAGCGTTCACCCATGTTTACGTCCGATGATGATTTGAGTGCAACCTGGAGGACTCCATCGCCACATAACATGGGGAGGTCAGGATCTAATTCACCATCTGGTTGGTCGATTGAGACTGTGCCAAACGAAGAGCCAGACCAGCTTGTGGAACATGAGGATCCAACGGCAGAGCTGGAATATGAGTGAATGTTTTTAAATGTAATTGTATATATTAACCATTATTTTTGTACACTTATTTCTGCATGTCAGTTTTTATATTATATCGTATTGAAACCATTTAAAATTATCTTTTATTTAAAACACCTCATATTGAATCTCATGTTCTCAAAGCATCCCAAAAAAAAAATAAAAAATTTTTAACTTGACTACATTTGTGGCATAAAGCAGTACCTATTGCACCAATGGATATATCAAGTACGATTTAAAATGAATATTACATTCTATAATTTTTGGATGCATTTTAAGCTTCAAATTATTAAAAATAACCTACCTTGTACAACTAAAAATTAAAGTGGGTGCAATTTAAATCCAGCCAGTTTCCTACAGCAGGTTTCCAGCGAGCCTGGGGGTGAATTTCCCATGTTAAGATAGGACGAAAGTCCAAATAATTTGTCCTAATCATAAAAAATCTCAATCAAAAAAATGTATGATGCAAATTGAATAATGAATTGCAAAACAACGAGGCCATATTGTAATTTAAAAGATTCGTCTATGAAACTACAAGATATATGTACTTACTTGGCCATGTAATAGGTAATTAATCCTGTTTAATAACAAAAATTATCAATTAAACTATTCTGAGAGACATATCCTTATCAATTTAAGTAGCCATTTTGGGTGGTGACGTGACCATGATCTATTAGATTATTAGATGTGTATTCAATTGCCTGATACCATAGATACATAGTGCAATATACTTACATATTGGAATAGATTAAGTGTTTTAATTGTAAATATTAAGTGTAATGTAACAACATCGGTATGTCCCTGACTTGACTTGATTTGACTTGACCTTGGGAAACATGTATGGTGGAACGGGTATTTGGAGCTGGTATGCAATTGGAACAATTGCAATAGATTAATGTAATAAGAATTACATTAGATTAGTTGTAAACATGTGTAATTTTTATTGCTACAACATAACAAATTTAGTTTTTACATATATTTTCATATTTTATTGTAAAGAAACACCTTTTGTGTTTTGTATATATTGCCATATTTAGCCTGTAACACTTGACTGTTATGTTTTAGGTATATATCTTTTTATGCCATAAAACAGAGATAGAGATATATCTATAGAAATTTATATCAGAATACTCACCTCACAACAAAACTTATACCTGTACAAAATAGCTGGTCCAATAAATCACACTCATTATTAACTTATACCTGTACAAAATAGCTGGTCCAATAAATCACACTCATTATTTTATGTTTTAAGAAATATCTTTTTATTGCTATATTAGCCAGCTGACAACTGAAACAGAAGATAAATAAAAGACATATTGGTAGGATTACATGTGTTTTATTGATGATGTGCAGTAGGTATATCTAAAACAAAGTGTATATTTTTTACAAGCTTAATTAAACAAACTGGTATTTGGTATTTACCATTTACAAAATGTCATTATGAAAAATTTGCAATCTCTAAACCTACAGCATATTAAACCATCAGCTTTAAGTAAATTAATACATAGCCTAAGTAAATGTAAATACAAATAAATGTTAAAACTAATAACTTTTTGGATTTGTTCCCTTATTTCTAAAATTAATACTTAACTAACAAAATGCATGTAAATAAATCTTGAAGCTACAAATTACAATTGAAAAATTACTAAATCTACGATAAATTAAAATATATATACCTATATACAAATTAAGAAATATCTATATACCTATAAAAATAAAAGTAGCAAAAAATCAAATTAAAAAATATCAGGATACATATATATAAAAATAAAATAGCAAAAAAAATCTTTCCACCCCCACAAGTGCTCTCATACTTTTTTGATTTGTTTCTCTATTTGTTGAACTATTTTCCGCGACTTGTCAAGAGCGATGCCGCGTAATTCAATTTCGGCCAATACCGCACGCTGTTCGGCGATCGTCAATCGCGCATTAGCTATCGCCGCGTCGGCTCCCCGAATTATCTCTTCCGCACAGCGTATGCTTGTATTGGCTTGGTCACGTAAAGCGGCATCGTTTTTACAAGCCGCGGAATTTTCAGCATGTTCGCTCTTATAGAATCCATACACGTTAATAAAATTTTTAATTAAATGCACATGATCCTTATGAGCGTAAATCTCCGATTCTGAATCAGAATCCACTGTCACGATAGCGGATTCCTGATTCAGAATCGGACTACTCCGGTCTATTGGCGATGTATTTGCCGAAGTTACGATTGATGACACCGCCACCTTTGAAGCCGGCCATTTTGCACACCCGCCATCTATTCTTGGGGTTGCAAGATTTTGCACTTCAAGACAGGTGGGAGTGGGCAAAACAGTTGGCTTCGTTAGCAGCCCCCTTAAAATGCCCCCATCGCCCATAATTTGCACTTTTTTAGATGTTTTTATGGGACGACGGGCCCTATTTTTAAATTTCCCCGATTTTATAACACGATGTTTTATGGGGCGGCGTGCCTTATATTTTGGCCTCACTGATCGCGATTTCACACTGAGTAACGGAGTAGTAGAAATCACTTGCTGTTGGTTTGTAATGTCGGTGAGACACTGCGGTTGACACTCTATTTTATTAGATATACCGACGTCGACCGCGGGTATATCTGATATTTGGGTGCCATGCACCAAGTCAGCGGCGTCGGGGCGAACTTTATCGAAGTCCTGACTCATCACATGTAACACAGGGATGTCCTCTGTAGCAGCTGCAGTTGTACATGGAGAATTGCAATATCCATGGTATGCGAGCTGTATGCCCATTATGTCATCGATATCGGCCACATCTGCATCGGTCACACATGCACTCGGAACACTATAATCCACATTCCGGGGTGGTGAGACGTTTTCATAATACCCAACAAATTGCGGCACCTCGGGGAGCTGTTTGTCGGTGATATCAATGGAGTCTTCAGACATCTCCGACGACGCCTTATAATTGGTGAGAAAATCAATTAAAGCTTGCCTAGGATGGTTATGACAATCGTCGTTGTTCTCACCGTCTCTTACCATCTTTACGCTGTATAAACAATAACTGAGAAACAACACAAAACTGAAAAATGCCACACAAAAAAACGGCGGAGCACGAGAGCACTTTAAACTAACCCCGGAGGTTGTGGAGACGAACAGAATTGGCGTCGCTTGGCTTGAGCTAACTTAGCTACCCTGTTTTTTCACCCTCTGCTCTTATTGGTCGTAACTTGGCGTTGGTACCCCTTTCATCCCCTTAACAGCAGCCCTATATCATTCTGACCTCGTCTCGCATGTTGAAGGTCGCTAGCGTACCTAACTTATTGCTGATCTTGAAGTGAAGGTCGCTGAATTTTTATAGAAATACAATTGCATGGGTAATATATGAAGTGATGACATATTTGACTTTGTCCTTGCATCCTATAGCCTGCCGGCCTCGTTTCACATGTTGAAGGTCGCCGGCTTGTTGATCTTGAATTGAAGGCTGATTATAGAAGTACGATTATATGGGGAATGTTGAGATGATAACACATTAAATCATGTTATATTTATTTGAATCCTTCATTTACAAAATTAATACATTAGTATATGCAGATAAGTACTATACTCTAGTAGGTACTTTATATTACAATCATACAATGTCTGGGCCACCTTAAACTTCAACTAATATATATGGTTTTAGAGCATCGTCTTATAAAAATTATTACATTAGTATGGGGCATATATCTGTACTCTCTAGTACTTTAGATTACAATCATACAATGTGTGTGATCAATCCTAAACTTCAACTAATATATATATGATTTTAGAGCGTCGTCTTATATAAAATAAAATCTTTTCAGTTATTAGTAATAAGTACGCCATTTATTTCATTGCATAATTTACATTGAATTTCCCCAAAAAGTGATGAGATTTGCTAATTAAAAGTTTACTACCTTTGCGTTATAAAACGCTATGGTTTTAGTTTATATTTTATTGTATTATAGTAAGGTAGTATGGTAGTGGATATTATTTTAAAAATTAACAATATTATGTAATTGAAGACATGGGAGTTGCGTCATCTTCCACTGAAACGGCTAGCTGTCGCCCTCTCTCTGTCTCTCTGCATCTATGCACGGGATACCAACAAAACAGATTGGCAACTTGTTGTTCAGAGATTCAACCTAGGGGGCGCCTTAATAATTCTCATTACAGCGCTATATTTCATAGAATATTTCACACATATAATTTTAAACATATTATTTATTTGAATCCATGATTTACAACATTATTACATACAATATGTAGGTGAAGACGTGGGAGTTGTGTCATCTTCCACTGGAACGGCTAGCTGTCGCCCTCTCTCTGTCTCTCAGCATCTGTGCACGGGATACCAGCCAAACAGATTGGCAACTTGATGTTCAGAGATTCAACCTAGGGGGCGCCTTAATAATTCTCATTACAGTGCTTCTTATGTCCTTTTTACTGTTGTGACAATATTTCATAGAAGATTTTACACATATGATTTATTTGAATCCATCATTTACAACATTATTACATTAGTATGGGATACAGTATATATACAGATACAGTACTTTACTCTAGCGCATTACATTACAAGTTCTTACATAAAATAAAATATTTTCAATTATTACTATGTACAAAAATGAATTTCCCAGAACTACGAGATTTGCTAATTAAAAGTTTACAACCTTTGCGTTACATTTCATAGAAGATTTTGTGACTCAAGTTCGGCTATTGCTAAAATTAATGCCTCCAAATTTTCATTTCGCTCATGTCGCTCAGTCACAACATCACCCACCGCCTGTACGCTATCTATCGCCGACATAAGCCATTCCACATTTTGCTCAGGTTCGGTTTGAAAAAATACAATATCAGAGTGTCCCCAAGGTAGAGTCTTTGTTGTATTGGGGATGACAAAACGTTTATCGTCGTAGCATGACAATGCAACCTTATTTTTCATCTCCGTATACATAGTATGTAGGTAACTTCGAAAAGTATTCATTTTTCGAACTATTGAACCCCCCTGTTCTACGATCTGCTTGTAGTCATCTTTTGACAGCTCTTTTGTAATAACGGATTTCTTTACACCTTTCGCCTTTTTCAGTTCATTTGCCACAGATTGTATATAGTAAGCCTTGGCCCCTGTACCATAGAAACTAATTATCGGGTCGGCCGGAAATTCATCCTTCATGTTACCTAAAATTGATACACCCTTGGGAACATTAAAGCTATTTCCCTCTATGTAATTCGATGTGTCGAAGTGTTCGGAGTTTTCAATTATAAAGTCCTAAAAATTATCACAAAACACCTTTAAGACCAAAGAATCTGTGTCACTGTACAGCAGAGAGGCCCTCTGACCAAATTTACGTTTTATTACGTCATAGAAAAAATTGTACAACACCGTTTTGGATAATTCCAAAACAGTAAACCCTACGTATATGGGCTTGTTGTAAACAGCCTTCAGTTTTCCCATTTCAATCGCTACAAAATCTTCAGAGAAAACTGAACATTTTTTAAAATTAGGTCTAGCTATTAATGCATTCGCACCCACAGCTCTTCTAATACTTTCCCAGTGTGTTGCCAATTTGATCACTTTCCTATTATCGACATTTTCCATTGTCTTGCCGAAAACAGCATTATTCATTAATTTAAATAGGTCTTTTTCAAACTTACTCGCGGCATTATTTCGCATCTTGGTATTCAGATCGATATATGTTTTTAACCAAGGCGATTGATTAAATTTAAGAGCCCTATGTATTTTTGTCACAATTAGGCCATTCTCTATGGCCTGTTTAAGATTTCTATAATGAACAACATAGCGCTTCTTGTCATTTAAATTAGGTATCAATTTTGGAAATTTTGATTTTCCCCCTGGTGGAACAATACTTTCTACTAAAAAGGGTAGATCTGAGTGTAGGTCATGCGTTTCCGGGGGGTAAGATATATCCGCTTCTAGTACGAACCCCTGGGCACTTTCATTTGGAATACTAGTGATGTCTAAATCGGCTATTTCTCTTTCAGACAGCCATGAAAATCCCCCCGTTGGCAATGGTTGTGACATACTATGTCCATATAAGTTTGTGGCATCAAGATAAGAAATAAACGATGATTGTTCTTCTGGATTATAATTAGGAACGAATTTATTATTAGCGATATGTTTCCTTTCCGAACATTGACTAATACCTCCTCTTATCCCCTTTTTAAAAAAATGGATCATATCTATGTCTGTCAACAACTCTAATTTGACTTTAGTTAATTTTAACATGGCATCCCAAGATAGCCCCGGCGCCGTATAATACTGCACAGGATCCAAGCCATATTTATCTAAACTAAATTTGCGAAAGTTCTCAAATACGTCACACAAAATAAGGACGTCCGATTTTAAATAGAGATCGGAATATTCGCCCAAACTTTGACACTTAAATAAGTTCCACACATTCTTAGCCCTTTCATAGTCTTCCTCTGATAGTTCTTCCTCATTAAGCTTATCATAGAAATGCTCTTTGGATGGTATATTTTTGGTATTTAGCTTCTCTAAACTATCCACGAAACTGTATGGAAAGACACCCTTACGTCGCATTAAACTGAATTTTTCGTTGTCAGGAAAAAAATTTCTCATCGTAGTCATTTGATTATCTGCTAAATCATTGCATAAATTTTGTAGGGATGCTGACATGAATTTAAAGCTATCGATGAATCTTAGTTGAACAAATTTTTTTTTGGATTCGCCATTCTTATTGACATAATCATGCATATATAGATGTTTTGTGAATGATATGTATTTTTCGCTGTTTTGGGGTATTACATCTATTCTATCTTTATGGCGACATAGCTCTTTCAAGAAGAGGTGGCTGTCGTAGGAAGTCATGTTGTGTAAAATAATTGGTATAAAACCCGGTACTTTGTAATTTAAATTACATATTGAATGTGCGGCACCGAATCTTATTTTCCCCGTTAAGTGGCAATGATCTCTCACTTTCACATCGCCTTCTACGAATGGTTTTTCGCATATGCCGCATGTCGTTGCACTCTGAAAGTCTTTTCTTTCTTGTGCAGTAAGGGTTGCCATTGGAACTATGTCTTTCATATATTTATTGTATATTTCTCTTATGTCAGCCTCTATACGTGAGACGAACACTTTAGCCGCGTCGTGCCCTCTATATAACTCAAATTTTGAAATAGAATTATCGAAAGAACATTTTATAAAATATGCGAAAGAGTGGGGCTCATGTTTAAACGTTTTATTCGTGTAAGAATACCGAGGGTTTGGTTCGCAAGTATTAACCGGTTTCAAAATAGATTCAAAATCTGCATACACCACGAATGGCACCTGCATCTGTTTTTCGAAGTTCTCAAATTTTAATATATTTTCGGGCGCTTCTTTGCCATATTTATCGATCCTAAATTGTGTTGAGGGTGTTGTTGTATAGACATGATTACAATCATTTCTCTGGTGCAACATAAGCTGACGTTTATTACTAAAATATCGGAGGCAGCCATCACAAAAGTATTTTCTATGCTCATGGGATGATATTTGACTTGAGACTAGCCTAGACAAATCTGTTATCCAACAATAGTGTGTGTTGGCGCAATCGATATTACAATGGTGATCAAAATCGCACTCCCCGGAAATTAAGAGCAAATTTACGTGTACCCGCAATTTTTTCCCAGAATAACGCAAAGGTCCTACAACTTCATATTTTAGCTTATTTTTTACAAATTTCTTTTCTAACCCATATACATTCACCGAAATATTGTTCATTTCTTCGAATTTTGATATGTCTCGTAATTTTACTGGAAAATTCATACCTGTCAAATTCAAGACTCTTGAATAATGTGGATATGATGACATCGCAGATGGGTGGCGGTTGATTGCGGGATACAATGCTGAGGTAATGGCCCATGCAAAACAATGGTTATCCTGATTCTCAACATTTATTATGGCCCTCTTGTCTGCAATGAACTTGGGCAATTTAATGTATGATGAGCCACCTAGAGGACTGTATTTGCAGATGTTAACCTCCACAAATTCTATACGTTCGAGAGCCCATCCTAAAAAGAATGAATTTAATAGTAAATATTTTCGATCGTAATAAAGTTTACAAACCTGAGTCGCGTTCCTGAAATTCCGTAGTTTGCGTTAGCATCATGTCCACAAATGCATCAAAGGCATCACTCAAATTAGTCGCCTGATCCACGATTTGATTGGAAGTATTAAATGATTTAATATCGGATACTTCTTTTGTTTGCAATATGTACCTAGCAAACGTCTCCATATTTACCTTCATCGTTTTATGAATTTGAAGTGCTTCTTCGAGTAGATGCAAAATTTTATTCTTAATTTCATTAAAGAAATTAATATAATCTATGTGGCTGATTTCGCTATGTACTCGATAGCTAGCAATCCTTCGTTTAAAAGCATTTCGGACCATTTCAACACCATCAGTGAGAGGAACACACGAATTTGATCTATGTTGCAATGATCTTCTGTGACCTATCATTTGAGTCGCTGTTAGAGTAACATTGCAGCAGTCACATGTTTGCATATTCGTAGATGTTGAAGGTCTATTATGACAGTTACAAACTGGGGCATTTGCAGACGTTGATGGCCTATTATTACATGCACAATTTTGAACATTTGTTTGAACATTTGTAGATGTTTGCTGATTTAAATCCAATTTGGGCTGCTTTGTTGGAGGTCCACCTCGCTCTAGGTTCTTGCATGATTGCCTCTGATGGCGTCGCAAATTATCACCACGTGTAAAAGTTGCACCACAAGCACTGCACTTATACATATTTAACTCTTTATTGTATGAGGCCTAACTAACATTGGTTTTCTGTGGCTACTCTGACCTCTTTTATAATCGTGCGGCTGCTACGTCAAGTCACCCCCCCCCCCCCCCAACTCATACAGATTTACGCATCGGTCGCATGGCCAAGGGCGATATCCACGCGTCACATCAGACCTTCCCCCCAACTCATACAGATTTACACATCGGCCGCATGGTCAAGGGCGATATCCACAAAGCTTGTTCAAGGTCACGCAAAGAGAGTCGAGAACGACATCATTCAAGGTCACCCTCGTTCAAGGTCATGGTTACCCACCGACCTTTTTCGAGGTCAAGGCCAAGATCATGGTCAAGGCCAAGGTCATCTCAAGGTCACCAGAAACGCCAGCGTTCAAGGTCACACGAGTCAAGGTCACCCACCGCCGAATCGGCCGCGTTCAAGGTCACACGGTTCAAGGTCACCTCCTCCCCCAAGGTCAGAGGAGGGGCTGAACCGTCTATACTTCTCTACTAGTCTGCTCTAGTATTTTTAAATGTATTCTTTAAAGTTATAATATGTGTTTATAAATCATTATAACTTAAATAATAAGGTTACTAATTTTTTTTTTCGCATATCACATTTGCCCCGTAAAAATAACTTTTTGGGGCAATTGTGAGATATGTAATACATTTACCCCGTTCTTACAGATACATAATGGTGCGAACATACATCAAAAAGGCAAGTGCAGCTAACATTAAATATAGGAAGGAAGACTTAATGTTGGCAATAAATGAAGTTAATGCAGGACGAACAACGGTATATTCGGCATCCAAACAATTTAAAATACCTTATGTAACACTTTACAGTCATATTAAAGGTATTCGGGGAAATAAAAAAGATACTAAAGGACGTCCAAGAAATATTCCGTTCACTGAAGAATTAAAGTTAGCCAATGCCCTGAAAACCCTAGAAAAGTGGGGATTTGGGTTGTCGAGGAAAGAAGTATTGGAAGTTGTTGGGAAGTTTGTAAAGGAAAACAAAATCAAGACCAATTTTAAAGATGGGGTCCCTGGTGAAGCTTGGTTTCTCAATTTCATAAAACGTCATAATAGCCTGAAAACTCCACAAAACGTTGAGTATGCTAGAAAGAAGGCCCTTTCACAATTTATGCATATTTTGACTTATTGGAAAAAACTATTACAGAGCTTCAGCTTCTTGACAAACCCCATAGGATATGGAACCTGGACGAAAGTAGTTTAAGCATAGACCCCAGGAAGTCTAAAGTGGTCGGTGCAGTAAACAAAGCATGTTCTAGTCTAGAACAATAAGTTCTCCCGGCAAGGAAAACACAACAATTCTTTTGATGTGCAATGCAGATGGAGGTAAAGCCTCACCGTTAATTATATTTAAGGGCAAACACTTGTGGGACCAGTGGCTTGCTCCTCCCAAATCAAATTATCCAGGCACTGTTTATGCTGCCAGTAAGAAAGGCTGGATGGAGAGTGAGATTTTCACGAGTTACTTCCTAAAGACTTTGATTCCAGCACTTGGTCCAGAACGTCCAGTTTTGATTATATACGATGGTCATTCAACCCATATAAGTTTGGAAATAATTGAAGCAGCAGTTCAGAACAACATAACAATATTGAAACTACCTCCGCACACTAGCCACCTACTACAACCACTGGACCTTTCTGTTTCTCGCCCCTTCAAGATAAAATGGGATGAAAAATTTATTTCTTGGCAAAGACAGCATGTGGGTCAGAAACTGCCTAAAAAAATGTTTTCACAGTTCCTCTGTGACACTTGGAACGCTATTTCAGCTGAAGTTATAAAAGGTGGATTCAGGAAAGGCGGAATTTCGCCACTGAATAAAAATGCAGAACTGCAACTACTGTAAAGCGACACTAAATCAAAAGAATATACAACCCTCACAGATGCACATCGAGATAATTCCTGCTTCGAAGATGTACATGATATGAATAGAACTTCTCCTGAAAAGGCCGATGACATGATTATGTTATTTAAATGTGAGTTAACAAATGATATTATAACATTAGTTGACAACTTTAATAATGAATTATTGATAAGAGATAATCAGATATTAGAACCAATTCAGACAAATTCGAGGATAAATATGTCCACTGATATTGATTCTGATGATGCATTAAGTGATCACGATGAACCATTTCAAGGAAGTAATAATGACGAATATGTACATCAGAAGATTGTGGTGAAACTGAAGAGGATAAAGCACAAGCAGATGAATTAGAAGAAATGCGAGAAGAAAGAAATGGGACTGGTGGAGGGGAGGATAAAGAAAACCACGTGAATGAAGAATCGATAAATGCTAAGAAGACAGAAGAAAAAGAAAGCGAAATAACAAAGGACAAGGTGATTCTTCACAGTAGAAAAGGGCCAAGAATTTTCATGTTAGAAAAGCGCCAATTGAAGCCTCGATGTAAAGGTCATAAGATTCCTTTGAAGGGGCCACAGCAGAGATTCGAATGTGCCATAATTTCTGATGAAGAATGTAAACGTATTTTTGAGAATTTTTGGAAATTAACAACATGGGAAAAATGTATATATCAGGTTTAGTTTCACATATTCAGCCAAAACATAGGAGACGACAAACTGTGTTTTGCACAACAGTGAGTTTTAAATATTACTTGGCTTTAAAAAATGAGACTGAAACAGTAAACAGGCATGTTTGCAAAATATGTTCCTGGCAACGTTAGGACATGGAGAAAAGACTGCAGATCTTGGGTACTAGAAAGTTGTAGATCAGAGAAAATATGAACGGAAAACGGGGTCACAAAGCAGCAGTCTCATGTTGAATTTTTAACCACTCTCCCAAAACTTCAATCTCATTATTGTAGGGCTTCCAGTAGAAAATTATATTTGGAGCCCATATGGGAGTAGCTATAGACATCTGCATAGTTCTTAAATATTGTCAACTTGAAAATAAAAAACCATCCTTATGGAGAATTTTATTAAAAACGTTCAGATCTATGAACTTAGAAATCTACACCCCTCGAAAGGATCAGATCAATAAATGCACAATGTTTAAAAAAGGTAACCTAAACCAAACATATTATGACAGTCATGTGACAAGAAAAGAGAGAGCCCGCAACGAAAAGAACAAAGACAAAGAAAATACCAGTTTAACCGATAATGGAGACATTGTTAGTGTATACATGTATTAGTGTAGTCAGGCCTTAGCTATATATTATAAGCAAAAATTGAAGGTACATAACCTTATTTACTACAACCTTAAAAATAAGGAAGTGTGTTGGTATATATGGCACGAAGAAAATGGAGGTTTAGAGAATGACGTATTTGTCTCCATTTTGATCAGATTTCTCAAAGCTGAAATAGACCTGCATAATTCATCGCGAATTATAATATGGAGTGACGGATGTTGCTATCAAAATCGCAACGTAAATATGAAAAATGGTCTTTTAGAATTGGCCATGGAAAAAAAATCACTTTAGAGCAGAAATACTTAGAGGTCGGGCACACGCAGATGGAAGTTGATTATGTACACAGTGTAATAGAAAGCAAGTTGGGAAAGAGAACCGAGGTGTCCGTACCAGTATATTACGTCAGTATAATAAGGTCGGCAAGAGAAAATCCATTGCCCTATAAGGTTGAATCTCTAAAATTTAGCGACTTCTCTAAATGCGACAACAGCGGAATCTATGCAAGCATTCGATCAGGAAATAAGAAAGGGGATCCTTGCGTAAATGATATTTGTACACTCCAGTATCTATCAGATGGAGTTATTAACTTTAAGTTACACTTTTCTGACCCATGGAAGGAAATTCATAGAAGACCATCTAGAAAGCCATCTAACAGACTAAACGTTATAAACCACGAACCCCTATATTTATCACCATGTCCGATTGATGAGACAAAATATGTCCATCTTCAAGAATTAAAATCAATTATTGAACCTGATTACCATGCTTTCTACAATAACCCAAGAGATAGCTGTAGCCCCAAGGGACATTGTGAACATATATTGTATGTGAACATATCTCTGAAAATATTATTTGTAGTTAGTTTTTTATATTTAATATTAACCCTTTATGTTTGTAAAACGTTCAAATAGATTAATAACTTGGAGTAATTTTGCATAATAATTTAATTTCAGTTCCTTTGTTCCTCTTATGTCACCAAATGGTAATCAATTTTTATATTACGTAATAATGAAATTACAATAAAAATACTCCAGATATAGTATTGTTTATAGAAAAATATAGTATACAATTTTTTTCAGAGTTTTAGTTTTTCAGAATACTATGCAGTTAGGTTTTTATCCTCCTGAAAAGTTATCGAATTTTGACATACGACGTATTGCAGTATCAACGACGTTATGTGGTTCGTGTTTTGCCATTTGGTATGTTGACATCGGTGCATAGTTTCATTAGAGGTTTAAAAATTGTTTTAGGTGGAGGTAAACGATTTTTTAATCATGTATGTGGATGACTTGTTACTGTTTTCGGAGACCTCTGCTGACCATTTGGTCCATATCGACGGTATTAAATCAATGTCATAAGTCCGATTTTCACAATATTTTCATTTTCGCGCCAATTTACTAGTTATTTTATCGCGTTGATATACATCAAGATTTAGCACCCTAACATGTCTTGAAATACCCAATAAATGCATAAACCAATAGGGCGCATGTCTTAGATAGGAGCAATTTGTCGTAAATCTTCAATTCGTTATAGTGAAGTGTGGTGTTTCTAGGGAAAGGTAAGTTATCTTGCATTTTATAATAGTTTTTTTATATAATTCAAACTTTAATTTTTGGATATTATCTATTATCTGATATTGCCATTTAGATTATTTCATGTTTTGTTGATTAGGATTGATTTTAAATTTATATTTAGTGGTTTTCTTCATTCAGTTACGACTTATTTCAGAATAAGATATATTTTATGTTTCAGATTGAGGTGTTTTTAAATTTCATATCTCTGTCTGTCTGTCTGTCTATGGTCCTTTTGGCATAAAATCTAAAAATCAATTTGATGAAAAGAAATATTATTTGGCATGTAGTTGACACTATACCATGAAATAATTTAGTTATATCTTTAACAACAAATATACAAGGTGGACTCCTTAAAATAATGTTAAATAAAAACTCAAAAATTGTCTGTTAGACACATGATCGCCCAGTCAGCGAATAAAATTTTGTGTAAATAAAAAATAACTAAAATTTCTGCAGCTTCTGCAGATGGCTTTGATGAAGGGTTAGTCCCCACACCATGTCGTGCTTATGTTGTGTAACTCTCATATATTCGATACGTGACGTGACGTGTAAGGGTCAACTAAGAACCCCTTTTAATAGGGCTTTCCGGTTGGGATAATAGGATATTCTGCCTGGAACATTAGCAGTCTTCTCGATTTGTCGAACATTGCACTCCAGAGTCAAGACCCTTTATTTGGAGCTTGTTTGGTCTAGTCTAGCCACGGATCAGTCTGGCTATTCAGGTGGAGCTGCGGCCGGATCATATATCTCTGCCGCAGGGCTACACCTTAGAACAACCACAATGAAGTATATTGCACCATCATTGGATGACTGCACGCAAGTTTTTAAAACATTCTGCTTATATTTTACTTTGTGTGCTATATGAATTACTTGCTAAAACTTGCATCCTAATCTTAGATTAATCTTTTGTCATTATATTTTATGTTGCTAAATTACTATTATTAGTTAACATTTGACATAGCGTTAGCATCGTTATTATTTATTTGAAGCTTATGGGCTTGTTAGCAACTACACTTTATTTGCATTAAATTAATAGCATATGAATACTAGTTAGCTCATTTTTTTTTGCATTTTTACCTGCTGTAGTAGTCTTGACATATTCGCCATTGTACTTGCGAATTCCTTTTGTGCACAATCTCTCATGGTTATTATTGTTATTAGCAGCCTGTATAGTTACTAAGTAGTATTATTATAATTTAATAGCGTTTTGACCTGCTGATACTGCTATATAACCTTTGGATATATTTGATGGTGTGTTTGCGCTATTTGGAAATTAAGGTTTTAGTTCTTTTCCTAATTCATGCTTATTCTTGCTTATGTAGAATTTCCTTTCCAAAGCAGTTGCGTCTGAGCTCAAGCGACGGTATTCTTAACTTATTGTCATATTGCTTACCCTAGCATGCTATATCGCTTATTTGCATATGTTTAATTACGCCTTGCATGGATTATTGCGCCTTAGTTTAGCTATATAGGATTGTGTATCCGTAGATTGTTTGTGGTTCCGCAGTGGGTGACAGCGTTTTTTGATTAATTGTTTATTATGGTCAATCCTTTGCAACCTAAGTTATTACCATAATACTACTTATTACCACCATCGTGTTTGACATGTACATACATAATGGTTAATTAAATTGTCTTTTGTAGTACGGTAGTGTTTTATTTCTGACTCTCTTTGATTAGTTTTGGGAATCAGTTAGTCAATTTACTGGGTGTGCTGGCGGTGGTAAAACTTACGTGGTGCCCTTAGTAGTAGTAGTAGTAGTAGTAGTAGTAGCAGTGGGGCGACCAAAACCTGGCAAGTAGGCCGCAAGCGGGCTCTTTTTACCTACCCCTGTCGTACCTACCTATCTTCATCACCTCTTTCCTTATCGAACCTACCCGACCTTCTAATATAGGTCAGAATCTCGGTCCATTCAAGGGAACTAACCTCTTCCCCTTGCAACTCCCCGGCCCCCCAAACGTCGTGTCTCAGCCTGCCGAAAGCCGCGCACTCTGCCAAGAAGTGGGAAGGCGTTTCATCGCCCTCCCCACACTTTGGACAGATAGGGTCTCCCTCAACACCTACCAATGATAGATGTCTTCTAAGCCTGCAATGATCCGTTAAAACTCCCACAAACTGGTTTAGAGCCTTCCCGCTACGACTTAACAGCCAGGCCGTCTTGGTCTTGCTTGGCTCCACTATAAAGTTGCGAGCCTGTCTACAGCTTCCACTCTATCTCCACATGTGACGCCCTTAAATAACTTTTCTAATATTTTTGCATACATTCATTTAAAACGACCCACCCCATCTCCTTTGAGCTAGCCAAACCCCTCTCTGTCCACTGACAGCTGTGGTGGAAGACCGTAGTACTTAAGTATATCTTTGTAGCGTGACAGTTTGTAAAAGTGCTTTAAAACATCAAAATTTTCTTCTGCCGTCATATCCATGTGCCCCCAGTGAATGTCAGAAAGTGTTGTGTACCAAAAATTCTTATTGTGCCAGGCTATTATTGGTTACAAAAATTTTATCCTGCAATATCTTAGCGAGTGCAAACAAATGGAACCTTTTGAGTGCTCAGCGGCTTGTCTAAATTAAAACTCTTTTCGACATTTCGAAAACTTAGAGAGACCAAGTACATCTTCCGATATCAATAGTTCGAGGTGGATATTTTTTTTTAGGATTAAGGCTGGTCTGGACTTAGTAGTTCAGCGCTAGTGTAAAAATTAGTGTTTTTTCAAAACTTTTTTGATCAAGTGATTTATTGAGAAAAGCAAAAAACATCTACCCTGTTAAGAAATACCATTGTACAAAAGTTAATAATATAGAAAAAGGATTCCCAAATATTACTGCAATGTTGAAAGATGTTATAGCAATAATTATAAAATTACCTGTTTTGTAAAAAATGAAATAAAAAATTTGGTTTTAAAATCAATTGTTTTATGTTTATGTTTTATGTGCACATTATGGAACATTTTATAAGCTGGCCACAGATTTTATTTTAACTCAATGTTTTTATAGTGTCAATGAATTCCAGAATTTTGTGTCATAAGGTATGTTGGTTTTGGACTTACAGTAAGTCTCTCGAATATACTAACTTTTCCATGTGCTTGTATTTTGTTTTAAATTAAATTTTTAAATGTGACAAAAATGTACTTTTGTATGTATTGCCAATGAAGATCTATCTATCTATAAAAATTATTACCATATTTGCTAAAATTGGTTTTAGATGGTAATATTCACCCCTGTCCAACTATATATCTGTTCAGTACTGTATAACTCTTGTATCCCCACTCCCCGCCATTGTAAAGACGAAGAGAGTAAGATTGTAGCCCGAGGCAGTATGTATTCATCTATCGTAGTAGACACACGTATGCTTTAGCATATTTGTGGAAGCAATATAGCGTTATACATATTCATTATCGTTTTCTTGGCAACGGCTACGGCAGTAGTCAGAGAAGAGAAAACTTCAGGGGTAATAGGAAATACCAGAGCCCTAAACCCCAACATATGGTCCTTCTTGAGCAAGCCGGATATTCAGCGTTTACACCTCAGACAAATAAATAAATAAGGGGACTGAGCATTTCACATTCTATCATCTTGCCAACATGAAGGCACAGTCTAAGTGCCGATTGTTTACATTGGTTTTGCCAAGTTTATTTTAAGTATTGAAACTCCATACTAATTTGTCACAAATAGAGGTGTTTTAGCTATTATTCAAAATAACCAAGTGCCTGATATGTGTATCAATGAATACCTTATATAACTATATTTGTTAAGAACTTATTTTATAGTTATATCAGTCACTATTAAAAATGTTTTTGGTCGAAATAATAATGTATCTTACTGATAGCTCAACATGTGGCAACGTCTTATAAAAACCTTCCATGTTTCCCTGTTACTTTGTTTACGTGAGTTTCGAGCGTTCCATTAGTGTTTCTATTTTCGTTATTACGGTGTGTGAGCGTAATTTAAGTGGATTAGTGACAATTTTAACATTTAATTTATTGAAATAATGGTGCGGCAGTGCTATATATGCAAAAAAAAGAAACATAAGTTTTCTAACCTCAGTCTGCACAGGTAAGTCAACGCCATAGGCGTAGTAACTATATATTAAGTATTTTACAAGTGGTGTAGTGATAAAAGAAAATAAGTTTTATTGTGCAGCTGCACCACAAATAAGTTAGACAATAACACATATTTACTTTCAAATTTTAATTTTTTTCTCAAGTTTTACTGGCTGTTGCACGTAAGTAACTTAAACTTTGGTACTGCAGTAGGTAGGTAGGTATGCAGTGATTCTTCAAAATTTTGGTGAATAGTACTTAGGTACTGGTTGTAGGTATTTAAAAAAGCTACTAAAGTATAGCTTTATAGTTGGTTACAACTTGTCCTTATATATCAATATAATAGTATTATAGGTAGTAGCTATACAGTTTTTATTTTCATTATTAATCTTTATAAATAATTAGATATGTATGTACATATATTGTGCCTTAATACTTGAAATAAGTGTTTAAAAATTGCAGTTTAATGTCAATAAATATATAATAAAAATTAAAAACGAAGTTACCTAATAATGTGATCTATTGCTTTAGGGTCACATTGTAAGTCATTAAAAGTAATTCATTGAAATATTTTAACATTGACAATAAAATGGCCAGTTATGAAGTGTTTCAAGTAACAGGTTTCTAGTTATACCGAGAGTTATACCTACCTATATACCTACCTAACTTTACTCTTGGGGTAATTAGTCTGACAAAAAAAATTACTCTTGACAATCTAATATGAAAATGTATCTATTCTCTTAAGAACCATATTTTTTATAAAAACAGTGTACCTAGGCAATTTGCAAAATTTTTGTTTCCCATTTTTTGCATGGAAGTTTATATAAACTTTTTTAACTGTTACCTTATGCAAGTAACTCCTCTAATTAGATATTATGTTGAAATCAGTGTTCCTATTTATTAAATTTTTATTTTCTCTTTCATACAGTTGTGTATAGTTTCTGTAAAAAGAGTGACTGCCAAAAACAAATATTTTGCGAATGTTGATTTGTGCACCAAGAGGCATCATTTTGTTGTACCATGGTATATATGGTAAATATTTTGCCATATACCACATACTTGTACTATATTGTATATAATTTAAGAATTATTTTTATAATATGTACGTTTGTTATTACCTATTTTTATTATATAAAGTTGGATTATCACTTATGTATATACATATTATTTCCCAAAATAACATTCCTCCAATCTAACACCTATAAAAATTCAGAAAAATATATATATTAAAATACCTACTGTTGGCATTGCCATAATATGGCAAATACATATACATGTATTTGCTTTGAATTCAATTAACTAAATTATACTGTAATTTATTTATTTTATTTGTGCCTGTTAAACAGTACGCCACTGTCGCATCAGGACGGTTTGTTTACACAGAGAGAGATAGAGAGCATACAGCTTACTTCTGTCTCATCTAGTTTATGGAGTTGTTGGCTGCAGCCTATTGTACAGTATAGGATAGGCAAAGCTCAGTCCCCTTATTTATTTATTTGTCTGAGGTTTACACAGTTTTGACTTTTTTGAGATCCAGTAAAACGTATCGGCCCGCAACCGAGGGCAGTTATTGCATTGTAAGCGATTTGGAGAGATACCGATCGACACCCGAGGCCTGAAGCAGTAGCGAGCGGCCAGAGTTGACCTTGGGAAACATAAAAAACACGTTTGTAAGTCTCTTCCCACTTTTATATCCTAACACTTTTTATTATTTGTGTACTAGCAGGTTATTCAAAACAAATAATTTTTTACCTAGATAGGTATTAACAAGATTGAACTTATTTGCACGTTTTTATAATTCTTTTTAACAAGCATTAAAGATTTGTACTTAATTACAAATCGAGGCAGCATTCAAACAAATTTAAAGGTTTTTGAATTCACATTACGCATTTTATTGCAGTCTGTAAAATAAAAACTTGAGCAGTGTAGAAAAATTCTTTTATTTGCGTAGTTGTCTCAAGGGAGAAGAGGAGCAAATATTACAATCATTAGAAACTTCTAACAAAAATTATGAAAATGCGTGGCAGCTATTAAAAAAGGGATTTGAAAACGAAAGTCTTATTGTTGAAAAACATATCGAATAGTTAAAAATCTGAGGTGCTGAATTCGACCACCTCTATACAAGTCGCAAACATCCACCTAAAAAACATGAAATCCTATGTAAAATGACCTGCCCGATTCGAATTTTTTGTTGGCCCTTTGATCCAGAATTGCCAAATGTGTCAAAATATGATATTTAAAAAAAAACTGAAAATTTTCATTAAAATGATATGTTTTGCAAACTAGTGCATAACTTTGTTAGTTGACGTCCCATCGTTATGAATTTTGGATATATTTTTCAATACTTCGCTGACGTAGTGCCGTAACAATAGGAAATTTAGAAGATCATATAAAACCTAAGTAATTTTTTTTCGCTAGATGACACAAAATATCGTTATTTTGCAGCGTAAAATGGTGAGTCGAGAAAACTTTTTTATCTTTAGAGAAAGATAACTAGAAAAATGTTGCCAATAGACCAAGGAAACTTTTTACTTGAACTTTTTTTTCATACGACGTTTTGTTTGGGCTGTATACATTTGTAAAAACCGAACTAAATAGAATCGGCGCGTCGCATCTCTTGGAGTATTGCCTGTGTTAGATGCGCTACAGGGAATAAAGCGATCAGTGTGACAAAGAGAGCTAACACCACAACCTTCTTCATACGCGCAACAAAGAAGACGCGCAACAAAGAAGACGCGCATTGCTAAATTATCATGCATGTAAATGGATTGGTAAGAACAATAATATTTTCGTTATCGATTACATTTATGTGAGTACGTCTCTAGGGTGGCCATTTTTATTACTGAACAATTTACAATATTTGCAATTATTAATTTTTTTAAAGACACTTTTAATAGATTTGTTTTTTAATCTTTGGACACAGATGTTTTTATTTTATCTATGTTTTTCTCGCTTACTTTAGATGTCGAAATTTGGATGAAAAGAGAAAAGAAATTTATCCCATGTTTCTTAATTATTATTAAAGCACTAGCAAACCTGAAGCATCTGGTTATTAAAATATTAGCAGACAATTTGTTATCAATATATGTTTATCTGGATGTGATTCTGTTAGCTTTCCGTTTAGAAAAGGCAAAAGAAGAGCCCTAAAAATAGTCTTGTCTCAAAAACCAGATGAGACTAATATTTTATCTTTAGGAACTAAAAATATTACATATGAAATATCCGACGAGTTACTATCATAATGTAGACTATTCTTTAAGCATTTGTATGGCCGAAAAGACTTTAGAGGAAATATGGATGAATTAAGGGCTCATATGTTTCCAACTTGCAAGACAGATATAAGGTAGGGCACCACGTACAAAATAAAATATTTTTTTACAACTGTTCTTAAAATGTGATTTTCTTGATTTGAAAATTGATTCTTGGTCACTATACAACTATGTGTGTTACTTATTATAATTTATCATTGAAGTTTATTCTGTAAATAAGGCTCTATTAATGACCTTTTTTTAGGGATTTGCCGCCGACTAAAGATTCATTTATTTTTCATGTGAGAAGAGCATTTTTACAATGCGCAATTTTCAAAACGGCATTTATGCTAAAGTCAGATCTACCAGAAATTCTAAAGTTTGGTTACGAACGCAGAGACAATAATTGTATAGTGCCAACATTAATGTCCAAAGAGGCAAAACCTACATTTTTAAATATTACTCCATTTTGTAAACGTAATTTAACTGCAAATGCCTGAAAGCAAATGTAAAATGCAGTATAAGTTGCCAGTGCCAGGGGAAATGCATTGTAACATAAATAGTTTAATTAGATATTAATAATATTGTGCCATAAATCCCCCTATAGGGTGAATGTGCCAGTAAGCCGGCCGCCGCCAATAGACGGCCACAAATGAGTTAAATTGTAGTAACTTAAATTTCTCGCAAAATTTAAACTGTCTTCGATATCAGTGGTAATCTGTCATCTTTATGGAGCATGCGCATCAATAGTTTCCCCCCCTTAGATCAAAATTCACTCCGGTAATTTCCCCGCAAAAGAGACGTGTCCTCCAGTTTGTGCATCTTGTGCAATATAAATCGTGCTGAACATCCACGACCAAAATTTCTAGGGTAAGTTAAAATTAATTTGCAAATGCCAAGAGGATTTCAACCGATTTTGGTGGAAGAATATACTTCACAATAACGTATATTTAGACTCAAATAGCTTAATTCCTAATTTATAGGTTAAAATTAAGGCAGCCGGTCACTGGCATAACAATTTTCCAATGTGTCTCAATTTTCTAATTATCTAACTACTGGAACATGGTCCGCATATTTACTTTCATCTTTCACATACTTGTTTATTTACATATATATTTTTCTCTATCATCACCATGTAGTAGATATTAAGTGAGCTGATTCTCTGTACTAATAGTCGGCCCTGGGTATTGTCTGTGATAGGACAGTTATGAAAGATTCAAATTGATGGCCGACTACTAGAAAGGGCATTAACTGGTACTTGTGCCAGTAGTCGTCCTTAAGATTTTAAGCCGCTCTAGGGAACATTTTTGGGCAAAAAATTTGAAAATATCAGTTTCAGACAATGCCAAACCAGCGGAAACGAAAATTTTATAAATACTCTGAGGAGAGTATGCGAAATGCTCTTGAAACAGTGAGAAATGGTGCTTCAATGGTACAATAAGGCAAACATGCCGGAACTTCGGCATACCACGTGCTTCCTTGCAGGACCGGCTCAAAGGTCGGATTGCTGAAAACTGCCGAAAAATGGGTTCCAGATCCATATTTGAGCAGAGAACATGAAAAAAGGTGGTCGATTGGATAATTCAGTTGGCAAAATGTGGATTCCCTATAAAAAAGCAGGAGTTAATATCAATCGTGCAAAAAATCGTGGTGGATGGAAAAATTAAAACGCCGTTTACAGACGGAAAACCAGGCCAAAAATGGTATTTGTCCTTCATGCGAAGGCATCCAGAAATTTCCGTTCGAACGCCCGAGTCCATTGATAAACCGCGGGCCAAGTTAACAGAGGAGTACATTAAATCTTGGGTTAGGGATATTGAAGCTTTTCTAGAAGGTATGGGCGCGAGTGATATTTTAACATGCCCATCACGAATTTTTAATGCCGATGAAAGTGGCTTTAGCTTATGTCCCAAAACAGGGAAAGTACTGGGTCCTAGAGGGTACAAAAACTTGTTCGAGGTGAAGAAGGGGAATGAAAAGAACAACATCACCGTTCTAGTAACATTTTCTGCTGATGGAAATTTGTGTCCTTGCGTTGTATATCCCTATGTGACGCCCCCAAGAGTGATACCACCAGAGTGGATTCTATCATATCTTCTATCATATCTCGCGGCTGTGGTGCCGCCGCGAGATCGCAATTGGGGTCTATAGTACTAGAATTTCAATCAGTTATTGCACACGTGTCTGCGGTGTCGCGGCGAACTCGCGCGTTCTGTCAGCGGGGATTTTGTGCCGCCGTTCCCGGCGAGATCGCAGCGTCCTCGCATCACTTGGTACGGTTCACAGACTACCCCTCAGACGATTTACTTCATTAGAAAATAATCCCGTATTGTATTTCTCTCTCCAATGCATTAATTTACTAATATCATTGTCTCTATCGCTCCTCATGCAAAATGCAAGTAGGTGACGCTACTATCGAGAGGTATAATGTAGAAAGTTACCGCAGTTGAAGTACTGTTTTGCGTCTTGAACACTAGATGGCCGAGCGGATAAATCCAACTTTTATGTGTTACTGATGGGTTGTTATATTTGATATGTATTAAAAGTTGCATAGTTCGTATTTTGAGTCAGAGTCGCGTTAGGTAATTCGTTATAATTTTTTTTAAACTTTTTACCAGAGACTTTTACTGAAATTTAATATTATTCCTGTGTGATAATTAGTTAATATGAATTTGATTCTTACAGTTTGCATTTATATGCTACATTGTGTAGTGTGTGGGGCAAATGAGGATGAGGTGGTGAAGTTGTTTTGTTTCCCTAGGAAAGAAGAAAAGTAAGTACCACAATGTTATAGTAGAATTTGTTTAAGGTACCTACTTATCCCTTTTACCTGTATTTTGTAAGTTGGTTATTTGTGAAAGATAATCATGCAATTGGTTCAAATCAAAGGCAAGCAGAAAGAGAATCAGTAAATCTCATAATTTAAAATAGTTTATCTCATAATATTATTAGTGAGTTCCTAAAAGTACAGAATAAAAGTGTTGATGTTGATTATTATTAATTAGGGTATTGTCCCCCTTTTTTTGTTCCTCGCAGTCAATATTTTATATTAGGTACCCATCCACTAGCTACAAGTTATCTAGCTCGTTTAGAATCAATTTTTTTTTATTATTATTATTATTACTTATAAATACTTCTCGATATTCTTATAGTGTTTTGATACTTAGGTTAAATTGCTTAGCAGGGTGTAGTCAACACAGTAAGATATTAACTTTCGTTTTAGTAAGAGTAGTGAGCAAGTACAATTTGTATCAAAGCAGAAACTTAAATTTTTAGATCAAAGAAGTGGCAGTCAGCTATGGGTATGTGTTATCAAGGACTGTTATCTGGACACATAAGAATATGCAAGCAACACTTCACTGATGATTGTTTTGTGCCCTGTACAATGCCACTTCGCTTACGAAGAGATGCAGTTCCATCAGTACTTGTTCCACATGCAAGTCATGTAAGTCACTTTTGGTACATTTTAATCATTGACAGCAAAAAAGAGTAAACATGAAGTAGTTGATTTCAAGTGAATAAGTAGATGCCTGGTAATGGTAATGCCAATAAATGCTACAAACATTTAGGAAAAATAATTAAAATAATTAGTTTGTTTGCTGTAATATTATTACTGCTCAAATATATTATTTACAGCAGAAATACTAAACTACAAAAAATATTTTGTATATTCTTAACTTCCATTTACCTTTAATAGTCTTTTAAATTTGAAATTTATAAAGAAAAAAACAGTAGGTAACAATGTGTGTGTTGTTATATTTTAATTCCCATTTACCTTTCATTTGTTTTAACAGGAACAAAACTATGTATCAGAAAATACAAACAAATTGGAAACTCGTGCCATAGAAAACCTTTGTCAAGGTAATGGACCTAAAGTGAAGATTCTTTCTGATATTGTCATCAAACATGCAAGTTTCCAGATGCAGAATTCTTTATCAAAAGATAATGTGAGTATCAGATAAAAATGATAGAATTGCATGTGAATGTGTATTTACTACTACAATTATGTATATTTAACAAAAATGACATATATTATTAGGGCCATTGCCAAAAATAATCTTGATTCTTTGGCAACAAGAAATTTGTTTGTTGATTAAAACAAAAATTTATTTCACCAAAATACAGTTTTCGTAACTAATAGAATTTTCTAACACAGTAATCAGAAAGTGAGAAGTTCTGTTACGAATGGGCCTGTACAGGGTGGTTCACGTAAAACTGACCCCCCCTCTATCTTGTTTATTTGAAACATATTGGCTTGTTTCAAAAGCCACACCTACGTGATTTTTTCTGTATTTTTTTATGCAGTTGTCAAAATTTTAGTCATTTAAAAATTATACAGGGTGTAACAAAAAATATATATTTTTTAAATGGAACACCCTGTATATTTTGAGAAAAATAAGATTTCCTGCCTTTCTGAATCCAACAATATATCAGTTTTTGGGGTTATCTTCAACAGTTTTCGAGATATCTCATGTATTATAACTATGTATAATAGCATGTATTATAACTAACAAAATTTATATTCAAAAAATATAATATAATATATACTATAATATAATAACAACAAAGGAAAAAATAATACCAACAAATGAGAACAACAGAACAATAAAACATTAATTGAAATTAATTAACGTAATTTGATCTAGGCATCGTAGATCAATGGTAAAATAATATTGTTGTGGTACCGATATTCAAACTTTGAGAGGAAATATCTCGAAAACTGTTGAAGATAACCCCAAAAAGTGATATATTGTTGGATTCAGAAAAGACAGGAAATCTTATTTTTCTCAAAATATAAATATAAGTTCCATTTAAAAAATATATATTTTTTGTTACACCCTGTATAATTTTTAAATGACTAAAATTTTGACAACTGCATCAAAAAATACAGAAAAAATCACGTAGGTGCGGCTTTTGAAACAAGCCAATATGTTTCAAATAAACAAGATAGAGGGGGGGTCAGTTTTACGTGAACCACCCTGTACATATAGTGTGTGGTGCGAAGGAAGACCTTTAGGTAGCCAAACATAGGAAACTAATCAAAATTATCTTTTCTATAAAAGTAATGTAATCATCATTCTTGTAGGTACTGTTAGTTATATTAGAAGTAACTCTACTTTATTTCAAATATAGAACACTCCCTAATTTCTGCATTTTTGGGTTCTATATAAAATTCTCAAGTGACTAACAATTCCTAGCAATTCCAAAGGTTGGAGTCTAGTGTTTTGATAGCTTGACCCGGAGGTCCTAGAATTAGTTTGACATGCCGAAAAATTTTTGATTAAATTATGAACTAATTTCATCTTCTTCATAATATAAAAATTGGGACAAAGTAAAAGTCACATGCCTAGGCAGTCAAAATATGCCTTTTAAGCCTGTCAAGTGTTATTAAAAAGCCGCTTTTAATGTCATTTGGAGAAAAAATATATATGATAGATTTTGTTATCTTACTTAACCAATTAAATGTTTGAACTATAACTCTCTGACATTAACTATTCAGATTGAATATCACACTCTCCCATAATGCAGGTCTGTGTGTAGTAGACTTTCAGTATTTGCAACTTCATTTTACTGAAAAATAGCGGATACAAAATAATACTGTTAATATTTTCCAGATTCAAGAACCAATGGCTATATGTCAATTGTTAAACGAAGAAACTGGTGTGAGTAAAAATATACAAGTTAATTCTTCAGTTGAAGACACACCTTCAAGAAAACGAAGTACTTGCGTAATAGATGGAATTCGAGGAAGAAAATCACTGCTTAAAGATTTTGATAATCTCTGTTCTGCCAGTGCTACAACGCGGGAAAAGAGTTTAATGAAGGCAATTCAAAATAAGCATGGACAATTAAGAAAACTGCAGAAGGTGTGTAGGAGAAGAGGCAAACAGATAAAAAACCTGCAAAATATTGATAAAACACCAGAAATGAATAACATTTTTAAGAATATGTCTTCAGCCGCTGCTCACTTCTTCATTAGCCAAATTCGTTGCAGTAAACGATCTCCCCAGGGTAGAAGATGGTCGTTGGATGAAAAACTTTTGGCATTAGTTATATACAAGCGCAGTCCAAAATGTTATCAACTGCTCCAACGTCTTTTAACCTTGCCTTCGAAATCTACTCTGCTGAAGCTTATTGAAAAAGTGCCCTTTAGAACTGGAATAAATAAACATATTTTTGAACATTTGGGAGAACGTCTACAGTCTTATAATTATTTAGATCGTTTATGCTGTTTGGCTTTTGATGAAATGGCTATACGTGAGCACATACAGTACAATAGCACAACAGATTGCATAGAAGGTGTTGAGGATTTTGGAAATGGAAATAGAACTATAAATTTAGCAAGATATGCACTAGTTTTTCTAGTTCAAGGTGTAAATAAAGCGTGGAAACAACCTATCGCATATTATTTCAGCCAAAATGGGATGAGTGCAGATAAACTGAGGTCTATTTTGCAAGACATTTTAAATGCTTTAAACAAGGCACAAATTCCTGTTATTACTACTGTCTGTGATATGGGAACAACCAATGTAAAAATGTTAAAGAATATGGGTTGTACTGCAACGAAACCCTATTTCATTTTTCAAGAAAAAAAAATTTACACTATCTATGATGTTCCACATCTTTTAAAATGTACTCGAAATCTGTTTCAAAAGCACAATATGTTAGTTCCAACTATGACAATACAAGGAGGGGATCAATGTCTGGAAGCTAGATGGGGAGATATAAGAAAGGCCTATGAAGTAGACAGAAATAATCCACTGATATTCAGAAGTCTTCATAAAATAAAAGATCACTACCTAGCTCCCCTACGACAAACAGCAATGAAGGTGAAAGTAGCTGCACAAATTTTAAGCCGATCTGTATCAGTTTATCTCTTTAATTTAGTAAAACAAGGTAAATCAATAATTTTAGTACAATAATAATATTGCTGTTTAATTTAAGTTTAAAAATAATTTTAGAAAATCATAAGTTAATTTAATTACCTATTATAAACAGCAAAGTTAAGAACTTCTTGATTATTTTTTAAACAATATACTTTGTGTTGCTTTTATGTAACTTCACAGTTTATTTCTATTATAAAAAAATTTCTTATATAGTTAACAATAAAAATACTTGATCACCTATCTTGCCACACCAAAAAACACATTTTTTCATTTTTAGTTAAACTTGTATGGATTAATTATAAACAAAATGTCAGTACACCACAGTGTAGTAAATTGTAGTTTCTTTTTGATTGGCAGATATATTACCATCAAGAGCTTTAGCAACAGCAACATTTTTGAATGATGTAGATCAAATGTTCGATAGCTTAAATGGTTCCAGTAAATCTCCCCTTGATGGTAAGCCATTTCGCTGTATTGTAACGGATCAATCAAAACATACGGAGTTTTGGGAAAATTGTAAAACCAAGGTTGCAAAATGGAGATACATTAGAAAGCCCAGTGATATTACAGCTACAGTACCATGGAAACCGCCATCGCAACAAGGTTGGTTACACACTTTAGAAGCCTTTAAGCAAATATGGGTTTATGTTAGAGGTTTAGATTGCAATTTTTTAAAACCTCGCCGCTTCAACCAAGATGCTTTGGAGAATTTGTTCGGAGCTATTAGGGTTGGCTGTGGTTGCAATGAAAATCCAACGGTGTTCCAATTTGTCGGTTCCCTTAAGACGCAGATAATGAATGGGCTAACAAATCAATCATTAGATGGATCCAACTGCGAAGATGATCAACTTCAACTTCTTGACAACTTAAAGTCTTTTATAAGTGTGACTGAAGAACAATTAGAACATCAATCTTTATGTTTACCAAATGACATTTCAAATAATATAATACCAAATATTCATGATATGGTAGCATTTGGTTCTATCGAAACATTATCCGTTGCATATGTAAGCGGTTTTATAGTTAAAAAAATATTTAAACATTTTACTTGTACTGAATGCAGTAAATATTTGTGCTCGGATAATCTACAACCATTTAACCAATTTATATCGTTGAAGGAATTTTCAGATACTAATAGTAAGTTGTTTTATCCATCAGAAAAACTAACAGTTTTAGTAGGTTCAGCTATTACAATTTTAGAAAATCAAATGCACACACTTACTAAAGAAACATATATCCAACAGAAGATATCAGAGATTTTAATTTCACTTTTAGATTTCTCTTTTGTTATATGTTTGGAACATTATGACATAGTGAAAAAAATAATTATTCATAACATTTGCCGCATAGGTGTACCTTGGTACTGTACACGAATAGTTCGTGACATTAAATGTACAGCATATCAAAAAAATGTGGATAGGAAACAACGAAAAATACAACATATTTAAAAACTAATGATCTTATAATCAGGCGATCTTCAGGCGAGCCGGTGGCTCAGGGTTTAGTGGGTCGATCGCTCAACCCAGAGGTCGTGGGTTCGAATCCCCACAATTTTCAATTTACGTCTACGAGTAAATTTTTGTCTTAATTTTTGTCTGCGAGTAGACAATTTTTCATTAAATTGTCTACTTGTAGATCAAGGCTTTGTTCGCAGGGATGGTTTGGCACCCATCTTGGCGACGGCCTAGGATGGGAAGAATGTCAACTTGGTGTTAATGTGAGAGATTAATGTTAGTTGATGTTTGACTGTCCCCCTAACTAATGAGGTTCTCCAGGTTTCCCTCATTCTAGTACTGAATGGTGGTTAGGGCCTACCAACGTAAGTCGTTCCTGAGGCGCAAATGCGGCCCGCGAAATAATAATATGCCGCCCCCTCTCCCACACAAGTCTCAGACTTTCGGGCTAATCCTTGTGATTAGTATGAGGGGTAGAGATATTATTATTATTATAATGATGAAACTATAAATTTTAACTTATAAATAAGGAAAATAATACATACTAAGAAAACAAATACTTGTTTTCACAAAGGGCCCGATTCTGTAACTGTTTAGCCACTGTGGTTAACTTAGAAACTCTTTTCTATTGATGATTTTTTCTTATCTTGACACTGATGTTATTATTTTATTATAAAACCAATATTTTTTTGTAAATCATTTTGAAATAAATAAATAAACTAAATGTTATTTCTCTTGTAGTAGTGCTTTGGTGATAATTAAATATTTTTTAAAATTAGTATGAACTATTTTTTACTTTTTCCTTTTATCCCTGAAAATCGTGAAAACTTGAATTCTGGTATTTTGAGAAGTTCTTATTTAAATTTCCCGCGATTTATAGCCGTCTGCGATTTGCGTGCCATCTTGCATAATTTTACAAAACATAGAGAGAGAGGATAAATGGTGCGAGAGAGATTAACGGTATGAAATTTTCCATTGAATACGACGTCTGAGGGGTAGTCTGTGGTACGGTTGCTAGTACATTGTTTGTTACAGAGCAGTGCACACGTGCGTCGAGAAATCGCAATTTCAAGATGGATGATGTAGACATCGAATTGTTTATTGCCGAAATTAAGCAGTACCCTCAAATTTGGTGCGTGAGTCCAGAAGAATACCATGATCGAAATAAAAAGAGGAGTGCATGGATTAATATTTGTCGGGTGTTTTGTGAAGCGTTTGAGGAGAAGGAGGAAGGGGTTAAAATTGAAATATGTAAGTATATCTAACGCTAAATGGAAGAATTATCAAGGACACTTTTTCTAAAACCACAAAGAAAAAAGTGAAATCGGGGCAGGCTGCTGATACTGGAAAACAATATATTTATGCAAGACAATTATCTTTTCTCCAACCGGTTACTTCTAATCCTATTTCTACGACATCAAAAAGAAGATGTTTGGAGCCTCGTCCGACAAATCTTACAAGAAGTGATAACATTGGTCAATGGCCTTCACACACAGATAATATAGAAAGATGCAAAAGACCTACATGCAAAGGAAAATCTCGCATAATGTGTGATAATGCAAAGTGCACTTATGCCTAAATAAAGAAGACAACTGTTTTAAAAGTTTTCATTCAGCTTAGATTTACCCATACATCTACTGCACATAAAACCAAGTAGATTAAATTTTTTGACGTCAGTGTTTTGTCGAACCCTTTTGTACACATTGTTGCCATTTGGGAACACAAAAAATTTCGTTTGTTTAAATAAATAAAAAAAAGTATTGTGTAACATTATTTCCTTATCCATTTTAAAAAACATAATTTGATGTGAAAAAATTCATGCAAAAGAGGGTTTTAAAACTAAATAAAGCTTCAGAACACACTTTGAGATAAACTATTTGATGTAGACTTCTAGCAAACTACACCATCTATCTTATCAAAACTCAACTAATATGCAGAATGCATGCTGGAGGACAGGTCCGGACTAAAGATATTTAGTAATATATATTTTACACATGTAATAAATTAAAAAATGTTTCAAATAAAATGTACCTATTTTAAAATTATAAACAAAAAAGCTATTTTTTTTGTATTTCTAAAATTACAGGGTGACCAAAAAATAAAAATAATTTCAAACAAAATATCATTTATTATGCAAAAAACTATTAGATATTTTTTGTAATGAAAAACATAAGCAAAAAAATATATAAATAAAAAACAATCACACATAAATGATTCAACATTATTGCAGAATATTTTTTAATACAATATAGTGACAAAACCAGTTTATTTAGTGTTACACTGCAAATAAAATCGACTCAGACAATGTGCATATAAATTCACACCGCAAGCTTAGCAGGTACAGTGTACTGTGTAAGTGAACAGTAGGCATATCTGCATCAAAGACACTATTTCACTATTTCAAAATAGCACCTTAGGCAAAATTTGCCCCTTCCACTGTTTAGTTTAAAATAATGCAATATGATGCAAAGACGATCGTAAACCCAACTTTGCACAAAAGCTAAGTGTTCACTTTGCACTTTTTTCATTTCTTATTTCTGATATGTCAAACTCGTAATCTGACTCAGCACTTTGACTCTCAGCATCCATTTTTAGATTGTTTAATGTTTTGTGTCTTCTACATGACTATATATATATATATATATATATATATATATATATATATATATATATATATATATATATATATATATATATATATATATATATATATATATATATATATATATATATATATATACAGTGTCGTATGGGCGTGGCTATCCTCACTAAACATTAAAACACATAAGACATATGTTGCTAGGTCGCTAACACCAACAACACTTGGGATATTGACCCTATCTAAAAATAAAAATACCCATCTGGCGTCTAGGGTGCATCCGGTCGATGAGTCATACACATCTAGCAAACAGATGGCGACATCCCGGTCACTAACCCTATCTAAAAATAGAAATCCACGTCTGGCGTCTAGGCTGCATCCAGTCGTTGTGACATCCAGTGTAAGATTACACATCTGGCAATCACATGCGGCTATGAGTAAAGCGGCATACACACGTACAGTTTAGCAAGCGTGCTTACCTGAACGCTCTCAGGCTCGCGTGCAAGTGCGACGTGTGTATGCTAAAACTGAAGGCGCGTTCAGTCCAAGGCACGGCTCGACAGAAATCAGGTACAGCTTGATTTTTCGTGTAGTCTTAAGACTAGTGTTACCGCCAGCTGCCGTGTGTATGCAACGGCACGCCATACCACGCACCAAGTCGACTGTGCTTGTGATTATATTGTGTTCGTTTGTTAATAAAATGCCGAAGCCAAAGAAAAACAGTCAAATTGAAATGGAAGACCGAATTTATTGAATTATATAGGCAACACGAATGCTTATGGAAGATAAAAAGCAAAGACTACTACTCAAACAGGCAGATGAAAGAAGAAGCATACGAGGTTATGGTTGAAAAAAAAGCGTGAATTTAATCCCGACGCAACAAAAAATGATGTAGTAAAAAAGATAAACTCTTTTTGGAGTTGCTTCCGAAAGGAATATAACAAAGTAGTAGCATCGAAAAAATCGGCATGCCGTTTATGTGCCAAATTTATGGTTTTTAAGTTACTACTTTTTTTAAAAGATTATGAAATACCTCGTCAAGGAATCTGTAATGATAAGTCAGATTCGGAGGATGAGGTAACTAGGGTGGTGGTACCGGTAGTTAACCAGTAACCAATAATTGACCAATTTTTTTGTAATGTGCGGAAATAAGAAATCTATAATGTTGTGTTGGTTGCCTATGGTATTAAACTATTAGTAAATCTATCGTCTACTAGATGTCACAACTAACAAAAAGAACTGTCAGGTTAAGTAAGTACTCTCAGTCGATATAAATGTTTCGTGTCAATGTAATGGTAAACAAGTGATGTAGCAATAAGCATGGTAAGAAGACAACTCTTTCTTATTTTACATCATCCGTTCTTGTCGTACGTTTAATTAACAAACTATTTCGTGTACTAATTGCTAGGTGAATGTAGTTGAATATATTTACATTTGTTTTGGTGAAATGTATGTATTTAAAAAAAAACAAGTGGTCAATTATAAGAGCTCAATATCTGTTTTAAACGCCAGAACTTGACCAATTTGGTCAAGTACTGGTGTTTCAAGGAAGTTAAGGATATTGCATCTCTGTCTGTTTTATAGCGTTGGATTTGTTTGAAGAAAGTGTGACTACTTTAAAAAGCGCGTTGTTTTAAGGCAGATCTAGTAGTTGACCACAGTTTTGTAGTGGTCAACTATTAGGACTCTGTAGTGGTCAACAGCTGGTACATTAATTTAACTTTATTAGAGGTTGTTTTCTCTTATTAGTTAGTCTAAATTATTGGTTTAGTAATACTATTGTGTTTTCCAGAAAAATGTCTGAAAATAAGAAAAGATTTTTTAAATACACAGAAACCCAATTACAACAAGCTGTCAGAGACATTTCTAGTAATGTTTGCACTATTAGACAAGCGGAACAGCTGTACGGTGTTCCTCATTCCACTTATAATATATAGTATAATAAATAAGTTAAAAGGGAGGTCTTCTTTAATAAGACAAATGGACCCTCCTACCATATTAACTAAAGATGAGGAAGAACTTTTGGTCAGGTGGCTGCTAGCCTGTGAAAAAAAGGGATTTCCCATGAACAAAACCACACTCTGCGAAACTGTCAGAGATATCATTAAAGACGACGATCGTATACATAAATTTCGTGATGGCATGCCCGGTAAAAAATGGTTTTTGGCATTTTTGAAACGTCACCCAGTCGTGTCTCAACGCCATGCAGAATCTATAAATGGAGCCCGAGCATGTGTATCTGAGAGATCTATACAGGAGTGGCACGATTCATTCGAACTTATTTAACTGTAGAAAAGGTTGTAGACATTTGAGATGATCCTACTAGAATTCTCAATTCCGATGAATCAGGATTTGCAACCAATCCAAAAACAGATCTTGTATTGGGTCCCAGAGGAATGAGAAACTTTTACGAAATAAAATCTGGATCAGACAAAGACTGCATTACTGCTTTATTTACGATTTCTGCTGATGGACAAATTTATCCACCTATGATTGTATATCCATATGAAACAATTCCAGCGGAAATTGTAAGAAACACTAATCCTGGTTGGGTAATTGGTAAGTTCTTTAACTCACCTAGGAGCTCGGTCATGATTAATTTTATTTACTTTTTAGGTCATTCAAAAAAAGGATGGATGACTAGTGAAACATTTTACAGTTACGTTTGTAATACCGTATTACCCTTTTTGCAACGTAAAAATATTAAATTACCTATATTATATATACTTGATGGGCATAAATCCCATCTTACATATAATTTGAATCGATTTTGTTCTGACAATGGAATTTATCTTCACGCGCTTTTACCAAATGCGCATTTACCATATTTTACAGCTGGCCGATGTCTCCTTATTTGCTCCATTAAAAAGTAAATGGAAAAAAATTGTTTCTAACTGGAAAAAAGCGAATAACAATAAAATTGTTAATAAAGCCACATTTTCACTTTTGTTGGAAAATTCTATGCAACAGATTGGAGCAGATATCGCCAAAAACGGATTTAGGAAATGTGGACTGTATCCATTCAATGTCGATGCCATTGATTTCACAAAATGTATGAACGACCCTTCGCGAACTTTAAGAAAATATAAAACCAGCTAAGTTTGACGTTCGACATTTTTTATATTTCGCTTCGCTGATTTCAACGAAAAGAAGGGAAGAATTTAAGAAAGCAGAAATGGGAGATTGGATCGGCGATGAGTCAACGAAAGAATTATACGTTGTCTGGAAAAAATTGAAAAAAAGATGCCAAGAAGAACACCATAAAGGAAAAGACGGTAACACAGAATTAGGAAATGAAACTAGCCACAATGGTTTTAAAAATGTTGAAGAAGTACTTGAAAATAAGACCGAAACACAGATAAATGACAATGGGACTGAAAAAATTATTGAGACTAAAGTAAAATAATCTAACAGTGATAAAGAAATGAAAGAAACCGAGACTAGTCAAGTAAACCGGATTGAAGAAGTTTCAATCGAAAATAATGAAACTGAAAAGGAAAAACGTGTAATTATTTTAAATGATGTAAATATAAGAAGACCTGTAACTCCAATACCGTTACCACAGTCACAAAAAAGAAACGTTAGTGCTACCTTTCTAGATCATATATTTTGGCCAGAGGAGTCGCCTGAAAAAAAAGAATTAACAAGGATTGAAAAGCTGCCTTGTGCAACTGCGTCACTTAAATGGTTGCAGTACCATGAAGAGAAAAACCGAGCCAAAACTGAAAAAGAGAAAGAAAAAGCTTTACTAAGAAAACAGAAACAGGAAGAAAAGTTAAAAGAAAATGAAAGGAAAAATTTAACCAGAAATGTAGAAGCAAAAATATTGAAAAATAAAAGGAACAGAGCAAAATGCTGAGATAGTTCGGAAAGTGGGTATGAAGAATGGCAGGAAAGTGGCTCAAGTATAGATAATGTATCATCAGAAAAAAGCACTGATACTGAAAATGATTCATTGTCCGGTGTATCGAAGAAACTTAAGAAAGACATTTCAATAGGTGACTTCTATTTAGTTGCATTTCCAGGGAAGAAAATCTATCATAACTAAGTTTGCTCCGTACAAAATATTTTTGATACATATGAGATTGAAGTGCAGGCGTTTACTCCAATAGAAAAACGTAAATCTTTTTTTAAAGTAATTGAAAATAGTGTTGTAAATGCTGAACAATTCGTTAAAAAATTAGAAAAACCGACTGTTATAACAACTTCAAATCGAATTCAATATAAATTCCCCAATGATGTTATTTAAATATAAAAAGCATAATCCAACATAATATAATAAAAACTGCAGCTAAAATCTTTTTTTAAGTTTTTGTTTGAAAATCAGTTGATGTTTTATTTCAATAAATATATTTCTGGTTAAAACATTGTTTCATTTTTTATTATCAAGCGGTCAACTACTGGAAAAAATTGAGGTCAAATACTTGTTCTCGTCGGTCAATAACTGGTGATTTATGACTTTTTTTAATCATGTTTTTTGTTGTCAAAATTAAAACCTTTTTTAAAGATCCCATATATTATGTTATTTGGAATCCCAAAACTTGATTCTTCTTAAATAAATTATTTTTAATGTTCTTAACCGGTCAACCATTGGTGCATCCACCCTACTCTAAATACATATGTCTACCATAACTTACCTAATCTTTTTTTGTTTTAGAATGCTTCTGCTGATGGTGATGAATTAAATGAAGATTCTGAAAAATCTTCTGAAATAATTGATCCTCCATGTATTCCTATGTCTACTTATAGTACAAATAGGAGCCGTACGTCGCATGCGAGAAAGCGTAAAATTCAAAACTCAACAGACATAGCCGATAAAGTACTGTCTTTGGTTGGAGAAAAACAGAAGTCCACTACTAAAGAAGATGAGTATGATATTATTGGAAAGAATGTGGGACAAAAATTGAGAAAAGTTGACCCCAGAATGAGAATTTTTGCAGAAAAAATCATTAATGAAGCTCTCTTTGAATCTCGGTTGTGCACTTTAAATCGACATGTATGTATACACATTCCAAAGCAACATAACAATAATAATTATGAACATACAATAGTTTACGATACTCGACAAGTTTTACCACAAAGTAAGCAGATTTTCTCAACTCACCACCAAACACTTTCAACATCGGATTCCAATAACCTGACAAGTTTTTTTAGTACATTTTCAAATGAATAATGAATAAATGAATTTATTTTCAGAACATTTATACTTATGTTTTATGTATTTTACATATTTTATTCAGAATGTATTTTATTTTAAAACTACAATATAATGTTATTTCTCTTTATTTGTTTCTTATTTTGCTTATTTGATACACATTTGTCTTGCCATGGTAAACTTACTTCATTATTAAAATAGTTTAAAAACTTACTGCGTGCCATTTTTGCATCATCACTGCAATGTCGGTTCTGTCCTCGTTGTAAATCTGCAAATGCTATTTTCCTTTCTGTGACATTTTGAACACAATCGTCATCTCCGCCCACACTGTTTTGTGTACCAAAAGACAGATATGCGTATTTTCTATTGCGACGTAAAAAATTATGAAGTGAACAACATGCCATGACAATCTGTCTGTCTTTTGTACCCGTAAATTGATTTCAGTATGAAAAATGCGAAATCGACTTGCCAATATTTCAGAACAATTTTCAACAACATTACGAGCTCTTGAAAGGCGATAATTAAAAATTTTGTTTTCATAATTTAAATCCTTTTTATTAAAGGGTTTAAGAAAATCTGGACGTAGCCCAAAAGCTTCATCACCATTAAATACGAAAGGCATATCATTACAACTAGGAATATGACTTGCAGTAGGAATTTTTAGCAAATTATCTTTCAATCATTGATAGAAATTTGTATTTTCAATTACTCCACCATCAGAGAATCGACCATTTGTTTCAACATCAACCAATATAAACTCGTAATCTGCGTTAATTATCCCCATCAATACAATACTAAAAAATCCTTTCTAATTGTAATAATACGATCCGCTTCGTGGAGGATTAACAATTCGAATGTGCTTTCCATCTGCGGCTCCTAAGCAATGGGGGAAGTTCCATCTGGTTGAAGAACGTTCAGCAATCTCTATCCACTCATTTTCAGAAGTTTCAGTAACCGGAAACTAGAAAATATACAAAATGAGCATAAGCTGTCTAAAATTGGTTAGTTGCTAGTGGTTACTTTTATATCATTACGGAGTACGGTAGATTTAGCCTGACAAGATTCGGGGATTATTGGCCCCAGTGCTTGTGAAGATATTATAGCTGAAAACTTGAGATCTTGGAAACTTCTTCCTGAGGCTAAAAATCGCAGAGTTGTAGAAAGTCTTTCTTGGGGGCTAATAGCTGCTCTCATGACAGGGTCTCTTTTTCTAATTATCGGAGGTATTTTCGTCCATACGAAGATAGTTGCGAAAGTCATCCGGTTCCACTTTCAATTGTGCTATTAAATTCACATGAGTTAAGGTGCTTCTTTGTAATAACCAAGACTTTACCCACTTCGAACGATTAATTTGTTTCTTTTGCTTTTTTTGCGCATTCTTTTTAACTATAGACGCAATGGCTATTGCTATCAAATTAAGGTCTTCACGAGACAGAGACATTTTACAAATAAATTATTGCCGTCATCTCTCAGTTTGGTCTGCGTGCAAACTCGCATGCAAGTGTGAGTATGTGTATCCAAATTCGCTCTTCGCACTTGCACGCGGTCCTGGGAGCGTTCAGGTAAGCACCCGTGCTAAACTATACGTGTGTATGCCGCTTAGAACACTGTGATCAGCGCATGACTTGAAAAAATGCAGTGGGGGGAAAACACATTTAAAGAGTTACACACGTCTAAAAATACTAGTTTGTAAATATGTCTCCAGCCAAGTTCGCTCAGAATATTTCTCAAATAGACAAACCAGTCGCTTTACCAGAAGTGACAATACCAAAAATAATTGTGATTGGTGAACGAAGTTTTAAGTTAAATAAATCCGGAAATAAATTCGTATCGGTTGGTACGTCGTATGAATTAGGGTTGGCGCCGTGTGTAAAGTCGGAAGTAACAACCAACAAGTTATTTTTAATGAAAGTGAATGGCAAAAGTTTCTGTCTCACCAGGGAGTACTGACAAACTACTTGTTTTATAACAGCCTGTCTGATAGAATTGTAGAAGAGAGTTTTTCTATCAAGGTTGAAAACTTTGGAAATAATCAGGTAATTTTGATATCTGCGGGTGATGACTATATTTATTTGGGATATGAAAGTGTGCGCAATTTATAGGAAATATTACCTCTATTGTAATACAGAATAGAAGCAGTGAGGACTCAACAATTTTCGGAATACTTTAAAATTTTGAAGAGAGGTTCACAAAAAAGACAAGATGATATATTCGGAAACTTGTTAAATATACTGGAACCCGAAAAAAAATCCAAACAGTAAGAACATAAGTTTAATTCTGGAGTATATCTTTATCCAGAAGTAGGTATTAAAAACATAATATGAGTTGGAACAAACGAGTTAGTTTTAACTTGGACAATATGAAAACCAATATATTGTTTGAATCCGATGGTTGCTATTGAGAAGAAAGAAATCTGATTGGACGCAGTTGAGTTATAGAACTACATAGTCGGTTAACCTCATGGAATATCAGTGTTGACACCATTTATTATTATTAGAAAAACAAAGACATTACTGATAACGACGTCCTGTTGACGTCAAAACTTAGTATATAAGCTATTTTTTGTAAACATTATTCATTATAGTTTTGTGGCCGAAGGCTATAGTCTAATTGTATTTTGGGTAGTTAATTAAATTAATTTTTAAAATCAAGTTTCCCGAAGTCAATTATTTAACTGGTGCTGCGAACAGAATAGTGCAACGTAGAAGAAATTACAAAAATTACCTTCTTTTTGGCAATTTCAATCTCTTGTGTACTAACCAACAAACACGGCTTCGTTCTTTATTGGATATCAATCAGAAGATACCTGCAACGAAAACTTCAATTGGACGAGTCAACCCCGAGTGTGAGAATAAGGACATCACCCACGAGGAGAAAATTCGAATCAGCAATGCTAATACCTATCATTTGCCTGAAAGTAGATAACGTTTCCTCATATTTATACAAATTTTAGAAAAGTGACCAATCGTTTTACATAAAACTATTTAATGTCAAATAAAAACATAAAAATCACAGACATATCCTTATATTTCAAAAAATTTAACTCCTTCAAGTGAAAATTCACCTGGAAGTTCGAGTTTTACATTACAACAAATAAACGAATTAGAAGTATAGTTTTGAATACATCTAGTGCAAAAAAAAATTAACAAAATGACCACTATTTCAACTAGTGACATTTCAGAACTTTTAAAAACATTACCAACCTTTGCACCAAATGATTTTGAATTTACCTCTTTTCATTTCAAAACTGAAAATTATGTTGAACCATGAAGACAATTTGCCTTAACGCCATTTCAGTTAGTGTTAACAACACCATTTAGTTTAAGTAAAATTACTTGGCTGCTACCATATTTTCTTAGAAAACACTAGCGAGTGGAAAACAATCAAAGCTGCTCTAATAAAATATTACGGCGACCATAGAAACGAAAATTTGTTAAACAAATTAAACAAAATGGAAATGAAACTTTTACAATTTTTCCATAAAATAATAGACGTTCAAAATGATTTAATTCAATACATAGTAATTCATACGACCAACGAAGATATAAAAACTCATGAACTTCAAAAAATAAATATACTTGCTAACGAGGAGAGTGGCGTGGTTGATTTTTTTTAAACCATTGCTCTAAAAGTAAAGAAATTTCCACCTAATTTAATAACGGCAACTCAATTAAGAATCTTAATAGTACTATCTGAGATGGAGGAGAATGCTCAATCACCTCAACTTGCTCTAGACACAGGGAATACTACTAATAACCCGTGCCCACCAGAAAAGTATACAATTCTACATATAGGAAATACCACGCATGGAAATTCAGAACAGCTCTTAACTATATCAATTTGTTTAGGACAGTTTTCAGGTTATTTTTTTCCTAGATACCTGCAGTTAATTTTTTTGTTTTTAGATTAAAATAACATTCACAAAAAAGGTTACTTAAGAGTGGGAACTAAATTTTTAAATAGACTTTTTATTTTTGAATAAAACTTATTTTTGTACAGAATTTATTTTTTATTTTAAATAAATATGTAATTATAAACTTACCTTAAAGTAACTGCCAATTTTTCTTCTGCTGAAATGGGGTGTCTTACAAATCTTGTTGGGATTTTTTTAAAGTCTTCATTAATGAGGCTTAATACAAATTGAAATTGCCCAAAATTTACTCTGAAGAAACTCCGAAACTTAGTTTCATCAGAAATTAGGTGGTTTCCAATTAAAACTATATGAAAACCTTTTGTAGGTCGTTTTTTAAAAATAAAGTGAGTTTTCTTGCGTTTTTTTGAAAACTTTAAAGTACTCTTCATCTGCTTCTTCCTCTTCTATTAAACAAGCTATTAATAAACGTTTTCTATTCATCCTGACAGATCGAAGAATAGTGCGTATCTGAAATAATTTTTAACGCAACGCAACAAATAAAAACACCTAGCCGCACCGCCGGCCGCTGCAGCTGACGGTTGTCGCCCCTCGCAACCACCAGACGCACAAGCGAAAACATATCTTAAATCTTCTATTAATAAAGGATGCTCCAACTGGTTCTGCTTTGGGCGTAACAGACTCTGGATACATGAATTCACTAAGATTTGTCGATTATTTTGAGCACTTCCGCAAGTATTGTCTTATTTTATATTCCATCCTCTCCTCCTTAGTTTCATATTTGAAGCCATGAGCATTAATGGCCCCAACGTGCCAACATATTTCAAGTTTATACTGGAAAAGAAAGAGTCACAAATAATTGCAAATGCAAAAATGCGGACGTTTGCCCCCACCTACCCTATGTAATAAAATTCTAATATCACACAGTAATAACACACTTATAATGATTTAGTCAATAATATTTCAAAATTAATACAAAAAATAACATAATATATGTATTTACAACATGCACATGTAGGAAAAACATACCTATATGCCTATTATTTAGTAATTCATACGTGTGATGTGGGTACATTTTTGATATATGGATATTATTGAACTTGGTATTCAAAAAATGTCAATTTGTATTTGACATCTTTTAGATAATATGAGTTATGATTATATAGAGTATTATTTCTGTAATTTTCTCTCACTTCTAAATATTTAATTTGGATGCAATAATAAACCATTTATTGGCAAAATAAAGCATATAGTTTTTTAGCTCTACGAAATCTGGTTGAAGAGAACTGGTAACTTAACATTGCAAAATAAGGACAAGGAGAAAGTTTTCTCCAATTACAGAATATGTGATGTTCACTATAGTGAAAATTTTCACATTCATGGTCGCCGTGGCGCAAATTTGAAAGTGGACAATATTCATTACATTTGCCTCTTGAAATACCAGGTTAGATTATCACACAAATAATTATTTTAATTATCATTTATTTAAGACAACTATTAAATTACTTTACAATACTTTTGTTAACATGTGCCTTCATTAATTTAGGACATAGCCTGTATTCGTAATCGGTGTCTTCCAAGACAACGATTATGAATACAGGCTATGTCCTAAATTAACGGAGGCACATGTTAAAAAAAGTAAAAAAAAATGAAATTGAGTATGGCTGCTCAAGTTTTAAGTGCAAGAGTTGTAACGGTCTCGTTCTGAGTAACTAATAAAATTCCTTCCTATAGGTGGAGTGCCAATCAGGCTATTACAGCGGCTACAGTCGCGCGGCTGGAGACGCGCGACTCTGGCGACTTTGCATCGGTCGCCGGTTTACGTGTAAATATATGAACGCGTTGTCAATTACGCGACTTCAGCGTGACGACAGAAGCGTCTGTAGCGTGTGGCGGCGGGTCTGCCAAAATAGCGTTCTAGCCGCTTCAGTCGCCGTGCAGGTATAATAAATTTACTAATAACCACATGTTTTGGTAAAATTTTTTAAGAGAAATGGATGATTCTTTATCAAGTGAACTTGTAGGGCAACATCCCAGTTTATATGACCCAAAGAACAAACATTATAAAAATCAAAATATAAAAGGCAACGTGTGGAAGGAAATTGCAGACATTTTAAGGCAATCAGCCTTTGGTTTCGTCTTGTAATAGATGTCTCCCAACCAACATTTTCGAAACCATCTTCTCCTCGGACGCGACTTCAGCGTGACGACAGAAGCGTCTGCAAAGACACTGGCGACGCGTCTGCCAAAATAGCAGTCTATCCGCTACAGTCGCCGTGACATATTATGATAAATTTACTAATCACCACGTGTTTTGATAAAATTTTTGAAGAGAAATGGATATAGAAATACAAAATTGAACGTCAATAACGATTGATGTTACGTCGACAAAAACTTCGAAATTTGCTTTCGTCTTGTAATAGATGTCTCCGAACCAACATATTTTCCAAACCCTCTTCTCAACGGGTACAAAAAATATCATGAGGATTGCTTCGTAATAACAACAACAACATAACATAATAACAACATAAGTTCTTCTTCCTCTTCTTAATTTTCTAAATCGCACCACAAACCACTACTTTCTCCATAATAGCAGAGTATACAGAGTATATTCTCTTTTATACTATGATAATAGTCTATTGAAAACTGAAGCTTTATAAAGAGAAAGCGGCCGAAATCGCGCAATTGACATTCGTCGTGTAGGCCGCTGCAGTCATACTGCAAAAGTCGCGCGTCTTCAGCAGCGCGGCTGTAGCCGCTGCAGTCGCCTGATTGACACTCCACCTTTAGTTGATTTAAACTAATACTTCTTATCTTATTCTATGTTTTTACCTTTTTGTTAAACACCAATTCTGCATTTAAAGTACTCTATGTATTCTGTGTATATTCGACTTCACTCTCTGGTTGTACATTACGTCTATCTTCATACATCATCCTAGGTTGGCATAACCTGAAGTTCGGAACAGTATAGTGACGCCATCTCGTGTTAGGAAGTGAGCGGATGAGCGACGTAAGAGCACGAGAGGAAAAGCAAGAGGATTCGGCGAAGATTAGCAGCAGCGAGAGGTTGTAGAATTGAGAGCTCTCAAAGTTTTTAAGAAAAAAGCTTGAAAAAGCTAGTATAAAAGATGAATTAATCTTAGAAAAGGAATCCTACTATTCGCTAGTGTGATTACAAGAAAATAATCATTTCAGTACGTTGATTTGTGAATTGGCAGCAGAACACATGAACAACGTTAACCCCGAAACCAACTGTTCTTATGTGAGTACTTTATTACTTATTTTGGAAGTGCATCTTAAACCACGTTACGTATACCGTTCCTAGTTAAACTAACTTTCCCTATGCATAGGTGTGTGCGACTTAAATAAGGGCCCTTCGGTTACCTTGCGGACTGTAAATATCTAAAAACTGCATTTTTTGGTAGATCTTTAGTACAGCCAACCTACATTTTGTTGTCAAGCTTTATTGCTATAAAACTTTCATTCCTTTTTGTACCTTTGAGTGTGTATGTTCTAATATTTAGATTTAGGTGGGTCTTTTATTGTATGTACCGTTCGTAACTGTATAGTTGAGAAAATTATATTAAAAATTAACTTTGTTCTTGTCACGTGTTTTTTTTCAATTGTCTCCACTTAGATAGGAACTATACACTTACTCTGTACCATCAAAAAAGATCAATTGATGGCTCCCAAGTTTGGCAGATAATAAAATAACCCTACCGTACTTCACTTTGCCCACCCCTGATAGAGAGTTTCAACACAATAGTAAGTATCTTTTAAATTAATAAATTAATGTGAGAAGTATCGTTATAGAGTGCCTGGCGCTATGAAAAGTTTGGCTTGTCATGGTAGGTATTTCTAAAAACTTTAGTAGTTATATTTCTACATTTTTTTTAGACTGTTAGATAATTACCTTAAACTTTATAGAAATAGATATTGCCTATTAGAAAAAAAGTAAATAACATATTTAGGTAGTATATTATTTTATATTAAAATAATTTTAAATTTGAACCCCAGAACGGTTTCTTGGGTATTGCTGTTAAATGTATGGTTTACTACTACCTGCTCCTCGATGCTCCTTATTGCCATTGCAATACCTTGACATTTAATCGTCCAGTGCATAGGGCCTCATCAGAAGTAACACATACATCCCACAACGCAATGCTTGCACCTCAGTGTCTCCCATATAACTGTGAGACACCGAGATGTTCATCTCGCTGTGGGTTGTATGTGTTATTTCTAATGAAGTGATACACAGTAAGTGGAAAAACCTCAAGCTATGACAATGGGAGTGAGTAATGTGTGGATGTGTGATCATCACCCTAAAAGACACCCTTCTCAAAACATGAACACGGCAATACCCGAGGAACCGTTCTAGATCTTTCTCAACATAGGTGAAAGTCTATATAAACGATTAAAATAAATTTTAACTTTTATGTTCTGCATGCCATCGAATGCTGAGGACATGGCAGAATTTCTGTTACTCATGGATAAGTGTTCGACGGTATTAATGGAGCCAGAATAAGTCCACAGCAGGGTAAAAATCTGAGGTGTGCAGTGTCAGAAAAGTCAGAGCACGAGGAATTCTGGCAAACTGTTATTTGAGTGTTTGAGAGCATGCAACTTTTTAATGATAAGAAAAAAAGTTATGTATCACTTTCTCCTAAATATTGGATACTTACCATCAAGGGGATGAGGTACTTATGGCGACAATTAAAAGTGGCAATTTTTTTGCCTAAAAATTTTAATCAATTCCTCTTGAAAATTTGTTTGGGTCGATACGAAACCACGGAGTAAAGATATATAAATCCAACATGTCAATCATTAATTTTTTCTTTTAAAGCCCTTATAATTAACAACTGTATGTCAGTCCATTCTCCACATACTAATTGTGAGGCTGACGAACTTCCGAGACTTCATTGTTTAAAAGAATTTATATTGGCTGAGGGCGAAAACGAAAATGAAGTTCCTGAAGATTTTCCTTGCTATACTGTCTCCATGACTACTCCCAAACAACATATTTTGAAAGAAGGCAAGATGACTTACATAGCAGGTTATTTATATATAAAAACTATTAAAAGCCATTACATATTGTAACCAATGTAGGGGTGAGTTAAAAGGAGATCCAAATAATCTTACCATGGAAGAACGTATGGTAATCGAGAATCGAGCTTATGGGCCTCGAGCACTATTATATTTCTCAACTAATTTTTCTAGAACTTTCCAAAGGATTATTGAAATTTTGCAATATGTCCTGCCAAAAATATGTTATAAAAAACATATAAAGCTTATTTTAAAGCTAAATATTATAAGTAATGTTAATTTCAAAAATCTATTTCAGTGTAAGGAACATGATATGATATATTACAATTATTTATTAAATTTACTACTAAATTTCATATTTTTTCCTGGTGCAATAATGTTAACAAAATTCTAAAGGGAAAGGATCGGTCAAATAAACATAGCGATCCAATTAAATTAAATGCCAGGAAAAAATATGAAACGTAAGCACTTTTAAAAATAAGAAACTTAAAAAACTTGCAATAAAAATATTAGGTATTTAGGTACGATATAGTTGTAATTTACCATTTTTACAATATGGTAAATTTGATTCCGAAGGTAAAAACCAATAGATCTTCTTTTGTTTCTTTGTGGCTTCATTTTTTAAATGTATCAACTTGTAATTATTTTTCTGTTAGTGGAAATGGTCAAAATTAAAATGCTACTTTAAAAATGCCATTTTTTATTTTTTGTTTCATTTGTGCATGCTGACAACGTTCACATCAAAACTGTATTGTATAGGTCATTATAAACAGACTTACGATTTTTACTCTCTAATTTTAATTTTAACAGTAATATTATACATGTTGTTATTAACTTTACTGTACATTAAATTCAATAGTACATCACGTTTTACAATATTTCATAGTACTATGAACTATACCTGTTGCGTTTAAAATTTATTCGACATTAAACTGTTAGTAAGATATTTTTACTGATTTCTTCCTTTTCTAATATAAGTAATTCTAAAGTTGTTTATATGAACTTGCTTCTGTAGGTACATTAATTATTAACGGTATTAAAGAAACATATTTACAAATAAAAAATTTCATAAAAAACAGTGTTATTACATGTTGAAAGGTCAATACATTTCATTTTAAAGTACAACCATATGCATCAGTAGAATTAAATTAAAACTGAGAATATCCCCACACAGCACCGGATAGCCATAGAGCGTCCAATGGTAGAACAACAGGGATTAAAGGGGTGTCCCATAGACAACCTAATCAAGGTCAATCCAGGTTTAGGATATGCCTTGGATATCCTTTTGAGACTAATTGGGATAGACCATGGAGCTTTAAATGGATAACCTATGGTTAACCACTGGAAGTGCAAGGGAACAACTTCAGTACAATTTTGGATAACTATAGGAGATAATATTTAAAGGGATGACCTTTGGTTATCCATAGGAACCTAAAGGGACATGGGTAAAGTAGTAAAGTTTCGTGTGTTGATACACTAACTCAACCTCAGGTTAATGTATCAATGCAGTGAGTTAACCCAATTGCGTCACACCGCACCCCTACTACCACACTGGAGCTTGTCTTCAGTACTGGAATACTGCGCTGCCACTATCACCACGTGCAATGTGCTGTGAGTTATTCCGTTCTCCTGCAGATCCCTCTTCTCTCCTTTCCTTTATTTATTGGTTTTAGATTGTACAATTGCGCAATACAATATTGTCCTGCTAGTACAACCCCACGCCACGCTCCCATCTAGTCGAGATAGTCCCAATTCCAGTCAGTTGCGTGCGGAATGCAAGCTTCAAATTTTCATGCGAGTCAGCACAGAATAATTGTGTCAGCGTGCTGTCGCTGTCATCGCATGTTTTTGACCCAGCCGGCGCAGCATTGACACTCATGCTTATATGTTATACAATGCTACGCTATGTGCGTTAACCCAGCCAACCAGGAACTATCAAGTCTCAAATGAAATGAGTTAATACAACGGAGCCACTGTATCAGTGTACTTTTAGCACAGCGGTATTGCACAGCGGTATTGCTTCAGCGCAATAATGTAACACTGCGTTACACATGTCTAAAAGAGAACAGTTTGATACCTTTTAAAGGTATCCTCAAGTAACTATTTTTCACTAGTTAGTACAAATACTTTTACCAATTTATTCCAGTCAGTCAAATGTCCCAATTATTTTAAAATACAAACAACCCTAATAAGTGCTCCTAAAGACACTGTAAAATATATTTTGAAAAGGAGAACTCTACATATACTCTATATAAAACATTATCTATATAAAATATTTTCCTAGGCACATCGATATAGGGTTGGGTTGATGATTTAAAATTGTAAATATGTATCTTGAAGGGAGTTTCTCCAAAACCGGTTTTGTTGTAAGTATGTAGAAAATAGTAGTTTTATATTTTTAATTTCTAATAGCCTATTCTTTATGACTAAAAGCAATTTACATAAATCCACTGGATCAATATAAATATAAAATTTGCAAGATGTGCCTAGATTTAGTAAAAAAAAGCTGAAACCCCACCCCTGCGAAAAACACTAATTCTAAATAAATTAGAGACAAATTGTTATATTTATTGAATAAACACTTAAAATATGACCTCATTAATCAACCTAGATCAAAAATATTTTTCCCATACAACCTACTGAATACAACTGAAAGATCAATTTTTTAAATTATTTTATATGTTGGGGATATGCTTGGTTTTTAAAAAATAAATTAGTTGTGAAAAAGTATCTCTTTAATCCAGTTAACTGGTTAATTTTCTGGTCTAATAACTGGTAATGTTCAAGAAAAAAATCACATTTACAAGACATCTTTAAATTTGAAACAGTACATCTTAGTTTTCACCTCGGACTTCGTCCCCTTGTCTCCTTGTCTCAGATTTCATTCTGTCACTTGCATGTCGAATAAAATTTTTCACCGATTTCTCAATGTCCATTTCAGTTGCATGCTTTGTTGATGGATTTCGAAGTATCGCATCTACATTTAAAAAAGTCATAAAGTTAATGCAAATCAAAATCACAAGATGGTTCAGAAATATATTTTTAATTTAAAAAATAACTGAACCAAGAACACTTACTGTATTCCTTTCACACATATGAGCTGCTATTAGCAGCTCACATGTGTTAAAGGGAATACAGTAATTATGTAATGATTCGTCTATTCACTTTTTATAAATAGAAAGTTTAAATATTATCTGTGAAATACAGGTAAATTACAAAACTCAGATTTGGTACCCATGATTGATCATCACTAGCCAAAAACTATTGAGTTATAATAACCAGTTGGGATATCTGTGGATATCTGGAATATCTTCGAAGGGTTGGAGATGATTGGTTATAATCTATCTCCATGGCTCTTTTATTTACAAGATTATCCTAGCTTAACAGCCCGGTATTTGGAGCAGTTGAATAATTGCCTCAAGTGTAACCATTATTGTTAAATCACCTATTAAAGATATGGTGAGAATATCAATCATAAAAAAATTACCAAGTATGAATAATATAATTGACCAGCTATGAATAGTTATTATAGCCGGTGATGAATCATAGGCACCATTATCAGTAGAGTATTCACACGCAGATATAATTCACCACATTTAACTATATCGCTTGTGTTATTTTTCTTAATAATCAATTTAAAATAAATTATTACTTATACCAATATATGACACGGAACAGGATTTATAAATTTGATACCTATTTGTTTAGAGAGAATAATACAAAAATATCCTATTTCCAATATTTTACTATTTCCGTTTTAAAACTTTTTTTGAATTTTTTTAAAATATTTTATAAATATAAACCTTTTTAAAAACATATTTATTCAATTGGGATAATAAATTTATGAATTAGTTTGAAACGGCTATATTATATCGTATAGTATTAAAATTAATCACATTATTTTAAAACGGATTACCTATAATAATAAAAATATACATACATACCTGACAATGCTTTGCAAAATTGCAAATTTTTAAAAGATTTTTTTTGGCCGCGTTTTCCTAACCAATTGAGTTGGCACTGCACTTCATTAGATAGAATTCTACTCATACTTCTTTTAACAAATTGATTCACATCAATTCCACCAATACGCTGAATAAATTTAACCTGAAATAAAACCATTTTATTTAAATGTTTCATAAAAAGAAAATATATATATATTCCTACCATGTTATCATAAAAATTTCTATCTAACAGTTTTGATTCAAACTGTTCCAATTCATCCATATTATTTATGGGAAAATCTTGATCCATAACTGCCGTTTCGTTTGCACGAGTGTTATTGTTAACAGCTTCTTTATTTATTAAAGTTGTTAGATCGTTCATTATAAAATCTACTTTTCTGTTTAACTGGGCAAATTGATGTATTAACGTTCTTATCAGTTCTAAAAAATATATTAAATATTGATGCTGTTCACAGTACTGACTACATAAGTTTAAAATACTTCAACTTCAAATGAAAACAATCAATACGAATACGAAACTTATATTATAAATAGGTACTTTACAGTAGAGCCTTACTAATATAGTCAACATCATATAACTGATCATCACATAGTTTTTTGCCGTCTGTTGAAATGGCTGAAAACAAACAGTATATTAATAAATATATTTATTTTAATGTTAAAATAATTGATTCACCAAACCTCTATCAATGCGTAAAATGGATTTTAGGGAAGCAAATAACAAGTAATAACAAACAACATAAACATAAATAACATAAAATAAGAAAGGTTCTATATGATCTAAATTCATTATGTTCAGATTATACAACTGTTATATACATAAATAAGTTCTTTGGTTCATTCAGAATTTATTCATTTGTTATTTCATGGTTCATTTGTTATTTGGTTGTAAACAAATTTAAATAATTATTATAAAAGCATCAACATGAATGCAGGTTGCGTATAAAAATATACAGGGTGAGTCAACTAAAACGCCTTCGTCCATTACTCAGTCGCTATAGATTATACATAATTTCTTTTTAGGGTATTATGCACACCACTCAGCGTCATATTTTAGAATTATTTTGGAACATACAGGGTGATCCAGCAGTGTAGTGGGGTGAATCAAACTTATATTTTTTAAAGGAAACACGCTGTATTTTTCTATCACATTCGATTTGGCTATCTTTTACCTACAAAATATTTAATTTTTGAAATTCGGATGAGGTGTTGCCAAGTTATCTTTAAAAAACGCATTTTTGCAGGGGCACATTAAAAAAATTAGCGAGAAATTATGTTCAGTGATTAAGAAAACATATTTTGCAGGAACATAAGTTGACTCACCCTGTATATTATGACTCTTAAGTACTTGGAAATTGTGACAAGTATTTCACTTACATTAAGAAACTCCTTGATTGAGATTAAATTAACATACACTAGATTAATAGCTTTTCGATCATAGTAAAATGAAGGGCAATTTGCAATTACCTGAAGAGAATATCTGTTCAGTTAGTCTTCGCCCCCCCCACTATTTATCTGTAGTCTGTATGATCGAACAGCTAATAATTTTTAGTCAACATTAATATTTCTATAAATAACTGACTTACTCGTTAAGTTTATTCTAGGATTAACTTCCTTTTGGCTGTTATCAATAGATGCTTCAGTAGTTGCTGAAGAACCTAAAATCGATCTAAATTAGAGGGCACAATAATTTAAGAAAAATAGTGAATCTTATATCTACATGAATTTATAAACGAATGTCTAAATATTGAATTTAAATATGTACTGAACACATACTTTTGTATACCGTTAACAGTTTTGTTTGTAAAGCTGTTACTATAGAACTTATAATGGGCTTCATTTCATTTTCGACATATATATATATATAAACTAGAGACATGCCTACCTAGATAATTACAATCCATTGCTTACTACTCTAAAAATTAATCTAACGCTTAAATAACAAGTAAATGGTAACATATATATGTTACACAGTAAAAGTAAATATATATCAGTAATTTGAATGTCTTGATATTCTTTCACACCTACCAGAAATACATGTATAATAATTATGCAATTATGCCGTTTTCTATATGCCTAATTTTGATAAAAAGTAAAATATTGTGACTTACAAGAGGTTGAAGGAAGTAGTTCATCGACGTCATCCTCATTACCTCTGTGATCATTATGTTTTGATATTGCCCTGCCATTAGTTTTGGTAACACCTGTATCACAGACATATATTACACTGCATTATTAGAAAGTAATTACTCTTTCAAAAAAATCATAAAATATAAATGCATAACACTGGAGGTTATTTTTGATAAACTGTTGTCTAGTAGTAACTATGGGGATGAAGTTTGTAACAAGTACATTATTGTCACTAACCATGTACTCTTACACCAGGAGAATTGTAACAAAGGAATAGTCAGTAGACACAACACAAAACTTAAGTCAGTCATAAAATTTTAGAATACTATCTAGCTATAACAAGTTTTGGTAAAAGTTCATCGGTAAACCTAAATACCGACCAACATTTTTAAATGGTCAATTGGTACTTGCCTGGATAATCCCATCCTATTATACCACTACAGTACAGTTTATCATGAAATATACACCTATGTATATATAGGGTATTCCACGACATAACGGTTATAGCTTGTTAAGACTATATTGCTGAGGTAATTTCAAGTATAAAATATCTAATAAACGCATGCTGCAAACTCAATCATAACTGAGATACGGAAATTTTAAATCCAGGCAATACTTACATGTAAAGAATACAAATAAACAATGAATAAAGATTTTTTTACTACTAATACGAGAAAAATTATTATTTACTTCATTTGTGTAATGAGAAGTAGTTCATTATTAACCTAAGTAGGCAATTAATAAATTTGATTTAAACCCATAAGCTTCAATAATTGTTTTATTCGTTGCCTTGATAACCGATCCCCAGGCTACTTGAATTTTCAATATGTTTGAGTAATAGGGGAAATGGCTGATTTTAAAATAAAAATAAGATCTTTTGGTGTTAGTTCGGCTATTAGTAGTAAAAACAATACTATATATACTTCGGTTGAAAAAGCCATTATTTCCCTCGAAAATTATATCCTTCGGCGCTACACGCCTCAGGATGTAAAATTTCTCGGTAAATAATAGCTTACTTCTCAACCTAGGTATATAATATACTATTACTTATCCTAGATTTTGCCCTGATTTAAAATTCTGGCAGCTAAGTAACAATTGAATTTGGGATATGTTCCTTAGACATTTTTTACTTGAAAGGTCTCAGCAACAAACTCTTAAGATATAGCCATTATTTCTCGGGGCACCATGTACAAATATAAAAAAATGCCAAAGTTGAAATACCTACCTCCTATTGTATTTTGAATGGGCCCATCCCGTATCTTGCGGTTAATACCTTCACCCTGACCTGTACTTTCACTTTTATTACGTTTCAGGGAAGCTAAAACAAAAATATATTTAGTGAACTGCAACCAAATTTAACCTAAACTACTGTATAAAATAAAGGTTTGATCTTTAGTTTAAAACCTGATGAGTTGCATTTTGAATTCTGCATTCGCTAGACCGTCTCACTATATAATACCAAAGTTAATTTCAAATTAATAACCAGTAAGAACGTATAATGTGAAAACTTACTTGGATAAGACGGTAGATCTTTGATGTAATCATCATCCTGCTCTTCTTCACTACTGCTTAGAATTCTTCTACTGGGAAATTTTACTCTTCCGCCATCATCGGAATTAATATCAGAAGTATACTCAGCTTTTTTTGCTGCATTTGTAGCACACAGAAAATTATCTAAATGGATTAAAACTTACTTTAAATGAAAGTTCAACCAATATAAAGAGAAAATACAAATTACCATAGATTCTTCCTCGGCTCAGTACTCGAACCTGACATTTTTCCCAAGTATCCATTGGGGGCACACATTTCAAGATCATTTTTTTAAGCTGTTCTGGTTTTGCTGATCCTGGCCAACTTACCAAATCATGTTCAATTATCCATAAATTAGGAACTGCCTCCACCAATGATTCCTCTACAAATTCTACTACCACCCACATGTTTAAATTTAAATAATTATTGCTGCAATTCAAGTAATTCCTTATGATAACTACATTTATGATAACTAAAATTAAATAATGCAAAGAAATATAACATACAATATATACCTACATACAATTAAGTTACAAAATACCTAACATGCAATGCATTTCTACAACAGGATTCCCAATTTACAAAGTCAAATGGCAAACAATCAGGTAATAAATATTTACAATCTACAGTCGTTGAAACAATAGATAACAAAACGCACAAGCCCGAGGATCTGAGACTTTTTTGAGAATGAGAATTGACATTCTTTGCAAATATTTAGAATGCTATGTCCATACCATAAAAATACTTATCAGCCACACTATTTAGATGGAAAAGGTAAGAAAGTTTGTGTTCGTCTTTTAATATTCAACATATAAAAAAATTTCGGATCTATGGACCTGCACATCTTATTTATTCATTCATGCAGTCAATGATGCTACAATGCAATTAAATTTCAAGATGCCTAAGTGGTACTACAACAGACAATATATTGGACAATTTAACATATTTAATACTAACGTCACTCAGTGGCCAATAATTTAAATTTTCATTTAAGTTGTCTACCTCATATACTCCTATCAGTGATGATGGACAAGGTACAGTAAAATAATTACTTTTTGTTTCATACTTTCTCCCGATAATTACAGTTTTATTTTCTCCGTCAGTTGCAAAATTATTCACTACAATAACACTGCCATCTTTAAGTCCACAACAGTTATCAGGAGGCTTACATTTTAAAGTAAAATTTACACATTCTACTTCACAATATTGTGGACAAAAAGTATTTGGTAATAAAGGCCCCCTGTAATGAACTTTTGGCTCATGATTTATTTCCATTTTTTTCTTAAATATAAGATTGTCTGTCTCACTTAATCTTTTTGAAATTTGTTGTGCGGGTTTTTCAGATTTTCTTATGAGTTTTTTTATAGACTGTAAATAATTTTCAAATGGAAACGCACTGAAAGAATCCATACTTCCAAATTTTCTGACATCATTAACTATATGCAACAAATTATGGACATTATGGGACACAAACTCTTTTCCATAAAGTAGACAAAATGATTTTACGAAATAGATTAGCAGAGAGTGAGCATATTCTAAATTTTGATTCGTACATAAACTTGGACATATTAAAATAGAGGAAGCTACAAATAAAGCTAAAAAATTAACATAATATTTATTTTCTATGACAGACCTCAAAACAACTGGTCCTGTATAAAGTAGAAACTGTCTAAATTCTGTAGCCTTCCACCGTTTCACATCACTCAATGATCGTGGTTTTCGGCAAAACTCTTTTGGCATATTTTTACTTTGATATAATAAATTTAAAGATATTTGATCAAGTTTTAGTGCAGACAATTTATATGGTGGTTTACCAGAGCACCACATGCTTAAAATCAATTTCTTAACAACACCCAGACATATTAGGTGCATGTAGTCCAAAGGAAAAGAGCTCACCATGCCTAAATTAGGGATAGTAGCTAATATACTTGTGCCAGTATGGTGCTCCTCATATTTTTGAGAAATAAAGTCTTCATCGAGCCTTTCAACAAAATTTAGATCAGGGAAACAAACTTTATTGTTAATATAATCACCTTCGATGCAACACTTTGAACAGGAAAAATATCCTGTGTGGCCTTTTGTACAACGTATAAAACTTTTTGCCGGAGCATCACACACAAATGCTTTTATTTGGAATTTAATAACCCTACTTTTAAAACGGATACCATCACTGGTTAAACGAACAGCTTCTTCAACAAAATCCTTTAAGAAAATATTAACATCTGATGGTTTGTCATAGCCGTGATACACTCCAACAGCTGTTACAATATTATTATTTGGAAATAATGAAATTAAAATAGGATACAGTTGACTTCCCGAACTTTTACTTATAGGAAGGCCATCGATATTAACAATAATCTGACAAACTTCAATATCTTCTTTGTTGTAATTACAATAATTTTGCAATAGTAAGGCAACTTTATTTTCAAGGCCAAAATGAATATATGAGCCAAGATCAATAGGTTTTGTAATAACTTGACGGGGTGTTTTTAGAAGAGTTCTAGCATCCAACGGAAAGTTTTCTGCTGGAAAATGATTTTTTAAAATTTTTAACAGTTTGCTAACTGAAGTTAAAGGTATTTTCTCAGTTACTGCCCATTGTTGTAAGTCAGAGAGTATCTCTGAAGTAGATTCCTTTGGAACATTATCAGATACATTATTTTCAATATCTTCCTCTCCACAATAAGAGTTTTCATCAAATTCATGTAATAAATCTAAAACCGGTGAAGAAGGTAAAGCAGTATTTTGATTATCTGTAAAAACATTTTTTTCGGGCAAAAAGGTAAATGCAGGTTGCTCCTGGCTTATATTATTGGTGTCGCAGATGCTGCTCTCTCCGAGAGATGTACTCTCGGATACACTGCTGTCGACTATTTCGGTGAACTGATCAAATTTAGAAGAATTGCCAAAGCAGTCGGATGATGTCCTAGTTGAAGCACAAGCCAAAAAATTTGCAATATCTTTTTTAACCTGCCTGTAGAAAGTGGCCTTTCTGCTTTTAACAATTTTAGGCATCTTTGGAATGGAAGATATACAAACTAAACTTAACTTACCGGGTCAGTCTCACACTCTCTTTTATAAATATTAAACACAGATACCTAGTAATAATTAGGTACCTATTCAATTCAATTGAGTCAGTATATGGTTATTCAGGTTATTCGTAAGCACCAGAAGCACACACAAACATGAAAAATACACACAAAGACGCTTTGCTTGCCGTTTACGGCCACTAAATACAGCAGAGTATCCCGCCAAACGCTTCGCCATTTATTTTCTTCATAAAATTGCATAAAATTGCCGTTGTCCGTTGTCGAATGTCAAAGATTGATGACCATAGACAATAGATATGGAACATGGAATGGAGGGTAAAGGTACCATAGACTAAAAGTCTATGGTAATAAAGCAGATTCCGTCCTTTCCGTTTTTAGAGTTAAGTATTATATAATTAATGTTTATTTATATAGTAAATGCTTTTTATTAATATTAATGTCTCCCACCAATTTTATCCTTGTTGGCACAACACAAGAGAATTCCAAAAACATTCATTTAATTTTCCATGATAGATGATGTACAATTTTATATGGGACAGGCTTAAGGATATTATATATAGGAAAGAGGCTTTTCCGAAAATTGACTGCACTTTCAGATTACTCTCGCTATCCTTGTTCTACTACCGTAATAAGAGACATCCACAGAGAGACATCCTATCGGGTTAGCCTATGGTTAGCCTAAACGATATCCTATGGCCATCTATAAAGAGGTCTTATCTAGGATTATACATATCCCTGAAGGTCATCCCATGGATTTCTATGTAGTCGGTACAAAGGATATCCCATTTCTGGTTTCTATTAGGACTCTAGGATAACCAGGGGGAATCCTCCGGTTATCCCTAGTGTACAATCCGTTTTTAGGATATTCAGGTCCATAAATGGATATCCTATGGACAACATGTGCTGTGTGGGTCAGTATGATGAAATTAATGATATATGAAGGGAAACTCATTTTCATTGAAAAACCCACGTATACTTATATAGTGTGTTTATTGAATGAATGATTTATTTAAGATTACTAGGGATTTCAGTTTAAGATGGACTTTCGGAACATGTGCTGGGTGTTTTCGTTTTATTTAGATTTTATTGGGGTTGCAGATTGACTGTGAGAGGTTTTACTCTGTGAGAGGATAAAACCTACCCTACATAAAATGTCTGTTTATTTTGCCGAAATAAATAATGAACATGTATATAAATTGATTTCGATCATTAAATAAAGAAACGCCCTATTGCTTAAGGGATTAGTTCAAAGATTATTTAAGTAATGTATTTATGCTTTACTTATTTTATTGCAAGCAAAAGTTGATTTATATTTTTGATGATAGTTTAATAATTGTTTAATGGTGAACTACCTGTAGCTGTGGGTAGCGTAGTAGGTTATTAATTTTATATTTATGACCACTAAACTGATTTACTGACCAGATTTTTTTTGTATTTAGGTGGTGCACGGGCAGGCGCAGGAAGAAAGACAGACAGCATAGGCCAACATTTTGAAAAAATTGAAAAAAATGGGAATTTCGCTGGCTATAAATGCCGGATTTGTAATGTGGCAGTTAGCTCAAAGCCATGTCGGATGAAAATGCATTTTTCAAAATGCTCACAAGCAGCTAATATCAGTAGAATAGTAGCAGTATCGTCAGAAGAATGTGCCGAGTCTGGATCGGAACTGGACTGCCATGAAAATGTAACTGGAAACAAAACTCAAAAATGATCATGAAGTTAAAAAAGCACCATCATCAAAACTGCTAAAGCTGATACTATACTGAAATTAATTCAATCAGTTCCAACAAGATGGAACTCCAACTTCTATATGTTGGAAAGATTTATAAAATTGTGTGAATACACAGCCCCAATTTTATTAAAAACCCCCCAAGTCGCCAACAATGCTGGATGCTTCAGATATTGAAAAAATAAAGGAATCTTTGAATATTTTATCTCCCATAGAACTATCTCTCTCTCCCAAGTGTCTAAATAAATATAGGGAGAGAAGTATTTAACTTCGAGCAGGGTAATTCCTATTATTAACTGCCTTTCTAAACACTTAGAAAAATTGAACCCATCAACTGAAGAGGGATTAGCTTTAAAACGATAACTTTGAATGAAATTTCAAAACGATTTGGGACCATAGAGCTAAATAGATTACTAGCGGTGTCTACAATTCTAGAGCCACGCTTTAAAAGACTACATTTTAATAACCCAATGGCTTGTACCAATGCAGTGTCTTTCATAAACCAATCTATCTCTCTCTTACATGAAAATCATCCAAGTCCAAGTACTTCAAGTCAATATGCTGCTACAGCAAAAACTTAAAATGTATGGGCTTATCATGAAGAATTGGCTGCAAACGATATTAATGAAAAACATATTTCTAGTGGGGATATCGACTATGATTTTAAAATATATTTAAATGGTCCAATCTCGTCAATAACGAGATTGGACCATTGTTATTAAATTAACAATCAAGTTTTATCAATACAAGCGAATAATATGGTTAAGGTGAATATACGGTTTTACACGAGTTATGGCACCAGCCCTAGGAAAGCTGCTGAATTGCAGGAGATAAGCCCGAGCTTATAAAAGGCAAACCAGCAGTAGAAGACACACTTCATCTTTAGATTTCATTCTATTCAGTTATTAGTTCAAAACTCTGTCAATTATTTTTGGTCAATAAATTGTATTTTTAATTCAAATTAAATTTTTTTAAAAATAGTGTTACGGTTCAAGGAACCATAACTGGCGCAGACGTCGGTAGGATAGTGCCCAAAAAAGTTTTCAAAAATCAAAATTTTTTGTTCGTTTCTACGATTAAGGCACTACTCAACCTAAAACTTCAGTCCATTGGGGACCTGTCCAGTGAGGTGATTTGACAACCTGACAAGAAAATTCTTCTCATCCCAAAATCATCAAAGGAACCAAAGCGAGCAAACGGAAGGAAATACGAGACAGGCTACGGTTTCTACATAGCTAGAAAAGTCACTCGTATCGTTGTACTTCCCTCGCCAACGTCCGAAAAATGAAAACATCTTTAATCCAATTTTTGTAAGTAATACTGATTTTGCCAATCCTAATATACCTTCCCAAAATCATTTATTTCACCCAGTTCACAAACCTTATTCAAAAGCTTATATATATACTGCATTATTAAATTTCTATTTTTTAATTCCTAGAATTTTATAGTATCGCTGAACTGA